>OX384042.1:24472779-25786529 GCA_947534325.1 Agonum fuliginosum
TACTGCAAATCGCATTGCCCCAGACATATGCGACAGGACAAATCGAATTCTTACGGTTCGTTTGATGGGATTTGGTTGCATGTTGCCATCCCCTTTGCCGTTCGCCCTGTGCCATTGCCTCGCTACAACGTCATGTTTACGTGACGTTGGACTAGACGCGAGAGGAACCGTGGCCGACTTTGATTCATGTTGGTTTAAACACGATACTCGAACGAGTTCTCGTTTCTTCGTTTGATCAAATAAAAACAATCTGTGCTCAAACACGGAACTCGGGCGGTAATGGAGTTTTGTTCTTTGTACGTGAGTCAGAGAGAAATTTAACGGTCATTTCTGTACTTTCTGTTGGATATTGATTATTGATACGGATTAGGAATAGTTTGCTCAATTACTCCTGCAAATTATAGTGGGATGTCCGAGGGCGTTTTGTTATTGACTGGATATTCTGAGAACATACATCTGTATTGATATAGCTTACAGTATGTGAGGCTGTCACACTCAAATAATGCAAATGGATTTGATAAATCATCGAAATTAGGTGATAAGTTTGTGGAATTATAATTTGAATTTTTTAGTACAATCAATTCAGCTTAAATCGTCCATAAGGGTCCTAAATACGAGCCTTGTGGAACACCCGATTTTATGAATTGATAAACTTATAAATATTAATACACGAGATAATAAAAATACATTACGATAATTACGCACGTCATTGATTTTAACTAATCCATGCTACATCAAAGCCGTATTACATCGATAATACCGATACTAGTACATACTATAGCAATATATTGTTTGATGCGGTTTGATGTTTTAATATAGTCATATTAAATCAATATTTTCGCTTTGACAATAATTGAAATTATTATTAAGATACTTATTTAAATTTAACCATATAGTATATATTATATAATAATTTTGTCTAATACGCAATATAAGAAAATTGTTCAGGTATGGGTACTACTTATAACTAAATTTTAGAAGTTTTTTAAATCGTGACATAATTTTCCTATACTTACCTACACAAAAAATCAGAGTTCGAATTCTTAGATAAATATGCCTATATTAGCCAGTTTTATGAAAGACTCGTAACTGGAACTATTACCAAAATTTGTTTCGCAGTTAAAGTCAGCTTGATTTTGCCTTAATAGCATTTCTAGGGTTTTTGGTAAAAACTCGCCTATTTTATAATTTTTTGCCTAAATTGTGACCTATTTATTATTTTTTACTTAATAATATGCCCTGTTCACACGAGGAAAGTTTTCACTAAAAAGTTTTTTGAAAGTAAAGTGCTAGAAGCTGTCATAAAAAATAATTGTCAATACCGTGCATACGGGGAATGTAATTATTTTTATTAAATAATATTTAAGATCACCAGCTCTAATATATTTTCCTCCACGGTTTTCTCGTATGACCGGTAATGACAGTTTTTTTATGACAACTCCTAGCAGTTGCTTTACTTTCAAGAAATTTTTTAGTAAATACTTTTCTCGTGTGAACAGGGCATTATAATAAAATTCATTGCTGTTACAATACAATTTTTTCCAAAATGCAAAATTATAAGTTTACGACGATAATTATTGTCATAAATTATTATAAAAATATTTTGTCGTACAACAGACAGTGTTACGATAGAGATTATATACCTATAATTTTTATTATTATTAAATTAAAACTAGAGTGCGGCAGTTATATTAGTGTTAATTGATTTGTCCAAATTTTTGAGATATTGTTGAAGATATTTTGTTTTTTTTTGCCTATTTTTAAAAATACTGAAAATAATATATTAATTAATTATAATCGCTTTTTAGTCTAAGCTATTTTTGCTGTTTTTAGTTAGTATCTAAAAATCCGAGCCTTATACAATATTGTCGCTTGTCGATCTAAGTAGAATTATTCAAACAAAATGGAGTCATAATCAAAAATGTTTGCAGTATTCAATAAAAACGTTCCCCAGAAACAAAGAATGATTATTAAGCAAATTTCCGGAAGCGAGCGAGCGAAAAAACCTCTGCATTCTGGGGCGTTTCGAAAGCAAACACGCTTTATTACTCTACTATGCGAGATCACGAGCTCTGTATCACCGAATGTGAGCATAATAACGATATAATGCACGTCAAATAATGGTTTATAAACGAAAAGTTATGGGTCTTCCGCGGCCGCTCAGCGTCATTATACAGCGACAAGAAATAATAAAATATTAAACGCTGGAACGACCTTACAAGTTGACGCAAAGTGAGTAGTTATAATCTCACGCAACAAAATATTATGAAGGTTTCACGTTCCACAACGCTGAGATTCTTCACCACAGTTAATAAATAGAAAGAAGAATCACTTTTCACAATACGTTGTTCCTTTAATATTGTTACTGTATTTCTATACGACTGTTATAAAATGTTATCATTCTTACATCAGTTACAATATGGAATGGTTACATTCAATCACTTGTTGCGGAATGAATTCATTCCGTCACTAGCGATGGAATGAAATGTGGCGAGTTATAATAATTTTACTTTGTTCAATGTTTTTTGTTGGTGGGTAGATTTAAAAAACATTTAGATTTATTAATTTATATAGAATATTATTTTATAAATACATATATTTATATTTTTATAGTTTTAGGTTATGTTTTTTAATGCAATTAAATTTGTAGTTGTAGAGAAAGTATAGTCTGCAACACGTTTGGAATGGCTATTCCGCTCTTGTGGAACCGTGAAACTCGTATACGGCTCGTCTCACAAACTTTCCAGTCGAGCTGAATATGCTTCATTCCACACTTGTTGCAGAATATACTATTCTAAAGTTTCTTGACACTAATCTAATAAAGCTGATTGTTTGTATGTCTGTCTGTCTATCCGTTTGATTTGTATCTACATCTAGACCGTTTGTCCGATTCTCTTGAAATTTTCAATGCGGGTCTATTTTGACTAGGGTCAAATTTGAAGGTATGTTTGACTTCGATCGAACCATTAGAGACGAGTGGGATTAAAAATTAAAAATCGCGCCATCGGACGCAATTTTTGTATTTTTCTCAATGAAACTCGGTACCTAGATACTATTGAAATAAAATAAGGAAGATAGTTTTGTTTTATCGGGCTCTAAATTATGTTTTAATTCATTCGGACTATAATAAGGGATGGATGTTAAAAAATAAGATCTAGACCGTTTCTCCGATCCTCATGATCCTATTTTGCATAAAGGTCTCTTTTGACACAGAGTCAGATTTTAAGGTATGTTTAAATTCGATGGGATAATTAGGAGTGGGGATTAAAATTACAGAATTTTGTAAAACTGAATGTTTTGTTTGTCTATCTGTTTGTTTTTTATCTACATCCCACTTGGCAAAAAAATCCCCAGAATATTTCCAGAATGTGAACCCGGTTTTTTACGTGCTATTTTTGCCCATTAATATACTATTAATATCCTAGCGATTTCTAATGTTCGCCCCTCGGTTCGCCCTTAGTAACATTATCTATGTAACATCCCAATGTTAATAATTTGGTTATCCCAATTATGCATTCCATGTAATTCTCTAACACGATTGTATTATTTATGTAATTTTTGATCGTTCTCAGGATATAGACTTACGAAATATCACTTTAAGTACAAGAATAAGATATTTTAAAACGTGTCATTGACGATTCGTGTCAAGTGGTCTAAAGAGAATGATAATATTCTTTTTTCCGGGCATAATTAATTGTCTTGAGTACATTGTTAAGCGCCATATCTGTACTATGGTGGCAGTTAATTTCAGTTATCGGTTTCTGTATTTATTTTAAAATTTTAAATTGGTATTCTAAAAGAAAGAAAACATTTAATACATTTATCGCGTATAATTATAAAAAAGTAGAAATCGCTTAACCTTACTTTTGGTCCTTTAGAAAAGAATTACTGTCTTCGGTAAATCATCCGGTTTTAATTTGTATGTCTCAGTTTCTTTCGAAAATTGTTCAACTAAGAAGGATTACCTTCTATATTTAATTAACCTGACTATACACAAATTAGTGTGTATATAAGCAGCCAAAATTCACACAATGGCAAACAGAGTCTCAAGAAGTTAAGGTAACTATATGAGTCTCGTACAAGTTCTCCATTCTCCAACTTTATGTATATGTGTAGTTATAATCTTGTTTGATCCAATTTTAATAAAGGGATTTCAGTGTCATACAATATAAGTTTATAATCGCTCAAAGATCTTCTTGTAGGTAGATTCTGTTGTATAAATTATTCCAATCGAGAAGTTCGTTTCAGTTAATTAAATGCTAATGATAAGGGAACAAGAAGGCAATGCTAATATCTTGAAATAGAAATAACAATAAATAGAAAGAAAATAATAAAACAAATTGGAAAGTAGCTGTAACTACATTATTGTCACTCCATATCGTTTTTCACAAATATTATATTGTGCTTTATTTGTGCTGTATTGTGCTACTAAATTAAAACCTGGGCTATACTCTATGCATAAAAATGTCTCTCTTTTTAGTAATAAAAAAATCCCAGCTGGTCAACAATATTTTAGTTAAGTGTAAGTAATATTTATTTTAAAGTTAATTTTGTTTGAAAATCAAATCAAATCATTTTGGAATTAAATCGCACTCGGAAGCTTCTATCTGATTACTACTTGCTCGTTTTAATCGCAGTCCTGGATGCATAAAAATCTCTCCGATGCTGCTTTGGCATTAACAGATTATTACACGAATTGAGATTCTGCAAGATGAATTGGTCTAGAAGTGGTTTGATTCCACTACTATTAGGTACTTTGTTACCATCGTAATAAACATAATATATACAGGATAAATATAAAGCAATTTATATTTGACTTGCTACTGAAAAATTCTAAAGGAACTTTTTTAAGAAGCACAATTTTTAAATAAACGCAGAATATGGGCTAAACTACTAACTACAATTATGGTTACTAAACTAAAGGCAACTATTGCTTATGAAATTTGGATTGAGTTACAGTAATATCTCAGCCTCTACGTTATTAGAAGGCGAGTTGGACTGTCGGTTAGAGTGCATCCGTTTCAGTGCAGTACCGTTTACACACAAATACCCTGTAGCTCTGATTAAGGCTTCATCTAAACTTGGGCAATTCCCCTAACTGCACACTGATTGCATTGTGTTCTGGCTGTTGCTTTATGGTCTATTATCGTTGATGCTGAATTTGATGCAGTGGTCTTACCAATGTAGACCTCAATTAATGCAATAGTTTGCTGCGAATTTCAGGGAAATAAAGGGCGTTTCATTCAATTTTCAAATCATGTATCTATCTCGGCTAACATAATATTTTATTTTCCCTTTCCGCAGTTCTTTAATCATTGTGCAAGAAATATAATGCCGTAAGTGGATGAATATCTTGGAAATACATATAAGTAGGTACCTACTTACTACTCGTACATGTGATTTCTTGTTATTGTATTTGCCCTGATGATGCCATAATCGATGACGAAACGTCAGCAATTTGACTAAATAAAGGTTTAATATCTGACTACTTTATTTTCCCATATATTTCCAAGTAATTCAATCATAATGCCGTAAACCACAGTTCAATTTCTCGTTTAGTTTTTGAGATATGCAGACTCAAAGTTGCGAAATGTAAAATATCAAAAAAATGGGATTGCTCGAATACCAAACAAGATAATAATAATGCGAATCGCGGCATTACATTACAGAGTTTGGTTGATGTAAAGCCAAATTATTCTAATACATTTTAACCCATTTTACTAAAAATTATAACAATAATAACTAAAATCAAAATTAAAGAGTTTTCCATCTTTTGATTATTTTATGTCGAAGCAATTGCTGCCATGGTTTAAGCACAGCTCTCTGCATGTGATGACGTACGAACCCGGAGTTCTGTAGTTCAAGTTTCAACCGGCGCGGCGGTGTCTGATTGTAAAACATGTTGCAATTAAATCGCACTCGGATACTTCAAGATGACCACTTGATTGCCTTTTATGTATACCTGGTTACAAAAAGAATCACTCCGTTTCCGCTTTAAATTTCATAGGTCGTTGCACGGGTCGCACCATCAGTCGAAGTGGTTCGATTCCACTATAATAACATTTACCCCATTTACCATTCTACAGGGTGATTCAGGATTAAGGATCCTAACTTAAGTTATGGGTGTGGGACCTCAAATCACGAAAAAAAAATTCATTTGGAGATTTTCTCGCAAACGCTTCGTTTAGAAGATATTGGCTTCTGAACATACACGTGAGAACAATTTATATTACGCATTCTTGTTTTAATTTTATTGAAATTCACTCATGTAAGATATCAATGTGTAGTTATAAATGTTCCAGTCAAGTGTGAATACAAGAACGGCAACGGGGAGTCCCTTGTGTTAGTCGACTTTTTCCTGAAAATATCTCCTGGGTTAATCACAAAGTTTAAACTTAAGATTTTATTATTTTTAATACAGCAATAAATAAATATAAATTAACATGTCCACATCGAACAGTGAACTCTCTTTATGCATACACAATAATTTATTGCGTTTAATTCTTTTATGGAGTGAGTAAACTACAATGATGGTTTACGAATTTTGCAATGGAAATGATAACGCGAAGAAATAACAGAGGAGTAATGTCGAGCAGTTATACTCGTCCCGTCATAGACAGTTTGTTTCCTTCGGGCTGGAGGCTAACATTTTAAACAAGCTTTGTAAATTTTTATTAAACTTTATTTGTTAAAGTTGATAATATGCATATTTATTCATTATTTTTCTTATATTTTTACAAAATTGTTTACATTCCTAATTGTAACTCTTAAACGAAGCGTTTGCAAAAAAATCTTTGAACCATTGTTTTGAGGTTCTACATCCGTTTTTTAATTTAGGATACTTAACTCTGTAATAACCTTTATAATTGGAAGTAAATCCTGTTCATTGGTTACTATCAAAATAAAATTAAGATTACGTATTTTCCAACTTTATACAATTACAACACATAATACCTTAATGTTTAGAAATTGTATAATATACATACAACTTTATTTTCATGATAAGCGATCAAGAATTATACGTCAAATTATCCTGATCTTTTATCGAATTGCTAATACATTTCCTTGCGTTGTTCAACTCTGCAGAAACCCAGAACCACTTCGCTTCTAGTGCATCTGATAAAGAGCCGCGGACGCCGAATGTTCAACATGAACTTTCTCTTGTACTTTAAACAGTTTTCGAGATTCCGGCAAGTTTTGTTCAAGTGTGCCTGTTTACAGTGTGAAACACTAAAGAGATTTCCGAAGTGTAAGGCTGGAGACTTTTATAACGCCCATTTTGAGATTACGGAGCGTAAAACGACGACTTGATTTTATAAAGTTTTTATAGTTTGATATGCTCTATATGGCGGAATTTTAATTTGGGATGTTGACTGCAAAGAAGAGATAAGTTATAAAGCTCACTGATTAAATGGTTCAATAGGATAAAATTAAATTAAACTACAATATAGTTTCTCCACAATAAAGCTAGCATGCTAGCGGTCCTCAGTTGATTCCCAGCAACCGACAATCATACCATCGGATCCGAGTTGTTGGATTCCACTATAATAATATCTACTATTCTATAATTGGGAGTTACCATAAAAAACACAAAAAATATTCTACTTAGATTAAGTTATGCTGCCTTACATTATGTGAATCATCGGTAAAGATATTTTATTATATCGACAGATAAAATTGTTGATTTGTTTTAACATCGCTGTCGTTGATGATACGATTAAGCTTTGAATATAACGCGAATATATGCAATTTCACCTCGTCGCTTAGCAACATCCTCGGTATAAAATAATATTCTTGTCATATTAATAGCTATAATCCATAAGAAAGGGGTAAACTCAGATGCAGTTATTGTTTTTTATTCATATTTAAACAGTAAATTATAAAAAGGTAAAGTTCACAATGTTTTTTTTTCAAATCCTTCATCAAATAAAGTTAATATTTTACGTTTCGCTACATCTATGAAATATAAGATTAAAATATTAAATCGGTTTACAGTTTCGTTGGTTAGATATGCCATACCCCGATATAACATTTATCAGCCATTTAAAATATATTGTATCGTATCCATTTATTGCTTAAAACAAGTAAAATCGCAAAATCCAGATTATGTAAAACAGACAGGTTTATACTTGTTCAGCAAAAAGTAGAGCTACATTTATAATCTAGGGTATTTCCTGGTAACTGTAAGCTAATTTTTCGGTAGCTAAGGTACTTTTTAGGAAGTAAGCTACTTACTTAGTAGCTTAGCTACTTCATAATACAAAAACTACCGCTACTTTGAAAAAGGGTAAGCTATCAGCTAAAAGCTACCAATTTTAGAAAGTAGCTAAGCTACCGATACTTTAAGGTAAAAGTAGCTAGCAACTGTCCAGCTCTGGTATCTGACTGGATTCGAACCAGAATTTACAGTCGGTCAAATAACGTATCCAAAATTTATAAATGAAATGCCTTCTCCGCATATTGCAAATAAATAAAAATGTGAAAGGGATACAAAAATGATATTTTTAATTTGCCCTTGTATGATTTGTTATTAATGAAAAGCATTTTTGCAATAAAAACACCTTTTGAAATGAAAACTATCATCATGTTTTTTGTATTTAACGTATTTCGAAATAGCAATTGCAACTGAATAAATAGTTGAAGTGTAATTGTGATAAATTCGTGTTTCAATATGAAGCTCGATTAAAAATTATTGGAATTTACACATGCAGTGAAAGGAATTAAAGAGATTTGAAACTAATAGCTCCCAAATGGAATGTTCTATATTCTCGCGAATTGAAAAATTTACTCGAAACTATTTTAATTAAATCGAAGTTAAAGACCATATGTGCTGGCCAGCAGCGTCAGTTAATTACTTTTTTCAACTGATTGTTTGATACATTTTTTAATTACTTTCGTTAGACAAGAAAAAAGTTGTCTGAACTATTCGATTTTTCGTGCCAGCAAAAAGTTTTTGTTGCCATCGTTTTTGTAAAAAGTTTCAATTCCAAACGGGCGAAAGAGAGAAATATTTGTAATTCTGAAGTTGGGACGTGGGCGTGATTGTCGAGAAACTAAATTTAACAATATAAAATAATCTGAAGAATCATTGTATTTTTTTCCAGCGTGTTGATTCTTCTTCTTTTACGTGTTCATCGGATCAACCACTTTCTTTCACTCCTTTTCTCGCTCGAGTAAAAACAACGGTTAGTGGCCCAGGATTCGTGGATTGGGTGATGTATGAAGCGATTCTCAGGGAAAGCCCTAATTTTTTTGAGAGACGCACACTTTTTCAACAAATTGATGTGTCGATATTGCAAAGATTGTCGCCGTGGAATTGAGTGGTAGAAAAGTGTTCTTACGAAAAAAGAGAGATTTAACAGAAGAATAAGAATATTAGTATAGATATGTTTTCAACATATTGTGTGCGAGTTAGTAGTTCCTGTTTTTTTCATTACACATTTTAGGAATACGAAATGTGCTATATTTTTTTCTGTATGAACCTAGCTAACAACAATTTTGAAAAATTCTTTTCAGACAACCACTATGGAAAATAGACATAGAGGTAACTATGTTATAAATTGGTATGGAAACAAACAAATAACACAAACTAGCACATTTATAACGTAACACTTCGACTTTGACAACAATGTATTAGAGCGTTCTTCTTAAAATGAAACATAGGAAATCAATTTAACTATATTATTCTTGAACAATATAAGATATTTGGACAGCAGTAATATTTCCAAGGGACGCTTTCAACATAAACTTTTAATTTTTCAAAGTATAAATCGTATTTCCAGGTAGCAGCAATGTGTCACTAATTAACAAATACAAATTTATTCCCCATGTTTCATTTTCAAAAGAACGCTCTAACACATTGTTGTCAAATTCGTAACCATGGATAATATAAATTTCACGTTAAAATAAACTCACTGTATAATAAATGTGAACAAATTGTATTAAAGCAATAAATTGAAATTTTGGCACATTTTGTAACATAATTTACACACAAATTTAATAATTATTTATTGGCTAATATTTGGGCATTCTTTAGTATTTACAGTTGCAAAGTTGGTATATCGAGACATAACTTAACTTTTAAACGTCAATGCTTCAACTATATATCTATATATTTATATTTAGTTAATGGAACTTTTTTTTAAATATTTTGTGGTCCTCTGAAAAATAGTGCATATAACTCGCTCAAAAGAGAGATAAAAACTCGGCGCTATGCGCCTCATCCCTCAATTTCACTCGCTCGTTATCTTGCTCATTATATAATAAATACTATTACGTTAATATAATTTAATTTAATTAATTAATGCAATATTCCACATAAAATATCTAACAGACATTTATTTAAAAATGGCGCAAACCTAATTCCGTATTCTACAACAGTAATTAAAAAAAATTATTAAATGTCATCGCGTTACACATTTTTTGTGTACGTTACCATATATTACGAAATATATTTATGCTAAACAAAGTTAATTATATGTGATACATAATAGAGGTATTATTATTATTAAGACACATAAAATGAAGTAATCTTTTAGTATACCGGTGATGGTTTTACAACATAATTCTTTTTCCTACAGTTATAGAAAGTGTAATATCACAAACGACCACTCGCACTCCGTTATCTACGTCGAGAAAATATGACTTAAAGAGTTTATTATAAAATTAATTGTCACCATCCTTCTTACAGACCGTCTGCATTCATAAAAAAACTTGAAGTTTGCGACAGTTAAATCCCGTACCTAAAAGTTTTATTAAGCATGACGACGTTGATTGCGAGTCGAAAGTAAATTGCTATTAAAAGTTTGCAATCTTTATACGCAACGGCAGTGGTGGGCGGAGAAACACTCTCAGATGAGAGACTGAAAGGGTGAACAAACAAACAGATGGACGGATGAAGGACAAACACTCGCATTCATTTGGAATTTTATCCCTTGAAGATGTCTTGTTTGATGTTGCGATATTTAACTTATTGCTTAACAAACACTCAACTGCAGTTTGCAACTGAAATTTTATCCTATGCAAATTGGCATTTTTTAACTTTTAAATAAGCCAAAGCCATTTAATATTATTCGAAGCATATTCATGTTTATAATACATTAAGATAATTAGTTATTTGACTTAGCACTCAAGTTTTTTTAGTACTACCGTCTCGGCAAAATTATCATTTCGAGTGATATTTGAAACCGTAATTATATTACATCTCGAGCATTGTATACCTACGTTCTTAATGGGCTACTTGCATGGTATTGAAAATGAGATTTCTAACCTAATGTTAGGTTGAAAATATATGTAAAAATAAAAAATTTATTTTAAAATTATTACCTATGTTTTTTTAGTAAATTGAGAACGAAAATTGTATGTGGCGTCAATATCTTGAACAGGAGGAGCGAAGCATAAATTTAGAATGTAACCTGGTGGTTGGCCGTTTTTGCTTACAGCACGAGCGGTACTATGGCTTACGGTCAGTCACTGGTTCCAGCCGTCTCTACGTCACTATTAATATTCAATTTTCATTCTTTTTTTTTGGCTTGCTGGTAAAATTTTTGTCAAAACAAAAAATAGTTGTCCTAAGTTTAAATCTCTTCTTTAAAAATATTTCATAAAAGAAAGTCATGCAAGTAGTCCATTCTTTTGTCTAATAAGTACTAGATAAATTCCACTACTAACTTTTAACATTTAGAGCAAATGGAAATTGCACGGTACTTTAGAATAATGCGTTTTAGAGTAAAATCAAAAACAATCTTTGTAATACTTATAGCCAAATAAGGAAACAGTTACATTTCAGATAAGATTTTAACTATTACTGAATTCAAGCATTTTACGGGCAAAACTTTCCAAGAATACAGAATACGAAATAATAAACTAATTGAGCACTTTTTTAAACATGCTACTAGAATTTCAAAATAGTCAATTCACAATGAAATTAATAAGCGCACGTGTAATTTTCCAATACACAATTTCATTGGCGCATAATTGAATGAAAGACTTAGCTTTGTCACTTTAATAATTTAATGTCTGTTATTTATAGTGTTTCATAATAAAATTATTTAGTTGAAATGGTTGTGAAAAATGGACAGAAAATTGACACATATATGCCATACATATCAGTCCTGGTCTATCAAAATTGTAATGTTATTTATTGTGACGTACGTTCCGTATTATATTAAATATTAATATAGTACATGACAGCATGAACAACACATTATCTGTATTTTGACATTTGTCTGACATATCTATTTAACTTGTACATACATACATACATTAAATTATGCTATTCCTAAATAGGGTTAGCACGAACCCCTTAAGGGGCTATACGACTTGAGTGCAATAAGAATCAGAATTCACGATTCTGGCTATATTGCTCAATATAAAAATCTGAAATTTTACATTAGTAACGACAAAGCATTGTTGAATTGAAAAATTCAAACTATATATTGTTCCGACAACAATTAGAGATAAAAAGAAATTAAACACTAAAATTTCGTGAGGATCTCATGAATAAACTATAAAAGTTATCATTGAGTTTAAAGACAAAATGAGTAGAACATAGATGTAAAAAGGGCTTAAAAACAATAAAACTATAATTTTATCAACAGAATTGCCATAAATTATATCTAAACTTGTACAATTTTCGCCGATTTTCGCATAATTATTAAAGCCAAACTAATTACATTAATTAAAGATTTTGAAGATTCCGCACTTTTAGCATGCTTCCTTAATCTACATACAAAAATTCAACATCATACGTATAACAGTATTAGATTGTGTTGGGTTTTGTAACATACTACGCCATCGTGTGTGAGTAGTTTGAAGTTTTTCTGTTTACACAAAAAGAAGAATAACAAGAAGAAATATTAGGCGCGTAAAAAGTCATGAAAATTGCAAATGAAAGTTTGTTGGTTATACACGTTGTTAAAACATTTGTTTTTATTGTTTCATATTAAAGGGCATTAAGGTAAAATTATCAATAATAATTATTAAGAGAAATGTTATATTTTCATAATTGTATTTGTTTTCAGGCACTAGCCTTCTTTTGTAGTTCTGAAACAACATTATATTTGTCAGACAAAAACCGAATGAATGCATTAGTTTGACCCTATAAATAAATATCCACAACATATTGAGATCCTCACAAAAATTACTCGTTTTTCAATGCATATTATTGCCATGCAATAGGCTCTTAACACACATCAAATACATCAATTTAATACAAAAATTCCTTACATCCCAACCTTTATTCATTTATTTGATGTCTAAATCAATACAGGAAAATACTAATGATAAAAATATCAAGTTCCATCTTTTATCATTTTCTAGTTACCTACCTACTAAAAGTTGATGATTTTTAGAATATGTTTATTGATTGTGAAAAATGTATTTATGTGCAGTTTTCCATTTTCGTTTTACGTTTATGTATGCTGTAGTACGCCGGGCAAAAATGCCGACATTGTGTAAATTCCTAGGTCAAGACGGACTTTGATATGAGTACAAGAATTTACATGCAAGCTCTGAATTCTTGCAATGTCATGTTCAAGTTAACATGAAATATGACTTTTGCAACATTATTGAAATTTCTTAAACTTTGAACTAACAATCTTTCTACGTGAGATGTTCTATTCGAAAAGTTTTCTGTAATATCACTACAATTTGTTATTCAGATTGTACGTGTCTAGTGAATTTGCGTAATTATTTAAATTTTTCCAAGCTCAAATCAATTTGAATTTATTCTGAAACAAGTCATAAAGTTCATTTTGATGCCATTGTATAAAAGGATCTTCTGCCTTTCATTTAACAAACGAAATGACTTACCATTGTGGTTGATTTTCGTGTTAGTTCCAATTATAAATAGTTTAAAAAATAAGTGCGCAAAAGAAAAAGTATTAATGAATTGTTTTTACAAAGCAAAGGATTCCAGTACAGATTTATATTTTTAATATATGATTCACAGTTCATAATTAGGGAAATTTTCGAGAACAAAATTATTTACAAAAATTCTTTAAAATATTGTGCTTAACAGCGGTACATTTTTAAATTTTAAAAATTTTCGAAAAAAATTAAAATCCAAAATTTGATTCTTTTTTAAATTTAAAATGAGGGACGTTTCTTGAAAAATAGCGATGTACCGCTGTTGAGACACTATAGCAGATACATGTGTAATTTTTTTGAAAAAAATATGAAAATCGACAAAAAAGTTATTGGTAAACTACGAATTTTTATGGTTTTCTAGACTTTCCATTATTCAAAACAAGTTCGGAAAATCGAAATAGACAATACATAGTATACTGTTACCAAAATTTGGTTCATAAAGTAATCGAAATGGGCGAGTTATGAATTTAATAAGTAACTACACTACGCTCATTCATTTAATTAACTATAATATCTGAACGAATAATGATATTGACTTCCGGTTTGCAGCACTGAATTCCTCGTACTTTTTTCTATAAGATACATTATGTCAAAAATTTTCAATGGTCTTTCTTGAGCTGAAATTTAAAGTTCTTCCGCGAGAGAATATAATAAAATTTTTGTAGAGAGAAACGGTTGGTGTTTCAAATCTGTATATTTTGCCAAACTTTGAAAAGCTGTATCTCGGAAACTATTAGGACTACCGAGCCCATTCTGGTCTTAGATTGTAGACAATTTAATCTAGTTTAAAAATGTATAGAATGGCTTTTGTCGAAATCGTGCTCCTTCATAGTCAAAATGGTAAGAAACCGAAAAAAGTGCAAAAATTTAGCAGTTTTTGAGATATTCAAAAGTGTTCCGGAGGGTTGCCAAGGTCGAAAACTTGGATTTAGCATCTGATCACATCCTATACAAGAAAAAAAATAGAAACCTACTACCACCACTTGATGCAACTTAGGCCCATTATAACCATGACAAGGCTACTGGACTAATTGTTATGTTTAATAAATAAAATTCTAGAATATTCATGCACGGGAAAATACATGCACAAGAAGATTTAAATCTAGAAAATGTATAAGTAATAAAGACCTGCATCAATAGATTCATTGATTCATTCACAGGAAAATTCAAATCTAGAATTTTTTATTTGGCATAAAAACAAACACCAGGAAGTTACAAATCTAGAAAATTTATAATCAATACCAAGTAAGTATGTAGGACTCAAGAATGGTTTGGGTTGTTCCACGAAGTTTCATATATCACAGTTGTGGGCACTAGGACGAATGAAGTGTGGCCTTTCGAATCATGCATTTTAAGACGATAAACAACGGTAACTATGGTAACGCGCTGGCCCAGTAATGATCTTTCTCTCTCGCACAAGGTAATAAGAATCTATTAAAAATAATTCATAGGAAACTATGAAATTCAATTTTTACCTACTTGAAAACAAAAGAAATTTTTTGTCGTCTCATTTAATGTACCTAGAGGTAATTAATTAATTGTTGTGATAGTAAAAATTATTATTATCATTCTTTTAATGGATTTTTATTAGTAAATGTTTTGAAAGAAATTCGCCGCTATTTTGAAATTGTATCGTACGAGTACATTTAAAAAAATATGACATTACCGATTTCCTATGCTAGATTAAAAGTTCTACCCATTTCCGGTAAAACCGGAAGTGACACAAAGTTTTTATTGTGACCATCTTACGAGCCGTTTTACCTAGATTAACTTTGCTTATAAACATTTTCTGTATCTTTTAAAATAAACGAAATACCTATTCCTTGTACTTGACTTACTACAATCAACCTATACATTTTTAAGGTTGTCAATGTAAATACTTACTGATTAAATAAATTCAATTATGATTTCGTAAGTGAATATATTCAAATTGTAATAAACCTTCTCATTTACATGACAAGAGAAAAGGTTGTATTTAAAGGAGTAGTATTACAAGTTTAATATACCTCGCTCCATAAATGCATTTGAGTCTTCTACGTGAAAAATCGTGCCTTGATGTCGCCATGCTACAATATGGTAGTTTTATGTACTTTGTCGGCTCGTCATGGCGCAGAGTAATAAGAACTATTTAGTCGGTCGTCTAGTACATTTTTACGGAGCCCGGTAATATCAGAAGTTCTTGAAACGGCGCTGAGCAACTTCAACTCCATCCTCTTCCATTCCGTCTGAGTTCCGCCAAGGAAGTGAGCAAGTGAGCTTCTTAAAGTCTCTTAGCGTGTGTTTCAGAGTCACCGCCGACTTTGATATAGACACAACTTTTATTAGAACGTAAGCGAAATGTGATCTAGTCAGTTTAGTGGAAATACGGCGAGATGGCGAGGAAAAAGTGCTTCCGCGCCATATCTCCAGAAGCTCACGTATGGATCACCACAATAAATCAAAATGGATGTTTCCGGACAAGAAATTTAGATGTTGACTTAATGGAAATGTATTTTTTTCAACACTCAACACAAGAAATACGATCCTTATAGCTTATTTACAACAAATTCATTGTTAATCAAACATGGATTCAAATACCGTTTTTGGAGGAGCAATTCTTAATTATTAATTTACTAAAAAGAAGAGGTTATGTATTTAGGATGAAAATTTAAGCTTTAATATACAAGAAAGTTGTTTGTTATCAAGACCATTAACCCAGGTTTTGTAATTACTTAAAATGTTTTAATAGTATATTATATATTAAAGGCCTAAGTTCATGATTTAATCCTGAGGGTGAAATTTGTTTCACGAGTCAAAGGTGAGGGAAATAATCACCAGATGGATTAAAGGTACTTTAGTCCTGTGATATATATGCTATTTTTTGCACTTTACTCTCAAACGAATGCATAATAGTTTATGACAAATATTTATATTTTTACCATAGATACTGTGTAACAAATGGCACATATTTACTTGAGTTACTTAGTTCAATCCCTTGACAACGGGATTAAATATGAAAAACAATCCCTTGGTTTCAAATTAAGAATCTTAGTCCCTAAAAATAAGGACTAAAGAAGAGTTTTAATCCCGGTAGTGCAAAAAGTTTGTTTTCATCCCAGATAGGTACATTACAATAGTCATAATGAGCACGGCAAATGAATGATATTGTATGAGTGAGAATGTTGACGACGAGTCTTGCCGAGTTCGGCAATCTCACGAGCATTTGATAGACACTTTCCGGAGAGTCATGTAAATTATTTTTCCATGACCATAAATATTAAATGTTTTATTCATAAATTATTTTGATGTTAACTATCGCTGTCATAAATTTAATTAAATCAAAAAATATATACCACGATTATGGAGTACTTGATACAAGATTTTTTGTAACAAGAATATAAATATATTCTATTTAAATTTTAAAATTATAAATTATACTAGATACAGCAAAAGTACTACTTACTTTAATTTATGTAGATAAATAACTTTAAATGTCGTAATTGTCCATTAATGACAGAAAAAATTATTAAAAAATGAAACAAAAATTTAAATTGTAGTGATATGACCCGTTCGATATCACATCGAACGTGTTGAACGGATATTTGATATTGTTTATTTTCGTAGCTATGGAAACGGTTTGTTTCGTATATGGTCGTGGAAAAAAATATTTATGTAGCTTTACGAATTTAACCTTTCGGACTACATACAATAACCAACAAAAATTGGATAAGTTGATAATACTAGCCAGTGGTTAGCTCAACGGTAAAGTGTCACCTACTGGCGATCCCAGCACCCTAAAATAATACCACTGGGCCCGAGTGGTTACAATTTACTACTACCTTTTTGCTTGCCATTCTGTCATTGGGAGTTAATCCTGTTGATTGGTTGTCATCAAAAATAAAAAATACTGCCGTATTTGTCTAATTTGTGTGAAAAATTTATGTCCAAGTTTTAAAATAAATCTTGTGGAGCGATGTTCACGTTCTCTTAACGTTGAGTCTTTAAAATTATTATTTAAATGATAAAACATAATGGGCATCATCATAAAATAACAATGTCTGAAGTATTTTTATCAACATACGTGGAGTATTGTTACAAAGATTTTATTTTTAGTTATCTTCGTTTACAAATGACGACTAACGAAGAAGGGTAAATAAAAGGCAAAAGTAGACATGAAAGAAATTCGAAGGAGACATCATATTTGCCAGTCCTTTGACAGCAGCGCCCGGCTCCGCTTTGGCTGATTGCAGTCGCGTCGAGAGGAAGAAATAAGACAATCTCTCATCTTATCTCTGTGTGTAGCCATTGAATTACGGCGCAGTTGTAATGGAATTGAGACAGGAATATTAATTTGCCGACTGTGTGGAAGCTTTTTACATCCGCGTTTTAATTCGCGTAATCCCTTTGTATTTTTAATTCACTTGTACAGTCTGATCGCGGCCGCTATCCCAAATCCCTGAAAAACTACCCTTTGCGTTTGATGGCTCCATGTTTAATAATCCGTGTATGTGGATTTAAGCCCTGTTTTGCAAAGTAAAGGATTCGGCCGAAATGGTCTACCAATGGATTTTTGAACAAATCATGAGTTTTGCATGTAGAATTTAAGCCTGATTAATGGACACTACAAGAAATAAACTACTTAGTACATGCTAGATACACTCACGATTATGAAATACAAACAATGTACTTATTATTTTTCTGTTCATTTCATTAAAAGAATCTGAGTTGTCAGAATCATAGTTAGTCACATAGCGTCCAATCCATAGCTTTACATGATATTAAAAAATATACGTCTGACAGCTGTCATATTAAATTTACCTTAATAAATAAAAGTTATATTTATGTAACAAGTACGCAAAATAGAGTTTTTTCACGAACAAAAAATATATTTACATAATAATTATTGTGGAATTATCAAGGTTTATCATTTTTATTTCGTATTATTTTATCTATTTGAAATAGTATTCTAATCAACTTTAATATGGCAATTGTTCAATTAAATAATTAATTACGCGGCCCGTGGCTCATGTAGGAAATTCTATAGAATTGACTAATATATTAATTTTATTTAATCTTAAATCTCGGAGATAATAATAAATATGAAGATAAAATTCCTTTTTTCTTTCGTTTACCGTGTTATTTACAATCTTCTCTTTGGTGTCATATCGTAATAGTCCCTCAATATTTCATCTTTGAGTATAAAAGAAATGAATGTGGAAAGCCTATTGAAGGAAAATTCCTGTAACAAAAGTGAACGCGTTCCTTGATGTCAGGGCTGTCTTGATGACTGAGCATGTGAATGATCCGGGTTATAATGAACAAAAACAAAAGACTGTCACCGTTGTATGAGCTGCCATTCTTGTTTCCTGCTGACGATCTGTGATATGTCAGCAGACTTTTGTTTTTACCTATGTTTTTGTTTTTTTCATTTGGAGACTAATGTATTTCGATGACGATGGTGATAAGTTGACGTGTCAGTTACAATATTTTCAAGATTACTTCATTTTTGTTTTCAAATAGGTAAATAATAATTGGAATTAATATATCGTTGGAAAACTGTTTCTCTCGATTAAAAATTAAATCAATTTAATTACGATTTTAGTTTTTCTATCAACTCAGGTTCAGGTTCAGTAAAGTACACATTCTAGTTTTTTTCCTCGAAAATTTTCCTTTATATTATACTCTCCATTAAAAATCACGAGTAACTGTGACTCCTGTGAGTTGACGGCTGGTTACCGCAAACACGATAAAATATCAATATTCCGATGATTTACAATATGTGTGAGGCGGCCACACGCAAGTTGGCCAAAGGCTTGATAGATAATGTATGTATTATAAGAGTAAAAATCTGCTGTGGCCACCAAAGTACTTCCCCGACTATAAGTTTTAATAATTTGCTTTCATAAAAGCTTTAATTTAATGCTTTTAAGGAAAATTTAAATAAATTTATCTTTTTTCCGAACTATTTAAGTTGATACCAACTTCGGCATAATTTGAATTACATATGAAAAAACAACTGACCATTTTAATGTTGTATTGATTCTTCGAATAGATTTTTCCCAGAGAGCTTTCATTTGATAATACACTTTAAAAAATTTGAATAATTTTTTGAATAACAATTGAAAATCATATAAATGTCATTTTTTACATTTTTACTAAACTTATCTCGTCGACTGCTTTAAATTGACACCAAACTCGGTATAATTTGAATAACCGAAATAATAATAACTAAAATTCCAACTCGTTTTTAAGTTATCCAACATCCAGACAGACCGACAGACACGCATGATTTTTGGGTTCAGTAGAGTCTAAATCGTAAAGATTCATCAAAATGTAAAACTGTCAAAAGCTCACGATTACAATACTGCCCCCTATTACATAGGTCGAGGTGGCCAGGGAAGTTAAAAAAGAGTTAATAAAGGTTGAATGATGTATGGTTTTAGTATTTTAAAATCTTCTGTTCTACCTAAGATAACTAATGCTCGACTTACATTCTGTGCACTAAATAAACGTTACTATAATATTACCCAGCACAGCAGCACAAAGTCGTCTCTTCTTTATCTCGGGCTGCACCACAGTTTCCTCGTCAGTTGCTCATCTTCTCTTAAATCAACCATACATAATGAACATCCAAAACAACGAGTCCAATCCCAGGATTCTTCTCAACGAAACGTGCAAACAGCCACGCGAATAACGTAATAAAAGTATAGTATCAAAGTGGGAGACGTCATTCCACGCGAACTGCTCGAGAGTCTAGTCGGACATCCCTCGGGTGGCGCTGCCCATAGACGTCCGTGGGATACATTTAAGGGGGCAGAGCACAGTTAGAGACCGGGGATCGAGGAGTCTACCACTTCCTCAGATAATAAACACTAATTTACAATTTCCGAAATATATTGAAGAACGTAATAGAATATTCTATGTTTGTTGACAATTTTTTACGGCCCAATGAAATCTTAAGTGTAAGTATCTAGGTATATTATTTGAAACACTTCAAATTGTAATCTGGTTCAATTGATTGTACATTTCAAAAATTATTCTTGTGTATTTCAGCAGTATTCTCATTTATCTCTATATATTCCGGCATTATTCATAAGTATTCTTATGTATTCCTTCAGAATACTGACTGTATTTTCACATAATCCGGCAATATTACAAAGTATTTTCTTGTATTCCAACAATATTCCGAAAATATCTCATGTATTTCGAATTATTCCCGTGTAAGTATTCCTCAATATTATTATTCCCGATATTCCGTAAGCACTCAATAGTAATATCACAAGTGCATGAAAAATACCTGAATATTTTTTCGAGTCGTCCACTGCAATTTTTCAGTTTTTTGATAAAAAATATAATGTATGCACTTGTGCAAATACTGGGTACACTGCATTTGTGCACGTACTCACTGATAGTTAATTGTTTTGGCTTGAAATTTACATATACTATAACCTGATTGGTTGAAATTTTTCGAGAGAAACATTCCTATATTTTAGCTAAATGTACACAATTCCCGGCGGAGAATGACTTCTCGTATATGGCTTTCTATTAAAAAGCCAAGAATCTGGCATATCATCCCCTTTTTCTTACACCATATCTTTTGACAGAAAATTTTTACAGATTAAATGTTGTATAGAATAAAAATTTTCATCGGCCAATGGTTAGGTCAACGGTAGAGAGAGACAATAATACCAATGACTTACAGACTTACACTATAATAACATCTACCATTCTGTAATTAAGAGTTAATCCTGTTGAATGATCACCATTAATTATATTCTAAGGTTTTCCAATGTATTCCTATTTCATTCCGAAGTCTTCTCGCATGAATTCCAAATTATGCTCGTGTATATTCCAACTTAATGCACACTGGTTTCGAACGGTGAATATCAAAATTTGTATCACATGTGATGAAATGGGAAAATTTTTCCTAAGTTGTTAGTATCACATCTTTTGACAACAAAACTGCTTAAAATAAATGTTGGATAGAATAGAACAAGTTTTGCATGGCCCAATGGTTAGCTCACGGTAGATCATACTGTCGGTCCCAGTTCGATCCCAGCAACTAGTGATGGGTCTTTCGTTCATTTTTAGTGAGTCAGTTCATTTCGCTCCGCTCAGTAAAGTGAGTCGTTCACACTGAGTCGTTCATTCGAACGACTCTGTAAAAGAGCACTGTGCGTTTCAAATGACACCGTGCTAGTGTGCTGCTCAGCTGAGCTGCTCTGCACATGCTCACAGCTCACAGCACTGTGCGGTGTGCGCTCGCCGTGTGTTCATATGCGATGTGGCATGTGCACATGTGCCAAACTGTATGAACCTGAACCTGAGCATTTTAGTTGTTAGTTGTGTTGCTTATAGTTGTTGTATATGTATATTGACAATGGAAAATAAACAAAATAAAAATTTAGCAAAAGGAGTACTGTCTGGCAACATTTTGAAGAATGTTCAACAAATTTAACAAAACGTTTGTTGTTGTTGTCCAGTCCTACATTGTTCCCACTTCCCATATTGTTGATTATTTTCATTGTTGGCCATACAACAGAAACGCATGCATTCTTCTCAGAATACACTGCACTCAGTCAAGCCAATAGTGCTCTGAAATATGTTATGTACCGTGCGCTGTCTGTATGTTTCGTTCGTTTCGTTCATTCCACTCACACTCGTTCGTCTTTCTGCGTTCAGCGAGCGGAGCGGTGAGCGGAGCTAGCACGGTGCTAGTGTGAACTGGTGTGCCGTACTGAACGAACTAAAGAGTCGTTCGTTCACGGCACACTAAAATGAGTCGTTCATTTTGAACGACTCGTTCATGAACGACCCATCACTACCAGCAACGAACAATCATATCACTGGGTTCAAGTGGTTGGATAGATATAATAACATTTACCATGTTGGCACTTTGTAATCCGGTTGAATAGTTACCACCAAAATAAAATAAATAAAAGTTTAAATTTATTTTAATTGCTTCACAATGGAAAAGGTCAGATACTATTAAAGTGTTGATTACAATTTTAAAAAAATCATGACCACCACCGGGGATTGACCCTGGGACCATTAGTCGCCTTTACTACGCTGTACTACGCCGGAGTAATGTTCTCCCAACTGAGCTACCTGGTCCTGTTCAGTTCTCGATGGCTATCATGATGCATAATTGTGGTATTTCACCAACTTTTAATTCTCGGATGAATCAAATTCTTCGTCACGTTATGGGGTGTGGGGTTCACTGCATTTTTAATTTTAAACACCTGTGACATGTCAAATTTACTCTCATCCTATCAGATGTATGTATAAATACTATTAAGTAAAGTATTGATGAAGAATGAGAAAGCAACGGATTTAGAGCATACTTTATCAACAGTTCCCCTATGGACGCCCATGGCGCAGGCCGCGTCGTTCGTTGCACCACGAGGACGGAAGCGCTGGATTCCGAGGAGCAAAGAGAGCTTTGTTTATTGTCCGAGCACGAATTCTCTATTTGCTGGACGAGGCACGGGGCGGGATGCGTTCAAGCACACTGCACGTTGCTGGAGAAACGTGGAATTGTGAAGCGAAGGAAATATCAAATGAAATTTTGAATGGTGTATTGTTGTATGCAAATTTTTGAAGCGAATATTGTAACAGGAAAACTAATTTATAAAATATGTATCTACAAAAAGAACTATATGAGCACAAAAGCTGTTTCCAAATTGAATTAGCGTCTAACAATTGCAGATACAATTTTTTATTGAAATTTTATTTGGTTGAAGTAACACAATACAAATTTAAAAGTATATTACACTGTCGGCCAAAATCCGTGCAGTCTCAACTTCAACAATGAACCTGTAGTCCTTGTTCTTATAAACTTATCGTTTTCGCACATCTTTATAATGTTCCATACATACAAAATTATTAGAATCAGAAACCAGCAATAGTAATCAGCTGAACTAAATGTATTCTTAAATCTGAAGTGCACCAAATTATTAACGTTTGTCTCATTCGTCTCATTTTACAAAATATCTGAATAAAGATGCATTATTTCTGGGCAAATATATTGAAGCGTGCGGTACACTATTAAGTAAGGATAAGTTTCCAAAAAGCGGGTTCAATTTTATGATATCTATCCAACTTTGCAACAGATAATGTGTTTTGTTAGTAGATTTCTGTCCATTAACATTAAACTTAGCATAAATTATTCCGCTACTTATCCCGTCTTCGCGAATAGACTCCGTGTTTGTACATCCGCTATCCGGGCAAGGCCATCGGCATTCCGCTGCTGTAGGAGAAAGAAAAAACCAACAGAAGGGCGAAACAACGAAATCAGTGCCGGCCAAGCTCGAGCAAAAAACCTCACAATTACGGCTTACAAAAAGTGGCGCGCGCGTGCGAACAGAAAAGCGGAGAACGGGGACGTGAAGCTGAAGTGAGGCTGAAGCTGAATCTGACCATGGACTATGGACGAACAACTACAGCTTCAAGTATTCAGGAGATGTTGCTCGTGATTCTTCTTTCATAAATACGTGCCATGTTGCACGCGTGCTGTAATTACCTACTGCAATTTTGTTGGAAGATTGGTCGGCCCGTGTTGATGGGAGAGGGGCTAAATTGCAATTTAATCGAATTGGAGGCAATAAATCAAATTGAGTTAATTCCAGTATTTCAACGGATGCATCTTCACAGCTCGCACTTCCAAGGAACTTGTTCATAAATATTTATGGTGCATTGTAATTTCTTCATTTAACTAACTTAATTTTCAAGGAAAGAAGTAATTGATTTTACGGTTTTAGTCTTCTATACATTATTTTGAAGCCACCATCTTTCCAACAAAATAATGCGTGATAGAGATTATGCGCTTCATTATTTTTATTTATTAGGAGGTAAAGAATTGTAGGTATAATATATAAGAAAGAATAAATCTAATATAAAATGTTAATTCAAAACGACACTATTTAGCCAATAGGTTTATGCCCTCCTTACTGTAAATTAAATTTGTCTAATGTATAAATAAAATTTAAATATACTCGTAATATTAACTAGAATAAATTTTAATACACAACACACGTCTCTGTGAATAGAAATAGAATAATTTAGTTATCCAACACCTCCCAATAAAAATATCATTACTATCGTGATTTTAAACAAGAAAAGGAAAAGATTGCCCACAAGTGGTTTTGCTCAAAATTATACCCACTAATTATACTTTGCTTGTTCGAAGACATAGCAACGATGTTTTTGGTTAGAACATCATATTTTTTAAATATTTAAGCAGTTATTAAGAGATGCCGGATAAAACGTTATACCTACTTCACACGTCGGCAAAAAAGAATGAAAATTATCTCTCTCAGCCTTCGGCGTCGTGAGCTCAGATATCTCTCGTGGTTAATTCTTTACTTTGCCCACTAGTAAAGTAAATAACTATTATTTTGGTTCACCAAGTTAACACAAAACATAAATACAATACCAATAAAAAATTATTTAACATAGCTATAAATAAAAATAACATGAAAACTAGCTATGAAATAAACGTAGCTTAACAGTTTAAATAAATGCCACAGATATATTTTTAATCAGGCGTCAACTCATGGGTAGTACAGATTATTACTTTAATTAAGAGTAGGTATACCACTCGAGAGATTTTTTACTTGTTTCAAATATTACTTGTCAGAATCAGTCGATTTCCTAGCACATCCATATAACGTTTTTGTAAAACAAGCAATATTTTACATTATTTTTTTATGGTGTAAATGTATATTTAAAAAATTATTGCGCACAAATCACTATTACTTATTAGTATTATGCTATAAAAACACTCGCATAATTTAAAAATTAGTAGACTCATTTTACGTACGTTATGTGCCATGCGTTACCTTAGAACAAATTTGAAAAGAAATATGTTGAACTTGTCCAACTAGTTATTCTTATGAGTGGATAAGACAAGCTCTTGGTTCTGCAATTGCCATTTATAGAAAAATGCAATTTTCATAAAGCAAATGACTTGCAAGATCAAAGTAAAAGCATCTCCGTGCGATGGACAGGTGCAGGAGATAAATTACCGTCTTCTCCATCGCAACAACTTCGCCTGTGTTCGCCGCCACTTTATACAATATGCATTCCGCGCCGTGGTCGCCTGGTCGTCCCTGAATTCAATTTCTTTCACTCTGTTTTCCATACCGTTACTGAATATATTACCCTGCTGATTCAAGCAAGCTGCATTTCTTTTAAATTCCAGATTTGCATTAAGATACAGTTTATTCGTTTTTTGTTCGGAACAAAGGCTTTAAGGACGTGCGGAGAACTGAAATTCGTGTTGTACATAATTGATTGTGTGTTTGGATTTTAAATAAATAAATTCGGAAGGAGTACACAGTAGTAATTTTAAAAGGATTTGCACTAAGTTTTAAAATCCTTTAAGTATTATTTTATCTCTCTGAATATTTAAAATATCAGATATTGGCAAAAATTATTTTGCCAAGACAAACTCAATAGTAAAACTTCTTTTGCTATTATTATAGTGCTTATGCTTTTGTATAAGTACGAGTATTTTAGAATTTAACGTAAAATGAGTACCTAAGTATTTATCAGAAATAATAGTATATTATACAACGACGCTATAATGTATATTATTATTTCAGAAAATAAAGTTTACAATTACAACACGAGCGAGCAAAGCGAGAAATTGATTCAGGCAAAGTAATTTTCTGATTGGTACAGAGGAAAGAATACGGACTATTATTCCCTGGTATTATTCACTGCGGGATTAATATATGGCATTATGAAGCAAACATCACACATTTAATTTAAACTTATATTTCACACAGTAAACTCCAGTTTCTCTTGATTTTAAAGTTTGTCTGTATTAAATTATTCTTGAATATTTCGCATTTGAAAGTTTGTCTACTGTTTCCCTAAATTTGGAAACCTATATTTTTTATATATGACCTATCTTTATATTTCGGTTATAAAACAGAAAATCGCATTTGTTCCTGAAAATATTGTCTAGTAGCTATATTTCCGGTAATATTTCTGCAGACATTTATAAACATAATTTTTTTAAAAATTAGTAATAATGCTACTTTCTTTCCGAATACTCTTGGCATTGATCAATATCCAGAAAAATTTATAATCATACATTCTTGCAATACAATTTCACTTGTCACTCGAAAAAAAATTCTGATATGCACTTGAGATATTTCAAGTGAAAATCACATTTTGCATTAAATTGACAATGGAGAACAACTATTCGGTATACGGTCAAAGAAATTACAGAAGTTTTATGATTTATGAAGAATATCGTTTCGACTGACCTGCAGTCATCTTCAGATGGACAAATCAAATACAATAAAAGATAAATAAAAGACAAAAATGATAATTTTAATCCACTTTTTACTTTTTAACACAACAACAGGACACACATTATTACTGATCCAGTCGATTACTTATCATCATGAATTATAATTGTTGTTTGTAAAAGTAGGTATATTGATTTTTAGTAACGAGTAAACAGTAATCAATACGTGTGCTCTTTAAATTTGATTGAGCATGTTGTATTATATTTACTGTTTTATGATATAATTATCTGAACGCCAAAACTTAAATCATCTTATATAAGAATATGAAACAAACTTATATTAATTGTAAGCTCACGAAAATTACTTACATAAATATTTTTGTTACAGGTAAGATTCATCATCTTTCTTCCATTTTAAGTGGTTGGTAAGTTAAAAAACCATAAATTTGTTTCTTTTGCAATAATTTTCACCATTGATTATTTACTCGTTGTTTTTGTGCAATGTATAAATAGTTATTTGAAGGATCCTTTAGACTGTGTCCAATAAATTTAACAATATTATTGTTTCACAAACAATAGCACTTCTGGGTAAATGTATCGATAATATGTACCTTATTGTTCCCCGTTACTTACATGCTATGGTTGTATGGTTACTTCCTTCTAATTGTTGAAATTATGCTTGGAGTTACCGCTATAAGCTTCCCTACTGCAAAATGTACCGCCTCTCCAAGGAAATTATCTATTTCCATGCATACATGTAGGCCTGAATAATTAACTGTAAGTTGATTCGCTGTTAATTTACTGCGCAGATGTTTATTAAATTGTTTATTAACATATATTAATTTGTGTCAATCAACTGCGTTGAATACAAGATCAAGCTTTTAGAGGAGTATATTATTTATGAAGCTAAAGTATTATGCATTATACGTGTTTATGATTATAGTGATTAACTCATTCGTAATGCTTTAACCGTACCGTATGTACTGATGTTAAATTTCATGAAATTTATAAATTTGAAAAATTTCATTGAAATGTTTCATAAATTTCGTAAAAATTTACGAAATTTATTAAGCCTAATAATTTTTGCTGCCATTTTGAAACTTTCGAAATATATGAAATATTATTATGTCTTATCATTAGCGTTTTATATTTTTTATTTTGCTTGCTATTTTATAAAAATAGATATATCAAAATTTACATCTCATATTTTTTTCCACAATATTTATTAATATACCTACTTCCAAATGATTAATTTTCTTTTATGATGATAAAACAAAATATCAATACAATATTACCATACTTCATTAGCAGTAAAGGAATACGAATGTAAACTTAATTCTGGTCAACCTTTTTGTATAGCAAAATGATGGTAATATGTTAATTTCCATTAAATTCACGAAAGTTTCAGAAATTTCAGGTAAACATTTCAAAATATAATTTTTTTAACGAAATTATTGTAAAGTTTCAAGATATCTATGAAAAATTCCAAATATTTAAAAATATTTAAAATTTCAGAAATTTATGCCTTGCTCATGAAAGTTTCGAAATTTTAATGAAAAGTTTCAAATTTCTGAATGAAATTTTTTATCTCACGTCACTAACCATATGTATCAAAAATTATTTTTTATTTTACGTATTATACGTGTGTTTTGCTATTGCTAGTACATAATTATTGTATCTTTAGGTCTAAATGTACCTACAGAATGTCCATAGGATTCGAAATAAATCAACAAAATTTTAATGTCAAAGTGAAGTATCATGTTTGGTTTGTTAATTATGTTAAGTATGAAAATAATGCGTTTATTATTATTGTTTCCTAATGTTTGAAATAAAAAAACATATGAAACAAAATTGAGTATTAAAATTATTTATCGTTTCTTCTTATTCAATGAATGTTTTAATAATAAATGAGTATCAAGAACTATATTGATTTTAATGGTAAAGTTAATAGAAAACAACCAGTTCAAGCAAGGAAGCGCAGTAGATGAAGAAATATAGAAAATTGAATGGTGTTTAATATTTCATGAGAACTTCGATTTCCTGAAACTCGTAAATAGGACACTAGGTCAAGAAAAGACAAAATAGAACTTTATACTTTTGTTATAATTTCGGGTCAAATATTATACATTGTAATCATTTAGCGCCAATAAAACGTTTTATCGTGAGTAGAATAAATTATTCAATAGAAATTCCATTCCGGTTTTATTCTTTTTGATTTGATAGGCAAAAGCGTAAGACTGTAAAATTTCCTCGATTTGGTAAACATGTCAACGAGAACATCAACGCCACCCTCGAATAAATCTTTCATAAAATTGGTACCTTCTTTTGGCTTTTAGCAGCACTACAGCGTAAATATGATCAGGTCTATTAATTATTTATGTATCGTGGTCCCAGGAAGGATCTCATCCTTGCTTTGTCTCCCTTGATCTACTCCATCATATTGCATAAATATTTATGTGGGTGCGGGGCGGGCGAGAGCATAATCGAGCGCTTTCGCCAGTCCTTCAAAGTTGTGGATTGTGTTAACGACCCGCTAATGTTCTTCCGTGATAGACTTCCGTGATTTTGTTCTTCCATAAAGATATTCTTTACTGTTCTTTATATTTTTAGCTTTCTCGTTATTACTTTCATTACGAAACTTTACTTTTAGTTCGTCTAACTTTTATTTGATGTGTTTTATTTTCCATTTTACCCCATTATTTTTTATTACAAGATTTTATTATTTCTAGCTACTAACCAAGTCCCAGTATCACTTTTAAAGTTAGCTAAAAGATTATTATAATGGATGATTGTTTGTGTCGCTAATTGAGTATACAAGGAACTTTATTAGATGTGGACGTAACTAAGCTTTGAAAGCCACTAGTTACTTAAGATAAACTTGTTAAAGTAAATACACTTCACTAATTATAATAGTTTCAAATCAACCAACATGCATATGTTCTTAAACTAATGATCAAAGTTTCGTTTCAACAATGAAGTCCTTCCACAAAGTTCCTACAAAAGTAGGAACTACATTCTTTGAAAAGTATTTCTGTGGCTTCTCGGTTTATGACCTAGAATGATCCACTTCTGGTATAAATATGATAATTATGGCTATTATCATAAGAAACCTTAAGCTAATGATGATTATACGATCCTGAACTTTCGCTAAGTTGGTTTGTTTACGACTAAGATCTTAAAGTGTCAGGAGAACAGTAGATACACCCTAATAACCTCTAAAGCCCTTCCGGATTCTATTGAATAACAGATTATAAAGGTTCCGCGCTCGGACCTAACACAACTATGAACACTGAATAAACATCACCATTATTTACTATTGATCCGATAACACAGCAAAAGAGGATCAGTGAATTTTTATACGATTTTTCTTCAACGTAACATCCAACCACAGTACAGAAAAATCTGATTTATGAAATATACAGGGTATTTCAGGGTTAAGTATCCAAACTTTAATTATTATGAATGTAGGACTTCAAAACTAGAAAAAAAATTTCATTGGGAGATTTTCTGGCAAACGCTTCGTTTAGGAGATATTGGCTTCTGAAGTTACAAATAGGAATTTAAACATTACGTAATAATAAGGGAATAAATACAAATAATATAGGTTTTTTCTTGACTTTAGTAGCGTATTGGACCTAAAGGTTTCGTTGATCAAATCATAAGTAGACACTCAATTCCGGCGAATTTCTTTAACATTAATTTCACGTTGCTAATTTTTCAGCAGAGTGCGTTAGTTTTGATAAACTTTAAAATATCAATTGTATATCCGTAAGAGGGGAAATGGTTAGAAGAAAATCTTGCGATCAATGACTCTTAAATCTAAATACAACGGTACACCAATGGTTTTGCATAATTCTCAAGCTACCTCTTCCTTTTCGCACCTGTCAACTTTTGCTGTTGAACTATACCTGAGCGGATACACAAAATATATAATTCGTCTAGAGTAGAGAATGAACGTTTAAATTATTATAATACTCACAATCGGTTAGTAATATCGTATTCCAGCCTTATAGACAGTTCGAAAGCGAGTCATTGTTAACTGTACTGCCCAGCTAGCTGAAATTATTTTTACGGCTAGTTAAATGTCACTTTTCAATAAAATTGACAAAATCAATACAAAGTTTCTCAGTTTACATAGCAATCGGTCATGGATATCTATTATTAAAACTGTCAAACATATTAATAAATTTAATGTTTGAAACGCGCAAATTATCAATCGATTGAAATGTGAGTAAAATAGTATAACATATTCTTCTATATAACCCTTGCTGATAGATAAATCTAGTATACAAACCTCGCGGGAAAGCTAATTCCAGCCTTGCGCTTATAGCTTCCCAATAAACAAAATTTTAACTCTACAATGTCGCAGAGATAATAATATCACACAAACGATGTACAATTAAATGTCCCCATTGAAGGGACTGCTAATATCCGCCCCTTGTTACCTTTTTTGTAATGTCGCAAAGATAATCTTTAAAAATGTCTCAGCGATCTCACATAATATACGACGCATCGATTTATGAACCCAACAATGCTGAAATATCACATAAATGTTCCTTTGCGATCTTGCAAAATCGATCTTTCCGCGATATCACTATTATGATATGCATGCGACCTCGCGAAATTTATTATTCAGCGTCATTACTTTTGTGACCAATTTAGCACATTACGCAGGAATGTCCTTTATTTAACATCTCTGGCTGAAGCAATAATAAAAATGCGGTCTCCTTCAAATTAATTGTAACATCGCACAGATGAAACACCCTATTTTTTAAGAATACTGGTAATTTCTCGTCTGAGCCGCAAATCTTTAAAGCGTTTGAAGCAGGTCGGTCGATCAGTCTGGCAAGGGCTTGTGACACTGACTGACTGAAACTCGTGGGAGTATCTCAGCTTAAATTTGTTAGACGATTTTATCCCGCGCCTCAGCAGCAGCACCTCCATTACGTTCACCTTCTTCAGCTAACAATCCTATTAGAGATTACACAAGCAGATAGGCGCGAGCGGCGGCGGAAGCCTCGCAGCCGATAACGACGCCGACGCCGACATATCGAGAGGAAGGCGGCGAGATTAATGCGATTCCAAAGGGGGTCAGGTTCGACACTCGAGGAAGCCGTTTGACTGCCGGGCTCACCCCAGCGCCTCGCAATCATTAGCGAACACAGCGACCAGAAGGATTAATTATTAGCGATGCTCGGGTTTCGTCTGTCGGTCACTGCGCGGTTTGTGGCAACGCGGTTGGAACTTGGGGCCAAGGGACTCCCTTGTGTCTCTCACTGCTGATTGTCTATCATGGCCCACTACAGACGATTGATTTCGTGAACGCGAAAGTGAAGCTACTGTTGCTCATGCATTACTCGTCGTCTTGTTCTTGTTGGAATTGACCGCACTTACTCTTAGGTACATGAATCATAAACTTCAATATACCTATAGCGCTCTTTTTCCTAGTTAGATAAGTGCAGACGACTGTGGAAAAATTATTTTGAGCGGACACTCAATACTAGCTTACAAATGGTTGTTCTTTCCTTAATTTCTCTCCTATTACGAAGATTTTAAACAGGTTTTAACAAAAAAAATTAACTGGACTTTTGTTTGGAGATAAGGACTATATAAAGAAGGAATACTTGTATTCAGCAGAACCACTGACTACTTGTTCAAAAGTGTCCTAGCCCTATCTTTAATTTGTATGCAGTGAAATAATCGCGGTGCTACAAGTGCTACGATTATCATCGGTGATAGCATGAGTTGGTCGATGAAAATTGACCGAGTGCGTAGCACGAGTTCAATTTTCTGAAGACTAACGAATGCTATCACCTATGATTAATCATACAGTCCGATTTATATTTGGGGAGAATAAAATGATAATAATAGTCCAAAATGTTTGGTTTTCAATTGCTGTCAAAAACGTTTTAAATTCTGTGTACCTTTCTCAATTTGGCGTGTTCTTATCTATTATCTCTATCCTGACAAATTTTTGACAAACAGTAATTTCAGATTGAGACACTGACAGTTTGTAACTAATAAACAAAACAATTGACATGTAACAGCGGTGATACAAGATATCTTCTATTTTATAGCCTCACTGCCCTATTTCAGCCAATCAAATTAGTCAAATATGTACCAATTATGTATCTGTTTCAAAATAAATTTTTTTCCGCAATCGTACAGGAAATAAACTTTCTGACACTCAAAATGAGTGCGGGAAATAGCCAATTCTAGTAATAGTATGGGAAATTAATTTTTTGTTTTATTTTATTATTGTTATGTAAGTAGATGTCATGATGCTTAAAAATTAAAGTAAAACTTCCAAGTACCTAGTTTACATATAATCTGTCAAAAACTATTTGTATTTAATAATATTATGATTTTGAGGAAGATTGCAAAAAAATCTTATTTGTTATATAAGCGGAAAACGTGTTCCTAAAATTCCATGCATTCGTTTTGGAACCATTCATTTCTCGCAATTGTTACAATAATAACTATTTTGTTTATTATATTTTTGTCTTACTATAGCATATTATTACTACTTATATCTTATACGAAGTTCTTAATGCAGTTCTTTTTGCTCTACGAGTAGATCTCTAGCAATAATATGATTGATTACATGATTAGTAACTTACTCATAATTTACAATATGTAAGGTCGGATAAAAGAAAAGATATCATAGATTATATAGTATTATTTTCTGTGAAATTTTTTTACCACACATCAATAATTACTGCTACGTTATGAGAAAAAATATAAAAGCACTTAATGAATAATTGCATTATCCATGTCTCGTTCGTCTTCACTAGTCGTCAATAAATCTCAAATAATTCTCTCGCACAAAATTTTTCCTTTTATATCTGATTAACAACGAAACGAAAAAGAATTGTGAAATATCTGGCTAGTTCTTCCTGTTTCTCTGCAATGGCTTTAGAAGACAATGAAACATCGAGATATACTGCTACATTATTGACTTAACTAAGAACTTTTGTCTGCTAAATGAGCCGAGAAAATATATTTTCAACAACAACTGGCTCAGGGTTCGGGGAATTTCAGCGACTAAAAGCTAAAACGCGGATTCTCCCTCTGTTGCCGGATAATGGCGGCGTCCGGCGTTCACCTTAATCGCATTGGCCATAGGCGCGGAGGAAAACATTATTGTTTAATTAAATTACACTTTATCGACATAAATTCCATCTCAATGGAATCCGATTACCAAATTAATAAACAATGCTCGCCATATTTCACGGGGATATTCTATAGCTTTATTTTGTTTGTCAGATAAGTCTTTCACATTGTGGTCCATTAGAACATTTCACTTATCTTATGGCCGTTTTATATTACGCTAAATATTCAACAAGAAATTGCGCAACAAATTGAACAATATCTTGATCAATAAATTGCTTTGTTTTTATCCTGAGTCTATTTTATATACCTACCTACAATATTTAGTTTGTGATTCTGCGCAGTTCGCATATAATAATAATTTGACAGCCGCGCTTATCAATTTTTTCCAGACAATTTACGAAGCAATGCGATATTTCACACAATTTTCTGTATGGTACTAAACAATTTAGATCGTTTCAAAAATTGAACAATATCTTGTTCAAGATTTAGTGTAATATAAAACGGGCTTTACAAAATGTTTATCATCTTTAATGTAGCAATACTTTTTATCTAAAAATTTAAAATAATATATTTATTATTCGTTTGTGTTTAGTTTAGTAATGCTATATTATGCTGGTTATCTAGAATTTGATCAATAAAACTTCTAGAAAAAGAGTTTTAGTACATTCGCGGACAAAGCTTAATATGTCGCCCCACATCCTGGGACATGCGTATTAACCCGAAGTTCCGTGGTTCAAGTCTCTCAGCCGGGAACCAGCAATGTGTGACTCATAAAATTGAAAAACATCTTGCAGTCAAAATCGTACCCGGGTGCTTCAACATGATACCACTTTGTCGTCCTAAATGAAGTCTTGGTTGCATAAGAATCACTCCGTTGCCACTTTGGCTTTCAATGATCACCGCACGAATTGAGATTCTGATTCCACCCTGATGTATTCTAATTTTATGTATGTATGTATAAATGTATTTATCGTTCATTTCGTTTAATTATATAGTATATTTTTTTATAATAAGTAGAACCCACTATACTTACTGAAATAAAATTAGTAGGTAATTTGAACTTACTTTAGTCGAAAGGTAGATATTATTATTTACATAAAATCAGAAATAATAAGGTTAATGAGGTTGGTGACCCATGCAGTGGCGTACCCAGACATCAGCCTTGGGGGCGGATATGAAAATAAACATTTTTTATAATGTAAAACAAAATTCGCTCAACGCGAGTTGCAATTCGTTCAGTTGCGGTGATATATTTTTACAATAATTACTAATTCACTAATCAAAAAATGCTTGGCTTGCTTATATATTTTTTAAATAACTTGCAAATGGTTAGAAAAAGGATACAAAATCTTCACGAACTTATTTTTAAAGATTTATAGAAAATATGAATACTAGTTCTATAAATTTTTCATTTATTTATCATATAGTGTAAAGCACGCAAAACAAAGATTTAGTGAATGCCATTAGAGTCCTTGTAATACGAGCGTAATTTCAACATTCAATTACTCAAAAACCGGATAGACAATTTTTTTAGAATCTCGACTCGATAGTGTGATAAAGACACTGTATAAATTTTAGACTCTCATCATCATTTAATGATGGTCACCAACTAGGGCTGTCAACGGATTCCGGATATCCGGATTTTAAATTATCCGGAATTCGAAATTTTTCAATCCGGATAAACCGGTATCCGGAATCCGTTCGGTATCCGGATAAATCCGAAATCCGGATAAATCCGATATCCGGATGAAACCGAATTCTGTATCTGCGGATGAATCCGATATCCGGATACAACTATATTAATTTAAAATTAAAACTTAAAACAAAACTAACAGTAACAGTTTTCGCATGGATGAAAATGTCCCAATGCACGCCCTGTGGTCTTCAATTTAAAGATTTAGACATTTTTATCATGCTACCGCACACTGCATACAAAGGAATTTGGAGGCAAATATCAAACAAGTAGTGATGGGTCTTTCGTTCATTTTTAGTGAGTCAGTTCATTTCGCTCCGCTCAGTAAAGTGAGTCGTTCATTCGAACGACTCTGTAAAAGAGCACTGTGCGTTTCAAATGACACCGTGCTAGTGTGCTGCTCAGCTGAGCTGCTCTGCACATGCTCACAGCTCACAGCACTGTGCGGTGTGCGCTCGCCGTGTGTGCATATGCGATGTGGCATGTGCACATGTGCCAAACTGTATGAACCTGAACCTGAGCATTTTAGTTGGTAGTTGTGTTGCTTATAGTTGTTGTATATGTATATTGACAATGGAAAATAAACAAAATAAAAATTTAGCAAAAGGAGTATTGTCTGGCAACATTTTGAAGAATGTTCAACAAATTTAACAAAACGTTTGTTGTTGTTGTCCAGTTCTACATTGTTCCCACTTCCCATATTGTTGATTATTTTCATTGTTGGCCGTACAACAGAAACGGATGCATTCTTCTCAGAATACACTGCACTCAGTCAAGCCAATAGTGCTCTGAAATATGTTATGTACCGTGCGCTGTCTGTATGTTTCGTTCGTTTCGTTCATTCCACTCGCACTCGTTCGTCTTTCTGCGTTCAGCGAGCGGAGCGGTGAGCGGAGCTAGCACGGTGCTAGTGTGAACTGGTGTGCCGTACTGAACGAACTAAAGAGTCGTTCGTTCACGGCACACTAAAATGAGTCGTTCATTTTGAACGACTCGTTCATGAACGACCCATCACTACAAACAAGTATAGAAACATAATAATTGAACTAACGTAAACAGTAGGGCTGTCAACGGATTCCGGATACCTGGATTTTAAATTATCCGGAATCCGAAATTTTTCAATCCGGATTAACCGGAATCCGTTCGGTATCCGGATAAATCCGGTATCCGGGTAAATCCGAAATCCGATATCCGGATAAATCCGGATTTCGGATTCCGGATATATCCGGATTTCGGATTCCGGATATATCCGGATTTCGGATACCGGTTTCCGGTTATATCCGGTTACCGGATTTTTCGGATTCCGGATAGACATATCCGGATATCCGGATTCAATTTTTTTCGGATTTTGACAGCCCTGTCACCAACATTAAGCAGATCTAATCTGAGATAGGAAACAACTGCTGTTGCAATTTGTCTCACAGCAATCTAAAGAGTATAAAGAATTTAAAAATATATCCTCGATATCCAACCAGATGTCGGAAATACAGATAATGTTCATCACAAACTCTGTTGTAAGCTACGGAAAATCTTTGCAGAATACATCCACAACGGCGAAAAAATTGATAAAAGTGTCACTTAAGCATTCAGGATTAGGGCGTCGTTATATATGCCCACCAGAACGGAAAATGGGCCACCGAATTGAACCATTTCATTATAACTGGAAAACATCATTTTCAAACAGAAATTTTCTTGGCTTTAATGAAACGAACTCACTATGCAGTTCAAACAGGACGAATCAACGTGAGTTTATATTCCTTTCGGAAATTTCCTCTCGAAGGAGGAAAATGCGAATAGACAAAGAGGGAGTAGGGAAGAATCCGATGTCTGTAAATCACGTGCTCCATCCCCTTTAGTCTCTTCCTGTAACAGACTGCCCCCACCCCTGACAGACTCAGGTGGACGTGCTAATGGCGGAAAGAGCCAGGCCTACTGAGAATACGATCCGTTAGGGCAAAGAGGCTTTAAGTCGCTAACAGTCTGTTCGGGAAAAGTTACCTATATCTTTAAATTCTAATCGGAACTTCCTCTTTTGATATCTGCAAGTTAAATAGTGCCAAAGGTGAACCCTTTTGAAAAAGGACAATTACTTTTTTCAAAGGAAATTTAAATTGAAAGCTCTGAGATTTGATGGAGTCGATGACATCACTTTATGAAGGGAATAAAATTTTTATTTTTTAATAGTGGAGTAAAATTGTTTGTTGTGTTTTTATCTTTCTAAAAATAATAAGCCCATTAAAATCTTAATCTTAGAGTGTTTACAATTTTTTGAGGGATCTTAATTATTGTTGAACTGAAAAAAATTATAAAATTTTAAATGCACTATTATAATGATAGTTTTTAGTAAATAAGTAGTGTTAAACATAATCTTTTTAAGTTACTCAAGAAGCTTTTAAACCAACAAAATTAGTTTTATAATGAATTTCGCCAGAATTACCTGTACTATAGCATACCTAAACGTAAACCTTTTTGTTTGTATCGTGCATAACAAATTAAATATTTCCAACTGCTGTTAATGCACCTTAAAAATAAATGAATTATTCAATAGAGTCGTAGATTTAAAAAAATACAAAATTTAGAAAAACATGGTACAGTGCAGTAACTTCTAACATATAAGTTCTAAAAAAATCCATCTTTTGTGGATACAAAACGATTGATGTATTATTTTATCTGGAAAAATAATAGGTACAATTAAATTATTTAATATAGGTAGTTTGAAGTGAAGAGTCGGTTCAGCTGCGTGAACGGGTGAAGCTAATTTTTGTGTGCTACCCATATTACACATTTTACTTACCGCTTGCTATATTTCATTTCACACCTTAGCAATATAAGTACTGTAAGTAACAACAACAACAAACAGAATACTTGACACAGTAGGTACAACTATCAAAACAAATTGTTCATCAAAACTGTTCCTGAAATAGAGAGTAGAGAAGTCTGCTCTATCTTTCATATATACATCTTTCTCTGAGACCAAAATTAGTCTTGTATAAAACGGGTGGTAAAAAAACCTAAATGTATGGCATTCATTTTTTATTATAAACTTTCCTTGGAATTAAAATGATCTTCACAATAAAAAAAAAAATATTTAAAGATAAGTTTATTCAGAGCTATTTGGAAAAACCACTCCCTTGTAAATACGTGAATCTGGTAGTACACGTTTGAAGCTTTCATAAAGATAATATTAGGGTGAATAATAAAATTACCACAAATATCCAATTTCATGTTTCCAATGATACTTCCGGCAATCGTAAACTCTTTATAAGTTTCCCAATAATTATTATTAAAACTTAGTCATCCAATTACAGATATCTGCAGAGGAACTTTTATAAGCCAATAAAACCATCTCCACGAATACTGGATTCGGATGTCATCAAACCGTAATTTCATTACCAACGTCGGACATGGTGAACGTATAAGAATGAATCATAAAAATTCGGCACAGTTACCGAGTGCTTTGGGTTGCGCGTGCGCACAGCGATCTTACATTAGGCTGGTTAAATTGAATCGTATTGGGTTGTGGATGAGAATAACCGCGGGCGACTTTGATTTGCTGTGGTTTCTTCACTTCTTGGAAGAATAAATGACGTGGTGATTCGCGGGGTCAGCCCACTATTTGTTCTGGCGACACACGGTATTTGATCAGGCGACTTTTATTAACGGGATCGTTTAGCTTTTTTATGAACAAAATATCTCACCGTTACATAAATGCAATTGCATTTCTCTTGTAATACAGGGTAAGAACAAATTTATTGTTTCAAAGAAACTTTTACATGTATTATTATGAAATAAATTATTTACCTGGGTCAAGTTCTGATTATTTTATGTTTTAAATTATCATGATTTGATAGTGGTTACGTTTAAGAGACCCGTCTACCTTTAAAAAATTCCAATTTATACAAACTTTACACCGTTATATCTCATGATAGAAATTTATTTTTATTACTTTAAAAAGACACATCTGTAAATCCATTCTTTCTCTATTAAATGTTTACAAAAACATTATCTTGAAGTCAATAATAGTAAACTGTATACAGTATACTCGCAACGAAAAAACTTTTACAGTATTTTTCAACTTCAAATTGACATTGCATTACTTAGATGCGGCAAAGTACGAGTTTCGGGCTGGTTTCAGGTACCTAGCTGTAAGAACGGAGAAAAGAGTGGAATAGAAAAAATAAGTAACATCGAAGGTATTCTAAAAACCATTAGGTATAGTGATTATAATGATCATAGAAACGTACAGACTTATTAATCATCTCTGAAAATGTTTTGAATTTTTTTCAATACATCAATGTATATAAGTTCTAGGGTGCTAAAACGATAATATGTTTTTTGATCCAAATTATGAATATTCTATTTTGTCCCTGTAAAACAAACCCAATGGACAAAATAATATCCCTAGAACATTTCAGAAATGAGTAGGTACATTCTGTTTTATTACTTACTATTTTTGCCCATTAATATCCTGGCGATTGCTAATGTCCGGCCTTAGTAACATTATCTATGTACGAGTAACGTCCCAATTTTAATATAATTTGGTAATAATATCCCAATGATGTGTCCCATGTAATTTTTGAGATGTTTGTATCGCTTTAAGTACAAGACTAAGATATTTTTAAACATCTCATGAACGATTCAGTTCAAGTGGGAATAAATCAAAATTTTAATAATTTATGTTAAGATTTCAAGTGCGTATCATTAAAAATATATATTTTTAGGTTTCTGAGGGTTCTGTAATAAGAAAATATAATTATTTCAGGACAATTCATGTCGGATAAATTTGACACAATGGGAAGCTATTATTGTACTCAATATTGTTAGATATATTGTAAACAACTCAGTGATGTAGTATAACACAGTCTCAAAGCTATCTATAGTTATTGTACCCTAGCAGAGGAAATTTTGCTCAGTTTGGCTTTATTCGCTTCATATAATTGTTATTGAATTAGTGAAATACATCACAGGAGGTAGACTGTTTTGACATACGGAATTAATAATGACAGTTCAAGATGTTGCCTTGACTGAACTGTCTGCTTGTTCTAAATAGAGCCATGTTGATTCTAGTCGCTATGAAGCAGTTCTATTATTTTGCAAACACATATCCTGAACATTTAGATTCCGCGCTTTGTTGCCATAAATCATTACCTCCTGCACACAGTTAAGGAACAGAGATAAATTTATTGAAATTGTTGTTCTTCTCATTGTAATGAATGAAAAGCAAATTCTTTTTAATCCTAGGTCAACCAATTACGGGCCAAAATTGACCCAAGTTTTAGTTTTTTTTGTAATTATTTAATAATTATAGCTATTTATATTGTGTCCTTCTATGTATTCCTCAAAAACAACACTATTGCTTATTATATAAAGTTATTTTTTATTAGAAGTACTTTGTTTATTTTTAATATCACAAAATGTGTTCTACTTGCAACAAATTCATTATGTCCTAATGTCAAACCCAATCATTTACATGCGATAGATGTTTGCGCGGTGATGACGGCAAATGAAATATAACGTATGTCCCACAAGTTTTTTTAGAACATTAAAAAGTAATAATGGTTTTACGGCAATTTTTAAGAACAGATATAATTAACAGCTTTATAAACTACAAAAATTTTATTTTAAATTAAATGTAAAGGTCCATAGTCTTCAACAATATACGCAGTCTTCTGCAAACATCTCGCATCAAGCCTTGGGCCATTGCAACATCAATCTGTCGTATTTTTCTAAAAATCCGCCGTCCTAACTGTTTCGGCTTCGCAACCTCCATCAAACACTTTTCGAGACAAAATGGCCCAAAAATCTTCAATTGGACGAACCTGCGGTAAATTTGGGGGGTTGTCGTTTTTTGGCACAAAAGGTATATTGTGAGCATTCAGTCAATTTTGAGTTTCGCGTGCATAATGGTAGGAAGCCTAGTCCGGCCAAAACATTATATAATCTTGAGCATGATTCTGGTGGATAAAATTGATAAATTTTGTTAAGCAATTGTTAATATAACTTTGACTGTCCAAAGCTTCGACTTGGCAAAATTATATTGAGCTATTAAGATTCGTATTAAAACCTTAAATACAAAATTTGAAATTTTAATGTTTTATATTTTTTGAGTTATCGTGAACGAAAAAAGTGTAACATACCTACGAACGCGCACTCACAGACATCATCTCGAAAATGTTAAATTCTTACTATAGGGACCCTAAAACGTGCTTTTCCGACAAAAAGTCACACTCGAAAATTTTGACCCATCACAATACCTCCCTTATATCTTAGAATATGAGGCGGGAGGCAAAAATTGTCTCATCTAAAATAATCTTTTGCAAAAAAAAACAGATTGTAGTTATGTGGCTAAATCGTCTTTGTTAACTTATTCAGCAACTACAATGTACATCTTTTAATCATGTATTCAAACAAATTAATGTTTCAATCCTATTACTCCTTTGGAACTCATGAAAACTGCTAAAACATATTTAACATTTTCCGAACAATAGCAACAATTTCCTAACAATACGAGATTATTAAATTCCGCATGTAAGCAATTCCTACTCAAAAGGATAAAATAATTTGTATGAAAGTGTGAAACAATAATGAAGTATTGTGCAGCTGGTAAAGTGAGCAACTTTTCGCCATCTGGCGGCACTCGCGACCTGTCTTCGATAAATTTAATTCGCGCACAAAGTCTTCCCGTACGTGACTGGCCTAAGATTGAAACTAATTGGTCATGACGTCAACTCAATTAGTCTGATTATACGCGCGCTATTGTGTCGAGAGGAAGAACGGCGCTTCTTAGCTACGAGTGCATCTACTGCGGAAGTGGCCGAGATTTCCAAGTACAAATCTCTCGATCTTTCCAACTTTGATCGGTTGCTCTTGCTGTGGAATTAATTGGCGCTGATAAGCCTTGTCTCCTCTAATCGCGATGGCTTATAGAGATAGAGTCCGAATAATTAATAATTAGGGCGATTAATCTAACTACAAGTAGTAATTCACTACTGGCACTAGTTCCATTAGATATGCAGCTCTTGCTTGCTGGTAACAAGACCAGACTTGGTTACAATTTTTTATGGTAATAAATACGACATTGCTGTTCTTTGAATAATTAAGCTGCTTATTAAACATTTATGAACAAAATTGAAATTCCTTATGCAACGTAACGTTTATTAACGGCGTAGCTGCACTCATAGTTCAACTCTTCTAAGGCAAACTTACTAATAATATATGATTAAATTTTTAAGATTAAATTTCTTGCTTCATAACCATATTAAATCTGCTACCTAATATTTTATAAATTTTCGATATTATTATTCTCTTTTAATTATTTTTAATTCATACCTAAGTACTTAGATACAGCGCTGGGATGTATTTAATTACAAATAAACAAGTACTGTATTTAACTACATTTTTACGGTACTCGTACTTGTACTTAAGTACAATTTTCTGTAGAGTACTTGTACTTAAATCCGTTTTAAACGTAATTATTTATATTCTATCACAAGTACAAGTAAAAGTACCTACCTACGTTTGTAAACTATGTTGCAATAATAAATGAATATTTACAATTAAAACTACAAATTCTATACAGTTTTTGTAAAAATAAATGTTTGCATGAGCTCGAATAAATAATAACCAGACACGAAAAAAGACAATAAAAATGAGTCAATTTTTCAATTATTCTCTCCATTTTCATAACTACATCATTAAATTGATAAATTTTTAATGTAGTATTATTTATTCTTAAAATACTATTTCTGTATATTTTACGTTTAATTTTATACAAATTCAAATGTATTTTTTATTTTTTTTGTAATAAAATATAAAGTAAGAATACAATAAATTATCTAATGTTAATGTTCGTATACTTTTTTACTTTTCATGTTTGTCTACGTCTAATGAAATAGCTTCCTTTGTTGTACGCAAATTCAACACAAGTAGAATTTTACAAATAGCTTAAAAAAGCGAATGAAGTTTGTACAATGTTCCACCCAAAAAGTAAAACGGAAATTCAATGAGTGTTGTTTTAGGTTTAAGCTTTTTTCTTTTACCTGAAACAAGCATTTTCCATATCCCGGTCATGTCCATCATACCTTTTATCCAACTTGGTATATTATCCTCACATATTGTGAATCGTTGGTATGAGATTTATATTTCACCAACCGTCAAATCAGGAATAATAATGGATATATAGATAGTTCATTACAAGAGAGATTTTAGTGTAATTCAAGTGAAATATGTACCTGACTGGATTCAAACCGAAGTTGTCAAAAACACAATCGGTCAAATTTGCTCTCCACCCTATTTTCCTGTGAGAGACATTTCGCCACAAGTAAAAATCGCTTAAAAATAAAAGTTATGAACTTTTCCAGTCGTATTTCCATTTGAATGTGCACAATTATCATCAGAAGTCTTCATCATCTAATCCTCCCTCAGTGAAGAAGGCAGAGGCAACGCAACTCTGTTGCAAATCAAAATCAGTTCATTTGTAGCATATGTAGGTGGGCCTCGCTTCTGTGGATCCGAATAGAACATGGAGTGTATCGTCCTGATACGTTATCGTAATTACCGTTACTCGTGACATCATTACGTTGTTCAGCACGGCTGCTACACTGCGAAGCACTGAATTTGACCATGCATCACTGAATCGAAAACGGGATGATATTCATATTGCAGCAAATACGGTCGTATTTGCTCAAGATGGTGAGAATTCTATAGTAATTGATGTCGTTTCACCGCTGCTACGATTGATAACTATTGTTCTTTGTTTCACATATTGATTCTCACAAAAAATGTACATGATTCTCTTGCGTATGTCACACCAGTATGATATTAAAAAGGGGATGGTATTTTACTAGATGAAAATATGTTGCTAGTTTCAACCGATATGCATGATATTAAAAAAAGAATGCAAAGGTTTACTATCAATAGTACAAAAGTGTTGAAAGTATTGCCAATGTACTACCAGTATTGCTGTAAAATTGCAAGTACCTACAGTGCTTAAAAAATGAACTAAAGATAATGTTACCTATTATCAAGTACCAAGTACCTAATGCTAAGTACCCCTTATAGTTCCGATGTAATTACAAATGGATACTTAGTATTACCATTGATTATGGTACGGATAGTGGTGTGCGTTACGTGATCCACTGTGGATTAATCTATGCAGGTTCAAAACACATTTTTATTTAACTGAAAAAAATTTGTTCTGTGGTGTCTCCATTAACAACTTGTGAGACGATGGTTTGACTACAATATGAAAAGTTGCCATACCCAGATTGGGTGATATGTATATTATATATAATACTATCTATGAAATATTTCTCATTATTACATATCATCTGTCATCTGTCAAAAAAAGACCAATAAAAATGCAGAATATTGAATTTCACAGACAATTAAAATCAGTAGATTTGCTTATTTTTTTACGAGTAAGGTTTTGTGTCGTCTATTCATTACTAGTATTTTTAGGTGACTATTTAACAAATAAACATTTTTGTTATAATATTTATTTCCAGTTTTAATGCACAATTGCTATCTCTGATTTTTCATTATGGTTCTAGAATAGTTTTCACTAGAAATGACGTCTTCATTTTATCAAAATTTATTTCTTTTCTGAAATCATGGATGACTGCATTTTTCGGCATTTTAATTTTGTCTTGTCTTGTGCTTGTATTTGCGAACATTCGTAATACTACCAGAAAAATAATCAGGGGTAATATCATAAGAGATGGCAATTTTTTGAGAATAGTTTTGTCGTTTCCACTGTAACTCATTTCTAACAATTTCACGACACAAAACATAATCTGACAATTTACTGAAACATAGTTGAAGACAAATTTTCCGCGATGTTTTGTGGAGTGAAATTGCGATAAATTGCTGTGGAATAAAACATTTTTGGCGACTAATTTGACAAATTAGTTGAAAGAAAATCTAATCGTTGTCAGATACATCATTTTACATTTTCAATTCTATTGGTTGCATCATTATGCAATATGATTGGTTAAAAAATAATTGACATAACTATGATTATTTATGGTATTATAACTATAAGTGAATATTTCAACGAATAACGAAGTTATTCTATGTATTCCTCAAATATGTACAAGGAATCACCCTAGTGACTGACCCCTCGAATTCCTTCTTTATTAAATTAAAATACTCCACAAATGTAATACACAGTGAAAGCTGGTGTGTTTAGAATCACGTATTTCGATTTCAAATAAATCATCAACTTTTTCTGCAATTCCATAAAATTTAATTAAAGGAATCAGTACAAAATTTCCTGCAGTATTTCACCGATATCAATATTTTCTTGTAAATTAATACATTCTAAAATTTCATCCATTTATCATTTTGGAGTTCCATTACTTCGCGTGCTGGGGTTTCAGGGTTTATAAAAAAGGGAGAAAACATCTGCTGACGAACAATTTTTTATTCATTCAACATGGGAATTATTTATTATTTATTTCTCATTAATTACGTTATATTACTATCGATTTCTCATCTATCAACATTTTCTTGTCGCTGTGAAATTTAAAAAGATTCGTTTTTGTCGTGCCAGAGTTGCAGTTTTTGCGCATGACGTGCGCAGGATGTCGATTACAGTGTTGACTGGCTACAAGACGATGACAGTGCAAATAGCACAATAAAACATTCGAAACTAATCAACAAGTGCGAAACTTTTCTCGCTTTTTCTTTATTCATTTTGTTTTGTCTGACAACGTTGGCGCGAGACTTGTGCGCAAAAGAAAAACTTTAACGAGCTTGTGCAAATAACACCGCGGATTAGTGACAAGACAATGTTTTAAATCACCAACTTAGTTGTTTCGCTCAGTGTGACTGGCCGGGGACTCGCGATTACGTGGACGATTGTGAGATACCGCGAATGCTCTCAGGACTTTGCGTCGTTACGAATAGATTTACGTGGGCTGGCTCTCAGCGGTCAAATATCTGACATATAAATATTGCTGCTTTTCTCTTCCTTCCACAACTTTCAAAAGAAAATCTGCACTGGCCAGCACAGGATTTTCTCAACCACAAGATGTCTGTATTTGTTTACAAATGACTTGACGTTGTTTTATATCACTTCTTTGGCAATTCTGATCAATTGATTCTACGCACACTCGATATGGGCAATTGAAACAACCCTTAAGACAAAAAATTGACAATAGATTATGTATTTATAATAATTATATTAATTAATATCATAATAAATTATTGACAAATAGTTTTATGTTAAAATATATACTTAATTGTCCCTCTTAAAACTTTTATTTTGCTAACATATTTGATATAACAGAAATTGAAAAACATTTGACTGTTAAAACATTTGACATTATTCGTCCATAGGATATTCTTGTACTTTAAGTGATACTCATAAGTCTATCCTAGCCACATCCTGAGTACGATCAGAAAATACATAGGTACTCAATACAAACATCTCGGAGAATTACAATAGATGCAAAATTGGGATATTATTACCAAATTATTAACATTGGGATGTTACTTAAATAATGTTTCTAAGGGCGGACATTAACAATCACTAGGATATTAATAGGCAAATATAGCACGTAACAAAGCGGGATGTTCGCTTTCTTGAAATTCATAAATATTATGAGAATTAATGATTTTGTGGATCCAGTTAATTAATGATTTATCTAAATCTAGGATCATGGAACCACGATCACAAAAATTATTACTGCCAATTATACTTGGCTTATAAGTCCGAATGATTTCGACAAAATTCTTTATGATATAAATTACAGCATAAATTAAATCTTGACTGCTGAAATGTTGTTGTTGGGTAGGTCGAAATACCTAATGGTTACACCAGTAAGTTGTAGATTTATTCATAAAGTCGACGTTTCACCTACGTTTTTAGCCTTCTTTAGGACTTTTTTCAATTGTCCTGAAAAAGGAAATTTTGTCAGTAGGCCAAAAGTAGAAAATAATAATGTCTTTTTAGTGCAGTCTTCATATTGAATTTTCCATCATCACATAATATTTTGTACATTGATACGCTGAATTAATGTGCCCCATATACAACATTACAACAATGTCACTGGTCATTTTTTTATTAATGTCAAGTCATAAAAATTTAATATGCAAATATGAAAACGTATACTATTCTCACACTACATTAAACATATAACAAGAGTGTTTGTGAAATTAACTTTAATAGAGATATCATGCATTAAAATCATGAAAATATCTACTGTCAACGCATAAAAAAACACAAACCACGATAACTACCGAAAAATAACTGCAATTGATTTGAATTTTTATGGCAGGTACATTTTGCTAATGCCTTCAAGTGACAAGACGCTCAATTAATAATTATTATTTCAAGTGTGTATAAATCTGCTCTGTGTATCTATGTAGCTATCTCTCCCCTACCCATTATTTTGACCTTCCAACATAACTTTCAGTGTCGATGTATATGTCATCCCCTGGCGATTGACTAGCGAACGAAAGTACGATGTCGCGTTAAGATTTAACGATATGCAAAATGCATGAATATTTGTTTACAGAATGTACTTTTCGCAGTACCTGTCATTTGCATATTCAAATGTCGGCCGCGTACGTGGTTCGCGTCTCGGGCTGACTTTACTCTTCTCGATGTCATTTTTGGTGGCAGCGCGCGCGTCAATCCGCGCTGTCTTAAAAAGCAATTTACGCTGGAAATTGGCGGCAGCTCGTGTCAGGGGCGGAGCTAGTGGTGGTTGTAAATATTCCCGGCATCATCATCATCACCTTCGGTATTTTTTCCCGGGGGACCCGATGCCAATGTAATTTCCTTACGCACCATTATAATGGGTATTTGAGAAAGAGGCACGCTCTCGACTCTCATATCCCTGGTTGATGTAATCAATCTCTGCCACCACGCGACGGGCCCAAGGACCACGAGGTACAGCAGCTGATGTTCTTCTTTTAGATACTTTGCCACTATCGCCGAATTGTTTCACTTCTTTTAATAGAATTCCAAGTCTTAAAACTATAATTGGAAACTTATATTACAATACGATTCCACTACTTTTAAATCTTTTATATTTTGACTTAATATATTGATTGATTTTGACTTGCAATCGCATATTTTATGCAGTTTGTAGTTAACCTAATTTGGATGTTTTTGTTTTATGTCAAAATTTATAAATGTCATTAAATGTCAAAATTTCATCATTTCAAATATAAATTGCACTTATTCGAACGAAAGTAGAAAAAATATTCTATGCAACACGTAAGGAATCTCAGTAGCTACCTTAGTTATATGTTTACAGAACTCGGCTGCGCCTCGTGCTGCAAATTTCACATGCGTAAGGTATAACAACCTTCGTTTCCTTACTTGTTACATAAATAGCTATTATCTACGCCAATCAATAATAATCATATTATTAACAGGCATCGTTTGAGTGAGGTAATTTGTTTTATTACCTCACTAGTGAAGTAATATGATGATGTGCTTTTGTCATTACCTCGCGCATTTACTCTGCACTCGTTAGTAGCCATTTCTAATACCGAGGATGTTGCTAAGCGACGAGGTGAAACCGAGTCTCTTTGAACATCCAAGGGGGCTTAAATCGCATATATTCGCGTTATATTCAAAGCTTAATCGTATCATCAACGACAACGATGTTAAAACAAATTCTTATTTTACTTCCAGTTATTCGTTATTCTTTGTGGTGTACACAATAAAGTAATCCAGAGCAAATAACCATACCCATTGTCATTTTTCGTTACTACAAACTTATCCATAATTCTGGGTCTGTATACTGTCATGTTTAAGCGAAAAGATAGACTCCACAAATTAATTTCTTGTCCATTAAAGCTCACCTACTTCCATGTGAAATAATCCCCTATCGCACAGTAATTCTAATTCCTATGCAAATACACTTGTTCAAGCGGTTGGCGTTAATACACTTTTTCAGATAACGTTAGTTCCTGCTCCCCCGGCGGACTTCTGGTCTCGATTTATTTGTCAGGGGATGCTCCCCTCTTCCAGCGCTGTGCACTTATCGTGCGGAGTTAAGGTTTTGTGCTAAGCGCGCCCTAATTTCAAACTTACCCGATTTAATATTTTATTATAATGCATGAACTGGAGAGTACGCTGAGAAAAACAACTACCAGGATAGATAAATATATCCAGTATTAAGTGTTTTTTATGTACTTCTGATGTAGCCAGCACATTATTTAATTATTTCTGAATTAATTAATTGACGTGTGGGAAAAATAAATAATGTGTTAAGGGGTCTGTGCTCGCCCTGATTGGGTTATTATATAGCATGAATTGTTTTTAAATGGTGTGGTTGACGTAGTGGAATAAGTATAATGTTTGTTTGAAGGTTCGTGCTAACTCTTTATAAGGATAGTGTTATTGTAAAAATAAAACATTTTATATTTGAAATTATGCTGGTAGGTATAGTATTTGTGATGAAAAAAGTCTGAAAAATATTATCTGTATCATAAACAAATAAACAAACGTCGTATATATTTTTCAGACTTGTTTCATCTTGCTTATGTACCTTACTTATGATCATTTTTGGGACTGATCAATTTAAAAAGGATCTAGATCTACTCTAGATCAGATCATAGATTTATTTTATTTAGATCAGATTTGGAATTTGTGATCTTTTTATAGATCATAAGAAATATCATTATTATAGTTCATTAACTATTAAATTACATTGCATTAAATTAAAAAACAAAATATGTACACAAGCGATTCAAAATTATAAATCTGAACAGTATAAAAATATGAAAAGATTACTTAATTTTTAATTCACAAAAAACAAATTTAACTTGCATAGCGTAGACAAAAAAGATCATAGATCATATTTATTTGATCTAAATCGAGATCAAGATCTTAAAAAATATGATGGTCTGAATCAGTTCAAAGATAACAGAACTCGGTCACAACACTGCTAAAGATTAAATCTTTAGTACAGGAAGTTTTATTTGCCAAAAGAAGTTTTATTGGTTGAAATAAAAAACCAGTTGAGTATAATATAATATTACTAACTAAAAACAATCGTACTATAATGAATTTAATATTTAATAATAGTAGATAAACAAACACTTAAAAACTTGGACTTCTATTAAAGAATATAAAGCTATAGGTAAAAATAGACTAATTTTATTGTAATACTAAAAAAAGAAATTGCTTCGTCGAGTCAATTTTGTTTCTCTTAAGGTTGGATATTAATTTACTGGAGAATCCTGGCTGTGTAATAAGTGTCAAAATTCTATAAATTTATTATTTCCTCTTGTAGGTATTAGACGGCATTTAATTAAATTCTTACTGGCATATTTCATGCTTCCATGTTTATCCCATGACTTAAATTCGAATATCAGATAAAAAAAAGTTTTTTGCTAAATTTATTACGAAGCATTTTTATCGTCGTTTAAATGTACAAATAAATTTATGACAGTAAAAATAAGCTTCCAATAACTCATATTTTTACAGATGGTTCTATTTGTGTTCATTTGCACATTCTAGCTATATTTCATTTGAATTTGAATGATATACTAGCCGTGTCTTTCCGTTGAGTTCATTTTCCGTTGAATTAAGCTGCATAATGTAGTTTTATCCAAAAACACACAAAATATTTACTACATAAATCATAATACCTATATTTAATTTGAACTCAACCTAAAAATTTAAAAATAACCTCAAATTTTGGAACAATATAAATAAGGTCAACTAAAACAAAATAACAGGATAATTTTTTTAATACTAATATAATAGGTAATAATATATTTGGTGTCTTTGGGATATAGGTACCTACGAGTTATTATGTTTTCGAGGAATAGTGATTACGAGTATAATATTTTTTTCTACGCTACTTCAGTTATCTGATAGCTAAATTTTGATGACACTTATTTCAATACCGATTGTCATATCGGTACAGATACAAGTTTTTTTCATGCAAGTGCATAGTTTTTTTAAAAATAAATATGAGGAGAAATATTGAAATTAGTATAATATGCAACAATTCGTGCATAATGGCTATTAACACACTCGTCAAGGCTCGTATATCGTAAATTTCATACTCGCATATTAATATAGCTATCATTATAAACTAGTTGCATAATATAAAATAAAAAGTTATCTGAGGATACTTGAAAATTGAGAAAAGACATAAACATAGATATTATGCTGGACAGATAGACAAAAAATATAGCAAATAATATTAGCTCTAATTTTTAATTTAAAAAAATGCTACGCGTAATTATCTCTTTCCAAAATTTTTCATTAAGTATACCAATATGAAATAGTATCATATTTTTTAAGTTAATTGTAAATTAAATATTTAATTATTCATATGCCTGTTTTACACGATTCAATTTATTGATCAATAAATTGACCAAGTTATGTTTTCAATTTATTGATGTGTGTATAGCCGATTTCACAAGAATAATAATAAATTGATCAAGTTGACCTTCAATTTCTTCATCAACACTGCCAACAATATTTTTCTTTCATAACCCATTAATTAAACGCTTCTATAAACGAAATGAAACTGGATGAAATGTGGGAAACTTCATGGAAATGTAACATTTTTCATATAATGAAAATTAAAATGGTAAACACAAAGCTTGGCAACGACAAAACTAAGAAAAAAATCCCTAGAATTCCCTAAAATATTGTAGAGAAATAGAACACGTTGTATTCCGTCAATAAATTCATCAATTTATTGGTGAAGAAAAAATTGATTTATGTTTTGTATTCGATTTTTCTATCTACCTTCAAAGGTATGCGACTCAAAGTAAAAATAAATAGAATCAAAAATTCAATATAAAGAAGTTGCACTTCTCAGGTACATGTTCTTGTAGACGAGCCAAAGTACAGCTCGTCTTTCCGTCGCAAGGGGTTAAGTGGCAAAGTGGCCGTCTCCCGTTATTACAAGCTCGATGTTATCGCAGAAGTTGCGCCTCCGTGTTCCATCCTCGCCGTAACGATGAAACTGAGCGATGTATTAATTTTTAAAGCCGCAATCAGATTTAAGAAAATTGCTTTCTTCACTGGCGCGAACCGTCTGCTGCGCTCGGATTTTAATTTATTTTTCTCGGAGAAAGCGGTAGGCAGCAAAGAAATAGAAACGAAGTTTAGTGCGACTCGGAAATTGCAAACAAGTTTCTTTCTTGATTTGTGTGTATTTATCAGTGGTTTGTATCCCTTCTGGATTTTCTACGCCTGGAAATAGAATTTTCCATTTAAATGTTATAGCGAAATCTTGTATCTTGTATTGTATGTTGCTGTATTCAAATAAATAAAATGCATGTGTGCTTCAGCATCATACATTTTAGATATTTGCATTTTCTGGAACGTTCTTTCCACCACGAAGGCTGCAAAAACTTAATTAAAATTTGAACGGTCCCCATGTTTACGTTTCTACCTGGGTATTAATTTCAAGTGTGAAACTAGGATATGCACTTTTTAAAACGAAATTTAATTATATGAAGGTTTTTTTCTATCTTTTGTGTACTTTACTTACTTTTGAATTAAATACGTAATTACTTTTTTAATATAATGTAACACACTTTATTTTATAACTCACTATTATGTGCTAAGCGCATCGTCTATTATGTACTATATAGGTGTGGTGTCAAAATTTATTCTAAAGTCCAGTTCACACATGAATTCATTTAGATTCTTTTATGTTTCTAAATCTTGACAAAAAGAATTGCTGGTTAAATACCGGCGCAGCTAAATTGAATCGTCAATGAGTATTGGAAAAGAAGAATTTCTAATTAGCTTCAAAACAATTATTTTTTCAGGAATTAGAAGAATGAAATAATCTTTAAGGAATCCATATGAACAGCATTAATTTTGTAACAAGTATGAGTACCTACTATAGTAATTTTGGAGTACCTACCTATGGACAAGAAATCAATAAGAATTACGAAGATTTTATTTATAAAAACAATTTGTAGAAAAATAATAATCAAGCACTTATAACCATACATATTTCCTGTACGAAGTTATAAACGTAGCAAATCAGCGCGGTCTAGTGGTTATCTAGTTGGCTTTTGATTCGTTGTTAGGTCTCATGGTTTGATTCTCGATAATAGTTACACTTTAATCTCGATTTCAGCATTGTCCGATTGATACATCGACGAGTAGTATATAATTGTGCTATAAATGCAGTTATTTTTAATTTTGGATTTATAATTGGCCTAATTAACCTATTTTAAGGTATGTAAAATATAATGTGAGGTCGCTGAGACGTTATTACTGCGACATGTGACATTGCATAGAGATTGAATTTTGCTTACAAGGGAACGTTTTTGTAATTTCTAATTTGCTTGTAACTGGAAACTAACAACATAACATCTTTGTTACCTCCCATTTTTTGTAAGTAAAGGCGAACATTAACCTCCCAGTGATATTCCTGACACGTTTCTTTGATCAAATGTCTAACGTTACACCGGGATCTTTAACGTTCATTTGACATGCTTGAGATATTATTTTGTTTACACTTACAGGGATTATCCATTGATATTTATAAGAAAATTTAATAAGGCTTAAACCTAGTCCATTTAGAAAAGTTGACGAAATATCGTTGATATTCATTATAATGTTGTATTTTAGTTAGCCAAAAGTTTACCATTTTGCCTAACATGATTTTGACCTCACTTACAGTAAGTCCGGTATAGAAATATATCTTACCGTGTGTGAGGTTACCAGCCTCCAACTTAGGAGTACTCATGGTTGTTCACGGAGAGCACAGAGAGTGAACTAACTGACTGGATTCGATCTTGAGTTATCAGAACCACAGTCGATCAGATAGCGCACTCAGCTATCTGCCCCATAAAATATATCTTACTATGTGTGCGGTTATCAGCCGCCAACTTCGGAGTACTCATGGTTGTTGGTGGAGAGCACAGAGAACTCACTGACTGGATTCGAACTTTAGTTGTCAGAACCACAGTGTATCAGATAGCGTACTCATCTACCCTTGCCATACAAATAATATAAATGTTAACAGCAATCACATTACGATCTTTTTTATTCAATGATTGTTCCACAACTTATCTGGCAAGTTTGGCATAAATAAAACAGACACTGCATATAAATCACATCTCCGCGTAAAGGAAACAATATGAAATCCATGATTCCGTTTTCCAAACTACGAAACTGCTGGTAAGAGTAATATACGTTCTTCAAACTATTTTACGGACACATGAATCTTCCCCATTGTGCTGTCCGCAATCGACGACTGCGACGGAGCGATAGGCATCCTGTAAGAGCAAGAGAGACAGAAGGGCGCGCGGATAGCGGGGTGGGGCGACAACGACCCCTTTACTAATATTGATTAACGATCTCACCGCAGACAGCGCGACCGAGTTACCGCATTCATTGATTACATAACGATTTGTAAGTTTAATTAATGGGGATTATTTTTAATCGGTGCTCACTTAGGGTTGTCTATGACCATGTTGACACAGAAGGGGTTACACACGTTTTTATGCCAATTTGGCGGGTGACAAAAATTTAGGAGGCAAATGAAAACGAGTCATCAGCGCTTCGAACTCACAATACTTGGGGAGCATTGGGCACAATAAATATTTGTTATTGTTAAATACATAGAATACAATCAAAATAGATGATATTCGTGGTGACGTTAACGATTAGAGCAATGTGGCAAGTTTTGGAATTATTCTTACAAAAATTTCATTGTGTATATGGAAATAAAATATAAAGATAATATATGCATTTTAATACGAAATTGATAGAAATATAGAAAAAGTATAAAACTGTGAAACGGGTTTAGGTTTTATATAAATGGTATAAAATACACATTTTTCTTATGATCTTTGTGCTTAAAACGAAAATCACTGTTACATTTTCGGGATGCACAATACATTTGAAAACTAAGTTTGTAAGCTGGGGATAAAGTTTTTAATTAGGTATTTTTATTTGTCCAGTGATTAGCCCAATGGTGATGTTATTGCCTAGCGTGGTAGCGGTTCCTAGTTCGTTCCCAGCAAGCAACAAAAATACTATTGTATCTACTATAATAATATTTACCGTTCTGTGATTGGGAAATAATCCTGTTGAATACATTATAACAGAAAAAAATAAATAACAATGTTTTGACAATGCTGTTTTAATTTTCATATCCATGTAGGTACTAATTTTTGTAAATATTTACTGGCATTTTAACCTGATGAAGGCAGTACAACAGTACACGGCTGTTACAGTATTTGATCCAAAATAAATCATTAATTGAGCCCATTTGTTCTCTCCGCGATGTAAAACACAAGAAAGTGTAATCACTTGAAGTCCTCTTGAACCCTACCATCTTTGTCTCCGGAAGGCAGGTAGCTCCATCCTGCGCTGTCAATTGTAATTAGCCCGGTGAATCATTTCCGGTTGCGCGAGCGTCGTAGCTGCTTTAGTTCCGGAGAGAAGCTCCGGGTAAGGAAGAATTTACCTACCACGCTGGTCAGCTGTGCGCTACGGCAGCCCCGTGTGCTGGCACAGCGTGGCCACTGCCCAGGTTTCTAAATTAATTAACGGTTTCTGCCTGGCTGATACTGACATTTTGAGGTCGTGTTAAATTCATATTTGAAGATCTTGAAGCTGGATTAATGGGTTTTTTTAGCTGGATTAATGGAGAAAATGAAGTTTTCCAGGACGGTTACTGAACTGAATATTGTGGTTTATTTGACTGAAATTCTTGAAGACGCTGTTTAACATTGGGACAGGGCCGGGCCTAAAAACAATCGGACTTCGGATGACCCGAACTTTTATTTTATTTTTTAAAAACAGTTGGGCCTCGGATGGGTCTGACTTCTTAATTCCGGTCCGTGCAGTGCTCTACCGCAAACCCCATTAAAATATTTCACTTACTTTAAAAGATTTTTATCAGCTTTTATACAGCCTCAAAGTTGCAAATTGATAAAATATAAAAAATTCTTAATATTTCGATGGTATAGCGCACACTTGTGGTAAGTGCTGATTTCATAGTTTTGCAGTAGATCAATTTAAAGATTTAGGATAAATTATTAAGGAATACCGAAAGTCAACTATGGATATTATTGTTGCTATTTGTTGCTAGACTACTCTAGAATATGATATTATTATTTTGACTTTGTTTCAATTATTAGTTTTCATGTACAAAATTATTATGTAATAAAAGTATTGCATAATTTGCACTTATCCCTTTTGGTAACAAATATTATTGCACTTAACACTTTTGTACACTACTTTTTAACTTAGAAGTCATGTTTCGAAGGTGCTATGTTTTGAATAAATTATAAGATTATACTTCTTTAATTAGTATTTTTAATATGTAATTACTATTTTTTTTGCTGCCAAAATTGAAGACACAAATGTGTTAAGTGTATATCTAACACATATTTATGCACAGAATTCAGCACCTATTCAAATGCACAAATGTGTTAAGTACATATTTACCACAAATGTGCACGGAATTCAGAACCTCTTTTAATGCACATTTGTTGTAAGTGCACTTACCACATATTGCTGCACAAAATATTTGGATTTGTGTACTTACAACCAATTTTAGGGCTGTGTATCTTTGGCAGTATCAAACCGTCACTTACCACAACTGTGCTATATCATCCTTGTACCTAAACACATCATATGGTGCACTTAACTCATTTTTTGCCAAAACTGCACTTAACACAATTGTGCGCTATACCATCGATTTATAAACCAAAGAAGACATGGAACTGTGGCCTGCGGCATTAATATCCTTAAGGTTTAGTTGACTTCAAAACAAATTTCCAAAGTATACGTAAAAAATTTCAATTAGCCTGGGTACCTAAATTAATTCAAATTAATAAGTGGAATTTTTCTATCACATATTAGTTTAACATGGTTAAATTGTCATTTTGAGTGTAAATACGTAATCAGTAAGATAAATAATACACATTAATTATTGGTTAATACACAAATAGTTTACATATCAGGTTTGTATTGTAAAGAGAATTAAAAATTATAACGCCGGTACTATCATTACGATTTTCTTACTGAATCTGCACTCGTGCATAAATCATCCAGGAATTTTTTATCGTACATTCCAACAACGTAAAATAATTAATGCACATGTGTGATTACAAGTTAAATTTTTTTTTTCTTTTAACTGATGCACTTAACACTATATCTGAATAATTATTTATTTATTTTAATTTGGATCGGTATCTACTCTCGTTACTATTCTAATTGGATTACAACTAACTTGGCAACCACAAAGCTATCGAGCACCGGCTAGTAGTTGTAAAAATGGTTTGCGCGAGTGAGTTAGATTGAAGAACTTCTTAGGCTGAATTTTGCCCATTATTGTCAGGAGGCAATTAAAATAAATAAATGAACTAAATCTTCAGAATAATAATAATAAAAATAATAATAAGTATAAGTTTATTCTGGCATTTTTCACCGTACTTCCGTTTCTATAAAAAAATTCTTATATACCATAAATATATTGAAATAAACAAAATGTTAATATACGAATTCAATCAATATAATTCCATTACGAAAAGTGCATTTGAGTTCAAATCACTACAAACTAGAAAGACTAGATCAGATTTTAGTTGAAATAGTATTCAGTTAAAAGTTTAAAATTGAAATATAAAGCCCTTTTGTCACTTGTATAATAGAACGCAGAACGCATTGAAAATGATCAAACAGAATGAAAGCACTGAGAGCCATTCTGCGCCACTATGCGACGCCGCGCCGGTCTACATGCATGTAATTTATTCGCGTTACAGTAATTGCATACTTCAAAGACAGCGGTGTATGATGTAGATATATGGGCGCTAGGGTAGCTCCTCCCTGCCCGCCCCACTAATTTAACCCTTAGGCCTCGGCATCTTAATCACCAATACGGGAAACTTGTACGCTTCCAAGTGGAATTTTCCCAATTTCTGCTTAGCAGGTGCTTGCGTCTAAATTTCTTAATTAAAAAGCTGTTGGCACCAGATATGTTGCTAAGAGTCTAACTTTTTTCGAGAGTTCTTCCAGTAAATTGAGGAGCTTTCATTTATAGGATGGGTTGTATTTAGAATGCTCGAGTAAATCTAATGTGATAACGAAGTAACGATCTAACAAGTTCTGCTTTCGTAGGAAGGGATTAATTGTGTGCCTCTGTTTTTATTTTAAATTGCGGTTGTCTTTAAATACGAAATTTCACGCTGGGAAATTTTGAATTTCGAATGATAAATAATTGACTTTATAATTTATACTGTCGCACTTTTTTTCAGTAGGTATATCGCAAATTTGCTTGAGGTATATTATAGAGAAATTCACATGACAAAAAAAAACAAGGGAAGAATTAATTACAATAAGTAACCATGGTAACAATTTATTTTTACCTTCCGCTTACCTGTAAAGGAAGGTATTGGAATCATGCAAAAAATCGGGTAGTGAGTTTTTAGTGGATGAGCACGAATTAGGGTCCTTACAACTCATTTTTGATAGTTTCCCGATGATGTCTGTATGTATGTGTGTGTGTGCGTGTGTGTGTGTGTGTGTGTATGTGTGTGGTCCGGGCCGATGCCGTCTGTCGTATAACTCAAATACGAATTACCCAAAAATTTTGATATTTTGTATTTTACAATTGTATACGAATAAGAAGAGCTCATTAGATTTTGGTACAAATATCTTCAGAGGAAGTGATATTTTTTGAAGATTGAAAAGATTAAGTGTCCAAAATTTCTATAAATTTGGATAAATATAGTATTTATTTGTAATAAGAATAAGAGGAAAAGTTATTTGCAATCTACGTTATAAAAAAATTGTCTTTATCTGGTAGCATTAAAGAACTGCAGTAAAATTTAAAAAATAAATTTATCAAATAAAACATTGAAATCTTGTAATCCATGTTCGGTTGATTTTTGTTTCTGCATAAAAAATATTGACAGATAAGACGGGTTACAAGTTGGCATACTAGCGCTATATAAGTCATAACTAAGCTATTAAAATTTACTACATTTACTATTAAATACTACATTTAATGTAGTAACTGAACGGAGGATTGCTTTAACACAGAAGAGTTTTCGTGTGAATTAATCTTTTGATTCAGGTGATACTAATTTCTGTGTTTGAATATTTTAGATTTTTATTTGTATATTTTAAATGGGCACCAGATTGTACGTATACATTTCTGTTTAAAGTCTAGATATGGCGGAAGGTTGTGTGATGGCCACGTCAGATTTTTTGAAATTATTTACTACTAGCCTGAGTAACTTAATTCAAATTAATAAGTGGAATTTTTCTGTCACATGTCAGTTTGACATGGTTAAATTGTCATTTTGAGTGTAAATACGTAATCAGAAAGATAAATAATACTCATTAATTATTGTTTAATACGCAAATATTTAATATTTCAGGTTTGTATTGTAAATAGAATTTAAAAAAAAAACGCGGCGGTACTATCATTACGATTTTCTTACTGAATCTGCACTGCATAAATCATCCGGGAATTTTTTATCGTACATTCCAACAACGTAAAATAATTAATGCACACTTGAAATTACAAGTGAAACTGTTTTTTTTTCTTTTAGCTGATGCACTTAACACTATAGCTGAATAATTACTCAGGCGAAGTAGAATAATCATTCAAATAAGTAACTGCTTTGTAAATGAATCCATTTTGATGATGATGATGTGGCTTATAGAATTTTTCCCCAAAGTTCTTCAATTATTTATTGTTTTTGTACAATCACATCATTTTATTTATTAATAAACCTATAATAATAATAACAACGAGACGACCACAGAAAATAACACATAATTTTTCACTTCTTAATACACACCCAACTTTTAAATGACATTTCTACTGTCATTTCAAACAATCTAGCACGATATTCATGTCATGTTATTAGTTCATGATATTTTCAACTTTCTTAAGTAGACTGCTGCCGCGATATCTATTATTTTATGTAGTAGTCGTCTAAAAACATTATTTCAAAATCCAGGTATTATAATTACTGAATAGTTCTGAACTTCTCCTTACAAACAAGTTCTTCAGGAAGAGGATTCAGCGCATACAGCCATCCTACTTCTCGTAGATATTTTCCTTTCTCCGTCGTTCTTGTCGCCAGGCCGTTAGAAACTGGCTGTTTCCGCACACCATTATCGAAGTATCAGGTCCGCAGAAGATACATGACCCCGATGCACCAACATATAATAACGTTATGACGCTACTCGGATATTGTTACATGTTCCCTTACCTAAGATCTAACGAGTGTAAGTTTTCTACAAAATTTATGTGGAACTGGATGCAAGTTTTGATATTATGTTTAATATCAAATTGCCAATTAAAATTTTGCTTGGTAAAGGTAGTAGTTCTATGCCATATGCCATAGCGTCTTTTTGTTATGATGTTATACACAATATAAAATTAAAAACTGATTTTCTAATCTTTTCTTTATTTATGCCTTTACTTTTATAATTTTATTAAATATCACAATGTACTTGTATAGTGTTTCATTATTCGTTCTTTTTAGGTCATTGGTATAAATATATTTTTTACCAGCAGTAAATTCATGGGTACAGTACACCACAAGAGATATTTTTTCCATAGTCGCTCAATGTGCCCATTTAGCTATCCTTCCCGTAGTTCGTAGTTAAATAAAAAAAGACTTTTTGATATTTTTTGATATATGTATTATAAAACAATAAAAATACTTATGTAATAAAAAATTATACTAAGACATGGAATGATAATTTTATTTCGTCTTTAATATATCCTTCTTACCTAAATTAATTTTAGAAATTTAGAATAAACAAAGGCACCAAATTATTTCATTTGAAGAATAAATGTCGTATTCATTGGACCAAACGATTCAAGCATCACTTAAAGTCTTTCTTTTTACCATTTCCACAATCGTAATTATAAATTCCCTGGAGTACAATACAGCACAACAACCTCTTGGAAAGATTTATTAAAATAGCCACTTCAGTGATTATCCCCTAAAACATTTGAATCTTAATTTGCCATTAACCATTGTTGTCTCGTTGATATTGTGTATTTTTAATTCATTCTTCAGGAGTCAATGAACGAAATTTTATACGAAAACAATACTATAAAGAAAATTAATTAATTACTTATCTAATTAAAATGAAAACATTGTGAGTATTGTACCTTTTATTATTTGTGTACTATTTGATTCACATTTAAAAACTAATAAAGGTGAATGCGTACAAATCTAATTTAAATTAATTAAACTATAGATAGCTGCTATGTTTCATAATTTACCTTCAGATCAAAAATATTACGACGAAACCTGTTTGAAAATACTATTTTCTACAAGCGGGATCGTCGTTATAAATAAATAATTTCACAATATAATATGTACACAGTCTCGTAGTGCATCTATTCATTTTCATTATTCAGTTTTTAAATGATGTCGATTTTTCCTCATTTCTCTTAAAATTAAAATAACCTATATCTACATTGACAGTTTTTCTGAACCACTTTTCATTATTTCACAGCATTATTTACCTGTTACTTTATAATGTAATAATAAGCTTACGTGTTCTTTATATTTTACATATATTTCTATAACACTATATACTATTAACTTTCAAAAATACTATTCAGTGACAGCAACACAAAAAATGACAGAATGAATTTGTATCAGGCGTGACCAGCAGAGACACCTAGGAACACCCTATGAACTAATTACAACTTCTGACCGGAGTAGTTAATGAAAAACGTGGCCAGTCGGTAAACCTAATTAGTAATTAATCTTTAACCGTGGTATAAGTAAATTATAAACATAAATTTTAATGTAAGTATGTAACAAAGAATAAGAGTATATTACAAAATTATATTTCGCTGAATCCGTATCTCGTACATTGCTAAATTATCAAGTCCAAGTGCTAATCCCGCACATCTTCAGGGGATAACAAACAACCGACTCTTCGTCGTTCTGATCAAAAACACGCGCGTCGATTAAAATACGTTCGCTACGCACGGTACATACAAATAAATCGTCCACGCACGCTAATGCCAACCTTTGTATCATTTCATTATTTAGAACAAATTCAATATTCAATCAATGGTCGGGTTTAATTAATACGGTTTTGATTTTATTGCTGAAACAACTGAGAATCGACAACAAGTTGTGAGAATTTATTAGCAAAAAGCTTATTGATGTTAAATTTTTGGGAAGAGTTTCAGCTTGACTTATAATTATTAAAGACCGGATTTATAGAAATAAATACCTTTGCTTAAAATTAATGACATCCAAAGTATGTACGAATCAGATAAAAGATCTAGTTTTTTGTACCTTTTTTAATATATTTTAATTTTATGCTTATTTAGAGCTTTTTTTATACAATTCGATACAATTTTTTCAAAATTTATATTAAAAACGAAAATAACCTCTAAACTCTAGCGCCACTCAAGGGCGAACTGGTACTTAATTTTTACCGGTCTTGCAAGTAATCAGCTCCAATTGTACACTGTACAGGCCCTGGTACCTATGATAGAAAATAGCGCCGCAGGCGAAAAAGTTCTATGTTCAAGGCCGTACGTTAATTATTTATACGGAGAAAAATTTTACAAGAATTTGTGCAAAGGGTGATCTCTCGGCTTATCAATCGGCCCAATATCGTATCGGCCCACCAGGCTTTGCCCGGTAGACATTATCGTCAGTCCGCCCCAGCCCCACTAAACATTAGTTTAGGGAATGAATAGAAGACAATATTTTTATGAACATTTATCTAATAATTAGTTGTTTTCGTGATTCGTAGTTTTTCATGTTCAGAATAACTACTACCTATTCGTATTTTTGTAATGAAGTTTTGTTTTGTTTTATTTAAGTAGTATACTCGGCGCGTATGAATTTTTAATCAACATAAAATATTATGTTACTAACGTTTATCTAATTTTTATGCCTTTTGTTTAATTTTTATGCAATTTGTTTAATTTAACGACAATTTGTTTAATTTTATGTATTTTGTCAAAATTTTATATTTATTAAGTGACTTTTTCTTTTTTGTGCCGTTAATTGCATTTTTATGACTTTTAAATGATTTTACTTATCAAAATTGTATGTTTTTAAGTGCCTTTTTCTATTTTTCTCATAATTAGATTTATTACAATTTAGACCATCTTTAATTATTATAGATGTTGTTCAATTTGTCGTTTGGATTTCTTTCACGAAAATGTTTTTAGATATAAAATATTAATAGTGTTCTTGATTGAATATTGCCGGATTATATTTGTGATTATTTTGGTAATAATGTTATTAGCGTCTAGACAAAGTCAATGTACCGTATAATAATAGTGATAAAGATCAGGCCGGCTTTTATCAGAGGTCAATTGATAGTAATTATAGGTCCCTGGGGTACTTTAGAGCTCTTCATTACCAAATAATAATCAATACTACTTTAGTATTTGCTCTTATAACAAAAGCGTTTAATTTGATACAAATTTTATGATACACCTTTCACATTTAAAAAAGTTTGTAATGATGATTACCATATTGAATAATTAATTCATTTTCCAAAGTAGAAGGTAGGTAATTATAAAATGACAGCATTTAAAACGTTTTTAATTATGACACTTCTGTCAAGTAGGTATATTATATTAATCAAAAACCAAATATAATAGAATATTACTTAACGAGCACATAATGTAGAATAATACAAATGGATGAAAGTTTATGCACGAGCTGAAGGCGAGTGTAGGCGATCTCGATTAAGATTGCAGCGCTATAGCGGTAACTTCAGAAGATACCTGCAATACGTAAACGTACACTGTGACAGGCTCTGATATATTTGACTAATTTTATGTATTTTTTTACACTTAGATAATATTGATAAATATAACCATACACGAAGCGTAGTTCTTCAAGATTTAATGTATACTTGACTACAACTTTTTAAATAAAACATTTCTTTACAAATTTTTATGCATTAAAATATTAACCTAACCTCATATTTTGGTGTTATGATAGATGACAGTTGTGCTGATTAATAGACTCATAATACAATAGTGTTTAATTATGAATTCATAATACAATAATAGGTAGTATGTCTTATGGAGAGATTCATCTTACTAAAGTTACCTACATTATGAATGTACCCATTATTGAATAGTCATAGAAAAAATGAGTCATATTTTTTTGTTCTTTCGAATACATTTCTACCTTATTGTTGATTAATTTGAAGTATTTTAGATCTTATAATATTTTCTATGCTTACAAAAAAACTACATTTTAATTCTTCTAAATTTTGAGTCACATATAGATTTATATTTTTTTAAATTTAAATAGTATTTTTACCAAGTAAATTCCTAAATAATGATAATTCAGTGATTTCAAATATTAGGTAATGCTTATAGAATAGTTTTTTAAACAAATAATAGATGTCAGCACCGTCCATTTTTGTTTAATTATTACAGCTGTTTTTTTATTCAGCGTTAGTGAAGGACGTGAAATTGATTGTGATGTATGAAATTGACGTTTTAGTTTATTATATTTGACAAGTAGTGCAGTTATATTTGTAACAAAGCAGTGATTTATTTATAAACTTTTGTTAAATCATTATTAAACATATCTTTATAAAAGTGTGTAATAACAATAACGATATATACGTGATGTGTTGGACTGGCTTTAAAATGGATGCTATGCAGCAGCAATTTTTATCAAGGTATTATATTCCAAGCAAACAATAATACAATACAATTATTTCTATATTTTCTAATTATGATGTAAGATTAAAATAGTTTGTATTCCGTATGAAAAGGATAATAAATAAAGACGAGACAAATAAAGTGAGTTAGAATAGGAATGCTTGGCTAAGATTGTTTGCTGGTTGAACTGGAACAATTGAATAGGTGCATATTCTGTTTTGCGGGTTTGTGCCATTCCTTTTAGATAAACTTTTATGTTTGTATGTGTATGATAAATTCGTTTAAGTTGCACTCCACTATTTAATTAACTTCTACTCATCCTCCACATGTAGTGAACTTTGCGAAATCCATAATCGATGTTGTATCTTATGTGACAGAGACTGTAACAACTAAGTGGCCGTGATTTCTGTCCCTAATTGCACACAACACTGTTAACGATAGTTTGCTCAAACTAGCAACGAGGTTTATATGGCACCGAAGGGAACATAAGTTGATAATGTTGTTTCGATGGTGCTGCTGTTTCAATACCTGGTCACTGATCCCACTAAGATCTATTCTCATTACTGGAAAGTAAAGTCCAAGTGGAAATAATCAATTGAATGAAAAGTATTGGATGAAGTTTTAATTTTTTGGGTGTTAGATTGAATGGAGGTTTCCACGATTTTTTGTTTTTTTAATGTTAATCTATACATTCAAATATTCGATCCTTATTTAATCTTTTTGTCAAAAAGTTACTAACTCGGTTACTAAGAAAAAAACACACACGACACACACAGTAACATATAGCGTATTTCTCGGTATTTAACGAGCACATATTGTAGGCTGATAAAAGTTTATGCACGAGCTGAATGCGAGTGTATAATCATCCAAGTGAATTATAGCCAGTCAAATACGACGTATTATCTGCAACTTTGAACCGAAACATTTCTAAATTACAAATTTATATTTATAAAATATTAACCTAACCTCACATTTTGGTGTTATGACAGTTCGTCATTATAAAATAGTGTTGAATAATGAACTCATAATACAATATCGTTTATTATAAATTCGTAAATGTGTGTCTTATGGACGGAGTTATCTTACTACAGTTACCTACATCAGCGTTTCTCAAACTGTGGGTCGCATCCTCTCAAGGGGGCGCAGATTATCTGAAAGGGGGGCGTGAAAAATACAAAAATTGGTAGAACATTTTTTATTGAATCAACAAAAAACAAAATAAAAATAATATTCTTATAACAATAAATTGAAATGTAAAGTCTCATTTTATTAGAAATTGAAATTACTGTAGGCACTTAAGTATGTTGCACTACTAAGAAATGGGGTTATTATTCACCTAACAAAGGTGCACTTTTGTTTGTTTCTTACTTATTTATTAGTAATCTTAGTGCAATATTATAATATCTTTCAGAGATACACAGAAAATACGGGCCAGCTCGGACCATGTATTCTATGACGATAAACAATAACGATAACGCTGGTAACGCACAGGCCCAGTAGTGATAATTCTCTCTTGCACAATGTAAACAGAAATGCCACGAATCTGCAGAATAGCAACAGAGGGTGGGGTGCGGGGCGGATTAAACATTTACAAGGAAAAGGGAGGCGCCAAAACAAAAAGGTTCAGAAACACTGCCCTACATAATGAATGTATTATTCACTGAAACTGAAAAAAATGAAGGGAAAATGGAAAATGGTGTAATGATGAAAGTGGATTTTATGTAAAGAACAAAATTGAAGTAATTTAATTTGTCTTAGTTTAATTATAATTATGTAGAAAAATGTGCTCATAGTTTTTTAATGAACTTTTTCCGACGTTTTCGTTTTTGTAAATATTTATAGCACAGGATAATTTAAGTTTTTAACAGGCTGTAATTAAAACGTGTTGATGACGGGTACGGACTAATCAGGTACAAGTTTTTAATGACGTAAACGGAGACACAAGTTTTAACTTTGTTGCTAATGGTGCCATCATGAACTTAAGCTTTTCAAACTTTTTAAATGACATTAATTTCATCCTAGACATCCTTTCAGTGGATGATAAATGCACCAATACGAGTATTATTTTTTTAGAGACTAGTTACACTACTTATATTTCTCAACAACTTTAAAAAAATTATTACCTCTTTTCTAATAGAAAATAAGACAATGAAAAGAGGTATTCTAGCCGGTCATAATTTTTTACTTATCATTGTATTTACTAGGACATTTTCTTAATTGCAGCATAAAAGTATCAGGGTATCTATTCTGTAACATAGAGCCAAAAGCTAGCTTTATCGATGACGTCACGGCCAAGCTCACGGTAACTGGCTGTGTCTATCTGTATAAGTAACGGATAAATACACAAAACAAGGTAAATTAGATATTAAAACTGCAAGTAAACAAAATTATACAAATAATATAAACTGTTCCGCAAAAACTAAAATTTTAAACCTAATTAAAAATACTGAAAACCATACAATATAACATAAAAATGACTCCAAATAAACAAGTAAAAAGAATAAAACCAAAACACTGATAAAACTAAAGTTGAACTATGAAAATATTAAAAACATACAAATGTCAAAACAGATCAGATAGAGCTAAGCTCTTCGACATGGAAACATCACTGGGGATGGCTCTGCGATAGAAACACGATATCACTCATTATGCTATGTTTCTATACTATGTCCACCGAACAGATAGAGTAGATGCTCCTCCCACAAATGTGCGCGGTATTGCTATTGGTAAGCCAGTTTTACACTGCTGGCAAACTCAACTGCTGAGATCGGTCATCAAAAAAATCGTTCGTAAATAAAAATTGTACTTCATATTTCTTTTAAAATTATGTTATACATAAATGATAAAATATATAATTCTTCCATATTTATTTCAAATAAAACTATTTAATTTTTCTGCTTTTTAAAATTTGTTGCTTGTAAAGCCTACTTCTGCGCACATTGTACTGCGCAGTTTTGGCTCTGCCCACTAGTTTTATTACTGTATGTGTTCGATGGACATAGTATAGTAACCACCGCAAGGGATCAGCAGACCCGCACTCAATATAATATAGAGCGTAAAGCTAGCTCTTAGCCCGTAAGTTACAGAATGGACCCCCAGTATTCTTGCTGTACGTATCAACTTTTGGGAGTTTCTGGTATTTTTTTTTTGTTTTAAATTAAAAATTTCCAATATTTGCTAACTTTACACACGGTTATATCTCCTGATAGAAATTTGTTTTAATTAAATTAAAATTCTATTTATCTTCAACGCAACCAAAACACTTTTACGGTATGTTTCAACTTCAAAATGACGTTACATTGCTAGGATGCGGTAAAGTACGAATTTCGGGTTGGTTTTCAGGCAGCCGTAGTAATGGAGAAAATAGAAAAAAAAAATCTGGAGAATTCGGAAAAACGTAGACGGGTCGCTTAAGTAGTGTACATTTAATAATTTGTACTAGGTATACCACAGCTATTACTACCTTTATAATATAATGTTTATTCAAAGTGGAATAATGTGTACATATTTTGTTTATTTAAATTAACAAACAAGGTGAAATGTGAGCAAAACCAACAATTAAATAGAGCAAATTTGTTTGAAAAGTCTAGCATAAAGTATACAGCAACTAGCGTGAATGTTTTATGTTGTGTAGCAAACAAAAACAAGCAATTTATCAAATTTATCATTCCGTAAATGAACCGTTAAACTATAATTAATTTAAATTTACAAGTGAGCGTTGGTTGAACGCTGGAAGTTAGTGAATGTGTGGTACAAATGTACGTGTAAGGGTAGTTCACAATCGCAGTTGCAGCCAGTCTATCGCGACGACGCTCGTAAACAAGCTGCGCAACTGTTGTTGCTGACGTTTTCGGCCACTCATGCGGCAGTAGAGATTCACATTTAACACATTATTGTTATTAGTCGGCCGCCATGACGCCACGACGGCGTGGAGGGCCTGTTCCAAGCCTTGCACTGTTAATGAGCCACTCCATAACTGGTGCACCACTTGCAGGTGCTTTTAGCGAGTGTCGCTGTAATGCTCCTTCTCATCTTTGCACATATTTCCTACTACTAATAGTAGTACTAGACACTACTGCATGAACTGTTTTATTGCTACTCTATAATACAGCCACCTTAAGTACACAATTTTCTTGGGATAATAGTGTAAAATTACTTTATAATGGTATGATTTATTGATCATTTTATGGACACAATTTGTTTGTGATTGGTGTCAACAGTAGAATGTATAATGAATAATATTTCTTTTAAGTAGTAGGTATAGTAAAACTAATACAAAATAACGTGAGTTCTTCTGTGCTTTAATATGTTTAATAGATATACAATATTAGATATTTAATGAGAATTTAATGATGGAAATAGCTCATAAAAATAAAACACAAAGCAACATATATTTTGCACAATTGAATGTAATAGTATAGGTATTAATATTTTATTAATAAATAAGTTCAGTTTGAAAGAAAAATTTTAATAACATAAATAGTGCTACACGACACGATAAAAAAATAAATAATTTATTAATGGTTTAAAAAAACACCATTAAGGGCGAAGTTCAGCTGAAGCTGATCTTCCACCTAACCCAAATACAAATTTCATGAACCCAATGTATCACAAAATAGAGAACAAAAAAAAATTAAATTAAAATTACATACTTAGAGTTTATAATGTTAGAATTAGTGTAATATTTACATTTTAAAAATAATAATAAACCGTTATATTTATTTATCTACCAATAAATGTTACAAGTTAAAATTAATTACCTACTAGACACTTTCAATTTACGTTTTAATGCTGGAACTGATAACTGTCTGAACTTATTTCATTGTAAAGTGTTGGACCGAAAACGAACCTATAAATTTACTTTTTTTTTTTAAACGGAACCTGAAGAAGCGAAACCTCACGTCAAGAGTATGTATTGGTTTTTAAGGTCGCGCTCGAAACCGTTTTCAGTAATTTTTATGCACTTAATCTGCATAAATTTATAAAACATATCAATAGAATCATTAGTGTTTCTAGATTGCCTTATGCTAAGAATACCTGAAAATAAATATAATTTGCAATAGAAATGAAAGAACAGGGGGCAAAATTCATTGCAATGAATTTTATGAAAATAGAACTATTATTACAGACATACTTTTTAGAATAAGGCAATTAGGAATAAATATATTTTCATTGTGTAGCATGATTTTCATTGTAGGTTACATCGTTTATCCGAAATTGATGCAGAAAGAATGTTGTGCAAAATGTGCCATGCAAAAGTTTTTTTAAAATCAAATTATGACGTATAATAAGATTTTGACTAGTATGGGGTTAAAAACATTACCATTACTGACTTTAAGTTTCGGTTTTTTTCACTTTTATGCGCGCCCTTAATATTAATTTTTTTTTGCTAAATATGAAGGCACCTTAGCAATGTTAAATCTGTGAAAGAGACATGTACAGCAACTGCACTCTGTCATAATCATTTCGAATTTTTTATTAATTTTTGTTCTCAATTTGTCATAACTGTAATATATTGAACCAATACCTGGTCAATAACCTCAACCTCAGTGTATTCAATTATCTAATTGGAAAAGTTGATAATTTAATTTACATTTCAAACAGGTTTTTTCAATATTGAAAATTGTTGTGGTTTGGAGTTTCATTGATACGCAAAATTTTAATTTAATAATACTGAAAATAAAACTAATAAACAAAATAACATGTTAAATAATTAACCCGAAATTCCATTTAGTGCATATCTGTGTAGCTACTCGTAAATTTATGTTCTAGAAATTTACATACATACACTATCTACCAACCAACTGGGGCTTGGAAGACTGACATGCTATATTGGTATTGATCTTCGACCATAGGTATAGACAGATAACACTCAATGCTGTAGTACTCGTATTCGATGTTGCGAAGGCAAGAAGTACGGCAGCGTGGAGCAGTAACTATAGGCGGGGAAAGGAGGTGAATAACTGGGTAGAGTGTTGCACATTGCTGACTTCTGGTTTGTTGTAACAGCTGATGGCAAACTGCAACACTTCAAGCAGTTATGAAGGTCATACTCCTCTTCCACCGCTACGCTAGTTCACAATAAAGACTTGCGTTGTTTGTCTATACCTACATATGGTCGAAGGTATTGATATATATATATATATATATATATATATATATATATATATATATATATATATATATATATATATATATATATATATATATATATATATATATATATATATATATATATATATATATATATTCTATTGTGTGTGCGGTTACCAGCCTTCAACTCATAGATGTACTTGGTTATACGGGAATAGTATAATTCGTAACGAATATCGAAAGTGAGACATATCATGCGAGTTTGACGAATGGGGTGCAACCGAGTGAGCCAACACACGAGCAATACGATATTTACTTTTGAACGAGTCGCGAACGCTATTATTTAGACGAACACAAACAAAACATAATATACAACATTCAAAATAATACCAAAGCTGCCTGGCTATATTGATTTGGTCTCATAATTACGATATGGCCATATCGTGCTAGCACGATATTTTTTAGCTATACTATGAACATCGAACACATAGAATAATAAAACTAGTGGGCAGAGCCAAAACTGCGCAGTACAATGTGCGCAGAAGTAGGCTTTACAAGCAACAAATTTTAAAAAGCAGGAAAATTAAATACCTAGTTTTATTTGAAATAAATATGGAAGAATTATATATTTTATCATTTATGTATAACATAATTTTAAAAGAAATATGAAGTACAATTTTTATTTACGAACGATTTTTTGATGACCGACCTCAGCAGTTGAGTTTGCCTAGCAGTGTAAAACTGGCTTACCAATAGCAATACCGTATTTCAATTTCGCGCACATTTGTGGGAGGAGCATCTACTCTATCTGTTCGGTGGACATAGTATAGGTTGTTGACGCGTTATATATTATTTTCTGTAGAGGTAGTCTAAAAATATTTTTCGGAATACGTACCGAACTGACTGGATTTGAACTTGAGTTATCGAAACACGAAACCACAGTAAAACTGAAAATATAATGCTATAAATACTGTAGGTTAGCACTTATTGTCAACGCATGGGTGCACTTTGTTGTTTGTTAGTGAGAATACATCACATTTATTAGAACTTGAGCTGCAGAACCAAAGTAAATCTGGAAATGTTCGGGCATTCGTATGTTTCGTAGTTTTTTGCGTTTGAGATTCATTTTTCAATTTGGTTGTCCTGGTTCGTTGGATGTAAAGTAGAATTTGAAGTGGTGAAGCAGAACAGAAGAGGAATTATCTAAGGGCCATATCATCACGGTGTATTTCCATTCCGCCATTCTGCGGCAATGCTAACCCGCTTTAATCGTAACAGCCTCCATCCTCGCATAGAAATATTTGTTTTTTGTCGTGCATCGTTTGAAGTCCGTTTTTTCTGACAAATGTTCCCGGCGTTTTAACTGAAAGAGTTCGCTCCCTTTTGTGCACTAAATGCCGTTTGCTGTCATTTTTTGTGGCACTTTGTCCTCGGCGCACATTTCGGGTCTTTGATTTGTTCTTGTTTGTGGACACATTCACGTCCCCAGATTTGTATGAGACCGGCGCTACGGCGCTGTGGCTCTCGCGTGGAAATGGGTCAGCTGTAAATTTCTACTGTCCCTTTTGTGTTTATACAAGATGGGTAAATTTAAATTTAATATTTAGAGTACTGCTTTTGTTCGTATTGGGAATGTTTAGTCATATTTTGTATGCCTTACTTATTGTTCATCTGAGGCAAAAACTTTACCCGGTTTTTGCGGGATAACTTTCAAAAGACCATTCACAGCTGAAAATATTTCTTTTGCCGCTAAAGAAATATGTATTAACATCTGAAAATTACTTTCAGAACTCATTATTTTTGCCGCCGGTATAGGTATACCTTCATACGGACAGAGAAAATAAAATTTAATATAACTATATAGGTACCTACTTAACATCTAAATCTTAATACCTATATCAAAATTTCAACAAAATTAAATGTAGGATACGTTTTTATAGAATTTATTGCAATACTTAGTGACAGATTTATGCTCAGGTTTTAATTGTTTTTTTTTTTGAGAAAATCGCATGACACAAATAACAACCAATAACCAATAATTGTTTACAATAATAGTAACCATGATTATATAATAATTTAACGGAAATTTTTACTGGCAGTTTCAAGAACATAGGTACCTCATTTATGACGGTTTGATATTTAAATTTAAAATTGGTTAAATTATCATTTGAAAATAAGCAAATATTGAGGTAATAATACACATTTATTAATGTTAAATAGGTACAAATTTATTAAATATTTCAAGTTTCTATTGTAAAAATAATTCCAAAATAGAGCGATGGAGTAATTATGATTTTCTTACACGTGCATTAATTCGTGTCCAGGAAATTTTTTATCGTGCATTCTAGCACTGAACAATTTTTCGGAAAGAATTAATGTAATGTGTGATTATAAGTGAAAATTCTTCTAACTGAAATAAGATATATTGGTCATAAACGATTTTCAATGATTTGAATATTCAAAACAAGTGCGAAAAGTCAGAAAGAGCGATAGGTACAGCGTACAGATAATACCTACACGTAAATTGATTTGCTTCTTAATGTAATAGAAATGGACGTGTTTTACTGTTAAAAATTATACCAATACTACGAACTGAATAATATACTGGTTCCATAAAAATAACACATAATAAATATATATTTTAATCTAACTTTTTCTCATCTTCCGTTTGCACCTGAAGAAGGCTCATAACAGAAAATGTGTTATATTTTTAATATGAATACTAGATGAATTATCTTGTGGAATATTAAATTTTACATCGATTAGTTCTCACAAATCTTTTCGTTTTGTAGTACTAACCAAGAAACAAACATTTAGGTAAAACTTTTTATAGTTACATTCTTCTTAAACACAAGTACTCGCAGCCGAGCTGCTGGCAGGTGTTTACGGAAAGTTTTTGTTGTAAAAGTTGTGGGCGCATCTTTCCTCTGTATCCGCTTTACAACAAGCTTTCTTCCCTCGACAAAACATGTGCGCTTTATAGCTGCAGAACTACTTCATATATTACCAATGTTCGCGTTCTCCTAATAGATATAAGCACTTCATTACTGACTGCTCAAATTAAGAGCGCTTTTGAACGATGCATTTTCCTCTTTTTATTTTATTTTCCGCTTTTCTTGGCTGAGTGAAGCGGTGGTGCTTTTACTTTTTCTCATTACTACACACATTCTTCTTCGGTTTTTTAAAGTACCATTGAATGCTGACAAAAATATTTGCTTGTTAAGCTCGTGCCAGGTGCTCAGTTGCTTTTATCAAACTGTTAATGTTTTGACTGTAAAACTTATCACGTTGTTTTGACATATTATGGATTTTTATTTGATATTTATAAATAATTGACAGTTATACGTTGTTTTCTATAGATTTGCTTTACATTATTTATAAATATCTGTAGCTAGGTATATAGCAGAAATCTGTACCTAGTATAATAAATAATAGTCCGGGAGACATCAAACATTTTTTTGAAATTTGAATTGCCCCTTCCGGCCAAACGCCCCCGGTGCGCCCCGTAAGAATGTAACTTTCTTTCAAGGTACGTTAAGCCGCATTATTTGGCATGGTCAAACCTTTTGTACCTTATGACGTATGCAAATGTTTGCTGGCTCCCGGACTATAATATGTAAGTTAAATATCTGAATAATAATAACGGACCAATAATCATAAGCGGCAATGGAAAATTTTATCGTGTACCTACATTTCATATTTAGTATATAGCTAGAGTGTTGTAATATAAAATCGTGCCTGAATTTACCACTTGCCAGAAATTACTTTTTGTGTTAATTCAAGTCTTGCCTTCAAGAAAATGTAAATATAAAATTTGTATCTGGTGTATTTCAAACAGGGCACTATTTTAAAGAAGTGTTTTAACATGTTCTAAGTGACTTATTTTATTACTTCTGCTACTGGATGTACATAATATGGTCAATCAAAGAAATTATTAAGTACCACGCCAGAAAAAATTACCGGTTGTACATATCTGTCAGAAGCTTTAAAATGCTTCGAAATACGCATAATGTTTCCGGCGTGTTGCTTAATAATTTCTTTGAATGCCCCTTAAGTAATATAGGTAAGTAATAAAATAAGTACATGTTTAAAAACCTCTTTAAAATAGCGCCCTGTATAAAATACCCCGGATGCAAATTTCGTATTTACATTTTCTTACAAGACTTGATATAACACAAAAAGTCATTTCTGGCAAGTGGTAAAATCAGGTACGATTTTATATTATGGCTTTCTAGCTAATACATTACCGTTTTCTTAACGTTATTCAGTTTACAATATTAGTTTTTAAACGAAAATTCTTCACTTGTATTTTGTGACATTGATGCTTTATACTAATTAATTTATTTTGTTTCAGGTAAGAAAATTTGTTTCTCCTACATGCATTTCCGTGGTTGGTTGGTAAGTGTAAAAATTATTACATGGAAGTGCAAAATATGGTTGTATGAAAGTATCAAAACTGGTTCGGCTTCCGCTAAACTAAAATCAATTGTGAGTGAACTTCCCTGTTATTAATAGCGGCATATCCGTGAAAAACATGAAATCACGCTCACGTCCATAACTCCGTGATTTGCGCCTTTCCGGGTGCATGTGACACTCGGGTCTGTAATTGTCATTGTTCAGGAAAACCGGACAATTTGTTTTCCACGTGTCTCGTTCCGGTATCGAGTCCTAGTTCCGCGTATCGAACCCAGAAGAAAAAGCCAGTTCGTGCGGAGCTCATGACGATTGTTCGACCGTTTCTTCTTTCTGCTTCCAGACTCGTCGCAGAGTTGGACTACACAGTTTCGGGGACCTAAATTTTTAAACATTTCGGGCCCGTTTTCTTTCTTTTATAAAATATAAATTTTTAATGACCAGGTTAGACGTTCTACAAATGTACCTCTTGCCTGGCGTTTTCAACTTCTAAGGTTCTAGATTAAAAATTATTTTGCGATAGCTGTCAGCTATTACACATATACGAAACTAACAATTTCCATACAGTTACCTAGCTACAAAAATAAACAATACCTACGTGTTCAACCTGTTCGACAAGTTATCGAACAGTTTCAATTTTGTTTATCTTTTAGTAGGCGTGTGTCTTTCTGACATTTGATAATTGTTTCCTCTCATTAAAGTTGGTATTTTGTTATAAATTGCATTATTATCTTTTTATTATTATCCCACATTTACCACTTACAAGGATCTTAACTATTTAATTTAACATACGAAATAAGGAATATGAAGGAAATGTTAAAATATGCATGTCAAAATCAACCCGAAAAAGGTTCATAAATCTTGTATTACCTTATTTGAAATCATGCATATAAATTTTTATTTTATTGGATTTCATTGCCTCCTGACAATTGGCGAAATTCAGTCTTCAAGGTAACCCTCTCGCACAAGCTCTGGTTACAACCACTACCCAGTGCCTGATAGCTTTGTGGTTGCCAAGTTAATTGTACCCACTTGAAATGGTGACGAGAGTAGAAACTGATTCAAATAACACCTGCCCGGATTCAAACCCACGTCCTGTATAACCAGAGCCTATCACTGTACCACTTTACTATCTCTTGCCTCACAGTAAGCAAGTACGCATTAGATTTTTGAGTCCGTTTCAACATCCGAGGCCTCTGTTACATCCAGGGCTCTAAGATTTAGCTTCATATACCTACTCCTCCTTAATCCGCCACTGCTGATTATATTGTTCACCTCTCCAAAATACTCACGTGCTTCTATTCTCTGCTCCAAACTCGAACTCGTGTGTGATATTTACACGTACCAGACGTCTTACTCTCAGATTTACTGTATATTGTGTGCAGTTGTTGAATTACGTTTATGTTAATCTCTTGAAGAAGATGCACTTGTGTAGTATGGCAAAAATGAAACTTGAACCACAAAGCCGAGTTGATTCTCAAAGCGTAGGTGGCCAAGACGTGAATGCTTCCCAGTTTATGAAAATCTTATGCATACACACGGTTTATAAACTGCATAAGTCTAAGCCGGGACTTCGTTGCAAGTATGCGAACTGATAGTAATCTTTTAGTTTCGACAATGCAATCTCACATAGTATACATATTTATGTGTTGTCCTTGCTCCTTTTTATCTTAATCTGCAACCATATTGCAGCAGTTTTTATTTTTATTTATAAAAAAATCTAAGAAACATTATGTACCCACGTTTTGAAAAAAATAATATTCAATTTTGACAGTTATTTATAAACCCATTGCGCCGAGTAAAATTATTGTAACTAAAATATTCAATTTGAGACATACGATTATCTGTGACGTTACGAAGTCAACAAATTTTGAAAAGACTGTATTATGTGACGTTTGCACTAGAGGTGGAAAAACTATCGTATAAGAAACTATCGATAGTTCGATAGTGGCAAGAAAAAGAATAAATATAAAATTGCTAGACTGGACGGACGATCGCAACAAAAAATATGAGGTGATCAACTAGATGCAACATGAGTCTCAAATTTTTGATTAATGCGCAAAATACCAAAAAGTACCCCTTTGGCACAGACGATCGCAACCAAAAATAGGAGGTGCGCACAACTAGATGTTAGAACAGTCCTAAATACAAAATTTCAACTTTCTACGTCTAACCGTATAAGAAACTATCGATAGTTCGATAGTGGCAAGAAAAAGAATAAATATAAAATTCCTAGACTGGACGGACGCTCGCAACAAAAAATATGTGGTGATCAACTAAATGCAACAGGAGTCTCAAATTTTTGATTAATGCGCAAAATACCAAAAAGTACTCCTTCGGCACAGACGATCGCAACCAAAAATAGGAGGTGCGCACAACTAGATGTTAGAACAGTCCTAAATACAAAATTTCAACTTTCTACGTCTAACCATACGTATAGACGTTTGTATGAAATATAAATTGAATTATCTTTTTATAAAAGAAAAACGTTTAAAATATCAGAAAACTATCGATAAACTATTGTCTATCGACGTTTAATTTTCGATAAACCTTCCTTCAGGGAACTATCGATATTACTATTGATAGTTTTTCCACCTCTAGTTCGCAACTTTGATTATTAATAATAGGCAAATAGGTACGCTACATGCATCAAGTTTATGAAGAACATTGATGTCAAAGATGTATGGTCGAAAATCGCTTGCAAATGGCGGCAGCTGTTGGAAGACAGGCATATCAAAATAAGTTCTGCGCAACAAAAAGTAGGTAACAATAAAAATATCAACACGTATTTGTTTGACTGATTGACCCGCCTCTTCCAACAGCTGATCACAAGTGATTTTCAACCATACATCTTTAGCATAATGCACAAGTTCCATGCCATATTTCGTCACTATTAATAATCAAAGGTTCGCACCATTGATTTGATTAAGCCCTTATCGATAAAACGTTTGTCGATGCTTCGGTAGTAATCGAATTTCTCATTCAGATTCAGAATGTCGCGCTCTGGGTTTTCTATAAACAAACGCGAAATATGATAAGAGAATAGCGACGTTTCCTGTTTTGTAAACTCGGTAACCTTGCGGAAAGAATCGCGAAGCTCATTGCAGCGGAGAAATGCATACACTAGTCTTATCTATATTTCTTGGTTCGCGTTCGCGCCCCGCTGTTGAAAGAAAACGCCGGCTTCTTCTCTCTGCTCTTATTTCTTTCTCTGTGTCTACGCGTACCAACAACGACGATATGTAAATAAAATATCGCGGGGAGACGCTGCATGAATCATCTTATTCGCTTTTCTAAACTTACTGCTGCGCAACTGATTTTTGATCTGATTGTCGGGGTCGTTTTCCGATGCTTTATAATGGGAAATTATATCGCGACGTAGGTACGTTTGATTTACCTTTTGATTTCTATTTATAAGGAACAACAGACAAGAAGCTTACGTTTGTATTGTAGTAGAAAAATAAATATAAAAATACACAGAAATAATCAATAACCTTGTAGTGCCTGACAGACTTATTTTGGAATGCTTTATACATATTAAAGTAACGTTAATAAAAGGAAATATAATTAAATATATTGGATAACTACTCTTTAAAAGATCATTTTATATTTATGCCTGCTTTCAGGTTTTGGTTTTTAGTATGAATAAAAAAATCAATCTAAAATTCACTCTAGACACTTACCTACAATTCTTGCTTTCTTGTAGCGGAAATTTTTTATTAGTTGCTTGAGGAACTTAATAAGCGGAAACTTTACCGTCATATCTCAGTTTGACATTAAATTAAAAATTGTTTAAATTGTCATTTTGAGTGTAAATAAGCAATTAAGGTAAATAATACAAATTTATTAATGTTAAATACAGAAGTAAATATTTCAAGTTTCTATTATAAAAATAAATTATAAGTAGAGCGGCGATGTCATTGCGATTTTCTTACCGAATATACACTCGTGCATTAATTCATATACAAGAATTTTTTTTCGTGCATTCCAATAACGTTATTAGCTCTCGTGTACCATGCTAATTAAGACATTGTTGGAAAGCACTGAAACAAATTTCCGGAAAGAATTAGTGCACATGTTGTATTATAAGTGTATTTTTAAAAAAATGTTATTGTTGAAGATGATACATAAATCTAGGTTTGTGTTTTTACCTTCCGCTTACCTGTAAAGGAAGGTATTGGAATCATGCAAAAAATCGGGTGGTGAATTTTTAGTGGATGAGCACGAATTAGGGTCCTTACAACTCATTTTTGATAGTTTCACGATGATGTCTGTGTGTATGTGTGTGTGTGTGTGTGTGGTCAAGGGTTGTTAGTCGCATAACTCAAATACGAATTACCCGAAAATTTTGATATTTGGTATTTAACATTTGTATATAAATTGGAAGAGCTCCCTAGATTTTGGTACAAATATCTTCATCGGAAGTAATATTTTTTGAAGATTGAAAAGGTTAATTGTCAAAATTGTATATAAATTTGGAAAAATATAGTATTTATTTGTAATGAGAATAAGAGGAAAAGTTATTTGCAACTTACGTTATAAAAAAATTGTCTTTATCTGGTAGCATTAAAGAACTGCAGTAAAATTTAAAAAATAAATTTATCAAATAAAACGTTGATATCTTGTAATCCATGATCGGTTGATTTTTGTTTCTGCGTAAAAAATATTGACAGGTGAGACGGGTGACAAGTTGGCATACTAGCGCTATATAAGTCCTAAGTAAGATATTAAATGTAGTAATTGAACGGAGGATGGCTTCAATACAGCAGAGTTTTCCTGTGAATGAATCTTTTTATTCAGGTGATGCAAATTTCTGTGTTTGAATATTTGAGATTTTTATTTGTATATTTTAAATGGGCACCGGATTGCACGTATACATTTCTGTTTAAAATCTAGATATGGCGGAAGGTTGTATGATGGCCACGTCAGATTTTTTGCATTTCATTTTATCCACATGCGAGATGTGTGCAGAGCCACCCATCGTTACTCATTCCTGGGGCGGTGAACGGCCGTGCGAGCGCACCATTTGTGTTTGTGGATCGTTAACGCTATTCATGATATTAGTTTATGATGAACATTATAAGCCGGCGCGATATAAAGTTTCAAACGCTTTGTACAATAAAAGTAAAATTAAAAACGTGTTCGTTCGATTTGAACGCCCATTATCGGAATGGAAAATCTATTATCATATTACCACCGACATATTAATTTTATCGAGAATAGTAATGCTATATTTATTGGTGATTAAACAAATCATTGATGATAAGTTTTTATTAGTTAAATTATCGGTTTTACTTTAAAATATGTATGCACATGATTACTAATGAAATCCAGTTAATTTAAATTTTTCGGAAAAGTGAAACATTTGCCATCATTAAATAATTTATTGTTTCTAAATGTAGGTAGGTAATGAAATATATTTTTTCAATATTACTGCTTTTCCTCCCGAATTAGGCGGGTATCAACTTTATTTTTTCCTCCCTAGGGAGGAAAAGTAGTAGTTTTTGTCCCGCTTTATGTGGAATTCCAAAATTGATTATTTAGATTATTTTTACATATTTTATGGAATTATTATATATTTTCCAATATTATCATCATCTGGTTCATCCCTTTCTTCAACTTAATTGCTTTTCGGTGCAAGTATATTGAATAAAATATCGTGCGCATTTCAGGACAAAGGTGTTCTCTAGACTTGTTTCGCTCGTGTTGCCAACTTCGCACTCGTCAGAATACGCCACTTTCGTCCCTAGTTGAACAATATACTATTTACTAGTAAATATTTAAAAAATTTCCAACTGGCTAATAAAGTTACCCACTTTTCTTCCCGCTTTTTCCGGGATTGCAAAATTGATTGTTTAAATAATTTTTATTTATTGTATAGATTTGTTGTACATTTTACAATGTTATCATCATCCGGTTCATCCCTTTCTTCAACTTCTAATAGCTTTTCGGTGCAAGTATTGAAAAAAATATCGTGTGCATCTCGGGACTAAAGTGTTCTCCGCACTCGTTGAAAAAATGCCACTTTCTCCCGTAGTTGAACAATATACTATTTACTAGTAAGTATTTAAAAATTTCCCAACTGGTTAACAAAGTTATCTAATAAATGCAATGGTTTGTTTTAAAATAATGCACACATACCATAAAATTTTAAAGAAAGTGACATAATTTTTCATGTTTAATTTACTTGAATGCAATAACATGAAATTAATTTGAAGAGCATGCGAATATACTGCTGCTATTGTTCATTTCAATTCAACTATAAATATTCGTACCTACACTTATAATATTTCCCTGTATATTTTCACGAATTTTCCTAAGGCAGGATTTTAAGGTTGAAACTCTGGAAAAGTGGCTGGCAATTTGCTGGAGCTGGTAGGCAGGGTAAAACATTTTCGCTTTATAAATTATGTCTTCAAAATTTTAAGCCGTTCTTAAGCTGATTTATGACGTAAACAGATTTATATCTATGTGATGTTGTATATTTTACCGGAAGGAGTTGCTACGTAAACATTAACTGACTCATTTAAGATATTTGGCTTTGAATTTAAATGTCCTCAATTTATAACTTTGATAAATATTCAAGTTTGTTCATTATTGGCAATCCGCATTGTGATATAAATTATTGTTCTTCGGTATATACATTCAATTGTGTTTCCCCGAGTACCACTTCATTTTTGTTCATGAATTATTCATTATGAAGCGCACAGATGCTATAACCATTTTAGGAAAGCAAAGATAAAAATTTCTCAACAATACAACAACAGCAACTCCCGATTCACAGGATCTCATTAATAAACTTGTTATTTGGCTATTGATTATTCTCTGAATGAATGTTTTTACTACATTCTAATTGGATTCATGAAATTATACTCCTTTTTAAATTGTACTACTCCAACACATGGTTTGATACCTGAAGGATATCAGAGTAATTAGTAAAAAAAAGAAAAAATGTTATAGCACAAAATGGTGTAACTCTGTAAGTACCTATACCTTAAAGTACCTACGGTAAATCACGACATAATATATTATATTCAAACTTAAATTCAGTCAAATACATAGTCATGATTTTAATTTTCTGCCCGAAAAACAACCTTTAAAATAAATATGAGATATATGTTGAAATCTTTAAATTAAATAGGTAGGTGCAGGTAATGTAATAACGCTGTTATATTGGTTACATATATTGGTTAACTCATATTGGCTACAAAAACTTGTTTTAATATTGTATTATAGATATTGAATTGGTGTTGGCTAATAATCGTACAATAATGATATTTATTACTATAGGTACATCAATTTATATTTTCATTGCCTATACCATATTCAGCCAATATGAAAAATTTATAAACAATATTTATTTTATATACCTATTTAACGTTTTGTGCTATAAGTTGACGAAAAATAACCGCACAAACATTTTTTTTATCTTTGTCTTTGAACTTGATCGTGATTTGTGACTTATTCTTGTACGTTTTTGGTATGCCAATAAAGACTATTATTATTATTAAAGGAAGCATTGACGATTATAATCCCGAACGAAGGATTTGAAATAAATATTATTGGATTTCAGAGCTTAATATTAAAAATGAATGAAACATTAATTTTTTATTGCTAAATGTTGTGACGTTTCGACCCAGTTTTTATGGTTAATGGTAAAGAACAATCAAACAACTGATGGTAGTCAAAAAAACTTATTATTATTATTATTATTTATTATTGTCTATACTAAGTTGTAAATTAACCACTGGTTGTCAAAAAAAAAAATTGAAAAACATGAAAGTGTATAATATCTCCGTGTGGTAGCCGGTCGGTAACAAAACAATTATTATCCTTCACTATTAAATATCACGGCGTGGAAACCAATGCGTTGTTAGCAAGCAAGCACTATAACAATGTAATTATCGCTCGCTGATGTAACTTACGCCCGATATTAATTAGCGTCGTTGAACGACAAGTTCCTGGTTCCAGGCCTAATTGGATCACCATATCCCGAACATAACACTATACACAAGTACACAAATTCACACACAAGGTGCAGCTGAAATATCGCTGAGTAATTTAACATATCGAACTGCGCTTTGACGAAACAGAAATTCGGTTATGGTATTCGATGGCGAATCATATTTGTGGATTGATATGGTTTTTAAACGCAGAATGTAAAACTGGATAAATGTTTTGCAAAAAAAACGAACTGATACAGTTATTTTAGTACGTTTGAATATCAACTTTTTGAATGAAAGTTTGACATTTACAGTTGAAATAAAATACTTTCCCTACGGCTATTATTAAATATTTCGTTTATTTAAAAAAATCAATTTGAAATTGAGTCTTATACAGGGTACGCGGTGTTTCATGACTTCGAGCAAATTAAAGGTATAGTTTTTTTACACAGTTCAATTTATTTGCATGATTACTATGAAAAATATACTAAACGAACAACTAGATAGAATGACATTAATTTAATTTTGAATTGGAATTATTACAAATTATATTAAGATAAAATCTACCCTAAAATTTTACAGCGTTTAAAAAAATCAATTTGAAATGAGTCTTATACAGGGTATGCGGTGTTTCATGACTTCGAGTAAATTAAAGGTATAGTTTTTTTACACAGTTCAATTTATTTGCATAATTACTATAAAAGTATACTAAACGAACAACTAGATAGAATAACATTAATTTAATTTAGAATTGGAATTATTAAAAATTATGTTAAGGTGTACGTCTACCCTAAAATTTTACAGCGTTACAGAGGTGTACGCCTTCCACGTTTACTTTAATTATAATTGAAATATATGATGTCTTTACTGAGTGTCTTAATGCTTCTATATTTTTAAAAAACTAAAAAAGTTTTTTGGGGACGAGTCAAAGGCTTCTATAGCAGCGATCTGAACACTCGGCGAATGTGAAAACGGTCATTCGCGTTGAGGGGACAAATGTGCGAATGCCTCTCGCGAATGTCGGCGAATCACGAGCGCGAATATGTAAATGCGGTATATAAATCATAGTTAAGCGTAATTAATTTTGAGAGTAATTGGATGTGTATGTTTTATGCTTATGTATGTACGAAGTTTGCCAATTGAATGTTTGTTAACGGATGTATCTGATACATGAATTTTTGTAAGATCTTACTAGTAAGTGTAATGAATATTTTTTAAGAATGTTTTTGTAATGATCAATGTATGTTTGTAGACCCTTAAGAAGGTTTAAGTGTAAACCGAAAGGGCGGTTATGTAAGAAGAAGAATGATGTTGTATGACTGATATTTCGAGTAATTTCTGAACCTTATAATATTTTAAATATAAAAACTGTGATTAAACGTTCTCTCCATTATTCTCATTCATGTCAAGGTGAAATTCCGCGAGCAAAATTTGAAAAACATTCTAAAAGCCTTTCCACTTTCCTGCAACAACAGCCTGTTTTGTTTTCTGTTTTTCCAACAACTTTACTTAGGTGACACCGCATGCGTTCACTTTCTTCCCCTAGGGTGCGCGCCCTCCTCGCGGAAAGCGAAAATTTCCATTGTGGCTGAATTATTTCGTGACAGTAGCGCGAGTGGACACACTGTGTTGCGGAACCGCGACAATGAAAGCTCGGCTCGTCGGTTGTAAATGCGTCCTGCCCCTGACAACGTATTATGATAAATTGTCCGTTTCTATTAGCCAGGGAGGTAATTTATTAATTTCAACGGTGTTTCGCTCCTAGTTGTAATTATTGAATGTTTACCACCGTGTAAATATTCTATTGTTTCATGATATTGTTGCTTTTTTGCGTGATGCAGTCCGTAAATTATGGTTTGAGTTTCGGTCAATTTATTTTATAAAGTTTGTGATTTGCCAGCTGTAACTAATTACTCCACCAAACACGCAGTTTGTTTTTATAAAAAATGGTGTGGTGTATCTGTTAATAACAGCCAGTCAAAAATTATAAATTAAATCCAAATCTTCTATTATTTCGATTTTGCTCCCATAATGTTACTTTTGAAAACGTTTAATCGGTCCCAGTAATACACAATATACAATATTATAAATTATTATTATATCGGTAAAAAATATGACCACTATATTTTCCGATTCATATTGCAAATTCAACATGCTTCAATCTTTATTATGTTAATTAATATTTATTACCTATTGATTTAATACTTGTTCTCACAATAATAGTTATTTATGTTACAAGTGGGATAAGAACATTATTGCAGCAGTCGAATGTGAAGAATTGCACGATGAGGTCGGTAGACAATAATTCTTATCAAAAAGAATTATTGTTATTAATTTTTAATTGATACCGTCAAATGGGGTTACTTTGAACAGTTTGATTATATTTATGCTCATATTTTTGTTGTCGTTGTATTTATTTCATTGAGAAAAAATTTGCCTAACAGGTTAGACTATGAAGAAGAAAGCTGTGGTGTCAAAACGTCACATTTTATTACCTGTCATTATATAAAAAAATACATGTTAATTTTCAAAGTTACCCCGGGTTTGGGGTAACTTTGAACAACGCATAAAATGTCATATATCTACTTTTCTGTATCAAATATGTTCAAAATAACCCCATCAAGTGAAAGATGGGAAAAAAGTAAGATAAGTGGTTTAGTTTTTCATTTTGGACATGGGGAAATAATTTTTTAACAATAAATTTTCTTTTGTATAATTTGTATAGTTTCTATCACCTAATTTTCTTGAATACACACGCATATTCACAATTAATATAAAACATTATACCAGGTACCGAACAGACGAATATCTAGCATTAAACTAAAAAAAAACGCACCCGCGACGTTGAATACGGCTAATATGCAAGTTCAAAGTTACCCCACGACACTTCGAGATGACGTCATTTTTTAAAAAATATATATTTTTATCTGTAAAATTGTTATTATAAATCAAATAACTCAAAAATAATAATAAGAAATAGATAGCATTTCATGTGATATAAACAAAAGTACGTTTGTTGCCATAGTTCACAAAATACAGACAAAAGTTTTCGGGGTAAGTTTTTTTGTTGTTCTTTTGCAAGTTACAATTTTATTTTTTTAAGTTTAATTAACTATTATATTATAATATTTTCTTATCTTATTTCGAAATGGGCAGTCTTAGCTTCATCATATTTGTTTATTTTTGCTTCTATGTGAAAATTTGTAGAAGTTACGCCCAAAAACCATTTTGGGTGTGATTTTGTTCAAAGTTACCTTGGGGTTCAAAGAAACCCCATTTGACGGTAATAATTTCTGTATTTCTATAAGAATTTTTTTATGATATTCATAAACCAAAACCTGATATCTTAATTCTGTCAAGAATTTAATTTTAATTAATGTTATTTGCACGTTTATTACTATTTTTATAACAAATATTCAAATTGTCGACCTTCTTCAGTCTCGCAATGACCCCAACGCTTTAGAGATCCCCAAATTTTCATATTTTTTTTCCTTCACTCGTTCAAAACTTATAGCTCCGTCCCGGGACTTTTAAGAAACCGTGTATGTGGCTAAGGCATCGTTAACCTGAATTTGAATCTTATATAAGATTTCCAGTAACCAAAAATCTTACATGTTCACTTATTTGATTATTATGAACAAAATAGAAACATTTAAAAAAATTACTTACCTAAATTAATTTTATATATTTTATGTTGACTTGAAACATTGTTTTCAATTGATACATAATTTTATTTGGTTTCTTTGACTTATAGCAATTCTATTCGCCTAAATCAAATTATTAAAATAATGCTAACTCTGAAAGAAATCATAAAAAATTTACAATTATGTAGAGGTTTATTAGGTCTATTCAAATCAAAACCCAATGCAACAGTGACAATTAATTTTGTTTAAATTAGTTCTACAGCTCTTTGAAACACGGATTAACGGTGATCGGTGAAACAAGTAAACAATGCATCCCATGGGATACGTACTTAGATTCGTTTGCAACAAAATTGATCCCAATTCACACAGGTAATATGATTATAAATTGCTTCAAATTTTTCTAAATGGGATGTAAACAGTAGGTTTTTCTAAGACACAAGTTCCTTATTCTTGCTATAGCTACGAGCGTCGATTTTTAAATCAGAAATCGTACTTAGTGGTGAGTCTTCCGAAAACTAATGTCTGTTACTGTACATAAAATTTGTTCGAAAGCAGGACACCTGTCAGTATTATTTACAAACAAATTCTTAATTTGTAAGTTTATATAGGTACGTGATATTTATTAATTATTCGTTTATAAATTGTTTATTATGGATGGGACTGTATAACAAAATTCCAAGAATATTTAAGGTATAAATAGGTACACATTGCTGTCATGTATTGAAAAAAGTATTTTTTTAGTGTAATCCATGGCTTCCAACGAGTGAATTGGGTAAATGCGAGAGGTAATACGACAAAAAGACATCATATTACTTCACTATTGAGGTAATATAACAAATTGCCCTACTCAAATTATTAAATTAATGTGATTGTTATATCACTGGCATGGAATAATAATTATTAATTATTGTCTTCATAATTACGATTTATTAATTTCACAGGTGGAATATTGGGAACTTAAACTTGTATGACACGAACTAGAAATTAATTTTTTCCCTACTTCTTGTGGTTTTAAGATCTATTTTAAAAGCATCCTAAGTAAAGTAAAAAGCAAAATGGTACATAAAGTCTACTTCAAGGTGTTCCTTCCAGACTGCACTATCAGAAAATATGTACTTAATTCCCTTTGAAGGCGTACTTTTCCAAGCAAGTGAAGTTTCCTTCCTCCATAATTCACAGTGATTCACTTGAACAAACCTAAAGCGTTTGCCTTTCACAGAGTTGTTATGACAGCGCAGACTGCTTTCTCTGTGGAAGATGCAACACGACGTCGACGTTGGCTGTGGTTCCCTACTTCATTACTTCCCGATATGTCGCCGTAAAGCCAAGAACTTACCGTTCTGCTTAATAATTCAGCGGCGCGATGCACACTTACCTGCGGGCAAAACCGACCGCGTGAAAAGATCAGCGCCAAGGTACGACGTTTATAAACGGCGGTTAATAACGCGATGTGGTAAGGCTTGAATAACAACCCCATGCATGGTAAGGAATTAGCTTTGCTGTCGTGCGAGGATGAATAAAGACAATAGATTCTTCAAGCTAATTGAAGTTATACTTTGTAAAAGGAAAGAAGACCTTTGTCTGTGATTATTGGATTCTTTTAAGTCAATAGTGAGTAATAATAAATGATTAAGCTTGTTTTTGATAATAAAATCTCATGTATTTTGGCTTTGACGGACATAACTTCCTTAGCTTTAGCATATCTAAACATAATAATGTGTTGTTAAGTACACCTAACGTGTAATTAAAAGAAAAATCGAATGTGGCCAGTACACAACCTCCCGCCGTATCGAAAAAACTGACATAAATGTATACGTATAATCTGGTCTCCGGTGTTCATTTAATACATGAAAATAAATATCTAGAATATTAAAACAAAATAATCTGCATCACCTGAATCAAAAAATTCATTCACAGGAAAATTCAAATAAAGAATTTATTTTAGATTCGGCATAAATAAATACATGATGCAAATACAGGAAGATTTAAACATATTATGAAGGAAGATGTAAAATTTTATCTGACATCGGTAATTTCTTAACGACCGTGAAGCTTATATCATTTTTTGCACGATTGGTCTTTTTTATCCATACGCAAATAGGTATTACTTTCTTCATTTTTTCGTTTAATTTACTTACCGTTTCGTTTAGCCTAACAACCGGTAATATCAACATATCGTCTTGGAAACAGCCATGGTAAGTTGATAAAAAATACTAATCGTCAAAAAAAAATTAAAATTTATCAATATTGTACATTGTCATACCTATATATTAATTTTGTCTGTACGTGAAATAACCCATTAGAGCATGAGGTTTATATTTTTAAATTTTTATATTTTGATTGCAGCACATTATTTAATTAAGTTTTTTGAAATATTGTTTGCGAAAACTTTTTAAAACTTTATTTGTAATTTCGGCAATAACACATGTCCATTTAAATGAACGCTATGCACGGTGGTAGAGATAATCTTATAAAATAAATAAAAATTGTCACTCACTGTGCGTAGCGTCCATTATAATAATAATTTTGTTTTAATAAAAATTAAAATGCGATAATCTTCTATTTAGTTCTACAAAACTAAATACATTTGCAAAATAGAAAAACTTTAATTTTAAAGTATTAAAATAATCCTTTCTGTTGCGCGTAGCGTCCCAGCAAACACAGTTAGATAACTATGATGTGGCATACATAAAACACGTACACCATTCATGTCTACTGCCATATGGCATGCAACATATATGGAACTTGCATGCGCTTTCCTATGTCAGCCATTCTCACCATGTATGCCACATGGGAGTTACGTTTGAAAGACAACGGTACTGCTATATGGCCACGGCAGGTTACCGCCATATGGCATATAGAAATGGCAGATACATTTCTGTATTACGTACTATATAAAATGTAGCAAAATTATTTTATTTATATTAAAAAAACACATGTTTAAGCAACATTTTATAACTAAAAGTTGAATCCATCGAGAATCCATAGAATCGGAGAGAGATACAAATTTGATATTTGCTGGATCGTGTTGGATTTGAACCATGGACCTGGACCTTCGGAACGATGTTCCTATACGCTTTCAAACCGCTCGGCTAATCTGACATATCGTATAGTTTATATGAAATATCAATTTAAAGTGTACAGTATAGTAGTGTAAATAATACTTAATAATTTAAAACTAATACTTTTAATAATATTGTGAATAATATGATTTTAACCAGCTCAGAGTGCTGCAACAAAATCCATAGCACAAGAAGTATACATTTCAAAAAGACAAATGCTTATGCGAACAAAACCTTCTATTTAAATACATTCTTTTTTGTTGTAGTGGCTAATGGCTATGGATGTGAAGGTATTTTGATATTTCATAGAATCGAATTACTTAGTTGTTTGTTGGTGTCAAACTCATACATATTTTGGATGTGTATATAATAATCTAGTTTCATATTCACAGCTACTGAATTAAAGTTGATTATATTTTCAATAAACTAGTTATCTCTTAAAATGTGATTCATACCTAAAAAAAATAATAATGAACAATTAGGCGGAGTAATATATCATTTTATAACGAATCTGAATACACAAATATTAACATAAGTACTACAATCCATTTAAAGAAACCTACATTTCTCAGCTTGCATAATATTAATGGTTAATTTAGTGCATCCAGTAAAACAAATAAACTAAAATCGAATGCTTTAAGTACGAAATACGCAGACATGCCAAGCTCCTGTCAACATGAAAGTGGCAAAGTGAGGTTATCTCTTGATCGATAAGATAGATTTCTTAAGCCTAGTTCACACGAGGAAAGTTTTTCTTAATATGTTTCTTTTTTCTATTTATTATCACTACCTTTAATATATTTTATAGAAATAATTAGTTTCTATAAAATATAACCGGTATTAACAGTTTCTTTTATAATGCTCCTAGCACTTGTTTTACTTGCATGAAACTTTTTACGTAAATATTTCCTAGTGTGAACAGACCATTTGAGCTTATTTTATTTAAATACAAATTATTATTTTAAAATTTTGTAAAATGGTATATTTTCTCAGGTGTCAGTTGTTATTTGTGGTTTGTAAATAATTTGCTTCAAAATAAAATTTGTTTAAATGAAGGCAAAAATGAATCGAATCTAAAGAAATCTTAGTATGTTGACCAATGAGATGAAAGTATTCATTGAATGTTGGATTGGATGTACATTGAACAGGTGATTCGTTTCCATTTCCATCTTACTATGAACTGTCAGTAAATATGAGATTATTTATTATAATTTCTCTCATTTTTCAAATTATTATTCATGTCTGTAAAGTGATGTCATGGAGATATGGCTACAAAAAGTTATAATCAGATGGCAGTGCCATGTGGCAAGTATGTAAGATATAAGTTCTAATGCCATGTGACTTCTGATCCATTAACTATTACGTGCCTGCCATATAAATGTTGGTTTCATGTCTGTAAAGTTATGTCATGGAGATATGGTTACAAAATGTTACATTCATATGGCAGTGCCATGTGGCGAGTATGTAAAATATGCCATGCGATAACTGATCCGTATCTGTTACGTACCTGCCACATATATATTGGTTTTATGTCTATAGTGTTATGTCATGGAGATATGGTTTCAAAATGTGTCATCCATATGGCAATTTTATGCATCATTTATGAAATATTTAGGTTCGTCAACGATGTTCTCTAAATATTACATAATAGTTACGTATATGTCAACAATGTGTTTGCTGGGGTACCAAACGGGATCTAATGTACTAAAAATAAAAGAGTGCACGAATCAAATTTTAAGTTAGGTAGGTACTGCTATTTCTATCCTGTCGTTATCAATATTACCTAAGCATCCATTAATAATAATCCATATGCACTAATGACTTACTAATGGCGGCAATTTCCTCTTTGATCTTGAACTTTAAAAAAACATTCGCCTGCGGTGTTTTTTGTATATTTCAATTTCTAATTTTTTTCTACGGCCCCCACTTCAATTTCAGATTTCACATTTGGCTCATCAACTAAAAAGTTTTCCCCTTGAGCTATACCTACTCTACTTTGAAATTCATCATGGTATGTTTCGAGGATTGTCTGCGCTAATCCTTAGTTAAAAATTAGAAGAAGGAATAATTTCCCAAACTTAAATTGTACTTCGCCCAACACTCGTAATGAATGTTCTGACTTATTCAATTAAAATCACTTTCCAAATTCGCGAAACGTAGCTTCGCAACTTGCCCTAACTAAATTATAATTAATCTTAAAACTTAACTGGATTTACACATCATTTATCAACCGCTAAAGGCTACAGTCTCAGTGATATCAAGGTAAATAAATTATTATTCACCAAAACTAACTTTAATATATGAATCTCCATCCAAGTTAAGATGGGTAAGCACGGGAACGTAAACACAGAGCAATTGTCTTTCTATTCAATTGTATCCAAATGCAGCTATATTTATTTTTATCGCAAAGCTTCTCTGAAATTTTATTGAACATCTTTGCTTTTATGCAGCAGTATATCTAAGATGTCGAGAAGAGCGTATAACTATCAATGTACAGACAATAGGGCTTCAGAAATAACTCTGCATTTATTGACGCTCAAATGTACACAGAGCATAAACAGCGTTGCGAGATGTTGAAGATATACATTGAATATCTAAAAATAATATCCACTTTCAATGCAAAACTGATACGCGATGCACATCTGCAGAATAACGGATGAACACCTGCATGATTGCAGTTTCATTCGCTGAAGTTTTAAAGACACTCCAGACGTCAATAACTTTATCGGTATTGGAGTGCGTTTTCCAGAAAATTTGAAGAATTTCTGTATTGGAATAAACTTCTAACAAGTTTATTATTACCCTAGAAAAAAGCAGAGTTTCTAAACATTATTTTAAATTTAGTTATAATCTAATAGTGGGATTCTGAGCACATCTGTAGCATCTGTAGTATGAATTTATAGAATCTATAAGAGCAACAGATAATTTGGTACTACAAGTAGCTTACATATTTACAAATATCTGTAGTTACTTAAAGATTTCACGTAAATGTTACGGACGTCAGTTTGCTGTCCGGAACAAATATTTTCATTGTAAAATAATGAATAATAATAATAGATGTTGAAAGGTCGAAATAATGGGTACACCAGTCGTAGAAGTTATATTTTGTTCTTTATTCAAAAAGTCGACGTTTCGGCTACTTATTTAGCCTTCATCGGGACAAATGAAAGTTACAAAATAGTGTCAGAAAAAACCTCAGGGCTTAATAACATGATCCAAAAATTCTCGATGACCATTTGACAGGAATTCAAATCACAGCACTTAACGACGAGAATGACTGACGAGCAATGTATGAACCTGACTCCTACAGTTATATGCCATACTCATAAAATTGCTGAAATAACGCCACTGCCTGTTTCCTGTTCTATACTTAATGAACGGAATAAAATATCTAAGACTGTTAAACATTCATTAAACTGTTGTTTTCATGATGATCTAGATTAAATAATTATAATAGACTGGTTTTGCTAACTGAGATATTGTTAGAAGAAGATTGTAAGCAGTAATTATAAAATCGGCTCAATTTAAAATTATGTTGATTAGTTTCTTGTAGAAATGCAAGAAATATTAAAGAGAACGATGAGAACTGAGAAGTGACGTGTTACAATGAATCCTTCAAAATGCCTAATAAACAATTTAGGCAAATATGTCAGCTCGATAAACAAAGTGTACATAATCTTATTACAGATATAGAGGATTATTATTATTATTATTATACAATTTTTTTACAATTTTTGCTGTGGAAATAATTTTTAAGAAATTATTCTCTTGTGGTATTATCTCTGAGAATATCAGACTTCTGACATCAGTAATTTTTGAAAAACGTGCGCTAAACTTCTGAATTATTCAAGTCAAACGAATAATATGTTGTACATTCTGTAACATTCAATAACACAGTCCCATCCCATGTGACCCAATTCCTCTTCTGCAGTTCGCGTCTTCCCCACACACACGCGATCTTTATCACGCTTTATATAAAACACGCGGCGTGGCGTATCTTTCGATAAATGAGACTTCTCGGATTTACACTTCGGCAAAAACCGTCACCGGAAGTTGACAATGGGGTGCAGGCGGCGCGGGGCTGCGAGGCGGCGAAAATAAAATAACGCAGACATCAGGGGAGGCGTATCTATTACGGACGCGAACATAAAAACGCATATTTGTCGGTCGACGGCGCCAGATGCCACCGAGGTGCCGTGTGAGCAGTGCTGAATCCAGGGGGATTCCCCCCAATAAATGCGAGTAATGAAAAACTGCGCTCCTAGCAAACGAATATCACTTAAGACTTTCAATCCGCAACTTATACATTAGCCAATTGCAATAGACAAAGGATTTTATTTCTAAAATCGTTTATCAGTGAAGAGATTCCGGAGAGGCAAGGGATCGCAGTTGCCACACCAAAGTTTAGACAATTTTTTTTGCTTATGTATGGTTTCTGCATGACTCGACTCATTCAAGTATGTTTTACAATAGAGAAATATATATTTTCGTTTTTTTTGCTAATACATTTTTTTTGACCTTCAATTAACATTAGTTTCGTCTGCGGCACATTTTTCTTTATATTTTCTAATTGAAAGACACATGCCAGTTTCTTTTACAAAAGTACCATTTTTAGATCAGTTTCACTGAAGAGAAATTTTTTTTTGCGCATGATAGAGAAAAAAACATGAAGCTTCACATCCCACAATAAAATGTAACTTTTCATTATAAGGCATTTGACCTTGACTGAAATAAATTTTAGCCAGCGACGCTTTTTTTTCTTATGAACCTGACTCCTATAGTTGACGTATAGACTCCCTGTTCTATACTTAATGAACGGAATCAAATATCTAGGTCTGTTAAACATTCATTAAACTGTTGTTTTTATGATGATCTAGATCAAATAAATATAGTCTATGATACAGAATTACGAGTATTATACCCAAATAAAATAATTCATTATCAGTTCTTAAAACTTATATCAATCTATCTTGAAAAGATCAGATTTTTTCTACGCTATGGAACTTAAAACTTGTTCATTGTAAATTAAAAATTTCGAGAGGATAAGTAATCCTTAACAATTTTAAACCGCTCAAATTTTAGACTGTAGTATGAAGCACTTGTGTACATATATTTTTTCTTTTCTAAAAAAATAAATACATTGACTAGTAATAAAATAGTTAGGTATACTGATCCTTCTTATGATCTAAAAAAAAGATCCCATCATAAAAATTCTGATCTAGAGAAATCAAATTAGATGGAAAGATCTTGATCTCTATCTAGATCCTTTTTAAATTACCCACTGTACTGACTTTTTTCCCATACAACTTCTTGTTACGTTTTTGAAATATCCTGTAGTACTGAATATTTTAATTAATCTTTGATGGTAATCACTGAACAAGAGTAATTCCCAATTTCTAAATGGTAGATGTTATTTATTATAGTTGTATTCAACCACTTGGACCCAGTATGGTACTATTGTCGGTAGATGGGATCGAACTGGGAACCGCTAGCAATAAGTGGACACTCTACCATTGAGCTAACTACTGGCCGTAAATATAATAGTCTGCTTCTGTGTAAATAGGTGCTAATACTACATACATTTTTTACAAAAATAAAATAATTCTGACATTTATATTTCATTTTAAATTTACCTTATAAAATAATTATTATAATTTATGGTACAGTCGTAAATAAAGTAAAGTATTCTACTCTAGTGTAACACGGCAATTACTTTTATTCATAATCCTCTTATACTCACAATATGTGAGTCTGCCATATATATCTATTCTATTAAATGAGCAAGGAATTGTATGTTTTTACGGTCATGCTATCTCGAAAACGGCTCTAACGATTTTCTCGAAAATTGGTATATAATAGGTTTTCAACCTCTGGAATCTAACGAACTAACTCAAATTTTCCAGAAAACTCGTTTTCAGCGAGTTTTTCACTGTTCAAAAATACACTAGGTCACGCGTATACCACGTCTACTTGAATATTTTACTGTATACACTTCTGAGCGTATCTAATTGCCGCGCTGTGACTACCTATGACCATACCTATTAAATAAAATTTTTGATTCCCACATAAATTCTTACCTGATGTGAGGTGGTCAAAAACTCTACCTATGACCATACCTATTAAATAAAATTTTTGATTCCCACATAAATTCTTACCTGATGTGAGGTGGTCAAGAACGGTACCTGTGGCCACACCTATTAAATAAAATTTTAGATTTCCACAAATTCTTACCTGATGCGAGGTGGTCTAGAATGGTACCTATGGCCATATCTATTAAATAAAATTTTTGATTTCCACATAAATTCTTACCTGATGTGAGGTGGTCAAGAACGGTACCTATGGCCATACCTATTAAATAAAATTTTTGATTCCCACATAAATTCTTACCTTATGTGAGGTGGCCAAAAACTAGGGTTGTTGCGATTTTTCCCAAAACCCTCGCCTGAAATAACCCGAAAAAAACCATGAAAAAACCCATTTTATTTGAAAATTGTATGCAGGCTGTCCTATGAAACTGTTTAAGCCTGGGGATCTCTACGAACAGGGTTGTGAAAAACCCGGGTTTTTTCATTATTTGTCTAGCCCAGTGGGGTTTTTTGAAGAAACCCAGCCCACTACTGGGTTTTTTCAAAAAAGCAGTTAAAAATATTATTGTGTAATTTCTGCCTTCATTTTAATTTCAATGCACTTGTGTTTTATATCCAATGCACTTGTGTTTTATATCGTTGAAAAGAGAAATAAATCTCTATTAAAATATATATGAAAATTTGAATTTCGTTTGAATTTATCAAAATCTGTAGGAAATAATAAAAATTTGAGGAGTGCTGTGAAATTAGAAAATTCAAACAAAAAAGTTATAGGTGAGAAACGAAATTGGCAAAATTTACATTTTTGCTTACGCATTTTTGTGGGAAAACAAAATCATTTCTAAATTGGCCCCCTCAAGGGGCAACTTTTTTCTAAGTTAACCAACTTCGTATCTCTTATGGTTCTCGAGATCCCCATGCTTAAACAGTTTCATAGTACAGCCTGCATATAATTTTCAAATAAAATGGGTTTGTTCATGGGTTTTTTCGGGTTATTTCAGGCCGGGTTTTTTCGGGCTGGGCAAGATCGCAACAACCCTGGATACTAAGTTGGTTAACTTAGAAAAAAGTTGCCCCTTTAGGAGGCCAATTTAGAAATGTTTTTGTTTTCCCACAAAAATGCGTAAGTGAGTAGATATACGCAAAAATGTAAATTTTGCCAATTTCGTTTCTCACCTATAACTTTTTTGTTTGAATTAGTACAAGTTTCTAATTTGCACGTTTTTAACGAGGAATTCACAGCACTCCTCAAATTTTTATTATCTCCTACAGATTTTGAGAAATTAATACAAAATTCAAATTTTCATAATATATATTTTAATAGATTTTTTTTCTCTTTTCAACGATATAAAACACAAGTCCATTGAAATTAAAATGAAGGCAGAAATTACACAATAATATTTTTAACTGCTTTTTTGAAAAATCCCAGTAGTGGGGTTTTTCACAACCCTGCCAAAAACTCTACCTATGGCCATACCTATTAAATAAAATTTTTGATTCCCATATAAATTGTTACCTGTTGTTAGGTGGCCAAAATCGGTACCTGTGGCCGTACCTATTAAATACAATTTTGGATTCCCATATAAATTTTACCTGATGTGAGGTGGTCAAGAACGGTACTTATGGACATACCTATTAAATAAAATTTTTGATTCCCATATAAATTCTTACCTGATGTAAGGTGGGAAGAATGGTACCTATGGCCATACCTACTAAATAAAATTTTTGATTCCCATATAAATTCTTACCTGATGTGAGGTGGTCAAGAATGGTACCTATGATCATACCTATTAAATATAATTTTTGATTCCCACATAAATTCTTACCTGATGTGAGGTGGTCAAGAATGGTACCTATGGCCATACCTATTAAATAAAATTTTTGATTCCCATATAAATTCTTACCTGATGTGGGGTGGTCAAGAATGGTACCTATGGCCATACCTATTAAATAAAAATTTTGAATCCCACATAAATTCGTACCTGATGTGAGGTGGTCAAGAATGGTACCTATGGTCATACCTATTAAATAAAAATTTTGATTCCCACATAAATTCGTACCTGATGTGAGGTGGTCAAGAATGGTACCTATGGTCATACCTGTTAAATAAAATTTTTGATTCCCACATAAATTCTTACCTGATGTCAGGTGGTCAAGAATGGTCCCTATGGCCCAATACCTAATGCAGAATAATACCGTACCAGCCTTTACATTAAAAAATCTTCAAATTAGCTTTTAATACTTAAAATCATTTACTTCTGTTTGTTATGTTTTACAGCTGGTTTTTCAAAAATTTTATTACCTAATCATTTGTTATTTTAAAATTTATTATTTTGTATAATTTATTAAATAATATTTATTGTGTTAAAATTGTTTTAATTTTATTTCAACTAAGTAACCATTCCATTATCCTTTTAAACTGGTAGTCAATTGATCAAAAAATAAATTCACAAAAAAAATCAAAAAGATGATGATTAAAGACAATTTTATAATTTATTTTCATCCGGAAAAAATACATACATGCAATTTTTAGTCATTTTATAGCATAAGATAAAATATAAAACAAAGCGAGAGTTTGGCTAATGAGACCAGATCGTAGATCGGCATCCCGATATTCTAAGTTAATTTAATAAGAATTTTTACAAAAGACGGAGTATGTTGGAACTCAAGCAGGGTAAAAGATTTAATTTAGTTTAATAAGAATTTTTACCAAAAACGGAGTATATTGGATCTCAAGAAGGGTAAAAGGTATCTTAATAATAATAATAATAATAATATGTGTTTATTTTCCGGCGATATGTTATACATATTTATATGTATATGTATACTTTATAAAGTCATAATATACAATAATAGTAAAACATACTATTTATATATTCCAAGCAAAGAAGATCTAGATAATAGCCTTTGTTAATTAAGTAACTCTTAAGTTTTGATTTGAATGAAGCAAATTTTGTTATTTTAGTTACAGTTTTCGGAAGCTTGTTAAAGATCTTTGGGCCAAGTACTTGAGGTGCTCTCACCTTGATTTCGTTAAACTCTCATTTACTAATATACTATTCCACGGTTGAATCATTAGTTAGTATGATTTTTTGTAAATGGTGGAAATAAGTTCTTGAAAATTTTCCTGGGTTCAGCACTGCGTGTGTAACTCCACGGAGGTTATGGTGGAAGGGCGTGGTGTGGAAGCTCGTACTAGGCACACGGATATCGTAAATGCGTGCGCATTCGGGAAACTTGCTGATATCGAGGTAATTAGTAATAAAACAGCTAAACAGCTGCTGCATCACTCGTAAATGTACTTTATGGGAAAATTATGTTCATGTGCCGAAAAAATTCATTATTATCAGGGTTTCAAAATCATTTTTTTATAAACATAAAAAACGATTTATATCGGAAAAATCGTGTTTTTTGTTTATTTTTCTATAATCGATCAATTGTAATTACACTAGAGGTATTTGTTTTATCGGATAAACATTAATTTTTAACAAAAACTTGGTTGCCTAGTAATTTGAAGAAGCAGTAACAAATTATGGAATCACCGACACTTAAATGATAATAAAAATTAATTGTGATATACCTAGTAATGAATAGTAAAAAAAAATTGAACTGCATTTTTATTATATATTTTCAAACATTCAACAAAAAACTAAATGAAAATAATGTAGATTTTGTTAAAAATGTGATTTGTCACAGCAAACAAATCTACTGGGAAACACAAATGAGCAAAAGTTTGAAAAAATGACCGATGGAATAAATATTGAATGACGACAAACGAATATGTTTCATTTTTTATTTTATCGGAATTCTAAAATTTTGTAAAACCGGTGAAAACATATCTGGAAAATTCATTAACTTTTATTCGCATTAAAAATAATCAGCGTACGAATAAATATTTTCAATAATTGCAGAGACACGCTCTTTACAAATTTATGTTTTTAATTATGAAGGTTGTTGAAAAAATATGTCATTGATAGTTGGATTTTAGGCTTCAGTTATTTAGTTTTAAAGTTGCGACGTTTCGACCTTTGTTTTAGGTCATCTTCATACGAAGTTACATTGTTTTAATACTAATTATAATTTATTTCATTTACTTACTAATTTTGAGGTGTACACCTCAAGAGTCCAGTTTAGTTTTTAATTATGTATTGATGAAAACGACGGTGTAATAATTTTAAGGAGGAACTATTCTTGGTGACAAACAATCTAACTTATTAGATTTATCCACAAACCATACGAATCTAAAATGATAAATTAGCAGACGTATATTTATCGTATTTGTTTAAGCAAATCCTATATAAATCCATTACAAATAGCTATCTCTATATTACGTTATGTGCAAACATTTAACTTCATTTTAGTTACCTCCATGTTTGCTTTCAAAGACTGTATTGGATTTTCGCTCTATAAATATAAATCGTATGTTTATACTACCTAATTCAGTTTTCTATTGTCACAATTTAAATTCAAATCTAGTAACTAATATTATCTAGTAATTTTAGATCAAAATTATTTTCTCAAGGCATTCGATATTTTAAATAAACAAAGACACATATATTTTCCACAAAATATATTTTGTTCACGACATGTGGAAAAAACACAATTTTCTTCTCGCGAAATAGTGAGGATAGTAAGTTTTTTCCTCTTATATTACGTATTTTGGAGAAAGAATCTACTTACGGGCGAGGCGCAAGCCGAGTTTTTAAATTAGGTGAGTCCTCTAAAACTCAGTTTCTGTACGTGCATGTTAAATAATTTTTTTTAGTGTATATGCTCTCCAAATTTGTTTAGTGACTATTTGAAATTATTCCAAAATATAACTAACTAACTAATTATAAAATATTTAAAAACGTATGCGATGAAACAATAAATATCAGTGAAAATAATCCTATAAAATGTAAAAAAAACTGAAATATTATTTTGCGAACGCAAAACAGTTCGCAAAGTAGCGAGAGCGTATTACTAAAAATTAAATTATGAATTGTGGCTGAATTCCAGTAATTATCTTTTTATTAGAATTTTTACTGTACCTACACAGTTTTGAAACTCAAAATTAATGTGTAATAACGGAAAACATAATTTGTGAATCATAATAATGGTTTAATGATATTAATACCTATTCCGAACCTATTCATAGTAACTAAAATAAGTTCCAAAGTGTTTGGCAACTATTACAAAGATCATCCATTTTTCGAATATACTGAATATCATAGTTCCATAGCTTCCAGCCTGCATATTCTATCGATAAAGAAATATGTCAAATTTCATGGACGATCAAGAATTACGTCAAAATATCACTCGCATTATTTACAAATAAAATATAAATGAATGCACTAGAAACGGCAACACTTCTTGTTCTTATTTCCAAAACTTGTCTTTCTTCTGAAATAATTTTCATCTCCAACTTCTCGCTTCAACAAGAAGTAGACAATCATGGAAAGTACCTCAGCCACGTCCACTCATCAATCAACTCTTGCCATGGCGACGTCTTTGGGCGTTAGATCACCTAATCAAGCGGTGCGTCGCCGCCCGCCAATTAACAGAAGATACGGGCGGGCGGACATCGAACGACTACGATGCACTAGAGCTGATGGGAGAACCGTCACGTGACGAGTTGATTGATGGTGTTGATAAGGAACCCTAGAGGATGAGGACAACTTGAGGAGTTGGTAGAGAAGAGTGTGAAGTAACCGGTAACTGAATTATTTCACCATAGCTCTCTGCATGTGATGACGTTGAAATCCGGAGTTCAAGTCTCTCGGTCGTCAATGGCCTGGTTTATATTGTAATCTAAGCATATCTTTACCATACCAAAAGTTTAGTTGGGTGTTTACACCGCCAATCTTTTTACTTCCTTGTACGGAGTAAAAAGGAAGTATTGTAATCTCGAAAAAGTTTAACGGAAATATCCGTTTTGACTTTTCCTGAATCCATTATGACTTTCGTCGTGACGTCTGTACGTTCGGACGTATGACGTATGTGTATCGCAAACTCAAATACGGTTAGACGTAGAAAGTTGAAATTTTGTATTTAGGACTGTTTTAACATCTAGTTGTGCACCTTCTAGTTTTGGTTGCGATCGTCTGTGCCAAAGGGACACTTTTTAGTATTTTTGGCATTATTCAAAAACGGTATGTCGTAGAAAGTTGAAATTTTGTATTTCAGACTCATGTTGCATTTAGTTGATCACCTCATATTTTTGGTTGCGATCGTCCGAGCGAAAAGGGCACTTTACTCTAGGTATTTTTTTTGTATTTTCCGCATAAATCAAATACGGTTAGACGTAGAAAGTTGAAATTTTGTATTCGACACCCATATAGCATCTAGTTGTGCACCTCTTATTTTTGGTTGCGATAATAAGTATGAACAGTTTAATAGGCGTACAAGGAAGTCATGTGATGTCCACATCAGATTTTTTAAAGGTTATTTTTCATTTGGTTAAAATTTAGTCAATTTAAGTTTGGAGCCATATTAACAAAACTTTTCTCCCTTCTTTTAAATGTTTGTAGTTCTCACAAAAAAATTACCTTCAAATTAATAAACTCAACAAACTAATTTTTGTATCATCTGTGTTTGAGAATATTGTCGACAAAATTTGACATACTAATTTTGATATATTTCTTTAAATATATAAATTTTGTTTTGTTTTAATTTTGTTTACTTCTATTTTTTATTACACAAGTAAATTAACTGTTTTCTTCAATCAATATCGAATTGAAATCAAATTGTCAAATAGATTTTCTTAAGCATTGTTTGACTGACAATACGGTAGTTGAATTTTGCAGTTAGCGTATCACTAGCATTAACAGATTAAGATCTAATATGTTTAATGTCTAATGTATGTACACTGTGATTGGCAGCAGTACGTGGTACTTAGTAGTAGCAGCTGTAGTAGTATAACCACGGCTTAACTATTGCATTCCTAGTCCTCTGGTCGTACCTATGCTAATGTGGACTAAACTGTTTATCACGGTTTATCACATGACAATATTGTGGAGGGCACAAAACATTCTGAGAATGATCGAGCCATCTAATTCTAAAGGAATTACAAAAATGACCAATAAAATCTTTCGTATTTTGGTTATTGTTTCTTAATAACGTTCATAAATCTTATATATCGAATAGATAATCAACAACTTTAATAAGATAAACCCCTCCATAAAACACACTATTGTATTATGAGTCCATTATTCAACACAACTGCCATCTGTCATCATCAATGTAAGGTTAGGTTAAATGTTAATATTTTAATGTTTTAAAAGAAATGTTTTATTTAAAAAGTCAGATATAAAACGTTGTATTTGACTTGCACACAATGGCTATAATTCACTCAGAAGTTAAACACTCGCCTGCAGCTCGTGCATGAACTTTCATCCTCTTGAATTATAGTCTACATAATGATTATACTAGGTATAATACGAATTGATAAATAAAGTATTGAAATTCAACTTAATATGGCATAAGTACGCTCACTAAATTTTAAACGGAAAACGTTATTTTACGTTTGACTTACGATCACTCACGCTCACGAATTTGTTTTATTATTTTTATTTAACTGGTCACGTTTAGATCATGTTAAAATATTTTTATGAAATTGTACCATGATAATTTACTTTAACTCCGCAAAATCGTGAATATATAATAGATGAACAAAACTTTGCTCCAATTTTTGGACCAATCTGTGTGCTGTCTGTGTACTAGAGCGCTAAGGAGAATAAGTATCAATAACCCTGCTCATAATTAACATTTGTTTTGTGTTGAAATTTTGCAAATTGTGCGTTATGTCGTGACTTGTGATTTTTACTCACGCTCGAAAAAATTTATATTACGCCCGATCACTGTATTGAAAACTCATTGAAAATTTAATTTAGCGGCATCGCTATTTGACAGGCAATTATCACCATGTTTCTTTTATGTATGTATGTGTGTATGAATGTTTTTTTCCGGATTCGAAAGCAATTCTCACCATGGAAGGGAATACGAAAGCATGAAAGAATCCATGTGTAAACAGGGCTTTATGATATTCGATTGCGACTTGCGTCCGAAACTTTGATTGTTTCTCATTGAATAATAAACCTACTATTTTGGATAGTCAACTTGAATGAGGAAATAAAAACAATTCAATTTTCTCATTTATTTCGTGCATTTCCAAACTTTCTGGCAATATCTCTCAGTTTTGTCACAGCTGGAAAATATTCCGGGAACGATCAGTAGGAAATTGTTGTAGCATTTGACAGATTTCCAGCATTCCTCGGCCCACTTCATGATGGCGACTGTTTGTCATGTATTGTGCGCCGCGGTCGTGATGACGGTCTCAGATGGATCGTCACATTCTACGTCTCTTTCGCCTCGAGTCTAGGACCGCATGCGGGCGGACATCCAAAACCCACCAAACAGACGAGTGAAACACAAAAAAGACTCATAAAAAGAAATAGAGAATTTCATAATTGATCAATGAGGAAACAAACAATAAGTAGTTGAAATTTCTTATTTAAGTAGATGATTTTAAAGAGAGAGTTAACAATTAACCACTGTGAGAATTTCACCACTGAAAAAACGACAGATTTTTCTCACCTGGCGTCTCACACGTAAAACGAAAATATCTGCTGTGGTCACCACAGTACTTCTCCGACTTTAAGTTTTATTAACTTGCTTTTGTAAAGACTTTTTTATACTTCATTCAGCTAAATTTAAATAAGGCTTCCTTTTTCCCGAATGATTTACGTTGATACCAACTTCCGAATAATTTGAATAACATGTGAAAAAACAATTATTGCACCATCGTTTAAATGTTCGTTTTGATTGTTCGATTAGAATTCTATCCCAGAGAGCTTTAATTTGATAATAGGTACACTTGACAAAATTTGAATAATTTTTGGAGAAACAATTGAAAATCGCATAAATATCATGTTTAACATTTCAACTAAACTTATCTATTTGAATAATTTATTAAAATAAACAATTGACGATCGTTCAAATGTTCTTCTACTAGAATTCTTTTCCCAAGAACAGTAATAGTACTACTACAGTAATAGTACTACTACTGCAGTAATAGTAAAGAAATGCTAGAAATCGTCGGTATTGCTTAGTTTCCACTCCTGTGTATTATATACGTCGTGGCGAAGGGTATTCGGAGTATAAATAAACAGTGAATTTATAGTATATGATTTTTAATGGTTGTTTTTCCAGTTGAACTTTTGAATGTTCTGAATCGTTGATGAATATTATCAAGTATTTATTATTGCGGTGCGACAAAATAAATAGTCGTGAAGCTTTTAATTATTATTGCCCGTCTAGCATTTTACAGTCTATAAAATATAGACATTAAAATAGTAATATTCATAGTAAGCTTGTTTGAAAACTGCAAATATAATTACGTGAAGGATCAACGCGCAAAATACAGGCGAAGATTTACGTTCATTCCCATAAACAAGATTAAGATCTCGCGCCGTTGTGGAAAACAGCAGACAAGCGAAGTGCACTTACATTCGAGACATAAACATAAAATTCGTTATTAAAAACGTCCAAAACCGCCGAGGCTCTCGCCGGAAGAGGCCAAGGCGTTATTGTTTTTCTGCCCAGCGAGTAATATTTTCTTTTCAACTGTGAGTATTTTCTCTCATTTGAGGTGATTTCTTGACGCGTGAAATGAGCGCGCTCTTGTTGACATTTTTTTCTCGTTAAGAATCGCTGCGCTTTTGGTTAATCTCGCGTTGTGGCGACGGTATTAATTATTTTATATGAAACCTTAAAGCAAGGAGAGGTCGCTACTCTTCAAGGATATTATTGCGACAGTCTGTTACATTCGTTTCAATTAGATGCAGCTGAAAAGAACGACGGAGAGATGCTTTAATTTTTCCTAAAGATGAAATAGATGCTTTTTACTCTCACTATGCCGGGTATTATCTCTCTTGTGATGAAAACAAAACACTGTACACACTCTGTTTACATTTCTGTTGGTATATTTTAAACTGACTTGACATTTCCTTGATTATTCTTAGTATATAAATGAAGTATTTCCGAGAGTATTTCAAATGTGTGCCGTGTAGGATGAAAGATGATTATTCCAACCAAATGAATAACACACATTAAAAATGGTTTGATGTAATGTTTTGTCTTTTTCGTTTCTTCTTCTTTAATTCTTGCGTATAAGAAATGTTTCTTATTTCCCGAAATAATTATTGTAAATCCAGTATGTGCATATATGCATGTTAAAACCTTAATAATGTTACGTATTTAAATATTTTTAAGGTGCTTGACGACAATATTGCGTAGTCTAGAGCTTCTGGTACCAAAGATAATATAATTTCTTGTACAGGACCAGGATCAGATTTAAGGCACTGACGAATCCAGGTGATGTTTACATTTGTCAATTTTAGAGACTGTAATGATAAAATAGCGCCGCAAGTGGAAAAATTTGTTGAGCTCAATGTTAAATGCCTTTAAATTAAATTTCGGATATGAATGACACTCTTTTTATATGTGAAAATAAATTAAAATGTTTAAATAAGTAATTAATAAGGTAAATAATACATATTTAGTAATAGTACCTAAATACAAATTAAATAAATATTTCAAGTTTCTATTGTAAAAAAATTCAAGAATAGAGCGGCGGTGTTATTGCACTATATACACTCCTGCATTAATTTATGTCCAGGAAATTTCCGGAAAGAATTAATGCACATGTGATATTATAAGTGATAATTTATATAAAATGTAAGTAAATATGGTGTTATTTAAATAATAAAGTGTATAGCTAATTAGAGAAAATGATTATTTTTAGTAGTTTAAGTATATAAGAAAAATTGAAAATATAAACTTTTTGCATTAATTCGACGTTTTTTATGGCGCACTGCGTTATAATGTGATCCGTGGGCTATAAAGTGACGTTTATGTGAAAGAAATTCGTGTAATATATCTTCTGTCAAATTCCGTGCATAAAGTTTTGTGTTTCTACATATCTTTCATATTTCACTTACCTACGACTTAAAAAAACAATAATTTACTTTTAAGTAAAACACAAATTATAATATATAAATTAGTATATATAATTTTCTATCAAAAGTGTTGTAGCATTTTGGAATTAAATTCGTCTTCCTCTTGTTTTTCAAACCCTGTAAAGTTTTCTCTGTGTCATAAAGCGAATCCACGCGAATCTTTAATTACGGTGCTCTCATGCGGCCACGTTAACTGTTTATAGCCACTCGGTACTCGGAATTATTCAACGGCTATGAAAATATTATCACAATTTAAAATTCTCCCTGAAAACAAACTCACAGCGCGCAACACGTTGCCAGATCTCATGTTTGAGCTTTCTACATACGTCCCGCGGCGCCGCGAGTGAAACAACCGGTTTGATGTTGATGTTGTTGATGTGCTGATTCCGCAGGAGGGGCAATTACCAATGAGTTCAGTGTTAGTGCAGGAAATGCTTGACGTGCAGGAAATAAGTGTTTCAGAGAAGGAAAAATTGAATTTGTCGGAGCTTTCACTGATTCCCGGTTGTATGCCAAAAGAAAAATAATACGCAATACAACAAATTCGTTCTGATATCTTTAATTTTTTATTATGATAATGTTTTAAAGTTTATAAATGACAGTGTATAATAACAAAATTATAAAAACTTTTTTAGATGATCTCTGCAAAAAATTATTGATTTTGCGGCAGCAGCCTACTGAAGAAAGCTAAACTAGCATGATTTGAATATCGTGATAGCACGGTATGGTTATGGTTATATCGTAATTATTATGAGACCAAATCAACATAGCCAGGCAGCTTTTGTTTTGATTATTGATTGCCTGAAGTGACAGTAGAAATGTCATTTGAATGTTGTGTGTATATTAAAACCCTGATGTGGCCAACACATGACCTTTCGTCATACTCTACTATTCTTATTTTTCTAATGCATATAAGTAAGCATACGGGTTGTCCTATGAAACTGTTTAAGCATGAGGATCTCGAGAACCATAAGAGATACAAAGTTGGTTAAATTAGATAAAAGTTTTCCCTATTGGGGGCCAATTTAGAAATGATTTTTGTTTTCTCACAAAAATGCATATGTGATTAGATATACCCAAAAGTTTAAATTTTGCTAAGGATACTTAACCTTGAAACACCCAGATAATCATGTATCAAGTGGTACATAGTTGATTAATCTGATTGGATGAAATAGGGTAGTATAAGAGGTCATCAAATCGATGATATTTCTACAATAGAGAAGAACACGCCAAATTGAAAAAGGTAAATTGAGTTTAAAACAGTTTTGACAGCTATTAGTGAAACATAACCCAACATTTGAAATTATTCAATATATATGCTCCACAAATATAACTCGGGCTATGATTAATCATAGGTTATAGCATTCGTTAAGTTTTCATAAAATTGAACTCGTGCTGCGCACTCGGTCAATTTTCATGGATTAATGATAATCAGAGCACTTGTTATATTACCCCTGATTATATTTCAATAATAAAATAAATAGGTAGTATATCTTTGAATTTCAATTTCTGCATGCATTATATTTTCAGACTGATTAAATTCAAAGACTTATGCTTGAACGTTTATGATCAATGCAACGTTTTTAAAGCACATTATACTTACATAGATAAACTTCAGTAAGTTTTTAATTAAATTTCCATGCAAACGAAAGCAGCTATGAAATTAAAAGAAGTGCATGAAACATAAGCTTTCATGTACTCGTTATTCATCCGAACATGAAATGAAAAAACGAGCAATGTCTTTAGCAAGACAAGAAAAACAATAAGCATTTTCTTTGTCTTTGCAGCAAATTGCACTCGATGCGGTTCACAGTCAATTGTTTGTGTTGTCAGTTAATAAGCGTTAGACGAAACGATCCGCAGTCTCGAAATACGGGACCTGAACAACGGGAAATGATTTTATTTTTAATTAAAGGTATTATACTCTTGAATAAGAATAATTCAAGACGCTCTGCCTCGCTGTCAGCCTGAAGTGCTTAATTGAAATGGAAATGAATTATTTTGCGGAACAAGCTTCTTATTCCCAGAGAAAAAAACGTGTTTTGTGTTTGCCTCGATCATAAATCACATTGAGCGCATTCGAAGCGAAGGGCATTTGTCGCAGCCGGTCCGGACAGCATTTATTAATTCGCGACAGGATATTTTTTCAGCATAAATTCAACAACAGGGACACCGCGATTTAGTTATGATCTTCAGCGGGTTACATTAAAGATTGGAAGTAATTAATAGCATTTGTTCTACTCCAGGCAAAAAATATCCATAATGCGATACTCTTTTAATTTTTTTTGGTACAGGAAAAAGCTCTCATTGAGAGACGGAAAACATTTTTATTCACGGCAAGCACTAGTCCAAATCCAACGTATACTGGAAACTAAAATCTATCAAATGTAATTGCTTCACCGTTGACGGTAGTTACTGTTTATCTACTGTTAAATAATACATTTATTGATTCATTATTATATTTTTTCTTGTTTAGTTCATTTAAAAAACTCACTACTAACCTATTGAATCAAGCTTTAATCAATAAAACTGCTTGTGATGGTTATTATCCAATAGAACTTTATAGCCTTGTACCTACATAAAAATAAAAATATTTCTGACAACTGTCATTTCCAGGGTTGTTCACGTAGTCTACGCGACGTAGATTACGTGTAATTTTACGCGTAGACAAACACGTTATCTACGCATGCAGTATATGTGTAAACAATAAAACAGTGTAGACAAAGAACAAATCTCATCGAAAACGAATAAAATTATAGGTTAGATTTTCTGACTATTGAATTATTTACATACTTTACGCAAAGTCTACATTGTTTACATTTTACATAGTTTACGCAAACTTTAAATGTAGACGTAGAAAATAATACTTTATGGTCATTTCCAATTTTTTTAAACGTGATTTTTTGACTAGAGGAATAGGCTTTCGGATCCAGAAAAGTGAGATGAAGAATTCAGTCATGTTGATTTTATGAAATAAAAAATTGGACGTTTCGGGCCGAGTTTCGGGCCCAAAATGTTGTTCTTCTTTAGCGATTACAATATATACCTATGTATTCAAAATTTTATATTGGATCAACATTTCAAGATGCTCAATAAACGTGATTTTATTTGTTAATTTGATGATTCCAGAAATAAGAATAAGGCTTAAAATATTTGAGCATGAACATAAACACACCTTAACTATACTCGTAGTAGGTATTCTACTTGGGTTTAACATAATTTCTTATTCGAATATTTAAGACACTCGCCTGTTGGTCCTTAGTCTTTCATTCTCATGATAAATGTTGAACTTTCATTTCATAAGTAACAATATAGTTAAAAATAATTATAGACAAAGAAAAAAGCTTACATAAAAGACGATAAAAGATTAACATTAGACATGTGATAACAGCCATTATCCATATAGTTCTTTGTACGTGCTGACGTAAAATATCTGTTAAACAATTATAGTTTCTATTTCTGACATTGATATATTTATTTATTATTGTATATTAATTATTACTTAAAACTAATTTACACGGAAGTAAAAAAAATTATTATGTATTTCACTATACCTACTATTGAACTTATACAACAATAATGTTAGATCCCGGGTTGGATAAAAACGTAGATGTTGTAATAAAAACTTATTTATTACTGAAACCCAGTAATGTTCCTGCTTCATATATGTAAGTAATAATATAAAAAAAATATTTTAAAATTTTCTTACTTAAGAAACGAAATTGTTCAGATAACTTAGACAAGATTATCCATTTTTGTGTATTCACGAACTCAATCTAACAAATTTATTAATCATGGTTGCTTATGTCTGCAAAATAATATACATATATGTAACAGTCGCTTATCCTTTTTGTCTTCTTGGTGACCAATTTACTATTCTTTTACATGCACAACTAGTGCCGCATTCATATGGTATTCTTTTTAATATCATAAATGGTCAGTCAATTTTATATCTGAGCCATGACTAAATTTCAAAATTTAATCATACTTTACTGCATCAATTTAAAGTTTATTCCCTCAACTGGCTCCGTCAGCACTTACTATAATAAATAATCGGTAAAATTTATAGAAACAATCTGAAGTTATCGGGTAAAATAGGAAAAAAGCGAGTAAAAAGAAGCAATAAAAAGCGAATCGTGATTCCGTTACAATTCGGAAGGAAAGCTCCGTCGCTGTCCGTTATTAATATCGTTTGTTGTTGATTCAAGTCTGCTTCCAAGCATCTTTTACGAGCGAGACAGAACGAAACGTCCGCGGGTGCTTTATCACCGGGCACCTCATATACCTGAGATAAATGTCACTCATTTTTATCCCCGTCAGCGTAATCCGCGGCGAAGCCATTGCCGGAGTTTTAATTATTCAATACAGAAGACAAACAGAAGACTATGTTGCCACTTGCCGCAAAAATGTCACACAAAAATAGTCGCAGTCTTCGTTTCTGTCATTCGTCTGTCTGACAGAATGAGACATCTCTTCCAAATTTAATTCTTGATTTTAAGGTTATAATAAATATTAAGCGCAAGAATACCGGGTAGAATTTTAAAAGTTATTGGGTTTCCGTCATTCTTCAATATTTTGAGCTGCAAACATCCTAGATTAAAGTCTCATTTCCACCGACTGTTTTAGTGCTTAATACATAATGATTTGTACGTAAGGCGTAATGCATAATGATTATTTATTAGATGACCATTTCCACCAATTTTTTAAAGGATTAATTGACATGACATTTGTTGTCGAATTTTATAATTTAATCATTACCGGCATTTTTGCGATGTTAAGGAATAGAAGAACTGTTAATTTCGTAAGTAAGGTATGCATGTCCATATTTAGAAACAGGCAGAAATTGACAACTCCAAACAAATAATAAATATGACACATCAATCATTATGCTTGTGCATTGCGCCTTATGTTTGGAGTTTGCAAAGTTTTGTTCTTATGCGTTGCACTTAGTACTTATGCATTAAACATAGTTCTTAAGCATTAAAACAGTCGGTGGAAATAAGGCTTTAGGCACAATATTACTCTTATTGAATTTTACTTGTAAATTAAACTTCGGTCCAAATTAACGAAGAATAGTATGTAACGGATTTATTCCAAAACCCCAAATATATTTATCGATTAAATTGTAATAATAATTTTTACAAACATCATGTTATCATTGTTTGATTTAAAGCAGGGAACGTAATGCTGTTTCTTTTGAGTGCTGATGGCGCAAACTTTTGTTCAAAAAATATAAAACAAAACGGGACAGTAATTGTATTACATTACTAGCAAGGTACGTAAAACAGCCACTAGCCGGTGTCCGATAGCTTTGTGATTGCACATTTTAATGTATTACAACTTGGAATGGTGATAACTGATGAGATTCGAACCCACGATATTTCTAATCAGAGTCAAGTAATCTACGTATTATACAGTGCAAAGTTTGTATAAATGGGAAATTTTTATGAATTTTTCTATATTTTTATAATCATGCACAATTGATCCTTTAAGTATAATCCTTGTTGAAATACAATTTTACCATTCTTGTACTGGCCACAAACGCTACTTTAGTACGTTTTGTGCTGGATTTTAGGTGGTAGACGGGCTCCGCTTATACTTACCACATGAATTTCTTACATCGCTGTACAATATAATGTTTTCCAAAAGTTGGCACCTTCTTTGCTTTTAGAGGGCACATATTTTACATCCAGCTTGGTCACCGTCATCTCCATTAATATGCAACAACTTGCTACCCACTCCCATACGTGTGAGGTGCCACGATCATGCCGAGAGGTCATAGGTCAGCGAACGACGGCCCCAGGTGTTTGTACCGTAATTAAGATATAACTCAGGTATCGGCCGTTAGGGCCCTACCGACAAGCTGCTGCCGACCGCTCTGTGATTTAATGCTGATATACTGCCCATTTAACTTTACTTCGATCTGAAAAACTTACTCGGAATTATTCATAGTAAATGAAGAAATGGATGGCAGTGATAGATCTTTATTTTAAACTGTGAAATATTATGGTTTGTTATAGCTGTTTCCTAGGAAGCTTCGTGATCTTATTTGTTAAAAGATTAAACGGTATATATCTCAATTTACCTGCACTATGTTATAAATTTAATATCGTTTATTCCTATTTTGCGATGTATATATGCAATAATTTATGAATAAATGATAATTCCTTGGCTGGTTTGATGATTGATTGAAAAGACAGTACCTACTGGGATTCAAGCTATTTATTTAAAACTACAACTCCCATCGTTTCGATCTATTTTAATATTGTGGCTCCTGAAAATGATCTTAGTAATATCTAAATAAATTGGTTGAATCCCAGTAGGTACTGTCTTTTCAATTCAAAATTATTTAAATTTTGGGATTTCTTGCAAATATATTGGAAATTTTAGCACACCTTAAATGACAAATAATTCAGTTTTCGGCTTCATCTGTGTTACAGAAATTGATTTTAACGTTCGTAAAACAGAAAATCTACAATTATGTAGGTACGTCAGTACGTCTAGTTTTATAATAACATATTTTGTTATTTTAATGATTTCAATATAAAAATAGCATACGTTATTAAACATTTTTTCTACTCCCTACTGGATATTGGCAACATACCTTCATACTATCATGTGTGGATAGGGATGTCATATCCACACCAGGTGTGGATATGAAATTCAAAGTCAAATACGTCAAAAAATTGTTAATGCGTGCAAATTATGTTTTTGTTATGACAAATAATTACTAAAAACATTAAATCAACTGTTATTTAATAATTAATTATGTTTAAAAGCATTATTTTATTGCTAAAAAAGCAAATAAAATTAGAGATTTTACGTTGGCAACAATTATTCAAATGTCATATGTCACAAAATAATTGATGTAACCCTACTTTTAAATAATTTTTGGCATCACATTGAGTGCATTTTACTGCAAAAACCATATTTCGTAGAAAAAATAGGCTGTACAACTCGAGTGGATTGCCTATATCGCACGCGAACGTTTGCAGACACTCCCCCTGTGGGGTCGTGACTGCAAACTCGTTCTCGTGCAATATAGGCATCACATCCACTCTTGTTGTACAATATACTATTGTTTCATACGATATGAATAAAATTAATATAGGTATAATAAACTGAATAATTTTGCAATTAGTATTATTAATTTATAATATTCATATTATGAACATTTACAATGCAGAATTTAAATAATGTAAAATAAAATTTCATTGGCGTTTTGACGTGATAATTTGTTTTAAATTTAATTTAAATAGTTTGAATAACTTTTCAGAATTTATAATAAATTAAAATTGTTTATTTGTGTAGAGTTTTGTTCACGTTCTGTTATATAAATAAATAATTTTTATGAAATACCTATAGGTATACCTAGTTATTAAAATTTAATTGTAACAAATAATAGAATGCACATTTCCTAGTTTTAGGCTGAATATGTGCTCAAAAGTTTAAGAAAAAGGACTAAGAATCAGAATAATTTAAAGAATATTTTTAATTTAACCGAAGTGAAACGTTATTATATTTGTTAATCTGATGTTGTTGCGACTTATACAATTGACATTCATGTTTTTTTTATTATGAAGAAATGTATCCATACCCGCAATATCAATAAGATTTCGGGCTACTTTAGGTTATGTCATGCAAACAAATTTGACAGAAATAAAGAATCAGACTTAAAATTTTGGGCATAAACCCACCTTTAAAAATTACCTAATCGCAAACTTACATTTCCTGTTGATTTATAATAATTTATGTTATGGAATAATTTATAACAATAAAAGTTACTGCTCGTGGTGCAAACGAGAGTTATAAGTATTGGAAAGAATTACTTTAGAGATGAAATTATCAAAAGTCCTCATAAATCCAAGCTTCGAGCATATACTGACTAGAGGCCGCCTTACGGCGTTTGTTGTGATCGGAAGATATGCGGTAGGGGAGATTAGCGGGGTCGGAAGCCGTGATGTATTGAGGGATGCGTAATTTCTTAGTATTATTCCACAAAGTGAAATAATACTCACAAAATCTCATAAAACTTTTCACAAAGTAAACGCAGAACTTAAGGTTATAGTAAAATGACATGTGTAACAAGAAGTAACACAGAATAACAGCAAAACGCTGCCCGCAATACTCCATGACTTCCAGCCCCGCAAGTCCCCCCTACTGCATATCTTCCGATCACAACAAGCCATGCATTGGTATAGGGAATTACTTCTCTAGTCAGTATATGCTCGAAGAATCCAAGCTATGCCCCCAGCCGCCATATTGGAAAATGACGACCATTTTCCAGTGTTTTGCGTTTATCTAATAAATGGTTAATTGTTAATATAACAGGAAAACGTATTATTTGAAATTGTTAAGCATTTAATTAGAAAAGTCACTTAACAATTTTCATGTTACTGGTAGGACATCAGTTTTCGAGATAATCTTGTAAAAGTATTTACTTAATTTAAACCAAATTATAATTGAGGATGCATGTGGGTAAAGGCGCTAACTAACAAAAACATATAGTTTCGAGAAAATTCAAGTTGAAGAATTTTATTTACCAGTTATTATTGATTGCAAATACGAACCATGTTTTTCTTGTAATAGATTCATAACTCAAATATAAAAGATATTAAAAAGTATTATGCTATAAAATTGTTACTTTAGTTAATTATAGCATTCTAGGTAACTAATTGCACATAACACCATCATTACATAAGAAGAATGCGAGCCTTAAACTTTTATAAAGCATTTACTTCCCAAACTTCAATGGATGAAAGTGATATGTGTGTCTCATAGCTCATTCTTTCACAGAACTTTTACATTATTATGTGCACATAACACTTTCTTCCACATTTAAGGAACATGGCATCTTCTTCCATAAAATATCTATCTAAACTATGCATTATATCAACTCTAGACTTTGTTCGATGATAGATTAGATATGTACATACAACTTTCTTCCATTACAAAATGTCAATTTTTATTAAAATGTTACTTAGCACCGTTATCCACTTGCCTCTTAATTTTTGTTTTATGATACAAAATCAGCTTTAATATTAAAATTTATTTCAATTTCATTCTTTGTGCGTATAGAAAATATCTTCAGTTCCCAATCTTGATCAGCACAAAAATGATAACTTCTATAACAAAACAAGTCAAATACCTAATCAGTATGATTTATTATCGCTTTGTGCTCCTGCGTTTAGTTTCAGCACAAAGGCATATTATTCAGAGAGACAATGATGAACTCGGAGCTTTATTAGTCCGGAACAATATTCGCAGAATTCCGATGACCGATACACTAAACGAAGTACGAGTACGGCTTGGGTGGAAGCCAGCAGCAGCAGCAGAGAGCCGTAGAACTGGAATTTGTGTAGTTGCGGTGCAGAGTCTAACTCTGGTATGCTGCAAGCGCATGCAAGCGAACTATCGACCACTCTGGTTTTGCTTTCCTAATAGAAGAGACTGTTCTATACTACTACTACTACTGTTGTAGAATGGTATCATTCTTACATCATTTAAAATTATGGAATGGGTACATTCTATCACTTGTGATGGAATGGTTTCATTCGATCTCAAGTAGACTATTTTCGATGTCATATGCGTCATCTTCAGGAGATGAGAAAATTTAAATTTATATACTTCACATGAAAATAACATTAAAAGCGTAAAACATTAGGAATTGTTGTCCAAAAAATATAATATTTTTCAAATCTTATGTATTTCAAAAATATTATATTTGTTGGACAACAATAATTCGTAATGTTTTACTCTTCTTAATGATATTTTCATGTGAAGTATATAAATTTAAATTTTCTCATCTCCTGAGGATGACGCATGTGGCGTCAGAACTAGTCGACTGTGAAGAAAATATTTTGTGAATGCATGCCAGAAATTTTTCTCCATTCCTAATATTATGTACCACCAATCAAGTAATCTATTTCATCTATATCTGTTTAAAATTTAGATTATGTTAGATTTTTACTTCCTTGTACGGAGTAAAAAGGAAGTATTGTAATCGCGAAAAATTTCGGTTCTCAGATTTTTACGGAAATATCCGTTTTGACCTTTTCTGAATCCATTATGACTAGTTTTGTCGTGTACGTACGTACGTACGGACGTATGTATGTCGCATAACTCAAAAACGGTTAGACGTAGAAAGTTGAAATTTTGTATTTAGGACTGTTATAGCATCTAGTTGTGCACCTCCTATTTTTGGTTTCAATCTACAAACCGGAAGTAGTACTTTTTTCAAATATTTCGATCAATATTTAATTTAAGACAAATTTTTTTATTTTAAATGAAAGATTATGTGATTATTATCTACAATCGGTATTTTATAAATATTTTTGTATCTGGTATCATTTAAGAATAATTAAAGTATATATTTATAATTTAGTATTTCGGTATCTTGTAGTCCATGATCGATTAACATTTGTTACTACGTAAAATTTAAATGATTATGACATGACATACAATAGTAAAATTTGCTTTATATCTTCTTCTGCAGTTCAAATAAAATGACTAAAATATATTTGTGAGTATAGTAGCAGTAGTAGTAGTAGGTACTTATATATTAATATATTTGTATAATAAGTTAAAAGAATAAAGTAGGTATGGCGGGAGGTCTTGTGGTGGCCACGTCAGATTTTTTATATTATTCTACATTTTAGTTATTAAGAAAATTATGAACAGTTTAATAGGCGTACAAGGAAGTCATGTGGTGTCCACGTCAGATTTTTTTAAATGCAACTAAATTTTAGGTAATAACAAAATAAATAATTAAAAATTATTCAAAAAACACTTGTCAAGTTTCACAAATGATTTGGGATTGTGATGATGATTTTGATGATTTGTGATTTTAAATTAGAGAAAATATAGCCTAGACTCGTTTAGAATGGATATTCCGCTCTCGAGGAACCGTGATTCTCGTCCACGGTTCGTGTCACAAACTTTCCTTTCTTGATTCCACTGTTATTATTATTATTGTCTTATGCGAAATGTTGAATGGCATAGGTAATAGAAGTTAGAATTTGAGTTGGATATTTTAAGAAATCATACAAATTGTAGTGAAAAACTTTACTTTTCTTTAATCAATCAGAGTGCTGTTTATTCGCTGTTTGCTGACAAATATTTCCAAACCGGGTGGAACATCTAAAGAGTCATTAAATACTAGTATAATAACATTTTCATTAATTAATATGCACTATAGGTATAACATTTCACTTTGACATAATTTTTTATTTTTTATAAATAACGTGGTATAATTGCAACAGATAGGAAACATGCATTTTTAAAACATTACCATACGTTTATGTTGAGTTTTCAAATATCATTCCCACACGACCGTTCTGTTTTTAATTATTGCCAATTTCGATGAGTTGCATCAAAGGATTAATATTGAAGGTTGACATACAAACTTAAACAAAAATATTATTTGAACACACCATTATTATTGCATGACTTAAATATGAACCCTGCATGTTCCTAAACTATAACACTGCACATCATCATCATACATAAAATGCCAGACGTGTATGTATGCTGTGTTGACTACTGTTTACGTATAACAAAATATAAATGTCTGCACAATATTGATAAGCAATATTTATGTGAAGCATAAAACATGAACTATTTTTAAAATTTTATGTTGAAATGCACTGAAAATACAGATTTATGTAAGTTGTAAATTCTATTTTGCATGTCGAGGTGTAATTTTCTCATTAGGTATTTTCTGTTAGTAAATTTTACGACGAAAAATAAACCTAAACTAGTATTTATTTTATGCAATTGTAATTTTTTATCACGATAACTTATACGTATTTAAATTAATTCACAATTTTTTCATCGACGTCGTGAATGTTGCACTGGTAAATTCAGTGTAATATAATAAAACTACTTCGAATAAGCACGGAGGCAAACAAACAAGTTCTACAAATGTAATTTTCTTTCAACTTAACGATTCTCTAAAATAACAAATCAGTGTGTCTGTCGTTAAATAGGTCACAGTATTTGATTTCGTGTCAGAGACCTCGAAGACGGGGTTGTAGTTCAAATGGCGAACGCCGTTTTGAAGAACATGCAAGTGCTGTCGCCAAATAAATTGGGAAAAACTTAACAATTCGCTAATGGGTTTGGCTCGAGTTTTCCGTTTAATGAGCGAGTGGTAAAATAACAAATAGGCGAAGGGCAAAGACGTACAATCCAGAGAAAGTAGTCTTCTTCGTGGAGATTATGCTTCAGATTATTGAGATTAACTTCAGCTTAAAACGTTTTTATTAAACTTTAAGATAAGTAGAAAATACTCAGGACTGCTGTCAAGTTGTTTTATATTTAATCAAAAGCAAACGTTTCGGCAATACTATTGACTTCTTCAAAATTAGTACCAGGCACGTAGCCAGGGGGGGGGGCTTGAGGGGCTGAAGCCCCCCCGAAATTCTAATCAATTTCGTTAAAATTCATCCATGTGTATCTAAATGTCTGAAAATTTATTAAAAATCAGCCATTTTGTTGAAATGTATTCATATTTATTTCAATTAAGGCAAAATGTGAAGCATCAATTTCAAATTATTTGAACTACGCGCTAAACGGCTAAACAAATTCCCCGTAATAACTAGAAACAGATACGAGTCTCCTAGCGAGCGCTAGGGGAAAGGGGAAAGCGTCAGTTGATGTTTCGTGCCTAACTTCTCTCCTTACAGCTACTACTTCTGTAGTACTGTAGTTGATTAGTTTTAAAATACGTAGGTCTTATTATTATTTGTACTAAATTATACTTTTTTTGTTCTAACCTTTCGTAAATTTTTTTTAAGAGCCCCTCCTCAAAATTCTGGATACAGGCCTGATAAAGAAACATTATAATAAAACCCCTTCCCTTCATTTCCTAAAATTTCGAACCCCCCCCCCCCCCCCCGGGACAAAATCCTGGCTACGGGCCTGATTATAACCACATTATTTGTAAAGTCAGACAACCAAAACATATTTACTAACTAAAAATAGTTAGTAAAACTAATATTAAACATAACAAAATTTGTTAGTTGTATCAACTAATTAATTTTAGTCAGAAATTATATTTTGGTTGTCTGACTTTACAAATGTACTAATTTTGTGTTTCCCCAGTCGCCCTGAAGAAGCCAATAGTGTTGGCAAAATGTCGGCTTTTGATTAAATAAAGAGCGACTTGACTGCAGTCCTGAGTATTTTCGAGTAAATGCCGTTCCATCGAAAACCATTCTGACGAATATCCATTCTATCGAAAGATCATTCTGGCGAAAAACCGTTCTGGCTAATTTCATCCCCACTCCAATGCATGGCATGCCGTTCCATCGAAACCATTCTGACGAATATCCATTCTATCGAAAGTTCATTCTACCGAAAAACCGTTCTGACGAAATCCTCTCTCTCCACAACGTAAATTTCATTCGGTATAACTTTCCACTGCAATTTGATGACCGTAGTACACTAAATGTCTTAAATAAATATTAAGATACTTGTTGAGGAGAAGTGGCCGAGATTACATCGACTACCGACAACGAAAAATTGTCAGTGGCACTGAAACAATGGTTTTGGTACAACCATGTTTTTAGGTTAGCCTGCGGCGCACTTTAAAAAATAACTCGAGGACTGCGCGCTCCGCGCTCCAACTTGCGCTGCGCGCGCCTTTGGGACTACAGTGAGCCGTTAGTCGGGGACAAGGTTCAACTGGGATAGTGACGTTAGAGATCAATGGTGCGCACTTTAAAAAAATAACTCGAGCGCCTCCAAGTTAGTATGAAATACCTACATCAGTAATTACCTTGTGTAATATTTACCTGGTCGACTATAGTATACGATTATTTAGTATACTATGGTTAGCAAATTGCAGTGGAAAGTTATACCGAATGAAATTTACGTTGTGGTGGGAGAGAATTTCATCAGAACGGTATTTCGGTAGAATGAACTTTCGATAGAATGGATATTCGTCAGAATGGTTTCGATGAAACGGCAAGCTTCGCATTGGAGTGGGGATAAAATTAGTCAGAACGGATTTTCGCCAGAATGAACTTTCGATAGAATGAGTATTCGTTAGAATGAGTTTCGATGGAACGGCATGCTTCGGTATTTTCTACCTATCATACAACCGAACCAGTCGATCAAATACTTCATTTTTATTAAACTTGAAGTTAACTAAAAGTCGAGAAGTTCTTGGAGAATTCAGTCAATTTATTAAAATACAATGACACAACGTTTCGACTCCAATTAAATCACAATAACATTAAAAACAAGCAAATTTACCATATTCAGGTAACACTTACATAATATTGTTAAAAACTAAAATATTAAAATTGTTATAATATAAAATTTGGTACAGGAACAGTGCGTCAAGGGATAAAATAAAATAAAACACACACACACACACACATCGTTCAATCAAGTACAAGCAACTAACTTACGCATGATAAAACCACAAAGTTATGAACTAAAAAACCAGTAATTAACCAATCACAGTCAAGAATTATGTGTAAAAACTTGTACAACTAAAATAAATTAAGACTTAAAACAAATCATAAAAATTATCACAGATATAATCGATCAATACTAACACTACCCATAAAAATCACAACAGTGCACTAAAATGTTTCTGTAAAATGCCGCTATAAATGGTGCTCATATTTTGAATGTCAATCTGAGAATTTAACTACTACTTAAAAGCCTTAGTATAAGCGTTTAAGTAACTCTTCCTAAGAGATCTCCACTTGGTGACCGTTATTGGAAGTGGAAGCTATCAAATAGACATTAAATCTAGAAGAACTACGCTTAGTCCATGTATATGTATATGTTTATCAATATTAACTAAGTATTAAAAAAATACAGAAAATTATTCAAATACCACAATCTGTCACAGTTTCGTACGTATGTCTATTTGACAGCTTCTAAAGTCACCACTATAGCGCTGCAATCTTAATCGAGATGGGCTATACTATCATAAACTTATTATTTATAAACAATGTGTGTTTTATTTAATAAACAAAACTAATTGTGTTTTCATTTTTGTTCTAGGTAAGTGAAATATCAATCTCAACTTCTATTTTTGAATGTGAGTACAACGTATTTTTTATTAAGGTTTTTAAAGTCAATTTTCAAAAAAATAATACAAAATATATTTTTAGTCAATATTCTGCTCTATACATTATTAGTTAATTGTATTTTTAATCAAGTTAATTTACTTTATATTTTCATTCTATTATTAATATATGAATGCTTTATTTACCGTAACGTTTATGTCAATAAATGTGTCACCGGATTCATAGCCATACAAAATAATGGTCTCAAATAATGAGGAAAATGAATATATGTTACATGAAATTACTGAAAATTTAGACATTCATTTGTATTATAAATATTCGTTCGGGCCATATACCCATGTAATATCTGCATATTATTTGTTTTATTAACTGATATATTGCATGAATATTGAAAGCTTATTCAGTAATGATATATATTTTAATAAATTTATTTGCTTTTTATATTATATAGCTAAATAATTACACCTGCATAATTAATATAGAATTATTATTTAACGACATGCGTTCATTTGTCCATATAAAATAGTATAAGTGATTAATATTATATAATTTTTCGCTTTAATTAAAACTCCATAAATAATGCAATTTATATTTTTCTAGCTCAAAATGAAATTAAAATACCGTATTTCATTTTACATTAATGAAACATTGGACGAACGTGCGTTCTGTCAAAATCTAAATTTATAGATCCATCTAGCGCGAGACCAAATTGAAAATTAAAACATTTTTAATCATCAATCAACTTTTCGTAATTGCACATAACTTGTCAGCGCGGAGCTGTGTACACTGTACACGGATATTTGAACTAATTCGTCATTCTTATTTTGAAATAAGTCAACAAAAATGTTATCTTTGCTACGAATTAGAAGATAAACAGCTCGCTCTAATTAAAATTGAAGAAGACAGTAAATCTTCACAGAATTAATTAGTTTCTCCGGGGTCTCTGGTTATCACACAACACATAAAATTAAAATAAGAAAAATATGAGTGGCATTAACAAAAAGAAACATTAAAATATCATATTTTTGTCTTTATCTACATCCTAGTTATATTGCCGACTAATAGAGACTGCTAGCAAAGCCAAGTCTTTAAAAAAAATTATTAAACTAGTTATTAGTTTTGGTACCATTTATGAATGTATGTGGTGGTAAGTTTTCAATTCTACTAAAAAGCAAATAAATTTAGTACTTTTGTCATTTATTCTTTCGTGTTCTCTGATTTTCAACAAACCTGATATGTTTTTTAAAATTTTAGACCCATATTTGAAAATAACCTTTAAAAAATTTGTAAAAAACTTCCATTTTTGAAGTAATAGTTTTTGGTGCTATGGTATAATTTTATTAAAATCCATTGAATAGTAAAATTGACCATTGGTAGTTACAAAATGTTTTGTATGTAATAAGAATAGTGTATACTTTACATTCGGATAATTCATGTTTGTGGTACGACGAATAAGATGTTTCCGGAAATAGACGAGACAATGAAGCGGAAAATTCATCAAAACTTCTAAATTCACCAAAACAGATTCGATTTTGATGAATTTAAAAAAAAATAGTTATTATATTAAATTATTCAAAATTAGGGATACTTAAGTACTCACAAAAAATAAAATATGAATCAATTTTTCTTAGTTTTTAGTGATTTTCTTGAAATTGAACAAAGTTGTGGACCTCAAAATTCTCTATAAGATAGGACATAAGCGATTTTCATGTAAACGCATATTTTTCGAGAAAATCGTGTAAATATATTTTGACAGTTTCAAAAGAATTTAAATAGAGTCTCAATTTTATCTCAACACACAAAATAGATGCCATTCGATATCGATATCCGGATTACAGAATTTGATTTCTATAATAATTTTTTATTAGGAACGTGTATATTTAAAAAATGTTAAGCTCCAATTAAGGCAAAACTTAAGTGCCTCACTGGAAATGTTGCTGAGTTTGAATAATTTAATATAAGAAACATTTTAAAATAAAGTTCATGAAAATTGGATCTGTTTTGGTGGATTTATAAGTTTTGATGATTTTTCCGCTTCATTGACTCGACTTTTCAGCTCGCCTAAAAAGACGTATTTACAACGCATGCCATGTAAATAACTTTTTACGGACTAAAACCAATCCAGTAATCTTAAAAACCCGTACAAAATAAAATAATTTCCTTGTAGACCATTGACTTTTCACACCCAATCCATTCTCATGAAATGTCTTCTCGTCAATCGTCACGGCGTTTGTACGGACAAACGCCCTCTTCCTCTTTCACACATGGGGGCGCGGGCGTGGCTATCCGTGCGTGCGCGTGTTGTACATACGTAAACAAGCGCCACGGCCCGCTCCGATCCCCGTCTGACACGAGTTCACGTCCAAATATTTGCGGGGTTTTATTTTTGTTTGCCGGGCGGCAGCGGCCGCGTATTCGGAATCACATTAGCTCGGAGTTAGTTAGCGTTGATTTACGGCCGCGATTGTGATGCAGAGGGCGCGGCACCCGCCGGTGGTTGGCAGGACGTGACATGACGGCATGCGAGCTGCTACGAGGGCACTATGAGCTTTAGTGTATTTCCTGTCGTTATTGTTGTTGTTTGGTTTATAATCTTCTGGAGAACGTTTACCAATATCATCAATAACTTGGGAATTTTTCATTTTTAGCGTGGAAAATATGTAATAGCTGCAAGTACGTTCCAAAACGTTTAATCCATGTGGGTGTGGAATATTGACGTTAGAATTTCTAATCGGAGTTTCCACGATTTTTGATTTTTTATATGTTAATCTATACATCAAAATATATGACCCGTATTATAAAAAATGCCAAACAGAAGCCGCGAAAAACGATGCTGTGTGTGACGGAGCGACGTCACCGGCCCTGAGAACATATACGTTCACCGCGCTGACAAGGACCGAATACGATATGTAGATCATACATTATTTCAACACAGGTCCGTCGTCCATTCTGTAGTCAAAACAACAAAAAATGATCTTACACGAACAAATCTACCCACGGTTTGGTTTCAATGTTGTCTACGTCACACATGGTGCATTTTAATGCACGTTTCATTTCGATAAAAAGGTAATAAAACTATCAAAATTAACAATTATTATCACTTTCCCATAACTTATATATGCTGAAAATTGATATCTCATAACTAATAAATATTTCTTTAAAAGCCTTAGGCTTGGAAACTCTCATTGGACACTAGGGCGGATTAAGTGTGGCCTTTCTGTTTACCTTTTAGATAGAGACAGAAAATACGGGCCAGCTTCAGCCATTCATTCTGTGCACTCTATGACGATAAACAACGGTAACGATCGTAAAAGCATGGCCGCATGGATTCAGTAGTGATCTTTCTTTCTCACACACGGTAAACCAAAATGTCACGAATCTACAGTATTGCTAAGATACGGAATGTCCACTCCTGTGTTTATATTTTACTTCGTGTTATACTTGATTTATAAACTAGGAGAACATACTTGATGTTATCTCGCTGAGCCATATTTACACTGTGTAAATACGAGAAAAATATCACTAGATTTTTTTGGCGGCAAAATTAAATTTGACCTATCAGCGGGCAAACTCGATACAGTCACTGACAACAGCTGACGAGACAAGATGGAGAACATTCGTTTGTTTATATTACAAAGTTTATGTGGTGTAAAACTGGTGTTACATCAGCAAATCAACAACGGTCAGTTTTAGCATTCTAACTTCAAGTATGATCTCCTAGTTTTTAAATAGAGTATAGTAGACTTAGAACCCTAATTTCCGTATTATTTCTGTTTCTCATCTGTAAAATTCCACCACTGTCTGGCCACGTGCTTGCGTCATCACAGACTTTATAGCACTGATATGTGATCGCGTGCACTTGTGGTCAACCTCGACCCCTGGATCTACCACTTTAAACTAGAAGCACTCGGTGTTGTATGCAACAACGTTACTCTACATACATCGTAACAGCGCATTGTTTTTGTGGAAAAATAAACGCGACTCGTGTTTTACATGTAAACACAGTTGGATGTTGTTGGTTGAGATGAAAAACAATCCTTGTAATGCTCATAATTTTTGAGATATTCATAATAACTAAATGTTAGACTTAAAAACTTCTTTTTTAAATTGCTTCATTACAATAAAATGTAATGAAGAATAGCAAAATGTGAACGATGTGAACACTGGTAAAATGAAGATTTACACCATTTCTGGTTACAATTTAAGCATAAAACATGGTTCGACTTATAAACTATTTGGAAACTGCTGTACAAGTATAAAACTAATTAATTTTTTATGAAACCTAGCCTTCCGTTTCGTAAAAACTTCCATGTCGAACCTTGATTGGATTCCACTATAATAACTAATAACATGTACAATTCTGTAATTAGAAATAAATTCTGTTCAATGGTCACCATCAAAATAAAATTACTCGTTCTCCTCCTCATCAGTAATTTCCACTGTTGATCTCTCATTTAAAGGTTGCGCTCGAAACCGTTTCCAGTCAGTCATTTTTATGCACTTTATCTTTATAAATTTTTGCAAATAGGAACAAGTAATAGGCGTAAATAATATATCAATAGAATCATTCGAGTTTCTAGATTGCCTTATGCTAAATATGAATACCTGAAAATGAATATAATTTGCAGTAAAAATGTAAGACGAGAGAACAAAATACATCAAATTGCAATGAATTTTAAGGAACTATAATTACAGACATAATTTTTAGGATAACGCAATTAGGAATGAATATATTTTCATTGTGTAACATAATTGTCATTGTATGTTACAACGTTTATCCGAAATTTATGCAGAAAGCATGTGCAAAACGAGACATGTAACAGTTTTACAGTGTCACTGACGTAGCACTAGAAGTTACAGAAAAAAAAACATTTATCTTAAAATCAAATTATGACCTATAATAATATTTTGACAATTATCGGGTTAAAATCATTACCATTATAGACTTCGTGTTGCGTTAAACAATCTTCTTTGTATCATATAAATTTTTCTTGTACCCTTTATTTTGTTTCTCCTCTATTTAGCATTTTCTATAGTAAGATAGGCTCCTAAGCTGTTGTAGTCCCAAGAGGATTACCCAACCCATTTTCTCCTGCGAGGTCGATAATGAAAGTTCAAATCTGGAGAACTTCCGATATTTTTTCTTGGAATTTTTCACTCGAGTGCAGCGAAAGAGAATTCGGAATCTTGAATTCCCAGCCGCGGCCCAATTATTCGCGGGAAACGACACGAACGTCGCCTCCACGAGTCAAAACTGAATCAATCATCGCACATCGGTGACAACTGCCGCGCGATTGTATCGTCATTTGTCTCCATACCCTCGCGCTGGCGGAATCCGCCCGTCAATTGTTATTTTAATTTCGAGTTTTTGGAAATGGAAATGGTCCTCCTATTCCCCACGCTTCACCTGACTGAAATTAAATTCTGGAAATTTATTTCGGATTAAATCACACTGCAAAAATTTCTCGTGCTATTCGGCTTTTGTGATTTGTAGACTGTAGACATATTTAGGGAACTATTGTTATTTTGTTGGTTATTCAAAATTTTACGCTTTTCACACTTGCAGTGCACACGAAAAATAACAAATCAGCACTACCAAGCCATATTTTTTGTTCGTTCCGTTTTTATAAATATTGCAATCTGTCAGTAAAATGGTTGGCAGAAAATTGAACTAAAATCAAAGTTAAACTATAAATTGCAGAAGTAAATATATTTATTAACTAAACCAATTACTGCACTATATTTTGCTGATTCAAATTTTACATAAAATTTATATTAAGAAAATACAAAGTTAATATTTTTCTGCAAATATTATTGGCAGACATCACTTTAACACTATTCTACCTTTATCTTTATCTTTCGGCTTCAGAGTTAAGTAGAAACACCGTGGACACCAGTGGTAGGGGCAGCGACTTAAAGAGTTCAATGGGACCAATGCAAAATGCAATGCACCCATGCAAGTCTAATTAAGGGGTGCATTGCACCTATACAAATTAACTTAGTTTTATATTAAGTGTAATTTATATTTACTAAGGTATGTAAATACGTACAATTCATACCTATTACATTTTTTCAGCCACACGACGATACAAATTTTATGAGGTTTATCGATCACTTATAGAGATATAATTGGTAATTTTAGTTTTCATTTAAAAAAAATTTAAAGGTATTTGACCTTGAACTAAACAAATTTTTAGCATGCGGCGCAAATTAAATTAATTATATAAATAAGTCGACACCTCTGTATTATACCGTGTGTGCGGTCACCAACCGTCAACTCATGGTTACTAGTAAAGACTGGAGAGTACACCACAAAGAAGATTTTCGCTAAATTAAATTGGTATCTGTATCTGACTGGTTACTGTATTTGAACCTGAGTTTTTAGAACTATAAATAGTCGGTCATTTTTTACCTAAAATAAAATTTAGTTACTTACTAATATTTTGGATTTACAAGTAAAATTACTAACAACTTTGATTGGCATTTAAAAACCAAGGCTATACTTTGAAATTCACGAACGCAAATTTAACTAACCATAGTTGTCTCTGCCTGCAAAATATTAATATAACAGTGGCTTAAGCTCTTTTTCTTCTCAAGCTCGCTCCTCAAAGCCCGACTTAATTAATGAGTCAGAGATCTCTAGCGACTCATTTTAGTTTTCATGCATAAAACCAGTTATGGTTTCATGGAAATGAAAACCACAACAAACGATGCAACATTTCATTAAGCTTTGGATATGAAGACATCAAAGAGAACCTGGTATTTCGATACTTGACTACAGAATCACCTTTTTTATCACTTCATACGATACGCTTACCCGCAGAGTTGACACGTGATGACAAAAAAGAAACTAGCAAAGGGTTCGTCTATTCTCTATCTAAGTTATAAGATTTTTATTTTAATAATGTATAAATAACAAATTCATTAGCTTTCTATTTTAAAACAATATGTAGAATAAGTAAACTACAAGGTTATAACTTATAAGATAATTCTTTGATTTATTCCTTAATCTTGCATAACGGCCGTAAAAAAATTAATTCATTATTTTAGTTCTGACGAAAATTTGTTGAATTTTATACGTGTGGAACGATGCATAGCAGCATAGCTTAAAAGTTAATATAACAAGGTTGAATGAAAATAGTCGGAAAACTGTGTTTGGCAGTATGGTGCGGAAACAATTTTTTGTGGAAGAAAATTAGAATCTAAATTAAAATACATTCATGCAGATTCTTTTGCAGGCGTACAATGAAGGTAACAATTACAAAATTAAATAGTTATTTTTGTATAAGTGCGCAAAGCTGATGTTTTTGTGTGTGTAAGAATGTCGCTAATTTGACGAGGCTTGCCGAACGCACAAAAACATTTCGCGCTCGAAATACAAATAGTATTTCTTTTACAACTGTATATCTAAATTAGAATTAAAATTTGTTAAATTAATAAATTGGAATCATTTTCAATAACCGTGAAAAACGTTTAACAAAACCGTGAAAAATAATTTTTTTCATTGTTTTGAATGGTTGTTACAGTAACATTACAAAAAGAAGATTGTGAAAGATACCAACTTCTCGCTTTGTTAACTATTCAAAAAATGTCAACATTTTTGACAGTTTTGGTTTAAAGTTTTAGTTAAACAAAATTGTTTAAATTTACTGAAGGTCGTAAGAACGTAATTTAAACTTGTACAAAACTACATGAACAATGTCTGGCTATGACTAAGGTTTTTATAAGAAATATTTTAAGGGTATCGACTCCACGTAGCTCTACACCGCGTTTGTCCTATGTTAATGCATAGAAACGCTCGCTAAAAATACGGAAACGCAGTCTAACAATTTCTACAATGCTCACGAAGTTTTATAGATAAAGCTAAATGTCATAAATTTATTTACAGACGAAGAGTGCAACTAGGATTATGCCGAGTTACATTTTCTAATAAATCTCTTAATAATAAGATAAAGCATGTAAAAAATTGCTTAAAACACACTTTTTCATTAATTTTGTATATGGATTTCAAAGATTTTTTCAGAATTCTAACTGGGCATTATCCTAGATTAATTATTTCACAAAAATCTAGTAACTGTAACAACTGAAGTTTGGTCAGAGTTACTTTTAGCTATAGGTAAACTCAACTTAATTGATAGCACTGGGAGAGGAGATTTAGTTAATAAAACACTCGCGACATGTGACAGATAAAAATTATAATAAAGTAAAATATAAACGTTGAAAATAGGAATTAAGCGACAATACAAAAGCGACAATACAAACATGAAACACAATATGAACAACAACATGAAATATAATAATTAAAAGTTCTACTTACATAGTTCCATTTTAATTCACTTAACTCTAAAAATTGAATCGAATAATACACTTAAACTCAAAACTAACACTCGCAAAAACTTGACAGCAGAGAGAGAGCTTTTACCATTTTTTCGTCTTTTTATCAATTTTCTGTTTTGTTTGGACCCACCCCTTATAACCCATAAGGGGTGGTCCCTTCAAGATCGTCAACTTTGATTGGTTTTTCGAGATATAACAGGGACTCTGCAAGGACCGTAGAAAATGTTACTAAACCTAACTTCTAAAATTAACTGTGACACATTCCAACAAGTAATAAAGCAATTTAGAAAAACCTTTTTCAGAAATAAGTAATAAAATGTCCTGCAGTCGCCGTGTTATATCTCAAAAACTAGGGATTTCAAATGACTATAGAAACTGCAAAATTCCTCAAGTTTTACAGTAATAAAAGTATAAAATAATTTAAGTGAAAGGCCGAAAGAGTAATAACAAAAATTAATAAATGTTAAGAGTAATTTTGAACTTGAAATTTACAAAACCAAAATAAATAAATAATTAAATGCTGTTCGGCCGTCTGTTACATCCCTACCCACTAAAACTAAGTTATATTTTTTTTAAAAATATAACTTCACTCCCTACAACGTCTTTGAATGTGTCGAATGCACCAGTACTCGGCTCCAGTTCCGTTTCCTTCCAACTCGATGTTGATGGCCATCTTCAGCTTCATCGCAATCTGCAAAGCAGGATCCAGGGCTCCCAGATATACTAGGTAGATGGCGATCACTGAGTGGCGTACTAAGCACCAAGTACGCTTGTACTCTTTCGGATGGTTTCACCAGCCACAACACTTCCTTGGGCTCTGGGTGATCTCGTTGAGGAACTGGAGTCTTCAAGTTGGTCATTCCATTCCGTTCTTTCTCGTACAATTAGAGTGGGTAGTGGCTGCAACAAAATAAACCGAAACAGTATCTGCTGTCTTTTTACACAAAAATATAATACTAATAATTTTTAACTTTAAATTTAGAATACAGTAATCAAATTGTCTTTAACAGTCTACTCGTAATCCGATATAGGTACATAAAATCTACAATGTAATCTAGAATCTACTTGTAACATAATAAAAGGAACTGGAACTACTACTATTGAAAACTTAAATCTATCTTCACCAGAGGTTTAGTTTGACATTACTTTAACAACTACTAAATAGAACAATATATTTCTGGTCAAACTAAAACTTTGGTTGCCTACCAACAGGACAGGAGAGGCAACTTCCTGGGGAATAACAAAACTATATTCCCGGGCATCCGAGTTGTGATCTTAATCAAAATATTATTTTCTGATAAATGAATTTATGAAGGCCAAACTGTGGCTTCCTTTACGATCATCGTGCGCTGGGTCTATTTCTTCGCTAAGGTTCCTAGGATCATTGGTATAGGACGGAGACGGGACAGGTAGTAAGGCTATATCGGTCTTTTGGATTTTACGAGATTGTGATTTTTTTAACAATAATGCTTTCCTGACTCTATATATTATATATATGCATACGCCTATTATACAGATAACTAATACTGTTCCGATTCCAAAAAAATGTTTCTCCCTCGTAATTTTAGTATCTCTTAAATTTTGAAGGTGTTGTTGCCAAATGTTTATATCCATACCATTTCTTAATTGTTTTGTGTTTATTGAATTTAAAATTTCGCTAATTTCTTCGGCTGTTCCTGTTTTTTGCGAATAGTTCATAGCGTTGTGGATGTCACCTTCTATGGGTGGAACCACTACGCGATTTAACAAATTGGTACTAATTTGAGATGAAGTAATAGTATGCGACAGTAGGAAATAATTTGAATTGTGTACTACGCAAGTTGCCGGTACAGTCAATATGCCAGTTCCGGTAATTATTTTTGTTGTTATGTTTACATTGTTTTCGTCAGAAACAGGGCAATTAAAAGTTAGGACATCTCGCATTACACTATAAACCCATGTATTTGAATATTTTGACTTATAAAATATCGACCTGTTGTCATGAGAAATTTGGTGTTGACATAAACTTTCAATATTCCTAGAGTTTCCCATGTATAGAGCTGCTAAACACGATTCATCGGAAATTCTACGAACCGGCCTAAACGGTGGACAAATTTTGACAAAGCCTGCTTTGCATTCAACCAAATCCGCTGTGTTCATTTCAAAATAAAATTGTCCGTCTTCTGACACAGCTAAATATTGTGCGTTGGGCTGAATGTAAAACCGGGAATTTTGCTTATTTAATTCGGGAGTATATGGCAATGGTAATGCTCTAAATATATGAAAATATCGTCCAGGTGCTTTTAAAGGAACTTCAACAAAAATTCTTAAGATATTTTCAAAATAAACAGCACGAACGGTGGCGATGTCGTAGTACATGTATACGTTTTTATCAACATTAGACGTTAACAGATTTAGGCCGGCTGGTAATTGATTTTGAACAATCTTAAGTGCATCGGCTAGCAGTTCTGGGCTAATGAATATAGGGCTTAATTTATGCAGAGCAGTAGCTTCTAGCGCGTTAGCGAAGTCCGAAATTGATTCCTTTATATCGCTGAGTGTATATTCTGCTGTTCTGATGGCTGCGTCTAAATTTAGAATTTGGAAGATTTTTGCATTTACGTTCGTTTGGCTTAATTTCCCAACTTTTTGATTTAGGATTGCGATTACGTTTTTAAATTTTTCAAAATTAGCATTTATCTTTTCTTCGTTCCCTTGTACGTTTTTTATAATAGTTACCTGCTCGTTCATTAAATTCATTATGCCGTTGGTTTGTTTTCCTAGCAGGTTAATTTTGTCGTTTATGGACGATAAATCATCTGAATCAGCAGTACCAAAAAGGAATTTTAAGACGTTTCCCCCTAAGTTTATAAGCCCCCGCCTTGTTCTAGATTCAAAAGGGGCTATAGTTTTTATTATACTATTAAGCCGCGATTGAGCCTTGTTAACATCATTTTTTATAATAAGTAACTCTCTACTTACCAAATTTTTAATTTGTGTTTTGACCTGCTCTTCCATGCCCTTAGTTAGATCCAGCTCGATCTCAATTGCCTTGTTTAGTAGTGCGTGGAAATCGTTTAAGATGACACCATAGTTTGACAAATTTAGGTCCGTTGTCAAAATCCATTTGTCACCAGTGAGCAGAACTTCATCCTCTTTTATGAACACTAGTCCCTTGTTTAATGATTCGCCACACGTAATGATTGGGAATACCGCTACTAATACAACAACTAGAACAGACATAAGGATTAAGTTAACTTATCTACTACGATCTTAAAACTAGCCCGTGCAAAATTTCTTGTTAAATTCTATTTTTCGAAATCCATGGAAGGTTTGGGGGTCGTCCTGAACTACGTGTCAGGTACCTAGGCTGCCCGCCCCGAGAATCAATTACGGGAGCAGTATCGTGGTTATTGGGGGGGTCAGGTGCAGGCGCCGGTACTGGCTCGGGTTGGGATTCAGACTCTATTTGCTGGTCTGGTTGCGCTGGTAAAAGTGACGTATTATCGCTTGGCGCCCCACCGTGCGGGATTGTTTGAGGGACGCGGTCAGTTTTTGCAATAATGGGATTAGCTACTGTAATTAGTTGATAGTCTAATAATTTCTCAACACTTTCTTGTTCCCGAGGGGTTTGTTCCACGGATTGTTCATTTTCTTCGGTTATGTCACTCAAATATCTTTTTAGTCTGTTCGCGTGCACTACCTGCTCTTTATTTGTTTTAGTGTCTTTTATCACAAAGTTTACACCCGAAGTTTGCTTTATTATTAAAAATGGTCCTTTCCATGGCTTCATGAGTTTTTTAGAGAGTCCTACTGGCACTGCACTGTTATGAAGATACACATAATCACCCACTTTAAACGTGCATGGTGCCGTTTTTCGATTATATACTTCCGCATTCCTCTCATGTGTTCTTTTTAACTTTTCTCTGACTAACTGATGTGTCTCACGTAGGCGTTCTCGGAGATCAGTGCTTCCGGTTTCCTTCTTACTAAGATTTGGTGTAAGAATATCGTCAAAGGGTAGTTCAAATTCTCGACCGTATAATAATTTGAACGGTGTTTCACCAGTGGCTGAGTGTTCCGAATTTCTTAATGCCATTAATACATACGGCAGCCAGGTGTCCCAGTCCTGTTGGTTACGGTGTACATAATGAGACATAGAATCAGCCAGTGTTTTGTGAAATCTTTCTATCCTGCCATTGCACATCGGATGATATGCCGTTGTTTGAAGTTTTGTTACACCGAGGAGCTGACACACATTTTTAAACAATTTTGAAGTGAATGCTGCGCCCTTGTCTGTTAGTAATTGCTTAGGTGTTCCATGTCGTGCAACAATTTCGGTCACAAATATTCTTGCAATTGTTTCTGCCGATTGGTCAGGTATCGCAATCGCTTCTGTATACCTCGTGAAAGCATCCAGGAAGGTCAAAATATATTTGTTTCCTTTGTTGCTTTTCACCAACGGCCCGACAACGTCCATTGCGACTCGTTCAAAAGGGGCAAGCAGCTCTTCAAATACTTGTAACGGGGCTGGTTTTATGTGAGGCGAAGTTTTGCGTTCGCCACAGGATACGCACCTTTCGCAGTATTCTTTTACCTGTTTAGCCATGCCCGTCCAAAAGAATTTCCTCTTAATTCGCGCGTATGTTTTATCGTATCCTACGTGCCCCGCCTGTGGTAAATCGTGGTAGGTGGTAAAAATTTTTCTTATCATTCTAGGTGGGGCCACAATACGATCTTCTTGGTCTTGAAGGTTACGAGATTTATATAAAATGCCATCTAAATCGAGAAAAAAATCATTTGTAATTTTTCCTGATTTGACGTCATTCGCAATGCTTGCTATGTCTGGATCTTGTCGCTGCTCTTCCAGAATCCTGTCTCGATCCCATACAGGTTCAAAATCATTTACACATGTGACCGTTATTCTCGAAAGAGCGTCCGCGTTGCCGTTTTCTCGGCCGGGCCTGTGAATTATATCAAATTCATATTCGGCTAGGGTTAATGCCCACTGCGACAATCGGCTAGTGGAGTGACTTTTTGTCATTAGCCAACATAACGGACGGTGATCCGTTATTATTTTAAATTTTCGTCCGTATAGATAGCAGCGGAAATTTTTGACGGCCCACACGACTGCTAAACACTCTTTCTCCGTAGTGGGATAATTTATTTCCGCTGAGTTTAAAACGCGGCTTGCATAAGATATTGGATGTTCTTCTCCATTAATTTCTTGACTTAGTATTGCACCGAGAGCAAAGTTTGATGCATCTGTGGTCACAATAAATTCCTCTTCAAAGTTAGGGAATTTTAATACTGGCTGCGCAATTAGAGCGCGGCGTAAGGAATTAAACGCAGCTTCAGTATCATCATTCCATTTGAAGGTTGTATTTTTCTTGGTGAGTGAGTGCAGCGGTTTTGCGATTGTAGCAAAGTCTTTTATGAACCGCCGGTAAAACCCGACTAATCCTATAAAGGCTCGGACATCACGGACGTTTCTTGGCCTGGGGTAGTTTTCAATGGCTTGAGTTTTGGATGGGTCTGGTCGCACGCCGATTTTCGAAATGATATGCCCTAGGTATGTTGTTTCGCGTTTTACAAAATTGCATTTTTCCGGTTTTAATTTTAGATTATAATTTCTAAGTCTATCAAACACTTGTTGCAGCCTTTCCATATGATTATTTATATTGTCTTTACTAAAAACAATAATGTCATCAAGATACACAAAGCACTTTTCGTCTGTTAATCCGCTTAGCACACAGTACATTAATCGTTGGAACGTGCTGGGGGCGTTGCATAATCCGAACGCCATCCTGTTCCATTGATAATGTCCCCAGGGGGTACTAAATGCGGTTTTTTCTTTATCTTCGTCTTCTATTTCAACCTGGTGATAACCGCTGGCTAAGTCGAGTGTTGTAAATAGCGCCGCACCGTGTAGTTGTTCAATGGTATCTTGAAGATTCGGTAGAGGTAAAAAGTCTTTCTTCGTCACACTATTTAATGCACGGAAATCTATACAAAGTCTTATTTTGACAGTACCGTTAGGCATAGTTCGTTTTACTAACACTACGGGGGCGGACCAAGGGGAATCGGATTCTTGAATGATTCCGCTTTCAAGCAATTGACCTATTTGCTTGTTTAGTTCCTCCTTTTGAGCGTGAGGGACACGGTAGGGGCGTTTAGCGATTGGGTGCACGTCTTCCGTTATAATTCGGTGTTTAATTTTTGAAGTACAACCTAAATTACTTCCTTCTACCATGAAAATATCCTTATAATTACTAATCAAATCTCTTACTTTGCATCGATCGTCTTCTTCAATGTGATCTAGGTTAATGATTTTAGCCATGTCGATACTATTTACGGAAAATACACCATCGGACTCATGCACCTCATTACCTAATGTTTCTAAAGGAACTTCGTACCCTATTATCGTCCTTGCGGTCAGTACTAATTCTGTATCTGATACGTTCATTAATTTGATAAGTGCTTCAGTTCTGGTCGCATTCACAACTGCTCTAGCTACCATGATACCACGTGAGAGAATTTCAGTTGGTTCTACTAGCACACAACCCTGCATTTTCGTTGGGTTTTCCCTATAACCCGTACAAACGACTTCTGACCTAGGCTCAATCACTAATCGACTCTTTAACTTGATCCAATGAGACGCGTCTGGAAACTCATCTGTAGCCACGTGTGCACAGGTACTCTCAGGTTCTCTGACCGATTCTAACTTCTCAAAAATAACGCTCTCATTTACGTCGCTTTTAAAACCGATTTTATCAGTTTGAACACGAAGTTTAGGTTGTACGGAATCTGGCGAGACCGCTACGGCGCTAGTACATTTCGGAAAATCCCTAGCACCGTATTTTTTACTAAACTTTGTTTCTAAATTTTGAAATTTATATTCTTCGGCCTTACGTTCGTTTGTAGTCGACTCTTCAACTTCATTCTCTCGTGGTCGTGATACCATTTTACTGTCATTGTGTGAATTACTTTTTGATTCTAAATTAACACTTGTGGTCAATGAGTCTTCAGGTGTATCTTTATTTTCATTTATTACAAGTACAGAATTAAATTTAAAATGATTATTTTCAATTTCTAGTTCGTTGTATTTGTAATTGACCACTGCCTTATATTTTTTTAAAAAATCTGAACCGATTAGACCGTCTGTTAATAACGCTAAATTATTTTCACATACTATAAATTCATGACTATCCTTCCTATTACCTAATTTAATATTAATATTACTAATTCCTACTACAGGCAATGACTGACCGGTTATACCTGTAATTAATCTATTCCTAATTTTATCATTATCTATTTGTACACTTGTCCCCTGAATCACGTATCGTTTAACTAGACTTACGCTAGCGCCCGTGTCAATTAAAAAACTATATTTTCTATTCTCTATTTCTAAAGTGACTTTGTCGATTATACTATTTCTCCTTGGCGCTAGTGCTCTAACTAAGTCTTGATGTAAGTCGACAGATGCGGGGATATCTGCGACTTTTAAGAGTTTAAATGTTGTTGCTGTTGTGCCTCACCGCTATTGTTGAATTTCAACTGGCAATTAACGATTGTATGACCCGTATTATTACATCTGGTGCACTTTGACCCAGGAGCGAATCTGAGCGGACAATTTCTTTGAAAATGGCCTAAATTCTCGCATTTAAAACACATTATTTCGCTTATTTTATAATTGTTGTAAGTCCTGTTTATCGGTTGACTATTGTTGCTTCGATTTCGATACTGATTATTATTATTGTGTTGGCTGAAATTTTGATTTTGATACCGGTTTTGAGACTGACTGGTACTGGGGTTTCTAGCGGGATTTTGATTTATGTGGTTTATGCTGAGCGCTTCTAATTTTTGAGTCACTACTGATTCAATTCTAGCTACGAGTTCGTTGTCTGGTGTGTCTGAATGCGAGGCCCTTTGTGTGTTTATGCGGGAATCGTCCGTCCGTGAATGTTCAGTTAATAAATTAATTTTATGTGCAAATTCAATCGCTTCGTCCAGAGTTTTCGGTTTGCTCATAACTACGTCTTTATGTAAATGTGGAAGTAGACCTGTTATAAATTGATTCAGTAACCGTTTGTCGTGTACCTCGTTTAGAATTTGTTGTTTAGTAGCGTCTTCGTCTTTTTGGCACAAAAAACGACCGAGAACTTGCAACCGATCAGAGTATTCGTAAATAGGTTCATCGCGGTGTTGAAAACAAGAATTAAATCTCCTCTCTACTGTGAATTCATCGACCCGAGGTGCAAAACGTTTTATTAATTTTTCTTTAAATGTTTTGAAATCTTTTGTATTAGCTATTTCGGCGTTTACGTTTATGAATACTTTTGCTGCACCTGTGCACGATGCTCTAATGTATCCTAATTTATAGTTTTCGGGCCACTGGAGGACTTGACTACACTCTTCAACCTGATTTATGAAAGATGTTACACATTCGTTCGGTCCTCCCGAAAATGGCGCTATTCTATCAATGTAACTAGAGCTCGATATCATGTATGCATCACTAGTATTCGTAGATGTAGTTGCGCCAGCATCACCATTGGTTGAACCCGTCATTTTGATTATTGTTTATATAAAAATAACTTTACTTTAGTTAATACCGCGAGCGGGGCACTGGTTTATGTACGTTTCCGGAAGCTGCCACCAGTTGTAACAACTGAAGTTTGGTCAGAGTTACTTTTAGCTATAGGTAAACTCAACTTAATTGATAGCACTGGGAGAGGAGATTTAGTTAATAAAACACTCGCGACATGTGACAGATAAAAATTATAATAAAGTAAAATATAAACGTTGAAAATAGGAATTAAGCGACAATACAAAAGCGACAATACAAACATGAAACACAATATGAACAACAACATGAAATATAATAATTAAAAGTTCTACTTACATAGTTCCATTTTAATTCACTTAACTCTAAAAATTGAATCGAATAATACACTTAAACTCAAAACTAACACTCGCAAAAACTTGACAGCAGAGAGAGAGCTTTTACCATTTTTTCGTCTTTTTATCAATTTTCTGTTTTGTTTGGACCCACCCCTTATAACCCATAAGGGGTGGTCCCTTCAAGATCGTCAACTTTGATTGGTTTTTCGAGATATAACAGGGACTCTGCAAGGACCGTAGAAAATGTTACTAAACCTAACTTCTAAAATTAACTGTGACACATTCCAACAAGTAATAAAGCAATTTAGAAAAACCTTTTTCAGAAATAAGTAATAAAATGTCCTGCAGTCGCCGTGTTATATCTCAAAAACTAGGGATTTCAAATGACTATAGAAACTGCAAAATTCCTCAAGTTTTACAGTAATAAAAGTATAAAATAATTTAAGTGAAAGGCCGAAAGAGTAATAACAAAAATTAATAAATGTTAAGAGTAATTTTGAACTTGAAATTTACAAAACCAAAATAAATAAATAATTAAATGCTGTTCGGCCGTCTGTTACATAACTGTTTTTCTTCAACTTTTTAATATGCAATGAGTAAAGCAGAAACTGCTACACCTCTAAACACGCAATATTTTGTTACGGAGACGAGACCCTTAATGTCAATACACAAATAAATTTTAAGTAAGCATTACTAATATATCTACTCATGTATGTACCGTTTTGAAATAAAATGTTTACTTGGTGGTGTGCTAAGCTAAATGAAAAATATATAAACTAGGTCACTGGTTTCATAATCAAAATCAATGTAATATCTGTTGGCTTGAGGCTTTACAAACAACATTAAATATTGAGTTCTTTTCAGAATACCCAAAGGATATCATTTTGCCATAGGTTTTAATTTATTTATACATTTATACCCTTTTATACCGTTATCCACAATTTTTCAACGTGAAACAAATAATAAAACTTAACTTAACTTCTTATCAATAGATATAAATGTATTCATGAAAAGAACAAAAATGACAAGTTTGAAATAGTAATTTATCTCAAAAAATTATTGAAGCTGTATAACATTAATTCTGATCTTTGCAAATATAATTTAAATAGAGTTAAAGTTGAAATACAAATTACATCAGTCATAATGCAATTTGGAAAATTATGAGTTTGCTCGCTGATAAATGCAGTTTAACGGATTATTTCCGCAACAGAGTATTTCAAACTGTAAATCCACTTTAAGTGAACAAATGCATGCCTGACCTTTTAACATTTCTGCTTTAACTTAATAAAAAATACTGTTGCTTATTTTTCCAAGTAATTAAAGTCTTCGTTTGAAGAAATTCAATCAGTTTGAAATAAATTACTTTTAATTAAAGATCTCCCGGAGTAATTAAACACCAACATTGTTTTTTTTTTGACAGTGCACCTACAAGCATACAACAAAGGATAGAAAATTTAACTCCGAGAATAGATAAAAAGTATGGGTACCTACATGAAAAGAAATGGCCAGTTGCACCGCTTCCACTTAAATTTTAAGTTTTCCCTTAAATGAACTATATCGGATCAAAATCAAATTGTCAAACTTAGAAATATCATTGCTACCATTAATTCGATTCGATATTTTTCCTTTAAGTAACTCTTAATAACTTAATAAACCCGCAATCACGAGCTAAAATTGCAATATAATGTTCTAAAAGGTTTACACATTATTTATTGAAAGTACACATTTACGCTACATATTATAAAATGTTATTAAGTGTTGTTTCTTCTTATGACGAAAATGTACTGTGATTTGGCACACGAAAAGTATTGAGAATCACACTGAATACTATTTGTTTTCAATAAAAACAGGAGTTATGTGGCCGGTTACTTGAATCTATATTCAGTAATTGTATTAGAAAAACTTAATTATTTATTAGTTAAAACGAAATCTATATATATATATATATATATATATATATATATATATATATATATATATATATATATATATATATATATATATATATATATAAAGTAAAGTGTCCTGACTGACTCATCAACGCCCAGCCCAAACCCGCAAGCTTAAAAATGTGAAATTTGGACAGTATATTCGTTTTATGATGTAAGCGCTCACTAAGAAGGGATTTTTTGAAATTCGTTCCCTAAAGGGGGAAAAGAGGATAAAATGCGTTTTTACGAATTTCTCAATATCTCTTTACTCAGACGAGATATTAACTTGATTTTTACATACAATGGTAGCGCATCGAAATATTTAAGACCCATGTTTCAGGATTTTGTCCTAATCAGCTTCTTTAGGGAAGAAATTTAATTTTTGGGGAAAAATAATTTAGTTTATAAGTTGCTTTGGAAAACAAATAAAAACATGTCACACTATCGTGATTTAGTTATAAAAATGTATGTGTCAAATACATGTGTGAAATAGAGTGCATAATAAATAAGTTAAAATAAATTAAATAAAAAGGGAAAATAAGATTAACAAATATGAAGCCCTGAAAGAGTAATTAAATTAAGGTTTGTAATCTTATCGTGCAATTTTAATTTTCAAATGTTTATAAGCAGATGGTGATTTTTGCCTTTTATATTTTTAGCACTTAACTATTTATCTATTTCATAACACGCCTTTCACCCAAATTAGGTGTGGTAGCCTCACATATTGTGAGTAATCGAAAAAGATATACAATAAATTAATCCGTGTGTAAGGTTTTACTAGCACTAGAGTGCGCAAGTACTAGCTGTTAATTCACGGGTACTCTATGGTCATAAAGTCATGGTTATGGTAGTTATTGGAAACTACACTCGGGAGAATGAGATTTTTGTACGTGTCAAAAGCGCACGTTAACCTTCAATAAAAATCTGCTGTGGCACTCATAACAGGCTTTGAGGTTTTGCAATAACATAGGCAGGCAGTGTTAAAGTGACAGTTGTTAATGTCAAAGTGACAGCTGACAATGTTAAAGTGACATCTGTCAATGTCAAAGTGACAGCTGTCATTTTGCGACGTTTAAAATTCGAGAATTAAAGATTATTATTTTTGTAAAAAAACAAATTAAAATTTTGAGTCGAAAATTCATACGCCTTCTCAAGTTATTGTGCTTACGGACAAACCGAGGGAGAGACAGACAGACCGAACTGATTATTTTTAAAATATCGTTTTTGGGTTCAGTAGGGTCTAAAACGTGAAGATGCATCATAATAAGTGTTAATAAGGGGTAATCTTCATAAGAGTTCCTATCAAAACCGAGTATGTGGGGCTCAAGTAGGGTATTTTTGGATCCTTTCCCCCCACGTCTTCAAATTAAAACAAACCGTAGCGAAGCACGGGTAAAACGCTAGTATTTAATATTAAAACTACCTATTCAACCAGTGGCCCAAAACTGTTTCCGTCACAGACCTCAAAAATTAATTTTCGAATTTTGAAAAAAAAAACGTTTTTTCACGACATGCGAAGAAAACACAAATTTCTTCTCGCGAAACAGTGAGGAAAGTAAATTGTCCCTCTCTAAAGAGGAAAGTAATCAATATTACCACCAGTGTTATTGTACGATGAGATATTTTAAAAATTGTAAGTAGATTTATTATTTTTTGAAAATTCTGATTTTATAGTGATGTACAATTATTACGTTTTATACTTTCTTTTTCTACAATTTTACAACTTAAATTTAATTTGGTATATTGACCGTAGTTAATTATTTCACTGTTATTAAAAGTCAGTCTGGCAGATGGCAGTTATAACCTAACTTCTAGTTATGTGTTTCTTCTACATTTACAATGTGTTTAAATATGTCGTGAAAAAAAAAATGTCTAACACTAGAGAAAAAGATCTTTTTCCACTCTCGCTCAAGTTGGAAAAATTACTAGTTCTAGTTACTAGTTCGACAAATTACTATTGTTCCGTGATTAGTACGTCAAATTAAATATTTGCCATTTTAATATACCTATACCTACCTGAAGTTATGCTACATGCTGTATATCTTTACACAATAAAACATCACCAACTAAGCTATATGTGCTTGATACTAAATCCTTCCACAATTTTAAAATCCCCTTTATGAACGCATTACGAAGGCGTAAAGAAAATAAAAATCTCGTCGACAGTTTTCGCGCGGCGATCACGTGTGGTTTACGCGTTCGCCTCGCTCTCATCGTCATTTTCATCGTGTGACGCTAATTATCTTACACGTAATGACGTAACGTGATATCGGTAACGCATACACCACTCGCGGAGTTTTTAATTAATGGCTGCAGGGCCGCCGCGCCGAGCACGCCGACGCCGCGTGAATAAATCACGAGGAAGGTCGTTTTCAGCGGACGCCATGTTTAATTTGTGTGTTATCCAAGCAAGTATACTAATATATGATATCTGGTTTTATTACGGGGATCGCAAAAGGGATGGACTATGGAAGATTCATCCCTAGAGCTACAGGAATATTACTAAGGAAATGAAGATGCAATATAATCTTGCATGTTTGCATTTTTCTTTGATTTATTCGATTTTAAACTTAAATTAAAGTAGGTATAGGTATAGGTACATGTAGTTTGTTACTTTTAAATAAATGTTTTAAGAAATTTTTATGCACATACTGTTGTTCTAGAAAAAATGAAGATTTTTCTTATTTAAGTACACAGGATTTTAGCTTTCATATACGATCTGTATATTACCTACCTACATATAAAATATAAATGTTTATCTCGACTATCAAATAATAGGTACATTAATTTTAATTAGGTACCTACTGTAGCAGTGGCTATGATAGAATGTTTTGTTTTGTATTGTTTTTCAATTTTATTAGTTAGTTATAAGTGAGAATTACTTAACGTTATATTCATCTAACTTGCTCTACTTTTCCATATCCAACCCATAATGAAACAGCTGATGTAAAAGTAAAATTAGAGTAGATAAAGTAAATGTTTTATTTATAATGCCGTCACAATGCAAAACTCTTGTTCTTCATTGTGACGCAATCGGTTTATTCGTTAGATGGACACTATACCATCAGCGCGTGTGCGCAGTTAGTTTGATCATAAAACATATGACGTAAATTTCAACGAATCTGATTGGTGATTCAATATGGCAGCTGAATACATGGGACATATCCCATAAGACCTAGCTATCTGTCAATTTAAAATCTTTCATTATCATGAGTGATTTTCATTGTTATACTCTCGTTGTCTCGTTAAAATACATAATGCTATCGAGTGTATTAATAAATATTACAGCTGATTTTACGAGCAATTAGATACGAAAAACTAAGTACTTATATAGATAGGTAATTATTTGGATGTACAATTTTATTCTTGACAATATTATGATTATGCCCTGTTCACACACGAGGAAAGTTTTCACTAAAAAGTTTCTTGAAAATAAAACAAGTGCTAAGAGATGCCGTAAAAAAACTGTCAATACCGTTTATACGGAGAATTTAATTATTTTTATTAAATATATTTTAGATCACTAGCTTTAAAGAAATAATAAATTTCCTCCACGGTTTTCCCGTATGACCGGTATTGACAGTTTTTTTATAACAGCTTCTAGGACTTGTTTTACTTTCATGAAACTTTTTAGTAATTACTTTTCTCGTGTGAATATAATCTAAGACACAGCATCATGAAAGCCTTTGTCATAATATTACCGGCCGAAAAAATTCTCAATAATGTAGCAATATAGAGGTGAAATATGGGGCAGGATGAAAAAGGAAGTTTACTAAAGGAAAAGGGGATAAACCAGTTGTGGTCGATTTAGGAGGGGTTGTCTTGGGAGCGTTGCGTCATGATACTTAAAACACACTTTAAAATATTTGACTTTCATAAAAAGACAAAAATTACCGTTTAAACGGAACACAAAATATATGGTTAAAACTAAAGAACTTATACGTTTCCACTATAATTACAACTTTAAACTAAAAGATACTTAGTTTACGCTCAAGAGCGTCTCAAGGACGAACATCCTACATACAAACTATAATGCGCCCGCATTTCAATCACGGCCAAATTTCAATTTAAATACACCTATTCCCATCAACAAAAACAACAACCGAGAAAGAAACATCTCCTGTATTTCAGTAACTTCCCTACACCGTTTACATCCTCGGTCACTTCTCACTGGAAGAAGAAGTAGGAGAAGGAAAACCGATACAGTTGGCTCGCCAGCATCGGCAATAATTTCCATTTGGATGGTGCGAGTCGTAGCCGCGCCCGACTGACTTCACGTCGAATATATTTAAATTTCGCCACTGCACAGCGCGCAAATTTGGCGCCGTGCCACGTTAAAAGGTCCCAGACTAACGAACGACTTCGTTCTTCGTTTCCTCTGACTGCGTTCTTGCCTCTCGCCTTGGCCTTCTGCTGCATACTGGGTGGCAAGGATAGTTTGAGTTCTAGTTCTGCGATGACATTTCTTACGACGTTCGTAACGGGTCATCGGTTATAATCGCTGCTAAAGCAGATGAAAGATATTAGCTGCAGCCTGGCAGTATGTCACATTTTAGAAATATTTCAGCAAATGGAGTAATAGAGGAAGAGTTAAAAGTTTTATTTTTGCTTGATTTAAATTTAATTCTGATGTACCTATTTTTTATTTTTGACACTTATTTTGTAAAATAAACTAAATTATGAATCTCTGACGGGACACAACAGTGAATTCTGCATAAGTTGGTAATATAAAATTATAAAAGTCTATCCACAATGTTGTTGTAGTGACTACATGTCTTTTATCAATAACAATATCAAATGTTGAATGAGATGTACCTACTCACTACAGCAACATTGTCGATCGACCTTGAAGATCGACAGTGTCGACCGTAATAGAGATGCGGCTTAAGTATTCAAAATTTTTCCATTTTCCAAATCAAAAAGCAAAGCGCGGTATCCAATTTGACTTTGACTTATAGCCATATTTATAAATTTTTTACAATTTTCAAAATATTTGGTTTCCTCAAAATTAATATCTCTCGACATGATAAGAGATACGGACCTGATTGAAATCCTTGCATGAGTATACCAATATTACCAATTTTCAATTTAAAATTCTAGGTGGAATATTAGTTATTAAGATTTTTTAATTCGACTTTTACTCCTTAGTAGAAATTCGATTTTTAAAATCTTGAATATACTTAAATTGTACCTACTAGCTAGAATTTTGAGCTGAAAATTTGTATATCCATGTATTTCGATGCAAGGAATTTTATTTAATTAAACTTGACTATTTGGCATAAGGAACCCCTTAGTCAATCCGTCAATCGCAGATACCGTTTTTGAAATATCGAAGGTAAATAATTTTAACGTACTAGAAATTTAAAAAAAAATACTTACATACAAATTATGTATCGGAGATATTTAATTAGGTTTTTAAAACACTTTATTTCTCGTAGATACAGTTTTATTATATTGATAGATAATATTACAATTTGATATATACAAGCGTAAGCAAGCAGAATGACTGACGCCGTCTCTGTAGAAGCGAGCGTATTTATATCTTTACTTATCGTATGGAAAATTACCAAGGACAAGGATGCTGATGAAACATATATAGGGTGTGATGAAATATGGTGAAATACAGTGTGTGGAGATATATAATTCCTCCCCTTTTAGTTTTCGCCATATTTTACTCTAAAGTTCTTTCTCTATTCAAAGTACATTGTTTTTCTCTACATTTCCTTATTTTAGGTATTATAAACCTTCTTATAATATAATAACTTATTATTATAATTACAATTAAGTATAATATATAAGAGTGATGATTGATTTTGTGTTATTTAATTTTTTAAATAATTGAATCTTTTTTTCCGAAATTTTTAAATTCTATTTCTTTATATTTCTGTGTAAATATGAAATTATTTACTTGGCAATCTTTATTAATTCAACAGTATTTTCTTTTCTATATTATGGTACTTACAATCATCATTCCTTTGATTTATTACAATATTATTTAGATATTCACTTATTTTCTAAAAATGTGTGATACATAAATATTTATTATTAATATAAGTACATTGATTAATATAATAATATTTCTCTGTAAATAGTATAATTTCTGAAGTTCATTTACAATCAGGAATCTTTGATTTTGAATCATTATTCATTAGTAACGGTTTGAATTGGTATAATTTATAATTTTTCTTGGGAAAATGTGGGAATAGTAAGGATAAAGTGTGTTTGTCCTTCATGATACAGTGTGATTGGTTAGTTTATTTAGATTCCAAATATGTGTGTCTTGTGTTATTTGCTTCAGATTCTCATAATTAATTATACTAGTGTCTAATTTGTGTAATGAACAAAATGTGAGACTATTTTCAATTTGTTTCATTATTTAATTTTTAATTGATTGATTCTAATATTTTTGTCTCTATTTTTCTTATCTAATATTTGAATTTTTCCTAATAAAGGATTATAGTTCTTTACTGAATATTTCCTAAATAAGGGTTTTTTAATTTTGTGAATAATTCGTGGGTTTTGTTTTACGTAAACTTCATTTTTAATTTCTAATGGGTTGTCATTTTCGATATATCTTTTAATTTTTTCTTTCTCAATTTTGTCCGATATTTGTTGTCTAATTTCGGTTTGTTTTGTCATGTGGTTATCTATTATGTTATCTGTTTCTTCTTTATTAAAAATGTTTTCATTTGAGATGCCGAAAAGTATTTCGTTTGGGCTTAATTGTGTTATGCTATGTTTTGTGTTATTATAGGCTAGTATAGCCATTTGAACTTTTTCTGATATAGACTTGTCTTTAATATGTTGTTTTGAATGTAATATTCTAATTTGTTCGATTATTGTAGAATGAAATCTTTCTACAGCGTTGCTTTTAGGATTATTTACGCATATGATATGAATTTTTATTTTATTTCTAATTAATAAGTCTTTAATTAAATTATTATTGAATTCCGTTCCGTTGTCCATTATTATTTCTTTTGGAATTTTATAAGTTTCAAAATAAGTTTGTAATTTCTTTACTACGGTCTTTGCGCTTTTATCTTCTACTTTTAATATTTGTCCGTGTTTAGAGAATTGGTCGAAAATAGTTAAGTACGGTTCTTTATCTAATGATAATAAGTCTATGTTTATGATTTCGAACGGAGTCTTTGGTGTGGGTGTAAGATTGTCGGTGGTCTTAATCGGTTTTCTTTCATACTTGTTACATCTGCATATTTCGCAGTTGTTTATATAATCTTGAATGTCCTTGTTCATTCGAGGCCAGTAATATTTTTCTTTTAACTCTCTGATAGTGGCTAGAATTCCTCTATGATTTGTTATACCCGTATGAAAATCATAAATTATTTCTAATTGTTCTTCTTCGTTTTCTATGTTTTCTACTAATTTTGTACAGGCTATAATATTTATAGAATTTGCTTGAAATTTATTTTGTAAGATCTTTGAAACTTCTTTATCTAGAGATTTTTGAAAGAGTGCTAAATATCTGATTTTTGGTATCAAATAGGTTTTTATAAATTCAGTAACGTCTTGTTCAAAAGTGTTTTCGTTAAATTTGCAAATAAATCTTTGTTTTTTGTTATTAAAGTATTTTTCAATTTTGATGTTTGTGTCATCGGGTACTTTATAAAATATGATTTGATTATCTGCAATGTTTATTCTGTCGTCTGAGTATTTTATGCCTGCGACTGGGTTTTCATCAGAGCTATGAATTGTTTGTTGATCTTCGCTTTCATCAACATTATTTTGTTCGCTATCATTAGTGATTTCGTGTTTGTTTACACAAGGCAATGAATAAACGTTTATATTTATATTAGTGTCTTCAAATATCTTATTTAATTTTGCTTTTACTTTTTCCCATTCTAAGTTGTCTAAGCCACAACCTAATTTTGGAATATTAATAATTTCTAAATCATTTTTTATCATGTAATCTCTTAATTCTTTTAGAGGTTTGTCTAAATTTTTGTATGAAGGAGTATCATAATGGTTTATTTTTGTAATTAAATGGAATATGAGTTTTTCATCTGAATTTTGAATAATTAAACTTTTGTTATTTTGTGTTTTACAGTAATTTTTACTTTGATATTTTTCATTGACTACTTTAGCTAATCCTTTAGACATTTGACAGTCTTGTGATATACAATGACCAAAAGGGTTTTGTTCTAATACATTTCCAATCTTTTCAATTAAATTATACTTAGGTTTTTGTTTTGATAAAAGGTCTGTGATTACGTTATCTTTTCCTTTTTCAAACTCGTTCAAATGATTATCTTTAATTTGGATGTTATTTACTTCAATTTTTATTTTCTCTAATTCTTGTAATTTATAAATATTTTTTCCTACTTGTACTTCATTATTTTGGAAGTTTAATTGAATATTTAATATTTTGAAAGCTTCTATACCTAGAAGTATATTATAATTTTTATGAAAATTGTAGACATAGCATTTTACTGGTTGACTTTGAATTTTTATTATCGCGTAAGTATCACATGTTGATTTACTATTGACAGTTTTAAATGTTAAATTTTCTTTGTATGTTTTTATTTTATATTGTTTAATTAAATTTGGATGAATAAAGTTAATTGAGGAACCGGTGTCAAAAAGTATTACGTATGGTCCAATTTTTAAAGTAGGTAGATTTTTTGTGATAGAAGACATTACGTAGTTTTCCTCGTCCGTCGTCTGTTCTAATTCTAAAAAATCATTCTCGGTATTTTGATTTTCTAATAATTGTTCGTCGTTTTCGTCAATATAATTTTCAGTCTCTGTGTTTGATTCATTACAAAGATAATTTTGTCTTATTGATTGTGTTGACATTGGTTGTGTTAATCTAGTTGTTTGTGACATAGGTGTGTTGTATTGTCTTTTATTTTCTGTGGCATTTCTAATATTTTGCTTTGGAGCGAATTGTTTGTAAGTGGCTCCTTGTTGAGGATTAAATGGTTTTTGAGGGAACATTTGTCCAGGGAATTTTTTAGGTGGAATATTTATTCTTTGGTTAAAATTCTCTTGTGGTTTAGATAAATTTGGAAGATGTGGATTATTAATAAAACTAAATTCATTTTTGAGTAGTTTTTCACACTGTTCCAAAGTTGTAGGATCTTTGACAATAAATGAACCTCTAATTGAAGTTGGTAGTAGTGAAATAAATCGTTTTACAATGAATTTCTGATTTTCGGTTGTAATTGCATTTTTTTGTAATTGAGTATAATTCATTAATAATATTTTTGATTTATAGAGTGAAAATTTTTCCATAATTTTCTTCAATGTGATTTCAGCATTTTTCTGAAATTTAATTTCCATAATCTCTATTATTAACGTTTCTGGAGTACTTTTGTCCATGAAATTTTCTTGTAAAAATGTTTTTAATTCTTCCCAATCGGCAAATTCATTGTTACTTATTATTTCCATTGCTTGATCATTTAATTTTAGTTTTATCATACTAAAAATGAATAATCTTTGATTGTTTGTTAATGCAAACGTATTTAGTAAATTTAAAATTATGTCTGTTTGTTTTATGAAACTTGGTAAAACTTTAATGTTACCATCATAATTTGGAATTGTTTTGAGAAATTGGTCAATTTCTCCAATTGTTGTAAGAGCCATTTTTCTGACTGTTAAGTTACTTGGTTTAAGTTTAAAATTTAAATTGAAATTTGACACTGGGTCTAATTCTGTATCAGAATTTTCACTATTAGTACTTAGTGTACTGTCACTATCATACATAAATTTTAAAATATTTTGTGTGTTCGGTACTGTGCCGGTACCACGATAGCTTTATTACTAGATCGTGTCTAGAGCTACCCCTTTGTGTAATAATTATTATAAGTACAATTTTTATATTTTAAAAATGTAACTTACAAAGTAAATATGAATACTAGGAAAGTTGTCCACAGTTTTAGGAGCATTCCTAGGGTAGTACTGCTTGGCTTGATATCGTCGTTGTGAAGAACAGCAAGTCTGCTTTAAAGGTGATTTCTCGGGTACAGCAAGTCTTCGTTTTCCGGAGACGTGAACCAGGTGAGACAGAAACAGGAGACGTGATCTTCTTTTAAAGATGGGTCGTGGTTAGACCCTGATGGGCTACAGGTAGAAGCCGTTTATCTTCTTTTGTAGGTGTGTAGGTATGCGGTAAAGAATTTAAAAATTCACCACAATATTGTATTTATTGTGTCGGCACTGTTATCTATCAATCCTACCAAGACTGCGCCAATTATGTATCGGAGATATTTAATTAGGTTTTTAAAACACTTTATTTCTCGTAGATACAGTTTTATTATATTGATAGATAATATTACAATTTGATATATACAAGCGTAAGCAAGCAGAATGACTGACGCCGTCTCTGTAGAAGCGAGCGTATTTATATCTTTACTTATCGTATGGAAAATTACCAAGGACAAGGATGCTGATGAAACATATATAGGGTGTGATGAAATATGGTGAAATACAGTGTGTGGAGATATATAATTTACATAATATGACGCTATTTTCCTAAAGAGTATTAGCATAGCACGAACTCCTAAACACACTCATTTATTTCACATGTCGAATATATCAATTCACAATAAATTCAATTAATTAGTTTATAAGTTAAGCAATCTGGGAGAAACACTGTGCCATAGACCACAGTTCAAGACCTTAATTAGTTTTAGCAATATGCAACTTCAAAGTTGTAAAAACATAAATATAATCATGACATCAAATTTACGGTAACGCATACTTCTATGCAATTTATTTCAATGGCACTACACTCTAGGAAAATACTTATTGTGTAATATAATTACAAATTATAAATCTAACCAGGGACGGCGCCAGATTTGAATTGATGGGTGGGCACGATTTGGCCATTTAAATTGTTGGGTGGGCACTTAAATTCTATGGCGGGATTTCAGCAATTTTACTGGGGTGGCAATATTAGAGTCATAATTATCAGTCAGGCTCATATTAAAACAAGAAATAGTGTCGCAGACGAAATTTTATTCATTCAAGGTCAAATACCTTATAATTAAACTGTCCTGCGCCGTAGACGAAATTTTATGTTAGTTTACATATATTTTTTTATTATAAAAAATACTTAATTGAGTTGAGTCAATCAAAAACTATACATAAGCAAAAAATAAATGTCTAAACTTGCCACACTCGTATCCCATCAATGCCTAGAATTTTATCGGGTGGGCACAACCTACTTTTGAGTGGGCAAGTGTCCTCCCGGGCCCACCCCTGGCGCCGTCCCTGAATCCAACATATAAAACAATTTCCGAATCCTTCGTAAACTCCTCACCCGACAAAGCAAAACGACGTGCCTCACTCGTTGCAATACGCCAGCTTTGTTTTCTCGGGTTCTTGTAAGTCACACGAACGATCATAGTGCACCGTTCACTGCTGCAACAGCGCACATAGTGCACCGTTCACTGCTGCTGCTGGTTGATATGACGACGCCGGCGAATGACTAAATTCTGCCTGTTTGTGATTACTGAAGCCGAAGCTCTGCTGAGATATTTGCAATTGTGCGGCGGAAAGCGAACGACTTGAGAGAATATTGCAGAGAATATTCACTACCCGAGGAATTTCATGATTTTCTACGCTATTATTTCTGTTGTTCAATGGAGATTAAGAAGGATAAATGAAGTGTTATTAGGTTAGGTTCGGCAATATTCTCAAAGCAATTTTATGTTTGATAATTATTCCAATCCTATACAGGGTGTAGGTAAGCCATGTTGTGTAACAAAATTCAAGGGTGTAGTATTGAACGCACTGATCATAAATAATTGTTTTGAGAAATTCGTAAAATTAATAGTAGTTTGCAAAACAATATCATTTTGGGTACCACTGGTTGTCACATTAAACACAAAAAAAGTTAAACCATAGTTATGCAGTATTTATTAGCGTAATTACATTAATTTAATAAAAAAATTTACAGGAAAAAATGAAATTTGTAGGTACTTACAGAATGTCTCAATTGCTTGGGTCAATTTTTTAATTTGCGAATTTCAACGAATTTATTCTATTCTATACACCCTTAAATTTTGTTACACATGTTGATGGATTACAGCCTGTGTAAAAGTAGGTAAGCCATAAACAAAACACAATATTATCCCTTTGATAGCGGATAAAAAGGACGGTAACTTTTTGCAAGTGATAAAACCTTACCTTTTTCTTATCAACCGAACAAAAGCCTAAATAAATGTCATTTGTTTCATTTCTCCAATATTTGTCAACAAAATGATTAGATTTGATAATATTTATGAAGAAGAACCAAAAAGTGGTAAAATTATCTCGTCGAATTACACTCGAGCATTTTATTTCATCCGAATAAATTTCTGTTTGACATCTCAATCTTGCAACCTGACAGCAGTTTGACTCAAAAAATTGCTAAGCAACAAGGTTTCAATAAAAACAGAAAATCCGGCAAAAAGGACTAAATTTAAGAGGAGGTAATCTTTTGAAAATATTTCCGAGAGGTTTATATTGAAATTTAGATTTAAGGACAATTATTTTGGTGCAAACTTCTTTAGTTTATTACAAAATATAGAAAAACAATCTTAACAATTATTTATTTTAACACATAATATTATTCTAGGAGTAGGAGAGTAATGAATCTTTTTACCTTTTTCTCAAGATCTGCCTTTATGAATAACAAGCGCAAAAATAGTCGGAAAAAATATTCTCGTGTTAAATTGAAAAAAAAAAAAAACTAGTAGGTACCTACATAAGAAGCTATTTTTGACACATTACACAACATAAGAGTCCTTAAATGTCAAAGTTTATAAATTGCTATTTTTTAGTTAATTCTTGTGGATAAAGTTATATTCAGCGTGTATTATAATCCACAATATTTACAATAAAGAAGGTAGCGAGTAAAATTTCTTTTAAAAATAACACTTAATCTCCAAAATCGCCGTGGGAAATTCCGGTCATAAATTCCGCCCTCAATTATGAATTACAATAGAGCAAAAAGGTAAAGAAATCCCCTCAACTGCTGCATTGTTAAATCCTGTTTTCCTTCCTGAAGTGGTTGCAGATAATACCATCATCTTGCCCCTAAGAAAAAAAAACTGCACAAAGGAAGAAAAACAGCAATAAATATAAGGATAATATGAAGTCTTTACTCATGTGCACCGCGGGATTTCTTAGACAGCACAGCAGCGCCGTGGCTTACCTGCGGCAGGACGACGAACTACTCGTACTTACATCTCTTACAGACGTAGATTTGCTGCAGGGTATTGAAAACGACTTGTGTTGTTTGTTTGATCTTACAGAACAGCTGACATGAACTGAATCGTCTCTAATTTGTGACGGTTTAAATTCTTTCATTCGTTGGATATTCCTCGGTTACGTTTTTTCTCAAGAAGCTTGGTACACTTCACAATGCAAAGCAATTCTCAATCGTAGTATTTAATAATGGGAAACAGTAGTTTTACTATTGAGATGCTGTGCAATATTTTCTAATATTACAGAAATACTGGAAACAAATATACAAGATGAAACAACTAATGAACGATTTTAGAAATTGAAGTTTTGTTTTCGTTTTAATATTATCAAAATTCTTAAAATGGAATTAATAACTGGAAACCCATTTTTAATTTATAACTTGACGATTCATTTTTTTAAATCAAGTATTTAATTAACAATTGTATCCTTGAATATATAATTTAATTTGTATAAGTCAATCATGTTTATGTTTATAATAATTACGAAGAATATCTAATATCTATTACTCACCTACATTTGACAAAACCATGATATATTTTCTATAAATAACATGTAGTTACCAACTATAAAGTCTGGTAAATATATCTAATAAATAAGTTTTAAAATTTTAATAGTGCGGTTGGAAACTGCACTCTGGTTAATAAATATATTAGCAACAAATATTAATTCATTTGGTTAAAATTTAAAAGTTTATCTCATTCAATTAAATTTAACGGTTACAATTCCAACTGTAATTTTAATTACCTACCCTAAATTAAATTAAAAGTCGTAAACACTACAAAGTGCATATTTTAGAATAACGCAACTACAATTAATTATGTCTGGAATGGAACATTATCACGGGTAATTAAGCATTAATCTGCGAATATGAATTGTTTATACATAATGTATTGTTGTTGATATTGATATCATCAAATTTCATCTATCGTGTTATGATAATGATATCAATAGCAATGGACCATATCATAGCACATAGAGTGATAGAATGATCACACAGCTGATATGATTTGTAATAGGTACCTACCTCTGTATTAGATTAGAGACAAATAAATTTATCTAAGACCATTAAAAGAGATTTTTAATATACCTCTACTTGTTTTTAGTTCTCTATAATACTTTTATGATTGAGTATTTTTTAATTTCTCAACTTGCTTTAAGGCAAATATTATTATTTTATTAGGTAACATACAAAAAATATTTAAAAATATATTTCCCGGTACCTGTATAACAAAATAATTCAATATTTTATATACCTAATCGTAGAAACTTGGTACCTATTATACAGAATGAGTCACAACTTCGTGTCTAGATTTTAATGGCATAGTACTCAACTAAAGGTGGATTTATAACACGCACAGCGCATAGAAAATAATTTAGCACAGCATAGCATATGAATTGGTCATATGGAAATTAGTGCATCCATTTATAAGACGCACAGCGCATAGAAAATAATTTATCACAGCACAAGAATTATTACCATTTATTCATTTATTATTTATGTCAAAGTCTCCTGTCAAGTTTATTTTTTGGTCAAACACGGTTTTATATTATTTTGTTGTCCATTATTTTAATGAAATATTTGTAAAACACAATAAAAATACACAAAGCCTCTAAATTAAATGTCAAAACAGCTGTGATAACCCGTCAATAAATCTGTGTTTCTGTGTGATTTATAAAACCCCCGTGAAGAAAATGCTGTGCGCTGTGCTGTGCTGTGTTGTGCTAAATTATGTTCTGTGCGCTGTGCGCAGTTATAAATCCACCTTTACTGATCATGAAACACTACGTTTAAAAACAGTTTTCACTTCACCAGAAGTATCTTTTTCAAACCACTGGATTGTATAATGGATTTCTTATTAACTATGAATGGATTTAAATATTATTGAATGGTGCCTTGGTAAGAATAGTAAATTTATAAAATTCCATTTGAAAACAGTGACCCAAAACTATATTTGATTAAAAAACTTAGAAACTGAAATTTTAAAATGATAAAAAAATCAGTTTCGTGATAACTGAGTTGAGCACTATATGCCATTGAAATACATGCACTAAGTTGTGAATCATCCTGTATAATGTATTTTACAAAATAACGGTTCAGGTTCGGTTCAGATTCACTGTGTATTATGTTTAATGGTTCGATTTTGTTCGCGGTTCGCTAAAGTAGTAGCGGTTCGTTCCGGTTTTCATTATGTTTAATGGTTCGATTTTGTTCGCGGTTCGCTAAAGTAGTAGCGGTTCGTTCCGGTTTTCATTTCTGTTCCGGTGCGGTTTAATTCTCTGATTTTATCTGACAACTACTGTACTACTTATTGGAATGATTACAATACGTCATATCAGGGCAATTGTTTCAAGACTACGTGACAAAAGGAAATTTTAGTGCAAACTTTACGTCATGGAAAATACGATATTTTGAATAAATTGGTATGTCGGCCAAAAAATATAATACATAATGTGTGCGTTACAACCCTCGGTTTCATTAAAGCACTCTGTTTCGCGTCGTACTTTAATATAGAACCTCGCGTTGTAAAATTAACTCTACCGCACCTATAAGTAATGTAAATCACTATTTATTGTTATGAGTAATTCACATCTTTAAACACTCGTTAAATAATATATTATAAATACACTAAATGTAATGCACTCTTTAAAAAATTTTCATTGCAGTTTATTTCTACATACATATGCTTTATTTAACTTAACTTATATTTGTTTAAAATTCAAATATACCATTCAAAATTGCGATAATTTTAAATTAAAATAGCATTCAAAATTGCGCTATTTTCTAAAGCCTCTACAAATCATGAAAATTGTGTTTGTGGATTCATTCGCGTAACAAGAACAATTTTCTGCTATAAAACAGAACAGCGGTTCACAGAATCAACTAAAACTCGCGACTCGCGGTTTGGATAAGCAGCCGTACTGCGGTAAAACTAACGTACTTTCTGAGGAAATAGCATAACTTAGTTAAATGAAACTTTCGCATATTCTGTTGCTTCCACTGGATGCTAGAGCTACTCCGCAAAACAAGTCACATAAAATAAATTGAACGTGCGCCATTTTTGCTCTCGGGAGCAAATTCCATTTGCAATTGATTTTACGGAGTTATAGACATTGCGGGAGATCACAGAGAAATAATGTGGAGGCGATACCTACGGAAATTGTTAATTAAAGTTACACTCTTTGTAGATAGATGTCAGAAATAGATATTTGGAGTAACGTTATTAAAAAAGAAATTATTTTTGTTTTTGCTTAGATATATTTATACAGACGTACAAATCGGAGACAGCAATATCGAGTATTCTGTTTTTCATTTCTTTATAGTCTCTATTTTTAGAGATACCTACCAAGGTTCTTAATTCTCTTAAATCTCAAGGTATTATTTTTCATATTAAATCCGGTTGTCAAGGAATTGAATTAATTAATTCCGTTGTCAAGCAAATGCGTGCTATTTGTTACAGACGAGTTATAGTGTATCTTTGGTAAAGCAAAGTTACTGTCAAAATTACAAAATGTGAATCCTTTTAAACTATTATGCATTCGTATGAGAGTGACGTGCAAATATAGCGTATACAACCACAAGACTAAAGTACCTATAATAATCCCTCAAGTGACTATTTTCTTCACATTCGGCTCGTAAAATAAACTTCACCCTCAGGATTAATCATACACTTTAATCCCTTAATATATAACATATTATTATTTTTTAACATTAAAAGTAATAATGCCTGTTGGCACGTGTTAGTAGTATTTTAATATAGCCGTCTATGTTTCATAATTTAATTTTAAGGAGCCCGACTACCTTCTAATCCAGCACAAAGAGTATAATCGCAGCGATTGTTTTGTGACCAGTACAAGAATCAGGAATGATAATTTTTTATTTCAACGAAGATAAGGATCAATGAACAGTTCTGCCTTTTTTAAATTTTAATAAAAAAACTGTAGTAAATTATAAAAATTCTTCAAAATATCCAGATTATGCAAACGTTACAGCGGTTATATTTCATGAAAGAAATGTATTTTCAAAATTTTCAAAAGATACATCTTCGACTTTTAAATGTTTATAAATACATGATCTTGCAGTCAATAATAAACTGACAGTTTACTCGGAACAAACAATGCAATGTTCAACTTTAAAATGACATGACATAGCTAGGATGCGCGATGCGGCAAAGTTCGAATTTCGAGCTAGTATTGTAAACCATTAAAAAGGGAATAGGAAGCTTTGAAAATTTATTATCACTGCCAGGAATCCATACATTTTGCGAGTTATAATGCCCAACCATGTGCAACATGATCGGCTTCAGCACTGAATATTTGCTATGATCACGTAAAATATTCTGTATTTTCGATGCATGTCCGCGAGTCACCATCGATAACCACAAAGTTGTCGGGAGCCGATGGATTGCTGCCCGTCAAACATCCAACCACTCGCCGGGCTTTCGGTGAATGAGAGCAACGCCGATCATTTGAATTTCTAATCAGAGGGTGAAATCGACGCGTACAAGCGCAGACAGCTGACGCCCATGCGTCACTTGTTATGAAAATAGCCGAAAGGATATTAACGCTGAAAAGACTTTCTCAATTCATTTACCCTTGGCTTGTTATTTTCTCCAAATTTTACATTATAATTTAATTTTGATATTGAAAGACTGCTTTCCAATTACTTTCCGAGTATTATTAAAATCCCATTTGGAGGGTGACATTTTAAACATGTTTATAATTGACCCAGAAATATCATCAATATATTTTTTCAATCACTTGAATAGTACTACAGAAACTATACTATATCTAACTATTATATTTTCCCACGACTCTATATGAAATTAACAGTTTCCTAGCTACAAAGATAAACAATATCACACATCCGTTCAACCCGTTCGATATGTTATCAAACAGGTCTTATCGCCACAGATTAAATTTTTGTTTCATCTTTTATTACGTGTAGGCGTGTCTTTATGACACATGATAATTTCTTCTTGTCATTAAGTATTAAAATCAGATTAAAGTAGTACTTTTTCTGTATCTGATATAATTTCAAAATTTAAATAGAATTTATATTCTTGTTATTGAAAATCTTATATCATGTATTCCATGATCGTGGTATTTTTTTTTCGTAAAATTAAAATTATGACAGTGATAGTTGGCAGCAAAATACATTTATGAATAAAATGTTTAATATTTATGGTCGTGGGTAAAATACCTAGTGTACACGACTCTCTGGAAAGTGTCTATCAAATCTTCGTGAGATTTCCGAACTCGGCAAGCCCCGTGCGTCAACATTCTTACTCACAGAATATCAATCACTTTCCTGACTCATTATGTAATATACTATTTTGTATATTTTTGTAGCATGATATGAAAGGACTGGAAATAAAAAAAATAATTTTTTAAAAATGTACTGTAGGTTTTAATTTTACACTCTTTTCATAGTTTGGAAATCATGCATATGGTTTTTGTTATTAAATAATATATGTATTTTTACAATTGACATGATGTTAAAATATTTTGTTCATTTTACATAGTATATATAGGTCCGTATAATTTATATAAAATATAGATCTGGCATATCGTTTTCGTAGGTGTAAGAACGGAGTACTCCAACCAATTGCAAGAATCAAAATCACTTCCTAAACTTTTTCAATCCAAGTTTAAGACACAATAATTATATCATGGTTTTGGCAGGGAAGTGAAATTTCTTAAGCCCTTGAGTAGAGGCGGGTCTAGAAAAAGGGAGGCCATAGAATGTCAAAACTAAATGTTTATTTTATTATTTATTATTTGTTACTTAGTAAATATTTTAAAATTAATATTATCAACATCAACACAATATTTATTTTAAAAACAGTTTAGGTATCACTGATTTATTAAAGTAAAATTAAATCATGTTTTGTACATGTTATTCTTATGAGAGGAACAAACTAAACCTGTTGAAACCTTGTTTACGCTACATTGGGAACCAATTCAGTTCAGTTTAACGCGGTTTGTCATAATGCATGTATCGTGTATCAATGTTTTTATAAGTTAAAATTAATAAAATTGTGTATTTGATGGATTAAATGTAAAAATATCTATAAGTGTATAAATTGCGTGTGATTGAACTTTAATGCGTAAAATGATATAAGAGTAATAAGAATATTTTAAATTTAAAGTGTATTAGCATTTTAAAGAATTTTTGGGACACCTGTATAATGTACCATCATCAAAGTACATCAAAGGTTAGCATTTTTTATATTATATAAAATATTGATGTACCTACCTGAAGCTAGCATAGGACAGAATTACTAATTAATCATTTCAAACTGCTAATTACCTGCCCTATTGCCAAATTTGATAGTCTCTCATTTATATTTAAAAATTATGGGTATTGCAAACTTGTAGCATGGCAAATTGTTATTTATTTAACTAGGTAGAAAAATAATAGATTTACTGCCGCGGCTAGTTTCATAGATGAGTTGTATTTTTTTCCATGTTATACACATTAATTTTTCTCTGATTGTTGTTAATTAAAATAATTTAAATATTATTTTCAATATTTTGACAGATATTTCCATCAAATTATGTTACTATGTTACTATTATGTTGAGCGATTTGAAAAAACAAATTTGTTATTTATATTTTCATGAAATTTTATTGATTCACCATAGCAAAAATTACTTTTTTATTGCCTAGGCATTAAAAATAATTTTATTGCCTAGGCACTTATTGACACTTTACAGATTGTCAGCTGTCAATAAAATAGCTCTTTTAATGCCAATCGACGAAAAATAAGATTTAAATTAAAATAATTTAGAAAATCTAGTTTTTATTTTAGAATTTTCAAGGGGGAGGCAAGAAGCCCCTTCCTTTGGAAAAAATAACATTACAACCTTCCAAAATTATATTTTAATACAATACTTATATTTTTGACACTATGATCATCAGACTATAGTTGGGGCAAGGAAACAGTCAATGCTCGTCATAAATGACGTAAGTTTGACAGTATGTTTACATGTCTAGAGGTTCAGGAATATTTAACGTTTTTCAACAACAATAAATAAGATTCCTTATCATGACAATAAAAAATAAATACAATAGAACAGTCTTAACTATTATAATTTCAAAACCTAACCTCAAACATTAGAGCGAATTGAAATGCCTCTACGTATGTTATGTAAACAAAATTTTGACAGCGAATGTCAAATTTAATACCAACAATGCAAATTATTTTTTCACATTACTGTTGATAGTTTAATATCAACAGAAGAAATAAATGTTGTCAAATATTAACTTGTAATCTTTTACAGTAAATCCGAATGTAATTTAAATGAGATTATACATAAAAATATACATACCTATTTTTAAAACTCAAATGTTAATATCTTCTATGATGTCATCTATTACGTGAATTGACTGTTCCCTTGCCCCAACTATATCTTTAAACTGATATGGTACATAGTAGACATTGTCGATATTTGAAACCTGCTGCATTGTTCCGCACGTAACATTTTCACGAAATTAATTGACATTTAACGCTTCCGCATCTCTTAATCCATTTAAAAAAGGATCTCAATTCACTGTAAAGTGCATCAAATTACAGGATTTGCATTTCGCCCTCCAATCCGGCGCTTCTGTCAAGCCTTCATAGTTTGCCAACGTCGCTTGTCGCTCGCTGTGTTCTATTGTAACGTAGCAACGGCGGTGTAGGCATAAATAATTGATAAATGACTAGCGCTGCAGCTCCTGATGAATTTACAGGACAATTAAAACGGATTATACGTTACCCGAACCGATCTAATTCCTATCCGGCGTCTAAAAAATGACCAGTGAAACGAGCTTCGACAATCAATTAATATCTCCCTTGAACATGATCTTTCATCGCTGGTACAGGGTGGCTGACGAGTAATAAGTCAGCAAATTTACAAAATTATTCTATGCATAACTTCACATCCATCTGTTGTATGTGATGCTAATGAATTACGTAAAATCGTTCTACCAATTTCAATAGGATACCTACTTGCATGGTTTTGAAAATGAGATTTTCCCAGGACCATATACGAAACAAATAGTTTCCGTATAGTTACCATATACGAAACAAATAGTTTCCGTATAGTTACCTAGCTACGAAAATAAACAATATCAAATATCCGTTCAACCCGTTCGATATGTTATCGAACTGGTAATAGCTTAAATTTTTGTTTCACCTTTTAGTAGGCGTTTGTTGTCTTTCATTCTGACATTTGATAATTTTTTCCTGTCATTAAGTATTTCATGTTAAATGGCATTACTCTATTAGAATGGACAAACACACAACATTAAAAGTGTTTTATCCACATAGGTACTCGTAAATTAAAGTAGTACTTTTGCTGTTGCTCTTAGTAAAATTAAAATGATGACAGTTGTCATTAAAATATATTCATGAATAAAATGTTTAATATTTATGGTCGTGAGAAAAATAGTGTACATGACTCGCCGGAAAGTGTCTATCGAATGCTCGTGAGATTTTCCTAGCCTCTTGTGTCAACATTCTCACTCACACAATATCATTCACTTTCCGTGTTCATTAGGAAAAATACTATTCTATCATTATGTACCAAATTTTAGGTAATTATTAAAAATTGTATGTTTTTATTGTAAATTTAGTAATAGGGGTGAGGGCGATCGCCCAACACTCCTTGTGAGAATTTTCTCTTTAAAAGTTTAAGAAATCGTTGCCTTACAAATTACAGATACCTAGGTAAATAAATTACCCAATTTTTATTTTATTTTAAAATTTGTTATTTATTTTAATTTCTAGTCGTGAAAGAGGGTAAAATATAAGTGATTTCTTCTCTATGAAAAAAGTTAACTTTTATTGAAACAGCCGTTGACCTTTGAACCCAAAAAAATGTTCTTCTTCGGCGCTATGTTTTCTAGGAATTTTAGCGGATCCTGTTCTTTAATAAGATATCATAAAAGCAGTGAGCTGTTTTTTACATATTATACACTCTCAGAAGAGAAGATTGAAAAACGCGCCAAATTGACTCATATTTCAATCTAGTAAAAGACCAATTTGGCATCGCACTCTTTGATTTAAATTAAATATTTCAAAGATTGATTTATTTATAATCTTCATAAGATTAAATATCTAATGTAATTCTATAAAATTAAAATTAAATCAATAAAGAAGATTATAATTTAATATTGAAATACTAAATTTTAATCTTGAAAGAATTAAATACTGCAAATGAAAGATTTAATTTGATCTTAATAATTACTATTTAAAAATCAGATAGCACTGAAATTTAATTTTTACTTTGCATTATTTTAATTTAATAAAATTAAATTTAAACAAAGATGCGATTATAATGGAATATTTCAGGGATTATAATTTATAAATAAAAGATTAAATATTAATCATATTTTTTATTGCACAAGTAAAAAAATCAAGATAATTATTTAAAGAAAAAATATTCTTTAAGGAACTTTTTGTTCCAGTAGAACGGTTCCTTAATAAATAAAAATAAATAATTTTTATAGAACTGAGTAATGTATAGGGTTTTCCATTAGGAGGTGTCATTTTGAAGTTAGCGCCCGGGCTATTATTCGCGAAATAGAGCAACTAATGTGCGGCAGAGTGATGCAGCATTTGTAACCACTCAAGTTAAGTTTCTACTTGAAATTGAACTACAAATATAGTTACGTTTTTAGTAAGAAATGTTTTTTATACAATTAAAATGACACTTCTTAATGGAAAACCCTATATAAGTACTATGTATTACATTTTACATTAATTTGTGCTAACGCTAACAGCTATCCGACTGATGGAATAACTTGTTTGGTCGAGTTGTATACGAAACAATCGAAAAAATTCATAGCAGAACAACTAACTCTAACTTTACTAAATAGCAAGTTGAAGCTAATACGTCTTTGCAGTATCACAGCCAACACACAACACATGAATATACACGACTAGTCGGCGTGTTTGAACCTGCATGTGTTAGGGAGCGAATTTTTAAATCTTTTTAGATTTAAAATATAAATTTTGAGATTGATTTTTATATTTAAAAGATATATTTATAATAATGATTTTAAAGGAATTAAATATATCTTTTATTGATTATTTAAAAATATATGAAGATCAAAATTTAATAATATGTATTAAAAACAATTTATAGTCATTAAAGATTACTTTTATTTAATCTATAAAGATTAAATAATTTAAATCATTTCAATGATTTAAATTTTTGACAGAAAAATAATCAAAACGATTAATTTGAAGTAAGACTAGACTAAAATATTGTTCAATCCGTGAAAGACTGAAATTTTTAATCTTGTGTTCTGAGAGTGTAGGATTATTTTCATTGGTTTCATTGTTTGATCGTCTTCGTTTTTTAAAATTGTATTTTAAAACAACGCAAATTGAGGACATATTCGTTCTCTAAAGCTCTATTTTGTGTACTTGCTACAAAAAAATAACTATTATATACGCGAGATACTTTTTTTGCATCGATGCCCTTAAGCATTTTCTGTTTTATTATTGTTCCATTTAATTCCACATGCTTTGTTTAACCTGTCTATCTGCTTGCCTTGTAACGAAACAAGTCTCGTTTTTATATTTTTCCTTTATTAAATACAAATGTGTGTATTTCAAGTTTAATACTCATACTCATTGTTTACATGCATGTTTTCGTATTTGCCATGGATTTTTACTTGAAAAAAAAAATAATAACGTACATCACAATATAGGGTTTACAAACGAACAAAAATTGTTTACAGATAGATGAATATTTACTCCGATGCATGCTATTTGCTGCTTTTTGGTGTAAAACGCCAAAACTGTTCTTCAGATATTCACACCACGACACCACAAAAATCCAATGATTGTTTTGTTACAATAAATACCGAATTGTAAAAATAATCAGTAACTTTTCATCCATACTGTATTTAAGGCAACGAAGGCTCTCCAACCGCCATTGTAAAGCGATTAATCGAAATTCAATTAAATTTGGCATTACCTGTGACGAGAAAAATGATGTAGCGGCTCGGCCCAGTAATTGAACATGATTGTTCGCAATCGCTTTAATGAAAACATAATTTATTTATATGCGATTTCTCATTTTGACTGAGACTTGAATTTGAATTACTGTTGCAAATTAAATTAAATTGGTAATTTGTTGTCTTTGATGCTGTATAATTTAGTATACAAAAGAGATTGCAATGATTAATTTGGATATATTATATATTTTGTATTGTACTGACAATAATTGACAGTTGATATTTTATCTTTTCATAATTAATTGAGTCTGATGCCAAATGTACAAACAGTATGTTTTCGACATTTATATTAAACTGGAAGTGCTATTTAATTATCAATTGTCACAATGATTTCAATAATGATTTATATTATTGAAGCCGTAAATAAATAAAACTACTATAGCTTTATAACTACATGGTTTGACATCAAATATATTATACTATTTTTAAATTTGAAACAATGCAAATTAAATCAATTGATCTGTAAGCACTAATCAGTTTATTAAAATTTATTTGTACTTTTTCACTGTCCTTTTGAAATACTTGTTCTTAGTTTGACAGATGCCATAAGCGTTCATTGCCATCAGTAAAATATTGTGTGTTTAAGAAAGATGTTGTCTCAAAGAATGAATCTTGGTTTTACCGACTTCAAATTTTCAAAAAATATTATATATTATAATCAATACAAAAAATAATAAAATAGTATATTAAGTATCAAGGGCGGTATGTGCAGTTTACCGGTTGAGGATAATGTTTGGAGACCGAAACGTAGTCTCCAAACATTATCCTCAACCGGTACAAAATGCACATAACGTCCGTGATGCTTATAATATTTTTTGCCTGATCGATACATTAAAAACAAACTTGAAAAAATAATGTTTATTTTTTGTTATGTAGGTTTGGTTTGCATTTTGATGCTATTGCCTTTGGTTTCTGTTGTTTGTTGTTCTTCTTCTAATTTGTAAACAAAATCTGCTACCCTGGAAAGAGAGCCAGTGACCAATCGTGCAAAAATGTACATATTATATTACCTACATACCTAGACTATATTTTTCAATATACAGAAACAAATCCAACATTATAATGTTTTTTAAATTAATGACTTTCGTACTTGATTAGCTTCCTATAAAATATAATCTATAATAAATCACTTCACCGAAACCGGAATTTGAACCACCTTTTTGAAAACCGTTAACTGATCCATTTCAAGAAGAAAAATAAAAACCGAATCTTATGAAACACAATGAACCGCGAACCGAACCTGAACCGTTATTTTGTGTGATTCGAGTCCCTGAATTTGATAACTGAAAATTACTAACAAACTTTGTTACAATTCTTTTCCTTGTGGTGTGTGCAATTTGGGTGTTCCTTTCTTCCTTAAGAGAATTTCTGTAGTAAGCGTAGCATAAAACGCGAATATATCAAACGTCAGCTGTGTAAACAGTCTGAGCGCAAAATCACTACCGTACCATCAGCGTCACCAACGCTGTCTACACTTCTAGTGCTCATCTCCGCGATTTACATCTCATCGTATGTCTATTTCCTTATTACCAGAACTTCGTAATAAGCGCTTGCAAAACAAAATTGAAATGACGTTAATCGGCTGGGTCATTAGCAAGACATACAAGTAGAAGATGAAGGTGAGAAACGTGGAGATGATTCGAGCAAGGCACTTTGGATTACTTAACTTCTTTTTCAAACATACCAGCTAGACTGAATTTAATGAGGTCGTTTACCATATTTTTATAATTTTTTATGAATCTTCAGGTATTAATGTTGCTTAAAATATATTTATCATCTTTTAAAAGTGCTAAATATAAATGAAAACATAATTTTTTAAATCGCTCGATTCAAAACACCTCAAATTCGTGACGACAAATTTTTTGGTGAAGTCTCGGCCAAGATCCAAATACGCAAATAAAACGGCGTGGTCATGTGGGTCAGGCGTGGCTTAATCTCTGGTTTGCTCACTTATTGGTTAAATGTTTGACGTCACACATGCAGCTGTTATGTTTCTGTTTCTAATGCGTTCGAAAAACTGGCCATTTTAAAACTACAATACTTGCGTACCTTTGAACTTTCAAGAACTTTAATTTTACAATGAGTAAAATTATGTTTTTACTTTTGAAATTTAGTAAAGTTTATTGACAATTTTACCTGAGTAAACAACCCCATTCTATATCTCATAGTATTGTATATAGATTTTTAAAAAAATTTCGCCTGGCCACCCTTTCCCTTCGTAAAAAATTCTAGTTCCTAAAGTTATGCAAAAATGTAATGCCATTATTAAAACTTATTTCTAGTTAAGCTTCGGCATACAAAAGTGTGCATGAAAAGTGTTCTCCATTTCACAGTTTTTGGTTGGATTTTTGACCAATAAAACATATTGTATTATGCTACTATGACTATTGACCAATTGGATATCCTATATTTATAAACATAATAGTATGTTGTTGCATAACGTATTTTCAATGTTCAATTCAAAATTACTTTATAAAATAAACTTCATATTCAATACTCTCATAATTGTCATGTATAAGGAATAGTTTATTTATGCTCGAATGATTACCTGCGGTTAATATTTATGAGTAATTTTTTTATTGATAAGCTCTTGTTGTATACATTGCATATAAATATATCAATTTCTCCAGCTCAATTTTCGATTCGGTACAATTATAAGCGTTTCTTTCATTGTGAATAGAAATTTTTTGCAAAGGAATAAAGTAGGTACTTAACCTTGAAATCGCGCTCGATTTCTGTTTGATAATAAATGCGTCCTCTCAAAAACATTTCTTGCATTTGTCAAGATTATTTCGGATAAAAATAAAAAATCACATCTTCAGATGTTCAGATACAAATATTGAAAGCAACAACGTGAAGCGATTTTAGTGAAACGTGTGGAAAAGTGGTGTATTTCACAGTTGACAGAATCGCAACGATCGCTACTACAAAATACGTGGAAAAATTCTGTTAACTCGAGTTTATAATTCACAGAGAAAGCTAACGATAGACTAGGGAATTCTGCAAAACCCGAGATGAAACCTATCTCATACATTATGTGCGGCATTTTTTCTTCTCTGCCATTCACCAGAATTCAGTTAGATGAGTTTTATTCTGAAATGAGGCTATTGCTAACATGCGAACTACAACTTCTTTCTTTTTTATTGCAATCTGGGAAATACATTAGAGAATAAATCAAATTATATAAAGAAAAATTTGTTTTATATGTAATTATTATTACACTGTTTACCATAAAAGAGAAGGTAAATATGAAATTTGATCCAATTCCCTTTATGAGTCATATAATAGCTGAGTGCGTAACGTGACCGATTGTGGTTCTGACAACTCAGGTTCGAATCTAGTCAGATATACAATATTTAAGTTTGACTGCACAAAAATCTCTCCTGTTGCATAATCTCCGCACTGACGTTGCAAATACATGTCAAGCAAATACAGGAAGAAAACTATAGTTTTTCTCCTCAATACAAATTAGGTTGAACCAAATGAACAACCTAGTACCATTCTTGAGTCCCATGTCCACGGTTTTGACTATAACTTTTCTAGATTTGGATATGCCTGTGTTTGCATTTATACTGAATCTAAAACTCTAGATTTTAATTTTCTTGTGAATGAATCTATACTGATGCAGGTATTTTATTAATTATGAATTTTTTCGATTTGTATCTGCTGGTGTTCTGGTGTTGAAACTAGAATTCATACTCCCTGGTCCCTGGTAACGGTATAATATACATATTGTAACAAATCGGGTTATTAAACACAATGCCGATTGTTAAACGTATGCTGAAATGTTAAATAAGAAAACGAAAATACAAAAATATATATATTTTTTTTACACTCAACTCATTTTAATATCAGATTGTTGTGTTTTGTTTGTTTACTGTCAAAATGACATTTTTGAAAATTCATTCTAAAAGGTGACAATAATTTGAAATCCGTTCTAGTTTGATACCGGTAAACCAGTATAATTAAATACATAGGTAACTTGTGTATTACGGTTTAGTTGATTTAAAACTTTTAAATTTGAAATTAAACGGAAAAGAAAATTCTAGTGATATTTTGAAATTTTAAAGAATATTTTTTGACAGATGGTTTAACCAATCATATTGCGTAATGATGACGTCAAATGACGTAATGCAACCAATAGAATTGAAAATGTAAAATGATGTATCTGACAACATAATTTTGTAGATTAGGTTTTATTTTGTTACAAAAAATTAATTAATTTGTCACATGAAACGTCAAAAATGTTTAGCAAAATGAGTCGTTTTGGTAGTATTTTTAACAAGAAAAATATTCTTCCTAAATACCATTCGAGATAATAATTTTTTGAGAGAATTTTTGTCTATTCCACGGCAACTTATTACAATTTCACTCCACAAAACATCATCTGACAATTCCCCTCAACTTCGTTTCGGGAAATTGATAGATGATGTTTTGTGTCGTGAAATTGTTAGAAATAAGTTGCCATGGAAACGACAAAACAATTCTCAAAAAATTATCATCTCTTACGGTATTACCCCTGAATATAAATCTGACTTTTGTTTTTACTGATCCCTCAATTTTGTTAAATTTTGAGATGTTTTAAAGTATATAGGTATTTCCCTACATCCTACGTCACCATAAATGAATTTTGCATCAGGGCGCCGACAGATCTTGAGCCGGCCCATTGCACGGATATTATTCCTTGAGCTATTTTGTTATCATGAACAAATTTCAACTCCCACACTGATTTATGTTGTAGTACCTACCTACTAGGTGTTTAATTTAGCATAAGTAAATTTCCGTGAGTTTGAAATTCCTAATATTTTGAGTGTAAGTTTGTGCTTTGAGTGCTGCAAACTTTGGAGGTCAGATATTTAGTTATTCTGACAAAGTTTAAATGTGCTACAAATATTTGCAGGGTACGTTACAAATTAAGTACAATTAGTTATATAAACTTTATTTAATTTCTTGGGAATACACAGCTTGATATGTCAGATGTTACAACCAAAGAAAATGTTACTCAAATGTTTGCTTTTAAGGCAGTAGTACCTTCACAAATACAGGCGTCCGTAGTTGATTTAGGTACAAAAAAAATTATTTACAAAATATTTCTATAATATCATTCTCAACATCAAACTGTTTTTAATTTTGTAAAATTTTCGAAAAAAGCAAAATCTAAATTTTTAATATTTTTTATTGAAAATTTGGGATGTTTTTTTAAAATAATATTGACGGTTCGATATTAAGATACATATAGTACTGTTTGTAGATAATGGACCGAATTCAGCACTCTTCTCTAAGTTAAAGAAGCCTCTCTAAAAATGAAGAGAAACATATGCTGCCATCTGTAAATATAAAAGATGTTTCCATGGTATTTAGAGAATCCTCATTACCATAAAGAAAACTACTGAATTTGGCCCAATGTGTTTAAAAAACAGATAATTGATGGTTTTCCATTATTCAAAACAAGTGCAGAAAATCAGAAAAGTCGATACATATAGCTAGTATACTGTAACCAAAATTTGGTTCATAAAACACTCGAAAAGCACGAGTAATTAATTTAATAAGTAACTACACTACTACTACTACACGCTATGTACCTATACTGGCACCTTAAACATATCAAAATTTATTTACATCTTTGATTCGTGCTTCGTATGAGGTTCGCATTTTAACAAATATACCTATCACGTATTTACTTTTTTACGTTTTTAATAATCCCACAATCAGTTTTTCTTATATCGTTTTATTGCTATAAAGTTCGATGTTTGGTATTTCCTCGCGAACTTAATATTAAAATAAACATCCCATGAAACTCGAACTAGTAAAACAACAAAATTTACTGCCTTGATGTTTACTTTATGTTGATATTAAAGTTTACTGTACAGCACTTGTACCGAACTTGATTACAAGCATATTCACGAAATTGTAAATATAATTTTATGGAACTTCTCAATTTTATTGTAACGCATTTTCACATTTCGAATTTCAAATAACTTAAGTAATTTGACGATGGTTTTACTTAAAGTAAAAAACCTTATTTATTTATTTAGTTCGATAGATAATGACGTGCAAGAACTATACCAAATACATTTGATGATAATATCCTCACTACACTTGGGAGCATACATAGAGTACCTTGCGGTGTTCCGAGGCTAAAGTTTTTAGTGACATGTTAGTAAAACCTGCGCACTTTATCCCCTAATATATAATTTTTCTATGTTATAAATGATCAATTATTCTTCTACGAAATTTTTGCCTTCCTTTCGCTGCTGCCCATATAAGCTTGATGTTATTTAGTTCATTGTTAATGCTTCTTTTCCATGTGGTTGTTGGTATTCTTCGTTTTCTTGTATATTAAAATCAAGAGCTTGCCATGTAATATTTGCTGTTTTTTTTCTTAATGTACATACCTGTATGCCCAATACATTTCCCACGAAGTATAATGTATGACAGGAGTGGACACTAGGACGTATGAAGTGTGGCCTTTCTGTTTACCTTTTCGAGAGCGACAGTAAATACGGGTAAGCTCGGAGCATGCATTCTATGCATTCTCTGACGATAAACAACGGTAATGATGGTAACGCACGGTCCAGTAGTGATATTTCTCTCTCCCCTTACATAGGGTAAACAAAAATGTCACAAATTTACAGTATTGCTAAGATACGGAGTGTTCACTCCTGTGTTTATACCACGAAGTATAATAAGACAGGAGATGACACTCTGTTGATTATGTATGTGTTTCCATGTCACATAGTTTTACTCCGAAACATTCAAATTGGGTAAGGAGAGAGGTCCGCAGTGAAGTTAGTGGCGAGCTACCAGTTTGTTTAAAATATAAATGGATATTATCTCCATTATCTCTATTATCATAGGTATTTATAAGCTTTATTTACGTGGTTTATATTATATATTATTTTGACATAAAAATAACATGTTACTTATGAATTTATTTTTGCGAGTCTGAAATCTCAAAATAATTTTAAAACTATCTAGTCCACAAGTGAATAAATCTTTATTTAAAAATTAAAATTGATGTTAGTGTTAAAATAAAAAGGTCCATATTGAATAAAGAAACTTACGAGTATTATAAATTTTCATTCATATGCTTCTAACTTCTGGACTATGGTGGCCCTCTCCCATCTCCAATTTAGTTGCTCGCTGAGTAAAAAAAAAGTGACATGGTATACAATCGAGGGTCATCTCTTGTCTTTATTATACTTCGTGCCATTTCCATTTGCGCCTTCTTATGGTTTTTTCAAGTCGTTCTCCAGTTCGCTCTAGTAATTTTTCCGTTATATTAATGTCAAAAAAGCTAGTACCCCCACTTTACCCAAAACAAATTTTTTAGGTCGATAATTTTGTACTAATTTTGGACATTTTTGAACCATAAAAATCAAATTTTGACCCATCGTCATTTCAGAGATTGGACAACTCGATATCAGAGCAATAAAGCTGGTACCCCCACTTTGACCAAAAAAAATTTTTTTAGGCCTATAATTTTGTACTAATTTTGGACATCAAAATTTCTGTTGAACCCAAGAAGGGTTTTGTTAGCATAGATTAGTTTATGTCAAAAAAACGGATTTCTGTTGGACTCAAGAAGGGTTTTGTTAGCATAGATTAGTTTATGTAAAAAAAACGGTTCACGCTAGGTTCGCGCTCGTTCACGCCCGTTCACGCTAGGTTCACGCTCGTTCACGCTAGGTTTTCGCTAGGTGAACCTAGCGTGACCCTAGCGTTTTTTTACATAAACTAATCTATGCTAACAAAACCCTTCTTGAGTCCAACAGAAATCCGTTTTTTTGACATAACTAATATATGCTAACAACCCTTCTTGAGTCCAACAGAAATCCGTTTTTTTGACATAAACTAATCTATGCTAACAAAACCCTTCTTGAGTCCAACAGAAATCCGTTTTTTTGACATAAACTAATCTATGCTAACAAAACCCTTCTTGAGTCCAACAGAAATCCGTTTTTTTGACATAAACTAATCTATGCTAACAAAACCCTTCTTGAGTCCAACAGAAATCCGTTTTTTTGACATAAACTAATCTATGCTTACAAAACCCTTCTTGAGTTCAACAGAAATCCGTTTTTTTGACATAAACTAATCTATGCTAACAAAACCCTTCTTGAGTCCAACAGAAATCCGTTTTTTTGACATAAACTAATCTGCTAACAAAACCCTTCTTAAGTCCAACAGAAATTTTGATTTTAATGGTTCAAAAATGTCCAAAATTAGTAAAATATTATCGAACTAAAAAAATTTTTTTGGTCAAAGTGGGGGTACCAGCTTTATTGCTCTGAATATTGAGTTGTCCAATCTCTGAAATGACGATGGGTCAAAATTTGATTTTTATGGTTCAAAAATGTCCAAAATTAGTACAAAATTATCGGCCTAAAAATTTTTTTTTTGTCAAAGTGGGGGTACCACCTTTATTGCTCTGATATCGAGTTGTCCAATCTCTGAAATGACGATGGGTCAAAATTTGATTTTTATGGTTCAAAAATGTCCAAAATTAGTACAAAATTATAGGCCTAAAAAAATTGTTTTGGGTAAAGTGGGGGTACTAGCTTTTTTCACATGTTATATTATTTGTAATTTATTTTTGTATTGGTTTGTTTCCGCCCTGATAACAAGACACTTTTAATATTTGTTCCAAATACCATTATTTCAATAGTTTGGTCAGGTTGAAACAAAGGTTTAGGATAATAAAACAATGCATAAACTCTTCATGTTTTAACTATTCATTTGCGAGTATTCAACGCTAGCGTAAAGTGTTCAGCAGTTCCCGTTAACATATAGTTTCAGCAGCACTCTGAACAATCATGCAATTAAGCCATTAAAATGCAACGGCTTAAGAGCTGCACGCTGCATGGCGACGTAGAGACTCAGCCAGCTGTAAACGTAACAAATGTAGGGAAACGGAAGAGGTGAAAATGCCTTACTACCGCGTGCAGATGCATCTTCATTAGCAATCACTTGCGTGTGAGCTGCGATGTGCACCGCGTAGTTCGCCGCTTTTCCGGCGGCGGCGCACGGGATTTCCCGCTTGATTTATTGTTTTTCTGGCTCCGTGACATCCGCGATTTAATCTGTGTCTGCTGACGCCCCCCACCCAAAAGCTCCGACTTGCAGGGCGGGATTAAGAAGAACTTTTTATGATTCTAACATTTTTTTTCAATTCTTAGGAGAACGAAATTTAGACTTCTTAATCTTGTAGGCTAGTGATGCCGTGAGACGAGATGAGATGAGAAATAATCAATGCTCGATTCTCGCCTTGTCCCAATTTCTCGAAAAAATGTTGCTGTCACATATTTGAAAAGCTAAGAAGTAAATTTAGGAACTTTTTGTACGTTTCTATTAACATTGCACTCAATTCTTCTTTTAGCAATAAAAATCTTTACCTATATCAAAACCAAAAATGATGCGAACAAAGTAAAATAAAAAAACTGACATTTTCGAAGCGAAAAATATAAAAAATTAAATGGTTTTGAGAATTCTCGATTTCTCGAGAATTATTTCTCGTCTCGTAGTTTTGAATTCTCGTCTCATCTCTCATCATCCGAGACGAGAAATTTATTGGTTCTCGTCTCGTAATTTCTAGACGAGATGATAATGGAGACTAGAAATTTATCGTCTCGGCGGCATCAGTGTTGAACATGTGTAGCAGCTAAATGAAGTTGTAATATATGGTTCATACATTTTTTTCTCTCGATGTGATTTGTTTTAAAGGTATACATCTACTCTTTGTTCATTTGGATATAAAAATTTCCGTGATTTAAAAAAAACATAGCTCATGCAACTGCAAAGAAACTGACATAATATTTATATTATTAAACCTACAAATTTAAATGAAAATGATAAGATAGTAATAGTATTATTCTATACTTAATTACACACTCTAGTTACAAAATGGACAATATCCAAAGTTGCCAACTGTAGCTACGCTTTTAGAGCGTACGCTATACGCATGTTTTTAAAGAAATTGTAGTAATATACGCTTTTCTGGTAATCAGGAATTTGACCCATTCCAACAGTAGAATCTACTAAGAGTTCCGAGCCTTGCTTATTAGCGACGGTGAGTCAACGTCATTCTCTGTCGATGATCGGAGATTATCGGACTGTGATACTGTAGCTGATTTGTTTTTATGCAGTATTTCACAGAGAGTGAGCGGCAGAGCTTTATAACTTGCTTTGTAATTCGTAATCATTGCGTCAAATGGTGGGTCAAGTGATAGGGAGAATCATCTAAGCAGGGGCACGGAGCAGTAAGTTTTAATGTTATCAGTGGTGGCAGAAATACGCCTTCTTCCGCCTTTCTAAGTGCACAATAAATAGCGTGCGTTTTATAAACGCGTTACTCAAAATTATCTAACAATGTGTTAAATTTGCTACACTGTAAAGAACTCTATATTATCTTACTTTACATTAAAACATGTTTGGCCTTGAAAATGCCTACTGCGCATTTTCTTTCTCCATTTTGGGATCCATCAATGTATGTACGGTTTTTGAAAAATTCAGAGTTGGCAACCCTAGCATTATCTCATTTTTTTGAATCTGCGAGATTGAAAGAGCAAACAAGATATCTAAAGAAAGATAATTGGTAACGCGGTACGCAAAACGTTCCTATCCTTCCCACGTTGAACTTAGAGTGTGACATTACCAATAGTATTTACATTTAATCGTAAGTTCTACAAAAGTTCAAAAATATTTGTTTGCAACTTTATTTGATAATATTTTTAAATGTGGATGTGCCACAATCTTAGATTTATTGTCCAACAATTTACTTTATTAAAAATTATATGTATTTATCAAATAAAACAGACTTATATTAAGTCCCTTTGTCCATAAAATCAACGCTCGCTTGTTAAAGATGAGTGCAAAAAGCCTTGTTCAGTGGCCCAATTTCGTATTGAATACGACTCTGGAATAAGACCCTCCACTTCTTCTGTCAGTATTGACTATTCCTTTGATTAATCTCGCTCGGTCGCATCTTCTCCACTTCGATGAATTAAAAGTCGTCCAACTTGAACCACAAGATTGCTGGGTTAATCATTATGATCCCATTATATTCTTAAGGGTGTCCTTGAACGTTTTTGTGCAGATATTCTTAATTAATTTAAAATATGATGTTCTAATGAACGTCAATCCTTAAGTTAATGCTCTCTAGTAATGTAATTACGAAGCAGCGGTGTCGTCAATAGAAATACTTCGCCTTTAAAAGTTTAATTCTTTGTTTTAGTAATTTTACAAACTTAAAATGAACTGCCTAACTATGAGGATTTTTTATTGCACAATTAGAGGTTCAGGAAAAAAGAGGTACTAATTACAAAAACTATTATTGTATATATTTGATGTCAATGTTAAAAGTTAATGTTAAGGAAATGTTTTTATTTAGAGATAATCATTAAGCTTATAACGACTCATAGTAATGATATGTCTTACCAATAAATTTATGAATGAGTTTTTCTCAGTTGTACCACTTTGACTTTTAAAAATTAAAACTGGTATAAAGCTATTTTTCCACAATAGTACGGGAAATAGACATTCTGTCCTGTCACTCAAAATGATTGCGGAAAATAGCCAATTCCAGCACTAGTGCTGGAAATTAAAATTTTTGTTTCCATTTAATTATTGTGTCATGGAAACAACCGTCATCTCATGATGCTTAAAAATTTGAATTTATTTTTAATATAATGTTTTGAACACGATTGCAGAAAAAATATTGTTTGTACCACAGGCGGAAAACGGAATTCTGAAACTCGCTACGCTCGTGTCGGAGAACTTATTGCATTCGTTTCAGAATCACTAATTTGCGACACTCTTGTTACAAAAATAACTACAGCAGATAATTGCTAGTGTTCTATTTTACGTCACCTTAAAAGAAATTGTGTAGCGTTACCAGGCTGGTTAAATCTAGAAATATAATAATATTGTTTGAAATAAATTGCTATGAACGACGTATCTATCCATCTATACATGTGTTTATTTTTGTTCAAAATGTAATTAAAAATATTTATAAAAAAACATGAAAGTTAAACATGCTTTTATAGTAAAGTTTGAGATCATTTAATAAAATAACTGTGTATGTTTACTGAAATTTTATTATCCCAACAAAATTCCATCCGGTTTCCCTTTTAATATGAAAATATCTTGAAGGTAGAACATTTTTGTTTGATATGAAAAATACGTTTATCCCTCTCCATCTCCGTTATTTGCAAACAACATTTTGAGCGTTGTGTTTACTTCCGATGCGCGAGTTTTATTTCATCTTACAAACTTCCGATCTAATAGCGCAGTGTGGACTTCGTTCGATGTCTATGTTTACTTTTTCGGTGCTATAATAGTTCCTTTTTGCAACGGAGGAGTGGAACTCTAACCGGACTAGCAGCACTGACGAGCCTGATTTATGAAGTTGCTTTTAAAAGTTACATCCGCATTGTTTTATTTTCTGTTGAAAAGGTCCGCTACTGGCTCATTTATCTTTTCGTTAACAAATGCCCGGAATATTGCTTCTTACTAAACGCAGACGAGATCAAGACACAGTACAGGTAGTTAAAGAACTTAAATATTAATATTTAGCAACCAAGTCCTCAACATTATTATAATCAATTATTGTAACTCATTAACCTAAAAGGTAAACAGGAATTAATACACTAGTTTATGTTCTAACAAGATTTGAAAAATGAGAATTCGTTATCAATGAGAAAGAAGGTTTATTATTATTACTACTTAGGCTGAATCTCACCCATTGACAGGAGTCAATTAAAGGTATCGACTCCACATAGCTCAACACAGCGTTTGTCCTATGGTAAACGCATGGAAGCATTCGCCTACAATACGTAAAACAGTCTAGCAATTTTTAAAATGTTTACGAAGCTTCACATATAAAGCAAAATTTTATTAATTTATATAAAAACATAGAATGGAACTAGGTTTCTGCCGAGTTACATTTTCATTTGTAATATGAATATCCCAAGTGCATGGATTGTTATCCGAATTTTTTTTTAATATCCGGAAAATTTATTGTCGTGCATTGTTGAAATACAATTTCACTCGTCTTCGACTAGTGCATTCGTATTGCAGCAATGCAGGACAATAAATTTTCTGAATATTAATCCATGCCGAGGGGTATTCGGAAAGAAAATCGCATTATTACTTACTTTTAAAAAATTACGTTTTAATGTCTACAGAAATATTTCCAGAAATATTGCTACTAAACAATATTTCCAAGAACAAATGCGATTTACTATAATAAATCGAAATCATAAGATAAAGCATGTAAAAATTGCTTAAAACACACATTTACATTAATTTTTTGTATGGATTCCAAAGATTTTTTTAGAGTTCTAACTGGATTAATTCTTTCACAAACATCTAGTACCTACTGCTACACCTCTAAACACGCAATATTTTGTTACGGTGACGGAATCCTTAATAGTATTATTTAACGAGCACATATAATGTAGGCTACAATTCAAGAGGATAAAAATGTATGCACGAGCTTATGGCGAGTTACAACCTCAAATTTTGGTGTGATGATAGTTCAACATTATTCAATAGTGTTGAATAATTTGGCTCATAATACAATACTGTTGAATTATGAATTAATAACACTTTATGTTTCATATAGGGGTTTATCTTATTACAGTTACCTAAATGTTGAATGTTTTATTCTATGGTCGTAGATAATAGTTATTTACTTTACAAGTGGGTAAAGTAAGGAATTACCCACGAGGGAAATCTTAACTCACGAGGCCAAAGGCTGAGTGAGATAATTTTCTCGAGTGGATCATTCGTTTTTGCCCACGTGTGAAGTATAAGGTTTTATCCAACACCAACTGCGTAAATATTTAAAAAATATTAAGTTTCAACCTAATACATCGTTACTATAGTGACTTCCTACAAGCAAAGTAACAATTATTTACCTACAAGTGGGTATAATTTTGATCAAAGCTACTAGTGGACAATCTTTTACTTTGCTTGTTTAAAATCACCATAGTTATGATCCTTTTATTAAGAGTTGTTGGATAAAGCAAATAAATAAACAAAGTTCTATTAATTAAAAAACTAGTTGAGTAATTTCTAATTTAAATATATTCACTAGTGAGAATGTTGAAGTACCCAATACAAAATTGAAAACAAATATCTAATGCAAGTTTTGTTTAGTAGTCGTAGTAAAAAAATCATAAAAACAAAATTAAAAAGACCGAGCCACGTTCATAGCTATTTAAAAATCTCGATAATCTTTGACAGTTCATGTCATAAATGTGGAATGAGCATTTTGAAAAATTAAATTAAATATCAGCATCACATGAAAGTTCCAAAATCCATTAATAACAAAGTTATCTCATAATGTTGGGTTCAGTCGCATTTCCTGACATAATCTGCCCTGACAAAAATCTATCAAAGTAAAGAGTGATCTCATGTAGTGTGAAGATTAGCATTCCAGCAACTTTCCGTTGCATCGCATTACGTATCCTGTGAAATATATGAAATGGTTTCCCGCGGCATATCTCTGCATGCGAACCTGATGCAATATCCACATGCAAAGCAACGCCTGGAGATCGATGTCAATGCACATGTCACATCTGTTTATCGCGAGAATTTCAAACAAGCCTTTGATAAAAGCAGACGGATATGCTATCTCACAAAATAGAATTTTTATTGCGATGTAACTTTAAATCGCTAAGTTGATTCGCTTGAACAGCAGAAGATAATGTTTGTGATGTTGTTGCTTGAAAGATTGTGACTCGTGAGTTTAATGTCTAAATATAGACAAGGCAAGTGGAGGATGACATACCAGGTTTATGATCCTGACAGAATGTTTTAAATCGTCTTGCATTACCTTTTACGCTGTCAAACTCAGTTCTTAGCTTTCATAAATCTTTAAGCTTCCATGAAATTTTACATATCTTTACCGATGCAATTTATATTTATGTTTTCAATTTGTTCCAAATTGAATGAATTTTATGGTTTATTTCCAAACGCTGTAGTACTTATTTCAGTTTATTCAGTTATTATGTACTCTTTGTTCATGTAGTTTTTCCACTTTTTGCCATTAAAATTCCTTATTTTAGATTATTAGTCATTGGCTCTCTCTATACCATAATACAGAATATTCAAACATAAAAATGAATAGAATAGAATAGATATTTATTTGTTTCATGCATAAGCGCATATACAAAGAGTGTTAGGCATACTTTCTACGATTCAAACATAAAAATGTGTACCTACCTTATAAAATGAATTATTTATTTAATATACTTATTCGAATGATTATGACACACGTCTGCGACTTGGTACTTCCAATACATATTATCCAATATGTTTGCCGGTCGGTTTTTTCCAATGATAATTTCTTTTAAAAATGCATTTTTCCATTGTGACGTTTTTTCCAATAAAATTATTATTTAATTTGGGTTAGGTTAAATTAGAATAAATGGTTATTGGAAAAAAACTCTCGGAAAATATGCTACTGGAAAAAATATTTCGCGGAAAAAATGGAAATTGAAAAAAAAACACTGGAAATAATATTGTGCTAGCAGAGTATGGTTATATCGTAATTGTGAGACCAAATCAACATAACCAGGCAGTTTTTACTTTGTTTATTGATTGAAAAAAACTCCCAAAAAACTGTCATTACAGTCACTAAAATTGACAAATTTGATATTGATTTTATTTGTAATTTTTAATTACATCAACATGGGTCCCTACACAATAATTGCCCGGGGTCCCCACAACCTTAAATCCGGCCCTGCTCACTTTAGATTTTCGTTATGAATGAAATATACTATGAAATACATGTTTTACTATCTGTTATGATATCACGTTTTTTATCAAAAAATAATTTGAATTGGAAATAAAAACTTCTTTTGTCATTGGATTACTGGCTTTATTCGACCTTTATTCTGGCTATTTTCAGGCAGATAGTTAATTAACATTAAATATTAATAGTTAAAGGTACATAGTCAAAATTGTTATTGCAAATTAATTGAAGGGCGGAAACTCTACAAAGTCAACAATAACATGCAACTAAATATCAAATAATGTGAATGGATTTTTCGACAATTATTGATGCACAATACCTATACCGCCTATCTTTCGATCTATCTATGAAGGAATGAAAGAATCTGATGGGTAAAAATTAAAAATAATTCAGATTTGTGGGATAACATGACTCTGGTTTTATTCATTATTAAATTATGACAACATGATCATCTTCAGGTGAACTAAATGTAATGTACTTAATTAATTATAAAGACATAGGTATTACTAAAAGTAGAAGTGATCATTTATATGAATCAGACATCATTAGAAATATGCCATCGACAATTGACACCAATTGATATGATTATTGAAACTTTAAGACGAGCTTCGTACTATCTTTCATCTTTTCAGTACTTTTTAAATATTTAAAAAAATAAGCTCCAGATTATTATTTTAAAAAAACACTATTTCTAGACCTGTGAAGATTTCTCTTCAAACTTAAGAATCAATTAAAAATGAAAAAACGACTGTTAATTAATAAGCAAAAATTGCTCTATACTTCCATTTTTTTGCAATATTGCCATCAATGTTGTCATGATTCAAGAATCAAAGATTCCTTTAAGACCTGCAAAAGAAATTAAATTCGCAACTTAGTTTGCGAATGTAAGCACATTTCATCGATTAAATATTTGCTGCAAGCGCATCGAGCAGAGTAGACATACTCGAGATTCACAAAGCATTCCTGCAATACCGCGGCTGACCAGGGGCTCCACGGCCACGCCACGTTGGCAAACACCGGCAACGAGTCCGAACAAACAGCCGAACCGCCCTCGCCTCTTCTTCGCGGCGGATTTATTCAGCGGAGTGACGCTTGAAAGAACGTTCATCCATTCCAGAGCCACCTATGGGGATTTAATAGGGTTGAAATTAAATGGCTGTCACGTGACGCACGGAAGTACGTTTCAGGCCGGGTAAGTGACGCGCCCGCCCCTCACCTGGACGGAGATAAAGCGTTTTTTATAGGTTCTTCAATGGCATAAATTCGTCTTACGATGGGGTGGATTCCTTCCTACGTTATCTACGAGAAAACGGGAAACACTTAAGATTTTTTTATAGTTTTTCTGTTTATTTTTTGGAGAAAGTAACTCAGGCTGGAAAAAGTTTATAGATCCAACATATTCTGAACTGATCAGCCACCAAATTAAAATAAATTCTTGAGGTTTTTAGAGTTATTTTCCTTTCAATGCTTCAAGCCTTCAACGTCACGTAAATAAATATCAGAGGTTTCGTTTTTCGTAATTTTTAAATTCATGTTACTATATTTGTAAATTATTCCTGTTTTAAATGCAGATATTTGCTCCGATACGTTTTCAAAATAGCTAGGTATTTATGTAACAAGTGCATAATTTAGGACTTTCTTGGACGAGCCGGAGTTTATGGCAGAGCGAGCGCAACGAGCAAGGTTGATAATTAAGGCGAGTCTATCAAGTCCGATTATGCACGACTGCCAAGATCAAATTTTCTTTTATAATTATGTTACAATCGTTACAATATATAAGAAAAATTTGCATATCATAATGTGCAGTGTTCTTGTTTTGTTTGACAATATTTTGATAAGTTCCAAACTGTAAAATTTGTGAACAAAATTTTCAAGTTCTTCGTTCTTCGCAATTAGCTCAATTTCAAGATATGCAATCTAAGAAATAGAATAAAATTCAAAGAAAGTAAAAGAAATTATATAATTAATTTAATAAAATAAATTACATTATAACATAAAATTTTAACATGATATTGACAGCAGTACAACCTTGAATTTTTATCGTACTAGTCCAATAAAGTACCCGTTTATGGACAGTAAACAGTGTCATAAAACAAGGTAATATGATTGCAGCCGAAATTTAAAATTCTGCATCGACCATTTTGTAGATTGTACTTTTATCTTCAACAATATCTTTAGATTTTTATATTTAACAAAACAATAAACGTTCTGTAGAATGACGCGCGAAATCCATGTTTTTTGCTGTTTTCTGGCGTGGTATAGAATCGTCTTAATTATGTTCTTCCATACTTTTTAATTACTACGTAGGTACTATTTTTGTCAAGATAGGTACCTGTTTTATTGGTCATTGTAAACCATCGTTTAGTGTCTCATGATTATGATAAGAATAAGAAAGAATGGCCTGGTTTTCTAATTAATAATGAGGAAAGCTAATTATAACGATATTAAAATTCTCCTTTCGATAATGTTTCTTGTTTCGTGCGTCAGTATTGTAAGTTCCCACGAAAGAAGAAAAGTAGATAAATTAAGAGAAACAAAACAGAGATCTGGGTGTGCATTGTATCGTCTGTGAAACAAATGATCGTCGGAAGACATCCCGCGAGCTGCTTGCTTGCAAACAAACAGAAACATATATCGAGGAGGTGAAGATTGATGCCCGGTAAAGGGAGGGATCAATTAATTCTCGGCCCGCTCGCTAATAAATATCCATCGGCGAGCCGCGCCGCCGGTAATTCAATCAGGTGGTGTGCGCCGCCGCCGGTCTATTCTCTATTGTCTCGCGGCGCGCAGCTCAAGTTTTCGACAAAGTTTATTTCTCAACGCCGTGTCACTATAAATCAGCAACGGGAAATCTTGTTACGGGAGTCGAATCCTTTAACACCGCGGCTAGAAGCCAGGGCGGGATTTCAGCCAATTTGAACCCCTCGCCCCGGACCGCTTCACTGTGACGGGAATTTTAAACCGGGGTCTTTATGGCTTGGATTTATTATGGCGAGTGGTTTGTTTTGTTATCGGAGACGTGTAATCCGCTCTGCTGACACCAGGATGTGGTGACTGACGCGATGCGCGCAGGGGTGGATCTACATTTTTCGTGTCCTATGTTGGGCCCACACTTGATTTCCAAAATTAATAATTAAAAAATTATTTTTTAAAAAGCGTTGCAAGCAAATTTTGATATTGTTCAGAATGAAATGATATACATACCTAATCACACTTTTACCACAGTACTCACCGACGGTTATACACACACCAAAAAATATATGAAATATGAATTGTGTTAAAATTATGGTGTTAAATATGACACCATATTTAGGGGCCGTTTTTTAGCCATTTTTGACCCCCTCTCTCCCTTGTCAAACTACGTCACAAATCAGTAACCCCCCCCCAAGTGACGTCACAAAAATATAATTTTAAATTTTAAAAGAAGTGAAAATGTATATAAATACATAAGAATTAATTATATCAGTTTATTTAATCACAGATGCTTTACAAGCTTTATAATATGATAGATATGAGATCGTTACGCCTTTTTCCAACACGATGTTATAATTTGATACAAATTATTAATTACTCATTCTTTCATAATGTAAGTCCCTAACTCCGTTGCAACAAACATTCGACAGCATCACCGTAAAGTGTTCCTAAAGACATGTTAATTCGTAAGTAGTCATAACTGATCAACGCAGTTCAAGTTATCCGCCAGAAAAAACATGTGAACAAAAATTGTTTTATTTTCATTAACTGAAAATTCATAAGTAAAATTTTTGTGACGTCACATCATGATGAATTTAGTGCTAAAATATTTGTCTATATCAAGCAAGTACTGAAATCTAGTGCTGGATTTTAGTGACTTGAACAAGATACTGGCACCGTGTAACATTGCCCGTAGTGTAAACATGGTTGTTAGTTGAAAGTACAATATAGGTGAAATTATGTTAATTAAACTGGAATGTGTATCTGAATTGATTTAAACTTGAGTTGTCAGAACCACCATGGGTTACGTATTCAGCTATTAGCCTCACAATCATATTAACAAAGTTATCTATAAATAGGGCCCCATTGAAGTAGGGTCCTTGAAACGAAAGCTTCACATATTTTATGGTAAATACAGACCTGTATGCGCATCATTTTTATGTCGTGTACTTTCATTATTTTAATCAAGACGCAAAAGCTTACAACTTACATCCAGGCGAGTCGTCAACCGCTGCTCTTCCACATTTTATGGCGAATAAACGTATGAAATGAAAATGTTCTGCACTGGATCTTATATACCTTATTTATTTTTATATCACCAGTATACTTCTTCATTATGGATATTTATATTTATAGAAACTTCAAAAATATATAGCGCTCGCATTGCTAAATGTACCTACATGTATAACGGAGTAAGAATACTCGAATAGACAATGAGCTGTTATTTATATTTTATAGGATTATTTTCACTAGTTTTCATTGTTTCATCGCCTAAGTTTTTCTAAATTTTTATTATGTACTTCATTCTCTGAAATGAATAATTACATACCTATTTTATTGTATTATAAGAAAAATTTCAACAACATTTTTAAGTCGATGGCAGCTCAAATTGTTTATATTAGCTAAAAATGCACCTAAACATCTCGTACTTTTAACAATTAACACTAGCTACCTAACTGAATATATTTGGCGAAGTTACTGAAAAAATACTACACTATCTGAAAAGACCCCATTGTACCAGTTAAGGGTTAATGATCAGTGAATAATTTTAAATTATTTTTAGTTTTAGAGGACTCATCTAATTTAAGGATTCGGCTTGCGCCTCACCATTAAACAAATTCGTCCTCAAAAACTCTATTTTGCGTACATGTTACATAAATAACAATTAACGCTAGCAAACCGGATTCGGTCTTTCCATACTGAAATAAATTAGACAAATGATGTAGCTCTTCATTAATTTCTACCTACATGGTGTAACGAATTAAAATAATTAAACTGAACTGTTCATTACATTGTTTAATTACAAATGCTAAACACAAAGGTTAATTAGCACAAAATACGCTATTAATCGTCCAATTAGTCTATATTATTTACAGTACATTTTAAAACAATCTCACACTAATTTAATCTTACTTTGAATATTCCCTATTTGCAAAAACTCATTCCAAACAAAAATATACAAAAACAGCTTCCACAATTTGCTAACTTCGGAATTAATCAGGAAAGCCAAAAAAAGTAATTTTTTTCGTCGTCCTTTATCGAGCGTGCGTCCTGCCCCAAGAGCAAATATCCTGCCGCTCGATTAGAACCCGGGATCGCAGGATCTCGCGGGTTGAGGGGAAGAGAGGAGGGCTTTGCCTGCTGCCGCTAGGCATCGTTTCGCCGCTATCAGGAATTCATGGGAGATTTTAAGATATACATTTATATAGGATTGTGTTTAATTTGAAATACGCTTGCTGTAGATTTTTAGACGCGTTTCTTAACAGATGTGCTGGGTATTTTGAATTTGTCGGAATTTGCAATACAGATAAATAAAAGTGCGTTGTACACATACCGACAAACCTAACGCACACATTATGTACCTACCTATTTTTTTACCGACATACCTATTTACTTTAACAAAATCGTAATTTCTATAAGGTTAAGAGTTGTATTTACACTTTGTGCTCGCGAAGAAGAGTCCTAACTATTTACATACATTTCTGCTTGAAATACAATGTTACAGAGGTTTCGTTCTAAGTACAGATCTAGTGTTGAAATTTTGAAATTTTAATTGTATTATATTAAAAATTGCTGTTGACAACAGACTTTTTTGAAAGATTTATCAATTTTTTTTTTCGATTTAAGACAAAATTAACAAAAAACTATCACTAGACGAACATAGATACATTCTTTAACTTTGTAATAGTTTTTAAATTAAGTTTATATGTTATGTAGATTCTGAGATGTGATTTTATTTCTGTAACACGTTTTGAAGTCATAGAACGGGAGTAAATGCTGCTCTTACGTGAGATTCATTGGACATTAGTACTAAAATTTCCTTCTATCAAGTAGCCTCGAAACAACTGCTAATAGATGTCGCCAGTAAGTGTCACATTTAAATTTAATGTTTTATTTATTTTAGACTTTATTGAACAATAAATTGTGCGTTTTTGTAGGCTCTCTTTTTTATTACATAACAATTTTTTAATGGCCTATTAAGCTCTTTAGCGAACCAATATGCGGTAAAGTTATGGCATGAAAATCGCAACTACCATAGATGTCATCGATGTGTGATTGTTACGTTTACTCTTCAGTGGGCCAAAAATTTAATTGTGGCAGTTCACAAAATAGGCTTATTTTTGCAAAACGTAATACAAACTTTTGTTCCTTATTTTGAATTAGAAAGAATAAGAATATGTTGGATGGAATAGTAAATCTCAATTAAATTTAAACATATCAAACTACCCACTAATAATTGAATCGTGGAAGTTCCAAAGGGTATAAGTGCCAAAAATATGGTTTGGAAATAATGAAGAAAACAATAAAATAAAAACATGTATGGTTAATACATATTTTATTTATTGTATGCATGTCAATTACATCGAATAAATAAAAATACATGCTTATGTACGATATGTATAAGTAAAAGTATCATTTGGGATAAGAAAAAAATATTTTTTTTCGAAAACATTTAGGAAAGTGATATGTGCTACATAAAATTTTTGAAGAAAAGGAGTATTTATTTCTTTGTGCTTCAATATTCATTCATTTATAGCACAACATAAACGACATACAACTGGCACAAATAATATCATTGGCACATACCCCCTTTGTAAAGTTATAGGATTGATAATTACTCACAACTCCATATAGGTATTTCAATCAGAATAGTATAAGCTCTGTATTACATGAAACATGATACATAGAACCTTTGTATAGCAAAATTTCAATTTTCGAATTTTTGGCACTTACCCTCTTTGGAACTTCCACGCTTCAATTGTAATCTGTAGTAAATTACTCTTTGAATAATATGTACTGTTTAGTTTTACTGGTTTAAAACAGGCTATATTTAGTTATAATACTGAAACTACCTACTCTAGCTGTGTAATAAAATTATAAATAACCATTATTGCTAAGGAGAACTAAAGCTAAGAGTCGCTTTACAATCACTCGAAAACGGTAACGAGAACCAAAACAAGAATATCAACCGATAGCATCATTTCAGTTTGACATTTTGGACGATTGTCAAATTTATGTAATAGAATTATTTATTTACAATCTGCTTTTACGGAATGACAACTACTTAAAAACTTTCCTATTCAAGGATTTTCTACTTGTAATCGATAAACGTCGCTAGTGTGAATCTCATAAATTTTTTGTTTCCGTTCTGGTTCTCGTTACCGTTCTCGGGCATTTGTGGAACGGTCCTTAGTTGTTAAAAGAGCTTTCAAAGTTGGAGATTTAAAAATTATTATTGTCCGAAGTTAGGTTTCTGATATTAACGTAATATGTGCCTTTAAATATGAGTTGAAAGACAATAATATAAATGGAATGATGAAGTTCAATGTATCAGGTTGAAGATAATCAAGAGTCCACGTGGTAATATAACGCATCCCGATCCACTGCTGCTTCAGATAACAAAAACCGATTCTAAAAACGAGCGAAACAGCCGAAACGTAATCCCAGACAGGATATTGTGTCCCATGAGGCCGATACCATTGATTTCTGGTGATCAGTGGCCGAACGCTGCTCACGCACTCATCTGCGAACGACTAAACAAACAATGGCAGTGTTCGCTTGTTGTTGTGATTATTGCTGACAATGTTCAAGTTGTTATCAGGATTGTGACGATCAGGTGATTCTATTGTTTTTATATGAAAACCTACACAGCAAAATAAGTCAAATGACGAGACGAAATCCATGATAATTTTGTTGCCAGTTCTATTAAAAATTGTATGTCTTACTTGTACTACATCATTGTTTATTTAGTTCATGCTCACATAAATGCATATCTATCACGCAATTTACTCAATTTAAGTGTGGCAGCTTCACATAATTAATATCATGGGTATATACCGTAGGGTGGGGAGGGGGAGGTAGGTGTAGGTACTTGAAATCTGTTATACAGGGATAGACTTTTTTTACCTATAGGAAATACAGTGTTAAATAATTTTATTTTGTTTTTACCTATTGATTTTAGAGCAAAATTTAAATACCTACAAAAGAAGAACTGCATAGAATAAGCTTAAATTTGATGTTCCAATCGATTTCTTTCACGAAATTAACATAAAATATAAATTAATAATTTAGGCTAGTTTCAGACTGCCATGTAAAATTAAACAAAACAAAAATATTTATTCTGCCAGTCTGACATTTGGATGCGCTAATAAAAAAAGAAACGAATAATTATTTTTTGCACTTCCGGGACTAAAACTCTTCTTTAGTCTTTATTTTTAGAGACTAAGGTTCTAAATTTGATCCCAAGGGATTATTTTTCATATTTAATCCCGTTGTCAAGGAATTGAATTAATTAATCCCGTTGTCAAGTAAATACGTGCTATTTGTTACAGAGTATCTATGGTAGGTAACAATATAAATATTTGTCATAAAATTTACTGTCAAAATTACAAAATGTGTATTCTTTTAAACTATTTTGCATTCGTTTGAGGATGAAGTGCAAAAAATAGCGTATATACCACAGGACTAAAGTACCTTTAATCCCTCAATATATAATATACTATTCGTGTCCTTCTTTTTATTCTTAAGGTACATTTTAGCGTATTTTATTTATTTTTTGATCTAACTAATTCGTTTTATTTCTCATGGCACTCTGTAAACAGTTCAAATATGGCAAATTGAATTTACGTTTACCTCGTGACAGGAACGTTTTATATCAATAAATGCCGTTTTTTATTCTGAACATCTTTTGTATTTACAGTTTGGCTTTAAAATCAATAGATAAAAACGAAATTAATATTTTATCATTGTTTTTCCTACAGGCCAGAAAAAAACTTTACATCCGATATAGCAAAAACAATATTATTTTTAAATTTTGCTGTAGTTACTCACCTATTAATTTGAGATGAAAGGTGTAAAAAAAACTTGTTCAAAATTTAAAACTACCTATACAATTTTAGATCACAGTCGATCATTTATTCCGCATTAGGTTCCTCCTTGTATAACCACACACATATAATACATTTATAAAAACAATTTCTACGAGAAATCTGAAAATAATTATAAAAATTTAAAAATTAAATTTTATCACCTCAAAAATGAGTAATTATAACAATATCCCCTTATTTTCTCCGACTCCAATCACTTTGGCACATCACTAAAGACTTGGCCCATATAAATCCAGGCCGTAGCAATCAGGACGATTGTTTCTTATCGTAGGCGGCTTAGCATAACCCGGAAAGTCGTCGGTCGGGCCTGTTTACTTATTAAAGTGACGACGTCCCGTTGCCAGGCCTACTGGATATTTTATCAGCGATTGACAAGCTCTTCGCACGCGGTTTACGACCGTGCCATGAGCGTCAATGTTCAACGTTGTGACCGAAAGAAATGAAAAACATGTACGGGCAGTTTAGAGGTTTAGACCATGGGATATAAATCTTTTTATGGAGCTACTGAGCTTTAAAAAGAAGGGTACACAAGTGGGGATTAATATTTTATATGAGTAGAATAAAATTGTTCTAGTAGGTAGTTCTTATTACGCAGGCAATTCAAGTTTTAAAACAAGGAAATATTTTGCAACGAATTTATTTATCATTTTTGTTTTACCGTGCGGTTACCAGATGTCAACTTATGTTTATCCATTGTTATTTATGTAGAGAATACCACAGAGGAGATTTTTTAACAGTAAACTGAAATGTGAACTAAGGATTTGAATATTTATTATTGTCAGAACCACAGTCGGTGATGTAAATTATTCGGCTATCTGTATAAAATATGTACCTATAAATAATATAATTCATGACTAATTTGATTGGCTAAAATAGGGCAGTAAGAGTCTATCAAATCGAAGATATTTTTTATTTTTATTATTTTATATGTCAACTATTTTGTTTATTAGTTATAAACTGTAAGATATTTAAAGAATGTACTATGAATAAGTTATGTTTATGTAAGATGTTATTGTTAGAACTACCATATTAACTGGGGTTGTAATGTTAGGCAATCAGTATTTGATGTTATCTGCGACCAGATGCATGACTTTCTTACAAAACTCAGTTTCTCAATCTTATATTCCTGTTTGTCAAAAATAAGACTTAAAATGTGTCAGGATAGATAATAGGAAAAAACACGCCAAATTGAGAAAGGTAAACAAAATTTAAAACGTTTTTGACAGCTATTGAAAAATATAACCAAACATTTTGGACTCATTCATTATATATTCTCCCCAAATATAACTCGGCAATTCGGGCTCCGTAAATAAAGATCTGTATCGAAATTGATATCATTTAAAGAGAGATTAGATTAAATACAGGGAACGCAAAGAAACGCAACGATAAGAAAATAAAAGTTGGAAAAGGAAAAAATAATATAGGCGACTATGAAATTCTGACTATTTTTATCTTCTCAATTTTCTATGTTTAAAATATTTAGATATAGCATAATAGCTCGTTATTATTTATATCTCTATAAATCGTTTTATCGTTTGTAACCCAGTTTAAAATTTGTTCAGTTTTCCATTTGTTCAAAACCTGTACAAATAAATTATTTACAACAGATAGAAACTTTGTTGCATAGGTAAAGCTTGAATAAAATTTGGTTTTCATTACAAACGGAATTTTAATTAAATAATGTTTTGATGCAATTCGTAAATCGTTTAATCATACAGTAAATAATCTACATTTATGTTCGATCTGATTTTGACACATTCGTCGAAACAGTATTTTATATTATAATACAAACGCGAATTACTACATTTCTAGAATTGAAATAGATAACTGCAGGGCCGCTGCGTGGGTATTAGTCGCCCGTGTGCAATATTTCATAAATCCGCCTCCTATTAGAAATTGCAACTATTCAATAAGCCGGTCAAGATTTCCTTTTAGGTTCTTTGCATTTTTTTCTGTTTTGAGCTTTAAGCAGTGACGGATCTAGAAAAGAGAGGGCGAAATCCTAATAAAAATAGTACCTACATGCATAGTGTTTTTTAAAGAAAAAGAAGAAATAGCGCCGTAGGCGAAAAAAATGTTTGAGTTCAAGGTCAACGGTTGTTTCATTAAAAGTTAAGTTTTTTTATACAGGAGAAATTATATTATATTTTACTCTCTTGCCTCTTTCACGAGTAGAAATTAATAAAAAAATATATGAAAAGAAAATTGGGAAATATATTTATTTGCAATTTGTCAGGAAACGATTTTTTTTTAATTTTAAAGAACAAATTATCACAAAGAGGGGAGGGAGCGGTCGTCCCATCACCCCACCTCCCTTGGATCCGCCACTGGCTCTAAGACAAAGTTTTTTTTCCCAGCAGTATACCTTTATTTTAATTGAAGTCATAATGCTTCATAAAGAAAGTTTGGTGGCCAGGGGCGGACTAGAACTTAAATTTTTACCGAGTATTTGCGTAATGGGCCGGTCACAATAATTGTACTGACTCTTGCAGTAGAAAATAGCGCCGCAGGCGAAATTTTTTAAATTCAAAGCCCTACGTCAACTATTTTTGCGGATTCTTATTAAAGAGATCGTTAGTTAGTATAGCGTTAGGTTGAATTTGTTATAGACCATTGACAATAACGTGTAGTATAGGTACTTGATAAAAGAAGATGTAATAAAATTGAGGACAACGAAGAAATATAAATAGAATCATAATTTAAAAATATAATAATAATTTTGAAACAATGAATTTTGAAAATTATTGTCAAACATTAAAATAAATTTTTTTTTAGAAAAATAAAAATTTAATTTTCACCCAGAATGCCGCCCCCTTGATGAGCCGCCCTTGTGCGGGGCACGCCCTGCACACTCGCACGCGGCGGCCCTGGATAACTGAAAAGATGGTAGGAAGTGTTAAAATTTCATAGTACAACTTCTTGCAACGTTAGTGCGGCGGTCTTGCATGTTACAATTTTTTCATTGACGGTAACTCAAAAAATATCAAATATTTAATAAATAAATTTTATATTTAAGGTTTTAATACGAATCTTAAAAGCTCATTAAATTTTGGTACCAATCCACACACCGGGAACTAGTAGGTACTTTGCTTAAATATTTCAATAAATAATTAATTTATTAGAATATTTTCTATTTTAAATGAAAGATTATATTTTTGTCATCAGTATTTTAATTTTTTTTCTGTACATGGTACTATTTAGAAATTATTGTTTATAATTTAGAGTATTGTTTATTATTTAGAGTATGAAACTTCAGTATTCAGTATATTGTAGTCCATGATCGTTTAACATTTTTGTTACTACGCAAAATTCAATTGATTATGACAGTGACAGTGACAATAGTGACACATCGTTTATATCTTCTTCTACAGTTTACATAAAATAACTAAAATATATTTGTGAGTACCTGTAGTACGTATAGTAAAAAGGTAGGTAGGGTATGGCGGAAGGTCTTGTCCTGGCCACATCAGATTTTGGTATAAATACGTATGAATTTAGACAGTAAAATAGCTGAATTGTTCGTACAATATCCTGCAGTTTAGAACAAACTATGCTCATCTAAGACAGAACACCGTATTACCTTAACAACGTCACGTCACAAGTTTTTATTTATTTATTTATAAGAATCGACAGGATTTAAAATCCCAATTACAGGCCGATTATAACAATAAACATATTGTAAAAACAAACTACAAAAATTTAAAATATAAGAAAAGAATTATAAGAATTATAACAATTTGAAGCAAAACGATATTAAAATTGTAACATGCTTTTAAATTTGTAATACGAGTTAGCAAATATATCAATAGCTAAGTTGGTATTATTAACATTATTAAAATGATAGCATAGTTGTCTTACAGAAGACTTTAATTCATAATGTCCTTAATAATGCAATACCAATGCACCACCATACGGCACTTAGTTGTATGTAAATGCAGCATTACTATATAATAATCGTAGCAATACTTGGAAATAAAGATAGTATTGCTAAAGTGAACAATTTATTGTCACGCCGGAAGGTCAAGCACCGGCCACATAAAATTTCCACAAAGATTTCCGATTTCCGTCGGTGTGAAACGTAGGTCTTTTCTCCGTTCATTGATTGCAACACCGGCGTTTCGACACTCGATCGTCCGGGAACGTTTTTAAGAAGGCTGAAGTCAAATTCCGACAAGGCGATTTGTATGGAGATTTCCCAGGGAAAGGAAATTCCACCGGCGTTCCCCCGGCACATTGTTTTTAAAGGAGTCGGGGGATCAGTGCTGAGATCGGCTATCCCTCGCATGCAAAGACTTTCACTAGCGCACGAGGACGAGAACATGAGACGCCGTGTTTATCAGAGGTGTATGCGTGTATGGAGATTCCAAGCATGGGTTACCAACGAGGACGCCCTATCGACAAGCAAAAGAAGGAGAAAATTATTAAATTTTATATTGCTTTATTCTATTTATATTATACTGAATTAACAAAAATACTGTTCTTAAAGATAAATAATAATTTAGATAAAATATTTTAATTTTTAGCCCGTGCGTTAGTCGAGGGCTAACAACACGTCAAGTGCCGTAATAGTTATTTATGTAACAAGTACGCAAAATAGATATTTGGTGACGAGTCTATTAACGGAGGAGGAGCAAGCTGAGTCTTTAAATTAGGTGAGTTCTCTAAAACTCAGTTTGTGTACGTGTTACATACAAAATTTGTTAGTATATGCTCTCCAGATTTGTTTAGTATCTATTCGAAATTATTCTAAAATAGGTATTAATTAAAAATGATATTTTTAAAGACGTATAAAATGTAACTAATAATTGCTCATTGCCTAGGTTACGTTACTTTAAAGGACTATCCCCTAAAATATTATTTTGCGAACTCAAAACAGTTCGCAAAATACCTACGATTTTAAAGAGCATGTACTAAAAATCAAGATACAACCGTGGTACGTACCCACTATATGCACGGTTGAAATTTATTAATTTAATTTATTTGTTCAAATTATCAAAAATTAGTTACTAAATTCGGACTGTAGCTAAGTTGTCATTGTTGAATTTATCATAATTGTAATTACAGTACAATATGGTTATAGTAGTTCATATGAGGGAATTGGAAATCTGTCTGTGACGTTTATGGCAAAGAAATTCGTCAAATTATGATACGACCGTTGCGTTGTAGCAATATTGAGAGAAACCATAGGGTATAGGGTGAAAAAGGAATTAACTTTGTTGAGGGAAAATGGAAAAGACAAGTCGTTGTCGATTTAGGAGGTGATGTTTTGGGAGCGTGACGTCATTATATTTCAAATTTTAACTTTTCAATATATTGGCTTTAGTAGCAAAAAAATTCGGAATAAAACACGAAAATAAATTAATAAACTAAAACTTATATAGGTACGAATATAATTAAAAAGTTACGTATAGATGCGTAAAGTCCATCATAGTACGGCTACATCTTGAACTTATCTGAAGCTCGGCTGTCGAGGAACTGACTGCAAACGCCCAAATATCAAAGGAACGTCTGGCTCTGGAATACAGAGAGATGCGTATGACCTTTGAGCTATTGTTTCTAAAAACTACTTAAGATAACAATAATCCAAAGCATAACAGATGCTAAGGAAAGCTCAATTATTGCAAGACTAAGAATTGGCCACATACTCGCTACCCACGCCCACATCTTCAAACTGGAAGAACCTACCACATATGACACCTGCAACACCCGATTGACAGTAGAACACATACTGCTTCAATTTAGCATTCCCAGACGTACAAATAACTTAACGCTAACCTTGAAGAATGCCTCACAACGAAATCAAATATAAAAAATTAAAATCAATAAAAATGTATACAAACTGTAAACTAAACTGTACCATGAAATGTAATATTATGCCCGAGCACCAGTTACTGAGGGGCTCGTTAAATAAACTAATTTTAATAATATACGTATTTATTGTTCTTGTCGATATTTCTGACACCGTGTGTTCGTTCTCACCCCATCTTTGAAATATTTTTCCTGCCCTTGCGAAGGTCTCTTTCCGTAAGTTTCCCCGCCATTGTCATCCATTGTGTCAGGGAGTTTCGCTTTCAAAATGCCGTCGTAATGAATGCAAAAAATGGCAAATAAGTATGCAGGCAAAAAATCAACGACTACAAGCGCACAAGGCTCAAAACCCGGCCACTGTTGCCACGTTCTTCTTAAATTATGAATGTCGTAAATGACTGTCAGGATAATCACGTTACAGTTAAACTTTACGCCCTCACTTTTTACTTTGAGGTTTTTGTGAGCTTGAAAGCGGTCCGATAATCACCGATTTGTTAGATTTTACGCGGAATAACAATGGAAAGGAATTTCATTTGCTTTTATATTCTTCCATCGTTTATTGATGTTGTTTTAATGGATGTTTTTCTCTTGTTACAGGTATGTTTCAACTACTGTTTCTTGAAGACATTCGCTGGTTATCGTAAGTTACAAATACATTCAACATCTTATTGTATCTACTGATTAGAGGTGGGCACGGGTCGTGAAATTTTTCGCGATTTTGAAAATTTGGATCGTGACCTGCCGTGAGCATGAGTGACATGTAATGTATCGTGCGTGAGCGAAATTTTTTCGGGAGTGAGTAAAAATCACAAGTCACCATATAATAAACAATTTGCAAATATCAAAACGAAACAAATGATAATTTAAGGGATATTGATACTTTATACTCTTTAGAGAGCACAGATTGGTAGAAAAATTTGGAATATAAAGTTTTTCATCTATTTACGATTTTGCGGAGCACAAGTAAATTATCATTGTACAAATTCATAGAAATATTTTAATGTGACTCGTGCGTGATCGGCCGTGACTATAAAATCAAATTCGGGAGCGCGAGTGATCGTGAGTCAAACGTAAAATAATGTGCGTGATTGGGTGTGATTCATTTCTTGAGCGTGCGTGATCGTGCACAAAAAGTATAATAATATGACAGGAGTGGATATTAGGGCGGATGAAGTGTGGCCTTTCTGTAAACCTTTTAGAGAGACAGACAGAAAATACGGGCCAGTTCGGAGCATGCATTATATGCATTCTATGACGATAAACAACGATAATGACGGGCGCACAGGGTAAACAAAAATGCCATGAATCTACATAATATTGATATAAGATACGGATTGTCTATTCCTGTGTTTATATTATATTTCTTGTTAGCAAGAGCTCAAAAGTTGACGTTTAAATTATTTTATGGTTTTGGTTTCCTTTTATAAGTTTTGAAGGTTTCTTATAAGCTAGCAGCTAAGTACTAGATTTGGAAATCCAAAAGTAATATTAGCATGCCTTGCTTAAGAAGATAGATGGCCCACTGTGCAAAATGAGAATAACAGAACACTCCTCTTATTCTCTTTCAGCACAGTCATCATTTTAAGCTAGGCATGCTAATGTTACTATGGGATTTTCAAATCTAGTTCTTAGCTGTATACCTAGAAGAAAAGCTCAATACTTAGCGCATTTCTATAGAGGGTACATTGCTTTCACATTTATTTTATAGCAGAAACTTATGAAAGGGAACCACAACCATAAAATAATTTAAATGTCAACTTTTGAGTTCTTGCTAGACTATACAGATACTAATTTTAAAATGAAACATGGCACAAAGTTTCTCGTCATGTTTAAGTTAATTTTATGACACTTTTGAATAGATGTTGTGTTTGTTCAGAAAAATTTATAGCTACTCCACATTATTGTTTACGTTTTAGTGTTTAGTTCATCTGCAATAAACTATACAATATCATCATCATAAAACCATTTTATAATCATAGCTCTTTCTTGCTCATTTCACTCAATTTCTGGTCATCCCGAAGACAATAATTCTGTTTCGCACGGCGCAATCTATTTTAATTAACCTCGGCAGGCATCACCCAGTAAACACAGGTACGTATATAATACGTTAAAAAAACGTTTTGCAGGTTGATTATACGTTTATCGTTGAAAATTTAAACGTTTGAAACTAACGTTTTTATAATATACGTCGCATAAACGTTTATTAGTACCATAATATTAACTAAGTGTTTTAAGATAACGTTTAACTGACGTTTTATTTTTAAATATATTTAAATGTTTTACATTTTAGGTAAGAAAACGTTTTATATTTACATAAATATATATTAAGTTCGGTAGTAAACGTTGTTATATAATAAATAAGTTACGTAAAATAATATAGTGCATCTTATCGTTAAAAATACGTTATTTAGATACATAATTCTTACCAGTAGTTAGCAAATAACGTTAGATTTAATTAATAAATCGACAGGTAATAAAACGTTATACTGTTACATTTGTCCAACGTTGAATTCGTATTATAAATTAAACGTAGAATTAAAAGTAATTAGTATATACTAAACATAAAATGATACGTGGAAGCTAAACGTTGGAATAACGTATTTTATATACAGAATATTAACCAGGTGTTTTCATATAACGTTAGTTTAACTAAAATATCTGCAGGTACTAAAACGTGTTATAGTTTCATATATTCAACGTTGAATTTTTATATTAACCTAACATACGAATACAAAAAAAATATTATAAACTTAACGCACACTTATACGTAGTAGGTAAACGTTAGAAATACGTTACTAAGATAAATAAAACTCACCAGTAGTTTGCAAATAACGTTAGATTTAATTAATTATTCGAACGGTAACAAAACGTTATATTCTTTTGTATATCCAACGTCGGATTCGTATATAAATTAAACATAAAATTACACGTGGAAGCTAAATGTTGGAATAACGTATTATCTATACAGGATATTACCCAGGTGTTTTCATATAACGTTAGTTTAACTAAAATATCTCCAGGAACTAAAACGTGTTATAGTTTCATACATTCAACGTTGAATTTTTATATTAACCTAACATACAAATACAAAAAAATTGTATGAACTTAGCGCACAATTATACGTGGAAGCTAAACGTTAGAAATACGTTGCTAAGATACATAAAACTCACCAGTAGTTTTCAGATAACGTTAGATTTAATTAATTATTCGAGAGGTTACAAAACGTTATATTCTTTTATATATCCAACGTTGAATTCGAATATAAATTAAACATAAAATTAAAAGTAATAAGTATATTTCAAACATAAAATGATACGTGGAAGCTAAATGTTGGAATAACATATTTTCTATACAGGATATTAACCAGGTGTTTTCATATAAATTAAACATAAAATTAAAAGTAATAAGTATATTTCAAACATAAAATGATACGTGGAAGCTAAATGTTGGAATAACATATTTTCTATACAGGATATTAACCAGGTGTTTTCATATAACGTTAGTTTAACTAAAATATCTCCAGAAACTAAAACGTGTTATAGTTTCATACATTCAACGTTGAATTTTTATATTAACCTAACATACAAATACAAAAAAATGGTATAAACTTAACGAACACTTATACGTAGTAGGTAAACGTTAGAAATACGTTGCTAAGATACATAAAATTCACCAGTAGTTTTCAGATAACGTTAGATTTAATTAATTATTCGAGAGGTTACAAAACGTTATATTCTTTTATACAGGTTGGTGGAGGTGAAATGCGAACATAGGGAAATATATGACAATGGAGTTATCATGCTAGGTATCTTGATACGTGGAATAAGTACTGTCAATGTCAAAGTAACTGTCATATTATTGAAATTTTTATTTTCATTAAAATATTTTCTTTGCATAATAATGTATGTGTACAAGCAGAACGAGAAAGTTTACATGCACTTTTAGATTTTATTATTATTTCTGTTATTGATTACTCTTTTTGTCACACAAATTCACATTACTTCGTTTTGTGACACTACTAGAAAATATATCAAGATACATAGCATGAAAGTTCGATTGTCATGTATGTTCCCTATGTTCGCATTTCAACTCCACCAACCTGTATATCCAACGTTGAATTCGTATATAAATTAAACATGAAATTAAAAGTAATAAGTATATTTCAAACATAAAATGATACGTGGAAGCTAAATGTTGGAATAACGTAGTTTCTATACAGGATATTAACTAGGTGTTTTCATATAACGTTAGTTTAACTAAAATATCTCCACGAGCTAAAACGTGTTATAGTTTCATACATTCAACGTTGAATTTTTATATTAACCTAACATACAAATACCTACAAAAAAATGGTATAAACTTAACGAACACTTATACGTAGTAGGTAAACGTTAGAAATACGTTGCTAAGATACATAAAACTCACCAGTAATTTTCAGATAACGTTAGATTTAATTAATTATTCGAGAGGTTACAAAACGTTATATTCTTTTATATATCCAACGTTTAATACGTATATAAGTTAAACATAAAATTAAAAGTAATAAGTATATTTCAAACATAAAATGATACGTGGAAGCTAATTATTGGAATAACGTATTTTCTATACAGGATATTAACCAGGTGTTTTCATATAACGTTAGTTTAACTAAAATATCTCCAGGAGCTAAAACGTGTTATAGTTTCATACATTCAACGTTGAATTTTTATATTAACCTAACATACAAATACAAAAAAATGGTATAATCTTAACGAACACTTATACGTAGTAGGTAAACGTTAGTAGAACAGTTTTTTGAATAAAATGAAATTTTTGTATGTAAACCTCAAAATGTCTAAATGAAGAATTATTAGTAGGTAAATTAGTAGAAATATAATAAGGTAGAAAAATTTTGTGGTAGAAAAAATTGAGTAGAAATATAATAAAGGAGAAAAAAATTTGTGGTAGAAAAAATGGATGTAGTAATATAATAAGGTAGAAAAAATTTGTAGTAGAAAAAATGGAGTAGATGACATGGGGCGGTCCCATAATATTTACGTAGAATTGCTTTAAAATGAATTTAAAAATAATAACATCATTCTAAAAACGAAAAAACCTTAGGATTTAGTACTGCTTGCTAATCAATATTAAGTGAACTAACTGCAGACTGCACCCGCAGTCAGTTGATTGTTGTTGTTGAGTTGTCCATTGTTGTCGTTACAATTGTTTTGAACATTTAAAGCGATACTAACCTAATTTGTTACGGAATAAAATTAAAATATTTTTAAATTAAAAAGGTATGACCAACGAAAAATTTTTGTAACTAACTCATGTGTTCGCTTCTCTCACGCGTTAAAATGTCCGAATTAATCGCCCTCATTAACACACTAGTTTGTAAATAACTATTTCAAATAGAATTTAAATTTGAATAATTTTGTGATGGTGTGTGATCGAAATTTAAAACTTGAATAAATTATTGTTACCAGTTACCACCACGACAGCAGGGCAGACCTGAAATGCATTTTCGCATGGATGTCCAAACTATTACTATTTGAAAAATATCGACATTATTCTTCCCTCTTCATTTTTTAAAATATTGTAATAATTATATTGTTGTGATAAAAAATAAACAATTATATTTTATATTACAAGGCAATTACTCTATTGGGCAATTAATTTTAAAATAAAAAGTTTTTTGTTACATTTTGAATTTGTATACCACTGCCTCGACTTGCGCAGTAGAGGTGTACACAAGCTAAGCGCAGACTCGCGCACACTCACTGATCACGTGATCACGTCGTACGGCCAAGCCACGCCACGCTTGGCTTCTTGGCTTCTTTCTTGTGTTTGCAAACAAAGAACAAGGAAAACGTGTTTGTGTTTGTGCTTGGTGAGCTGTGATTGAATCTTTGAGAAGTTCATCAACTTTATAAAGGTATGTAAATATATTTCTTGTACTTGTATTTTATGTAGGTAATATAGGAACAGTAGATAATAATAATTATTGTTCACTTAAAACTTGCACAAATTCGCCTTCCTATCGAATCAACTTATAGGTTAAGCCTTAAATAATATCAATTTGTTTAATATTAATTATGCTTTGTATATAATTTGTACATTAATAACTTATTATTATTTGTTTTAGTGTATACTATAATGTTCAAACGTAAATTACTATGCATAAAGTATATACAAAGAATGGTTCGCAGAAAAGTTAACCAAATAGTTAATTTAGAGAAATCTAGAACACTGTCCCTTACTGCTGACAGCGAGGTTGAAAGCTTAAATACCCAAACAAATTTTTATAACGATGTTCAAGAAATTAGTACCCAGTTTAAATTGTCCGAAAGTAACTCTTCAACATATGTAAAAGCATCTTCATTATCCGAAACTAATTTTCCTTTTGGAAATTTAGGGTATGTTCCAAAATTAAACCACATGTACCATGGTAATTTTTTACCACGATCACCGTGCTAGAGAGCACGATATTTGTGGTAAATTTGTATTTGTGTATCGCGATCTCACAGTTTTAACTTAAAAACGTTGGTTTGTTTGTTGAATGGCTGATTTTTATTTGTTGAAAATGATTATACTTATACAAACGGATTTATCTATTCGAAAAATTTACGAAATCGTATGTAAACATATATTATTTGTGTAATATTATATTATGCTTTTATTTAAGGATGAAAAAGTATGTTTTTGTGACTTTTCTGCTTCCATTTCAATAAATACTCTAACCTAAATGTCAAAATTTTACCGAAGCGTTTCACAAGTGACTGAGAGAAACGTCACATTCAGTTACCAAAGAATTACCGTAACATAATACCACGGTAAACATGGTTTAATTTTGGAACATACCCTTAATTAATGTTGCACCCAGCACATCAAAACCAGCCTGTCATTTTTCGAAGAAACTCATACTTCCAAAATATTTTGGTCATTAAATACAAAAAATTGTTTAGGGTTTAGTATGAACTAGTATAAAATTTGCATAATTTTTAAATTGTTTTTTCGCAGCTTGCTATGAAGGGACTGAAAAGAAGCTTGATTTGTTCATAAAAGAATCAGAACAAGAGAGCGAAGACACTGGGAACAGCAATTTACTAATAAAAAGAAAACAAATTGAGGAACAGAGTTAAGATGACGAAGAGAGTAACATTGCGACTCCAAGATCCTCGTTGTCAACCATTTCTGTTTCTACGCCAACATCTCGTTCGTCGTCTTCTTCGGGAAGTAAGTTATTTGATTAAATATGTTATATACAATAATTGAATATGAACTCCAAATTGATATTTAGCAAATCTGAAAATTATTTCAAACTGTTAACAGATTCATGGCTTTTTATGAACATTTTTTGTTAAACAACTAGCGAAGTTTTAGCCTATGAGTTACTTGATGACGAATTTATAGCGTACACTTTAAGAGTCAACTAAGGACTTTAATTTAAAAATATAATACGTGATCTAAACGTCATTAGAAAAATCACATTTAAAACTTTTTTATTAACTATTTATTTTTAGATATTCCAGATATTATGAAACAAATTTTACTAACTGCTCAACAAGAGCAGCAATCAATGATGATGAACGAGATTCTCAGAGTCCATCGCGTAAACAGCAACTCCATAGATTTGCAAAAACCTGAAGAACTTCCTGACATGCCTGTAAAAACTCGAGAAGATATGCTCAAACTTATATATAGAACTTACATGATGAGCAATACTTTGTATTTGTGTAAACCTAATTATAACTGAATTGTTCCCTTATTGTAGACCAACAGATTGTCTTCTATTGGTGGTATAACTGTAGAAACTTTAACTTGTAGAATTCAAAAGTATGTTATTTCGAATGAGGTGGCAGCATTATATAATTGGAAAGGGCGAGATAAATTATCATATGAAAAAAGAAAAAACTACGCTATAGCAACCATAGTGAACATAATTGAAGAATTGAATTCTTATGGGTATCAAACCAAAATTTAGGTATATGACCTTTTAAATAGTTGTTTTTAATTACTATGTCCCTAAAATATGGTTTTTGTCTTATTACAGATGCCGTGAAAAAAAGTTTTCCGCAAGGAGAAGGCGAAGATTTAAAAATAGCGAATTGCATTAAAGACTGGCTACAATTTGCCAAGTTACGATTGGCCAGCAAGAAGAAATAATAATTTACTTCACGGCTGTTATAAAATGCATCAATCTCCTTTAATGGAAAATATTTTTCTTTGTATGCTGGTGCCATTGTTAACGTCAGTAATTACCTGGTATTTATTAAAATTTAATTATTTTGTATATTCGTTCATATTTTAATAAAATTTATTTATTTCAGTTATTCAATTATCCAGTGTGTTTTGTTAACTAAACATTTATATTATGCAGTACTGAGAGAAAACTTATATTATTTACCTTTCTAATAATTATTATTGGGAGTTATACTTACATAAAATGTGAGCGATTCCGTGCAGCGTCTTTAAGAATATTGTTCTACTGGTGTAACTCTTCTTTTGTCTTCAGAAAATGGTATTTACAAATAATTAACGTCTATATGTATTGAGCGATTGACGAAAGTGTTAACATAATATTCAAATCATAATCATTCACAGCGTGTTCAATAATAGCATTTTTTTAAATGGCCGACAAGAGTAAAGTATCAAACTTAATATACCTAGATAACATATAAAAATTTAAATGAAATAAATTTTTGAAAGCATTGTAGGTAACTATAAAAATTCCACGACATTTTTTCAAATGCAATTTTTGTCTTTAAAATTTTTTCTTATTTTACTTTAGTTATCCATTTCCAAACTGTTTTATTATTATTAGACACCTTGTTTGCGAAAATATAATTTCATGATATAACTTGTATTAGTCATGTTAAGTCAAACTTTTACACCTTTACACATTATTTGCCAGATAAATAATTAACTTCTTTCTTATTGGTAAACACTTCTGTCAATCACGCAGAATTTTATGTTATTTTCATATATAATACCATTAGTGACTATGATTTTGCCAAAAAATACCAAAAAATAATAGTCACGTATGGTATTCGGCTTGACAATTTCTCGAATTATTTTATTTATTCCAAAAAAAGTAATTTATTTTTAAAACAATCATCAACTGACATTTTCACTAGTGAAAATTGTCACTCTAGTTCGTCTGTGATTGGTACAATTCAGCAAAATACTGTGTTTTGATTGGATGAAAAACTATGAGTGGAATTGTCATTAAAATTAATGAGTTTAATGTTTCAGATAAAACATAAAATAATGAGTCTCGTTTAGTATTATAGCTGTACTTTGTTTCTTAAGTTTCTAGTATGTATGCCTGTATCATAGATTTATTTAAAATACATTTTTTAAATACTACTGAATTTCATTTAAACAATTTTCAATCAACATGTTATTTTACTAAACCTTTATGGATCCAAAAGTCTGGCAATTAAACTGAATAAATAGGTGTGAACTAAGCTATGCTACTTATACTGCAGGCATTACAAGAAAAAAGGCCAGTTTCATTTGATACATCCATATGTTCTTTTCTTACATCCTGCAATGATTATTTATCGCTGTTAGTACTCGATATAGCCTTTATAAAATTGAACTCGTGCTTCGCACTCAGGTAAGTACTGAGTAGAACGCAAAAATAATTTTTTTAGCATACGACTATTTATTAATTATTAACGTATAAATATAATGTTCTTCTAGCGTTGAAATGCATGGTTAAATATAAACATGAAAGTATACTATTATATATACGTTAAATATTTAGTTAAAGTTTACGTTAAAACGTGGAACTTTTTTGCGAATATTTTATGTTAACAAATTATTCTATTTTAAGCTTTTTCGCGTATATATATATATATATATATATATATATATATATATATATATATATATATATTTACGTAAATTTTCAACGTTTTTTTAACAACAGTCGTTTATTAGAAATCTACGTATACATTATTAGTTGATTAAGCGTTAATATGTATAGTTAAATAAAGATTTAAATATACTTTTTAATATACGTATAAAATTTAGTTAGGAATAACGTTGAAACGTGGAACTTATTTGCATAGATTTAACGTTCATAATAATACTATATTTTAACGTAAATTAACAACGTTTTTTAAGCAACGGCCGTTTATTAGGAATCTACGTATAAATTAATAGTAATTTTAGCGTTAAAATGTAAAGTTACATAAACATATAAATATATTATTATATATACGTATAAAATGTAGTTACGAATAACGTTGAAACGTGGAGCATTTTTGCGTAGATTTAACGTTCATAATAACACTATATTTTAACGTAAATTAATAACGTTTTTTAAACAACGACCGTTTATTAGGAATCTACGTATAAATTAATAGTAATTTTAGCGTTAAAATGTAAAGTTACATAAACATATAAATATACTATTATATATACGTATAAAATTTAGTTACGAATAACGTTGAAACGTGGAGCATTTTTGCGTAGATTTAACGTTCATAATAACACTATATTTTAACGTAAATTAATAACGTTTTTTAAACAACGACCGTTTATTAGGAATCTACGTATAAATTAATAGTAATTTTAGCGTTAAAATGTAAAGTTACATAAACATATAAATATACTATTATATATACGTATAAAATTTAGTTACGAATAACGTTGAAACGTGGAGCATTTTTGCGTAGATTTAACGTTCATAATAACACTATATTTTAACGTAAATTAATAACGTTTTTTAAACAACGGCCGTTTATTAGGAATCTACGTATAAATTAATAGTAATTTTAGCGTTAAAATGTAAAGTTACATAAACATATAAATATACTATTATATATACGTATAAAATTTAGTTACAAATAACGTTGAAACGTGGAGCATTTTTGCGTAGATTTAACGATCATAATAATACTATATTTTAACGTTCGGTTATTGTAATTTTCAACGTTTATTTAACGTAACTGTGTTTATTGGGCAGGCGTTCGCGATTCGTTATTTAGTTCGCGGAGTGCGAGCTGCGAAGCCAGCTAACGACGCAGCAATTAGAGGTAGAACATAAATAATACGCACGTCCACGCTTCAGATTATCTACTAATATGTGCCGTAATTGCGACCGTAAATGCCCAGTGACAGGAACTTGGTTGCCCATGGAGCAAAGTAGTGGGAGATAACTTTTATTTTATTGGACATAAAATTCTAAAGCCTCTGATGCGGCTTTCTAATTGCTTTGCAAATTGCCTGGATATAAACAATTCTTGAAAATTCTAGTATATACAAGAACATTCTTGCGTAGAATCATAAAACACCCAAAAATTCAGAGACAAGAAAATGCATAGGGAAGAGTGTGCCACAATGACACAGAAAATGATTTCGTTATTCTAGAACTTTTGTTTATTAACAAATAAATGTTCAAAGTGCAAACATAATCACTTTATTATAGTTTTCATGAATTATAAATAATCCCTTTTTTATGAAGTACGTTAAAAATAATTGAAATTGTCTCATTGTGGAACTTAGTATATGTTCCTCAATGACACTTTTTTATATTTATTTTAAACGTTAATTTAAATTTCTTAAAAACTAAAAATAACAGTTAAAGATTTAGCGAAAATCAAGAGTGTCCAAATCTACTTCGAAACTAAACAATTTTGTTGTCTTCTAGTTCCTGGAGTGACAGGTTTTGGTAAAATTATGTGTATGTCTTTGTCGTTTACTACGGAAATATCTTCAATCACAGGATACTTAAACTTGCCCAAAAATTTATCAGATCTTTACACAACTTTACCGACGTAAAAAAAATTATTTCAAATGTCATAAGAACAAAAATGTCTCATTGTGGAAATATTTCATTGTCTCATTGTAGAACATCGCGCCAATATTTAATTAAATATTCATATCTCGTCTTAAGAACAGCGGAATGAACTGTAGTACAGTGAAATGAACATTAATATACCTTACGATAGTACATCAAAATAGAACAAAATTCATCTTTTCAGTTTATCTTACGTGTATAAAAAAACTTGCATGCATAAGTTAGTTTAATAAAAAAAAACACACTCACCTGAAATACAATTTTTTAAATAATTCTTAACCTACTAGATAGATTTACACCAAACTAAAGCGTTACAACTTATGCCTCATGTTTAATGTAAATGAGTACAAATCGCTTTTAAATACGCGGCAGTTTAAACAAAAAATTCGTTTGTCTCATTGCGGAACACTCTCCCCTACATAAAAAAATGCATTAATAGAAAATTCAAATTTAGAATCTGATGTAGGTATGCAAAAACGTAATCTGGAAGGCTTTTTAAATTAGAACTGACCCTAAAATGGAAAACGCCGCTGCACGCAGCTTGTAGGGCTGCCACGAGGGGGGCACTATACTCGTTCTATTGGACAGATTTTCAATTTTGTTTCAATACCGCTGACACTCGAACACGTGAGAATCTGGCGCATCTGTAATGAAGCAATGAAGGCGGCCTTGATTTTTTTAAATTTGAATATTCCTTTACATGAATTTTCTCTGTCCACTGGATTCTTGATATGAATTTTCTTTTTATGTTTTTATACAAGTTTTCTAAGGCATGAAGTTTTGCTCGTTTTATGATTCTAAAGGTAAAAATTTTCTCTTCACTGAATTTTCTAGTTACTTATAAATATCTAGTGTTGAAGACGTTCTCCCAACTAGTTGTACTTAGAAATAGGCTTTATTTATAGTCTGTTAATCTTTTCTTTATCAGATTTGACATAATTCAATTTTTTGTATTTAATTTATGTAATATCTTTTTTGAATTGGTAAAAACAATTAGGTATGTTAGTAGTAGGTGCCTACTATTTTTTTAATGTTTGACAAAGATATACAATGTGGGTTTAGTGCAGGCAAATCAGTACTAAATAACTTAATACCTTTCACTGATTTCCTAAGTATGTAGCAATATGGATAATCGCAAGCAGGTTGATGTGATTTATACGGATTTTAGCAAAGCATTCGACAAAGTGAATCACGATTTGTTGTTACATAGGTTGACTCAGTGTGGAATACATGGAACTTTGCTGAGATGGGTCGAAAGTTACATCAAAAACAGAACTAAATTTGTTGTATGTAATGGATTCAAATCTAGAAAAATACACGTATCGTCAGGGGTCCCACAGGGCTCTCATCTGGGTCCTATTCTCTTTAATTTATATATAAATACAATATCATCTGTTTTCACAAATAGTAATTTTCTGCTTTACGCGGATGATTTGAAATTTTACAAAGTAATAGAGACCCAGGATGACTGCACCTCCCTTCAACTAGACCTTTCTCGACTTTTTGAGTATTGTACTAATAATCATCTGCTTCTAAATCTAGATAAATGTTCAATTGTAAGCTTTACAAGAAATACAAATCCTATTTGTTTTAATTATTCGTTAAATGACACTTTATTACCAAGAAAGGAAAGCATTCGCGACCTAGGCATTTTATTTGATCCTAAATTAATTCTCTACAATCACATAGACTTCATTACAAATAAAGCATATAAACTTCTAGGATTTATATTACGCTCTACTAAAGCATTTAATAATATAACAGTTATCACTCTTTTGTATAAATCAATTGTTCGTCCTCAATTAGAATATGCGACTTCCATTTGGAATCCTCAGTACAATAAACATATACATAGGATTGAATCCATACAAAAAAAATTCTTGCATATTCTATGTTATAAATTTAACATAGAATATACTAACTATGCTGAAATGTTAAAAGTATTCAACTTATCAACACTTGAGCAAAGACGATCAAATGCTGATATGATTTTACTATACAAAATATTAAATAATAAAATTAACAACCAACTGTTTATTGATAAGTTTACTTTTAATGTACCACAAAGAACGACTAGGCATTTTAATACATTCTTCATTCCATCTTGTAACTCTAATAATTATCTAAACTCTCCAATAATCAGACTCATGTTAACATATAATAAATTATATCAGCATCTTGATTTCTTCAATTTAAATATTAACGAAATTAAAACCCATTTCAAAAATTTGTAAAATTTGTAAACGTACCTTTAACTATAAATCTACAATTTATTTTGTTACTTATTCACTGTCTCAATATTACACTGTCTTATTATTTATGATCTTTGTATTTGAACAACATATTTTAAACATAATATTGTAAATATTATAATGTCAAATATGTATATTTATGTAGTGGAAGCTCATAATCGGGCAACTGTCAGCTTCCCTTTGTTTCTAAATAAATAAATAAAATAAATAAATAAATAATTTTCCTTGGATTTTACTGGCATAAATTGGAAGCTACTTACAATAATTTATAAATAAAAATAATATCAATTAACAATTTAATAATTTTTTTATAATTCAGTTTACTTTAGTAAAAAAAGTCTAGATCAAAACTTTTCGAATGCATATGTATTTGAGTTTACAGTGGTAATTAAATTACATCATAAAATTCTAGTTGAATAAAATATTGCTGTCAATATTTCTAAACTCACGTATCTACGAGTATACGAGACTATACTATTACGCCGCCAAACATAAACATGATACGTTTTGCATTTGAATTACACTTTCAAAAATTCACTTCTGATCAAAGCGCATCTCTCAACAAAGAATTGAAATCCAATATGTATCTCGCTAACAAAAACATCTGTTATATTCCGATCTCTCGTTCTTTACAATCATGTTGACTACAGAGGTGTTCCCGGTGTTACCTCCTCTTTGGAAAAGCAAAGGCAGTGCGTGAATACGTCAAGAGAGAATGTCAGTAAACACACATGAGATTCCAAATCACTGGTAGTCTGTGATTTAAACTCAGTCAGATTGAAGAAGGGTGGAATATGTTCGCATTGAAAGTACTGAGAATTGGGGATGGTTTAAGGGTTTTCTGATTCGTCCCGGAATTTATATTTTATACGAGTTAGTGTTTAATGACCAGTAGCACCACCTCCACTTAAATTTTAAGTATTCCTGAAATGAACAATATTGAATTCAAACAGGAGAGGATGGGCAAAAAGGCAAATTTCCGAAAGCTTAGACCTTCAAAATGGCCTCGAAAAAATTATGTGCTCTACGTTTAAAAAATTGTAATTCTATATTTTTAAAATTAGGTAATTTTCCTATGCTTAAAATAATTTTAAAATAACTAATTATTGCATCGAATAATATGAAATATAATAGTTATTTACTTTACTAGTGGGTAAAGTAATAAGGAATTAGCCAAAAGAAAAGCTTAGCTCACGAGAACGACGACTGAGTGCGATAATTTTCTGGACTGGATCATTCCTTTTTGCTCACGTGTGAAGAATAACGTTTTATCCAAAACCTCTTAATAACTGCTTGAATATTTTAAGAATATTATGTTCTAACCAAAAACATCGTTACTATGGTGACTTCCAACAAGCAATGTAACAATTTACTCTCAAGTGAGTATAATTTTGATCAAAGTGGGCAATCTTTTGCTTTGCTTGTTTAAAATTGCTTGTTAAATAATAATTATGTATCAAGCTTTATAAACGTCATTTTAGTCACCAGTTTTTATGAACGAGCGCATCGAGTGTATAAAAAACGCGTATCTAGAGAGTTTATACTATACTAAGTCTTATTCTACGACCACAAATTAAGCTTCCTAAATATGTAAAATTTTATTTAAAATAATTCGAACATTTAGGTTAAATCATAATGATATTATACATAGCCACAAAATTCTACTTAGGCAAGTGTATTTAACTGTAAATTTGGAAAAAAATTCACAATGTTTGAAAGATATTTAATTTTCCTCAGTTTTTCACAAAAATTAAATGTCAAATATAGGAGCCAACTTCAGCCCGTGCTTAATATGTCAGTTGCTATGTTCAGCCCGTGACTAAAAACGGCCAAAGCCACGGCATGTCGAAGTGTGTTTAAAATGTTATTCAGCGCCATGGAAACCAGTTCGTTAAATGATGTTTTAATACCAGAATTAGAAAAAAATATTTATATTCAGTTTCGATTATTTGAACAATTAGATTTTATAAATTTACCAAACCTAGCGCTCACTGTATAGTGTATACCTACTATATAATTTTTTTAATAATTATTATTATTTTAATATAGTGGTATTCATCGTGCATCCGGAAGTAGTAGTTTCTTGAAGTTTGGAAGTGTTTTTCTTAATTATCATTAAAAAATGTGGATTAATGACAAATTTTGTGTTAACCTACTATGCCATTATCTACAATTTGTATGTCAAACTTTTTTCTCTATCTAGCACCATTTAACAATTACAAATTCTAAAATTTGTTAAAATCCCAGTTTATCTGCTTATCTATAAATACAAAAAATAAAAATATTTGAGTGTATATGATAAGTAAAGTATTAAAAACTACAATGGTATATTTGTGAGTACCTACCTACCTATTTTAGTAGTACCTATAATAATAATAGTATGGCGAGAGGTCATGTGTTGGCTACATGAGTTTTTTTTATTGTAGGTAGTTACCTATATTATGATAATGACACAATTTAATTTGCTGCCATAAAAAGAAAGCAGCATTGTAGAAAAATATAAAAAACAAGTTTAACTTCCCGGACTTATAAGAGCCATAGTATAAAACTAAAAATGATCTGATCGAGTATCGGGTATAATATGGAAAATCATTAAGTATTAGACGTGAAAATGTATATGGTTCGAAGTGTTGCATTTCCAAATATCTGAACAAATTCCGGTAAACATCATTGTTAGTTTTTCTCCACGAGCAAAAACGTCAAATTCGATTAACTCCGTCGTCGCCATCAGCGGCGATGGGCGAATCTTCGGCCGGCGTCGCAAGAAATACGCGACGGCGCTGAAATGTTTGTGACAGCTGCGATTTATAGACGCCGCCGCCGCACCCCCCAACAAATATCCGTTATTAGTTCGCCATTATGTGCCGCCCTTATGGCCGCTCGCCGCGAAAACGACGCCCGAAAAATAATACAAACATTCAAATGTTTCTCAATGGAAATTTGATCATAATTGCGTGTTCCAGCTTTATTGTGATTGTGGTTCCCTGTTGAGTTTTATTGTTTGTGTTGCAGAATACAAAAATACGCATAAAACATTTAACAACACCTGCACAGTGATTTCAAAAATCCTGAACACTGTTTGGATTAAATTACCGTGCCATTGTTTCCGCAATTCATAGATTTAATGAACGATAAATCAAACATTCAATATTAAACTTATACATGCGTACACCGATACAGGTTGAACCGAACAGTATATATTTTTCAGTTGAAAAACATAATTAATTCAAAAATATTGAAGCTGTGGAACACCGAACTATTTTCCTGAATTATTAATAAATTATTTATTTGGGTTTAGTTATGTATATTTTTATTTATTCTGAATTACTTAAATTGTTTCATGTACCTATTAAATAATAATAAATTCGTCCAAACCCGAATAATATCGCCTGGTTAGTTCATGCACTATTGACATAATGGTTGTTTATATGTATCAAGGGCATTATGATAATTTTTAAGCCGGATGGATATAAACATTAATTAGTTAATGCCCATAGTGCATACAATATTTTATGCACGATCGTATCATAATTTGACAGTTATACACGAATTTCTTTGGCATAAACGTCACACTTTATAGTCCTCGGACCACTTTATAGCTCAGTGCGCCATAAAGAAACGTCGAATCAATGCAAACAGTTTAGCTAATTTTCCTCATATAAACTACTAATAATTCTATAAATAATCATATTTTTTATTTAAATCACATCATTTTTACTTACATTTAACATAAATTATCTTATAAATGTTTAATTCAACTTTGACATTTTGATTTTTGTTTATTTGATCTTAGAAACAGTTTAAGAATTTAATAATTTTTGGCAATTTGAACAAATAAATTAAACTAATTATTTATTAGATAATGTTCAACCATAACTTGCTTTTATGGCTCGTGGACGTGTGTTTAGCCCTCGGCTGACGCGCGCTCGGGCTTAAAATCACGTCTCACGCCATCAAAGCTTTTGTACACTCTTAATACATAAATAACATTAGTACATTCAAAATTAACCCAGTATTGAACAGAAATTGGACTGACCTGGTACTGCATTAATTGAAAAGCAGATGAAAACTAAAAACGTAAATTATGAATTAATGGATAAAAACATTCAATGGACTCTCCAATCTTTAATCTCAATTTGGGTTATTAAGGAGGGTCGATACCTAAATGCTGGATTTCACTGTGAGGCTTGGTACACATAAATAAACAAAGGATAAAATTATTAATTTAAATAAATACTACCGTTTATGAACTATTTAATTAAAAAAATTAAATTACAAATGGTTTAATACAACTATATTCAGTTTTTTCATTAAAACTTGTTTCCATATTAAGATTTTTCAAACAAATGAGATGTCTTGAATAGCTAACGGTTGTCCTCAAGTGCGCCTAATGCCACTTTTTTATTTTTTTTGTTTTAAATATGTGATAAAATACGTATAAAAATCTCACGAAATAGCTAAAATTGGCCATGTTTACTGTTTAGCCATGAATATAAAAAAATCTGACGTGGACACCACATGACTTCCTTGTACGCCTTGTGTGTTCATACTTTTCTTAATAACTAAAATGTAGAATAATATAAAAAATTCTTTTAACTTATTATACTAGTATACTCACAAATATATTTTAGTCATTTTATTTAAACTGCAGAAGAAGATATAAAGCATATTTTACTATTGTCACTGTCATGTCATAATCATTTAAATTTTACGTAGTAACAAATGTTAATCGATCATGGACTACAAGATACCGAAATACTAAATTATAAATATATACTTTAATTATACTTAAATGATACCAGATACAAAAATATTTATAAAATACCGATTGTTGGTAATAATCACATAATCTTTCATTTAAAATAAAAAAATTTGTGTTAAATTAAATATTTATCGAAATATTTGAAAAAAGTACTACTTCCGGTTTATAGATTGAAACCAAAAATAGGAGGTGCACAACTAGATGCTATAACAGTCCTAAATACAAAATTTCAACTTTCTACGTTTAACCGTATTTGAGTTATGCGACACACATACGTCCGTACATACGTACAGACGTCACGACGAAACTAGTCATAATGGGTTCAGAAAAGGTCAAAACGGATATTTCCATCAAAATCTAAAAACCGAAATTTTTCGCGATTACAATACTTCCTTATTACTCCGTAAAAGGAAGTAAAAATAGAGTACCAAAATGAAAAAGTGGCATTAGACGCATTTGGAGACAACCTTTATCTCTCGCTTTATCTATTCAAAAATTTGTTATTCTAAAATGTGAATTTTTATTTCAATTTTAAGGAAAAAACTAAACAAACTTTTCAGCATTATTACGCCGGTAGTGACCCCTCTTAAGATTCTGAACCTTGTATTGAAAACTTCTCTATTTTTTGTTCTTTTCATTCGGAGTGTCCATCTTGTGTCTAAACTTTCAGTCTGTCGCGTGAAACAAAGCCGCACCTTCCTGAAATTTCAGCCTGTTTAAAGTGTAGACAGTCACTTTTCCTTCCGCCAGCTTGTTTTTTGTTTCCAGTCACGAAGATCGGCTTTTGTTTGACTCGGTGCGTGTCTCCATTGTTTTGATTAATACAGTTAAGACCTCGGTTGAGACGAACCGGATTTAATTAATCCCTTTCTCGTGTCGATAACGTGTTTTGCGACACACGCGGTTGCCGCGGCCACGTATTTCACGACAGCAGCGACGGAGACGAGAGATGGATTTCATGTGGCGTGTGCTGCTAATCCTAAGGATACAGGGTGTTTGGTTTCACACGATCGAATATCTACATGGCAAACTCATTCGCGGGAGAAAACTCTCACTCTTATTCTAAACTTTACATGAAGGATTTTCTACGAAATCATATCGTTTAAGGGTATCTCAACCTTATAGTTTAAATACACTCGAGGAAAAAAACGCACCACTCGAAAATGCACCAAAAATGGCAAAATTTCAAAGTGCGATATCTCGGTTGTATTTCGACTAAATTGGATGAATCTTCGAGTTCTGAAAACGTTGAAGTGTTATCTTTAATGTGATGATAGCCAATGTGACAAAAAATGCACTCCATACCTCCCGCCCCCCTAAGAAAAAAAATGTACCTGATGTAATTACATCATATTAAAGATAAGACTTCAACGTTTTCAGAACTGAAAGATTCATTCAATTTCGTAGAAATGCAGCCGAGATATTGCACTTTGAAATTTTGCCATTTTTGGTGCATTTTCGAGTGGTGCGTTTTTTGTTTCCTCGAGTGTAGTAATATTTAAGTTTTTTTTCCCCGATAGTTTAGGTATAGATATATTCTCTAATAATAACCAAAAGTGCCCGTATCTTGATGGATGGTTACCGTATACATATCGTAAAATAAAAGGCGTGATATTATGTAGATTTGAATATGTATACATAAAATTAAAGAATAATTTAAATCAAAATATAAAATAATATAGAAACTTTGACACTCTTATAACTATGTACAATCAGATGAGAAACTTCAGTCTGCCAGTTAAAAATAGTGAACAGTTTTCTCGCGAGATTAATAGCTAAAATAAATTAAACGTCAGTTTAAAAGGAAACGGGAAATGAACTGATTATAGTAATAAAATTCTTTCCATTGTCCTGAAACTCATTGATGATATCTAATACATGTCAGCCTTTATTGAAATCTTTGGAAATGAGCGTCAAGTGATGAAATTATTAAACTTGTTATTACGTTGGTTTCCTTAAGAAGTTTGATCGTATGGAAGATTGAATGTTACGTAACCTTTTTAGTAATTTTTTGTATAATTAACAAAGGGTAACCACAAATAATATTCTTACCTTCATTTCTATTATAAAATTATGCTCCGTGCTGCTTGCAAAAAAATAGATTTTTTAATTATAATTATTTTTTATTTTATTTAACTGCCTCCTGTTCCTAACAATGGGCTAGATTCAGCCAAGACTGTTCTTCCAACTAACCCTCTTGAGTCGTTGTTACAACCACTAGCCGGTGCCCGATAGCTTTGTGGTTGACAAATTAATTGTATTTCAACGAGGAATTGAGACGAGAGTATACTGAGAGTACACCTGATTCGGATTCGAACCCACGACCTCTCTAATCAGAGCTAAAAAGTACTCTACTACTGTGCTACCTACCTTTTATTTAAATTCAGAGACTTTTTTGGCACAAGAAGAAATTGTAAATAGAAGCAGATATAAGAATATTCTAAAAAGAAATAATCATTTGATGAAATTCGCAGTTATTCACAATTGAAGATCGAATTCTTATGAACTATGCTCAAAGCCAACCGAAAATAATATAAATTCCTCGATAAATTCAGTATGACTTCTATAAAAATGATCGATCATTGAATTCACAATTCAGCAATATGAAGTATGTAATTCCAATTCATCTTAATTATATTCACAAAAGACTTCTTGCATGGTATTGAAAATGAGATTTCTATCATAATGTTATAGATACCTAATGTCGAAATCATTATGTAAAAATATATACATTACGTGAGTTTATTTTTCGTGAAACATGGGATTCATCATATCTATGCAATCTATGGTTACGAATATGACAGCAATATATTAGAGCATTCTTTATAAAATAAAACATAGGGAATAAATTTGAAAAATTGTTAATTATTGTCACACTGCTGCTACCTGGAAATACGATTTATACTTTGAACAATTAAGTTTATGTCGAAAGCGTCCCACGGAACTATTGCAGCTTACTAATCTTATATTGTTCAAGAATAATACAGTTTCATTTTAAAAAGAACGCTCTAATACATTGCTGTCAAATTTAAAACCATGGATATAAAAAAAATTAAATTCATGTTTCAAAGCCGTGTTTTATTAAACTGAGAATTTTTTTTCTGTGAGGTCAGTTTTTTAACAGAATAGAATGTAACCTGTTGTTGGCTGTTTAGGTTTTGCTTTCCTGTTTCGCCTAACATGTCGACATGTTGGCTACTCATTAGTTAAGTTCTCTTGTAAAACCATTAAAATTTATTCTTTGTTCACCAAAAACTTTGTAGCAGACCTAAAGATGGCTACATCCAATAGCCGAAACGTCGTTTTTTAAAATAAAAACAATATAAATGCCAGTTATTTTTCCTTTCCTTTTGTATTTGTTCATAAAAATTTTGTCAAAAAATGCGTGTCCCATCTTCAAAATTATTTAATTAAAAAATCATCAGTAGCCTATTGCATTCTAGTTACAAAACAGAGACCTATATCTTTGAAATATAACTTTTGAGTGAGTGAAAGTTAAACACAGAGTCCACACTGCTCTTAATCTCCCTCTTGTTTCCTGCATCGCTTCGTCCAGCGGTCAGCGCTGGGCCGGGCAAGTTGGGCAGCACTTACCGGGGGCGCAGCCCTGACTAGCGGGCCACGCACTCATCTCAAGTCACGCGTGGGGCGCGCGCCCCGCCGAGGCCGAGTTGGAGATAAAAGCATCACAAATTAGAACCCGGCGGAAAGTGGGTGAAATGCGCCGCTCTTCCCTCGCTTGTTTGTGTTGCAAAGTGAGTGGAGTGTGGAGTTGGGCATGGGCGTCCGTGGAAGAAGGCCCCAGAAATGTTTAGGTGCACAATGTAAATAGTTTATTACATAACAAGTGCATGATATCCTGTGAGTGAGAATGTTGACGCACGAAGCTTGCCGAGTTCGGAAATCTCACGAACATTCGATAGACACTTTCCTACGAGTTGTGTACAGTATTTTGCCCACGACCGTAAATCTTAAACGTTTTATTCATGAATATATTTTAAAGTCAATAATTATTGTCACTGTCATAATGATAAATGATACAAGATTTTAAATGACAGGAATATAAGTTCAATTTAAATTCTTGAATTATACCAGATACAGTAAAAATAGGTACTTTCTACATTAATTTATGTGGATAAATCACTTTTAATGTCGTATTTGTCAATTTTTAATTAAATATAATTCAATTTATTATGAAATAGGTATTCAATTATACAAAAAATTATCAAATGTCAGAAAGACAACACATGCCTACTAAAAGGTGGAACAAAAATTTAAACCGTGTAATAAGATCTGTTCGGTAACATATCGAACGGGTTGAACGGATATGTAATATTGTTTATTTTCGTAGCTAGTTAACTGTATGGAAACTGTTTGTTTCGTACTCGTGGGACAAATTTGTAACAAACGGATTGTTTGCTTATTTATTTTAATTGCTTCCTCACAATTGGGGAGATTCAGCAAAACCAAGATTGTTATTCCATCTAATCCTCTCGCGCAAGTTATTGTTACACTTACAACCACTAGCCGGTGCCCGATAGCTTTTTGGTTTCCAAGTTACTTGTATCCCAACTTGGAATCCAAATCTAGCTATAAAAATTTCACACTTGATTCGAATTCGATCCCCCTCTATCACTGTGCTATCCCGCCGTTAATTCGTAATATTGTGTAATTTAAAATTTCCGGAAATACAGGTATTATTGGGAAATATATTCGGAAATATTTCCAGAAATAAGAATTATTCCATACAAGGAAATTCCATAACTACAAAGAAAAATATTATTACATTGCATTTCCTATAACTGCGTTTTGAAATATGTTGCAGTGATTCTAAATCTAAATCGAAAGAATTATCATTCTGGATTACTTTATTATATTAATTTCTTTTTCGTTAGACTCAGAATCATCAACATTTTCTTCTTTTACTTCTTAATAAAATTAAGTCACTGTTGATCTGCCTGCCTACTGGCACGTTTATGCCACAAATTTGTATTGCCATGCCATTGCCATTATGTAGCCATATTGCCAATAATTTAAAATTTTAAGTAAGAATATGAGTTTCTTAACAAAATATAATTTAGAAATGTATATATTTCCTTTGTTTCCAATATTTCTACAAGACCTTCGGAAATTTTCAATATTTCCATTTCCAACGGAACACTAATCACAGTTTCCTGATCAAAGTCAATAACAATACAAATTGACGTTATTTTAATGATGAGAAAAATGTGATTATTTGGTAACATGACTAGACTGGATATAATATTTTTAATAGGATAATTTGTAGGGGCCCGAGTTATTTAAAAATGGCACATATTATGTTGCTGTAAAATTACTTAGATGTAATGCAAAAGACCATTTAACGCAAGATTTTTGCTCTACTCTAAATTCTATTATTTTTATTCTCGTTGTGCTTACGCCCTACGAAAATAGCACATTCTCCGCCTGCGTTTCTTGTGGAACATAATAAACACCGGCAACCCTTCGCGTCAGCAAAGTAGCGAGGGTAAACATGAATACCGACTTTGATATTTTGTTTATTTGGTTGTTTTGTTGAATTATTGTCTTGAATTATTTTGGTAATTGGTATTTATATAGGTGCGTGTGCCGAGCTATATGAAAAATTGTTTTTAATGTGTTTTTCAATATAGGGCATGTTTTTACTAGATTGAAAATGAAAATTGTGGAGCTGTTTTTGAAAGCGACTTTGAACAAATATAATTTAGAGATTATATTTATTTATGAATTATAATTCCAGAATTCATTATGTTTTAATAAGGTTAATGCAAATACTAAAGAACATTAAAAGTTATGAGATAAAATATGAATATTTAATAATTTCTTACAAGTTGGAGAGAGAATAATGTTTCTGAAGAAAAATATTAAAAATTGAAATAAATTTGTGAATGGTAGGAACAACAGTCTCCGCTGTCTCTTATTCTTTCTTTTCAATTTTCTATCTTTAATAAAATTCCATATTTTACGCTTCTGAATATTGTATGAGTCCTTCAGGAGTAATTTTAATAGGTCTCTCGAAAACCGTTTTCAAATCATTTAAATTTTCCTCAATTTCTTCGATTTCTCTCGAAGCTTCTCTTCCTAAAAAGTAATTACTACATTATTGAATTATATATCGCAAAACGATTAGAATAACCACAATAGCATATTATTTAACGAGAGATTTATAATGGGATGGGAAGTAGTACTTACTCATAAAAATAAAAATTTATAGCACAAGCTACAAGCGAGAGTGTCTTAATAATTAAATAAGTGATTACCTACCACACATTGAACTCAAATAGAATACAATACTTGATAATAATTACATAAGAATACAGTAAATAAAGAATTTTTTATATGGTAATTTTGAAATGACAGCTAGGTATCAGAAATATTTTATTTTTAAGATTAATTTGGGTACGTTACTTAGCAACAGATTATTATTTTCGGTGCTCCGTGTTCAGATTAAACTTCAAAGAGCCTTTACACCACGAAGTATAATAAGACAGGATATGACACTCTGTTGATTTTGTATGTGTTTCCACGTCACATAATTTTACTCCGAAACAATCAAATTGGATGGAATTAGGGGGGGGGGGGGGGCAGTGAAGTTAGTGGCGAGATGTCAGTGTAAAATTTAAATAGATATTACCTCTATAATCATAGATATTTCTAAACTGTATTTACGTGGTTTATATAATATTTAATTTAATTTTGACATAATAATAACACGTTTTGAATTTGCAAATCTGAAACGTCAAAATAATTTTAAAACTATACAGTCCACAATCTTTATTTAAAATTGATGTTAGTGTTAGAAATAATCTGAAACGTCAATATTAAATAAAGAAACTTATTATAAAATACAAGTTAAATTCGAGTTAAATTTAATTTTCATTCATATTCTCTATCCTCCAATTTAGTTGCCCGCGGAGTAAAAAAGTATGACGTAGTCAACAATCGAGTGTCATCTCCTGTCTTTATTATACTTCGTGTTCGTGCTGTATACTGAGTGTGCGACCTTGTTGGCGCGAATGCATGAGGAGACATAACGAGGTAATTACCCTCTCCTAAGAATCCTAAAGTTAGATCTTAAAATCGAATACTATTTCAATTTAATTAATACTATTTTAACTTACGTGGAAGTAAAAATAGTAAAAACTGTTAAACGATAAACTCATCCGTGTTGTAGACGGTTGGAACGTGCAACTGGGCATTTTGAATCAATTGTAATTTGACAGATAGGATGATAGGAACGACTTTGACAGATCATGTCCAATTTTTAATTAAAATATAATATTCCTATATCCAAGAAACAAACAATACATGGCCGAGTTTAGGTTGCAACATGGTGGCACCAACAAAAAATAACATATATGTTCACTCTCAGTTTGTATATGTTATAGTGCTGGAAGTTCTGTGGACCATAACCATAATATCATTCAAAAGACTTGATTTGATCTGTATAATAATTAATTTTGTTGCCCATTCTTAATATAACCCTAAACGTCACTTAAAAATGTCAGATCCATATCACCGTTGCCGAAACTCACATAATAATAAATTAAACAGTCGTAGATAAATTGCTACAACATCCTTCACTATTCTAACCTTGCTACACCTAGAAACAGATCGAAGCTCCGTCCCTCTTAGGGTGCGTTCCCTTGATGACGTCAGCTCCCAACGCGCGATGGCGGTATCTAGGTTGCGGTTACCGGAACGAACCGCACATTGCTTGACACTTCCGCTTGGAGGAATCGCCTCTTTGCTATTTCCGCTTCCGTGTCTCCTACGCTAAGAGAAAATATTAATTAAGGTGCTCGGGTTGTAAAGGAACCCCAATGGCGTTAATTTGTGATGGAAAGGGCGTGCGGTAATGAATGTCGATCTTTTAATTTTATCTGACGTCATGATGAGTGTGTGGGTTATTTAGAGGGAGTTAATATTCAACGGATGAGGTGCTAAAGAGAGGATGAATCAAGTATTTATGATAAAGGGATAATTCTCATTTGGGTGCCTACACTTTGACACTACTTTATTAGTCATTATAACAAGGATTATAAATAATTTGAAAATTGAGCTTCTTTGTGTCTTCCTTACCAAAGATCTAAAAGACAAAATCTAACTTTAAAACATGGTCACCAGTTGAACGCTGGTAAATCGGGACTATCATTTTACAATTTACAACCTGCTGACAACCAAATTACTGACAAATCAAAATCCAGATATGCATGTTCACAGCACAGTTGCTTAAAATTTTAACTGCTTGCTAAAAAAATTACCAAATGAAAACAGGTAGGTAACACTGAAGACAAAATCCTCAAAAAAACCTAAATGCTGATTGTTAGAATGATTCCTCTTTAAGTTGTATTTTGTTTTTGTTTGAAGTTTGATTAAATTAATTAAAACATCATAAGTAATTTTCTCATAATAATACAATTATTGTAATATTTGTGAAATATATAAAATCATACCCTTACATATAGACATCAACGAACTCGTTATTATCAAAAACGTCAAACTTCACAATGTCACGTTATTCAAGTCACGAGTGACAACATTTACTCACCACCTCCGGAGATGGTGACTTCGAAGTCACTTGATATGACGTAATATATCGTTAGTTCGTGTTTTGTGTCAGTTGGTGGCGTTGCGAAAAGTCACCATAGTGACTTCAATTTACTAGTAACTTGTGCATAGAATAGGTTTCTTGGTGTGAAATCTTCATGGCTTGCCTCGGATCGATATCTATTCTCGGCAGTATTCCAAGATGGGATACAATTAACTTGGTGAACACAAAGCTATCGGGCACCGGCTAGTGGTTGCGCGAAGGGGTTAAATAAAAGAACAGCCTTAACTGAATCAGGAGGCAATTAAAGTCAATAAAAAAAAATTAGTTCTTGATGGTTTTGTGCCGAACGGAATCTCCACATTTCTGTAGAAAACATCTGCACAAGGAGTGACATTTAATAAACCGGTGTAGAACCATCGGAATCATTTAGAGAAGATGCAGTAGCACCATTTAGAAGGCTAGCATCTGATTTACGCGTACCATTACGCTACACTTTTTCTTTAAGTTTCCAAGCACTTCCTTCTAGGGAGTGATGCATTACTCGCCGCCTTTATAATAGAATAATGTAAGTGAACAATTGCACAACGGAAAGACGAGACTGCTATTTGTGGCCATACATCGTAATTTATTTTCTCTTATAAAACGCACTGTCGTTCGAAAAAGAAATCCATTTTTCTTCTGCCAAGTATGAGGAATATTCTCTGTTTCGCGATTCGCGTTTGTTTGCCACGTGGCTCAAGGACTTCCAGATTAGATTTTGTTTGATTACTTGTACCTAGCTTTATTAACTTTTATTCTTTGGGGATATCTGAGGCCTTGACAATTAGAGGACATTATTAATATTTAGGATCAATTTCCATCTACATGCCAACCATTTGTAAATTAATTTATGGTTGAATGAGTTTAATATCACCATTAGACTAATATCCATAATCATATCTGTTGGCAATTACATTTACATTTACAATACATAGCAGAGCAGTGAATTGAAATGTAAATACAAATAAAAATACATTGCTACAGTATTTTGATTTGAAGATAATGTTGTGTTGGATGTAATGTATTCATGAATTATTAATCTACACGTATTATAGAGACGTGATATCAAAATTACATTTTTCACTTTCCATAAAACCATAATCACAATGTATTATATCTATACTGATGACTGGATGCCTCATAATATTGTCAAGTTGACGAGTAACAGAGCCACTGTCGCCCGACTAATGTTTTAACTGGTTTCAACAGTTAGGTACGATCTTTGAACGTTTGTTAGCTGCTTCTGAAATGAATAGTTTCACAACTGGTGGGTTCTTATATTTTTGTACTTATTTAAGAAATTCACTATTCTGGAGGTTATTATCTACTTGGAGAATAAATTCAAGGTAAACAGTAAAAATAATGGTTTATCTATTATTGTTTTTTTTAAATTTATTTGTATTTTACAATCAGCGAGATTCAGCCCAGACTGTTCTTCTGTCTAACCCTCTCGCGCAAGCTCTTTTTACAACCAGTAGCCGGTATACGATAGCTTTATGGTTGCCATGTTATCTAATTAAATCCCAACTTGGTATGGTGACGAGAGAAGATACCGATCAAATCAAGCTATGCAAATTTCCCACCCGACCCGGATTTGAACCTAAAAACAAAAGAAATGAATTGCGTTTTGTTTTGTTTTTTGAGATGAAATGCCACACATTTTCTTTAAAAAAAATTTCAGCTCTCTAAGAATTTAAAGTCTAAATAGTCCTACATATTTTTATCTGCGACTACTATGAGAAGTTTATATTTATATTATTTATGCTTTCAATTGTCAACATAAAGTTTATTGTTATTGAGGACCAAACAAAAAAAACATTTTATTGCGCACTAAAGTATTTTATGTCTTCCTAGTATGTAATTGTTTAATTATGTCATGGATACGAGGTATGTTATATACTACATTATACCCTAGGGCATTAAGAAATTGCCATGGTAATATTGAGACATCACTAATGTTTTTCTTCTGAAATTAATATATTTTCTGTCTGTTACTAGGATACCAAAAATATTAACAAAATTCGAAACGTCAAAGCGAAATGTCACTCGCGCAATATTTTAAATAAAATATTAAGACATAAAATATTGTATGCACCACGGGCAAAGGACCTTGGGCTTGTAAACATGTCGCCCTCGGATGAGCATAAACATCATCATGATGCCCTTGATACATAAATAACTATTATTGTTTACGTAGGTAAATAAAAGAAAATGGCATGATCAAACAAAATTTTTCGTTTATTTATTTTGGTATTATTGGTATCGTCATGGTTACAAATTAAACATAAATTGGTTCAACGTAAATTGAACTAACTAAATACCATTATTTTTAATAAGTAGATAAAACTATGTGCGTATTGAGCATTAAGTGTATTTGTTCCTCTTGCCGTGCGCGAGTAACAAAGAGTCACTTTACGCTCTTAACGCACAAATAACTATTATGTACTTAACCTACATGTACCTATCGTGTTACCCACAAACTGTCGGATCAGATTTTTTCATATCAATCATGCAGAAGATACATTCTCCTACGCTCGTTTAATTATGTTTGTTATTTGAACAATTTTGTTTATCCTCTCATTAAAAATCTCTTAAGTACATCAATAAACGTTACTTCGCAAACAATTGTGTCATCACTTAATCAATCACGAACAAGGGCCATTAAATATCAAAGACTCAGATCCCGATGAACCTTTTAATCTAGCAAGTGGCGTCAGTGGGCCATTGCCATTGTTTGCCGACTGTCAGACATTGTAGCATCGGGCTCGAACTCAATACACGTAGTTGTGCTGCAATCAGTCAGTCACGCGTGACGTCACGCACGTCCGACGCCATTGTGACGCGCTATCATTCACTTCCGCCGATATGAGGTGCAACTAACCAATTGGCGGTGATAGATGTGTGGAGCTGATTACGACAGAATGCTGAGGACGTAATACGAGACGTAATATATGGCGTCTTATACTCAGCAGATTATAATTTGCAATTATCAATAATATACAATTTTTATATAAATTATTTTGCGTGGTAACAAAGCAACAAATTAGAATGTTTTTTTTCCTAAAAATTATTGACTCTTTCTTGCTGTAAAATTCACAGAAAAATAGGGCGGTACACAGTATTCAGTATTGGGTCTGTATAATTTTAACATGTATGTTTATGTACTCATATTTTACAAAACAGGTCCTAAAGGATAAAGATTATCCTTAGATTGCAGCAAGTATTATTGTTTAAGTATATCAGTCATCTGAAAATTAAGTGAAAATACCTACAGTCAGTTTGCTTAATTTTTAACTAGTATACATAGGTATTTAGCTGGCAGTTTGGTTATTCTTAAAATAACTCATAACAGTAAATGGAATGACTGGTATAAAACAAAATTCAATTTTATGCATTGATAAAGGAAAGAGATTTTTAGAGGTCACTTTTTCATATTAATTTTGTCACAAGTGTACCGCCTTAAGTGGGTATTGATTAGTGATGCAGACGAGACGAGAATTTCTCGAATCTCGTCTCGTCTCGTCTCGAAATTTCTCGTCTCGTCGAGACGAGACTGGTTTTTGTAAAAAAAATTCGAGACGAGATTACAATGTCGAGATTCTCGAATCTCGACATTTTCGTCGAGATTTCTCGAATTTTTAAAATTATTTACTTTATTCAACAATTTTTAATTTTTTTCCACTAATTCGCCTTTTTGTTGTTGTTGTTGTTGTTGTTGTTGTTGTTGTTGTTGTTGTCATAGTCAAACTCAATTAAATTGTCAAGTCAACCTGTCAACATACTCGTAGATCTATCATTTTACTGGCATTGGCCATGTAAAATTATTAGATTAAATATTTTATTATTAGGGATGAAAGTGAAATATTTCCGACCGGTTAGTACTTTTACTCCCTAGGGAGGAAAAGTCAATTGGAATCCCGCATAAATCGGGAGGAAAAATACTTTTCCTTCTAGGTGGACAAGGTACTGATCGGTCAGAAATACCTCCATTTCGTCTCTAGTAATAGAGAAGAAAGGTGGCGTTTTCGATGGAGGTATTGAAAAAATAATTTAGTTACCTAGGCACTAAAAATGACATTTCAGACTGTCAGCTGTCAAAAATAGCACTTTTAATGTCAATCGGCGAAAATTTTTTTTAGTAAAAATGGTCGAGAAATCGAGACGAGATCGAGATCGAGACGAGATAACAATAATCGAGACGAGATCAAAATTTTCTAATTCGAGACGAGACGAGACGAGAAGTGAAAAATCTCGTCTCGTCTCGTCTCGACGCATCACTAGTATTGATTTATACATATTTTATGATTCAGATACATACATATATTTTTATCACATCTTTAATAATTTTATGAGTTACAGAGCTTTTATAATAATTTTTTTAACAAATCACTGTTTTCACTCAATACACATTTTATTTTGAAAGTTGACAGTTATTTGTTTGTTCCACCAGATGTTCTTTTCGACGCAGTTGGAATAAAAATTGATAGAAATCTACTCTTATTATAACCCTCTCTTGGTAAGTCATCGCTATATTGATAAGTAAAAACAATATTATTAAAGTTTTGACAACATATAATCGTTAATATAAAAAGACGACAAAAGTATGAAAAGTAAAAATACTTTAAGTTTGGTTTACGCTGCAACAAATCCATAAAATAAATCCCGGTAAAAAATCTCCACCCTACGTGAGTCTTCATTCTTCATTGAGCGTTTTCTTGTCTCCAGCGATGGTAATAAAGACATATAACACGTTATGTCAGTCGGTCCATACGAAACCTCTCGGTGCATCAACTGGCGTACAAACTCGCCGCCTCCACGGAGAGAAAACTTTGGATTAAAGTCTCGGCGACACGATAAAAAGACGCCGCGTGACTTGAACCCGAGCCCAGCGCCGACTGTAACTTTGGTTTCCCGGCTGATGAGATTTTAAATCGCGCCAGAGTGAGATGTGTGAGGAAGTGTCAAAAGTGTTTATTGTCTGGGGATGTATTCATACAGAGAAGGGAAGTGTCATATTTTCTCTGACGTATTTTGTCTTACTTTGGTTTGATTTTGGATTGCAGTGCAGGGAATTTATTTTAACGTGGAATTTTTCTTATTCGTGGTTACGATTTCGAATTTGACAGCAATGTAATGGCTGTCCCAAAATTTATGCAAGAAGTAATTTTGATAGAAAACCAGGTTTTTAATTAAAATATTTATTCATAAAGTATACAGTATAGGGTTATGTATGTAATAGCATATTGGGCAAATGGCCTCCACGGCTTAGCCGTACCATACGCACTGTTTTGTCGAAATTTACCAAACAGGTTTGCATATAAATGTGGCTGAATTTACTCTTTCAAAGTGTGTGTGGTCGTGGGCTAGTTGGCATGAATCTTAAACTTTAAAAAACCCCAAAAAAAAAAGTCAAACGGTGTTAAATCGCATGATCTAATAATTTAGAAATCAGAAAATTCATCCATATCTTGCATTTTAGGCACAAAAACTGGGATTTTTAAAATAAATCACTATTCGGACCATATTTTGTACGAAAATTGCGAACTGTAGCTGCCAAACCTTCATTATTTTTAAAATATTGCTCAACAATGAAAACGCGTTAGATTCTTTCGTGTAGCGCGAAAAATTGAAGTATTGCGTGAATTTTTAAGCCTAATTATGCTTTATTTTAGGTCAGAATGTTACTGAACCGATAAATAGCTACCAAGAAAAGTGAAATTTAAGGATGTAACCTACTCTACACTTTAGCCTAGAATTTAACGTACTGATCACAAAACAAAAAGATTTTTTTCAAAATTTGAAAATTACTTTTTGAGGTTTGTGAAGAAAATAAGTTTTGGGCTACTGGTTGACTTGGTAGTTTTAATATTAAATATTACGTTGTAACCGAGGTTGTAACTAATTAATTACTATGTTTGCTAATATAACAATTGAATTTAGTTTCAAGTAGCCGGTCACATAACTTTGTCTTTATTTAAAATAATTAGTATTCCGTGGCACTAAAAATGTTCTCTAGAAGTAAACTACCCTTATTTATAGAAATTCCAAAATAAATTTTTGTTCCAGAATCAGTACGCTAAATACTAAGTATATGCTATTAGAATATGTACCTTAAGTTATGGTACACCTGTATAGTTATTTGTTTCATTCATAGTGCTGCAGAGCACTGAAGAAGATTCAATTTGTATTTGAGTCGAAATGTTAACTATTAAGAGTTAGTTGTTTTTTACCGACGATCATTTCATCTGTAATTAAATTTTTGATACAATTTCACTTTAAAATATTTCATTATGCGAATTTTTTATTAATACGTTGTATAAAAAACCCACCGCACTTTTTATGTAAATAACTATTACTGATCAAAAAATGTTTCAAAAAGCATTATACTTCAAAGTGACGTTATTACATTACTGAAAAAAAAACTAATACCTATTTTGCTGTATCATATTTGAGTTCATTTCATGCGTACATTAATTCATATTTCATCACATCAGTGAAGTTAATTTTCATGAGAGGTTACATTTTGGCAATTATGAACTTTGACTTTTACAGCTTTTGTACGGTTTCAAACTGTCTGAAAACACGAGTTAGTTAACGTTTACTTTATGTAGTTTTGAATTATTAAATACAGCGAGAATTAACTAGGACATTAAACGCACGCGTTTAAACTCGCAGGTGTGATATTGGTGTCAACCGCCTCGTGTTTATGTCAACGGCGGGTTCATCTTCGCTTGTTTCCGCGTTGCAACAAAATAAAAACACTAGATCTTAATGAAATTATTAATAAAAAGCGTACACGGTATTTTTATTTCTGTTGCAATGTAATTAATAATTCCTTTCATAGCTGGTATTTTTCATATTCAAAACAGTTATTCTCTCAGATAAATATTTTCTTTTGTAACTAATGTTAGTTGCAGGAATACAAAAGAAGTTTTAATACTTATAATTATGCAACCTCTGTAATTTATAACTTTATCCTGTAGTAAGAAATAGTTTATTATTATTAGGCTAATTAATTAACGACAGACGAGGCGCAGCCGAGGGTATGAATCTAGCTTAGACAGTAAATCTGTATTTTTGCCATGTTAAACACATTATTTTTTCGCTGATTGTTATTAATTTATTTTAATTTAGTGATTATTTTCAATATTTTGACAGGTATCGCCTAAAAATTATATTACTAAGAGCGTTTGTTGAACGGTTGCTATGCGTTTGTTGATCGATTGCTTTGAAATAAAAAATTTGTTATTTCTATTTTTAATGAAATTTTATTGATTCATCATAGCAACAATTTCTTTTATTGCCTAGGCATTAAAAGTGACACTTCACAGACTGTCAGCTGTCAATAAAATAGCACTTTTAATGTCAATCGGCAATAGGAATATAGAAAATTATAATCGTCAATAACCATAATAAAGAAATTTTATTAGTTAAAAAACAAATTGAATAATTTGAAAACGCTCACTACAAAGCATATTTTAATAAATGTATTATGTAATAGTCGTAAACGTAATAGTTTATTGGTAAAAAATTAGTAAATATATACAATTTGGTTAATTTTTTTGGACAGCTGTGTAGTTTTTTTTCTACAAAAATCGTTTCATTCCACCCTAAGGAACAATTCAAGGAATTGACTATTTAAAACACAACGAAAAACAAAACTAATTAATATGCATTAATAAAGCCACGAATTGAAATATTAAAAAGTAAAAATTAATTCTTATTTTCTCTAATTGTTGTCGCAACAATATATGGTATGAATTTTTCAATTAAACAATGCTTTGTCATTACTCGTGTAAAATTTCAGATTTTTAATTTGAACAATATAGCCAAAATCGTAAATTCTGATTCTATTGCAGCAATATTGCAGTCAAGAAGTGTAGCGCCTTAATTATATGTACTCGTGAGTGGACGCTACCTACAGATAAGAAATGTTTGAAAATTCGTTCTCGTGAAAAGGTAAAAGTAGATAAAAGAATCGGGTCCTGGTGGTGACGTCACTCCGGTCAAGGAAGTACGTTCCACACGGCTTTTAAATTTACATGTAAATCCGAGCCGATTGAATTCCGCAGACCCGAACGCCTTTTATCGGAGTTTACATTTTGAGCTTTTTCAACGTTTAGCGCACTTTCTCATCTAAAGATTTCAGGATTCTAGAGTCTGGACCGTGGTCATGGAAACAGTTGTTTTGGACGGTTACGCGGCGCCTAAATTCATGTAAAGCGAATGTATTCGGAAAAGGGCTGAGGTGTTTGAAAGAAATAAATCTGCCATTTTTATACATCAAGTGTATTCAAAAATATTTCTCCATTTTGCTGATTAGTTTTCATTTTCGTATTATAAAGGCTGTCTCAGCAAGAAGTTGAATTTATAAAACTTAAAAAATATACCTATTAATTTAATGTTTTATTTACATTTTGTTCTTGATATGTACAGAGGGGTAGTAATGACATTTATACCTACATGAAACAAAATATCGGTTAAATGGCCACCGTTGGCAGAAATGACAGAAATTTCGCAGTATATTGCTTCCAGAACACTTTTTCCTCCCAAAAGACAGTTTTCTCCTAAACTTTTCTTCTCAGCTATTTTGAAGTAAGGGTTTCTGGATTTCACGAATTTGGTATGTAATTTCTTCTTTGAGTTCCTCAGTTGTCTCAGGGTGGTTCGTATAGACCTTACTTTTCAAAAAAACTCCAGAGAAAATAATCCAAACAAGTTAAATCGCAACTTCTTAACGGCCAGTTTTGGTCTCCTAAACGAGAGATGACACGACCTGGAAACTTTGTTTGCAACAACGTCATTGTTTCGCGTGCGGTGTGACAGGTGGCACCATCCTGTTGAAACCACATCTCATTTAAGTTCATTCCGTCCAATTCTTGCATGAAAATTAAGCACGCCGAAATGATCACGTAACACCTTTTATACTTGCAAATTCGAACCACACAAAATAACGATTTAGTTTGATTCGCGGTTCGCGAAAATAGCTGCGATTCGTTCCAATTTTCGTATTTATTCTGGTTTGGTACTTACATGTTATAACCTCACATATTGTGACTGAAGAGTACCTACACTACTAAATATTGTTAAATCGCCAGTCGGACACAAAACGAATTCTGCTATCCGCCTCATATTCTGTTAATGATGATAATTTTCTGTTAAATAATTTTGATTTTTAAACCTAAAATAAAAATTATGTAGTAAGTCTTTGCTGAAAACTTCTCGACTGTTCTCTTTTCAAGGGATGCCAACTTTATTATTTGTGAAGATAAAAACCCTCGGTGGTTTTTCCTGGTGATTGCAGATTTGCAGGGCAGAAGAGCATTGATTTTCTTGCACTCAAAGACAATTTGTCCCCGTCGCGTAGCTGAGTTAAGGTTCGAATTAAAAACATTAACATCGAGCGTACGGTTTCTATTCTTCTCGCAAATAATCGACCACTGTAATTACCTTCTTTTTTTGATTGGAGCATTCATCATGCGGCCATTCGATACTCGGCATCCATTAAAAACAATACGGTGCGGGCGCAACCGCCCTTTGTCATTTTTAATTGAAAACTACGGACGTAAAACGCGACAAAAAATCATCTGCCGTTACAGATAAGTGCGATACGATTTGGAAAACTCACCGCCATCTGCTGTTTCGTCCACGGGATCTTGATCGTGGAAAGAGGAGCCAAATTTAATTTGTTAACTGCAGCTATTTTTTGGTTATCAGTTTTTGAAATTTTCAATTGTGGCGGTTTTCAATGTTTTTATTAGGTACTTATTTAGCTTGTCTCTTCAGTTTTGTGTTTTTATATAATGTTGCTGACGATCCAATGCAATCGATGCTGAAGTCTAAGATGATAATCAAGATGTCAAATTAATGTAGTTGTTTATGATATTTTTTTCCTATCATGCTAAAACTCAGATACCTAGCGAGTTTTCAATTGCTAAGCACGTTTAAGGTCCTTAGAACACGATTTTAATAGTTTTATGATAATGTCTGTCTGTGTGTATGTGGAAATTTTGTACCCTAGATTAGATCTGATTAAATTTTGGTTTTAATCGTGTAAACGGAAATGGTTGTAACTTGAAGATCTAAAGCAGAGGTTGGCAACCTTTTTTTGGCTGCGGGTCAAAATCAACCAATATGTGAATATTGGGTCAGTGATATTTTTATTTTAAAACAGTCTTTTAGTGAATAATAAGATTTTATTAAGAAAATAATTACAATACGCTTTGTAACTTATTATACATTTTTTCGGAACTGAAGTGGATCACTTGAAATCAGTAAATGGGTCACTCAGTGACCCGCGGGTCATAGGTTGCCAACGCCTGATCTAAAGTCTTTATCTGAAATATCTTAACAATTTATAGATTAATGGTAATTTTTGTAATAACAATGTACACTAAATGATATTATTTACAATTTGTATTTGAAAATTTTTCTCTATCTAGCAACATCGTATATTATGCCAAGTAAATTTTTGATAATTATCAAAATATTTAAGTTTGATAATAAGTTTGATAATACTATTAAAAGTACTACCTATTTTACCTAGTTGTATTATATTAGTAAAATAATAATAGTAGAGTAAGGCGAAAGCTCATGTGCTGGCCACATCAGATTTTTTTATTAGTCACAGGATTTATGGTTATGTTCGTAGAATAACTTGCCATACATGTGTGCAACTTGATCCGGATTTGAACCCACGACCTATTACCACTACTCCATTTCACTGGGAATGATATTGAATTAAAAATTGAAGATTAAAATAAACCTGCACATCGTTGACGTATTGGTTGTTGCGATTTTACACCGCATATTGTTCGGTAAAGAGCATCGAATATAATTGCTTAAATATAGGCCATTAAAAAAAGTTTCTTTGTTTGAAGGCTACTTGACACAAGGATATTTTAGTGCAAATGTCAAATAAATCTCACTTAACCTCATAGAAAATTCGATATTTTAAATAGGTATGTCTGCCAAAAAATATAATACATAATGTGCGTTAGGTATTTGTACATCGCTCGGTTTTATTAAAATACTCCGCTTCGCGTTGTACTTAAATGTAGAACCTCGCGTTGTAAAATAAAGCCTACCGCACTTATAATGTAAATAACTATTAATTTACGGTCTGCCCCAGTTTCCGGTATTCAAAATGCTTGTTTCTTTTCCACGGACGAGCAAAAAGGGCAGAATCACCACCCCTCGAATTCTCACGGCGTACGGTCCGTATATTAACACGAGCGTGTGTATTGAGCCGTCCTAAGTCCGGTTTATTGCCGATAGATCATAGCTAGCGGGGTAGAGGTCGTTGCTGCTTCTGCTGCTGGTTTATCGGATGTGACGTCATTGCCCACCAACATAATCACACCAGCAAATTGAAGGATTTTCTTGTTATTGATGGGGGTTCTCTCAATCTCAAGCTCAACAAGTTTTAAAATGATGTCTTTATTTTTTGCTGCGCGAAGTTGTTTCATTTGAAGAAGACCTTCTTGGTTCTTGCAAACAGAGTATTAGAAAATTATTGAGAAAAATAAATTCACATTCCTTACTACATCGTTGCAGCGATTTCTTTCTGCTCACTAATAAATAAAAGACTTCAGGAAACACTACACACATAAGTTATGTACCATTTTTCTGTATCAAGGGCATTATGAAAATGTTCCGTGGCGACAAGTTTATAAAGCGAAGGGTTTGTAAAACACCTGAGAAGTTGTAAATTAAGTAATGCCTATTGCTATAGTTCATACAATACTATACCTTATTTCAGTTTAAAAAATGCGCTGGGTAAGATAGGGCAATGATATCCTTGAATCTAATTGGTCGAGATGAGAGGATGAGAGGTGAATGTACATTGTACACCTCTTATTTGTAATTTCATAGTTACATTTAAGTAGGTACTACATTATTGTACAGATGACATCTATATTCACAAAAATACCTTGTTTTAGTTCACGCCAAATTTTGAGTAACAAAATGTATGAGTGAACGGATTACATTCGCAGTGTCATCTTTTTATTTATTAACTGAAATCGACTACCTATATTAAATCATTCTCTTGGCATTAAGTGGGTATTAATGTATCTATCTGGTATTCAAGACATTTGTAAGAAATAATGTAGGTATGTTATGTACTTGACAGACAACGATATAAGTACTGTTGATCCGTCAAAGGAACTATACGAGTAAAATTACTACGAATCCTAGTAAGTTATGTGATGTCTCTTTAGTATTGAAGCAGGTATAGAAAAAGTCCCAATTGATCCGTCATATATTCTCTACTTCCTAACTCAACTTGAAAGACTTCCGTATCGCAATATAACCAAGCCAACATATAAATCACAAAGGATATTATGTGCCGACGTTTATATTTAAGTAAAACAATATAGCTGTATTATCCTTCTACGTGCAGTATTAAACAGTGAAACGGAGATATCTTGTGCACGGCACAGTAAATTTAGTTCTCCAGATATAATGTACAACTTTAAAATGGTTTTTGAAACAAGGATTTCACGGGAAAAGATATATTAGTATGGTATAGATTTATGAATCTGCATTAATGGCAGTTAAACATCGTCAGTACAGGGAATGTACTCTATAAAGACTGTTATAAATTCTCGGACGACATTGGAACGAACAGGGCTGGATCTACACGTTAGGAACTTGGATAGAAATATTGAATTACTTTTTTACTATTTGTCAGTAATTCCGGTACTGAAACTATTGGTACAAGTTGTTTAAAAACTAAATGTGTCTAAATCTGAAGTCGACCCCACACGACTGGCCAAGTATAAGAATTTATTAGTATCGACCTTTGATTATTAATAGATATGCATCAAGTTTATAAAGAACGTACATGCCAAAGATGTATGGTCGAAAATTTGTTTGACTGATTGGAGTGACTCTTCCAACAGCTGATCACAAGCGATTTTCAACCATATATCTTTAGCATAATGTACAAGTCCATGCCTTATCTCTCCACTATTAATAATCAATGGTATCGTCCATAATAATTTAGTATTGAAATTATTGGTACTTATAATCGGTATTTAATACATAACTACACTGACCAATAACACCGACGCATCCAGACGACTTGCTTACTGAAAGATGCACTCTTTAGTATTTATTTATGATTTGGCCACTCAACAGGATTTCTTCTAATAACAGAGTGGCACTACAATATTATACAATAAGAAAACAATTTGCAATACAGCAGGTAGAAAAATATTTACAATTAGGTAAGTAGAAAACAAAAGTACAAATACATAAGGTGCATACAGAATCGAGTAAGCAAACAAAAAATAATTATAATAGGTAATTCAGTTAGCTGACGTTTGATAGCTAGAGAGCCGCGGGTTTAAAAACCCGACGAGAAGCAAACCGTCTTCCGTTTGGTGAGATGAAAGTATATCCCCAACATATCACCCCTTCCCACTTCTTTGAATGTCTCCTATTTTCTGTATATTTCCCGTAATATTTTTCGTTTGAATTCAAAATCTGGAAGCATAGGATTGAATTCAAATCCAGTTTTCGATTTTTTAACTAGCCCCTCACGCGAGTTTTTCAATTTGTTTATTTGGTCAACCCTGAAGCCGGGCCCTACTAACAAATTCTGCCACAGGGATTTTCCCGATGTAAAGACCATAACAAAGTAAATGAACACAAAAGTAAGCATATTGAAGACGTCGAATTTTCCAGATGAGCGATTTTGGAGGTCAAAATTTTCAAACATTGGTTTCGACTAGTGCGCCCTTCCCAATTCGTCTTCCGCTTTGTCAAATGATTACTAGTATTTTAAACAAAGTTATCATAACGGAAGACGTATTTAAATCTGCAAAAAAGTCGATATGCATTTTCCCTTCGTTCTCGAGTGGGCCCCTTCCGATTTCAAAAATATTTGGAATTTGGGGGGTTTTCATCTCACCAAAGACGGTTTGCTTCTCGTCGGGTTTTTAAACCCGCGGCTCTCTAGCTATGAATGATATTATATTATCATATATCATTATTGAAATGGAAACACGTTGCATTTCCTAGTGCACTTATGTTTTTATAAATTTAATAGAATATTTATTTGCTATCAACAAATTTAAATTTAAAATTTAGAGAGAATTAAATCAATGATTGTGCGACATGTAAGGCTGGCAAAGAAGTACAATATTACGCCAGTAGTAGTCTAGTCTGTGAGATCAATATGTTTCAAATGTTTATTTATTCTTAATAAAATTGAAAATTAATATCTATCATTGACGTTCGACACATTTTAATCTTTTTTATTTATATGATACCGTATCATAATGACAATATTATTAGCTTCTAGCGTTCTTCATAGCCCAAGGATCAAAATGAATCCAGTATGGTACTCAATATCATAATGAAATAACAAACTCGTTACTAAGGAAGTTTTAAAAATAACATACCTATCTGATTATTTTAGATTTAATTTTTTTTTAATACCAAATAATTTATTTGACTTTTTGACTAATTTACGCCAGCAGATAATTTTTTTAGGTATTCAAAACAGATTGTTACCAATTATTATGGTAGGTACACATCGTGTTATCAAACTCGGCTTCACCTCGTCTGATAAACTTCACGACTAGTACCATAATGATTAACGTTACGATATCTATTCTAGCTAACATAAGTTATAACAATATTCGAATTTACGAGGTACAAGAAAATCTTTGCTAATGCTAACACATTTTGAATATTTTTAAATAAAATAAATATTATATTATTTGTTAATTATTATTATTTACAAAAATCCTAAGAAACAATCAGAGAAGGAAATAGTAAGGTACTGGCATAATAGGATAAAATTATAATATAATACTTTTTTAGTTTTACTGATTTTATTATTTTACGAATTGTTGACGCTCGCTAGTCGACAGGCATACAGAGAAGTAGAACAAACTATCGTATTTATTTATTTATTTATTGTATCTCCGCCGGGAGGTGGCAGCGAGCGCGGTACAAGAACACACGTAATGCTGTTATAGGTAAAACGCTGAACAAACATTAGGTCTTATGGAAAAATCTCCGTTCTTTCATGATTCAAGTTTGGTACATGTTATTAAAAAACTGTAAACATATTTGAATATCTGATAATTGATTGCAGGGGCAGGCATGCCATAATTCTTTATTCTGTTAAAATTATTTTTGTTTGTTTGTAACTTACACATTCTTTATTAATTTATAAACAAATAAATAGTCTGTCATTTTCAAATTGTAAAAAAATATTTTGATACTACTGAACCAATACTCGATCAATACTTTTTTTATCTAGATAAATCATCTAGATAATATATTTTTATCTATTATCTTACATTGATATATTTTTTCTTATTTATCTATTATCTTATCTAGATAAAATTAAAAGTTATCTTTATCTATATTTTAAATATCATCTAGATCTATAAATTATCTAATAATTATCTAGATAATAAATATTTATCTTTTATCAGTTATCTAGATAATTTCTGCAATGGTTATCTATTATCTTATCTAGATAACTAAATAGTAAGTTATATTTATCTTTATCTAGATAAAAAAATATGGTTACCTGCTATCTATTACAACACTGGAGGTAACACGTGCAAGTTCAAGCTCCGTTTATCTTAGAATCGCTTTTCTTATTTCATTACTGTCGTTTCTCGTTGTAACGATTTCCCTCATGCATCTGATTTCAATTATCCTATTCTTGGTGATATTTTCAGTGTAAATTTAATGTAGGGTCCCAGATCCGGTCCTGAAATCTCCTCTTCACGGTTCGAATAGCGACCGCGGTCGCCTAAGTGCTCCCGCGAGATTCACGTACGCGAAACGAGATCAGAAACACGCCACTCTAATTTATTTATGTATGTATATGTGTTGTTTCCAAGCCCGGCTCCATATTCCACCTGCTTTTTGTAGAAAGATCCGAGCTCATCGAACGTAGCAGAAGGTGTAAATTAATTAGCAACATCATGTGAATCTCATCTTGAGTAGAAGTGAGTGTTACGCGGTGTGTTCTTCTTGTACGAATTATTTACATAATGTCTTGAGATTGGGAGCATGGTAATTTTCACTTGCAAGAGGAATTGTAATCGAATATGGTGTTTTCATGGTTGTAAAACAACACGAAGATTTTAAATAGGAAATCGTGACGCCTGAAATTGGTACTAGCTACAATTGTTAGTTTAGAGGATGTTTTTATCATTTATAACGTATAGAATAACTAATGGCAACTTTGATCTACCAATTATAGCTTTAATTGCAACATTAATCTTACAATATTATTATAGCTACAATTGCAACTTTGATCTTACGTATTTTAATAGCTATAATAATTGCGATTGTGATCATACATTTAGCTATAATGGGCTTCTTGCATGTTGCATGACTATTTTTTATTAAATTGTTTAAAGAAGAGATCAAAACTTTTAACATGTATTTTTTATTTTGACAAAAGTAAATGTACATTGAATATTACTATGTGACGTAGAGCAAATTGGAACCAATGACTGGCCGTAAGCCATAGCAACGACTCAATTAATGTAAGCTAATACGGCCAACCACAGGTTGCATTCTTAATGCGCGTCCCCCTTTCTGTTCAAGATAATGCCGTCACAGAAAATTTTCGTTCTCAATTTACTAAAATAGTGGGCAAAGTAAAGTATTACCCACTAGATAAATCTTAGTTCACGAGGTCGAAGGCTGAGTGAGATAATTTTCTCGAGTGGGTCATTCCTTTTTACCCACGTGTGAAGTATAACGTGTCATCCAATACCTCTTAATAGCTGCTTAAATATTTTTAAAATATTATGTTCTAACAAAAACATCGTTACTATGGTGACTTCCAACAAGCAATGTAACAATTTACCCACTAGTGGGTATAATTTGAGCAAAACCTCTAGTGAGCAATCTTTTACTTTAAAATCACCATAAGTGATGATGTTTTTATTAAAAGGTGTGGTATAAATTATAATTTTTATTAAATAAAATTTATATTTTCATAAAATGTTATCGACCTATAACATTAAGTACATAGTACTAATAGAAATTTAATTTTCAATATCATGCAAGTAGCCCATTCCAACTTTGATCTTACAATTATAACTAATGTATCTTTGGTCTTATAATAATTAAATATAATTGCAACTTTGATCTTATAATAATTAGATATAATTTCAACTTTGATTTACAATTACCTATAACTTTAATTGCAAACTTGATCTTACAATAATATAACTAATTGCAACATTGATCTTACAATAGTACAGTGTTAGCGATTGCCCTGGTTCACCTTACCACCTTTCCTAATTTCCTTGACTTGTGTTGTAATAGGCTGCATTATTTTAATTCCTGATTTGCTTTAGTTCCACGGTAACATGTGCTGTTGTCGAACAGTCAACAAGGCGGAGTGTATATATTAGACATATCTGACAGCGAAGCGGAAGAGCAATGTTAAATGTTAATCTCGTGCGGTTGATCCAAGAGGCGCAAGATGAGATTATATTGTAGGTGCAATCAATAGAAACGAGCCGTGTTGGTAAATTAGTTTGAATATTGAAATTGATTTCATACCAACTACCTACACTGTTTTGTTTTTAACGAAGAAAACATTATTAAAGTACTAGTAAATTTTTGTATTAAGACGTTAATATAATGAAAAATAAATTTAGTTTTCTCCCTAATATTGAAGAAAAAATTTATATACCTAGTTACCTCCTCTGCTCTAATGCCAGTTTTTTCTAGTTGCTTCGTGTTTCTTCCATTTTTTTTAAGTGCTTAGCTAAACATTTTATTAATATTTTATGTGTAGGTATTTTAATTATTTATTTATAAAAGTAGTATTAGAGAAAAAATATGCCAACTTTAAGCTATTTGAAAACGTGTTATTTGATTAAAAAATTATTTAAACCATTTTTTTTTTTAAACTGTTGGCTTAATAAATAACAAAAGAGGTTTCTTTGGGGACATGAAATTGGCTCTGTCCGCTTATCACGTTTTTAATTTTCACTTTAGTTTTTTAATATTTTATCTTCAAAGTTCCTCAAATTTCACTAACTTTGGAACTTAAAAAAATATGTACAAAATTTAAAATATGGCACTAGACAGATCTAGAGACATCTTTGATCTTTAAATTATAGCAAACAAATCTGACCAAAATTAGAGTCATTTTTATGTTCCCAACGAGAACATATTTTATTATTCCTCTTAAGGAGGTTCCCTAGACATTTTAAAAAATATTCTAATGCAACCAAACTTTGAATTTATGTTGTCTGTGTCATAAAAATGATACCTGATTTTTTTGGAAATTTTTGACCACGTAGTTTGAACGAAATTAATTGTTAAATTTTAATATTTTACATGGGCTCTTATGGCTTTCCATTAATTGATTAAATAAAAAGATGTTAGAAATGTTCTATTTACTTAATTTTTGGTATATAAACGTATGCAGGCACGGACATCAATTTCCCAAAATTTGAAGAAGGTTGACCACATAGTTGTAACACTATTGTTGTTGTTGTAAAAAAATCTTCAAGCATTTTTTGATTAGTGAATTAGAAATTATTGTAAAAATATATCACCGCAACTGAACGAATTGCAATATCAACTAACACCCGTTGACCGAATTTTGTTTCACATTGATAAAAATATTTTTATTAATTAAGGGCTGATATCTGAGTACGCCACTGCATGTCTAGGGAACCTCCTTAAACCTTCATTCTGATACGGTTTTTTTATACATACAGAAGCTTAATACATAAATAACTTTGTTTAATCTCAAAATTGATCATGGATAAGTTGTAATTATAATATGAACGATTTGTGTCTCGGTGTAAAATGACGGTGTATAATGGAGAAAATGGGAAGGGAGTGGTACGTGGTCCTCCAAATACCCGTAGATCAATAAATGTCGCGGTAACGATGAATTACCGATGTGATTTAGATTCGATTCGGGAAGTTGGGCGAGGTATGAATACAGCATATTCCTATCAAAAGCAGAGCAGCAGGCGGGAGCGACCGGGCGTTCGCCATCCAAATTCACTGTCCCAGTCCCGAATCGTGTGATCAGAAGACAATAACGAAACGTGGCGTTGGCGGGCGGGCGATAAATCAGTGGAATGTGTTCGCCGCTGTACAGGTGACGTCGGCCTCTTCATTTTTCATCCGGCGACCGCCGTCAGACGGTCATGTGTAACGTGATTAAGCGGATCCGTCGTGTAAAAGTACATCAATGTGTGCATCACCCCGTGAATCATATCACCATCGCTGTAAGCTGATTACGATGATGTGAGACTGCTCTCTGGATGTTGCCCGCCAAATCGTATAAATTTATTTGCAGTGATTGCACCCAAAACCATTTGTTCGCAACGCACACTGAATTGTAAATAATTGCGGAGAATTATTCAGGACTGTTCGCCCGTCCAATGAAATATTGATTCAATACATAATTCTCTATTAATCACATCGGTGCTTGTATCTTTTTACGTTGATGTTCCGGTTTTCTGTATAAAGCGATTGTCATTTTTTACCCCAATGTGAGCCAGATTTTCAATGGTGATATGTTAATGACGTGACCGTTTATCGGACACATTCGATAAATTATTTAAATTACTCTCCCTGTAGGTGGCCATTATTCCAGAATATATAGAATTAAATTATGATGTGAACGTAAATAGTTACTGTCAAATAATTTGTAACATTTGCGTTCCAACATGCGAGGTGTTTTTGTTGAACCCTTCGACCATATATAAGTATAGACAAACGACGCAAGCTTTTGTTGTGAAGCTAAGAACTAGCATAGCGGGGAGAAGAGGTATATCACTGTATGGAGCGTTGCTGTTTGCGTATTTAATTTTAAAAAAGATCTCAAAATACTTATAATCAGTCAAGTAACCTTGGAATTCATAAAATCAAACACATCAATGGAAATCGGCTGTCACAACTAACAAAATAATAACAGAAGACATCAATGTGCAACACTCCACACAGTTATTCATCTCCTTTACCCACCTACAGCTGCTACTCACCGCTATCGTACTTCTTGCCTTCACAACACTGTATAGTACAGCATAGAACATGTTATCTGTCTATCCTATTAATGGTCGAAGGTTGGGCCAATGAGAATGAGAGAATGTAGAAGATAATATTTTAATGAAACAATACGCACGCTCTTATAATAACCAGGGCGTAAATTCCTTCGCAAGTATTTAGTGAATTTCGGGCGTCGTCTCCTAGTCGCAGCCGGGTATAAAACAAATAGAATTGAGTGGGCCTTGAGCTAGAGCTATTGTTCTAGGGCGTTGTGTGCAGCCAGCGGCAAGCGCCAAGCGGCGAAGTTGGCGTGTTGCGAGTGACGCGGCCGGTGCCATACTTCACCCTGAGTTACCGCGTCGCGCTGCGCTGATTCGCGGCCGCACGCCCGCGCCGCTTATGTAAATCGTGACAAAAAACCCGTGTACCGACAAGACACCGGGGGCATTACGCTGACATATGCTAGCGACACGTAGCGGTAAACTGTACAATTTATGGCGGCGTGTCGGGAGTCCGGTTACGTGGAAAAAGTTTGCGCTCTGATTAGCATACATAGTACAGTAGTTTATACGAGTTCGGAACAGGCGGGCACGCCGCTCCGCCTAATAGCCGTTTTATGTTCCGGTCCTGGACTTTACGATCCCAGCATCCGTCATCTGCCGCGCTGCAGCGCCTAACCACTGACCAACTACCAGCTGCCTCTCGTGACCCTTGTCGAACGCCTTGACACTTGATGGACGACATCTTTACAACTATTCTAATTACTGGTTTTCTGTTGCAGTAGGACAGGAGGCCCGCCACCCAGTGCTGGTGTACATCCACGGGGAGAGTTTCGAATGGAACTCGGGGAATCCGTACGACGGCAGCGTGTTGGCCAGTTACGCTGATGTTGTCGTCGTGACCTTGAACTACCGCCTGGGGATCCTGGGCTTCCTCAACGCCAACCCAGCGCCGCATCTCCGAGCCCGGGTCGCGAACTACGGCCTCATGGATCAAATCGCTGCGCTGCACTGGGTCCAACAGAACATCGCACTGTTCGGTGGCGACCCAGGCAACGTCACACTAGTGGGCCATGGTTCAGGCGCTGCTTGCATCAACTTCCTAATGATCTCACCAACTGTCATGCCTGGATTGTTCCACCGTGCGATCTTACTCTCAGGATCAGCGCTGTCTTCCTGGGCTCTTGTGGAAGATCCCGTGAACTATGCTGTGCGACTAGCCCGGGAAGTGAACTGTAGTATACCGGAAGACGTAGCTAAAGACCATGAACTTATTGTTGATTGTTTACGTGATACGAGTCTAGAGAATCTCCTAGAAGCAGATGTAGTCGCACCTGCTTACTTAAGCGCGTTTGGTCCAAGTGTAGATGGTGTTGTCATCAAAACAGACTTTGCAAAAGAACTTCTTACGTATTTCATTCCGTCAGATTTGCAGAGTTTCGTGGCGGGAGTGAACTCGAACATGAAGCGTAGTGATGCGACGCTGACGTCTCGAGGGAACAATCAGTATGATTTGTTGTTTGGGGTAGTGACTAGTGAAGCTCTGTGGCGGTTTTCATCCAATGACATTCAGGCCGGGTTCGAAGGAGAACGACGTGATAAGATAATCAGAACGTATGTGCGTAACGCGTACACCTATCATCTTAGTGAGATTTTCTTTACAGTAGTGAATGAGTACACGGACTGGGAACGTACTGTGCAGCATCCTATAAACACGCGTGATGCTGCTGTTGCAGCGCTAAGTGATGCGCAGTTTGTGGCGCCGTTAGTGCAGACTGGTGATTTGTTAAGTGCGAAACCTCCACAGCCGGGCCAAGAACCTTCTGGTCCCAAAACATACTTCTACGTCTTTGACTACCAGACGAAAGATGGAGATTATCCACAGGTAGGAGTAAGTCTTATTTTCAAACATATTTTATGCACATTATTAAATACTAAGAAGCAATGATTTGTTGATTTCTCTGATCGTAAAGTTCGCCGTGGTGTTACGTCTGGCTCGGCGAACATGAAAGTATTCACGGATCAGAAAGGATGTCCGGTGTTCGGTGTATTGTCTGAACGGTCTCAAAGCAGAGGCCCGAGTAAAGTTGCGGCGAACTTTTCCACTATCAATTTTTGATTAATTGAGTGTAATGAACATGGAGCTTGCGTTTGACATATGACATATAGCTACTGCTTTTACGGAAAGTTCATTTCGTGATTTTATCCGTGGAATTTCCGTCTGGCAAATTGTGCGATGAAAGTAGTTGCCCAGCGGCAACGATGCTTTGTTCTCGCGCCGTGCACCGCCGGTTTGTTTGCGTTAAATTCAGTGGTTATTTTGATTCAATTTGCTGGTGCACCAGGTGTTTAACTTCCGCTCCGTTGTATTGGCAACACGTGCATTTCAGACGGCGCGGCGGTGTGTTTGTTGTTGTCAAAACCTCGCGATTAATTCACCGCAGATGCAGAAATGTTCCAAGTTACGTGACTTGTGCCGCCGGCGCGCCGTCTCCGCGGATTGTAATTTTAAAATAACTTGCAGATGCGAAAGTTTATAAACCGTCTTTCATGAAACTTCTCCTAACTCTAAATCGGTTTATGCAAACAGACTTTCTCGAACTGTTGAAATAAATATTCCTCGAAATATGTTTTCAAACGGTTTTTATTTTCATCATTAACTTTTATATGATGCCACTTTTCAATTTTCAACAACTTGGTTCCAGCCTTGTCGTACAAAACTTGCCTTTATTCTAACTTTGCCTCAGCTGTTCGCAGGGAAGTAAAATTTTAATCTATGATTTCTTGCAGCGGATGGGGACGGTCCATGGTGAGGAGCTGCCATACATGTTCGGCGCTCCGTTGGTCGACGGCTTCAACCACTTCCCGAAGAACTACACCAAGTGGGAAATCGCCTTATCAGAGGCAGTCATTATTTATTGGGCCAATTTTGCAAGAACAGGGTAAGTCAATTTATGAATACTTTAGCATCTTTCCGATTCTTAGGCCATAAACTTGTATTTATTTCGTGCTGGAGTGTACACTAGGGAATCTAACCACATTATTTGATCAATTATGTATGAAAGCTTACAATTATGTGATCTTTCGATTAATATATCCCCGTTAATACAGGGATTTGGGTTAGCAATTCCGTGTAGACTGTGTAATTCCATAATCAACATACGGTCAGTTTTGTATTGGTCGACGGCTCCTTGGAGAGTAACCCTAAATACGGTTTACATAATTAAGATTATTCACATTTACCTATTTTACTCCTGTATTGCTACATGTAAATGCTTTCTGTGTATTATGATGCACTTTATTTTATCACCTATTAGACCCTTGATTATAATTTGCTGAATAACATAGTAAGAATAAAACAACATTCACCTACAATTTTCATTTCGAAGCCGGATTCTCAACGATAGGTAAATGAAAGGAAATATTATGAGAGACATTCATTTTTAGCATATTTATAAATTATTAGTAATATCGTCATAATAAATATGTATGTAGATAAACACGGTATATGGTGATTCACAACTTCGTGCATATTTTTAATTGCATATAAATAAGTAATAGTAGATACTCAACGTACCTACTGATCGTAGAACAAAAAGAATATTTTTTCAATTCGTAAATTTAAAGGCAGTTTTCTCAAGAAGCATATTTTTGAAACCACTGGATTGTTCATTGTAATAATACATATGAGGATTAGCTATGTATGGAAAAAACTAAATTAAAATAAATTGTACAATGACAAGAATATTAAATTTTTGAAATTTCAATATAAAAATTGGCCAAAATTGTTTGATTAAAAGACCTGGAAGCTATTGCGAATTTTGAAAAAATTCTTTCAGGTCCGTGATAATCATACCCTGTGTATTTTACTATGAGTGCGGTAACCAGCAGTTAGTTCACAGTCACTCAAATGGTTGTAAGTGCAGAATAATACACCAAAGATTACAGAAAACATTTTTATGCAGTTAAACTGAAATGTGTAGGTACCTGACTAGATTCAAACCTGAATCTTTAGAACCATGAACACACTCAGCTATCTGTCTCATTTAGCGAATTCAATCAATATGTTAAGCTGAAATGACAAAAAATTTAAAACGGTACCTGCTCTAGGGTAAATATGCAAAAAATATATTTAAAATATACTGCAAAAAAATTTAAAGATTCTACCAAGATTCTGAATCCTGGAAAAAAAGAAGTTTCAAAATTCTGAATCTTGGAAAAAAATATATTCATGGTTTTTGAAGCAATAAATAAAGTATAAATTCTTCTTTTCCAAGACTCATTGAAGATTCAATTTAGCGGCACCGCAATTTAACAGATAATTATCACTAATAGAAGAAAACTTCTTTTCCATGATTCAGAATCTTGATAGAATCTTCAAAGATCCTCGTGCAAACTAGTCTTTAGAATTTATTTTTTTTAACTATAGGTATCGATTTTACATTCAAATCAAGATAAATTGTCAAATTGTACAGAAATGGCTAAATAGACAACATTTAATTAAAAGATAGACGATAGAAACAAAAATAAGTGCTAAATCCATTTTGTTCTATCTATGATACAAAAAATAGGCGAAAACCTAAAAATTCTCAGTCTAGTTATCAACATACTCGTATATAGAAGAGCTCTTCAATTGTATGTTTTTTTTCAAATGATGTAGTACTCGTATTGATATTTATTTCGGATTGCCTATTAGGACTTGTAAGGCTTTGGCGAGTTCGTACATTATCGGAAGCTGTTGACGTGGAGACACGGTTCGGCTTTATTATGTCTGCACAAGACTAACAATGTAATTCCTTCAAGTAGACAGAGATGGAGAAAATCCTGCCCATATGAATATTCATCAGGCCAGGCATGTGTGTCTGTTGTTTGTATTTACAGACGATTTAAGCGAAGACATCGCCTCAACTCTACTCTAAATCCTGTCGAACTTGCCGCAGATTTTACCCAATTGTTTTTATTGGTTTAGATTACAAATTCCCGACACGGAGGATAACACTTTGTATTATACTTTGTGAATACAAATAAAAGAACACTTTATTGAAAATAATTTTATAAAATGGAATTTTAATTATTAATTTTTTTCTTTTTAAATTCCCTTTTTGTTGTTATAATAATTCTTTTTATTTTAAAGCAAACAATTCATAATGTTAAAACAAAGTTTACATTAATAATTTCTATTTTTCGATTTGCCTCTATTTAACTTGTTTATTTACCATCATTATAATAAATAATAGTAGTTTGATTAAAAATTTGTAATTACAATGCAATACATTTACAAAATTATAATTATACAAACACTAAATTAATATGAAATAATTAATTAATCACTTCATAATTTGATATTTATTAATAGTACACATTTCAATATTTACTAATCTCAATTCACTCAGTTTATAACATAATTGGTTTTATTTGGTAGGATTAAATTTATTTCTATAGCTAGTGATAGTAAATAATAATCAGCATAAAGAATAAATGAGCATTTATGAAATATCGTTATGTATTTATTTACAAAATATTAACGAATATAATAACGCAAATCAGTCTTCAAATAATAATTAACTGACTATAAAAAATATAATAAGTTAATATATTTTTCCTATTTGTCAAGCCGTACCTACATGTTTTTGGTATAAGTAGAGCGTTTTACGTAGGTACTTATATAAATTAATCCATTGGCCATTACATAATTTTGCTTTTGATTTAATTATTGTCATTCTCGAACACATCCTAATAAAATATTAATATATTTATCTTATCCTTTCATTACATTAAGGACTAATAAAAATAGAAACCGTACTATAAACCGATTTTAATTAAACCTAGAGTGCAAAATGAACCCCCTGTGCTAAATGTACCATTCCACACATGAAATCTACATGAAATCTTCCATTCAATTAAAATTCAAACACGCATCTTCGGCTTAATTATGAAGCCGACGTTATATGAAATATTGAATACAAGCATCATATATGTAAAGGAATCAGTCCCCTTAACCGCACAAGAGCGGCGTAAACGTAAACAGAAGGATAATAATGTTAGGCATGTGGTGTCTTAATACTCGCTACTCGCTACATAGCGCTTCGCTTATAAGCCAACGTACATGCGTCATTTACCGCGACCTACGTGTACGACAACACACAGGGCCGGATCTAAAACCCTGTTCACACAAAAATGGGCTACTTGAATGATTTTTTAAATTAAATATATTCGAAGAAGAGATAAAAACTGAGACTCGTATTTTTTATTTCCACAAAATGTTTATCAACAAGCCCAAAAATAATTACTTAATGAAAATTGAATAATATGTGATGTGACGTAGAATGCTGCCATATCTCCTATACAAAATAATGCCGTTACAGCAAAATTTCTTTCTCAATTTACTAAAATACATCTAATTATTTTTTTAAATAAAATTTGTATTTTTATTTTCACCAATGTTAGGTTCATAGTGATAATAGATATTTATACACCAAGTGAGATACATGAATGTTTATTCAAGAGAAGAAAGTTTAGCCCCCGAGCCCAAAGGGCGAGTGGGATAATTTCTTCGAGTGAATAAACATTCATATCTCACGTGGTTTATACAATATTTTATTCAATTTTGACGAAATTATTTCAAATTAAGAATTATAAATTTATTTTGACATAACAAATTAAATAATCAAAGTAGTCGTTAGTGGCAAGTTGTCATTGTTTTTATGCATTTTTGACGTAATAAAAACAGTTTAAAACGTCAGAGTGATTTAAAAATGTGTTGAGTGATTTAAAAAAATTTAATTCACTTGTGAATAAACATTTATTTAAAGTTGTTGCTATGGAGTTAATAATAGCAGTTTAAAAAGTCAAAATTGAATAGAAATCTAATCAGTACTATGCAATTAGCCCTTTATTCTTTGCAGATTATTTCATGCCCCTTAATTTTGAAAAACTAATCCTTAGTAGGAATTGTGTGTCAAATTGAAATCAGTCTAATTTAGGGTTCATGCACCAACTAAATTATAAAATTAAATTAGACCATTAAACTAGAAAATTAAAGATGGGTTTATGCTCAAAAATTTAAGAATAAGAATAGTTTTAAAGTTAAAATAGTTGTAACATATGTGTCGGTTTATACTGGAGAAATTATTCTTAATCCTTATTCCTTATTTTTACTCTGCAGTATAAATCGACTCATAGGTTATAACTGTTTTAACTTTAAGACTATTCTTATTTTTAGTACTTATTCTTAAATTTTGTGAGCATAAACCCACCTAAAATAATAAATGTAGCGTTTATGCTCAAAAGTAAACTAAAGAATAAACCATGAAGTATATTATAAGATAGGAATGGACACTAGGGCGAATGAAGTGTGGGCTTTTATTTTTTAGAGAGAGACAGAAAAGACAGGATCGCTCGAAGCATGCATTCTATGACGATAAACAACGGTAACGATTGTAACGCATGGGCCCGATAGTGTTCTTTCTCTCTCATACAGGGTAAACAAAAAAGCCACGAATCTACAGTATTGCTAAGATACGGCGTGTCCACTCCTGTGTTTATCTATTTATATTATACTTCGTGGAATAAACCAATAATAATGCACAATTTGCTCGTGCGTATAATAGCAATCATACCAAACGGCACACTTCAAACGTCAAATTCGAGGTTATGTTTGCATTGCGCTTGTGCAAACTTTATAAAATTAAGAAATTAAACTAAGAAATTGAAAATGACCAACTTCTTTGTTTACTAACGATAGTTTAGTTGGTTAGTTTAGTTTCTTAATTTCTTAATTTAGATTTCATTAACCCACCATAAGAAATGGTAACTTTATAATTCATTGATAGCTTCAAAATATTTATAGTTAATTTCTTTTTTACATAATTCAGAAGCATGAAAAATTCCTTAAAAATCCTTTTGTGAACAGACCGTAAGATCTTTAGTACTCTGGGCAAAGTTTTTTTAATTATATATAAAATATTATTTAATGTAAAAATTGACCAGTAGAGTGTCAGTCTAGCATGCTAGCGGTCCCAAGTTCGATCCCAGCAACCAACAATAATACCACTGGTTTCGAGTGGTTGGATTACATTATAATTTCATGTACTATTCTGACATTGGAAGTAATTTGAAATAAAGAAGTCGTTTGTAAGTTATAAAGTTTAAAATGCTGATTTGAAAATTAGCAGTAAAGTGATATGGTAACTTTAGTGAAATAAATCGACATAAATCGAACTAACTTCTGGCCAAGAAGTTTGTCGGTGTCAGGTTTGGTGGTGAAACAATTGTTTCGATCTTTATTATTGAAATTATATCGGTATCTATCCTGGACAATTTCCATCTCTGTCACCCCTAGATTCGGGCCTGCTAACACGTACGTAGTAGTGTGGGAAAGTTGGCTTGGCAAAGGCACACAGCAAGCATTATCGTTATACTAAAACGGAATCTGTTTCGGAGTTAGGATAATCGCTAGAGAAACACATAGGGGGGGTGTTTATTGTATTGCTGAAGAACTACCGTGATTGTTGATAATTACGAGAAACTATCGTTTATGCAAATCAACAGTGATAACATCAGCAGAAAACGTTAGGGAGCCGACCGTAGGACTCGTTTCAATCAGGGATTCTTTGAAGATTCTATCATGCTCTTGAATCCCGAAAAAAATTCACCGGTTTGATGCTATTAATGAATTATAAATTAATTAATTGAAGATTCAATTTAGCGACACCAGTATTTGACTGGTAAGTCTCACCATGATTTCTTTTCAAAATTCAGGACCATGAAATAATAATCTTCAAAGTACACTGCTCACAAAAAAAATCGAGCCACTTGGCCGAACCAAGAAAATGCCTGTTTTTAAAATGCGGGGCATTTCTTTCAGGGACGTGTTAACCAAAATCTGGAAATTCCCTCTGGAGATACATTCCTCCCCTACGTTCTCCAAAAATCCCGAAGAGATTCGCCTCCCCCGACCCCCTGAAAAATCGCTTTATGTGATGTCATGTTTGAGCAATGAAAAATCTCAAAGTTTGAAGGCTTGTAGCTCCAAAAAATCCTATCTTCAGGGGCTAGTTCGACTCGATTGTCACAAAGCCCTATCAATTTCCTTTTCAGAGATGAAAATTTCGTCCTTATTGGTGAAGAATTGAGTGAGTTATCGCGTTTCAAAGGAACCCCTGTTGTTGGGGCTTTTTTTCGAAAAATCATCTGATTATGTGTGTGTACATGTGTGTGCATGTGCATTTATCTAGCCATTTAATTTGAGGTATTAAATTTGATATGACTCTTTAATTTTTTGAAAAATAATGTCCATGTTCGATCCCCATTTCTCCTTTGAAACGCAATAATTCACTCAATTCTTCACCAATAAGGACGAAATTTTCAGCGCTGAAAAGGAAATTGATAGGGTTTTGTGATAATCGAGTCGAACAACCCCCTTAAGATAAGATTTTTTGGAGCTACAAGTATTCAAACTTTGAGATTTTTCATTGCTCAGACATGACATCACAAAGCGATTTTTCATGGGCCGGGGAAGCGAATCTCTTCGGGATTTTTGGAGAACGTAGAGGAGGAATGTATCTCCAGAGGGAATTTCCAGATTTTGGTTATCACGTCCCTAAAAGAAATGCCCCGCATTTTAAAAACAGGCATTTTCTTGGTTCGGCCAAGTGGCTCGATTTTTTTGTGAGCAGTGTATATTTAATTTCTTTGGAGATGACAATTTTAAGTTACTGCTTTACTGCTAATATTTTTATGGAGGAATAGCTCATTTCATAATAGTTCACAAATTTATTCATGACTACTTGCTCATTTTAGAATTATTAGTTAATTCAACAATTATTATAATTTAGTAATAATTTTTATATTTTGTAAAAAAGATAAATTTAAGTTTAAGAATGAGTTTTTATTGTGTTGCAATTTTGTAACTGAAATAAGTGCTACTTACATGAATCATTAATAAATAAAAATAATTACAGCAATATTTATTGGAAATTTTTGTTTTGGTTCGATATTATTCATTTAAGCCCTGTTCACACATGGACACATAGAAGACATGCACACACATGCGACACACAGGCTACAAAAGCAAAATGAAGAACATGTGGAACGTTTGTGGCCTCAAAATTGATTTTTTTACTTACATAGAAGCCATAAAATAGGGGCGCCTTTATTTCACAAGCAATACACACTTACTGTTGCGTGTGTGTCTTCTATGTGTCCGCTGTGTGTCCATGTGTGAACAGGGCTTTAGTTGGCGTCGATTAACTCAGTGTAGGTATCAATACATACATTATTGGATTTCTGCTCTAAATATTTATTAAAACACGAATCTAATAGCAATAAATTAAGTACCTAAGTATAAAGTAGACAAATCTCTGTATTCAAAGTTTACTTCTTCTTGCTTTTGGTTAAAAACTAATTACCAAAACATCTTCACAATGATTTCCAGCGTATTCTAAAAGCACAGCTTTCATTAAAATGCGTTCCTCGCTACCGAGCATTGCTTGAAAACCACCGTGGACTCCAGGGACCGCGAGAACACCAGCCCTCGGCATTCAAAGCAGCAGATGCTAGTTGAACTGTTGCGAATTATAATTGTTGAACTGTTGCTTGAAAACTTTATTATATTTACTGAAATTACTTCATGTAGTATAACTATCACACTATTTCCTAAGTATGATTTGCACAAACGTTGTTATAGTTATTTGCCTGAATATTATTTAGTTAGAAGTTAGAACTGTCAAAATCATTTCGTTTAATTCTGTTTATCGTTTTTCTACAATAACTTAGCACTAGCTAATAATATTTTATTACGTGTGCTGAACGCGCATTCAAACAAATGATTGATTAATAAAAATCATGCATTAATAGGGGTCATTACTGTATGATTTTTTTGCATTAATGATACTCATTAATAAACGATCACCGAAAACAAAATTTAATGGATGTTAATTTATTCTTGTGTAGATTCAAATATTTTATTGAAAATTATGTTTTACTATAACAAGTGCTGTTAGGCTTTAATTGATGCTATAAGGTACCCACTTAATTATTTTGCCTAAGAAAATGGAAGATATATTGGTACGATACCATAAGCCATTTTCGTCCACAAAATATCATACTTACACTATTTTAAAAACGTTCTATATTTTATATCGTAAATAGTTTTAAAAAGCAGCAGGAAATAAAATATTCTTGTGGTAAGTGGTACTACATAAATAAAGAAATATAGTCTACTACATTTAAATATAATTTAATATGTACATATCTAGCTCGCATACTTCATGAATAAGTATATTTGCTGTTCCTTGCATAATATAATTTTAATTTAAAGCAATAAAATATATACTTTATAGCACGATGTAAAATACAGCCTTGGCGAAATATAAAATACATAAAAGGTAAATTTAAATAAGCTCCCAGTTATCATCCGCTGACTAACCGAAATCTCCAGCATGAAATATAGAAGGAAACGAATAATATTTATGCAGGAGTCAGCTTAGCTGAATTAAAACCACAACCATTCTGAAATTAAATTTATCACAACGTTAACTAAATGCGTACGTGTATGTTCCAGGAATCCAAACGAGCATCAACGACAAGACGCCACCCTCGCCGTTTCCAGAGAAAAAAGCAGATTTCGCTCCATCGTGTGGGATGAGTACGACTCCGTGCATCAGAAATACCTCGAAATAGGTAAATTCATTTATTCTTCCACCGAGAATTTTAAACTGTACTTTATTTTCTTTATTATTAAATTACTGTCAAAAGGTTTTGACTCTACGTCCTACTGTGAAAGCAAAATTTAACAATAACCTTATTTTGTTTTTGACATCAATCTCTTCATAATTTTCGAACAAACGGTTCAAGATTGTACTTAGGGCCATTATAGTCCATTTGTTCAATTTTAAAGTATATTTCCGTTTATAGTTTGATCGTTCTCACGGTTAAAGAATAATTAGTTTTGCCAACGCAACATGATCTTTTCTAGCGGTTAGAATGTTAGAATGTGTAATGGATCTAGATATCTCAGACTGTATTAAGGATACTATATTAACACTGATTTAAATGTAAGATACACTTTGATACTATAAATAGTAACTAAAATTGTAATGTAGATATATCTAAGCGGTTATGTTCCATAATTTACCTTTACCTTTAAATACATACACTTTGTATAACTAAGTAACTAAAATTGTAATTTTAGAATAATATGAACACAGTCTCGTAGTTACTTTATAATGTTATAATAAGCTTGCTTAGGTACGTCTTTATATTTTACATATATTTCTATAACATTATTTAACGCACAAATTATTAAATTTCAAAAATACTATTCAGTGACAGCAAGTGACAGAATTAATTCGTACACATAGTGACCAGCAGAGACACCTAGGAACATCTAGAACTAATTTCAACTTCTGACCGGGGTTGTCAAAGAAAAACGTGGTCAATCGGTAAACCTAATTTTTCTTTAAACATGATCATTCTTAAGCCGAGACCACACATACGGCATTCGCCGAATGTACAATGTTTGCCATTCCCTGAATTCCGTTAATTTGGCAAATTCAAAATGTTTGCGCTCCCTACCCCTTATACGGTTTCAAATGTAAAAAAAAAGAATAGAACAATATTAACAGGTGCCACCGAGCAGTTGAAGTTTTATATTAAAAAAATCTGACGTGGACACCACATGACTTCCTTGTACGCCTTGGTTGTTCATACTTTTCTTAATAACTAAAATGTAGAATAATATAAAAAATTCTTTTAACTTATTATACTAGTATACTCACAAATATATTTTAGTCATTTTATTTAAACTGCAGAAGAAGATATAAAGCATATTTTACTATTGTCACTGTCATGTCATAAACATTTAAATTTTACGTAGTAACAAATGTTAATCGATTATGGACTACAAGATATACCGAAATACTAAATTAAAAATATATACTTTAATTATTTTTAAATGATACCAGATACAAAAATATTTATAAAATACCGATTGTAGGTAATAATCACATAATCTTTCATTTAAAATTAAAAAATTTGTCTTAAATTAAATATTTATCGAAATTTTTTTTAAATTTACTACTTCCGGTTTGTAGATTGAAACCAAAAATAGGAGGTGCACAACTAGATGCTATAACAGTCCTAAATACAAAATTTCAACTTTCTACGTCTAACCGAATTTGAGTTATGCGACATACATACGTACAGACGTACGTACATACGTACATACGTCACGACGAAACTAGTCATAATGGATTCAGAAAAGGTCAAAACGGATATTTCCATCAAAATCTGAAAACCGAAATTTTTCGCGATTACAATACTTCCTTATTACTCCGTACAAGGAAGTAAAAATTAAAAATGGCTTTTTTTAACAAGACAAAATAGCGAAAGTTTACATAAATATAAAAATTAGGAATGAAATTAAATATAGTTTTTAATAAATTATCAAATGTATAATTTCATGCAGACCTGCAGACAATAAAAAAATTAATAGTCATATAATTCATCTGTTAATTATTTAGTCAATGTATTACTACTATATTTGCTGTCTGTTTGTGAATAAAAATAAATAGTTTTCTGGACACTATTTAAACAATAAAATTCTTGAATATGAAAATTGACTGTAATCTTATAATTGTTATGTCACATAATTTTATTATTTTATCTTTCTTTCGTGTTAAATTTCGGCTTTATATAGTCAACAATTCAATGATATCTGATGCTATTTCAGAAGCAAAGTATATCCTTAATCTGCTTTATCGAGTACTTTATGACGGAACTAAAACTTTTTAATTATTCATTGGGTAATCAGTAATAATAACGTAAAAACTGAATTCAGTGCGAAGTAAAAACTATCATTACACAGGGATTAATTAATCTCTAACTGCTAATGATATCTTTTTTGCAACTAAACGCGGTTGGGAGAGGTCATGCGATGCAGATGCTGCAATTCACACGATTTGACATCTCGGGAGAGATGAAGGCTGGGGGCGTGTGTAATGGCCAGCGCACACTAAATTGGCTGCAGTTAAGCAGAGCGCCCAGACGTAATAAATGACCCAGTCCAAGACAAACTTTGAATATTGATGTCCGGACATTCGCGCGAATCATGCAGAAGCCGGTTGTGACATTAGAGAAATAAAACCGTCTTCGTTTTCCTAGTTTAGTAGGTTAGGAACCTTATAGGATATAGGTAACTTTTGGTTTTGTTGACTAGGTATTTAAAACAGGATTCCAGTAGAGATTTGTGTTTAATAAGTAAGACTGGAGAAATTTTTACTAATTTATTCTTTAACTGCTTGAAAATGCATATTAATTTATCTACGACTGTTAAATTATGCATACATTTTACTATTGATTTTAGTAGGTAACCAATAATAGTATATTGTGCAACTAGTTTTTCCGACGAGTGCGGAGTTGGCAAAACGAGCGAAGCGAGGGCTGCCACTGCATGAGTCGGGAGAACACTTTTGTCCCGAGATGCACACGATATTTTTTTCAATACCTGCACCGAAAAGCAATTAGAAGTTGAAGAAATGGATGAACCAGATGATGATAACATTGGAAAAATGTAAAATTATTCCATAAAATAAATAAAAATAGTCAATTTTGAAATCCCTCATAAAGTGGATTCCCGCATAAAGCTCGAGGAAAAGTACTGACCGGTCAGAAATATCTCACTTTCGTTTGCAATAATAGGGACGAAAAATAGTGTTTTCAGTGCAGGTATTAAAAATAATTATTGCTGAAGGTTTAGTGTGGGAAGGATTGGGAATGCTATCTTTATGGACGTGTTATGTACCATGTTGCCAATCTCTCTCTTTAAGCATTTAACATCTAGTAAGTTCGTTTTTTCTATCATGCAGATTCAAATTGGTATGATATATTGCAATTAATCGGATATCCTCCATATGTTAAGTTGAACAAATACATTTCTATGTTACGGCTCCGTGTCATTATGAACCGTAACCGTAATTTTAACGTGAAACGTGGGATATTTAATAGTCATGGTTACGACTTTGACAGCAATTTATTACAGCGCTCTTTTTAAAATAATACATAGGGTTTCAATTTAGCTGTATTATTCTTGAACATTATAAAATATTTGGGCAGCTGCAATAGTTCTAACAGACGCTTTCAACATAAACTTTTAATTGTTCAAAGTATAAATCGTATTTAAAGGTACCTACTTATAGCAGCCGTGTGACACCAATTAACAATTTCAAATTTATTCTCTATGTTTCATTTTTAAAAGAATGTTCTAATAATACATTGCTGTCAAATTCGTAACCATAGATATGGTAAATCGTAAATCCCAGCTTTAAGAACCAACACTGTATCTAAAATGTAGAATTCGGTATAGTATATCTACTCCCTTCAAGTTTAACATGGCATTCAATCTCAGTATATACTTACGTTTTTATAGAAAATTGCAGGTTACTTATTATAATTTCTACCTATACGTTTATCTAATTGATAAATCCTCTCAAATAGGCACATTGTAAAAATGTAGTATATACATTTCGTGATATAAAGAACCATTTAATTCTACTACTGTAGAGCGAATAAACGACTTTTATTTCTGTTTTGTATTTAAATCTATTTTTGTTTACACAAATCTCAATTAACTGACATAGAATTTCAGTTTAATCAAAAGGATTATCTTTGAAATTAATTAACTTTTGTATATGCATGAGGTTATTTCAAAAACGTAATTCAAATGAATTTTTCCATATTCATTTCAAAATAACATTTGCACGTACTAAATTCCGGTCGTGTTGAATTACTTTCACAGAAATCGTTCTCGATAAGGGAATTCGCTGTGTCATCGGCTTCTTTATTAATTGCGTAGGCTTACCGATGTTTGCTCAAGATTACAAGGATATTTTTCTAGCTAATGCGACTGAGAAACTCTTTTAAAAATGACTTCGATTTGTCGTAGCGAATGGTGAATCTGATTCCTCAAATACGTAGCTCGCAACGTTCCAATTGCAATGTAAATTTATCTTTTATTTAAAAGGAAGATTCGTTTTTTTGAAATGTGAAGAAATCTTGACATCTGGTAACCTTTTGTCCTTCGATTAAGTAAAATATGAACGCTAATGGCAAGCAATTCAAGTGTGAAATTATCTTTCTTCAAGTCGTCCCCGTCTATACTTACTGGAATTTGTCAAATGGAAACGACATGTGCGAGCCCACTCACTTTAGCTTTAATCAAAATTTATACGTCAGTTTGCGATCAGTTGATTTTATTTTTAGACAGTTGCACTTGAAGTTACAAATACACTCCGCGTCAATAAAAAGGGCCCACTTGAAATTGTGAAAAAATCGACAAATTTCAAACCGCTATAACTCAGCGAATTTTCGATGGATTTTGATGAACTTTCGACTTCAAGAAAGTTCAAAGTGTCTACTTTAAGGGCATCCATTAAATTTTTGTTATAACCCCTCTGCACCCCTGCAACCACCATATGAAAAAAAGTGTTTTCAGGGGAAAAAATTTTCAACTATGATGATGTGCACGGACTAGAAAAATTTTTTGGCCCGATCTGCCTACATGACAATAAAATTTAATCAATTCTCTGTAAATTTTTCAAAAAACGAAGTTCCTACGATAATTGGATAAAAAGTTATGCGAGTTTGAAAATTAAGTTGCATTTTGAGGTTTTTGAGTCATTACTCGGCAACTTGTTAATCAATTCAGTCAAACACTAGATAAATAGAAAGTTCTAAGTGTCTACTTTAAAATGATGCATGCAATTTTTGACATAACCCTCTCTGCCCTCCTGCAAACCCCCTATGAAAAAAAGTGTTTTCAGGGGAAAAATGTTCAACTTTGACGATGTACGCGGACTAGAAAAAATTTTTTTGACTCGATCTGCCTACATGACAATAAAATTCAATCAATTCTCTGCAGAGGGGGTTATAACAAAAATTGAATGGATGCCATTAAAGTAGACTCTTTGAACTTTCTTGAAGTCGAAAGTTCATCGAAATCCATCGAAAACTCGCTGAGTTACAGCGGTTTGAAATTTGTCGATTTTTTCACAATTTCAAGTGGGCTCTTTTTATTGACGCGGAGTGTATTAGTACATTATTTTCTTTGCTTAAGGAGGTTGGTGACCATAATTAAAATTATGGTGAGAGGCTGAAATTTATACACTGTAGAGATTATAAAAATATTTTTTAAATATTCATCTACCCGGTTTTTTTTAGAAATTGAATTTTGAAATTACGCTCGTTTTACATGGATTCTTATGACAATTCACTAAATCTTTGTTTTGTTTTCTTTAAACTTTAAACTATATATGACATCAGCCATTTGGGTAGGATAATCCCCCATATCCCACCGTAAGTACGCCGCTGGTAACAACTCGTACCTACCTATAAAGGCTGAATTACATTATACTTTTTTCATGTAGATTCTAGTTCGAGATTCATCCGAGCAGTTCCTATCCATTTCTAGTATAATCTATAATGTAAATCAAAAATTCCTAGCCGAGTGCCGTTCGATTTGCATACCTTTTTCTAGTAGGTATAGAAATATACGCCTGGCTTTATTTTTCTATTCTAGATTCGTACTAGATTTGTCTACGCAACGCATGCTAAGTTCAGTTTCAGTAATCAGTCAGTTTGACTAACTTTTAAAAGCTATGGCTCGGAAATTATCGAAGATTTCCGATTGAAACTCAATAGTTTGGAAATAAAGTATGAAACTCGAACGAGTCTCGATTGAAAATTGAACTAGAAATCTAGCATGAATCTAGCCAAAAAAAGTATAATGTAATTCAACCACACTAAGTTAGGATCCTCATATTTGGATTACCTACTATTCTTGCATAATATGTAGTTTTTCGTATTGTTATCTTAGTTTTACGAAATTACGAATTATAAACTCAAACATGGTGTAAGCACTATACTTATTCTGAGAACTAATTTGGAAGCTATTGGGAATGAAAACATATCAATTTACGTCGTCAGCATTCAATATAAATGTGAACAATTCTATTTATTATAAAATGAATTTAATAATTTTGTTTCATAAATCATTTAATAATTGTTATAAAAATATTCGACTTGAAAGTGGCTTATACTAACGACCGAAACATGTTTGTAAATGAAAAAAGTATTTAAATATTTTTTATACTTTTTATAATCCTCTGTAATCAAGCCTTTTTTCAATAATCCATTGTTTAATCACATTTCTAAAATGTAAAATACTTTGAAAGTCAATGTACCTACTCGAGGTGATATTCATATTCGTTCTTATTCCGCACATTATCATACTGAAACATAAATCAGCTTCCATTGATCGGTCACGTACCATCTCTCTATATCAACGTTTCTAACGGTCTGTCTAACGCTGCAGCCAATGTCGTTCTCTCAGGAGACCGCAGGTGTGACCGCAGTTCCTAAATCCAAAAACTGAAATATTTCCTAATAATACTGCTGTCAGATTGTCGAATCAATAGTGTAGTTCAAGTAAAAATGTCGCTGGTTGTTAGTTTACAACAAGTGCGTTTAAGCTAATCGAATATTCGAAATGTACAACCCGATTTTGAATAACCACCGGAAGCAGAACTTGCATCCCACAAATTCTCCATCACAACCAACCCTAACTAAACCCTCTATAACTCAAAGCCATTGTCAGAAGGCAATTTACTTAAGCAAATACTTTAACGACGTGGTATAAATAATTTCAGGTTGAAATGGATTGATTTACTTCGAAATGCAGAACACAAACTGCAACTTTGTTTTGTAATTAGTTGATTGGTACTTGGCACATGTATTGTAAGTTTAATTTTATGACAACAACCAAACGATTGCGAATGCTCTTCAACAACTGTGGCTCATTGATTTAAATATGTATGGCATAAAAATTGTATGAAATCATTAAGGTAGAAAATCCGTTGATCAAGGCGTACGTGAGTTCGGAGTGAGGTGAGGCCAAAGTAGTAAAATAAAGAGGAACCATTTATTACAAATCGTAGAATTTGAATGTAAATTAGAAATTTTATATTACGTCTATTAATTGAAATAAAGAAGATAATTTAATTTACAGTATTACTGTTGACACTGAAATGCAGTAGATATAATTTTTCTTGAGACTGCAATTTTTACGTGTGGTTTCTCAACAATTATTGTGGTCACTCATGGTTTTTATTTTTTAATTAAATGTCTCAAACATCAAATAATAACATATTTGTTTTTCAAACATGGGTTGGGTTGTGATGGTATTATATTTTCTAATCGTTTAGTAATTAAAACTACTGCTAGCCTCCATGCTCAATGCATTTTAGTGTCAACTTTCAATTCAATTATCTTCGTTACTTCAATGGTTAGCTATGATTTTTTTATTTGCAGCCAAGTTCTATTCGCGATTCAAATTAAGAAATTACTATATGCAGCCCGCATTGCAATGACGTCACGACAGGGATAAAATTATTGTCTGTCATATTTGTATTATTGTCACAAGGTCACAAGGCTGGCACAAGCGTTCACAGATTATAGATAGTAGATAGTATTTCACTAATATACTCGTAGTAAATAAATTAGCATGGGATCCTTATTGCGTACAGATTTTCTTCGAAATATACAACAATTAACATTACTCTTGTTTATTTTCTTTTTTCCTTCTATATTAACGATTCAATTTCTTGAAAACACTTAAATTTTTTATCTAAGAGTCCAATAAGCACGCAAAATTTTAATCCCTGCCGTGATGTCACTTTTCCTAGTTCAAAATTTAGTCGCTTAATACGTGTCGCTTAGCTTGCATCGCGAATTATGGATTAATTTGAGTAACATTTTTGTGACTTGTGACTATCAACGTATTTTCTACATTAAAATATGAACAAGATGCAAATAACTCCAGTTATGAAAGAAGTTAATGTTAATGATGTTTGGTTTGCTGCAGGCATGAAACCAAGAATGAAGAACCACTTCCGCGCCCATCAGCTCAGCGTGTGGCTGCGTCTGATTCCCGAACTTCACCGCGCCGGAATGGAGGACGTTGTAGCCAGACATAATTTATTCCGTAACCACAACGACGCTGATTTGTACGACGGTGCAGTGCGCCCCGATCCCCTTTCCCGCGTTAGCTACTACGACCCTACCACTGAATTATTCCGTCGAAAAACAAATTCCACATTACAAAACGCCGAAACCCCCACAACTATGGACACAATAGTAACGACTTGTGTGAACGTTGTCTCGCCCGGGAACTTCAATCATCAAACCATGCAGAACACATCATCAGATACCTTGGCAAGTTTGGAGGCAGCCGGATACGCCGCCTATTCGACAGCACTTAGCGTTACTATTGCTATTGGTTGTTCACTTCTTATTCTCAACGTACTTATCTTTGCCGGTGTTTACTATCAGCGTGACAAAACACGCCTAGAAGTCAAATCGCTACAGCAACAGCAGCAGCAACAACAAAGTCGTGGTCAATCCGCGTTCGAGACAATCTCTAAACATAGCCACTACCACTTAGGTCATTCCCAAAGCGCAAGTGTTATTGTAGATGTGGAACAAGACACATCAGCTATGATCCTAAGTGCTGCGCAACAAGACAAAATGCTGAGCGGCGGTCAACACTTATGTGCAACAGGTAATGCTTTACTAAAGGCTCCGCCACCAAGTCCGAATGTTTTAGCAAACTGTATGACGTTACCAAAAGGATCAACAATCAGTGGCTGCACTCAAATGCAGCAGGGATACGGATGTATGACGCTGCCGAAGAACGTGTCGTTGATGAACAATGCCATCGCTGAGATGCAGCAGCAAGGGATCGTGCAGCCCCCGAACGGCACAGCCACGATGCACCTGAGCGTACCACGACCTCCACCGCCGCCGCGATCCAAGAGCCCCCCGGAGAGCCAGCCGCTGCTGGCGGGCGCTCCGGCCGTGCCGCCCAAGCAGTCAGGCGGCGCCGGCATGCGAGTGCCCCAGGCCGCCATGAGCGAGATGCGAGTGTGACCGACCTCCGACCTCCGCCAGTCGCCATATGAGTGTTATTCATACATGTATAAGTGTGTACATTACATCACCAATCACCGTCACCAGGGTTCTCTACTACTCTATCTATTGCTCATCTCTACTGTCTCTACTGACCTGACCGTCTTTCCGATCGATGTCTGGATGTGAGACAATCTCTACCGTATAATATGATCAAGTTACTGAATCTGTGCCAAATTTACGTTTCATAGCCGTTATCGAGTGCGCCGAACCCGTGTTAAGTATGCGCGGCCAACTGAGACTGTATGTGTCGGCCTCGTCCCTGTACATACTATGTAAACACAACATGTTCCACTTCACCATAAGTTCGTTACTTTCAGTGACTTTGAGACATGGTATGCTGATGAGCGCGCTCGCGTTACTCTCACTTGGAGCAACGCTTAACGCTCATCACTTAGAATATTGTTGATGACATGTTTTAAATAATGTGACACTTTAAATGATTATTACGATATAATAAAGGTTTCATTAAAATCTGTGATTGTTCTTTCATTGCTGATGGCCGTTTTCAGTTATATTCTGTTTATTTTTAACTTTAATATCCAATGTATTTCTAGAACGTTTCATAAAAAGGTCACTTTAAAATAATCAGATTGATGTGCATCCATAACAAACTAAGAATTTCTACTAACGATTTTAATTTAGAAAAACCTGAATTGTAAATGTTTTCAAGTTTCAGGTATTCCATTTTTCTAGACCGAGCAAGTAATCAGTATCCAGCAGGCAGTAAAAATATATATATATATATCAATTAATTTTTATACCAATATAGTTATTTTTATTTATATATTCAGGCTGTAAAGAAGAATTTTTTATTACGAATGTGGAATATTCTTTTTCGAGGAACTAATCCAAGAAAATAATCACGTCAGCAATAAAAAATATCCTTACAGGTGAGATATTATATTATTTCTTATGAAATCGAAAATTATATTTTTCCATAACTCATGTTAAAGTTCTACTTTATTGACTATTTTGATTAAATAAAGTAACACTTTAACCGCAACGATAGATAAAATAAAATTCGAGTAGATAAAGTAAAATAATAATATTTTTACGTGTTTTCTTCAAATTCGTTTTCACACATTTCTACATCCTTTGGGAAAAAAGTAAGATGATGAAAAACATCACAAACAAATTCCGAAATTGCATTTTAATAATTTTATTTAAAATTGGTTTCTTAAAATTTTTCTTTAGCATCAGCTGTAAAAAATATATAATTTTATACACGACTATAATAGCTATTTATGTAACAAGTATATAATATAGGGTTTTATTGGCGAGACAGTTTAGGGGACGAGCGAGCGCAGCGAAGCGAGGCACATAAATGGGCGAGTCAATAAAACCCTATTATATACGTGTTGCATACAAGATTTTATGTTTGACTGCCCTATACGCAAGATTTTCTATTATCTATAATGACATTTACAAAATGACACATTTGACAAATGACAAATTAAAATTTAATCTCTAGCGAAGTGTGCCTTTTCTATTATTTTACTAGTAAAATAAAGAAACTTTATTTTACTAGTATTATAAAGAGCTGCTTTATTGCTGCAAAATTATGTTATAAACAGTACTTTATAATGCAGTCGTACATAAAATTATATTATCGGATCAAGAAAAATAATTCACCCGCTCCTTCGTCGATTGTAAATTAACAGTTTTCTTTCGGCGATAAAATATAATTTTATCGTCATATAAAAAAGAACTATTAATTTGTAACAGTAGAACAAAATTTCAACACGAAACAAATTGTGATTACGGGTACGTCAGCGCTCTGATTGGTCGAAAAATGCGAAGCTAAAGTTTACTTTTCAGCACGATTTTACTAAAGTAACTTATTGTACGATTTCATAAAATATAAATATATTGTTTGACTAAACAAATAATTATGTTTACATTTAAAAGTAATAATCTTTTTCAAAATTTTTATCGCATTTAGCTTCTTGTCCCATATTCTTTGTTACGTTTTTTGACTTAATTCACAGACAAATAAACTAATAAACATCCTGGTCACCCGACATGTTGGCAACAATACATGTAAGTAAATATAGTTGTAAAGAGATATCTATAATTTGTAATATAAGAGAGGAAATAATTTTGTAGATATAATTGCAACCAGCGAGTCTCAAATAGTTTTCTCATAATTTAATAAGTTAAAAAATAAGTGTAAGAAAATGAGTGACCGTGAAAGTTTAGAATTTGTTACTAATAAAATTGATCATTTCCGTAATCTACAAGTTGGAATAGAACAGAATACTAGATAATAAATATATGTGAGATATTTCGATATACAGAAAAATGCCAATGAAATGATACAAAAAGTGTAAAGTTGTTTGTTGCACTAGGAATTAAAGAAAATAAGTGACGAAATTCGACTTACCCACACAAGTTTTCTACCATTTTTACGAATTTTCCACAAAAATCTAAATATCTTAAGAAGTTACCAGGTAATCTGTAAACCTACGACAGCCTTCTCATCTCATTTTCCAGAGGACTAAGAAGTAATATGGAGTAGTCGTATATGGTCATTATTACATCTATCATCAAAAATTCAAATAGTAAGTAAATATAATTTTTAACAACATTGAGGGCCCGAAATGTATATAAATAATAAAATATCAAAATGGCAAGTTCTTACCCACAATTTTTTTATTAATGATTTTTTTTTTTGTGATTCACAACTTTTAAGGCTAAAAACGGTATTGTACGGTATTATTGGATTTCTCATAATTAAATTAGTATAGTACGATATTGTATTGGAAATTTTTTAATTTAAAGTGCAGATTTCGCCATTGAAAGAACTTATAATTCGCTACTTTTTTGAAATTTTAAATTTTCACCCAAAAAAGTACTTACTTTTTCGAAATCTAAAAGACTTATCATAGCGTTTTTTGCGGCATTGGATTCCTCGTAATTTACTTAGTATAATCCGCTTCTTTTTAGAGAAATTTAAATTTTTACCAAAAAAAGTACTGCCTTTGTTTTTATTCGATTTTGGATCAAAACTTTGAGAGCTCATATCTCGAAAACTAATAGACTTATCAAAGCGGGGTTTGCGGTATATATTAATTATATATTTGTGTGTTCAGGTTTTCGACCCGTGGAGGCGGTTATTTTCTTAGGAGGAGACCCTATTTACTATTCTTCAATTGACCACTGGCCTCCAATGAAGAAATGTCTGCTATTTATTGTATTTATTGATAGAACTATGTTTTTATATGATAAAAATTAAATAATCGAGATGAAATAGCTGTATATATTATATTATTAATAAAAACAAATAAGTAAAACTTACATCATTTCACTAATTTTATTTCTTAAACAACCCTTTGTACACTTCCTAAACCCTTACAGGACTTCTACGGTGAGAATACACGGCTTTAAACCTGAAAATGTACTACGATACGAAGTAAGTATAAATTTTATAATTTATTTAATGAAATACTTCAATACAATACACAATCTTATAAATAAATTAGCTTAAACATTTTAACATAAACACCCTTATTTATGTTTATATAAGTTCCAAACGAGATAGGTGCTGCCATCTGTTGGTGGCAGCTATTTAAATGTACAATATATCTTAAACTAAGGGTTGAATGACTAAATAGGGTACATATTTTGGTTCAGCGGGTTCAAATTAGGGGGTAGAGTACAAATTACCCCCTTGAAATGTTTATTTAGCATTAAAACATATTAGGGGTAAAATCAGTCCAAAATCGGTCCAAACGTCACAAAAGTTTTTTTCGAGTGGTCCAGAAAATGAAGCAAACTTGCAACTACACTAGGAAAATATTAAACTGCCTCTTTAGCCTACTACCCTTACTTTACGAGTTATAAGCATTTTAAAATTTTCAAAGCATCCTAGCGTAGTTGTAATTTTACTAGCAAATCGTCAATAAAATTGGCACTACGCTAGGATGTATTTCGTCAAAAAAATTGACACTTAGCTAGGAAAATTTTAAATTGGTTATAACTCGGAAATTAAGGGTTGCACGGCCAAATGGGACGCATATTTGGATTTAGCAGGTCCTAATTAGGTGTATATGATACAAACCACCTTTGAAATAAACGTAATTTTGGTAGTTTTTGGTAAAATTTTACTAACTTTAAATAATTATTATCTCGTAAATTAAAGGGCTAAGGGCAAAAAGTTAAATGCAAAGGATGCGTAACTTTTCATTCTCTATCTGCCTGTCTATAGATAAGGCCGTTTTGGCCGATTTTTAATTATTTTTTTGATCTCCCACCATTCATGTTCTCCTGATATAAACTTGGTGATTTTTGTTCGATTCAAAATTCAAGCCGAGTGAGGGTGAAAATTTAAAAACGCGATTACGTAAAAACTAAGAGTTGGGGAGTTATTTAGGGGTTATATTCGTACTCTACGCGTTGAAATACACCAGTATGCATATTGCCACCCCCTAAAAGTTAATTAGCACCGGAGATATTCAACCCTTATTTGTATCTTCGGTACTAAGGGTCGTATCGAAAAAATCTACATTGCATTTGATAGGGGACGAAAAACTGAGCATCTTTTACATTTAACTTTTTCCTCTACGACCCTTAGTTTAAGGGTTAATTACTATGTTTAGCCGACTTTTTCACCACTTTGTTTGCTCATAACCCTTAAACTAAGGGTCGTAGAGGAAAATGTTAAATGCAAAAGATGCTCAGTTTTTCATCCCCTATCGAATGCAATGTAGATTTTTTCGATACGACCCTTAGTACCGAAGATACAAATAAGGGTTGAATATCTCCGGTGCTAGTTAACTTTTAGGGGTGACAATATGCATACTGGTGTATTTCAACGCGTAGAGTACGAATATGACCCCTAAATTACTCCCCAGCCCTTAGTTTTTACGTAATCGCGTTTTTAAATTTTCACCCTCACTCGGCTTCAGATTTGAGTCGAACAAAAATCACCAAATTTGTATCAGGAGAACATGAATGATGGGAGATTTAAAAAATTATTAAAAATCGGCCAAAACGGCCTTATCTATAGACAGGCAGATAGAGAATGAAAAGATACGCAACCTTTGTATTTAAATTTTGGCCCTTAGCCCTTTAGTTTACGAGATAATAATTATTTAATGTCAGCAAAATTTTACCAAAATCGACTAAAAATACGTTGATTTCATGGATTGTTTATATCGAATACCCCTAATTAGGACTCGCTGATTCTAAATCTACCGTCAGAATTACATAATTACTTATCCTTTTGATATATTTATATATACAAAATTGCAACTACGCTAGGAAAATTTTAAAACGCATATAACATGGAAGATAAGGGTTGAACGACAAAACTGAGGGCATATTTGGATTCAGCAGGTCCTCATTGAGGGGGTAAACTACCCCTCTTTATCATACTACCCTTAGTTTACGAGAAATAAGCACTTTAAAAATTTCCTAGCAAATAATTAGAAGAATATTGTGATAGTAAATTTTTAATTAACAGCTTCACTTTCTAGGCCACTGCTCAAAAATATTCTGTGACGTCACACCAAGATATGGCAGCACGTCTCGTTTTGAGTGATTTCACCCCTGAAAAATTTAATTAAACGATATTATATAACAGGACGTAGGACAACGATAAGTTGTTTAATAAATATAATAAAGCAAATTTTCTATTCTGACTAAATTAATTATTTATTTAAAAAAATTTACATTCCATTTAAATAATTCATGCAACAATACTGCAATATTTACTCATTTTGAAAGGAAACATAAGGAAAATAAATAAAAACTGTTAATTTTTCTTTCTTTTTATATACAACACAAATACAAAAGAGAAATATATACTTTCATACATAATACATGCAATAAGATCACGCCATTTACCAAGTTTGGGTGGCATGAACCTTGTCACACATTTAAACTCAACAAGCAGTCAAACATTCCCATTCTGACACACTTCTTTCGCGTCATCCACATTTATTATCCTTTTCATTCAAGCTCTTTTATTCTTTCCACTTAAATCATTTACATTTCTAATACATCATCAGTCATTCCAATCAACATATTCACCGGACGTCCAAACAAAAGCTCATCTCAACAGCACACATTCTCTTTAAAACACACATAATTGTGTCATTTCCCAAGTTAGGTAGGCACACTTCATTTGCTTCGTTCACTCGAAATCATTTGAACTCGCAATTAACCATCAATCATTTTAATCCACTAATTCGCAGAACATTCACGCAAACGCACACTAACTATTTCACAAACTCATTCGCTCACAGAATCATTCTCTCAAACATCAACACATTTACAAATAAAATATTCAAATACAATACAAGTTTTTGTAATTTTATTACAATATAAAATAATGAAATGACTTGACCTGAAAAAAATACAATAAATAATTAGTTACATTTTGTTACATTGCAATTGAATTTTATTGCCAAATATAATTACAAGTCAATATTGTATTAACTGCATTTATATTGATAACTCACAGTATGTGAGGCTGCCACACCCAAGCTGGATGATGGGCAAAATAGATACGTATGTTTTGTATACAATTGTATCAAAGATTAAGTTACATATGGCAATGTCTAAAAATTGAAGAAGTGGAGAAGATAACCCAACACGCAACCAACCAACATGGTTCTTTTCTCCACATAAATGGTCCTGTACATAATTCATAAAAGGACCATTAAACAAGGATCAAACCGCACACATATTTTACTAGTGAAATTTCCTATCTGAGCTTAATATTGTCCGCGGGTGATTTTAACTTTATACCCAAGAACAACCGATGTTGCTCTACAAATGAAAATATCGTGAGGTGTCCTGCCGACCTCGCGAGGCTTGTTACCGCTTAGGAACGCGATGCAGAGAACCCGCCACGCCTTGCTCTAACCTCATGCGAAATGCAATCACTGGAAAGCCGCTGAGAGGAGACCTTAGGGTTTCCGGAAGCATACAACCGACGCCACCGTCTCTACTCGTATAGAGGGCGTACACCGAGAGTCTGTGCGCACAGCGGAGCACTCACAGCCCCTTGTCCTTCAACTTTAAAGGACTACGAACAAAAAAGAAATCATCTAAAAACTACAAATTTTAAGAGTAACCCTAACCTGTGTGTGTTGTTTAGTAAACCAATAGAACATGGAAAACAAACAACTAAAAACAAAGCTATCACCCCAATTATAAAATACTTTAATCGATAATAATGTCACTAATCTCATTAAAATTCTGTATAACCCGTAAATCTGTACTATTAAAGTAATAGTACAGTTAAATGACGACGGTTTATTCCTTGTCAACTTTTTGCTTACCTAAACCTAAGTTTGAAATATGATAGGTGAAATACTAGTGACTTTAACCTAATCCATCCCCACCCAATATTTAACATTTACCGCGCGCGCTTTTTGATTCTAACCCCAAGAACAACCGATTGTTGTTCTTGTGCAAATGTCGTGGGATTTCTTGCCGATCCCCGGATGAGTGCTTAGAGCGCGGTAGACAGCCAGGGAAAGACTTTCCACGGTTCATCACCACCTTCATGCTCAGGATTGCCGGGATGGATTCAGTTTTACATTCTAGTGACTCAATTCATCCAAGCTATCGAAGGCTGACTGACCTAAACCCTACGAGCTGCTACATCCCGACTCCCCGTGGAGTGCACCGAATCCCTCGTCGATCCTTACACGTGCAAGGACGTACGGTTCGAAGTCATCTGCGACCAAGTACTATACTGCCCGCCAATGACTCACCGACCACAACATAGACTTATTGGTTCCATCTTGCCCCCTGGCGTCTAAGCCATCCGAGGCACGATGACGAAGGCACCAGGAGGTTGGGGTGCCAAAAGCGGTCTATGCAGGGTGTACCGTGCCCTCGTCGGCCCTTCAACGGAAGGACATGCAAACAAATACAAATACTAAAATGCGGTTTAACGGTCCCTATTGGCTTTAAGCCATTCTCAGCCGCCAACCCACTCTAGTTGAATTTACTGTGTGGCATTGTCCTAAGTACATCATTGTACATAATTTTGAGTTATCCGGTCGCTGATTGATTCTAACCCTGAAGAACAAGCCGGCCTAGTGTTGTTCTTATGCTCAAAAGTTTACGTGGGACGTCTTATCCGATTCCCCGCAGTTTACCGCCTAGTTACACGCTAATCCAGTGTTTACCATTACGCCTGGCCCACAATGACGTACGCACCATGTCCTGGTCGGATTTAGCATATTCGCTAGGCGGACTACGACTGCCTTTGACATACCTAGCGAATGAACCTTCCGACAGCGCGCACCGGCTCGATAGCCGCAGGTAAACATCGACTGGCTTCCCGTCACCACATCCGCTAATACCATACATACACTAAGGAGTCGTCCATCACTGAAGCAAGGGCGAGGCGTCCGCTTGCAGCTGCGCTTGGATTCGCTTAGATATGCAGAGGGTATGGTAGGGTACCGGTCCAACGTTGCCCCCATACACGAGTATGGGAGGGTATACAAAACTAGACCTGCAAGCTGCCGCACACATGTCTAGCAAAGCCAAAAAAGTTCTAACGTCGTCAAAGTTAAAAGCAAGCTATATAAGATAGCAAGCTCCTAACTATACTAATCCCAATTTCAATTCTAATTCAATTCAAATCAATGCCACACCCAATTGCAAAAGAATAATTCGCGAACCGAAATATTTAATGTCACTGTAAGTTATTTCACCTACCAAAATTTCCTAAGTCTAAATGGCCCTGTACATAATTCATTAAAGAAAGAGATGCATGCTCTCTGCTGTCTCGAAGCTGCCAGTTACTTCAAATTAATTCATTTGTTATTATTTAAAAGTCTACAACATTCAACTTATAAAAAATTAATTCTGCTCAAATTGTCATCATTATGTTCGCAACTTAATGTTAAGTATCTGGCAACAACGAATTTATTCATCACTTCTTGTTCTTTATTTATTGTATTCACATTAACATCTTCAATTTTATTTGCAGTTTCAAATGCATCTCTTTATTTATTTTGTTCGTTGAAAAAGGACCATTGAACAAGGAGTAAACCATATTTATTTTCACTAGTGACATTTCCTGTTTAAGTTTAATATTGACCGCAATTGATTTTAACTGGAAACCCAAGAACATGACAAACAAAATAACCAAAGGCAAAACTATCACCCTAATTAAAATTATTTTAAAATAAATAATAATGTCACTAGTTTCATCAAAATTCCGTTGATCCCTTAATCTAAGTACTAGTAAAGTAAAGATAATGTGGTTTACTCCTTGCAAACTATTACCTAAGTTAAAATTAATTGTTGAGATCATATTCACATGGTCATTGGGAATTGAACCCAATCTCAACATTATTATCAAAGATAGAAGATTTCAAGTCTTTATTATTATGTAAAGTATTATTTCAAGTTAAAGAATGATTCACGCAAAAGGAAAAGACTGGCAAAACTATCTTTGATAATTCACTTATCACTAAGTCTCTGGAAGGTTGCTGGAGTTGATGTCGCCTGCAGAAAGTCCCACGATGGATGTTGAAGTTGTTCAGTGTAATCCCTCGACGACTCTTGTGGTTGATGTCATGTGCAGAAAATTCTTCCATGTCCTTCGAAGACGCTTGGCTTGTTCACATCGAATACCTAGGAACCATAAATCATTTATTTACATTTGATAAACACATTTGCTTATCCTGAAAATATTAAATATTTATAATAAATGAATTATTGTATACAGGAAGTATCCAACAGTTGATGGCTGGTAACCGCACACACGATAAAAATATATATCTATACCGATTCTCACAATATGTGAGGCTGCCGCACCCTAATTGGGTGAAAAGCATGATAGATTATGTATGTAATGTTTTAAGATTCAATATTGAAATTGAAATAAAATAGTTTAAATTGGATGCATAGCTGAATGTGCTAATGACCGACTGTAGTTCTGACTGTTCAGTTTCAGATCCAATTTCAATTTACTGCACAAAAATCTGCCCTGTAGTGCACTCTCCACAAACAGTCATGAGTTCGTTGACTGCTGGAAACTGCACACACGGTAAAACATAATATCCATACCGATGACTCACATAATGTAAGACTATACATCTTATTTCATTTTAGTTTCATATAATGTCAACTGTGGCGTACATCCATGACTGAGTTGACAGCTGGTAAACGCACACACATTAAAAATATATATCTATACCTAACTCGCGTAATGTGATGCTGCCCAACCCAAGATGGGAAAAAGGCATTGTAGATATGTATGTAATGAAAAAACTATTTAAGTAAAACTCAAATAAATCGCAACAGTTAAATTATGTAAGTTGACGGCTGATAAATGCACACAATGTATAATCATTATCTATACTGACGACTCACACTATGTGAGGCTGCCAACCCAAGCTGGAAATAATTTAATGTTGAAATATAATCAATAGTATAAATTGGATGCATAGCCGAGTGCGTTAAGTATCAGACTGTGGTTCTAACAAGTCAGTATTAAATCCAGGCAGGTACATGGTACACATTGCACGAAAATCTCCCCTGTAATGTACTCTTCACAAACAATAATTATGAACACGCACAGTAAAACATATCTATACCGATAACACACATATGTGAGGCAGTCGCACCCTAATTTGGGTAAAGGAGTGATAGATAGATATGTATGTATTGTAAAGAAAAGAGTTAAGAATCTCACCGAAAAAAAATCCTCCCATGTCTTTTGAAGGCCACTGCAACTGTTTTTGTATCCATAGAAGATAACACGACACTTGTATAAGGTCCTCTATGCATGAGATCCTCTAATACCTAGAAAAGACAAATAAATTAGTTACTTTCATCTCACATTGATCTGCATGCTGCCACACACAAATTGTCAAAAAACAATAAGTTTTACATCCATTCAGCAAAATAAAACCCAATAACTTTTTTATTTAAGAGACTTGTACAATATAACAGTAATAAACGTTTAAATTTTAATCCACTGTGACTCATAATGATCTGTGAGGCTACCACACTAAAATTGAGTAAAAGCAATGAAATGAATCATTCACAGTAAAAGGCAGTGATTCAAATTTTCAATCAAATTAAAAATAAATAGTGATCAACACGTTTACTTTTTTATCTGTAGTATCTACATTGACGTTCACAGTGATTTGTGAAGATGTTGAGTTGAGTAAATTGAGTAAAAACATTGCGTTTCAAACAGAATACATCAAATAAAAGTCACTTACGTTATTAATTGGTGAATTCAATATAATATCGGCTAACTGGAAGCAGAAATTCATCAGGTGATTTTCATAACCTGAAGATGATTCAATACCACTAGGAGATAATGTTTACTGTTCTAGAGACTGTTGTAGATGATGTCCAACTGTAGAATTTCCCCATAAGATTCTCAAACCGAAGAATCTTCAAAGTTTATACATGATGTCCAGAATCACTGTAACAATAACATATAAATATGAACTGCACAAAAGAACAAAATCTTCCTTGTTGATAACAGGCAACCACACATACGATAATGTACATATCCATACCGATGTGAGGCTGCCACACCCAAGGTGGATAAAAGGCGTGACAGAGATATGGGTGTATTTGATATTATTTTAAAACAGTTCATAAAAAGGTTGCTAAACGTTAATTAAAATAAAATTTCAACACTTGATCAGCTAGTAACCGCGCACGCGGTTAAACATATACCTACCAATGACTCACATTATGTGAGGCTGTCACACATAGGTTTAAATGGAATGCACAAAGTAAAAATATGAAACTTACGTGGTAAACTGGTGAACGAGTTATTTTAGAAGAAGTTAACCAGATGAAGAAGATTCAGTCATTCGGGAGATGATGTTCCCTCTCCTTCAGACTCCATCTGTTGAATTTCAAGCCAAAGAATCTTCAAACTTTGTAGATAAAGCCAAAATAGTCTGTAACAATAACAAACATTTAGATTCATATAAATTGCACTAAATAACGAAAAATCTCCAGTAACAATAATTATGAATGAGTTGTTGGCTGATAACCGCACACACAATATAAAGTATACCGGGCGTTTCCTGAAACAGGCGCACCCCCCAAAAAAATTGTATTTTTAAGTCAATTACATTTATGTTATAGGTTTATAAACTACATTCAAAAGCGCATTAAACTACATAAATAATGATTTTTTAATACTTCCTGTTTAGCCGGAAGTGACATCAACTTACTTATTTTAAATGGAACACCACGTATAATTTTAAGATTTTGATTCTACATAAAATTCTGAATACAACCATGTATAATAAGCTACTTTTTCGTTGTAGATTTCTAAGTAAAATAATAATTAAAATATTACAGAAACAAATCAAATCATCCTTAGTTAGCTATAATATAAATGATAATGAAATTATTATACGAAGAGTTTTACTATGTATTCAAGAAAATGGAGGCCATTTTGAAAATTTACTATAAATAATATAATTTATTTGCAATTCCTTATTAAATTATTTATTTTTGTTAATAAACTGACATTTTTAGTAGTATCATAATAGCTATTTATGTAACAAGTATATAATATAGGGTTTTATTGGCGAGACAGTTTAGGGGACGAGCGAGCGCAGCGAAGCGAGGCACATAAATGGGCGAGTCAATAAAACCCTATTATATACGTGTTGCATAAAAGATTTTATGTTTGACTGCCCTATACGCAAGATTTTCTATTATCTATAATGACATTTACAAAATGACACATTTGACAAATGACAAATTAAAATTTAATCTCTAGCGAAGTGTGCCTTTTCTATTATTATTTTATTATTTCTATTATTTTATTTTACTAGTAAAATAAAGAAACATTATTTTACTAGTATTATAAAGAGCTGCTTTATTGCTGCAAAATTATGTTATAAACAGTACTTTATAAATAATGCAGTAGTACATAAAATATGTTTTCTATCATTTATTTCATAGCTAACTAGGAATGATTCGATTTGTTTCTGTAATATTTTAATTATTATTTTAGTTAGAAATCTACAACGAAAAAGTAGCTTATTATACATGGTTATATTCAGAATTTTATGTAGAAGCAAAATCTTTGAAAATATATGGGTTGTTCCATTTAAAATAAGGAAATTTATGTCACTTCCGGCTAAACAGGAAGTAATACAAATTCATTATTTATGTAGTTTAATGCGCCTTTGAATGTAGTTTATAAATCTATAATATAAATGTCATGGACTTAAAAATACAACTTTTTTGGGGGGTGCGCCTGTTTCAGGAAACGCCCGGTATATCTATACCGATGACTCATAATATGTGAGGCTGCTACATCCAAAGGCATGATAGATATTTATATATGTATGCATTTAAATAATGAGTTAAAAAATAAAAACAAAATGACTTAAAAGTAATATATCGAGACGCGGTCTTCGATGTTGACTTTATAATAACCAAATCTATCATCTTAAATATTAAACAAGAATACCCGTGAGTTGGGAATCACTCATTGAGCTATGACTCTTTAAATATTAAAAATGGGGTTCTTAATATAGAAAAATCTGGGGAATTCAATGTTGATTAAAAAGGCTTACATAAGTCTCTCGATGAATGTTGAAGTTGTTGTCCAGTGTGATCTCTCGACGACTCGTCGTTGATGTCATGTGCAGAATATTCTTCTACGTGCCTCAAAGACTGCTGAAGTTATTGCCAAGTTTCCAATGATGCAATGATGTGCTCAATACCTAGGAACCACAAATCATTTATTAATATTTGATAAATACTAACAAATATTATACAACTTAATATTATTATTTGCACAAAAATTACACCTGTGGTGTACGTCTCACTAACTATGAGTGCCTGTGAGTTGACAGCTTGTAACCGCACACACGGTATATTATTTATACTGATACTCACACACAAATTGGGTAAAAGGCGTTATAGATAATATGTATACGTTTGTAATATTATAAAACTGTTCATAAAATGGCCGAGAAACGTTAATAAAAATAAACACATGAGTTGACGGTTGATAACCGCACACACAGTATAATTTATATCTATACACACGACTCACAATGTGTATGTAATACTTGCAGCAGTTATTTAGAAAAGTTCATTCTACCAACAAAATTGAATAGTGGATGGATGGCACATAATATAAAATATATCTGATATCTCACATATTATGCGAGGATGCCACATCCAAGCTGGATAAAAGGAGTGATAAATATGTATGCATGTATGTTTCAAATTAATTTGACTGCGAATATAATAAACTGTTTATAAAATGGCCGCTAAACATTTAAAAAATTTAAAGACACTTACAATTAAGTTACAGACTTGTCTCAGGATATAGATGATCGGTGGGGCCCTTAGGTGGAAAAGGAGGCTCTACAACTGGAACCAGTGAACAGCAAGATGTACCGTCGACCAGGAAACGAACATGTCTGAAAAATTCAAGAAACAAATATTTCCGTTATAAAGCTTGAATTACATTATACTTTTTTCGGCTAGAAACTTTGACAATTTTCATACTTAATTCTAGAATGCTCACTTGGATAATGTAAATCAAGAAAATTTCGATCAAAGTTTCATACTAGAACCGTCTTTTTATATAACCTCAAAAATAATAAAGTTAGTGACAGCAGAATAACTAAATTGTAGGTACATAAAACTTCATCACTAATACATTAACCGAGTACGTTGACAACCTCAACTGACAATTACATTTCTTTTTAAATTTTCAATGGCAGTATTGGTCGATGAGCTAAATAAAATATGTCAGTGCAAGAACAAATTTTAAAACTAGATTCTAGCCGAATTAAGTATCTAAAAAAAGTTCTTTTTTCTAGCCGAAAAAAGGATAATGTAATTCAAGCTTTACACAACAGTTTACAACATTAAACATTTGGTAAACAACTCAACCTACTTTATAAACGTAAATAAACACTTATTCAACATTAAATCTTGTAGATATCAGTGGATATTATTTTTAAAAACAGTACTCAATATCACAGTTTTATCAGTGAACTGCTCCAAACGGTGTCTTTTCTACTATGAATAAATCGACAAGTTTTTTCCTACAAACTTAATGAAACGGATTCGTGCAAGAAGAGTTGGTGAATTCCTGTGGCTTACGAAACACTCATGACGCGCTATGACGTCATTGCACTGAATCTGTGTAAAAAATTAAAATAATCATTTCTAAAAACAATTACAACAATTAAAATATGCAACAATGTCATGGTAAAATAATTAAATAAAAATAGTATTGTTAAAAAAAACATCAAATTATATTTTACACAGCAACAATAAAATAAATAAATACGAAGCATGTCAATTGTTAAATACTTATTATTGCTAAAAAACACATTGTATGTTTTGTAAACAATAACAAAATTTCAACAACGAAATATATCGTAATTATTTAATACATTGTTGTAAAATAAAAATTGATTGTTATTTTAACAATAATGTGTTTCCATTATTAAAATAAACATTGCTGCATGCTTTAATTGTTACAACTGATTTTTAAAACGATAATTTCAATCTTTTTCATGCAACTAACATGAAGTAATTATTTATCGAATATCGCCCTCACCTGTCAATGTCAAAAAAATCAACCAATTAAATTGACGTATTTCTTCAAAGCTAACCAATCACGAATTAATTGTGCGGATATTTTGACAGCGACAATTTTCCCGGGCAAATTGTCGACAATATCCCGCAATGGTAACTAAGATTGTTTTATAATATATTTTTTACATTAAAAAAATTGATGATGCGTAACCAAGGTAGTCAATGACAGGATGGCAGGTATTCAAGTTATACAGTTTTTAATATTGTTCGAGCGATATTCTAAACAAACATCCCTCGTTCAGGCATATTACGGACAATTTTCCCTTCCTCTCTACACGCGTGTTTGTTGCCCCTTGAATTTTCGTTGCAACAAACACTTGAGTGACAGCTCGGGTAAATTGTCGGTAATATGCCTGATGCCTGGCACTTGGGATATTGTATATGAATAAATCTTTACATCTAGAAATAAGCCAGGCAACAACGTTTTTTAAAATTCACCATTTGATGACGGATGAAACGCAACGCACAAAACGGCTGCATGGAAATCTAGCATAACGGCTTCAACCCCGATTCAACCCCTCATCAATAAAATCAGAGTATAATTTTTTATACACCTAAGGTCCTATCCCTTCTTACATGTGACTTGTTTGTTCCCAGAAAAATAATTATTTGTCTTTCTAATTATTAAATAAAAATATCTGTAAAATTAACGAGTATATTGCTATGCCGTTGTTATTAGAATCTTTTTATACCAAACTGCGAATTGTTCAATTTATTTATAATTTTAAACATTTTTTTGTTATTGTATGTTAATAGGTATGACTGCCGCTGCCAAACCCAAATTGAGTAAAAGGCGTGATAGGTATAAAGTTATGTATGTTCTTATTTATGTAAACGTAATAATGTAATGGTGAATATTTTTTATTATTACCTAAGCCTTTATTTATATGAATAATTTAATTCTATTTTTGAGCATTATTACTGTAAGTACAAAGTGTATAAGTACTTTTGTTTGAATTGTGATTTCTTGACTGTTTAGGAAAATGGAATGAAAAAGTAACAGAGTTCTCAGTCTTAAAAGTTAAATTTATTTATTAACAGATGATAATCATCACCAGGTGAGAACTCTGTTACTTTTTCATTCCATGTATAAGTACTATTTACTAAATTATTTATCTGCTGAAACAACATAGTACACTTTACATGTAGGTACACATAATCAAAGTGTATGGCACCTAGATTGCTAGATTTAAGAGAATAATAATTTATAATAATAAGTAGGTATTCTTGGCTTCATCACACACTATATAGGTATTATAATTACCTACTCTTACTCACACAATATACATATTTACAAAAAAAAAATTCAAACATAATATAACAAACTGTTAATGCTCATTTCCAATATTGAAGTGAAGAACCATCATACAATATTTTATTTACATTTAAACAAAACATATTTTTTATATAAAAATCCTAAGTCGTATTTCATAAAACAATCAGAATCGGCCTTGCGTTTAGATGCCATCTTTGCACACTATCGCATGGTCAAAGCAAAAACCAAATTAATAAACAAATACCTTGAAAACGTTTTCACTCCTGATAAGATCCTGCCAATTTATGGAGAAATCGCCTCTACAGTCAGTCATACACTGTTTAACACTACAATACAACCACGATCACTAATATTATACATGGATTTCGTTTACATTGTTCACAAATTTATGATGCACGAAATAAATCAGCCATTTTTATTGCAACAAGATGAACAAGGAGACAGAACTGCCCCCTACCTGGTTTTATTATAAATAAAATAATGTTAAAACACAGTGACCGTCAAACAATAGTCGGTATTATGATTTGTTTTTAAATTAGAATAAGTAAAAACAAATTTCTAGGGTGATACCTATCTACTTATGATTCTATATGATTAAATTAATTGATTAAATGTATATATCTAGGAACCACAAATAATTCATTTACATTAAGTTTGATAAATATTATTTTATGCAGGAATATCTGCACAAAACTATCCCCTGTGGTGTACTCTTCTATAACACTCATATGAGTATCCTTGAGTTGGCGGTTGGTAACCGCAAATACGATTTTAATTTATATTTATACCGATGACTCCCATTATGTGATGATGACACTCCCAAGTTGAAGAATGGGCGTTATAAAATAAATAGGTATGTACCTAATAGTTATGAATAAGTATTTCTCTCAAAAAATTTCAACCAATCAGGTGACAATATTTTTTTTAATTTCGTGCCAAAACAATGCAGTATCAGTGGGTACGTGCACAAGTGCAGTACACGTGGGTATTTGCACAAGTGCATCTGCCATCTGCGAGTATTTTTGACAGCTGTCAACAGAAGAAACAAATCATCAAGAAATTAGTTATTTATTTAAATTACTGTCTGTACAATGGTAAATACATAAATTTTTACTATTTAAATTATATTTTTTATTAAAAAATTGAAAAATTGCAGTAGACAAAGTATCAATGTCATTGATCTGACGTTTAAGTGACAAATAAAATTTTAATTATTTTGTATTAAAAATATCGAATTTTCCTCGAGAAATATTCTATCAATATACCACTCGTGCATGACAAATACATCAGAATATTCTCTCTCGTGCACATTCGTGCACTCGAAAAAATATTCAGGTATTTGTCATGCACTTGTGATATAACTATTGAATATACCAAATTACATTTTATGCAATTTATCGGAAATTGTTATGTTTTGTAGCAAAGATTAAGATTTAATTTAAACATAGGTATGTTGTATAAATAAAAAGTAAATATATTTATACTTACATTCGAAGATTTTATATCAGATGATGTTTGAAAAACTGCAGAAGAAATATTGAAAACTTTCTCGAATTCAAAGAAAGACTGAAGAGATCGTCACCAAAATTTGAAGACCAAATATTCTAAAACATCAAGAAAAAATATTTATATAGATTGATTGATTTTGTTTGAAAAGATTATTAATAGATACTATTATATTGTTACTAAATTATCGCAAATGCTAATAACAACTACATTTCAAACAGTAATAAAAATAATGAGTTAAGCAACAATGAATAAGTTTATTTTGTTAGTAACAGTATTGTATTTTGTTATTTATTTAAAATATTTGTCTAATATGTTTACGATAATTGTATTTTTTCTTTTATCTTCTATAGAGCTAAAATTCAATTACATTACAGAAAATTGACTCTAAAGTCAACTCTAACATAAGATATGTTTTTGTTAATAAATCCTATTGTATTTTATGGTAGAGAATACTAAAATATAAACAATAATTACTAGGGCATGTAACAGCAATAGGATTTAACTATGGAAATGTTAGTGAGACAAAAACACAATTAGCTAAGTAATAAATTGTAAAAATATTAAACCCACAAGGTTAAAAAGTAGGTACCTACTACCTACTTACATCATTATTATTATTCGAAAATTATTTTGGCTTTACGGATGTTGCCTTCGGGTTGTGCCATAAATAATTAAGCATATATGCGAATAACAATAAGTGGTATACCAATGTAGTAGTATAAATGTGTAAGTACATAGATTTTTTGTAGATATTCAAAATTTTTATGGATTTTACATGAATGTGATTGTTACAAAACATGTAAGACTGTTCAGATTTGATTTAGAAATTATTTATATTTTGTTAAGATACTGCACATTGTAATTTAATTTTTTTAAAGATTTTATTTATTAATGAATTGTTTTTATGTAAAAATCATTGTCAATTTTAAAAGTTTGTTGCAATCATCAGTAGGTAATCTGTAGCTCGCATGTTCGAAGCAAAGTTTTATTTGTCTCTTGGCCGATACACTCTGGGTTCGAATGTTACACCGCCAGCCAATATCTATGCAAATTTTATCTCACAGACTCACACACTGACATTTGCACAATCTTACGCCAGGAAGATGCGTTTCACGACATTCTTTATCTGTCCTTTCGCATCGTATTCTAGCACTTACACTGTTGGATTTCATTTATTTCCCGCTCGTGTGCGTAATCTTTTAAATCGTTGATCCGTTGTTTTCCTTCATGTACAATGATGGCATGCTACCGGCAATTGGCTCTATGTAAATGCAGTTGAGATACATCAATTCAAATTACCTCAGCCAAAATTTAAATATACTTTAAGAGGCCCGTCTACCTCCTAAAAGCCAGCACAAAACGTAGGACTAACGTAGCGAGTGTTTTGTGCTCAGTACAAGAATGGTCAAATTGTATTTCAACAAGGATTATATACTCAAAGGATCAATTAACAGTTGTGCCTTTTTAAAAATTTAATAAAAAAAATTGTACATGATTTTAAAAATTCCGAAAAATACATAAAAATTTCCAATTTACATCAACTTTACACGGTTATATCTCCTGATAGAAATTTATTTTTAAAATTTAAAAAAGCACATCTTTAGATCCATTCTTTCTCTATTAAATGTTTATAAAACATTACCTTGAAGTCAATAATAAACTAACAGTTTACTCGCAACGAAAACCCTTTTACAGTATTTTTCAACTAATCATTGACATTGAATTGCTAGAATGCGGTAAAGTACGAGTTTCAGGCTGATTTCAGGCAGCCGTAGTAGTGGGAAAGAGTAGAATAGAAAAAATTGAGAGTATTCTAGGAATTCGGAAAAAATGTAGACTGGCCGCTTAAGTGCATATAAGTGACTGTGATTCTGACAACACAGGTTTGAATTCAGGCAAGTACCAACATATCAGTTTAACTAAAATATCTCCTGCGGTGTACACTTTACTTACAACCATGTAAATGCTGTTGAGAAAAAACAAATCTAATTTTTATTTATGACACATAAATAGTATTGTATTGTATGTATGCCTGCACTTATGGTTCAGTTATTTAGGATCAAACGATCTTATCCAGTAGGGTACACATATGAAATAACTGCACACATATTTCCTGTTATGCACTAAACTAACAACAATGATAACCAGTGAGTTGACGACTAGTAGATGCTAACACGGTAAAATATATATTTATACAAGTTGAGGGAAAGGCATTTTATAATTGGGATAAAAGTCATGTTGAGTAGCTTACCATGAGAATAAATAAATATGTACAAATATTTTTTATTAAACAATAATTGTCACACTTATTGCAGGTATATATAAAATAAAAAATATTATCTAATGTTGTTAATATTTTTTAAATATAATGAATTGTTAGTAAATGTACATAATTTATTTAATAATTATTAGTGTCTTGAATAAATACATAATTAAAAAATGGAACGGTCAAAGATTAAAACCCCAAAATACTGTCATTGTGGCTAAATACAAATGAATGAAATATGCCGTATAAAAATAGTACACTATAATTATTAAGAGTCAATTATATAGTTGAAAAATCAACTTACGTTATATGCCTAATTTTATTTGAAATAAATTATTTTCTTTTTACAACTGTCCCAGTATCTGACCCTTCGTTTGTAGAACTTGAAGAATCAGAACTTGACTGACTTTTAGGAGTAGAAGATTTATTAAAAGTAGGAATAAAAGACGTTTTACCTGGTTTTTGTTTGACAGCTAATGATACTTTCGATTCATCTTTCTTACGGTGTTCTGCCTGTGCAGAACTTGCTTCACTTTCTACACTTAAATCCTTTGCTACAACTCTTGGAATCACTTTATTTATTTTGGTGGGATCGTTTAGTTTCTTAGACACACTAGGTTTAATAATAACTTTGGGTTGCTCCAGTTTCTTCACCGGATGATCTGGATCTGTAGTGATGACAGTCTTCGGCATTTGTTTCTTCAATTTCACCGCTGCTTCTTTATCCGCAGGAGTTCGAAGATTGTCATAAATTGGTTGCGTGTTTAATTTGTAAAATTGATTTTCTACTTCATCTTGTATATTTCGGGGTTGCCTGGTTGGTATTATCGGTCCAAAATGAAGGGTATTACTGGATATTTTTGGTTCTTCAGGCTGTGGTGGTTCTTCTGCAAATCTTGGTGAATGGCAGATAGGAATTCCTGTTAAAGAAGGTTTGCGACCAAGAGTCGAAGATGTTCTTGGTGGAGGAGCAGGAGGAATACGGGAAAAGTTCTTCAAAGTGCTTGAAGAATGTGGTTGCAGTGTTTTACTTTCAAGGAGTGAAGGCATTAGAAGTAAACTATGCAATGGAAGAGACCGACGTTTCATAGCATTGATTTGTGCTTGCTGGTCAGGAAAATCTGGCAAAACTTTTGGAAAGTTCCTTCTTTTAATTGTTTGCAATGCTTCTTCAGGTGAAAGTGGGGGTCCCTTGTTTGCAGCTTCATCTCTTGAAGTCACGTTCACATCTTGATTTGCATCAAACGTTCTTAGTTTTACCGTTTCGTGCGGAATTATTTCATCAAAATCTCCCGCAATCATTTTCACTGGGTCTGATCTTGAATGTTGATGATGTATTTTAATTATATCTGCATCAGGTTGATATTGTCTCTCAACAGGAGAGTTATCATCAACTGCAGTTTGTTTTTTAAGATTAACATTCGTTACACTTCTTCGGAGAACTGGCTCATTTGGTTTGGAATTTGTGACTAAGAAATCATCCATAGTTACTGATCTTCGCAAAGGTTTTGCTTCTAGATCTCGGCTGCATAAGTCCATAGATTTGGAAAGCTCTATAGGTTGTTGTTTCAAGACACTGCTACCTCGTGCGCCTGGAGTTGCATCAATAGCAACAGATACTTTTCTCGGCTTTGTAGGAATACCTGATTTAGAACTAACATTTTTAGAACCAGTCTTCGGTGTTGATGTTGTGGACGAATTCTTTGTAAGTGGACTGACTGGTGAAGTTGTATTTTTACCAGTTGTACTACTAACTAATGTTTTTGTTTCAGATGTTTTGGATGTCTTTTTCTTGTCTTGATCTCGTTGTTGGCTTAATTTGTGTTCCAGTGCAAATTGTTGTCTGGTTCTTCGTAAAAACCTTGGACTACATCTTTGAACTATTTCATGGGCTATCCAATCTCGAACTTTTGTATGGGGATCTATTGTACTTGTTGAAATTTGTCTTGCAAGTTTGAATCTTGAATTTGATTCAGATCCTTCTTCGCTTGGTTTGATAACAGCTTCATAGGTATCTTCACTTTTAGTTGAATGACGAATCATTTTCATAACATTGCAACCACGTTGCAAGGTAGCAGGTTGATTTATATCATCAATGTTTGGTTTCTTTTCTGGTGGTATATCAGTTATCGGTGGTATTAAATTAGTTTCTTCATACTGTCTCTTCAAAATTATTTCTTCATCTCGAAGTCGTTTTCTCTTGTAATACAAACCAGCAAATGTCAAAACATTGACTAGCAAAAACACAGCGCCAATAATTATCAAAACATTCATAGTGGTATTGGCACTTTCTGGCGTAGGTTCTGGTATGATATTTTTCTCGGCTTCGATGGATTTTGTTCCTTGGAAATTTTGTTTGTCTGGTCGAAGAAACTCAGGATATTGACGAGCTGTCCCATACGTTGGCGATGTTGTCTGGAGCTGAGAAGGTCGCCAGTAGTATGAAGGATGTTCTGTTGAAGTTGTGCGGAAAAATGGTGGCAAAACCCTGGATGGAACAGTCGGAGGGAAATAGGGCCTAGTGATTGGGATTGGTATATATGGAGGAGGCCTTCCGGCGGAATTGTTCAACTTCTTTGGGAGAACATCGTTCCAATATTCCATCAAAGGTTCTCGATATTTGTACTGTACTAAAGGTGGTATGGCTGCAGAAATAAAAGTTATTAATGAAATGTGAAAATAAATTAAAAATTATTTTGTACCTAACAACATGTAGGGTTGACTCTCAACATTGTATTCTGGCCAATCTCTTGGCCAATTTTCTTCCCAGTCCCGTCGAGTATTGCGGAAAGAACGGCCAGTTGCCATTGGATTTCTATAATTATAAAAAAAATATTACTCACAAATTATAAGCAAAATTAAACAAAAATACAAGCGCTTGCAATTTCAATATTCTACCACTTTTAAAATAATAATAAAATATTCAATATTCAATGAAACAGTTGCCGTGTGTAAGTATTAAATACAGACATGAACGAGTAAATTTGAAAATACAGGGTGTTTCAGGGTTAAGTATCCTAACTTAAAATTTAAATGTAGGACCTCAAAACAAGAAAAAAATTTCATTTGGAGATTTTCCGTTTGGAAGATTAGCTTTTAGATTTACAGTTAAGATAAAAAATTTGTTACGTTTTCATGTATTAAGGGCAATGGGGGAATCTCGTGTGTTTGTCGTTTTTATACTGAAACTATCTCCTGAGTCCGTCACAGGTTCTAGCCAAGTTTTTTTAAATTGAATAATAGTATTAACATGTCCACATAAAGCACTAAACACCTTTTATTCATATAAAATAAATTTAGTTCGTTTAAAGATTAAATCTTTTGTGAAGTAAACTGCTATCATGCAACGTACATTTACAAAAATAGCGAGAATGCTGACATGATTAAATTTTGCAATAAAAGCATCAACGCGAAGAAATTTAATTTTCTTATTTTTACAAAATCGTTCAAATTCCTATATGTAACTTTAGGAGCTAATGTAGCGAACGGAGCGTTTGCAAAAAATCTCCAAATTAAAATTTTACCTAGTTTTTTGGTTCTACATTCATATTTTAAGTTAGGATACTTAAACCTGAAACACGCAATTCGCATGTTTCTTTAAACTTACAATTCTTGTCATTTATAGCTAAATCGCTACTACTATAACGGGTGTAACAATCAAAATTATACATATTAATATTATTTTCTTTCCCAGTTGTAACATGCGCTGCCAAGTTTTATGCCAATTTATTTAATGAATATCAAATGGTACTACAAATTTGATTAATGCGTGAAGTAATTGTAAACATAATTAGAAAAGTCAGGGCTTGTGGAATCGGTAAACATTTTCATAATTAATTCACACACAGCGCTAGAATTTGCTGCAGTAAAGGACACTGCTGAAAATTCAACAGAATATTTAAATATTATCGATTGGTTTTAAATTATCAATTTATAAACACCGTTGCAGCATACCGCAAATTGCGATGAATACGGTCTATTATCATTATAATCAAATATTTTGCACCAACTACATTATGCACATTATTGCATAACTTCATTAGCTTAATTTCAAACTTAGGGTTGCAAAAAAGCCAATAATTAATTTAACAGCGTTACAGTATAATTTAAATGAATTTACATACCCAACATAAGCGAAGTTCGTCCACAAAGTCATAATGATTTCGGAAAAAAGTTTTTCTTTCTCTGTGTAGTATCCAGTGAAGAGATCTCTGGCGCCTCCCAGTGGTGCTCCAAACACATATTGAAGTTCCTCGCCGTGCAGGCTCTTTTCACGCTGTGCAAATAAAACAAAATTAACATTTCCTTCCTGCGAACGTCCACGGAATTATTTATGCATAGCTAGCTGAGACATACGAGTGTAAGCTACATTCCACGAATTTCATACAGCGATAGAACTTTGTATTGAAAGAGTCAAGTTAAGCACGATGCAATGAAATGATTACCAAAATGATGGACATGACATTAATATGAGAATAAAAATTGTCAAATAAGATTTACACTGTAAATAATTGATAGTATCTAAATTTCAGTCGACGGATTTTAGCTACTTTGATTTTAACTACTTTCTGTGTTAGTTTAAAATTGGACAGTTGGTTTTCTTATTTGACAATGTTATTAGCAAATCAGGCAAACAACAATTAAGGGACGTACCAAAAACCTAGTAGTGGTTCGATCCAAATTATATTTATATATTTGATCATGTATATCCTTGAACAAAGCAAGCAAAAAGTTAAATTTATGTCATTACTTTGATTTAAAACTAAATAAAAGTTAAAACATATAAAGGTGCCTACTATTTCGATCTGATTCTCAGTCAAAAGGAAATTCGAATAAAATTTATTTAACAACATTGTTTTGAATTGTATCTACATTTCTAGTGTCACTGGTCAACAGACAATTTAATAAAATTAATAATGAATTTTTTAATCACGTAAATGATATTGAATAACAGTTCGTTAAACTTTAGAATTGTTAGAACAACAAATTAATAATACAAACAAAAATTAATTAACCTATTTATTTGTTATTCAACATCAGATACATGAATGAGTATTGTATTATTATTATTTTAATCAAAAATGTTGTGCCAGCCAGTGCCACTAAAAATGAACACTTTAGAAACCACGTGTCCTAAATTTTGCGCATTTCTAAAGAGAATATTTTTTATTTTAAATCAGTACATTAAAATATTTTTATTTTGCCCTTTTAAACCACCATTTTTTCGTCGAAAACTGAGACATCATAATAACAATATTATGGCAAATTAGTTTATTGTTATACTGGCAAGTAAGTAACATTAATAATTTGCAATTAATTATATTATTCTTTAATTTTCCAAATTTAGAAGGCAGCTTATTTATTTTATTTACAATTTTGGTTCAAAACCCTAGCTCAAGCATTACGAAAACATGAGGTCTAGAAAGATACGAAGCATAGAACAAAATTTACAACTATAACGAGAACAGAATATTTTGTAGTAATTACCAAGAATAAAGAGAATGAACGATATGTTTAAATAACCATTTCATGTTCGCAATATTCACTGATAGAATATTAAGCTTCTCTTTGATTTTCATATGCAGCCACATTTACGATTTAGGATCTTTGTTGGCGTTTGATTAATTTTTAACTACATACATTATTCAGAGCAATGCAGAGTATGTTTTCCACTTACCAGATAGTCTTTAGAGATGGTGCTATGTCCGAAAACGTAGAAATACGATCTAGGGTTGACTTTTGAGTGGTAGTTCCCGGTCTGCACCACTGGGGCTGCAACTCTTGCGTCGGAGAGAACTTCCAGCACTGTATCACGGTAATGTTTATTGGACGTCAGGCTCAAATTGGCGTACGTTCTAAGCGTACTATCAAGAGCCACATCAGGGTGATATTCAAAGCGGGCTTGCAAATATTTTCTCAAAATGTCGTTTCTTTCTCGCTCCAAAAGACCATGAGTTAGTTGAACTCCATCGAGAAGATTGTCGCTCTCTATTGCAGTTAACCCAAACATCATGTCGTACCTATTGAGTTGTTTTATATTTTTAATTGTAAATTGTAATTAATAAAGTATTATTAGGTTATGACAACTTACTGTCGAAATAAGTTGTTATATTTTGACATTAATTTTTCAGGGATATTTGGAACAACTAGCCCATCAACTACGGGTCCAAATTTTGTAACGAAACGGGGAGCTTCTACTGGAACGTTCATTATTTCTTCTAAACGTTTGCGTCGCAAACAGTCGGCTAATTCATCATCGCCAGATGGGCAGTTTAACGTTTGTGCCACCTATAAAAAAGTATATTATTTCTCTTAAAATAAAAATTATTATATAGAAATTATTATTATAAATATAAAATAAATCATATATTATTATACCTATTGTAATAATAGTGTAATAGCGTAATAGTATATTATTTAATAAGCACATAATGTCAGCTATAATTCAAGATGAAAGTTTATGAACAAGCTGAAGGCGAGTTAATTATAGCCAGTATATGCGAGTGAAATACGATGATTTGTCTACGACAATTTAAATAAAAAATTTAAATACACATTTTTATTCCTTAAAATATTAGTCTAACCTAACATTTTGATGGGATGACCTTGACAGTAGTGTTGAATAATGGACTCATAATATAATAGTGTTGAATTATGAATTCATAATAATAATACAATAGTTTATCTTATGGATGGGTTTATCTTACTACAGTTACATACCTAATGAATGTTTTATTCAATGGTAGTAGATAATAGATATTTATACACCAAGTGAGATATATGAATGTTTATTCAAGAGAAGAAAGTTTGCCCCCCGAGCTTGAAGGGCGAGTGGGATAATTTCTTCGAGTGAATAAACATTCTTATCTCACGTGGTTTATACAATATTTTATTCAATTTTGACGAAATTATTTCAAATTATGAATTAAAAAATGTATTATTAAAAAAAATTAATCAAAGTAGTCGTCAGTGACAAGTAAAGTAAATATTCTATAGTAGGTACTAGTGATATGACGGATATCCGGTTATTATCCGGCATCCTGCTATCCAGCTACATTTTTACTATCCGGCCAAATACTGGATAGTGATCTTTACCAGATAGTGAAAAATATAAAACAAGGATAAAGTTACGAGAAAATTGCTATCAGAATTTAAAAATTTTAAATTTATTCTCAAAACCACAAAATATGAAATACATTTTAAAAATATATCTAAAAATTTGCCATACGATGTATCTTTAGTTTATAAATTTATGCATCTCCCTAAAATGTTTGTTTCTGAACGCCGAATATCCGGGTGTCGAATATCCGGCCGAAGAATAAACCGAATATTCGGTATCCGGCAAATTCACTATCTGTTGCATCACTAATAGGTAGGTACTATTAATCAATAATTTCTTATTGACGTGTGTCAATAAAGGTTATTTATTATTATTATTATTAGTATCCCAGAAGATTCATTAGTTAAAAATCAAATTTAGAAATTTATTACTACTGGGAAACAACATAATAATCATTTCGTATTATGTGTTATAGTAATGTCATATGAATTCCAATGATAGTTTTTAATTTCCTTCCTTTTTGCAATTAATAGAACAATAAAATAAATAATTCAATTTCGTAGTTTGTGCTTTGTTCGCAAAGCTTCTTAGTTAACAAAGCAAATAAGTTTGTACTTCAGAGTTTGGATATTTGATACCAGGAGTTTTTTAACAGAGTTAATGTTGTTTTCATCCTGAACAAGAATTAATTTCCAAGTGAAAAGTAATATATTCATGAAACCTTTTACAAAATATTAAACTCAAAGTAAAGTTTATTTTAAAAAGCATGCGTCATGAAATATACAATTTCGTACTGTGTATATAGGTATAAAATTTTGATTAAATCTGGTAAAAGTTCAATAACGAAGTACATGTAAAATTCAGGATCGCTTATCGGATGTTATACTCCATAATGTCGATGATAATTTAAAATTCATCAGTATTATTCCACTAGCCAATTCCCTACGGAATAAAAATTGCATTGGTAATTTTAAAACCGTGATTAACAATCGAAAATGACGGGTTTAATAACTCTCACTCTTGGCATGCTCCGGCGTTGTTACAGCAAATGATGTTTGTGATGGTTGTTATTACTGCAGCTATTTGTTGTTGTTGTTGTTCTGATTACGCCTGCATATTGTATTTGCTAATAACCGAATTACCACACATCAGATAGATAATAACAACCATTTAAAACATTGCTCAAGGGTGTCTATTACGCCATAAATACATTATTCTGAAATACATAATTGTAAACCAATCAGTACTGACAATTGAGGAACAAAAGAAACTTGAAGGTACCTACTCTTAATCCTTAATCATATCTTAATATATTGTTGAAGTACACCTATACGTTAAGACAGTGTCTCTACCTTTTTGTATTAGCGTCTCACGTTTTCTTGTAAATTTTTATTTTTTCCAATTTTGCAGTTAAATACACTTGCCTAAGTAGAATTTTGTAGCTATGTATAATATCATTTAGGTTTGATTTAACCAAATTGTTCGATTATTTTAGATGAAATTTTACATATTTATGTTGCTTAATTTGTGTTCGTAGAAAAAGTATAGTATGACTGCGCACATTCCTAAAAAACTCGTGACTAAAATGACGTTTATAAAACTTGATACTATTAATTCGTAATCAGCATATCAAACTGTATATAGCCTTAACATGTATATTGTACTCGAAGTTATGATACATGCTGTATAAGTGCCTAGATTAATACCTAATGAAACAAATAATTAACATAGGTACCTACCCACTGTATTTTTTTTTGTAAAAGAAGACGCGAGTATTATGCACAGGAAATTTCGATATATCTAAGAATTGAATCTCAAATATTTAGTAAAAGCAGGCAAGATAATAATAATTTTGAAAAAAATAAAGTGACATATTTATTTCTACTAGTTTATATTTTTCGTATATTGTGTAGTGTGAAGAATTTTCAGATCGCGTTTATCTAATAATTCTTATATTACAAATATTACCAGATAAAAGAATAGCGAGATAGCACAGTAGCACAGTGGTAAAGTACTTGGCTCTGGTTATAGAAGTCGTGGGTTCGAAGTTCGAATCTGGATCAGGTGCGAAATTTTAATGATTTAACTCTGATCGGTATTTATTCTCGTCACCATTCCAAGTTGGTATACATTTACTTAACAACTACATATCTATCGAGCACCGGCTAGTGGTTGTAACAAGAGCTTGCGCGAGAGGGCCAGGAGGCAAGTAAATAATAATTAAAAATCTTTTTAATCTACCTGCAGTGTGAGTTGAAGGGAATTCGTCACCAAGGCCCAGTCAGTCAACGCAGACCCGCTCATGAGGATGGCCCTGTGGAAGAGCTCGCTTCCCTCACGTAGCACCATGGGCGACATCATCAGGAAGTTGACGCAGGCTGCTCCTGTCCCGTGGCCCATCAGAGTCACCGACCGTGGGTTGCCCCCGAAGGCAGCGATGTTCTCTTGCACCCATAGCAAAGCCGCCACTTGGTCCTTCAAGCCGAGGTTGCTGTGGGCTTTATCGCCTACCCCGGTTTTCAGGAAACCTGAAAGGAATGCAACATTGAAAACATTATTTATTGGGAAATTATGTTGTATAAAATAAAATAAATATGCTGATTTTGATCTTCAGAATTTTGTACTTGGATCATTGTAGGTAATACACACTGCAAGTAGAACATACGAGGTGATTTACTGGTAAGGATCATGTTAAGAACCACTGGATTCGCAAAATTAACTAGGTATTAATTTTTTTTATTGAAACCTACATAATATGAAATTCATTTAGGTACCTACTTACGTAATTGTAAATACATTTTTAGAAGTATCTATTGAGAATAAAGTACCTATGTTAAAACAATAAATTATTATTAATCCAGTAGGTGTACGATAATATTTTTGAAATCAAAAAATCTTCTTCATGTATGTACGAAGTACTCGCAGTTATGATACACCTTGTATAATAAGTTGTAATTTATTTATGAAGAACGTTTTGACTTTGATTAATCACGTTGATGCAAACTACATTCTAATAATTTTAAAGACATATAACATAGATTAATAATTTATTGTTTTGTTTAAAATGTATCAACAAATTTTAATGATGCTGAATAATTGCCCTTTTCTCCTTTTCACTGTATGAGCTGCAAACGAGAGATGCATCAATTTGGATGAGTAATTGCCAAGTAAATTCTAGTAGAATAATTATACTTTATCTACGATTTCGATGGAAAATTATTTAGGTATACCTAATAGTTATTTGTGTATTAAGAGCGTAAAGTGACTTTTTGTTACTCGCGCACGGTAATTGCAGCGTGAGTCGAAGACGAGGAGCTGCAATAGTGCAAGAGGTACAAAAACACTTTACGCTCGTAATACACACATTACACATATTTTTATCTATGACTGAAATTATTTGTTATTAAAAATAATGATATTCAGTTAGTTCAATCTACGTTCAACTAATCTATATTTTATTTGTAACCATGACGATACCAATAATATCGAAATAAGTAAACACAAAATTTTGTTCGATTCTGTTATTTTATTTTATACAAACAATAAAAAACTGTTATTTTTTTGCTTGGGCCTCAGTAACAATCAACTTTACGTTTATAATTGAAAGCAAAAATATAAACTTTTCATAGTAGTTGTGGATAAAATAAATTTTAAATAACAGCTTTTGTGCGTTACTTGTAATAAACAAAACACTATTATTTTGTATATGCTAAAACAAGAAGTGACCAAATCTATAGTCTAAGCTTTATTAATTAGTCAAACACAAAGTAAATTAACTGAAAATTGAAAACTAACGTATAATTTAACAATCGTATTGAAACTATAATTAAGTTAACTTCAAATAAAAGTGATATAAAAAAGTTATTACGAAGAAGTTTATGAGATCCGATAGCATAAGTCCGCAGGCCTTTTGACATTTTTTACAAGCTATAAACAATAATGTACTATAGAAACATCAGAAACAACATTTTGAAACATATCATAGGGCAATCACAGCAATGCCAGCTTTGTACGTCGTACACAGTCTAATACCAAATTGTTTTGTAGACAAGACAGACCTCTTATGTCATTCTAATATCAAAACAAGAAAAGATGCTACCATGAGCATAAATTCCATTTCATATTTCAATACGCTCGCATTACATTTACAAAGATAATATTTCAGTCTGCAAATATAACAAGCCTTGTCGAGCGTGGCGCGCGTCCTCGTGGCTTGATTTCCACCAGGAGATATTTGTTTTCCAGGGAGCACTGCCATCAGGCCAACGCCGTGGCTTTTATAAATGATTCGAAACACCGGCGCGTCGTCCGCCTGATGCGTCTCGAGTCGGCAATTGATGCAAGTTAAAAGGATGATAAATAAAAATAGAATTTCCAGCGCAATGCCGGAATTTCCACGGAATGTTTTTGTGAGTTTAGCGCAAGTACGGTGGAGTAATGCACGCTTCGACAGTGTAACAGAATAGTGAATAGTTTTACATTTCTGAAATAGAATGGATTTATTTAAAAATTAACGTTGGATGTTTATCAGTGCCGCATTTCAGAAAGTTGGCGTAGCTCAATGTCCGATTTAAAACAAGCATAGTAGCGATCACAGAATAGGTATTTGTATAACAAGTTTTGAAAATATGGTTTTGTCGAACGCGAACGAATTTTGCAGCCCGAGCGAAGGGAGGGTTGCTTGTAATCGTTTAAGAGGCTCGTTTACCTTTTTTTCAATGGACTGCAACTTTTGAACGCGTTAAGATATCGACTTCCGGATTGAAGCATTCGATTCCTCGCACATGTTTCTATTTGAAACATATTTCATTAATTAAAGAAGTTTTTAGTTGAGTCCAAATGTAAAGATTTTCTTTCTTCCGAAGAAAATATAGAATTAATTTATAAAAAAGTTGTGTTTAATCGACTGCAACTTTGAAACGCATTGAGATATCGAATTCCGGTTTCAAGCATTTAATTCCTCGAACATTTCTCTATTAGCTACATATTAACTTATTTTAATGGCCATTATTGTTTTAGTCGGAATTTAAAGATTATCCCTGAAAGAGCGCATATGGACATGTAAAAAGAATATTATTTCATATTATTTAGAAAAAAACACATAAACAACATTAATATTGGTTAATATAGTTAAGATATTAAATTTTATTTTCTTATTATTAAAAATACGGGCATTTACATTTTTCTTAGTGACTAATGCTCCGCGTTAATCTATAAAACAGCGAATTTGGATCAATTAGCAGCGGCAGGGGGGACCAGACCAGCAGGTGGCAAGACGTATTTTATGTTCCTTAGGGTCTCAAGTATACATATCAGTCAAAATTTCGCGGTCCTCATATTTTGCACACTCAACTACCTTTGGCGCCTAGTCTAGTATAGTAAACTTTTAAAATTGATATTTATTATGTAAATCAAAATATAACATTAATATTGATTCTATAAATCTATGCATGTTTTCATGTTTTCGTACTAGAAGATTAGAAGAAAAAGGCCAAAAAAATAAAAATATACCTACTTCATTTAAAATTTAATTCAATGAAAATGGTGTACCTACCTAACATATCCCGAATTGTGCAAAAACATTTAGGTACCAGAATTGCGTTATTTTCGACATAATCCTCATACGCATTTCATTTGATATTGTTAAATAAACAACATGTGTTTTTCGTGATACATGCATTTGTGCATATTAGCAGAGGTTCACGTCATGTATAATAATGTGTTATACGCGAGCATCCTCTTACCCCCTATAGCCACATCGGCCAACTCATCGGCCATCACTAACCGAATGATAGTCATTTGTGGTACGGATAAATTCAAACGGGCAGATTGGTTTTTGTTCCATCGTTTTTGTTTTGCATATCTCATGAGGATCATATGTGTCACACGCGTACAGCAAACATAAAAAGTATTTCAAAATGTTTTCTCATTTTTCACACGTTTTCCAAATCAAACGCGCGTCGTTGTTATTTCTGCATTTTCGACGTTTTGACTGTTTCGTTTGTTTGGCAGGAAACGAATTTAAATAAATCGAATATGTGAGATTTTTACCCAGAATGCCGAGGCGGTAGTTGATGGTGATGAAAACAACTTTTCCGTAACTCGACAAAACGCATCCGTCGTACGGGTTTCCTGAATTCCACTCGTAGTTCCCGCCGTGGGTTTGTCCGTGGATGTAGACTATCACTGGGTACTTCGGCTTCCCTCGGAGCGAATCTGCAACAACAAACACGCATTTATTTACCTGCGGCTCTTCAATAATACATGGATTATATGTTCAATTAAGTTATTACAATTAATTAATTACAAGTACCTAGTGATAATAATACATTATTTAACTTAGTCAATTTAACTAGTTAGTCAATTTAACTAGTGGTGTCAATGGTAAATAATGTATTATGTCAACGTCTGTATTGACAGTTTAGTAATTTTTATAAGATAGGTTCTCAAAAGTGAAATTCATAAAATTATTCAAACTATCTTTTTGACCAACCAAACTTCTTGGTAAAATGACATTTAGCCAACAGAGCTGTGCATAATTTTCTAAGCACAATACATATTTACGATCATGTGACTCGTATTGCTTTAAAAATGCTCATTATACTGATGGTGTATCACAACTTCGAGAACATTATGTTTAGCGCAACATATTGATTATGCTGATTACGGTTCAAAAAGATTTTTTTTTAAAATTCCAAATATACTAAATGTCACTGGATAAAAAATTATTTTTCAGTAGGTACATGCTCTATAAAATTGTTACTTTACGTATCCGTAAAGTAATATTTTAGGGAATCCAGTTCTTTAAAATAACGTAGTCAATGAGCTGTTATTTACATTTTATTGGATTATTTTCATTGTTTCAAAATTTTATTTTAAAGTTATATTTTAGAATAATTTCGAATAGTTACTAAAGAAATTAGAGAGTATATACAAAAAAATTTTGTATGTAACAAGTACACAAACTGAGTTTTAGAGGACTCGGCTTGCGCCTCGTTCGTAAATAGATCCGTCCTCTAAAACTCTATTTTGGGCACTCTTTTCATAAATAACTCCATAGCATAACTCCAAATGAATGTCATTATACATATTTAGATTGTTATTAAATTTATTTTTTTCTACGACCACTACTGTAAATGAGCATTATTCTGTTCTGTATGATAACTGACTGTTGTTTGTAAATTTCTTTGTATAATCCGTGGAAGCCTTTTATTGGGTAACTGTTGGCTTCCCTAATATTAATATTAATATTAAAAAAAAAGTACAACCCATATAATATGTAAGCTTGTTCTTACGCACGGCCGTGCGTAAAGTAGTTCGATCGTACGATTAGGGAATTATGTTTTATTTTGATGTCAAGCAACTCTGTTAATACATTTTGCACACCGCCTGATATTACCAAGTTAACAATAATCATCTAATAAAATCCCGTGAAAAATATAAAATTGTGTACCAAAAAATTATAGATAATAATTACAAATAAATAATAAATAGAACTAAAATTTTATCAAATGGAAATGAACATGGACGTGATCATAGAAAAAGTATAGTACACACCTTAGTTGCAAAGCAATTACGCACTCGTGAAATTACACACTCGCCTACGGCTCTGGTATAACTTTTTCACTCGTGCGTAATATGCTTCTTACAACTCTTGTTATGTAATATAATTTTATAGTAATTATGCGAATCTAGTGGCACTTAAAAAATGGACCATGTAAGTAAACTAAAAGTAGATACAATAAGTTTATTGAATTTAATAAAAATCTTTTAAATTTTAAATCAGTATAATGAAACTCAATTTACCTACTTAAAATATCTGGCATTTTAAAAGAACTAATTCAACAAATGTTTCTTGGGTGGATAATAACGATAAGAAATATATTTATTGATTTAAAATATACCCGTCTGTGCCCAAATTATCTTCATTCCTTTCATATTTAATCTCTTAGCGCATCATTGTAAATACCCGGGCCATTAAATTACGCGTTAAATTACAATGGTTGTTTGGCTTCTGTATCTTTGCCCTACATTTTCTACCCGTCGTGCTGTTGATAGGGGTTGTAATAAGTGGCAAATACAGAATACAGTAATATAATAAGAATAATCTATACTTTTCTCATTTTATAAAATATGCTAAAGAAGATAAATAGACATTTATATAATGTACCTAGGTAAAAGAAATACTCTAATTCTTTTATTGCAGCTCAATTAGTTTTTGATTTATTTTCTTGCATGAAGCGTTCATTAAAAATTTGTCTTCAAAGTTATTTAATTGTGATTATTGCAAGATGTTTATAATTGTCCCTCCGCTCCAATTTTCAAAACGGACGGCGTCTCTCACAAGAATGATAAAAAACAAAACTCTATAAAGCGTCTCTTAATTTGAAAACTTTTAAAAAATATGCTTGTGTCATTTTTGCATTAGCTTTTTTCTTTGGCAGAGCAAACTTTGCGAGAAATAATAGAATTAAGACGCTGGCTGCTCCGTCGTTCATAAATAGACTGAAAGATATTTCTTGCGTTTTCGCAAATCGCGAGGGAGCAGAACTAAAAGCTGGACTCCGGGATATTGTATTGTGATCCTGGCGCCAATTGAAATGGGCTGTGTTTTATGGTTGCTTGTAAAAATCATACATTCATTTTTATATGAGCAGCTTTAAGTGCAAGGTTACTTGCATGGTACTGAAAATTAGATTTCTGTCACTAATATACCTAATGTTAGGTTGAAAATATATATAAAACTATAAATTTTATTAAAAAAAATTATTTGTTTTTTAGTAAATTGAGAAAGAAAATTTTCGATGACGGTATTTTTTTATTTTTCTCGCACGAGAAAGATGAAACGCTGATCCAAACAGAGTATCGTGGGACTCAAAAAGGGTATAAGGTTTCTTTATTTAGTTCAGTTCAGTTAAAGTTTTTACCAAAATCGAGTATGTGGGACTCAAGAAGCGTGTTACATTTCTTAATTTAGTTTAGTTAAATGTATAACATCAGCGGGTTTTTATGTTCATCTGTGCATATCTTCGTAGATCAGCGCGTTTCAGCGATCAGAGTTTAATATTACCCGTTTACCTCTTCTTCAAAAATATTTTATATATTCATTTAAAAATCTAACATGGCCATCAGTGCACATGATTTGTCTGCACGAAATAATATACGAGTAAAGCAGATTGTTTACCTACCTACCGATCTACCTATTGCACTCACACACAATGTAATATAGCTCATTTCAAATTAATATTTTAATTGCCTGCACTAGTTCAAATTCACCTTATAACTTGTATATCTCTTAGACCGACACAACAAGACTAATGATAAAGTTCTAACAAGTAAAACTAATTCAATTATATTAATTGATGCTAATTGTTTACCGATATAGTCGTAAAATGTGGAAGAATAAAACGATGCACAATTTAATAATGTTTGCAGTATGTTCATTAAATTGTTAATGTTTTTAATGAGCAATACACCATTATTATTATAATTTTTTAAAGCCTCTCCCCCTGAGCTTACCATTATTATTATTGTTAATAATTCTAGGTATATTAATTTGCTCTAATTTTTAAAACCAGCAGCCAATTATTAAAATATCCTATTATGGAAAATTAATTAATGCTATTTGTCTATGTCATTATTATTTCATTAAATGTTTTTATTATAGATGACTGATATTATAAAATATCTGATACAGCATGTGAAATGAATAATTCAAAAATAATTATAAAACTAAATTATTTATATTTAGTATCAAACTCTTTCCTATTAAATGAATAATACAAATTTTTAATTATTATTTCATTTTGTTGTTTAATGCCATGCACATTTAATTAATAAAAAAATATTCGTCAGCTAAATTACAAAATTGAAATTGCTCCATGTGTGAAATTAAATTAAAATATAATAATTACACATTATACATTTGGATAGGCACCCCATTTTAGGAATAACAATACGATGTCATTTTTTATTATATTTTTCACCATTTTGTAAGCATAAATTAAAATCTTTGCAGAAAGTATAATTTTACCTCAAAAGTTAAAATGAATTTATTTTAACGTTAAACATGGGATTTGTTATATCCATTGTTACGACTTTTAACAGCAATTAATTAGAGTGTCATTATTAAAAGGAAACGTATGAAATAAATTTAACTGAATTATTCTTAAACCACAGAAAATATTTGGACAGCTGTAATAGACATTTACAATTTAAACTTTTAATTAGTTAGTGTATACTTACTTTGTATTTACAGGTAGCAGCAGTGTGCCAGTCATTAGCAAATTCAAATTTATTCCCTATTATGTTTCATTTTAAAAAGGACGCTCCAAGAAATTGATGTCAAAATCCCATGGTTCAAGTTAAAATAAAATCACGGTATAAAGCAGAAAATGCTATACCTGTAAATACCATATATTTCGTGGTGGAGCGAATACGGAGCATTTAAAGTAACATTACTTAACACACAAAAATAAACAAAGCTGCAAAGAACAACATTATTCTTCCAAATTATTATTTTTGTAATAAGCTAATGTTAATGTTTAAAATAATGTATTTACACTGCAAACTTCAGTTCATATTCAAAGAAAAACATTCAAGCAGCAATTTTCGTGTAACTGTTATGCACTAAACTAATATTATTCCTCCGTAAAGTCCCGGCCAAGTTCCAGAGGCTGTCAATACACAACCGAGTTGACCAACCGTCTATAGACGGCGGTGAACGTTCAACGACGTTCAATTTACCATCGCCAACGCCGCCTCGAAGTTCTGAGTGAGTGGACGTAGCACAATGGACCCCACGACGCCTAAATTAAACATTCTGCTCGCTCGACAAGAACAAAATGATATTTTCACAGTAGAATGATCACGTCGTCCTCGATTTTAGATTATTTTGACAGCCAGGTGCGTGTGCTGCTCTGATAACAATTTCCAGAAACTTTTGTTTTCTCTTTTTGTATTATTTATATATTTTTGTGTTTTGTTTGTGTCAAAGAGGGTTTAATGTATTGGAAAGAGATTGTTATCGGGGATGGTGGTACAATGCGTTTTTAACTTTTAGCTTATTTGGTGAGTTCAGGTTTGTTATTTGTTAAGCATTTATTTGGACTTTGTTTTGTTCAGCAGCACTCACGATATTTTTTCAATTTCATATAAAACAGTGAATACGAACTGGTATAATAATACTTATAGACATAACAACATTCTATTTTGGGTATTAGGTATGAGAACTTCAGTGGCATACTCGGACATCCGCTTTAATGCGGGATATGAAAATAAAAATGTTTTGTATATTAATTTTTTTTTTAATTTGCTCAACAAGCATTGACAGTTGCAGTTCTTTCATTGGTAGTGATTTGTATTTACAATAATTATGAAGTGTGTTATAAGAAAAACCGCCGCAGGCGACAATTTTTTTTAGTTCAAGGTCAAATACCTTAAAAATAAATTTTCAGAGATAAATATCAGCACGGTTTTCCCTCGTTTAGGTACGTGCGAAATAAATAAAATCTATGCGAATTTACTAAATATTTTCTCTATTTACAAACTGTACATTTTTATAATGAATTTAAATTATAATGGAAGATTTATTTTTCGACTGGATATGTTCAATAAAATGGAAAATTTCTTGGAGAAGCAGTCAATTTATTAAAATCCAATAATACATAATATTGGATTTTAATAAATTGACTGCTTCTCCAAGAAATTTTCCATTATATAAAACAAAAATAACTGTAAAAAGGTATTTCTTATCCCCCTTATGCCTTCGTAAGTATACCACTGGAGAACTTGTTAGCTCATAATAGTGTTTACACGAAAACATATTTTCCTGTAGCGTTAGTTACCTAATCCATGTTTAATTTGTTTAAATTATGTATACCTAATTTTACATAATGCACATAATTTTGATACCTATTGTCATCTATTATATTTGATTGACGGTTGGTATACCGCAAACACGGTAGGTATATAAAATATACCTATCTACATCGATGTATCACTTCATGTGAGGTTACCACTCTAAATTGGGTCTAAAAAATAATTTAAAAAAATGTAGTAGTATTTTTTAAATAATAATTAAGTATTATATTTTATTGAAAATCAAATAACACTAATATAATAGCCAATAGAAGAATAAAATTGATTAAAATAATATTAAAATTAAAATAATAAATTTTTTCGGAAATTATTTACTTCTAGCCTGAGTAAGGTAACTGAAATTAATATGTGGAAATTTCTGTCACGTCAGTTTGACATTTAAATTAAAAATTAGTTAAATTATCAATTTTTAGTGTAAATAAGCAATGAGTAAGGTAAATAAAACATATTCATTAATGTTTAATACACAATTAGTCAATATTTCAAATTACTGTAAAAAGGAAAATAGAAATAGAGTGGCGGTGTCGTTATGATTATCTTAGCGAATCAAATTCGGATAGAATTAATGCAAATGTGAGATTCAATCTGGTATCATTTGGGTGCGGGGGAGACATATGTACTAAACGGAAGTTATGATACATATCGTGTAGATAATATAAAATGTATAAGTAGATTTATTTGTTCATTAATTCCTTTCTTTCTGGTAGCAATTCATCATTATGCTTTAAAAATAAAACAAGAATTTTAATGTTTCATCTAGAAAGCTCAGATAAACTACAATAATATAATTCTTACTTGTAAAAGGAACAATGTGTCTCTTAAATTTTTTTTCTTTAGCTAGTGAAAGAATTGAAGGAACATTACGGCTCGCTAATAATTCAATCCGGTAGATAGTACGTTCTTAAAGTAAAGGCTTCTTATCTAGATAAAATCATAGAGGGGTTAGCAGTATCTGCTCTAGACAATCCTCTGTTGTCTGGCGTAAGAAAAATTGAATTATCGAAATCTTTTCTTCCGTCCCTTCGCGCTCTTGAAATAATTGAATTGTAATTGACACCTCCGGTGGAGAATGAATTTAACTGGTGTTCAATATCTTCGCTGTAAATCGCACACAGCGATTTCCTTTCCTCTTCTTCTCTTTCTGTTTTTCTGAAGTCGAAAAATTCAGCCCTCCCTAATTATCCAGCGCTGAAACTTTGGATTTTGTTTTCATTGCTATCCAATTATAAAAGAGCATCCTGTTACGAAATGAATTATAAATATTGTGTGTAAAAATTATTATTTTCCGCTTTTAATTTCTGTTCTTTGCCAAGCTTAAGAGTCCGTGACATAATTATTTAGTCGGCGTTAGATTTGATGAAGGATTCAAGGACTTTGCTTTAAGGAAGAAAAGTGATGTTTAAAATTGTTTGGAAGGAGATAAAAGGGAATTTTAATTATTTTGTAAGTTCGTAAATTGATAATTAACTGTTTGTTATTCGTCGATAATAAGGGTAAGAACAATCTGGAAACTGAATTTATTTTGTTGTCTGAATTTTCATGTTTCTAAATTTAATTACTTTACTTAGGTTCTATAATTGCTTATTACTTTACAGGTCTGTGATTATGTATTTTTAATTATGATAAATAATACTGTACGATCTAGGTAGGTACTTACTTCAGAACTTTAATAATATGTACTTCAAAAGGTACCTAGGTAAGACTTTTTACTTTTATAAATATAATGTATGCATCATTTACTATTAATATACTTAATATTCGGAATAAAATTAAAATATATTTCATTTGCATCTGTTAAATAATACATACAATATAAAATTGTTTTTAGTTTGAGTCATAGTAAATAATTACTCGAATGGCTTTAAGATAATTCTTCTTGTATTATAGCTATTGTATAACAGAATTTTCTTTAACCATATCAGATATCAAAGGATTACAGCTAGACTGTTTATAAGAAACGAACTACTAATGTAGTAGAGTCTAGTAACTTTGCTTCACATAGGTAACTTTGCTTAGGATGCGGAAAGTTATTAATTAATTTTTTTCTGAGTAGGTAGTACGTAAGCGCAGTAGTCCTGCCTTATCTTGTTCCTACTAGCTAGTCTACTTTTTATGTGACGCGGGGGAGGTTTGTCACATCGCATGTAGAATGAAGATGCAATATAATTAACTTGCATATTTGTAATAAATTTTTTAACACGATAAACTAAGGTCTGTGGAGTGTGCAGGCATTATTTTAAATTTTAGAATTTTGTTATATTTTTTTAAAAGACCAATCAATTTGTGCCTTCAGGCATTTTTTATAATGAGATTGAAAAATTCTGTTTTATTTTATGAATTTTAAATTAATGTGATAGACATTCCACTCACGATGTTTTTGTAATTATTGTTTCGTATTTAGGCCAAAGAATATTTCCATTTAATTTAATATTATTTTTAAATCATCAGACAGGCATATTTAATATTGGCCAGAAAAACTGTTAGATATGTATTATTCACAGTATCACTTTATATAATATATTCTATCAAATTAAAGCGCGCAACCTTCTTGAGCAAAGTTTTGCGATATGTGCTCGAATTCAAAAAATATATATCTCTTTAAAATAGTTCTAAAATACATATTGCAATCGATAGCTTAAATAATATATTCTACCACATACATTTATTACCAATTTTTAGGTTCAGCAGTTAAGAAATTTAATTGAAAAAACCGCAAAAAAACTAAGATAAGTAACCGCTAAATTTTTATATGACCATGTACTATTATTGTCATCAATTCTTCCAATGGCTGTTATTTGTGTCGTGCGATTTTTCTAACAAAATAAATAAATAATTAAAAATGGACAAGACAAAAGACAACTTGAATGAATACCTTTTTTCTTTTTCTTTTATTCTCATGAGTAATTTGTTTATTTTGATTTTGTAAAAAGTTCATTATCATATGGTATGCGCAAGTAAAGTATGTATAAGTAAGTATAAATTCTCTATTTAATCAAATACAGGGTATCCTTTATAAACCCAGTCTTTGCAGTTCAAATACTAGTTTCGAAAAAAGTAATTGAAATCTTGCACAGCACGACGTCTCTGGGTTTGTGACGCGTGTTCAGTCAGTCTATCTCATTCGAGACACCTTGATCCCGGCTTCAGCGAGATCAGTACACGGAATTCGAACGTAATCGAATCGAAAACGCTTCAACGTGGCGATGCCTCATGTGCGTTCCCGCGGAATGCTGATGGTTGTGTTTGCATTTAGACGCCGCTTTATTCGCATGTCGACTTGGATTCAGTTTTACGTGCAACTTTTTTACTTATTTATACGAATATTTTCTTATTTTAGCGCTGCAAGCAAAACATTGAATTTATGAACTCCGTTTGTATGGCTGTGTACTTGTATTGAATTTGAATAACATCGTATGCTGAATTTTAAATTTCTAGAGAATCTGCTACGTGAATTCGCAAATAACTGCTTAATTGAATATTCGCTTATTTCCCTCTGGACATTTTATCAATCAAATCAACAATTTATATTATTTCCATTAATCAAAATACTAGCATTTTCGATGCACTCGGGAAACACAAACACGAATAGTACATCAAATGGGAAATTTTTGTGCATTTAAATCTGTTGTATGCACGCCCGAGAATGTTTCTGACTTAGTAGTTAGGCAGCCCGCCATCTTGAAACAAAATGGCGGCTAGCTAACCCAAAATTTACTGCACCGATTGGGTTCAAATTTAGTATGGTAATAGTTTAAGATCTAACTATATATGAACATATTAAAATGTCAATTCGCCATCTTGGTACAAGCTAGCTCCTCATAATAAAACTATATATCATAATAGGGCGGCTGGCCGACTGCGTTATGTGACTGACTATGATTTTGACAACTCAAGTTCGAGCCCAGTCAGGTACACATTTCAGTTTAACTGCACATTAATCTCTCCTGTTATCTTGTGGTATATACTGCTCCATTAACAACAGAGTACCAGTGTATTGAAAACTGTACCGATGATTCACAGTATATAAAACTTCTCCATTCAAGTGAGGTAAAAAGCGTGATATCCTGTATAATTAGAGAACGAATGTACAATAATTTAATTAATTATAATACTAATTTCAGTAATGAATGTTTTCCCTACAGACTAGCTCCAAATCAAAACTTGTTTTAACAATAAATTAATTTATTAGTTAGTAATGAAAATTGCACTTTACTTTGATTAATTGTAAATGTGGCCTTTAAGTTTAAAAATATCTCTGAATGTTCGAGGCCAACAAAACGAAATGAATGCCACCACGAAAAATAAAAGCACAAAGTCAGCGGCAGAGATAGATACGAAGACGAGTGCGGCGACCGGACATGATCACGACCACGTCACATCCGGACCGGAAGAGTGTGTTCGCAGGTTCACGTCGCCTTGTGAGATGCACACATACCCCTTGCGGTCAATATATTTTAATGGAGACCGGTTGAAAAGGGACTGTTGATTTCTATTCCTCCGGGGCTGATGTAAAATGCAGCAGGTACCCGATTCCGATTTTACACCTTCACGGCGATTTATTGCGTGATATGTTTCTTCCTTCTTCCCATCTTCCGCTAGTACTACGCCCAGCTCGTCAAATTTCGTAAATAATTTCCTACCGGGAGAATTACAGCTCTAAATTAATTAATGCCGTATTAACCAAAGGCCGGTGTAAAGTGACGTAGGATGAGAACGTGGAAATAGTTCAGGATATCTCCGGTAGAGCGCTTGTAGTGTCGATGCGACTAGAGGCGCCAGCGCGGCAAAACCGAGAACGAGAATTCAGTCCAGGAAGTCGATATTTTGTCGCGCAGTCGCTGATAGCAGGGCGGATTGTTGAAACGCGCCCTATCGACCAATTCCTCGCGCGCGCTCGCTGCGGGAGGTTGGAGCTGCAGCTGCAGGACAACAATGAGACACGTAACTGGTTACATTTATTTTCTATAATGGAATTATTGGTATTTCCCCTTTAGAAATGAATCATTGATTGTTTGGTCCAGTGTCTTATCATCTCGTCCACCGAATCACTGAGAAGGAAGTGTTGGTATGACTTGAAGGTGTCGTCAGTGGAGCGTGAGCTTCATCAAGAAGGGCCCCGCGTCGCACAGCGGGTCGGTCGCCTTCTAATAACGCGCAATATCCCGCGACATCAATCACTCTTTGACACTCGCCGCCACAGCAACGAGAGATGATGAGGTGATATCTCCCCTTAAGACTTATTTTGGCAAGGCGTTCCTAGTGACTAACTTCCTTTATAGTCCACGTTGTTGGAAGTTATTATTACATCGGGGCGGGCTTTTACCGAACTGATGGATGCACTGATGCGTGCTAGAATGTGAATTTCTGAAACATTTTCGAGAAATGTCCGAATCGAAATGTCAATTCGACCGTAAAATTTAATTTTGTGTGCGTTGAATGCACGGCTGCCGGCGCCTGGATCAGATTTAACTCGAAATGTTCGCATTTCCAGGAGCACGACTTTATTTTCTTTTATGCTGCGCTACTGAATCAAAAACCTACCTCAACCATCCATTGCCATCAGTGGAAATCTTTACATATTGCTCTGCGATGTGCGATCTTGTCGTTGTCATATATTTTCTACAGGATATCTGCAATTTTGTTTCAAGGGAAACTTATCGATGGACCCAAGTTGTTTGTCAGCCATTTTACAAATTCCTATATAATTCAATTGTAGTGAGAGCTTCCTGCAAAATTTGAAATAGTCTTTTCAATATGTCTCCAGAAATTGAAACTGTAGGAATGTTTTACTAGACGAGAGTTTTTATGTTCACAGGATTTGCATAACGTACGACAGTTTTTATGTCCTTTTTAGTTTATTTTGTATCGCTTTCCAAGAAGCCTTGTAATGCAATAACCCTTAACAAAAACATTGAAACAAGCTCACTGGGAGGAACGCATAACAAAAAGAACACACTCCATTGTTTTCATTTTTTGTTTGTTCTCCTGGAATGCAAACGTCAGTACGGTCCATTAGTGTCCATTTATTTCCCGGCACACGTGGACAAACATTGACGGATATTCCTCTGTCGCTTGTCGTTCCACGCTCCGTCCGAGCTGATCCTCTTTTCTTTATAACCCGAGCTCTTTAACAGACACTTTCATATTTTTTCATCATAGAAGTCAACGCTGCTCATTCAATAGATCATTGTGCGGTAACCTGTCAGCAATGATCGTCTGCAATAAATTTTTCCATAACACTGCCCTAATGTAGAATATAAAATAAAACCTACCGCACCCGTAATGTAAATAACTATTAGTTTCCGAAATGGTTAAAATTCTGCGAGAGTACCATTAAGATTAACGATGTGTTTATGGTCGAATTATAGAGTCGATAGTGGTGTAAAAGAAGTGATTTGTAGTGTCTGTTTTCTATTACAGAGAAGACAGTAATTGCAGAAGATAATTAGGGTATTTTTCAGCGCAAGGAAAGTCGTCGAACAAATAGTGGATCGTGGTTTCGTTTGGGATACGCTGGTGAATGTGTGTGTCGTCAGTAATCAGGTCGCGCGTTCCAATTTAGCGGAATGAACATGGGCGACACGCCCATCCTCGAACCTCATTCTTCGTGTTACGTACCTTCATTCTCCGTCTCTTTCCTTTCCTCATCCGGAACTTTATTAAGAGTATTTTTACAATACTCCGCTGCGGTGATTGTCCTTATCAAAGCGTTTCTACCTAATAAAGATTTAACAGTCGCGCTCTAGAACAATTCAAAGTCCGCGTTCAATTTCAACGCGCAATTGTACTTGTCGAACATTTATCGAAGTGCTTAAGGTGGGATGAAACCTCATTCTCAACAGATCAAATCATCGACGAAGACATCGTAAAGACGACAACTAAAATGATATTACAGTAATAAATCTGGAAGAATTATTCTTGCTGATAAGAATTGCAGAGTTTAAAAGTCAAACTCAACAAAATTTCCTCCCCAAACTTCATTAGGATTCAAAAATAAACAAAACTTTTGGGAGTTATTCTCGTCCTACGTAATAATTCAGCGTAAAATAATTAAACCAAAACCAAGTAATCCTTGGCTCAGTTGTTTACAATGTTGTCCCCAAATGGTCCACAAGTTGCTTTCGTCTAGCTTAATCGCGGCTAATTGTGACTTAGTTGCGACAAAAACTTAGAAGGACATACATTTCCCCGTAATACGCGACACAGAAACGTGGAATCGTGTCCTTTACAATTTTCTTCTATTTGGAGAAGTTTTAAAAGTTGTGAAAGGCGGATCGGCTAAAGCAATTGGCAGCAGATTGCTTCACGTAGTCTGCCGGACTCTATTCCTATTACAGAACAGAGCAAAGTGTTCTAGTTGTCATTAATTATTCACGCGCGTGCTACACGCATTCAATCTCACGTTGGGATGCGAAACTTGGTAGAGAGAACGTTCGGAATCCTAAGCTGTTGATAGTAAATCTCTTTACCTTTGAGCTTCACAGACGTTTAAACTACAATGTCGTGAACATCGTTCCGCCGTTACTTCGGAGTCAGATGTAATGATGTAATATCACTTTATATGGAAGATTATTGTGTCATAAGTTCAACAGCTTCTGCACACGTGGAACATGACTTAATTAATACCTGGGATGATTCGCTGGAGATAGGAGATGTAATCTGCGAGAATGTGGAATTGGCACAATGTAGAATATGAATACTTATATTCGGAGTGCTAGCGAGGTCTCAGGCCAAACCATTTTACCAGCAGAAATGTTGAGTGGGATACCACAGTGTATGACTTCTTGTTAAGAAGATATGGATCTTGCACTAAGTTTTTTGTGTGAATGAAAAAGCTAGTAGGATTTTATTTCTAACACATAAATGAAAACAAGAAAAATGATCATTATTTAAAATATATCAAATTAACGTTATAAGCGTTTATTTTTATTAAATAAAGTTTTTAAAATTATTTCATAAGAGCTTATACAGGATGATTCACAACTTGTGTATATATTTTAATTGCATATAGTACCTACTCAACTTACTAGTCATGGTCATGAAACAGAAAGAATATTTAAAAATTCATAAATTTAAGGGCAGTTTTCACAAGGAATACATTTTTGGTACCACTGAAATAAAGATTGCATAATGAATATCTGACTACTATTATGAATGGCATAAAATGAAATTTTAATTATTAATGCAATGGCCAGAATAGACTTGTTTAGTGGTTACGTCACACTGGTTTGTTGCTAAGGCCGTTGCTATGCAAGTCGGTAAAACAGGCTGGTTTGACGTTTGCCGTTTGACAATAACTGCGTCTTTAAATTTATTTTGAGCTTTAATTGTTTTAAAGTGGCTTAAATACACGTAATAAAGTATAGTTCGGTAATAAATTATTTTATAAATGATTTTTGATTGCCAAACCAAACTGTTTTATCAACTAGCATAGCAACTACCTTAGCAACGAGTGGCCATTTTCTTGTTTGGAACCAGAAAGTGACGTCACACTAAACAAGTCTATTACAGGGATGGGCATCTACACGTCAACTTTAATTGTCCACGTCTATACCTGTCCACAATACGTAGACTATAAATTTATAAGTAGACTATGTCCACAACAGACAATAATTTACATAAATGTAAGGTTATGTTTACGTTCGACTAATTTAAATAATACTTAAACCTTTGATAGTTTATTTATTTTTGTGAGATATTTTGCATGAAATCTAGACTTGTGATACATCTTTGGATTCAGAATGTATAGAATTAAAATATGTAAAAATATATATGGTGTTCCATTTGAAATATGATAGTTTAGGTCATTTCCGGTTTAATCGGTAGTGATATTTTTGTAAATAATATATATTTTGGTGTCTCCTTATGGCTTTACCCACATAAAATTTGATTGCGATTGTTATATTAATAAAAAAGTAATTTCGAGCGTACCATTTTTTTGGACACCATATATATGCACGAAGTAGTGAATCACTAGTATAAAACATATAATATCGAAAATTACACTGCTCCGTTGTGCACGTATTCATATACCTACTACATTTAAAATCCTTGTCTCTTTTGCCTGTATTCTAGTAAAGCTTCACATTAAAGTACTTACTTAAAAATAATTGTGTCTTTTTAAGTTTACCTATTACAACAACGGGACATACAGACCAAAAAGAAAGCAAAACCATTAAAAATGATACCTACCTAATGTTACTATCTGAGATTATAACGAAAAATATATTTCTTCTGAATAAAAAACTTTGAAGGCGAAACAATGATTTATCTCTATTGGATATAAATTCATAATTGGCAACAGCGCCATGTGGGGGCCTTGCTCTTTCATCGTTGCTAACCTCAACTTTCATGCTGAGTCACTGCTCGATAAGAATGGCGGAGCCCCACAGCAGCGCAGTTCGGACATCCTGAATTACCAGCCGAGCCTCGGTCCAAGTTCCCACGAGTTGCGCTCGTAAATTTCGCGGCCACGCAACTTTGTTCAAATTGTTGTGTGTCGTTACAAAGTTTAAAGCCGGAGGCCGCCTGGCTGCGTTCCTCGACGATTTATGCATTTGATAATTATACAGGTTTAACACTGATGCTTATAAACATTGCCGGATCCAAATTATATCATTTGCTAATTGTTATTTACTTCCTTCCTTCCGCTTTTCGTCATGGGTAAATGATTGTGCAGTCAATTGTTCCAAGTTTCAAGCTGATTTGTTCTCACATTTTAAATAAGATATTAACTTGGGTGAAGTTGTTATTGCGTCGTAATAATAAGCCATTCAAATTTTATCTCTCAAATTAAAAGGTTTTTAAAAGTTTAAGACGGAAGCATAAAAATAAATTTTAATGTCTCAGAACCATCTTGAATACTTGAATTACAAATTGTTTCCACTTTATAATACCTTTGAAATTAAAATATCTCTTATCTCCGCTCTTTATATTTACAATTCATTATCATTTCTAGCACGATCTATCTCTAGACACTAACTTGTCTACAAAGTTTCATTGTGAAATTATGCTACGTTTACACGTTGGTACGTCTTAAAATTTAACTTTGTAAAGACACTGTTACACAATTGACTTATTAAATTATTAATTATCCAAGTCTATAAAAAAGTAGACTTTGCAAAAGTCGTGTAGGTAAATTTTTATTTTACCTATGACTTCAATTAAATTAAGTATCAGATAAATTTGGGACAAATACTTAATTCTTTTAAATGTACGTTACCTACTACATAAAGTTCTATTGGCTAAAAGTACAAAAATACTAAAAAGCTAATTGAATAATTTAAAACAGTAACTAAAATGTAATACTTACACAATATAACTCAGAAAACAATCGTATAATTAATTATATAGTCGTAGATAATAGTATATTAAATAACAAGTTTAATAAGACACGATTTTTTCGCACGTGTCCTAATTTAGTAAAACGAACCTGAGGTCGAGTTTACTAAAAGACAAATGCGGAAAAAGTGTTCTTTATACTACTTTTTCTTTAGCGTCAATTTAATATTAAAATTTACATATTATAATATATAAATTTATGTATGTAACGTTTTGTTTAGTAACATTTAGTTTAGTAATGTTTAGTAAAATCGCTTATTTTTCATTATTTCACTCAGTTATGTCATACGGCCTAATAATTTGGGGGCAATCTCCACACACTGAAAAAATATTTTTAATGCAAAAACGGGCAATTAGAATTATTTCCGGTGCTAGTGGTAGACATCCTTGCAAAGAACTTTTTTAAAAATAACAATTTCTTACAATATATATATATATATATATATATATATATATATATATATATATATATATATATATATATATATATATATATATATATATATATATATATATATATATATATTGGATTCCCTAATATATATATCAAGAAAAATATACAGAATTACAGAACTTCTGCCGAGATTCATAATCATAACACGAGAAAAAATAACAACTTAATTGTTCCTAGACTGACTTATAATAACGTTAGAATTAACAATTTAAACCTAAATATCTTTAATAAATTACCTCAGGAGATAAAAGTGTTAAAACTAAGTAAATTTAAATCTGTTTTAACCAAAAAGATAATACAAAAGGCGTACTATAGTATCGACGAATATCTGACAGACGAAAACTTTTGAAATTGAATATTTGCTAATTTATTTCTTAATTCTTCTATCTCAATTAGTACCTTTCTTAGTAACCACTGCTGTATATAGCCTGCTAGTTTTCTCGACCTAACTAATTAATCTATATTTTATCTAAAATTATAATTTTCAATGTTATATTGTAACTATTATTTCTATGTATATACTGACGTACCGTGCATGTATTTGCTTACCGGTAAATAAATAAAATAAATAAATAAATTAATATTGTCATTTATTTAACTGTCACTGTAAAAGTATATAATTTCTGAACTATTCTAGGCGATAATTGAAGACATTATAGAAAATATACCTCTATGTCTTTCATTACTATTTTATTGAATAACAACTAATTCTTTGAGCAAAACATATTTAGAGGTTATACTGAAATTTGTAAGTAGGTACTCAGGTTTGACATTTGACAATTGAAGTAAGTGTCATCTGATACTAGCATTACACCAATCTTATAAAAAAATGTTACGTACCACAAAGTGAGTCCTGGCGACATTCAGTTACGTTTCACAAAATTATCTTTGTGAACGCCAAATATAAAAAGTAATTTTTGTATAGGTGTAAACGTAGTCTTTGTATTTTGAGAATCAGCGACGCGAAGTGCAAACCCGCTAACGAAGAAGAAACAGTCTAATTTGTAAAAATAAACAGGCTCTCGGCAAATCGAAACAATTCACTTAAAAATCTTTATTCATAAGTTTGAAGATTCAGAACAAGACTGAATAAGAGACATCGTAACTTAATTGTTAAAGACAAATACTTGGTGAGGTTTCCGAGTCTAACAAGATACGCTTTAAGCAGCTAGGAGAATAAGCGGGAGATTCCATTCTGCGATCTGCCGACATTAAGATAATGTTCCGGCAAGTGCGGAAGTGGTTACGTCTGAGAAATCGGCAAAATTAATTCCGAACAGAATTCATTTATCTCCTGCTAACGGCTTCGGTGCATAGTTTACTAAAAACTAATCGAAAGTCTAGGGAAATATCGATTTCACTCTCACTTTGTCTCTATCTCAGTTTGCAAACTACGATTGTACCTGTAGGAGACCACAAACTGAAATATTATGCTCTAAAAGGGTATAAAACTGTAGGTATCAGTTTTATTTTTACATTAGCAAATTTGAATGCTCCACTGGCCGACACGAAATTTTTAATTAAAATAATTACGAATAAATTAATTGTGTAACTGGGATTGAATAACACTCTAATGAACTGCTCAATTTTTAGAACAACAAATTCATATTGGAAAACAATTATTTATTTATTTGTTAGTATTTAACCGGTTACATGCTTAAATAATAAATTATTTTTAATAATAAATTGGTATCGGCCAGTGTACTAAATTGAGAACACTTCTAAATCATTCCCTTTAATTTGCAAATCTTTTTAAATGGTGCCACAATATTATTTCAAAATTCAATGAATACCAAAAATCCAAATTTTTGGCAGTCTCTATGTCACTACCTTCTTTGAGAATGTATAATAATAATAAAGATCAGAAAAGGCGTGTGGTAATATGATTCGGAAACGTTGCATGACCGAGTGGTAATGTACAAAAAAAATTTGCACGCTTACCTATCTCAGGTTATGATACCGCGCTATTCGTGCTAACCATATTTAGAGATAGATATAGCGTGATTTTATTTATGTATGCACGATGTATATAAAGTGAAGTGTTATACAGTGTATATTAATTAATAATAATGCAAATTTATTTTTATTTTCTTTATTTTGATGACAACCATTCAATAGGATTTACTTCCAATTGCAGAATGGTACATGTGGTTATACTGAAATCTAACCATTTTTAGTATGATTCGTCTTGGTGCAGTTAGAATCTCATTCCGTGTGACGATTTTAGAAAGACAAAGCGGCATCGGAGAGATTCATATGTAATCAGGAATAAAACGATAAAGTTATAAGTTGAAGCTTCCTAGTGTGATTTAATTGCAAGATGTTTTTGCAATTTAACGACAATCACAACTACCGGTCAATAGACTTGAACCACGGTACTCCAGGTTCCGGGTTCCTATACGTTTTCACATGCACAGAGCTGTGCTTAAAGCAGCGCAGATATAAATAAATATAGGATTGTACAAAGGAATTATATACAGGTTGGTAGAGGTGAAATATGACAATGGAGTTATCATGCTAGGCATCTTGATATACGTGGAATAAGTACTGTCAATGTCAAAGTAGCTGTCATATTATTGGAATTTTTATTTTCATTAAAATATTTTCTTTGCATAATAATGTATGTGTACGAGCAGAACGAGAAAGTTTACATGCATTCTTAGATTAAATTATTATTTCTGTTATTGATTACTCTTTTTGCCACACAAATTCACATTACTTCGTTTTGTGACACTACTACAAAATATATCAAGATACCTGGCATGCATGAAAGTTCGATTGTCATGTATGTTCCCTATGTTCGCATTTCACTTCCACCAACCTGTATAATTAAGTTGTACAAACTCTAATTTATGGTGCTTGTTTACTTAAAACTCGCACTCAAAAATTTAAAACCCATGACAATACTACCTTCTCTGTAGAGTAAAAATATTTTTCAATGGCCCTCTCCTTAGTGATTTTCTGGATCCGCTCTTACCATATGAAGTGTTCGTAAATGCTCACGAAACACTCGCAAGTAATGTGTTGTTTCTGACACTTTGATACACGATATGCTATAGCAAATTTGACGACATTAACAAGAGACTACAGAGAGTCAGAAAGGCCAGTTTCCGCGAGTAAGAGTACGATTTAAGGCGGCTGCACAATAGCCTCGGAACGAGAACGAGAAATAACGGGAAGTAAACGAGAACGGGAACGGAAACAAAAAATGCTTTCAGATGTACAAAAATTGTCCGGTAACGATAAGTTCTTTATTTCCATTTCCATAACCCAATCCATGAAAATAAAAACTCAACTTGAACAAACCACCTAACCACTCAAAAATATGACAAGTGACAGAAGATAAACTGAAGAATGACGTCATGCTTTCTTCCTATTGGTTAGCAAATCGCAACGAGAACGGAAAAGATGAATCTTGGCGAACTTTACCGTTCTGGTTCTCGGGCGACGGAAAGCTCTCCGTTGTTCTCGGAGACTTGTTGTGCATGCCTACATTTAAAAGTATGGACTTCATGTTTTTATCGTCCTCGTTCTCGTTCACGTTGTCGTTCTAGGGCTATTGTGCAGCCGCCTTTACAACATTCATGTACAAAATAATTCTCAGTTCGTTTCATCCTGACGATGAATTGCATCATTTACCGCTGATGCAGGCGAAATTATTTAAAATGAATCTTTTTTGGTTTTGTGTCGTTGTGAAGGTTTGAATTTATTATTCATGAGGGTGTCGTACCCTCTTAATTCACGTGCACAACGTCGTTCATTTCGTGTCGAAATGAAATTCCGCCGCCGCCGCGCGGTCCCAGGAGGCGGTGCACGTTATCTGGACAACGGCGTCGTTTGGCAGCCGGTCACGCTCCCCACGGAACCCCACGACCCGGGGCTACGCTGCCCGCTTACACTCAAGACTACTGAGGTTATTAATATTATTACTCAAACAGTACAAGTTGGAGTGGTGCTTGTTGAGAAATTCTGGCTTTCATAACCGTATTTTTATCTGCAATGGAGTAAATACGTTGTTCACAACCTAGAGCATTTATTATAAAGAACAGTATTCGATTTAAAAAGATTGCTTTTTACGTCCAAAGTTTATATAAGAAAGCTTAATTTAATTATTTCCTTTCATTCAAATAATTATTTACACTCGACAAAAGAAAAATCGTAGGTACCACTTGAAAATGCACCAAAAAATCTGAATTTTTACACCGCCATAACTTTGGTCGAAAATGGATGAATCTTCAAGTTCTGACAAGTTTGAAGTTTCCTCTTTAAGGTCATGCATCTGCTGCCAAGTATATTTCACCCCCTGCCACTACCCTGAGAATGAAAATGTTTTTGATGTCAAAAAATGTCAAACTCTGACAACTTGTACCAGGTGCAAAAAAAATCGTGGACTCAATCCCGAGCTCAATCCATTACCAAGCTGATAAATTTTTATTCATTATTATTCGGGAAAAAAAATTAGTACTTGCGATGATTTGCCCCGAATTTAAGAATTTTTGAAAAAAATTGCATTTTTTAGACTTTTGAACATTTATCGAAATTGTCTACAAAAATGTACATCTTACCATAAATTGAAGTGCTTTTCATTCATTTTATCAAAATTCAAGCTCACAAAATGCTGAGTAAATTTCAAAAGCCCATAGAAGCATCGTACGTAATTGAAATTTTTAAATTTTACCTACAAATAAATACATTTTATCGCCATATGTACACCATATTTATAATGTTGTAAAAGTTTGACATTTTTGAGCCAAAAATATTGTTTTTTAGAATAGTGCCTGGGGATGAATTGGATTTGGTGTCACATTATTTTTCATAGGTACCTACCATTGCAGAGGAAACTTCAATCTTGTCAAAATTCAAAGAATCATTGATATTTGTGCAAAATTAGACGAGTATGACCGAAAAGGCACAGAATGCAATTGTTTTTTCAAAAATTTATGACCGCGCCAAATCATCGCAGGTACCAACTAAATTTTTTCCCCCGGAAGGAAAATGAACAATGGAATATTATATAACAGAGTGAAACGACTGTCATTAGATACTCAAAATGAATGAAAATTTCTAAAAACGCTGCCGGCAAATGCACGCAAACACGCATTTTAAACCTTAAATGTGTACTGTGTTTTACCTAAAACTACAGACTGCAGACATACTATTAAAAAACCAGTTATATATACTCAAACGGCGAGATGGCACAGTGATAAAGTGATTACAGAGGTGTAAAATTTTCATTGCTCAATTTGGATAGGTATCTACTTTCGTCACTATTCGAAGTTGGGATAATTGGCAAAGCTATCGGGCATCGATTAGTGGTTGAAACTTGTTACAAGGACTGGCGCAAGAGGGTTAGATAGAATAACAGACTTAGCTGAATCTCGCCCATTATCAGGAGGAAATTAAAGTCAATAAAATAAAAAAAATCAAATGTTATTCTTATTATGATTAATAAATTAAGTTCATATTTGTATAAGTTGTGGTTGTGCATGGTTTTTTGTTTTGATAAAATGGAAAAGCACAAAATATATAGATATCCATGTCTGCATGTATTTGAGCTTCTGAAATCGATGTAAGTATACAAAGTTACAAGTCACGAAAGTCTGAAAGGCGGAAGCAAGAATGAAGTGTCGGTAAGAAAACACCACGAAAATTTCTTTTGTGGGAAAAAGTTCCAAGTGGTACAAAGCGTAATACTGTTTAAACAATAAACACTTCCATCCCAGCGTTCCGGGCAAGAAGCCATCTTAACAAAACGGAACGTGTGCTTGTTAAACAGCGTGCGCTGTGCGCTGTCGGCAGCCACCTTTTAAAATTAAAAGAGCCGAAGCTTTTAGCGTTAAGACAGCGAGTTAGCGGCAACGAATGGTCGCGGGAAACGGACGGCGGAAAGCAGCAGAGCTTGACCTATTCCTGACCCCACTCTAGCTCGACGCTGCGTCCATACTAATCAGAATGCTCCGTGCCGCACTTCGCTGACATTACCTCCTTGCTTAATCTGATTTCGCAAATGCACGGACGGCTTAGCGTCTTCTGTTTGCGTTTTTATTAATTTATGCATTGACTAGTTATCGTCAATGCTTCGGGCAGGAAACGCACTCAGGAAACAAGCCACGTTTACACAACTTCCGCAAATAAACAACTCTAAGCTCCAGCTCAACCAACTCAAGCCACACGGAACGAGAGAAAAATACTCAGAGTTGTTACGAATTTCCGCCACAGCATTTCTAAGATTTCCCCGAGACGCAGAAACACTTGGCGTTATTGTTTGAAATACGACACAGTTTTACAGAATTTGTTACACTTAGCGACCATATAACAGGCGAGACAAAAACGCTAAAACCTATTACAATTAACAGTGCTGTGCTGCATCAAAACGCCGGTCCCCTATAGGTCTATCGTAGCTGCATCATAACTTCGATAGATCAAAAACTATTCCCACCTCCATAGTGTTATTATTTGTTAATTAGTGTTACAACATCAATAATTCTTGATGCATATATCGTTCCATAGATTCGTGTGTCTCACATGACTTTGTTGCAATATCCAGTAAAGAAAAAAAAAAAAAGAAAAAAAGTGTGATCATAAATGACTGACCATGCCGCCTTAATGTGATTACGTTTGCGTATTGAAGTAAGGTCACCATTTGAACCTTAAAATTTATAGTTTAGTTTCAAATAACTTAGTACTCTTCACTTACTTTCTGCTATACTAAAAGTTTTAAAGATCAAGATAAGCTCCAAATGGCACAATGACATAATTACATAATGTTCGTTGTAGTGATGTCGCCGAGACGAGAAATTTCTCGTCTTGTCTCGAAATTACGAGACGAGAACCAATTAATTTCTCGTTTCGGATTTTTGACATGGGACGAGAATTCAAAACTATGAGACGAGAAGTTGTTCTCCAGAAACTTTAAAAAATTTTTAATATCATTCTCTTCGAAAGTATGAAAAACAAAATTATTTTATTTTGTTCGTAGCATTTTTTGTGCGCAAATTTCATAGAAATGTACAAAAAAGTTCTTTAAGGTCGCACTCGAAACCGTTTTCAGACAGTCATTTTTATGCACTTTATCTGCATAAATATCAGCAAATAGGAACAAGCAATAGGCATAAATAATATATCAATAGAATCATTAGAGTTTCTAGATTGCCTTATGCTAAATAAGAATACCTGAAAATAAATATAATTCGCAGTAGAAGTGAAAGAAGAGAGAGCAAAATTCATCAAATTGCAATTAATTTTATGCAAAATGAACTATTATTACAGACATAATTTTTAGAATAAGGCAATTAGGAATGTATATATTTTCATTGTGTAACATAATTTTCATTGTAGGTTACGTCGTTTATCCGATATTTATGCAGAAAGCATGTGCAAAATGTTTCAAAGTGTCGCTGACGTGGCACTAGTAGTTACAGAAAAAAATATAATATTTTTTTAAATTAAATTATGACCTATAATATGATTTTGACTATTAACGGGTTAAAAACATTACCATTACAGACTTCGTGTTACGGTTTTTTAATTTTTAAACGTGCCCTTAATTCACTTCTAGCTTTTCAAATAAATGGCAAAAAAAAATTTTCGAGAATTTGAGATGAGACGAGAATAGAGTTCTTTGAGATGAGAATTAAACAACCGAGAAATCACAGGGACGAGAATACTCAAATTTCTCTTCTCAATAATTTGAGACGAGACGAGAACTGACTATTTCATCACTAGTTCGTTCTCAAGAAATTTATATAGGTACTTATTTTATTCCGCGGAAGATAAAAAATCCATTTTTAAGTCACGTAATGGTCAATAATTTATGATCAGTGATCACTCGTCATAAAAAAACCAAGTTGTTTCCTAAAAGTGAGTTCAGTCTAAATAGGCGAGAGGATAAATGTTTGAGTTCTGCAGGAATAATGTTTGAAAAGCTAATTTCGTGACTAACAGTAGATATGTTTCGAGGAAAAACATAACTAACTTTATAGATGAAAACTTGGAATAAGGAATATTTTTTGATCCAACGACACTTTGATGCAATGACATACTCGCAAAATAAATACTATTTGCTCAGATTCAGCTTTTCGGATTATCGTTATTTTTTAGAGTATTAGTACAATGATACTAGATGACGGCATGAAAGTGTTAAGATAGCTTTTAATGTAGTGTTGTTTTAATGCAAAATAAAACAATGTACGAATCTATACTGTAGTAACAGCATGCTTTCAGGTTCAGCATTTCGGATTATCATTATTTTTAAGAGCAGTACAATGATACTAGATGACGGTATGAAAGTGTTAAGATAGCTTTTAATGTAGTGATGTTTTAATGCAAAATAAAACAATGCACGAATCTATACTGTAGTAACAGATTTCAGATTCAGCTTTTCGGAATATCGTTATTTTTGAGCATTATAGCTTCTCCGATTCTATTTGTGTTATCGTGTTTTGGTAGTCAAATGTTATTATATTAATATGTAGTTCAGATGTGAATGTGAAGAATATGAAGTGATCTTTTGGTTATTGAATGTAAACAGCAGTTGTTTCCTCGTTCGCCGATTCGAAACGCGGTCCGGGAATCTGTTTGAGCCGATACGGCGGTAGAAGGGCCGATAAGGGAAGGAAGAGAACTCAATCAGCGTGCGCGAGTAGGGCGTAACGGGCGTAACAAGCCCTAATGTGCATAGTTTCGATGTGGGCCACGTACGCGAGTCCGTCGATGTTCGCCGATACTGTCGCGTCCTGCTTTATCGGCCGACCACTGACTGCGATTTACGACCTACGAACTGATTACGAGGGCTCCGCAAAGCACGTACGCGCTCTACATAACCTGTACTCTTTGCTCTTTTCGCGCGAACCCTCCAGCCCGGTCTAAACTCTGACATCTAGCGGTTGCTGTGCCAATTATGATTCTCGTCGCGAGCGTGGCCGTTATCCTGGCCTCGTGTTCAAATCTACTGGGAAAACATTATTAACTAATGCATTTTTATCTTGCACATGTTCTGGCATTTACACTAGACTAGCTGCACTCACATACCGGCACACTAGATCGACATGGGAATTGGGACTGTTTTACTGTTTATACTGACCACCATAAAATTCACACTTGAATTTCTAACACAGTAGGCAAGAGTTAATTTTCATTTTGTAAATTTTTATTCTAGGGACATAACTATGATTTCTTTTTAGATGGACCATTAAAAATTTAAGAGGGCTAACTTTTTATAGAAAATTTTTTTTTCACTGATGAAGGAATTTGACTCAGTAGCTCCTGAAATTAATTTCGTACAAAAACAGCACCCAGTTACGAACATGATATCAAATATGTAAGCATAGATAAAAATTGCTCGAGAAATCAGACTGGCAAGTTAATACCATTATTAGTCCAGTAAATGAAGGGTCCAACCTTGACAAAATCGCTCACCAATGTAATTTTTATATGAATTTGTCGGTATTGACAGGTACTTTAAAATAAGAAAAAGTTCTGTAAAAAATGTTCTTGTACGGGGGAGAAAAATGGTCTCAAAGGTTCCAAAAATTGTTTTTCCGCCAATATCTGCTAAAATATAACATAGAGAATTTTTGTTTAGAGAAAAATGTAAATTAGTTCATTATCTACAAAAATGGTCCTTATGATTTTTCTCTAAAATTTACCCGTTTTCGAGATAAACGTGCCCAAGCGCACCCTGGATTTTGAGCTCCTATGCGCTGCAGTAGTAGTAGTACTACTACTACTGCAGTAATAGTACTATTACTACTGCACTAATAGTACTATTACTACTGCAATAATAATAGTACTATTGCAGCAATAGTACTTCTACTACTACCAATGCGATAATAGTAGTACTGCTGCAGTAATAGTACTACTACTGCAGTAATAGTACTACTACTGCAGTAATAGTACTACTTCTGGGAAAGCACAAATAGTGATACCTTTGGTAAATGAAGAATGATAATGTTTTTCCCTTTATACCGGATCCAGTTATAAAGAACAGCTTCCTAAAACAAACCGTTTATTTATCCTTGAAACTCAAAAATTACGCTCTAAATGAACTTTCATATATTGCTACCAGTGGTTTTCGCTGTGTGAAACATGCCATCTACAACGGATAAAAAATCTCTGAACTGTTAATACGACATAATAAAAAAAAATTCAAATTAGTCAAGGCAAAGTGAGATCAGTTATCAAATAAAATTACCTAAATAATAATATGAATCATCAATGTGTTGTATTTGTTTCTATTTTATGCAAAACGCCTTTGTTATATCTGGACGTCACTGTGTCAAAAGGTTCAAATCTAAAATAAAAAATTTCTCTTCATTAACACCCACGAGTCTTAACAGTCGTCATAATTTATGAATTTTAGTTCTAATGACCCTGGTGTTTCACGCCTGTATCAGTGTGCACTGAACACAGCAGAAAATTGATTTCAAATTTGAATTTACGGATTATTACCGTATATTATCATTAATTAGCATCATAACAATGTACAGTGTTTTAATTTCATTCGACATGCATTTGCGTTGTTCATGCAGGTTGGTTTACCGTGATATATGGGCCCGAATTACTGTGATTGTTATTTTAAATCACCTCACAGATAAAAATAAACACAGTGCAACATTTGTCATAATTAAATTTCGCATATTTGCTTATTTCTTTTTAAAAACATTTTCAATTAAATTCAATTACGGAATATTACATGCGTCCTAATGTACATATTAATCTTTCTGCACAAATTTTTGAAGGAAATGAAACACGAATTATATCGGAGCGACTTCCTGGGGAAATTTTAATGAAACTGTAATCAAAGTTGTATGAAATCAATGTTTGCTTTTCAATTACTGCAGCCTTTAATGAGTATAATACACGATCAAATTGCAACATCATTAATTTGAGGGATGCAAAATATAGCTTCTGGCCATCGTCTCTAAATTGCAATATTTAATACTAAATTAATCCTCAATAATGCAACGCAACTGGTAACTATGTATATGTTAGAATTTCATGTTTACGTATTCGCAACATATTGTTTACGAATACAATATAGCCATTGGAAAGTTACAAACACTTAATATAACAACGTACACGCAGGTATATTAATAATATACTACATAAAGGCCCTTGCGGGCCCTTGTACACTTGCAATATTGACAATGAAAGGATATTACAACTAAAACGTTTAAAGGGATTATCAATTATGAGTCTTGAATTAAATATTGAAATCAGAAACATAATGTTAATAAAATAATATACAGTAAAATAGGACACTTTTTAATGTTGAATTTATTTTCATTGAATTTAATATTGGGATGTAATACACAATGTGATTTATAGTGAGATTCTGTGAAAATCTGTTGTTGCTACAGATCTACAAAATTGTAAATATTAAACAAAATCACAATGAAATTTATAATCATATGAACAATTTTATATTTTTCACCAAACATTGATGTGATTTTGTTCAATATTTAAAGATTTAAAACTTACAGATTTGCATAGAATCCCACCATTAAACAGTGAACTCTATACTACGTACCTGGAAGGGAGCCGTAGCGCACTACAAAACAGCAGCAGTGAAGCAAGTTGAGAGAGAAACCGACTTGGCGTATAGCATTTGGAGAGTATCTCTATCACTGTCTTACTCATATGGAACATGTGCAAAGCAAAATACTTCCTTTTTTAAATACAAACTTGCGCGCGTAGGTACTCATACTATAGATTTAAATGCAGATCTAGTAAATCTCATATCTATTTCATTCTCCAAACCGTTTTTACCAGTGATTTTTTCCAATACTTTTTTCCAATGGCATATTTTCCGCGAATTCTTTTTCCAATATCCATTATTTCCAGTGGTTATTTGTTAACCTAACCTAAATTAAATAATGATTTCATTGGAAAAAATGTCTCATTGGAAAAAATGCTTTACTGATAAAAACAGATTGGAAAAGATGGATTGGAAATAGTGACTCCCTTCCCAATTCTATTTCATTTTTATATACGATTATTCATTAATTAATTTATTATTTGTTTACTTTCAGTGCAGTAATGATCACATAAACTAATCATAAATGAATTATTTTAAAATTACCGTACGGGCATGTGACTATTAAAGCTCCCTTGTAATGTGGTTATTGGCCATTAGAGTTTCCTGTTAAAACAATATTTACACATACATAAAACATAATATAGTTTTCAAATTTTCTGTACAAGATAAATGAAATACTTACTCTATGCAGTAATTTAATAAACAAAATCATTTATTTCAAATTACCATTTTCGGCTTATTAAACTTATTTAGGTAATTCTTATTCAGTATTCTTAAATTTTTAAGCATAAACCCACCTTAAGTCATGGGTTAGTTATAAAAAAATAACTGGCATTGTAGTATATTAAGAATCAAGGGCGGTAGGTGCACATGTGCAGTTTACCAGTTGAGGATAATGTTTGGAGACCGAGACGTAATCGAGATTTCCTATATTATACGAAACCGGTACAAAATGAACAAAACGTCCATGATGCTTATAATATTTTTTGCTCGATCAATACAATAAACATAAATTTTTTAAATAATGTTTATTTTAGGTTATGTAGATTTAGTTTGCATTTTGATGCTATTCCCTTGGTTTATGTTGTTGATTAGTGCTTAGCGCCTTCTAATTGTAAACAAAACCTACTACCTTGGAAACAGAGCTAGTGAATGCTAAAAAATTACTACTATAACTACTTTTACAATTTGCGTGCAAAAGCGGTCACAATTTCCTAATCTCTTGAGCTTTTTGATCACGTCTGCCCCTGATTACGTATTAGACATTAAGCCAAGCTTCTATATCTCCAATTCAGCTTGCATCTCAGGGAGCGATTATTTTTCACTTAATTACGGCCGCGGCCGGCGATTCTGAAACCGTTCAGGGCGTTCAGAAGCTGGCACTTGCTCGTAATTGCTCTCGATTTTTTACAATCCAACGGATCATTTCTCTCTGGGAAGCGTTGCTGGAGGTAATCTCACTAAGTGAAGCACTAAATCCGGTGTTTAGAACGGGGCAGGAGGTCACGACGGAGGAAGCAGCGAACTCTGTGGTCACCAAGTGACGTGGGTGTCGTGGTTTGTGCTGTTTCGTCAGCGTGATTTTGTTCGAGATACTTTTATAATGGAAACAGTAATTTGGCGACTGGCAAGCGAATGGAAAAAATTATTAGACCGGAATGCAGTCAATTATGTTTATTTCCTATTATAAGCCAACGTATCGGCAACACTTATGTCTTCATCAGGGCGTTGCACACAATACAATACAGTAAATAGATAATAATGTTCATGTTCATCTCAGTTCTCCAGAGATAGTGCTAGTAATTGTGTGTTGTACCTTCAGCTAGGTATCGTCTATCCCGAAGTCGCACGGATTGGCATCAAAAACTGAGTAGAGTCGTACTGATAAGACCTAATAAGCCGAAACAATTGTCTACGACTGTGCTGTCTGTTGGATGAACTGTGAAATACGTTACTAAATTATAATGATAATGTTTAAAGCAAGTAATACTTACAATAGAATAAATTAAATAGTATTGAACATTAAAACGTATGAATTGTTAAAAAATAAAATAATAGCTCTTTGGAGTCCTCATAAAATAAAATGTAAGATAATAACCACGTCACATAAACCACCATAATCTTTAACGGACAACCAAGGATGGGCTTGTAGTCTATACCAGGTAGACAATGTAATTGTTAACGTGTAGACAAAGACGTATACGTAGATAAAGATAAGCCATGTCGATAATGTAAACAATGTAGACAAGCAAAACATCTTCAGTTTTCGCTTGAGTTTCAATTAGTAGTCGAACTTTTTTTTTTCATTCAAAGTGCGTTATAATTAGAAGTTAAATAATTTGAAAATTACAGTTAGATTTATTGAGAAGAAATAATTTGATTGTCAAATAATATAATTCCGCTCTCTAAATATTTTCCCCGGGCTTCTACTGCGTAGTATTTCTCTAATTAATTGGCTTTGATTTTGTAACTAGGGTAACTAGTAAGTGACATCAAATAGGAACTTTTCAAAATAAAAAATTTGCATTGTTGTGTTCGGCTATTTTAATTAAAGTCAAACTCAATATTCAGTAGGTACTAGAATTAATTGCACAACGCTACAAAGGGAAATGAATCAAAATATCAAAACCGATGCAGATTCAATTCTGAATAAGTGCGTCACTTGACATTGTTATTCCTATTTGCAATTACATTCTAATTTGTTACAAAATCGAGGATTGAAACCAAAATAGTAATGGCAAGTACAACGAATTATAATATGACAGAGCGGATGAAGTGTGATCCTTTTGTTTACTTTGTTAGAGAGAGGCAAAAATACGGGCCTAGTAGTGATCTTTCTCTCGGACAGGGTAAACATAAATGCTACATATCTACAAGTAGGTATAGATTATTACTTAGTTACGGAGTTTCCAGTCTTCTGTAGGTACCTATTATTATACTTCGTGGTAAGTACATTTGTATCAATATCAAACAAAAAATAAATTGTAATAACACGGTGTAACAAGTGGCGAAAATAGTTTCTTATTCTTGCATGCATGTGTTTCATGTACGGTACATTTCGAATGGAAGATAAAAAATGATCCTTTGGGTCGTGCTGGAAATGAAACACGTAAGAAGCACAGTTTTGAAGTAGTATTGTTAGGTTTTATTTTTTTCTATTACCATTGAATAATACGTTCATTATGTAGTTAATTGTAGAAGATAAACCCCTCCTTAAGACACAATCAGAGCCGTAGCCAGGTAATGTTTATAGGAAGGGCCAAATATTTTGTAGAAAGGGCAACATATTGATTTTATACATATAAAGAGAGTCGGGTGGTTTAGGAAAAAAAATGCGCCGCAGGCGTAATTTTTTCTATTCTAGGGCAAATGTCTCATAATAATTGAAAGATAGGTGGGTACACACAGCATGAGGAGCTGCATGTGTATCACCTACTTCATGGGGCAAAAATGAATAATTGTCAGATAGGTAGAGGGTCCGCCTAGCATGCTAGTGGTCCCCAGTTCGATTTCCAGCAAAACCGACAATAATACCACTGGGCCCGAGTGGTTGGATTCCACTATAATAACATCTACCATCCTGTAATTCGGAGTTAATCCTGTAGGATGGTTCCATCAAAAAAAAAATAACACAGATACTTTTCGAAAACAAAATTTATTTTTTCAAATTACACGTGACGGTGTAATTAAGTTCTCGATTCGAAGATTTATTTCGGATTTCATTGATATTATTTTGCAAATAAATATTATAATATTAAATTTTGAAGATTTTATTTATAAAATGATGGAAGTAGGTAAAAATCAACTTTCCAGCTGCCTACGGCTACGGGCCTAGACACAATGTATTATGACTCAAAATGTGAGGTTAGGTTAATATTTTCATGAATAAAAATTTATAAAAAATGTTTTAGTCGTAGATAATACGTCGTATTTTACTTGCACATAGCACGTGCATAAAGTTTAATCCTCTTGAATAATAGCCTACATTTTGTGCTCGTTAAATAAAATACAATTATGCAACTAAAAATATGTTGAAATTGACGTTTACTTAAGCAAGAAGTTATACTAGATACTCGGTAAACAATTCGTGGACAAAACACTCCCGGACTATTTGCAGGGGGTCAAGCAGTAATGGGGCTGCGAGGCGGTCGCCCTGACATGACACAGCCCGCTGCGCCCCAACCACAGGGGCAGAGGCGGCGTCAGTGGGTCTGATACAGTTTGTTTTAGGTTAAGTTCATGTTGCCGGTTTCCTGGAAACTGGAAACTCCGGGCTGGGCCTGGATCTGACGACTAAAGGAACTTTTGTAATTCCTTCGCGTGGGGAATACTGATTTCGGTGTAATGGAATGTTAAAAGGTGCGACGCAAGAAAGAATAAAGTGGAGAAAACAACGCCAAGCAGAACATGGTTTCCGAAAACTGGGATTTTTTATATTTGGCCCTCCTGAAGTGTAAACATAACAATCACTCATCATTGATGTCTATGGTAATTGCGACTTTGCACATGCCATGACGTTACCGCATATTGTTTGGTAAAGAAGAATCGAATTTTATTGTTTTATTAGACCATTCAAAAAAATAACTATACTACTACTACTAGCCCAATCAGTCTGAAATAAATAAAACAGATTAATTTTAAATGTCACATTTACTGGTGACATCTCTTAGCAGTTCTTTCAAGACTACTTGACAGAAGGAAATTTTAGTGCAAATTTCAAATGCATTTCACTTAACCTCGTAGAAAATACGATATTTTAAATAAATAGATACGTTGGGAGAAAAACAATAATACATAATGTGTGCGTTAGGTATTTGTACATGGCCCGGTTTTAATAAAACACTCCGCGCCGCGTCGTACACTTCCCTCCAAACACATAAGTCGTAGGTTCGAATAAGGGTCAGGTGTGAAATTTTCACAACTTGATACGGATCAGTATCTATATCCCAAGTGCATGGATTAAATCCGCAAATTTTTTTCGAGTGCATTGCAGTCAATAATTACATCAATTTCACGAGTGGAAAGCGAGTGAAATTGTATTGCTGCAATATTAATCCAATATATTAATCCATGCCGATGGGTATTCGAAAAGAAAATCGCATGATTACTACTTATACTTTTGAAATGACGATTATAAATATCTATAGAAATATTTCCAGAAATATTGCTACTACTTATACAATATTTCCAGAAACAAATGCGATTTTCGTCATTATTCCAAATTGGGATACAGATTGATACAATTAACTTGGCAACTATAAAAGTTATCTGGCACCGGCTAGTGATTGTAACAAGGGTTTGCACTATAGAGTAAGATGGAAGAACAGAGTTAGGCTGAATTTAGCCCATTGACAGGAGTCAATAAAAGTGACCCACAATTAAGGTTTTGACAACTCAGGCATGAATAACGCACGAATTCCAGTTTATTTGTACAAAAATCTTCCCCAAAGAATTATCCACTAACAACTATGAGTATACCCGTAAGTTGATGACTGGTAACATACACAGTAAGAAGGTAAAATAATTATGTTATTATTGATGGCCCACGTTTGTTATAGTTGTGTAAAAGGCGTAATGGATATGTATGTATGTAGGTTAAATTTCCGGAACTAGTTTTAGTCGCCACTCGTCGTCAAATATTCAAACCATGGATGTTTTGATTCGATGTTGCAACCGCATTTCCCAGGCTATGAATAATTATTAGGGAAAGGTATCATCAATTAACAGTAAAGTACTGTAACCAAACATCATCGTTACAGCAGTAAACTATTTACTAATAAATATACAAATTTGCAGATAATGGCAAATTTAGTTATCCGAATAATCAATAAATATATCATAATATTTGTCAGGCAGTTATCACATTTAACACGTTTTAATTTTAATTTAGCTTAGCTTCCGATAAAGTTATAAGATAAAAAGAGATAGAGATCACACAATACCTCAGAATTAAATTAAATTTCTGCACATGAAGATGTACAGTTGATCTATTGAGCTATTTGATATTGAACTGAAAAAATATCACCTAGGCACCCTTGGACAAACTTACGGTATACCTAGATATAGCACAAACTTGATTTTTTAAAATATGCTTTAGTTAATAAGATGGCGCAAAATTAATCACCCGATTTCCTAAGACAGTAACTTTGTAAATAATAAAAACTATTTACTGATTAATGTTTGCTTAAAGATGTACATTTTTTCCACTAAGTCGCGAAGATCATATTGGTTATGTGGCCGCCGCTACAGTTTATGCACGTTCGGGCTCGTTTCACAGTATTTCCTATAACTTCTGTTAAATCTTTTGGCGATAAATTCTTCACTTATATTGTTGCATAGTCTCGTTTACGGACACCAAGATTTGTGGCTTGTTCGTATAGTACCTATAGACCCATGACTCAAAAAAACTCCAAATAAATAATTCTGGAACGGTCAAATTGGGAGATCTCGCGAGTCAGTGCAAAACGCCAAAACGAGAGATAAAGCGGCTTTAAAATGTTCACTGTCGCTCGTGCGGTTGCACCGTCCTGTTAAAACCGCATGTTCTTCAAACCCAATTCGTAATTGTGCAGTAGAAAAAATTCTTGATTATAGTTATGTAGCGCTCACTAATCTATTATTTTATCTATGCATCAGTCAAAGTAGCAGTGTTGGTACAGCAGCGTTATTCTCGACCAAATGGCTGCTTCGGAGCCGGCCACGTCTGCTACTGTCTCGTTTTGAGCCTGTTTCCTTGGGGCGAGCGTCTAAACGCCGCAGTGTTTGTCCAGTTACCCACTATCAGGAAATCGCGACGAAATTTTCGTTGAGCCGAAACCACCAACCGATTATTTGTCAAAAATATTTTGACACAATTATTCTATTAAAGCTATTACTTGTATTTTACATCTGTTTACTTCACAAAAGTCAAAGTCGCGATGACATGAGGCGCCAGCTGCAAAAATGAATGCATCATTCTATAGAGTGATTAATTTTTGTGTCATCTACTAACTATGTATTTAAAAATGCAAATGCAATTTCGAAACTTCAAGATAGCCATTATTTATTTTTAACGTACGCTGTCAGGCTTCCACACATTATTATATCACATATTCTAAGTTGAACTACTCGCAGAAAGCACTCTAAGGGCTGAAATAGATCTAAGTGAGATATTTTTCCAGTAACAATGTAACAATATACCAAAATAAACGACTACGTAACATAAAATGTCCTTCGCAAACAATTATCATCCTTAAATACTGCTACATAAGCAACCAGCAAAATTAAACAAATATAAAGTTGCAATTTACAATTCTAAATGCTACAATAAGTGCTTGAAGTCTTCCGCCAGCGGTTCGGATTCCCACTCATGTTATTTGAACCTAGATTGAAAATTCTTCCGAGTTTTATTGCACAAGTACTACGAGTAGTACGTACAGCATGTTCCGCAGCGGATGCACAGAATACATACGGATACAGAAACAAATAGAATGGATGTCTCAGACAATAATGTAAAACTTTTTAGATCAAAATCGATAGGCACAACACCAGAAACGGATTGGAAAAAATAAAATAGAACCAAGCCAGCTTGGCTATATGCGATAGAGAAACGAGCAACACTATTCAAAAATTGTAGATTTTGATATTTATTCACTGACGAATGCCATTGATCGTCAGTCATTCTCGTAGTTAAGTTGAACAGTTTATAAGTTCTTGGTTTATTTCTTGTCAAATGGTAATCTAAAATTTAATTCTTTTACGCTCTGATCCATTTTTTTTACTTTTGAAACGTAGTCGAACAGTCGACTTTATGAATAAATAACAAAACCAGTCAAGATTCATTTAATATAAGATTTTACATTTGATGAATAAATTTATTGTAATAGGAATGTTCTTTAATAGTTTAATAGTACTTTATTATGATTCGAGGAAAATTCAATTATTATTAAATTAGTCATGAGAATAAAGGAACTGAAGAGGAGTGTTATAGTTATAATCAGGGGTAATACCCACCACAAGAGATTATAATTTTTTGAGGAAACGCAAATCATCATCTGAAAATTTCACGAAACAATTCTATCAAAAAATATTATCACGTATGGTATTAGGAAGAATATGTTTCTGTTAAAGAAACATTGCAAAAACAACTATTTATTTATTGTAAGATTGTAAATAACGTAACTAAATAAAATCTTGTGTCTACAATCGTTGTACAATATGAACATTGTTATTCAATTTTTAGTTAGGATATGTATAAAATTGTCGCACTAGTAAAACTATTAAATTTATTGTCTCAAACTACGATTGTAAACATTTTGTTTGAAAAATTTGTTTCGTTTATAAACGTTGTCATGATGAAAACGTAAAACTATTAAATTTATTGCGTCGAATTGGCCTCAAACTACTATTGTGAACATATTGTTTGAAAAATTTGTTTTGTTTATAAACGTTGTCATGATGATGATCGATAACCACGATTTCATTAAAGTGTTATATGCACGGTAAATAATAATTTTAAAATTTGCTACATTGACGATATACGATTGTAGTATTGTGTGCACTTCGTTGGATAGAGCTTGTTTGTTACCCTTGGCGAGTCGTCAACTGAACAAATTTCTCGCCGCGTGCAACAAATAATAATCTATCAGTTAGGTACATATTTTAACATTTTAATTAATACCATCTTTCAAAAATTATTCATCCGAATACGTAATTTTCATTTCCATATTAAATTCAGAAAGATTTCTACTATTTTCTACTATTTCTACTATCGACTATTGAGTAACATAGTACATATTTTGTTTGAATAATAATGCTGTATTACAGGAAGTTACGCCAAATATGTACATTTATACAGAACTTCAAATCACAAGAGAACATAAAAATAAATATTACTGCAGGTTTTGTAACATAATTTTAATATTTCAAAGGTATGGATTTGTTTTTTGCATATTTATTAGCTTGAAAATTTAAGCATAAAAATGAAAACAAACCAAATTGATTTTGCTTGTCAAGCAATTTGCGCAAAACAAATCTTTTCAAAAGTTATTGATTGAATTTTTAATGAAAATTTTAATTTATAAAAGTGTACATAATTTATGTTTTTGCCTAATAAATAATAAACTAAATTGCCTTCAAATTCCCTTATGGTACATTTATTACATCCCGCTATAAGTTACAACTTTTTCTATTAAAAAAACTTTCTCACTTAACAACTTTTAGAATCCACTAACTTCATAGTTCACACTGTTGTAAAACTATAAAACTCTAGTCAAAGAGGATAAAATTCGTTTCAAGTCACCTTATAACCAGATGCAAATACGTGTTAAACTTTACAAGATAAAGAATATGGTTGACAGCACGATGGCATGTGAAAGTGTAAAACTATAAACAAGCTTTGAGGTTTAAAACGTCTTGTTCGGTGCGCGTTTTCATTTACTTTTCTCGAATAAAAAGAACGTTTATTCGGAATTTGCGGCTGGAAGGGATGTCTCATGAATGAGAATTCTCGAAGGAATAATAGTCTTCATTATTTTGGTTCTCTTTTTGTGTTTGTGTTTCATCATGATAAATTCATTTTTTTTCTTTCTTTTACAAGTATGATAAGATGGAACATCTGTCTGGTTTTTAGATGTGTTTTATTAAAATTTTCACCCTAAAATGAATTAAGAATTTTAAAATGTATTACGCTATCCTTCCGCAAAGAAGAAAGTTAGTTGTTTTTATTTGGTTTTTTAAATTCGTTGATATTTATACAGGATGATTAAAGACTCTTTATCATCTGATTTACACAATTAAAATATAATGTGAAAACTATAGTAACAAAAGATGGTAGAAGGTAGAATCATAATTTTCCAAAGCTTATGAAGCTTCTAATTATGCAAATATTTCCTGTCCATAGCTACAATATTATTATAAATGGCGGGATCTCTTATGTTTGTAGCTTTTATACTAAAACTACATATCTTCTGGGTCATCATAGGTTCCATCCAAGTTGTAACATATGAATTTTATTATTTTTAATATTCCATCATAAATTGAATAATATAATTAACATGTCCACATAGAGCACTGAACTCCCATTATTCATACAAAATAAATTTAGTTCGTTTAAATCTTTTGTGAAGTAAACTGCTATATATCTACTATTTACAAAAATAGAGAGTATACTGCAACATGTCACCATACATCGTTTACGAATTTTGCAATGGAAGCATCAATTGACATTGGGATAACAATTGCCTTCGAGCTGGAGAATAACATTTTATTGTTACAAATTTTGTAAATTCTTATTGTTTTTAGCAATAGAGTTGATAATTAAATTACTTTTCCATTATTTTTACAATATTGTAATTTCAGAATCCAATATCTTCTAAACGAAGCGTTCGCGGGAAAATCTGCAAATGCATTTTTTTTTTCTTATTTTAAGGTCCTATATTCATATTTTAAGTTAGGATACTTAACCCGGCAACACCCTGTATAAGTCGTTGCTATAAAAGTATAATAGTATTATGATTGAGTTTAATATGGCAAATAGTCACCTTACACGATGGTGTAGGAAATTTTAATTTTATGAGTAATTTCCATAATTAACGAAATTAAATAATACACTTATTTATTTATAAAATAAAACATGCATTTATTTTGTTCATTTCAGATAATTTTAGTTCAGTGTTCACAGAAGAAATTTTATTACATGAAAAAGAAATCATGTTTCATTTAAAGACTTTGAAGGTAAGTCAAATTCCACCGTAAACAATACCACACAACTAAAAACTTCCCATAAATAGTATCAGTTTAAGATCCCAGGACATCTTAACATATACTCCACGGAAACAAGAAATAATGTGTTGTGTTTTTCAGTATCGAAGTTGGCAGTGGTAGCAGAGCATCCCCTACTCGGAGCAACCGATCAAAAAGGGCCATAAAAAACCAACATCAACAGCCTTTTCACTGTCTGACGGGGCGCCGTACTGATTCACAAGGTCTGAGATCGAAGCACGCTGTGGCCCGGAGCCATAAGCACGCCGTGCTGACGGCCTAGCGCTCGCAAAAAATTTACATCGGAAATTTAAAATATTCTACTCTTTCTTGACAATGTTTTTATTTACATTTCTGATGGTACAGTTTCACTCTTCAATTAAGGAATTAAAGTTTGGCAAGTTTACAAGACAACAAAGAAATATTTCAGGAGGGAAGATTTTTTCCGAATTTCAATTTATATATTAATAAATTGCGTTCTTGTCAAAGAACAATGGAATTATTATTATTATATCCGGTTGTCCAAAAAGTTTTAAGCTTAATATTTACATCATAAATATCTATTTCAAATACAGTTTATTAGGGCTGGTTTATAACGTATGTAATCGGTTACTTCTTCTGTATTATGTAAGATGTGTGATGTGAATGAGACGTGTGTGGTTCATAATCATTTCAGTAATCTGCTAACTTGACGACATAATCTTTCTTATAGCTGTCAGAAATGGATCTGTTTGTTGAAAGTTACATAGTTGGATCTGCAATGTTTATGAAACTAAATATTGTAGCGAAGTATGAAATATTCATCAAAATGTAAACAAAGAAAAAAAAAGAAGTATGAAATGGAGTGGCTTTATACTGAGTATGGCTGACTTTAGTAAAATTGTATTTGAATAAAATAATATGTTTGGGAATATATGAAGAGTTTAAAAGTTAGTTATCATATTGTTACAGCTAAAAATTAATTTATTTCATATTTTTTTTACAGTTGAAACTTGTTTGCAATTGTGCCTAGAGCCACACTCTTTATACTTTATACTATATAGATACTATAGAAAGTTTTATTAAAAGTTGGCGAACCTTAGTCCTGCTGTGAGGACCAAAACGATATACTCGTATTTCTCTACAAGCTATACCAAATTATTTGTATCATAACTTGATTGATTACGAGAGTAGATATCGATTCGAATTAAGCTATGAAAATTTCACATCTTACACGGATTCGAGCCCACGACTAATGGCCAATTGCACCGCTTCCACTTAATTTCAAGTTTTCCAAATGAACAATATATAATCAAAATCAAATTGTCAAACGTAGAAATAATATTGCTGTCATGACCATGAGAGTTCGATTCGATATTTTTCATTTAAGTGACACTTAAATTTAAGTGGGAGCGGTGCAAAAAAAGTATGAATATTATATAAAATTATTATACATATAATTATTTTTCTACTGGCAAAGTAATATTATTATATCATTTTCCATATCTGCAATGCTGTACGTGTATAATTAAATAATTTTTTGTAAAAAGTTGTTTGTAGTTTCATTTATGTCTGTATATTTTTAAATAAATCAGCAGTTCTAAACATACTATTTAATTTGAAATATATTTTTAGGTCGATTTATTAAAAAATTTAATTAAAGATAAAAATTAAACAAATTTACACTACCCCATATTTAGATAAATAATTAAAGTGACGTTTGATATGTTATGTAACAAAAATAAATGTAATTTGTAATGAGCGCGTGTGAATGGCAAGACTCAGTAATGGAAGTTTAATTTTAGGTGTTAAAATTCAACTACAAAGTTGCTCACAACTTTCGCGCAATGTGTCACGCAGAAGGCTTAGAAACTGAAGATGTGGTTATGATAATTATGACGACACATCAAAGCACACATTTTCCGGTGTTAAAAGCAAGCGCCTTGTCTGTGTGTTCTCTGTTAATAACGACGTGATCTGAAACAATATCTACAGCTATGCCTTACTGGATAATTACATGGAAAAGTCGCGCAGGAAATGTATACGCCATTGTAATTAAATTCTGTGACATCAATGGGAGCACAACTAATGACGACGAAATCTTTAATCTTTCTTACAAGTTTTTGCGTCTACAAATCTACAAACGCAATTATTTTCACTTTTGGTGTTTTGGTGCAAGAAGTGTTTGTTTATTCCTTATTAATATAATAGTATACCATTATTTAACAAAAGGTTACTGACATAAATTTCTAATGAGCAGAGCTGTAAATTAATTGAATAACATTAATACACATTTTTTTCGATTAATGATTAAGTTAATCATAATCATTAATCAATTAAAATTATAAATTTAATTACTTTGAAATCAATCGATTAAATATATCTTAATATTAATCAAAATCCATGATTAATTTTATATTTAATCCTGATATTTTCGATAATTTGAATGTTAGTTTGACAGTAAATTAAAAATTGGTTAAATTGTTATTTTGAGTTTAAATAAGGAAAAATAAGGTAAATAATACATATTTAATAATTTAAGGTACAAATTTAGTAAATATTTCAAGTTTCCGTTGTAAAAAGATTTAAAAATTGAGCGGCGGTGTCATTGCGATTTTCTTACCGAATATGCACTCGTGCATTAATTCATGTGTACCACTCAAGGTAATGAAGACGTTGTAGGAAAGCACACAAAAAAATTTCCGGAAAGAATTAATGCACAGGTGATATTATAAGTGAAAATGAAGGCTGTGGGGTGCAACCTTATAAAAATAATAGATCAGTTTTAGATTCTGTGAGAGATACCTATTTGATATTTTTTATTTATAATAATTAATTTAGTTCTTTTTACTTTTATGTACTTATTCAACTAGAGTTATTTGTTAATTTTTAAATAAATTGTATTTTATCTGTAATTTTTATGCATATTAATCACGATTAATTTTAGTACATTGAATGTAGGTTTCATATTTATCATTAATCATTAATCGTATAAAAGTCTACGAAAGCATTTTCCATTTTGTGTAATACCCTAATTTATCTACGACTATTTATTTTACTATTTTTGTTTATTAACTAGCACCAGACTTATAGTATTAAGTATGGCTTAGAAAAAGAATAAATCTTATTTGCCAATAATTAAAATACAAGAAGTTTTAATAGTTAAACAGTCAGTCTAGTAATTTTTAAATATTTTTAATGAATATTTTGTTGTACAATGGTACAGTAACAGTATTATTATTTAACTCTAAATGAATTACGAGATAAATTACATGATATCCCAGCAGTCTTATACGAAAACTGGAAACAATAGAGTATAATACTTGATATTTTATATGCTAAGTATTATTTTATCTGGTTTATACATTTTTTGGGGTTATTAATGTAAAATAGGGAACGGTACTACATCCAATTTGGGAAGTTCTTGATGAACATGAGAACATTAAAGTGAGGAATAAAAAATTTACGAAGGCAGCAACGGCAACGTATAAATTGTGGAAATAAACACCTTTATGAGAGATATGGAACATGAATAAAATAAACAACGCCTGTTTTATATATTTCCGTTATTTGCAAACAAATGAGCGCTGAAATGATACAATAAAAATATTTTACTACTGTGTAAATATTACAGTAAAATATATCTGACTGCAGGAAATGTATTCATACGAATATATCATTACCAACTTTGAAATAAATATATACCGACACGCCCTGCATATAAATAAATATTATCTGCCACACCGGAAATTCATTTTGTGGAGTCTAATTAATTTATAATAAAATTAAAACATCCGCATGCATAAAAACAATGCAAATAAAACTAAAACTTCACACAATACAAACGTGTGTGTTTATATATTAAAAAGTTTCTCTCTGGGATGAGGTAATTTTTACGTATAAACATTATTAAATGAATTAAAATGATTATTCACATCATCTGTGCAGAATATTTTCAATTTTTATTGCACCATTTCTATCTCTTCAAAGGACTAGAACATTTTTCACTCGAAATTAACTATTTTATTTGTAAAGAAACACCAAAAAACACATAAAACACATTTGACGATACGTCAAATTTTATCAAAATATTTGTTTTCTGAAATCATGGAAAACTGCATTTTTGCCATTTTAATTTAAAACTGGACATAACGGCCAGTGGTTAGCTCAGCGGTAGAGGGTCCGCCTAGCATGCTAGCGGTCCCCAGTTCGATTCCCAGCGCAACCGACAATAATACCACTGGGTCCGAATGGTTGGATTCCACTATAATAACATCTACCATTCTGTAATTGGGAGTTAATCCTGTAGAATGGTTCCATAAAAAATAAAAAATAAAATTCAATGAATAATCCCTTGAATACCATTCGTAGTCATAGTTAAGTAGATTATTTTTCTGGTTAGTTACATTATACACTTATGTGCTCGTGCTGCGCACTCGTAATATTCATATCCAAGCAAAAGAAACATTCGAAATACTACTAGAAAAATAATCGACAAAACTACGACTACTTATGGTATTATAAGTGAGAATACGCTGTCGTATAGATAAATACCCGTGCCTCTCTTATGTCATTTTTTCAAATTTTTGTCTCAATGTTTTTCTGCAGTTTTTCTGAATATTTTTTAAAATATTAATTTTTTTAGAGCAAACAAAGAGGCATTCATAAATTATTTGAAAACGTATTTAATTCCATTTTAAAGGTAGTACAGAGCAGCATATTCGCGATTTTATGGCTACAAGTAAACCACCGTAATTTTAGACAGTTTATACATAATTATTTGAATAACTATCTTGAGTTTCGCTTGAACACGTAGTTTAATTAGAACTACTAGTATTACAATATCATTGTGACAAGCATGAGCACAATATTAATTAGATTTATTAATAAAATCACTTTAATATAACATAGTTATTTGCCTATAGGACTAAATTACGTACGAGCGTCTACACAGGAAGGCTGGTTAATTATTTAGCATGTTGGTTAATTCTGCCATGCTGCAAAACCGCGTTATTTATTATTAAAGCATACACTTCTCTCGCTGTTAAGTGTTGGTGATGCTGTACATAGCGACTAAATTATTTGTCTGTTTGTTTACAAAGCCAAGTTCATTACCAGCGAAAAAAATAATCACATTTCGCACGTTTTAATATCGTCAACTATATAGAACATAATTGTACAACTTTGAAAAGAGAGTTGGTAGAATCCTGCAGCCTTGCATAATAAGATTCTTCAAACCGTGCTTTAGATAATCCAAGAAATTTAATAACATTCAAGGTAGTAATATAAAGATGCTTTCATAAATTTTAATAAATTGTGTAGATCTAGCTACTAGTTGACTTAATTTTATAAAAATAATAATGCAAAGGAATTTTTCAACTTGAATCATAATTTAAAATAAAAAAATTTCTTATTACTATATTTTTACATGTTTTCCTAATAACTATCAATAAAATTTCAAAAGTAAGTAGTTGTGATATTAGGTAGGTAATTCAAATGAAAACAGAAGCAGTTCATTATAAATTTTACAGGATTTTCTAAAAGTTTCAGGACAGCGTTATAAGTTTTGAACTAACCCCATAAACCATAACACGATATCTTAATTCTTTCAAGAATTTTGTTTTAATTAATTTTTATGATTTTTGCACGTTTATTACGATTTTTATAAGAAATATTCAAAGACCTTCTTCGGTCTCCCAATGAACCAAACGCTAGTGATCCCCAAATTTTCATTTTTTTTTCTTCACTTGTTCAAAACTTATAGCTTCGTCCCGGGACTTTTGGGAAACAGTGCATATTATATAAAGTGTTACCTATTATAGTTTTAACAAAAACTAGAACAAAAAAGTTTAACGCATTTTTTGTTTAATTTTTTAAAATTTGTATTTAGTATTAAAATATCTATGTCACAATATGTGACATTTCGTTTATTGTTTATTTTTTACATAATAATACCTAATTAAATTACTCGAATATTACAAAAACAATGGTTCTCATGACAAAGAGCGTATATGGTTGATTATAAATATGATTTTAAAAACAGTAAATATGCAATAGTTTTTAAAATTTGTACGAATAAAAAAATATACATATATTATTATTTAATAAATAAACATTTAAAAAAATGTTACATTAGTAATTTCAAACTGTATCTCCTTAAGTGCAATAGTTTTTCAAGATTACAAGATTTATTTCGCACACTTTGAACGTAGTCTTAATAAATTCAATAAGATTTGAATGCTTTTGATGCATTGATAAATATGGCAGTTGACCCAGTTGACATATTTACAATTATTATTGAATTATATTAATAATTTCAATAAATTGCAATGATTTTGTTTCTAATTGCACGTAAAGATGTAAATTTCTTCAATAAATCACTAATTTTATTGTGATATTTTTGCTTACTACTCGAATAAAATTATTGTAACAATGTAACAAACACATTTCCTAGCCCATATAAAATTATGAATATTCTCTGCCAAAGTGTAAAAAAGCGTCATTTAATTTCCTTTGAGGTTAGACGAATCTTTCCTCTCACAAAAAGTGTCGCATGTCTTTTTGCAAAGCGCAACATTTTTTCCTCTGTGACATATGTCAACACGATTCCATTGCGTGCGTGACTCCCATACCCGTAGCCGTAGCTGAAACAATTGGGCTGTGTTAGCTGTCAACAGCTGCTGTGATAATAATTAGCAAGCAATGTTGTCTGAACGACATATTGAACAAGTGATTAGTGTAGCCGTTGACTCGACAATTTACGAAGTTCAACTGTGGTTGGTGGATAGGAGAACAGAATGTTTGATGAGAACATAGCCTATTAACACGTTACTATCTCATGGAATTTATGTTCGAGAAGACAATCAAGTCATTAAGATGACAATTATTACGACTCTCCATCGATTATCAAGCGATATAGCCATTACCTTATATTGATACTAGTATATTGGTTACGAAATGACCCTTGGCAGAACTAGTGTTATGTGACAAATAGCGGTTCATTTGATTGCCCCATAAATGAATAGTCACCATATTCTCATGGAGGAATCACAAATTATAACAGATATTTTTTGTGACTTATGTGCGAGGCCAGTCAGGTCCACATTCCTGTTTAAATTCAACAAAAAAAATCCTTCAAGTTGTAGGTACTGTCGGTAGGATTGTCATCTCTGAATTTTCCCAAAAGCGGACATACATCGATGGATTAAAAATATGGAAAAAGAAAGCGCCGCAGGCATCCTTTGAAAATGTTCCAGGTCAAACATGTTTAAATCCAAAGTTGAATAATGTAGAAGCAAATTAAACAAATTAATAAAAAAAAATAATTAATGCTATAGCAAAACGCACGTTATTTGTTGTGGCAAGTTGAGCTAAGCGTATTCCTACCACGGCAGTTGGCTTAAACGACTGATAATTGAAAACATTAAAACTTAAACTTACTGCCCCGTGCTCCGGCTTAGATGATTCTACCTATCACTTAAAGCTCTGTCGATTATGCTCTGTGCATGAAACCAAAATCAGATGGAGATTGACGTTCACTCATAAGCAAGGTTCGGAACTCTTGGATTCTACAATTGGAATTACGAGAAAAGCGTACATTCCACTTGACAAAATAAAATCCCCAGAACATTTCAAGAATGTGAACGGGATGCTTTGTTACTTGCTATTTTGGCCCATTAACATCGTATTAATATCCAAGCGATTGCTTATGTCCGCCCTTATAGAAACATTATGTATAAAATTCCAATGTTAATAATTTGGTAATGATATCCCAATTATACATATCCCATATAATGCTCTGAGATGTTTGTATAGAGTATGTAATTTTTCATCGTACTCAGAATGTAGCTAGACTTACGTAATACTCGATTCATGTCAAATGGGTTTCTACAATTTCTATAAAATATTTTATAACGAAAACGCATATATGTATACGCTCTAAAAGCATACAGTTAATAACCCTAACTGTCGGTGTACTGTCAACACTAACTACCTTATGTGCCCGTTGGTCGTGAGTTGACAACTGGTAACCGCACACACGGCAAAATATGTATCTTCTCGTAAAACGATGGCTGACAATAAGAGAGGTTGTCACACCCAAAATACATAAAAAGTGTACCTAATAGATGAATATATGTATTTCTGGTAACGTAATATCCATACCTTCAACTAAATTTTTTCTATCTTTAGGATACAGCAATGATGATGATGATCATGATCAATAAGCCTGTTTTACATTATGCTTTTTTTGGCTAGAAACTGGAACTAGATTTTATAAACTTTTTCTGACTTTTTTGTCTAGAATTACTCCAAGTTTTGTACTAGTTCCTTGATCGGCCGATAATATTGTCATAAACACCAAATTTTAAAAACAGTAATTTTGACGTTTTGTTATGCGAAAGAAACTAACATAAAATGTAATAAAACCATCATAAAATGTAATCATTAAACTTAATGAAATATTATGTGAAATGTAAAGAAGTTAAGAACCCGGAGGCGTTTTTGGTTGTTGAGTGTTGATGTCGATGTTTGTATAGAAGCAGGTTGGCAAAGCAAAATGTGCGTTTACTGCGTAGGTTTGTATGAAGCTTGGATGAAAAATAGGACCGGAGCTATTTTTTCAAGTTAGAAACAAACATTTCTGGTACCTACATATGAAATTTGGATGGAGATTTTCGTGTTTCATATTATAATATTTTTATAAACTTGTCAAAGTTTCTAGCCGAAAAGTAAAACAGGTAGGTATATTAAAGACAGGTATTGAAGTGTTGAAATATTAGTAGGTTGACGTTAATCGAAAGCTAAAATAGCGAAAACTATAAAGGCACAATAATTTGTTAGCTCCAAACAAATTTTGTATAAACTTAATTTTTATTCTCATTTCTAATACCTAACACAAATAATTCAATTTACAAACTAATCAAATTTTTATTAATCCCGATGTCCTTGCTAACCTAATAATCTAAAAATTATTAAAAAATAATACGATTATCTCATCTACAAACATTTCAACAGAGGGTTCTCCCCTACTTTCTTCACTTCCCTTAGACCTGTCGTTCAATGGTTCTGTCACTCAACGTTTCATCACCGGGAAAGTGAGTCGAACAATTATTTTGACGGAATTGCAGGGAACACGACCATGGGCTGGAATCGCCGACAGCAAATTGAAATGTTTTGGTGATAATGCGATTTGCAGTCCACGTGGAAATTAATAGGGCGAGAAGCAGAAGCTATAGCTGGGGTATTACTAAACATTGTAATTAAATGTACATGCAAGGGGAGGAATTTGACTTTATATGAGAGTAAATTAATTTTTTGATTTTTTGTTTCATATTCTAAAACTGGTATATTATGGTGATTTTAAAATTTTACATACCTACGTTTTTGGAGATCGACACATTTTATACTTTGTCATATAAGAATAAAACTTAACGATGAGAATAACTTAGAGTTGAGCCATATTTAACTTTCTTTACTCGTAAGATGCATGAAAGTTTAAGAAAATTTATTTATTATTAATCAACAGAGTAGTGAACTGACCAGGAATCATAATACAAGAAATATACTGAATTTAGTGGCGTATTATCTTAGAAGCTCTGGCGCAAAATATTTAGGGGCAGAATGACGGACCATACAAGTTAATTTTTAAACATATTTTCTTGATAAACCTAATTGTAATTTTAAAGCTTTGTAAATTTAATTTAAGTATACGTTTTGAACAGTGAACTCTATACTACGTGCTTGGAAAGGACGCGCGCGTTAGAGTCGCTGAGGCAAGTTTGTATTTAAAAACGGAAGTATTTTGCCCATGTTCTACATGAGTTAGACAGTGATAGAGATACTCTCCAAATGCTATACGCCATAAATCTGTTTCTCTCTCAACTTGAATCACTGCTGCAGTTTTACTATACTACTATATATCTACTAGCGTAGTACAAATAATATTATACGATACATTATGCATTATGCTGAAAAAAATATTGGAAAAAATGTATTGGAAAAAGTGACTCCCCACCATAAAAGGCACATTACGAAATTAGATATAAACAAATTATAATGAATGTATGTTTCGATAGTCGTAGGCTTTTATATATTATAATGAATCCTATGACATTATAATATGCATACTTAGAAATATTAGCACCTATACGAAAATATGCTAGCCAATAAGACATTTTTAGTAAACCAGTGTGATAACATGCAGTTACATAAATCAATAACAGTTCAGAATTTTAACTAGTATGTACCATATAATATTTTAGCAAAACACCTTTACAAAAAATGTTATCTATATCCTAGAAGCTAGACTACATCAGTTTTGATAAGTGAACAAGTTGGACACATTACATTACATATTTGCGTCAAAATTGACGAGTACTGTTTGATTCTGGAAATTATTATCCGAAATTGGAATATCATTCGTCCTAAATATTACAAACAAAACTTGCATTTCTCTTTCTCAAGTACCACTTAATTTCGTCATATACCCAGCTCTTTGCAATAAAAAATTCAAAAATCGTCCTTAAATAGTTCTCCAAATAGCTCATCCACGTTCTTATCACAAAAACGTTTCCTCTACCTCGCCCTTTGTTCATCGCTGGCCTTTCCGGCCACCGAGTTCCCTCATTTCTTATTTATCGTGGGCTCCTTATCCAATTCCCTGGTTTCCTGCCTGTCCGAGAGATGGCAGACCTCGGGGTTGCAAGTTGAGGTCGTTTGTCTACCTTTGTGTCGATACTTGCACGGATTTCTTAGTCTATGCGGCGTACGTGGTTGTAAAATGTAGAGAAGAGTTATTGTTTGTTTTATGAGAGGTGGAAGTGTTATGATGATGGACTTGTGTCATTTTTGCATAAGGAAGATGCATTAAAAGTTTATAGGACTAAGTAGTTGCAACGTTAATGCGCTGATGTCTTAATACTTGCATTATTTGTACTGCAAGACTGCAACTGCAGTAGTAAGATTGGAAATTATTTGTGACTGTATTAATAAACTTATTATTAAAAAATATTTGAGTTTAAACGATGAATTAAAAAGCATTAAAAAATTTGTACATTGTTCAATATTATTTCATTATTAATATAAATTTAATACATAATATATCTATCACTATTTCTATTCATGAGTGTAGCAGTCTCATATGGAGTGTGTCATATTATTGGTATATTAAAAGTAAAAAAAAAAACTTATGAAATATTAATAGAAAGGAGATAAACAGATACCTGGGTCCGATATTAACCCATTTGTTAAATCGATTAAATGTTGATTTATATTGTAGAACATACGAGTATGGAGCTTTTAAAAACTAACATTTTTTTTTAAATATTTGTTCATTTAAATGTACTTTATTGTAAATATAAACAGGAGCGGATCTAGGATTTTTTGACGAAGGGGCGCTCAAATATAAAATATTCAAATATTGTTTTCATGTTAGCAATAAAATGTGCCGCAGGCAAAATTTTCATTCAAGGTCAAATGCCTTATAATTGAAAGTTCCCCCTTCAACCTCCTCATATACGTGCCTGTATTATTTACTTTAGTAGAATAATAGAAAACTAGGTTTTACTTGTTCAGGATTTTAATGATTTAATTTAGAGTATTCTGGTTTTCACTGAGTAAAATAGTTAAAGTAATCATTCTGATTTATTTCGTGGAAGGGAGCCGTGCCCTCTTTCTAAATCCGCTACTGAATTTTAAAATAGGTACTTATACAAAATTTGACTTACATACTGAAGATTTAGTTTTCCATAGTATAGAAAAGAAAGGAAAAGACTAACCTGAAACAAAACAAAAAATATATTAAAAAATAATTCATATTCAGGTATACACATTTTAAATTTATCACTCTTTGCAAACCTGTCAATAATTGAAATTTTAAATTAATTCATTGTTTCCGGGTTTGCAACATTTTACAATTAAATTACTAAATATTTAAATACATACATGTTATAGGATTCAATAATTCAGCATTTTAATAATATATTATAAACATTTCAATTTTTGTTATGTGTAATAAGTATATTAAAATGAAATATGTGTGTAAATTGAATATTTACGAGAGTAGTTAGCATTTTGAATTATTAAAACAAAACGCGTTTAAATAGAATTGTTAAACAGGGATTACAGCTGTACAAATACTAAAGACTACTGTACCAATTTAACGTTTTTAGAGAAAGGTGGCTAGTGGTAGCACAGTGGTTGAGTGCACACCCAGTGTGCAAACAAGTTCGATCCCAGAAAATTATTGAAATACATGCTATCACAAGTCACAAGAAGCCCAGTGGTTAGAGTGCTTGCCCTGTTCACACGAGGAAAGTATTTACTAAAAACAAATGCTAAAAGCTGTCACAAAAAAACTGTCGATACCGTTCATACGGGGAAAACCGTGGGGGAAACTATATATTAAAGCTAGTGATCTTAAATATATTTAATAAAAATAATTAGATTCCTCTCATCTGAACGGTATTGTCAGTTTTTTTATGACAGCTCCTAGCACTTGTTTTACTTTCAAGAAACTTTCCTCGTGTGCATTAGGCTGAATCTCGCCCATTGACAGGAGTTAATAAAAAGTAGTGCAGCCTGTAAAGCCTGTTTTACATTATACTTTTTTCGTCTAGATTGTAGTTCGAGATTCATCCGAGAAGTTGCTAGCCATTTCTAGTATAATGTAAATCAGACATTCCCATCCGAGTTCCGTTCGATTTCCATACTTTTTTCTAGTATAGAAATATACGCCCGGCTCTATTTTTCTATTCGAGATTCATACTAGATTTGTCTACGCACGCGCAGTTCAATCTGGAGTCAGTTTGACCAACCTTTAAAAGTTTTGATATTTTGTTTTGATTTGTTCATGTTGACGTTTATGAGTTTTGCACTTGTACGTGTTATTCAAGTTGTGTTAATATCTTTTCCATTATAAATTCTAACCTCCAAATCTTAAGTTGTCTCTTGTCAGAATAAGTAAGAATATTATTTATTAATTTGAAGTTGCCTAACTTGGACCATTTCGGAAAAAATCGAAGAATTCCGATTTTATACGAATAGTTTGAAAATAAAGTATGAAAATCGAACGAATCTCGGATGGAAATCTAACGAGAAATCTAGCATGAATCTAGACGAAAAAAGTATAATGTAAAACAGGCTTAATAATTAATGCTACAATTATGTAAAAATTTATTAATTCAAAACTCTATAGCTAATAGAAAAATAGTACCATTCAGAACTTACAGCGAAGAAAATTATCACTGTAAATATTTTACAAATAATTGTAAGCGAATTCCGAGTAACTGTAAGTTACGAGCTGTGCGTAGTATTGCATTCTAATAGTAACGGATTACAGTTCTTTTAGATTTCTTTATTACAGATCTTACAAAGGCGCACATAATAATAATAAATAATCTTGTGTTCAGTGACAAAAAATATCAAAATTTCATAACAAAAAAATATGAAACAGTTTCCAGAAGGTCCATAATCCCCCACAATCTGCGGCTAGTGAGAGCGTTAAGTTAGTAGCTTTATTGGAAGCTATACAACATGAAATCTCGTTCCGTGGACTAGCCCGCCACCCCAAGTTTAATCATCGTCCAATTACACCTCTAACGAACCACCAGAAGCACCTCTTGACGCCATCAGCGCTGAGATGTGTCTATACTTGGCCAAATGAACGGCGGGCAATGTTGCCAATCATTCAGAAAAGCGCTACAACCGCGCGGCTCTGCTGACAGCGGAAAATCCAGCTGCAGCCAAAAAGAGCAAAGATTTAATGTAGAAATAAAACCCGAGATTAGTGCTGAATGCATGCAGGAGTGCACTGTTTGCCGGTTTCTGTTGAAACTTCACCAACTCGTGTGGGGAATTTTAATGTCCGTGTGACGAGATTTCATTTTAATATGATGATGAACTTGGGAATAGAAACACGGGTTTTTATTTGATGCAAGTGGAGGAGGAACTGGTGTAGTTATTCACATTTTTACAGAATATTATGTGCAGATGACATTTTACTAGGTAGCGAAAGAAGACTGTACGATGAAAAAGGAAATGATTTAAGTCGGTTCACTGCTAGTAATCTAAACACCAAAAATTGTTTGTTACTGTTCCTATTAAAATCTACTCTAAATGAAAGATTTTTATGTTATCTAATATATCAATCGATAGATAAAAGTTAAAAAATTAAATGGCAGATTTTTCATTTTTCCAGCAGTTTTTTATTTAGTCCATTAAAAATGGCATTTTTATTACGGATATAACATAGATTTGAAACAAATTTTTGAAAAACTGTCATTAGAGAAGCTGTGATAAATTTTCTATCAAATTATTACAAAGTTAGTACGATTACCTCAATATTTACCATAATTTTCATAGAATTACGAAAGTCATATTTCACGAAATTATTACTTTCAAATACGACAGAGACTCCTGAACTCCACCTCTACGAGACGTAGTACACTCCTATGGAAAATAAAATTTAACGTCTCTAAAGTACGCCGATTGTCGGTTGTAATATTTTTGTCTCAGACTATACAAAGCAGATGAGGCATGTTCTTTTAGAAGTGGGGTAACACTTGTAGCCTGGCTTACTTGCTACTTCCCCGTGTACACCTACAAATTCTGAAATGGTTGTTGATTGAAGGTGGCCCGCCTAAGAATGATAAAAAAGGTTTTGAATCTGACTATCGATAGTTTTTTACATTTGACATTCCATCCCTCAAAATTCTTTTAATGTGCTGAACCATTCTACAATACAGTTATTTTAATAACAGCAAGAAAAATGTTATTATCTTGATTATTGACGTTATTAAAAAAAACGGATAATTTGTTTATTTTCATGTTAGCAATTATTTAAAAAAAATTCAATAAATCAGATATGATAGTAACGTCAGAAATCCCCATTGAAAATCGAAGTATTAGAAGCTTTCTGGTAAGCACTTTCTGACGGTGTTATGATCTCAAATTTGTATTATTTTTTATAAAATCGCTATGAATTTGTATTTCTTCTTTTTTATAAAATTATATATGATTAAAAAGTTTAATTTTATGTATCCCTATATTATTAGCAAATCTCCTAAATTTTTTGTATTTCTGCTATAAAAACGCTTTTAAAATCTGGCAACCCTATATTTTATATACCATTAAAATATATGCACGAAGAAGTGAATCATCCTCTAAATATCAATACAATAATTTTCTAAGAAGAACTGCTACACTCAAATATGTTTGTTATGTATGATATACTTTATATTTCCTAGTTTCAATTTTTCATTTTATATTTCTAAACCAAAATAATGAGAAAATATTTCTTTGATCAATCGCAAATAAAATACTTCCCATGGTTGTAAAATTTATTGAAAAAGGTAGCAAAGAATGCTTTGTCACTTGGGCATTCATCCCACTTTTCCTCCTACCTTTATAAAACAAAAAAACAATTTCAAAGAAACTTCTTCAAAACTGAAACAGAGCCAAGAGCCAACACCTTGAGCGACAGTACAGTTTGTTTATTATTTATTTCTAGAGGAGCATAAACCTTGCATAACACTGAATTTATTATACTTCGAAATATTCCTCGCAAAAATGTTTTACTGTTGTAGTTAATTTTCATTAGTTATTACTCAAACACAAAAATACACACCATATTTTCTGTTTTATTTTTGATCGTTTTCAATTTCCTGTACAAATATAAAAAGCAAGTTGATAGAAAAACTTTGTGGATCATAAAAACAAAGTATTTTTGTTACCGGAAGAAATAATCAACAAACACAAAGAGGAGGAAGCGAAGAAAGGTCTCAGGAACTTGGGATCTCACGTTCGATGACAGAAAGCGAAAATAAAGAGTCTTGATTAATTTCCCAGGAAGTCAAATATGTGCTTTAATGTTAATATCTCAGTTTTTTATGTTCTCTGTTACAAATTATATAACACTTAAGCTTTATTCTGTAATTAATTTTCGGCAAGTAAACAACGTTGAACTTTTATGGATTGTATTTCCTTTGCCATACTAAAAGAAGTGTCTTAATGGATGTAACTGGTTTTGTATTTTTCAAAATTGAACAGTCATTTTTTTGGCTCTGGGTCATTATGAACCGTAACATAAGATTTTTTAAATTTTAGCAGGTATTAAATCGACAGGATTTGCTTTCCAATTACAGAGTGGTAGACGTTATTATAGTGGAATCCAACCACTTCAACCGATTTGTCTTGGTGCAGTCAGAATCTCAATCCGTACGACGACCTTTGAGATTCAAAGCGGCAACGGAGATATACTTTTTACAACCAGAACTAAGACGACCAAGTGGTCAACTTGAAGCAAGTTGTTTTACAATTTAACGGCAATCATACACTGCCGGCCGAGAGACTTAAACCACGGATATCCGGATTCGTACGCCATCACATGCAGAGAGCTGTAGGTACTTAAACTCCCGCAGCTACTGCCTATAGTTCAATTTACAGAATACAGAATAGGAAAACGGTTACATCTACTATAAACCAGACCTAATACGTAGCCTGCAAGAGGCAGTAGGATATGATATAATTTATACATCATACATCTAGATTATAAAGAAGTTGATCGAAGATTTGTTGGCAAAAATCTAAGATAAAGTAATTCTTTTAACTACGATTACCTCATTACACGATTGTACAAAATGATTTGCATAAAATCTGGCTCTATATATGAATGATTTTTGATGGTCCTCTCTTGTCAAAATTATTTATAAGTGTTTGAATTTGAATTTCAAATGTCCAAAGAATTTAAAAAGTCAGAAAAACAAGAGCCTAAATTAACATTCAAATCCACGTTTCTCTCATATTACACAAAAACTCATTCAGTAAAAAAAATTTAGAACGACTGTCGCGACAGCTCTTTTTCTACATCCGAATAGAGCAAAACGTCTGCGTTCAAAAGGACGCGTTCTCCAGTTCTGCTGTTCAAAAAGATACGCAAAAAGAGCAAAAAAACCTTCCAACACGTGCGTGTAACTTGTAAGCAGAAAGAGGCAAAAGTAGAAAAGCAAAAGCCCCGCTTAAATCTTTATTCTTTTCATTCATTGTGCTCTTTAATTTTTCGCATTTTCACTTGTCTCTTATTTTTAAAAACTATGCTATAGTAGGTATAACTGAGGTATTAATGATATGATAATGTTCATATATCTAGATCAATATTTAACTCGTATGATATTTAAGTGAATATTACGTTTAATTTGTAATACTATAGGATATTTCTAATGCTTGTTTTTATTGTATATAAATATTCCGAGAAATATTCCTTGAGTAAGTAAAATTAAGAAAATAGTAATTGACGCATATTGTACGATTTTTGCTTTGAACCATTTTGTACTTTTTATATCCTACTGGTACATTTTTTTTTTACTTTTTCTTTATTTCAATCCCTTCCGCACCACTACAGCTGTCCTAAACCAACCAGACACTCGTACTTTGCCGCATTCTAGCTATGCAATGTCATTTTGAAGGCTAAGTCAAGTTGGCCCTACCACATAAATATTTATAAATAAAAATTATATTATCGGTTTGCGCTTGTATTGCGCTCTATCGCTCCACAAATATTTTTTTTTGCGCTGCTCTACTTTTGCAGTAATTCAAAGAACAAGTTAGGAAGGGCCAAGTTGACATTAGCCTTTCCTTTATGAAAATTTTAAAATTTTCATAATTATTTCAATAGCTCTTCGTATGCGCTCTTTTGCGCCATAAATATAAAATTTTGCGCTAGCATACATTTTATGTTATTAACAATCAAAATTGGGCGGGCCAAGTTGACAACAAAAAAAAAGTTAATTGTTATTATATTTTTGTATTGCATTTTAATATAAATATCTTGCGCTCTATTGCTCCATAAATTATTTTTTTTGTGCTGCTCTTATTTAGTAGTAATTGGAAGAGTTAGTTAGGAAGGGCCAAATTGACGGTAGCCTTCCCTTTTGACTATTTAACAATTTTCATTATTGTATGAATGACCCTTCATATGCGCTCTATTGCGCCAGTAAAATAAAATTTTGCACTTTCACCAAATTCGTTTTATTAAAAATTTAATTTGGCAGGGCTAAGTTGACGAGAAAAAAAATGTAATAATATTATTTTTTTACTTTGGTATTAAATCTATTATGTATTGCGCTCTTTTGCTCCGTTCTTATTTTTTTTGCGCTTTGTTTATATAGCAGTAATTTACATAATTCATCCGAATAGGTAAAATCAAAGTCAGTAGATATAGGTTTCACTTATATATTCTTCTAATATTAAATTAATGGTCCTTGTATTATGTGGTATTAAAAAAAATACACTGGTTGCATTAAAATTGGAGTTATAAGGAATTTTTTTTAAAGCACTAAGTAAGAGATAGCCGTATACTAAGGAAAAATTCTGGCCGGAAACTGAGCTTCCCACAAAAAATTGCTTTTTACATTCCACCATACCTGTAAAGGGCGGGATTTCTGGAGGTCGGATAACTCAAATACGAATTACTCAAAAATGTTGATATTTGGTATTATACATTTGAATACAAATTGGAAGAGCTCATTAGATTTTGGTACCTACAAATATCTTCACTGGAAGTAATATTTTTTGAAGAGTGCAAAGATTAATTGTCAATTTTTACTTCCCCGATCTATGTAATAGAGGGAAGTATTGTAATCGTGATTTTTTGACAGTTCGAGATTTTGGTGAATCTTCACGTTTTAGACCCTACTGAACCCAAAAAACATAATTTTAAAAAAAGTCGGTCTGTCGGTCTGTCGGTCTGTGGGTCTGTGGGTCTGGATGTTGCATAACTTAAAAACGCGTTGGAATTTTGGACTGAAATTTTATATTTAAGATCTTGACCCAAATTCTGACTTCAAGTTCGTTTATGAGCTTTATTCAACCAGTGGTACCAACTTTATAAACATAATTTATTTTATTTTTATCAAAATTCTATCATGTGTGGTATCAAATTAAAGCTCTCGGGAAAAGAATTCTAGTAGAAAAACAAAAATAACATATAAACGATCGGCAATTGTTTTTTTTTTATAAATTATTCAAATTATATCGAGTTTGGTGTCAATTTAAAGCGCTCGGGGAGATAAGTTTAGTAAAAATGTAAAAAATGACATTTATGTGATTTTCAATTGTTTCTCAAAAAATTATTAAATTTTTTTTATTCAACCAGTGGTACCAACTTTATAAACATAACTTCTTTTATTTTTATTAAAATACTATCGTGTGTGGTATCAAATTAAAGCTTTCGGAAAAAGAATTCTAGTAGAAAAATAAAAATAACATTTAACCGATCGTCAATTGTTTTTTTAAATAAATTATTCAAATTGTACCGAGTTTGGTGTCAATTTAAAGCGCTCGGGGAGATAAGTTTAGTAAAAATGTAAAAAATGACATTCATGCGATATTCAATTTTTTCTCAAAAAATTACCTATTCAAATTCAAAGTGTATTATCAAAAGTTCTCTGGAGAAAAAATTTAGTCGGAGAATCAATAACAACATTTAAACGATGGTCAGTTTTTTTTACCTCCCGCATTATATTCTATAAGGGGAGGTATTATGAGGAGTAAAAATTTTCGAGTGTGAGTTTTTAGTGAATAAGTACGTTTTACAATCCATAGAATACGAATAAAGTATTTTCGAGATGATGTCTGTGCGCGTTTGTGTGTTACAATATTTTGTGGATGATAACTCAAAAAATATCAAACATTTAACAACCAAATTTTACATTTAAGGTTTTAATACAAATCTTAAGAATCCAGTTATTTTTTGTTGCAATCCCCAAACCGGACGTAGTACTTTGCTAAAATATTTCGATAAATAATTAATTTATCACAAAATTTTCTATTTCAAATGATAGATGGTATATTTTTGTCATCTACAAATCGTATTTAAAATTTTTATCTGTACATGATACTATTTACAAAATAAATTATTGTTAATAATTCAGAATATGAAACATGAAATTAAAGGCGTTACGAAAGTAAGTTATTAAAACTTATAGTCGGGGAAGTACTGTGCTGGCCACAGCAGATTTTTTTTTATAAATTTGGATAAATAATATACCTAGTATTTATTTGTAATGACAATAAAGAGGAAAAGTTATTTGCAACTTACACGTTATCAAAAAATTGTCTTTATCTGGTAGCATTAAAGATAGAAAAATCTGACGTGGACACCACATGACTTCCTTGTACGCCTATTAAACTGTTCATACTTTTCTTAATAACTAAAATGTAGAATAATATAAAAATATAATAATCGTATTTGATTTATGCTCAAAATGCAAAAAAAATACCAAGAGTAAAGTGCCCTTTTGGCACGGACGATCGCAACCAAAAATATTAGGTGATCAACTAGAAGCAACATGAGTCTCAAATAAAAAATTACAACTTTGTACGACATACTGTTTTTGAATAATGCGAAAAATACCGAATAGTGCCCCTTTGGCACGGACGATCGCAATAAAAATAGGAGGTGCACAACTAGATGCTATAACAGTCCTAAATAAAAAATTTCAACTTGCTACGTCTAACCGTATTTGAGTTATGCGACATACATACGTCCGTCCGTCCGTACGTACGTACAGACGTCACGACGAAACTAGTCATAATGGATTCAGAAAAGGTCAAAACGGATATTTCCGTCAAAATCTGAGAACCGAAATTTTTCGCGATTACAATATTTCCTTATTACTCCGTACAAGGAAATAATAGAAAAATTAAATTTATCATAATAGGTTGATTTTTGTTTCTGTGTAAAAAATATTGACAGGTGACACGTTGACACTAACTCCATATACCTAAGTGATAAGAAGTAAGGTATTATAAATGTTTTGTAGTAGTTGAACAGAGAAAGGCTTCAACACAGAAGAGTAAAAATCTAGACTATTCAAACAGGAAAATATAACAGTAGAAGGTGCAAATCTAGAAAATTAATAAGTAATGAAAAATCTGCATCAAAAGCATATCAAAAGATTCATTCGCCGGATTGTACGTAGATATACATTTATGTTTATAAGTCAGTTTTCTAGATACGGCGGGAAATATCCGTTTTGACCTTTTCTGAATCCATTATGACTAGTTTCGTCGTGACGTCTGTACGTACGTACGGACGGACGGACGTATGTATGTCGCATAACTCAAATACGGTTAGACGTAGCAAGTTGAAATTTTTTATTTAGGACTGTTATAGCATCTAGTTGTGCACCTCCTATTTTTATTGCGATCGTCCGTGCCAAAGGGGCACTATTCGGTATTTTTCGCATTATTCAAAAACAGTATGTCGTACAAAGTTGTAATTTTTTATTTGAGACTCATGTTACATCTAGTTGATCACCTCATATTTTTGGTTGCGATCGTCCGTGCCAAAGGGACACTAATTGATATTTTTCGCATTATTCATAAACGGTATGTCGTAGAAAGTTAAAATTTTGAATTTGAGACTCATGTTGCATCTAGTTGATCACCTAATATTTTTGGTTGCGATCGTCCGTGCCAAAAGGGCACTTTACTCTTGGTATTTTTTTTGCATTTTGAGCATAAATCAAATACGATTATTGTATTTTTATATTATTCTACATTTTAGTTATTAAGAAAAGTATGAACAGTTTAATAGGCGTACAAGGAAGTCATGTGGTGTCCACGTCAGATTTTTCTATCTTTAATGCTACCAGATAAAGACAATTTTTTGATAACGTGTAAGTTGCAAATAACTTTTCCTCTTTATTGTCATTACAAATAAATACTAGGTATATTATTTATCCAAATTTATAAAAAAAAAATTGACAATTAATCTTTGCACTCTTCAAAAAATATTACTTCCAGTGAAGATATTTGTAGGTACCAAAATCTAATGAGCTCTTCCAATTTGTATTCAAATGTATAATACCAAATATCAACATTTTTGAGTAATTCGTATTTGAGTTATCCGACCTCCAGAAATCCCGCCCTTTACAGGTATGGTGGAATGTAAAAAGCAATTTTTTGTGGGAAGCTCAGTTTCCGGCCAGAATTTTTCCTTAGTATACGGCTATCTCTTACTTAGTGCTTTAAAAAAAATTCCTTATAACTCCAATTTTAATGCAACCAGTGTATTTTTTTTAATACCACATAATACAATTAATTTAATATTAGAAGAATATATAAGTGAAACCTATATCTACTGACTTTGATTTTACCTATTCGGATGAATTATGTAAATTACTGCTATATAAACAAAGCGCAAAAAAAATAAGAACGGAGCAAAAGAGCGCAATACATAATAGATTTAATACCAAAGTAAAAAAATAATATTATTACATTTTTTTTTCTCGTCAACTTAGCCCTGCCAAATTAAATTTTTAATAAAACGAATTTGGTGAAAGCGCAAAATTTTATTTTACTGGCGCAATAGAGCGCATATGATGGGTCATTCATACAATAATGAAAATTGTTAAATAGTCAAAAGGGAAGGCTACCGTCAATTTGGCCCTTCCTAACTAACTCTTCCAATTACTACTAAATAAGAGCAGCGCAAAAAAAAAAATTATGGAGCAATAGAGCGCAAGATATTTATATTAAAATGCAATACAAAAATATAATAACAATTAACTTTTTTTTTGTTGTCAACTTGGCCCGCCCAATTTTGATTGTTAATAACATAAAATGTATGCTAGCGCAAAATTTTATATTTATGGCGCAAAAGAGCGCATACGAAGAGCTATTGAAATAATTATGAAAATTTTAAAATTTTCATAAAGGAAAGGCTAATGTCAACTTGGCCCTTCCTAACTTGTTCTTTGAATTACTGCAAAAGTAGAGCAGCGCAAAAAAAAATATTTGTGGAGCGATAGAGCGCAATACAAGCGCAAACCGATAATATAATTTTTATTTATAAATATTTATGTGGTAGGGCCAACTTGACTTAGCCCATTTTGAAGTTGAAAAATACTGAAAAGTGTTCTCGTTCCGAGTAAACTGCCAGTTTATTATTGTTTTGCTAACTCCAGTCGTGCAAAAATGATATAAGCATCACGAACTTTAAAGAATTACCGATGTCAGACATCGGTAAACTGTCCTTACCGTTCTTGATACAAATACAATATACTACTATTTATCTGCAATTAGTATATTTTATATATTTTTCTGTACCTACCTACTATTTAGGAATTAAAGTATGATATATAATTTCCAGTTTGAAACTTCAGTAGGTATCTTGTTGTTCATGATTGTTTAACCTTTGTTACTTCGTAAAAAATTGATTGTGCAGTAAGGTGACTAAAATATTCTTGTGATTTTGTCTATATTTATATTGGTAGAAAAAAGATTAGAGTATGGCGAGAGGACTTGTACTGGCCACATTAGATTTTTTTGTAATATTCTCCTTTTGGCAAAATGTTTGGGTACGACTATGGCTACACAGGGCGGGAAACGCACCCAGCACGCGTGTCACACGTTACACTCGTGTCAGCTGTAACGTGTAAGAGCGTAAAACACGAGGAGTATTTTTAACTCGGCGGTATGCGCGACCTCTGTCACCGAGCTGCGGGTGCCGCGTGCGCTGTTGGCACCGCCATCCACTTAAATTTGTTCGGTCAAAGCTTAACGATGTAAATAAAGCACGGTAAAGGAACGCAAAATGATGAGTTTTTAAGAATTTTTAAACGCTCCTCTAAGTGAAACTTTCATGTTCTAATGGTGGTAATATTTTCCTGGGGTTTAAATTTTAACCGTTTTTTAAATCGCGGGTTTCTTGAATGCTGCACTTGGCTGAGAAATATGATGCGACGTTTTTCATGTTTTCTATAGAAAATGCAAAAAATTCACTTAGAAGCTTAAAAGGGCATTCGTTTGAATTCAAATTCGCAATCTAAACAATAATATATGTAAAAGTATATTTTCATAACGAGAATCGAAAGTGAGAAATATCGTGCGAGTGTACAGTTTAATGAACGAGCTACAACCGAGTGAAGCAACGCACGAGCAATACGATATTTACTTCCGAACGAGTCATGAACGCTATTTTTAGACGACAACAAAAAAATACACATAATTTATAACTTTTTAATACAGACACAACATTCAAATGACATTTCTATTGTCATTTCAAACAATCAATAAACAAAGCAAAAGCTGCCTGGCTATGTTGATTTGGTCTCATAATTACGGTATAACCATAACGTGCTAGCACGATATTCAAATCATGCTAGTTCATGATATTTTCAACTTTCTTTAGTAAGGCTACTGCCGCGATGTCTATTATTTTTACCTCTCGCCTAGAGAGGTATAGGGATCGTGAAAAAAATTAATGTCGAGATTTTTGTCAATAAGCACGTTTTAGCACCTTTAGAACCTATTTTGACTATTTTCACGATGATGTCTGTGTGTGTGTGTGTATGTATGGAAGTCTGTATGTGCGCCTACTATAGTCTTTCTTTCTGATTCATTATCTCAAATTCTACTGAACATAAAATTCTAATATTTTGCATTATACATTTGTATATGTTAATGAAGAGCTGAAAAGATTTTGGGAAAAATCTGCCAACCGGAAAGGGTATTTTCTTAAAGCATTTTAACATTTTTTGCAAAAAATATAGGAAATACTGCGATAGTTACAATTTGTCATTCGACATTTGAAAGAACAAAAAATTACCTTTTACAATATTTATTTAACATCGTTTCTATATCTCTTACCAATAAAGGAAAATTAATTTTCAAAAATTTGTAATTTTGAAAAAAATTTAAAAACAAAAATGAAATGTCAATGTGATAGATGAACAGACGTAGGTATACACAGTTTCTGAAATTTTTGTGACACCATTTTAAAATATAAATATATTATTAACTGGGTTTGAAACTTAGAACCTATAGGAGCCGAAATATAATAAATTAAAAACCGACTGAATTGCATTAAGTTTTTATCCTTCCATTAAACGTATTCAGTCAAGAAGTATCATCGATTCATTATTATTATTATTATAACTGGATATAATGTAATAAGGTAATAATAACATAAAAATTTTATCTACAAAGAACTAATTTGATTTCAATGGCAATAAGAATCGGTACTTTGCTTGAAGAACTATAACAAAAATTACAAAAAGTAGCCTAACCAAATCCAAATTCACATATTACAGTGTCAAGGCGAGAGGTCATGTGCTGGCCAAATCAGATTTTTTGTATAGGTCGTCTCGAAAATTGTTTACCAAACTGAGTGCATACTTAACTTATCAACACTTATGACATGACAATTTAAATTTAAACATCAAATTGGCATTGGCATTTCTCATAAAAAAAACCAAATCAGTTCTTCTATGGGCTGTTATTGCCGTATGATTTTCAAATTACATGTAGAACATAATGTGTCCAATGTCCACACACAGAAACAAAAGTCTGTTCCAATTAAATCTTATGTGTTAAATTTCTTCTAAATTAGTAATATAATAAACTTTAACCAGTTCTTTGCCAACCACCATGGCGAAAACCAGTCTTTCTGTTTTTTGATATTATAATTTTGTAATGATTATCTCAATATAAAAAGAAACACATAATAATAACTGTTTTGCCAGCAACGCTCACAAGCTGATGATCAGTCGAATATTCCTTCCGAAACATTCACAAAAAATCTGTAAGATTATAACACGATCCTGAAACCTTTTCATTTTAATTATAAACCATACTATTTAGATTCTTAAAATTTGTATAAAATTTTTTTCCAATAAATAAATGTAACTGTAAGTGTATAGAACATAACATATAGCGCAAACCTAGATATTCAGGATACTTATGTAGCTACTGTTAACTAGTTACAAGTTTCTATGTTGTGCAATAAAAATTCCTAGTAAAATTATCAGTTTTATTATTTAAGAAATTAAATTTTATTTTTGAGCGTTGAGTGCGAATGCGTAAACAAAGTTGCAGGAGGGCACAGACGTGTTTCACGTATCTAAACAGCGCAGTCCTTATAAACTTTAAGATTAACATGTTCATTTTCTTTTAAAAGTCTCAGATACTGAATTGGTAGCAAACTTAAATTGATGCAGCTACTTTTGCTAGACGAAATACTTGAGCAAACTTTGATTTTAACAGATAAACTTTAAAACTTTACCACCCTTATATGTGACCTGCATAATCGTTGATTAAATTTTAGCCATTATTAAAATTCCTCTGTGCTTAACAAAATCAATTTAATTTATTACCACGAGGAAAATTTTCCTGCAATATTATAATTTTGTAAACGGACATATATTATTTTTCTCTGGTTATCATAAGGCAGTATTTGCACTTAGCATTCATATTATTTTTTAATATACAGTGTAGGTATTTATTTTTACGTAAAACATGGAATTTTTCTTATCCATGGTGACTAGTTTCACAGCAATGAATTAAAAATTAGAGCGTCCTTTTAAAAATGAAACATTATGAAATAAATAATGATACTGAATTATTCTTGAACAACATAAGATATTTGGGCAGATGTAATTATTGTTTCAGAGACGTTTACAATTTGAACTTTCCATTATTCTAAGTAGCAGCATTCCAGTATTGTAACACTAATAAACAAATTTAAATTAATTCCCTATAGATGAATTAGTTTACTTGGCTGGTGGTAGATAATTAGGAATAGAGAGTTTCGACGTCACATACGTCATCATCAGGAGCTACATTAATGAAATAATAATATAATATAGGTATACAGGACAATACTTACAAATTTAAATTTATATGATTTACATTAAAATAAGATTCATAAGAATTGCAAAACATTAGGAATTATTGTCAAAATAATAAGTAATTTTTGAAATGTATAATATTTCAAAAAATTGTCATAAAAGTATAATTTAAAACCGTTGTCATAATTCACCGTAAACTACTTAAGTCATTTTAAATCATGTTGCAATTTTGAAGGTCATCATCCAAAAACCGCGCTAACAAAATTTAATCAACTTGTGTTGGTGTTAAACTTTATTGTAAATCTTACTGATGTATAAAGTATCTGTTTTCAAGTGTACATTGTTTTTATCATTGTTGATATGTAGCATTTCTAGTGTTAAGCGTTTGTGTTCAGTATCTATAATTTTAGTTTCCTCAAAATTGAATGAATGCTTGTTGCACTAATGCGCATGTACCCCTTCCCCTATGTTTCCTACGTTGCATTTTTAAAACGACGCAAATTCATGATCATGTTTCAAATTAAAATAAATTCACGTTATAAGTTTCAAACTTAAACTAAGTCCAAATGTTTCAAAAAGTAGAAAAATAACTATGAACAAATGAAAAATGTAAAAATAAGTGAAAGAAATTCAAAAGATGGATGGACCTCGTAAAGACGCAGCACAAAACAGAGGATGCAGATTATGTAATAAATCATATTCTATATTCCACCTGTCAGCATTACAAGGGACGGAATTAATTAGTTGTATTAGAGCAGTAATCTGAAACGAGTTATTAAAATGAGTAATGATGGAAATAAACCCGGCCCCAATCGAAACTAAATTACCAGGACAAATCATTTAATAACCGTAATTTGGACTAGGATTCGATTTGTTCTAGCTAAATTACATGGTGATAACTTAACTACGATATCATTGTTATTAAAACGCTATTAATGTAACGAGGATTCCTCGTGTTCATTTCAGTTATTCGTCAGTGTAAAATTAATATTCATTTGGGGCTTAAGATATTTGATGAACTATAAAAACAATTCATTACTTTATTATTATTTGACAGCTGAGTTATTTCAAAAAATATGTGAGATTCTCAGATTCTGGCATTTCATTTCTGGTGGTAAGGATTCTTTATAGAATCAATTTATTATATTTAGGGAACTCTATTCTAGTAAAAGGCGTAAAAATGATAACTATTTCTGTTATTTATCTGAGAGATAAAATTTGGTAATGAATGTAACTATTTCCATACATTAAACTAAGTTATTATTACTGCCTTCATAGTTCCGTGCCATACATGTTCACATGCCGCACGTAAGCGTATTAATACTATGTCAGCGTGTCACATGTAATTATGTTTAACAAAGCATACGTAATAATTTAAATAAACATTGTGAACATAATGTTAACGACGAAGACATAATTTCAACACTACGCAGATGCAGATTTAGATGGAAATATCGGGATGCCGATCTACGATCTGGTCTCATTAGCCAAACTCTTTTTGTGAATTTTTTTTGTTCAATTGACTACCTGTTTAAAAGGATAATGGAATGGTTACTTAGTTGAAATAAAATTAAAACAATTTTAACACAATAAATATTATTTAATAAATTATACAAAATAATAAATTTTAAAATAACAAATGATTAGGTAATAAAAATTTTGAAAAACCAGCAGTAGAACATAACAAACAGAAGTAAATGATTTTAAGTATTAAAAGCTAATTTGAAGATTTTTCAATGTAAAGGCTTCCAAATTTTCAAGGAAAAAATCTTCATCTTGGTAAACATCTAGTACGGTATTATTCTGCATTAGGTATAGCCATAGGAACCATTCTTGACCACCTGACATCAGGTAAGAATTTATGTGGGAATCAAAAATTTTATTTAACAGGTATGGCCATAGGTACCATTCTTGACCACCTCACATCAGGTAAAAATTTATGTGGGAATCAAAAATTTTATTTAATAGGTATAGCCATAGGTACCATTCTTGACCACCTCACATCAGGTAAGAATTTATATGGGAATCAAAAATTGTATTTAATAGGTATGGCCATAGTTACCATTCTTGACCACCTCACATCAGGTAAGAATTTATATGGGAATCAAAAATTTTATTTAATAGGTATGGCCATAGGTACCATTCTAGACCACCTCACATGAGGTAAGAATTTGTGGAAATCTAAAATTTTATTTAATAGGTGTGGCCACAGGTACCGTTCTTGACCACCTCACATCAGGTAAGAATTTATATGGGAATCAAAAATTTTATTTAATAGGTATGGCCATAGGTACCATTCTAGACCACCTCACATCAGGTAAGAATTTGTGGAAATCTAAAATTTTATTTAATAGGTGTGGCCACAGGTACCGTTCTTGACCACCTCACATCAGGTTAGAATTTATGTGGCAATCAAAAATTTAACAGGTATGGCCATAGGTAGAGTTTTTGACCACCTCACATCAGGTATGAATTTATGTTGGAATCAAAAAAATTATTTAATAGGTATGGCCATAGGTAGAGTCACAGCGCGGCAATTAGATACGCTCAGAAGTGTATACTGTAAAATATTCGAGAAGACGTGGTATAGGCGTAACCTAGTGTATTTTTGAACAGTGAAAAACTCGCTGAAAACGAGTTTTCTGGAAAATTTGAGTTACTCCGTTAGATTCCTGAGATTGAAAACCTCTTATATACCAACTTTCGAGAAAATCGTTAGAGCCGTTTTCGAGATAGCATGACCGTAAAAACATACAATTCCTTGCTCATTTAATAGAATAGATATTAACAAAATACGAGTACCCTTCCTTGGAAATCTATAAGTCTGTCTATTTCATAAAGAATGTAGGGTTTTTAAATGTTTTTAAATTTGAAATATATAGCAACTTCATTCATATAATTCAAATATATTGTTTTTGTCTTAATTATTACTGTGATATAACACTACAACTTGAAATTATTCAACTGGTTTATATGACCAATGAAATCAAACTTCTTGTATTAAAGATTAAAGTATACCTAAAATACTATTGCATAACACGTATCCAAACATTAAAGTATACTCATCTGATATTTATTTAAGTTTTCCCTCATAAAATGTATAAATAATTTAATTTTGTCGTAAATTCAGTGCAGTATTTCACTAGACCTTTAGATGGCAATTACAGATTCGACTAATTACGACATTCGCTCGCGGCTCATTTTATTTTACTTTTTAAAAATATACGCGAAAACATCATATAGAGTTTTTATAGGTTTCATATTAAGAAAAATTCGTATAGTATGATAAGATTAGACGGAATTTGAATATAAACAACTATTGTTGCTTATGTAATCTCCTCCTCCGCATATTAAATTATATTTTCACTAGTGGCTCATAATGTATATACTTTTCATTAGAGCTGTGCGCAGGTCGTGAATTTTATCGGGCCACGGTGGGTCACGGCGTGACCCCTGTGAACGTAAATAATTTTAAAATTTTGAATCGTGATTGGGCGTGTGCGTTAGTGACATGTAATGTATCGTGATTCGTGAGTGATCGAGAGCGAGTGAAATTTTTTAGGGCGTGAGTAAAATTCACAAAACAAATGTTTAATTCGGCAATACTCGATAGCGATCGAATGAACGCGGGTAGTGCTTTTAATCAGCGTCGAATCCAGGCATTCAGGGAGAAGACTTGAATGAAAAAAATCTCTGCTAGCCCATGTACCTATACGTGTCTAATCTACTTGCCCTTTCCAAAATATTTTGCCCTTCCTAGAAACATAAGCTGGCTACGTCCCTGGCTTTAATTAGTCGAAAAAAAATCACCATAAGTTGTACTGTTCATTAAGAATTAAAAATATACGCCAACACAGAGTTTTTGAAGGTTTCATGTTTTTTATTTTCACTATAGCAGATAGCAGTAATCTAAAATTAGACCTTCTTTTGTTGTATTAAAATTCATTGAATTCTCTTTCGGCGTCTACATATCTGAGTATAAATACCACCGCCCAATACAAAGTAGAATCAGCCCATCTTATTAACAATTCAAATCTGTCGTATTATTGTTTTATTTAGAACACCAAATGTGAATCAGAGACGCGTCTAAATTTAGCAACAGTCTGCGGATTCCGCTGTCACATTCACAACAGTAAAATGTTAAACCGGAGCTTGAAAAGAGTAGAGAAAAATAGTACCGCGTGCTGCTGGACTTCAATGGGAATTTTTTTATATTTATAAAATTTTGTACATTCAAATTTTTGTTTTCATTTATGTCTTATTATAGAATTCGACGATCAAAGAATCAAATTTAAAGAATATAATTCCATGATAATCTATGACAATTCAGTAATCTGAGATCTAATGTGAGAGCTTGTAGAAATAGTTTTTCAATATTTTCTAAACGCTTTTATTCTTGTTGACACTTTAAGCGAAAGTGTAGTATGTTATTGTTGGCACTAAAAGTTATGTGTGCTTCATATTAATGAGAATAATGCTGTCAACATGTTTTTCACAAAATTTAGAAAGAAGGAAATCATATGACACTAAATTATAGCCAATAAGAACTAATTTGAACATGCTTACAATAGTTAATATTACATTTTCTTGCAAATTTTTACTAAATAAGTAAAGCACATAAGACAAAAAAAATTTAGTTATGAGTTGCAATAAGTCCCTTTTTCATCAACTCACAACCAGACTAAAACACACAAGTCAACTTCGTCTGTACACTTCCTTTTCAACCTCAATTATTTTACATACTCTACATGTACTAAAGCACATAATTTGACTTATGTTTGGTTTCTAAACATTTCAATCAGTTGACTTGTTATTAGTAACATAATACATGTGCTCCTTAGAACATAAGACCATGTAATTTGTTCTGGTACATAATAACATAAGTCACCAAAAAGCCATAGCGGTATATTTTTCATATTTCTTTTTCATTTTGCTAAATGTGATCTAATTTAACATGTACTTATATAAATAAAAAATAAATGAATATAAATTACTTAGTGCCTTATAAGTATTTTGCGTTTCCTGCAAATTAAACATTTTCGACTTAGGTATGTGCTTAGATCAGCCGACCCAAAAATTATACTTGCAAACTATATCAAATTTGCTGAATTTACAGCTCGCTTAGTAACAAATTGCAATGACTACCGTAGAAAAAACGAAATTAATTTTCTTTTTTATTCCATTTCCTCCACCTGTAAACAACAGATCTCATAAAAAGCCAGGCACGTCCGCGACTGATGAGCCCAAAGCTCGGGACTTCACGCAGGATCAGCGGCTTCAGCAGGGAATCAGCCTGTCACGTATGATAATGTGCGCCAGCGCCAACCAAGATGCCAACGTTACATGGCTAGGTTAGGTGACTGAACCGTCATACACCAATCTGTGTAAAAATAACACTGGCGCCATCGACGGTACGTTTAATTTAGATAGGAACCGTGTCAGTTATTAATGATTTAAGGTTATTTTAAATGGTAACGGTTGGTGGTTGTGTAATGGGGATACGTGAAAAATGATGTGGTTTAATTTTGTTTTGTTCCATGTGATATGCTTGAAATGGACGATTTGTAGTGTCGATTATGCGCATGCTTGCTGAATCAGAATGACACATTTACTATGTTTATCCTGAAGTTGAAGTTAGTGCGTAATCCATCAGATCTAACTTCATAGTAGTTAATGTTGTTAGCTGTCATTTATTGTCTTGGATTTTCATTATGTAAAAAGACGTAGTTTAACTAAGTTTAACTTACATCTTTGTAGAATTCATATTTACAAGCATATAACATAATCACGGTTTTTAAAATACCTTCTACTAACTCTCACCATTTCAGCTAACAGACTGCCAGCTATGAACTTAGCTGAAAGACGAAACATTTCAATAAAATTCAATAGATGGCTAATTTAAACTGATCATAGTCCATTGGAATTTCGTAATTTGAATTAATATAAATTAATATAATACAAAAAATTGTATGGTAAACAATAATTTATTATAATACGAGTAATAACCAGTGTTTCTATAATGGTTGATTTTAGTAAATATCATTAAGGGTCCAAAATTAGATCCCTGGAAATGCCTAATGTATTACTGGGTGCTATTTTGCTGTAGTAGGTATATGTTAAACATTTTCTTTTATATTTACCACACTTTCAGAAAAATTTTGTACGCATTAGGTCCGCCTATCCTAGAATTATTATAACTACTAATTAAATGTACTTGAGTAGGCTGATTGAAGCCTTATTCACATAAGAAATTAGTTTTAAGATTTAGATTTATGTTTATACGTAGGTATAAGAAAGTTTAAATTCATCTAACTAAGTACCAGCATTCACAATGCTTGAAAGTAGGAAGTGTAAATGCTCATATTCAGTTATACTTATTAAAAAAAATAAATTCACAGTCTTTAAAAAAATATTATTAGGACGTATTAGACCAGCAACGTGTGGTTATTATCAGCTTACAAAGTTTCATATTTGGGGGATAGTTTGGTTCCTTCTCTACAATGACAATTTAATCAATTTTTAATTTAATGTCAAACTGACATATGGCAGAAAAGTTTATTAGTTACAGTTAATATATAACCATGGTTATTGTAATAAACTCTTCCATTAGTTGATATTTGTGTCATGCGATATTCATCGTAAGTAAATACATAATACGGAAATGTTAAATTTAGATAAAGAAAAAAATATAACATATTTTAAATAAAAGTTGTTAAGTTCGTAACCAAAGTTTTATTTTTTGAAGTATACTAAATTTGAATCTTTAAAATAAGAAAATATTTTTTATACTAAAGTCGAATAAAATATTTACGACATCTTATTCTCAGTTGAATGTCTGACAAAAAATAAATAAATCTACAAGCTGACCTACTAGAACCAGCTATAAAAGAAAAGATTATAAAAACGTTTGGAATTTTGTTAAATAGGTACTGAATGTTAATTGTGATATGAATTAATTATCCCCGTATTTGAATGTGTAAAGGGTAATGTATTCTAGTAAAAGTTCCAGGTAATCAATCGTCGCTTATCAACGATCATAAAAAATGAAAGAGAAAATTTTCCATAATTTCACGCCTTATCAATATTTTATGCACATGATACCCACATCAATTTCATCCTTTTTCATCAATTTTCCATGAAAGTCAAATCAGGTCCAAAATTTGATTATTCTTATATATCGTAACATCAACTCACATTAGATCAATAGCAAATTCATGAATATTCAAATTGATTTACAAAATTCGTTTTCACATCAGTTTTTTTTTTACATTCAGCAAAAGTATTCATCTGTCAATGACATGCTACGGAATAAAAAACAGTAAATTTTAATGTTTACGCAGTCTTATGAAACAATAAATGCATAATAGAAAAAGTTGAACACGTTTTAAAAAGTATAAATATGTGGAGCAAAAATTTAAAGCCTTTGAAATTCGTTTTGCAAACACATTAATATGACTTGCTTTGTGTTTGAACACAAATTATTCTAGTGAGCATTATTATTAATTAAAATTTTAATTAGAACCAAATAGCTTTGACAATCAACACTACTAATTATTTTTCATTATGTTCTAGTTCTTTGACTAAAAATCACCCCCAATTATGAATTGCGCTTGATGGGAATTGAACTAAAACTTGAAATAATTAATAGTTACTTTGCAGTTAAGATGATCAATAAAAATAAATACTTCTTAATTTGAATTGCACAATAGCAAGATTTCACGATTTGGAAAATTGATATAAATGATTCAAAAGAAAACTAAGTTGACCTATGAAAGTAGCCGAAAAACCTAAATGACGGTTATAAATCTATTTTTATGTTACCCTACGGCTCAAATGGGCTTTCTTGTTATTCGTGGAATATGTCAATAAAACAAAGAGAAAACATCCACATTCTTAGAGAAAACATTATTCCGACTTTAGGTTGCAATGCTAAAAAGTTTAATGGTGTTAAGGAGGTTCGGTCATGCTTTAAATACGCTGATTTTAAAGAAATTTCTATGATCTCAAATTTATTATAATTGCTTTTTATTAATTGCTAACTTCAAAATATGGGTCAATAAAAAATTTATAGTTTGATTTTTATTGACGTTATGAAATATCTCTGATAATAGTCTAAGGACGCTATAATGGATGCTATTATTCCTGAAGATGAAGCTTATAATATGAGCGATCAAAGCATGCGAGGGTTTTAATCATCTGAGGGAATAATAGCCATTATAGCGAATTAAATACTTTACTTTATCTACGTCTAAAATATTACTTAAAATATTAAAATAAATACCAATAAAGCAAAAATTTTGACATTACCAAATGTCAATTAAATATTACAATGTTTAAAAAAAAAAATGTACGAAGAAATTGATTCAGGCAAAGCAATTTTCTGATTGGTGCAGACGAGGGAATACTGACTATTATTCCCTGGTATTATTTCCTGTGGGATGTATTATAACTATATAAGGCATTATGTAGCAAACATCACACATTTAATGTAATGTTATAGGTAGGGTTATCAGACGTCCTCTTTTTCCCGGACATGTCCTCTTTTTTAGGGTAGATGTCCGGGTCCGGTATCTTTTTTCATTTTTAATACAATTGTCCTCTTTTTAGAAATTCTGATACTCAAATTGATAATTTTTCGGTATATTATGCCGTAATACGAAAAAAATTATTTTAAATTGTTAAAATTAAAGATATCTCGCGGATGAAAAATATAATAAAATATTTCACTATTTTAATATTACATTATTATAAATGGTGGTGCAATTTCACATTTATATTTGTCTACAATCGTTGTACAATATATAATTGTTTTTCAATTTTTTGTTAGGATATCCTATCTACACAAAACACAATTGTAGCACTAGTGCGTCAAAAACATAAAACTGTTTAATTTATTGCGTCAAATTGGCCTCAAACTACGATTGTGAACATTTTGTATAAAATTGTTTAGTTTTGTTTATAAACGTTGTGATGATGATGATCGATAACCCCGATTTCATTATGATATTGTAAAAATAATAATTTTTAATTTAGCTACATTGACGATATATACGATTGTAGATAAAATATTGTGTGTACTTCGTATGATAGAGCTTGTTTGTTGCCCTTGGCGAGTCGTCAATCTCGGCTTCGACTCGACTGAACAAATTTCTCGCCGGGTGCAACAAACAATGTTTTCGTACTAGATACACAAATAATTATTGTTTACCTCACTTGAAAAATTTGTCTTCTGATTTTAGCCAATTATATAATATTCAAATCAAATTTTTAAACAATCACAACATTCATGCCCTTAGTGGGATTCGAGTGATTCGACTGCTGCAATAGTTACTTTTTTTCGAAGTAGGTAAGTTACTCAGCTTTGTAAGTATTTTTTTTTGAATGTGTTTTGAATTTGGATTATTATTATTATGATTGTATTTTATTTAAGGTAGGTATTTGTTTATTCAAATTTAAAATTGCTCGCCCCCTTTCTAAAAAAAATTCGCCTGTGGCGCTATTTGCCTCGCTTCGCTCGGCGTCCTCTTTTTGAGATGAACAAATATGGTAACCCTAGTTATAGGTATCTATTAGTCGTAGATATATTTTTTTATTTTGATGTCAGCATTTAATAAAAACAAAATTAATAAATTTAAAATACCTTTCTCCGTAGAAACTTTTTGAAAATATACTCTTCTGAACGTTATTTTAAAGCATTTATTAATGCAAAAATAAAAAAAATTTAATGGAAAATGATCTGGCAGTACATATGATAAGTTAAATATAAAACTTTTAAAATTTTAATTGGAACATTTATTTAATACATATGAAACTTATCAAATTAAAAATAAAACATAAAAAAAAGATCATAATTTATACGACGAAAACTTGATTAAACTCAATAAACTCTCAAGCTCAAATAAAAACAAATATGATTTCAATAGTCCAGAGTATGAGTAGGTATTTATAGGTTGTAATGTTTTACTCTGTGGTTTTCTTTCATTTATCAGCGCGGTTTATATGTGCTTCTCCGAACGAACCTTTTAGTACATACTAAAGGCTCATTCGCAAAAGCGCACATTTGCTAACATTCAGTACCTAATTTAAAAAAGTATACAATTTTAATAATATTTAAAATATAGTACAGAAAATAAAATACAGTACAACACCTTCAAATACTGTACTGTACTATACAGGCTGTTCCACAACTTAGGACAAAAAATTAAAAGGAATATACTGTACGACGTGCTGATCATGAAACAAAAAGAATTTTTTAAATTCGCAAAAAAATTGCACCGTATTTCGAGCAAACATGTTTTTGCCAATGATTAGTAGTTATTTTTAATAATTTTTTTCAAATCTTCTATAATGAAAGTAATTGTTTACATAATATCTAATACTAATAAATGTCAAATTATCAAATATACCATCAAAAAAGTTATACTTAAAATGTACTAATGTACACACGTCAAATAAACTATTCTTAACTTTGCGAATTTAAAAATAATTCTATTTGTTTCATGATCGGCACGTCGTACAGTACCTATACCCTTTAATTTTTGTCCTACGTTGTGGAACACCTGTATAATACAGTACGAATGTTCAACGTACGATTTTTCGCAAACGTAGTAAATAGTAGTTGTATATGGTTAACTATGGTTTGTCACCTTTTTGTCATTTTCGCGACACCATCGTGGTAAAGAGAACTTAGACAAACCACTTAACCATCCTCACGAGAAACTGGTAGGTAAAGACGGGTTAAAATTTCTGTCTAAATTCTGAGGTTAAGTTTGTATAAGCTTTCTGCACATTCGAAAATAAAATTCTTATTCCAAATATTTTGAAAACCATCTTTCATAAAAATCAGGTATTATAAAATGGTAAACCAGTTTATTATCACTTGTAATATAACATGTGCATTCATTCTATCCGGAAATTTTTTTGAGTGCTTTCCAACAACGTATTAATTAGCTCGAGTGGTACACGAGAGCAAATTACGTGCATATTCGGTAAGAAAATCGCAATGACACGGCCGCTCTATTTTTGAATTCTTTTTATAATAGAAACTTGAAATATTTACTAAATTTATATTTAACATTAATAAATATATATTATTTACCTTATTATTTGCTTATTTACACTCAAAATGACAATTTAACCAATTTTTAATTTAATGTCAAAGTGACAGATGACGAAAAATTTCCGCTTATTAATTTCAGTAAAGTTACTCAAGCTACTAGTAAAAAATTGCCGAGAAAATTTATATATAACCATGGTTACTTTTATTGTAATCTATTCATCCATTGGTTGTTATTTGTGTCATGCGATTTTCAAATTAATTGTTGAGATTAAGATAATATTATCTTTTTCATTTCATGAAAAATTCATTCAATGTTTCCAACAACAAAAATTGTCAAACTTAAATACATCAAACAAAACAAATTTTCTTGCAAAAAGCTAATAAAGTCATCGGCACGCTACTAAACTTGTTGTGGTATTTATCTTGAAAAATCGATGTTTGACAAAACAATCATGATCATTTCAGCGTGAAGAAGTGAGATTTCACACATATCACTAGAAATTCTTTTGAAAATCTATCCAAAATATTGTTAATAAATCGTAAAATGGTTAGTGGGTATCCCTCTTAACTATGAAAATGTATGCAAACTATATCCCAGTAGTAAATAATTTCGGGCGGAAGAACATCGGTATTTACTGCTTTCACGGAAACGTAACCAAACTACATGAATTTAAGAGTACAAACATATATACAACAATGAATTATTGAAGATTTCCTTGAACGTTTCTCTGGGCATGACACGGAATCATGCCGTTGAATGCAGTCTTACATATTTGTGATTCCAGCAATAACTGTAAGACTTCTGTGCAATTCTGGCGAACAGAAACCAGAAAGGCAGAGGGGAAGTAGGTCGACGATATGCGATATTCGCTCGCACATCGCACTCGCGATATTATGCTTTGCATGATGTGAAAGAAAATGAGAATAAGATGGAGAGGAAATAACGGATTCGGGATGAAAGTGAAAGATTAAAAAGTCGGATATGTTGATGATATAGAGATGAGAAGCTTTTTCATGTAGATAATTTAGATAGACTGTCTGGAATATACTGTGAGATTAAGTTCAATATTTTCTGATGAAAAATGTTCCTTCTTTACACATTTCAAATGTGAAAAACATCTAGTGGGTGAACTCTAGTATATAGTTTTCCCGTTTTTCCAATACAGATACGTTTGAAAATAATTATTTTACCAAGAAATACATGCAGAAGACGATAAAAATCTGCGTCTTAATTATTTATCAACTGTTATTACACAGTTTTTATTTCACCGGATAAATTTCTGTTTGTTTGAAACCTTGTTGCCTAGCAATTTGAAAAGAAAACTTGTTTAATAAAATCACGACACCGTAGGTGGAGTGATTCTATTATAATAAATTTTTCGAATTGCTGTCAGGTGACAAGGTTGAGATGTCAAACAAATTTATTCAGAGGAAATAAAATGCTCGAGTGTAATACAATAAGATAATTTAAAGACCCCTTTGGTTCTTCTTCTCCCAAAATCTAATCATTTCACTGACACATATTAGAAATATGAAGCAAATGACATTTTAGTGTTTTGTTTATTGTTTGGTTGCTAAGAAAAGGTAAATAAGGTTTTATCACTTGCAAAAAGTAACCTTTCTTTTTATCCGCTGTCAAAGCGATAAAATTGTGTTTTGTTTATGGCTTACTTTGTACAGGAGTGGAATTGTCAACAAAATATTGACTTTGCTTATACCCAAAATAATAAATTCCTAATTAAACAAGTTATGGCATGACTAATAGATTATTTGTTTGCGTAAATAATGTTTTGCGTATTAAACCACCTCCTACAGTAAATTCTCCTCACCCAACTACTATGGCATGAGAAAGGATATAATACAGGCTGATTCACAACTTCGTGCATACTTTAATGGCATATATTTAGTAATCAACTTACTGGTTGTGGGCCATTGTTTCTATATGGAACATTTTATTTAATCTCATTCATATTTAGAGTACTATTGAAACAAAGAGTCGATTGCGCGAACTAGTCAAAAATTAGGTCCGCCCGTTCACGCAACTAACTGATCCGACTCTTTACCTCAAACTTACTCTAGTCAGATATGCATTATCGTCGTTGATAATGCAATAAGTCGTATGTCAAAAAATTACAATTTACACCGTAATAATCATAATAACTATATCTGGCTTACTGCTCGTTACTGCAAAAGGTTGTATGTGTTACATCAATAAGAAAAGCAGAAATCTGACATAGTCAATATGACCAATGTCGAAGACCTATAAAATTGTATACAACAATTTGTCGTAGGTCTTGAAAACATATATATTTGCAATACGACATATTGCAGTATCAACGACGTTATGCAATCTCTAGTTCAGAGGTAGGTACTAAAAATTTACATCTTGCGAAAACAGCCCCCAAATTTACGAATATTAAATCTACCTATTTGTTCCATGATCAGTAAGTCCAGAACTATATGCCATTAGAAGATATGCACGAAGTTATGAATCATCCTGCAACCTGCATTATGTACGAGGTCCTCAGGAAAAATATAAGGTTCAAGTTTAGAAAAAGCCGAGCGAAGCAAGTACCTTACAGTAAATTATGTCATTTAGCGTGTGAATTTAAATTTTAGTACAAATTTCCATGAATTTGTCTTAAAGAGTAATGTGGACGAAAGAATGTCTCCTAGAAACTTTTGGAATTTTCTGGATTTTCCAGTCAGCTATTTATTCATTCAATCACAATATTATTTGAAATGACTTCTATTAATTAAATATAAATTTTAATTATTAAAATTATACTTCAAATGATCAATAAATTAATTAATACAAAAAAAGAATTAAATCCCGCTCCAGCAAAATTATTTACAGCCGCTTTGAACAAATTAAAACAAACCATAATAATCGCATTTAATTACTAAATTTTGCGAGTGGTTCAAATTACAATGAATTCAAACTCTGCAGCAAGTCCGTGAGAAGCCGTATCATACTCGGTGAAAATTACCGCAATGAAAATAATAATTCTGATTTAAAAGTAGCCGTTTTGTTTCAGCGCAGCCCTTATCTCGCCGCTTCACTTCCTCCGCTTCGCTGTACGGATCTCAAGTAATTTAGTCCCGCAGGTGTAATTCAATATCATTCTGCGGTGCACGCGACCAGCACCAGGCCACTGAAGCCGGGTATACAATGTCCTGTTGACACTGTTCATTTTCAGGAGATGTTATCGGACACTGAATCGAGACGATGGGCTATTTACTTGCATGTGCTTTTTTAAAACGTTACTAGGGTGTGCATGTTTTAGAATATACTTTACAGGTTGAAAAACCCTTTTGAACTCTTCATAAAATAGCATTTGAATAATGGAGAGAAGTTGTGTTCTGTGTTTTGATATGATTCTCAGAAACAATCAATATTTAGAGTGGGCAAACAATTTTTTCCCGGTTGTGTATTTATAATTATTTACAGCCCCATGCAGGCACATATTCAGCTTGGAGTTAAGGACGGGGAGAGGTTAATTTGTAGTACCTATAAAAATTGAACAAAATTGTATAAGAAAAAGATAATGCACTGCAGACGAAATTATTTTTTTCACTCAAGATCAAATGCCTTATAATGGGAAGGAATTTTTTCAAAGGATGTAAAGTTGCATTTGGGTGGCCATTCAACACCAGAAAATAAAATTCCAAAATATTCATACACAGGAAAACGCATGAACAAAAACATTCAAATCAAGAAAATGTATACCTACGTAATAAAATATCTGCATTAAAAGATGCATTCACAGGAAAATGCAAATATAGAATTTTGGATTCGGTATAAATGCAAACATAGGAGGATGCAAATCTAGAAAACAAGTGTGGCATTTATTTGTAGTTTTTTATCTTGTTGGACATGCCACATTTATTTAAAAATCTAGTCTTCATATAATTTATTTATTGTATTGTTTAGGTTGACTAAGAAAACAAAAAATAAATAAATATAAGTTTTCAATTTATAGTCATAAATAAACGTGTTTTTATTCAAGTTAAAATTCTTCATTTTTTCAAATTTATTGTATTGTTTAGGTTGACTAGGAAAACAAAAAATAAATAAATATAAGTTTTCAATTTATAGTCATAAATAGACGTGTTTTTATTCAAGTTAAAATTCTTCAGTTACTTTATATTTTTTATTGTTTAATTCTTTTTACAAATTTAAACGCCCTTTAAAGTATTTTTACACAACTACACAAGTTTGTCTCTTAACACAAGTCAAGTTGAACTGAACTAAATGAACAACCCAATACCATTCCTGAGTCCCACATACTCGGTTTGTAGGTTTTACATTTCTAGATTTGCATTTTCCTGTGTTTGCATCTTATAGCAAATCTAAAATTCTAGATTTAAATTTTCCTGTGAATTAATCTGTTTATACAGGTATTTTAATTACGTATTAATTTTCTATATTTGAATCTTCTTGTGCATTCATTATCCTGTATATGAATATTTTAGAATTTTATTTTCTGCTGGCGAACCCATTCCTGTTGCATTTGTTTTATACCCATTTTATGTGCGAAAATAAATTGTTGTATTACAAAAGTATAATAAATGTAAAATATTAATTTATAATATTAATATTAATTTTGTTCCGCCACTACGATTTTATTAGAGTGGGCAATGCCCGCTCTGTCTCCCTCCTAGCTAAGGCCCTGGCAACAATATTAAAAAGATCATCTACCATCTAACTTTAATTTTCATGGATGATATTATTTAACATTGTGGTTGATTTAACCCAATTGCATTTTTTTTTCATTAACATAATTCACAATGAAACATAAAGGTTAACAATAAATTTATGTTTGTGCCACTTCTAAATTTTAAAATAATTTTTAAGATAGATACTAAAAATATAATTGAATATAACCAATTAAAATGCAGATTTGAATCTTAAATTAGTGATACGACTGTAAAATTAAAATAAAATTTTAAAAAGATGCAAATATAGATTTATTTTGTGTGTGAAAATGATTTTTTTAACTTTTTCAGTGTAGGTATATCAATAAATGCAAGTGAAGATCTTAACAATGTTATTGCTACGTTTATTTTTTTTATTTTTTCATCACGCCAATTTAAAAAAAAAACTAGTCCAATTTGGTACTGTGCGTAGCTGACATTTCAATTATTACTGATGTTTACAAATTATTATTTTTTAATTTCTAAAATCATAAACAAGATATCTGGGTAACATAATTTTAATTAATTTTATTATGCTGTAACATTTTTTCTCATGTGCTATAAAAATTGATGAACACAAATATCGAGGAAAATATGTTTGATAATATTGAATGTATAACTTTTTAAAAGTAAATATGACTGACTATTCTGTTCTTACCTTCAAAAGCATAAGAAAAACTACGGGTGCTTACCTAGAACAAAAGAAAAACCCATTAATAAACACCTAAAAGAAATTCTACAATACAGTAGCATAAAAATCCGCCTTAAAGAAGTATTTCGCTAACTTTTTTGTCAGTTCCTTTCGTGGCTAGCGGTGCATTTAAACCAACCTTTACCTTCTTTCTGCCAACGAACGAGTTGTATTTTCATTTCTAGCAAGTCAATTGCGCACGTGAACGTGAATCGGCTTAACCGGCTCTAGCTTAAGCGATTTACCCGCGAACTGCGCAAAGGTGATTCTACACTATACACTCGGTCGTTCCTAGGTGTTGTGTTTTGTATACTGAGATTAGTGCTCTAGGAATTTCACTGTGTGCAATAATTAGGGGTTGATTACGCGGAGCTGTTAGTTGGATTAGACAGTTGGTAGCATTTGCTGACTATGATATTAATAATTAGTGAAGTTATTTTTGTACTGAAATAGTTTCCACTAGAATGAACATGCTGTAGGTGTAATGTAGTTGAAATACCTATCTAATTATTATTAAATACTGCGATTACTCTGTTATACAATTATTTATGAGGCGTATATGGATATACGACAGCAATATTAATGTGACCGATTTTAGTTCTGATAACTCAGGTTTTAATCCAGTCGTATAGTTCTGTTTTATTTCATATTCCTGACTTTATAATCCCGTCATTAAAGGCAACAATAGCCAAAACCACATATGACAGAATAAATAGCAAAGGAAAATGGTTATACCAGTGCTGTGACACATCATTTTAAAAAGGATCTAGATAGATTATTTCATGATTGGATCTCTTTTTAAGATCAGATCAGGAATAAGGGATAAAAAAAAGATCAATTATATACCTACACGGTTGTTACTTATAAATATAAGGCAATATATTATGTTGAAGCAAAAATGAAGCTTTATGTGCTGAGGATGGTAGATTGGCTGTCGAATGTAGTGTGAGACAGTTATAATCAGTCGAAGCACATAAAACCATTTTGCTCTGAATAACATATACGATTTTATTTTTAAACAGTCTAAACAAATTAGAAAATAATAATTTAAGAGGAATTTGAAAAATAAGATTGATGTAGAATCGTGATACATTGGAAATATTATTGTTAAGGTTACGATGAAAAACAAAAACAACGTGAATGTCATCGCCACAACGGTGCAAATTTTTCCAATAATTTGAACAAAAATTTGTTCAATCAAGTCAGGATTTGACTTACAATGTACTCCGACTGAAATTCTTGAAGCGGCAAGAACGACAATTGCAAATTTTCTGTAAATATGATTATTGATTAAATAATATAATTAATGGTTTGTGTGGCACTGTTAAATTTTTTTATTTTATATGATTAGGCACATAAAGTAACAATTTTATATGCCTAATCAGATACCTTTTCAATAAAGTCACATACTTATGTTGTCAATAATTATACGAATTTTGAAAATAAAATAAATTTATTTCTACCTTCGGTGAAATGACACTTTACGGACACTAAAGTAAATGAGTTATTACACGATTTAGACCTGTAATATATTACAGGCTTATAGAAGGAATTTTAGTCTCTTCTCCTCAATAATTGTACTACCGCCAACAACTTTTGATTACAAAATGGAATGTATCTTTTTTTAAATTATAAAGTAAATTTATCAATAACAACGGTGGAAATCAAATTTTGTACGCGACACGCTTGCAAAAAATCTTTACCGGGCTCTATGGATTAAGGTATCTCGCTGCTTCGTCGCTCGCCGCCCAAACTTTCACCCGTAAAGATTAATTTACTACGGTCGCCATTCAAATAACTATTAACTGTCCGTAGATATAAGATGATCTACATCAGATCAAAGATCACACAAATTGATCTAGATCACTTCTTGATCTACATCAGTCTAAACCTGATGACATCACCTAGCATCACTAATGTAATAAGCATTGAATTAAAGTTGATGGGGAATATTAAAAACCATTTTTATGTTTATTTGGTATAATAAAGCTAGAAGCATAAGTGCTAAATTAACCAACACATAATTCCAATTTCAATTATAAGTACGAACGTTGAAGGCTGGTTGCTTAAATTAACCCATTATACTTATAATTGGATAGATTTGAATCTAGCTTAAATTTATTTATTGCTTTTTTTTCAAACCGACATTAAATTGGAATTCCAAGAATTTTGTGATGAATTGATATTTACCTAACAAATTGAAATGAAATGGTCTTGATTCAATGAAACTTGTGGTGTACAAAACATGTATATTTTATAGAATATTAACCTTTTGTGTTCGTTGTTAGCTACTGAGTCCAAATGGTCCAAATCAAATTAAAATTTCAAGCCTAAGTTTAAAGATTTCTCGGCATAATAAGTAGACTGATTAAATTATAAAGCCATTTTGAAGTATGATTCAATATAGACCGCCACCCACAGTTAAAGAAATGAAATATCTGAAGGCAATATAATTTATGTATTTAAACTTCGTTCAAGAGGGTGCACTAACCTTCCAAAAGATTTATTACAACAGAAAAACTTTTTGTACAATTGAATTAAATTTAGAACAATATTAACGTCAGAACTGTACAAGAAATCTTCAAAGAGTAACAGAGATATTTGGTCTTTGAAGCCGATAAAAGAAAACCTTTTAGTTTTCAAGATGCACAGTCATTTCCATGCAAAGTATGCAGGACTATTACATGCATCCACTCCGTGAAACCCATCGCCAATGTGATCCTAATCCGCGTCTTGAACTGTTTTAGTCTGGAAAATTGGCTGCATTCTTCCAGCCATTGCATCTGAGGACCCGGATCCTCTGCAGCAAATTGAGTTCGCAGCGGAATGTTTTAATTATTAATTAAAAATCTAGGAGTGCGATCAAGCGGTTCCGATATCATCACGTTTTATTGTCTTGGAAAATATTGATAGAAGAAGGGGAATATTTTGAGTGAAATATTGCTGCGGGATGGTCTATTAAACAGACGCTTGAACGTCGCAACGTCGGACACCACGTGCAGCAGGCGTCGTGACGACGATTCGATAAAGGAGCTTCTCTTATTGTTTGAGAGGTGACGTTCAAGTTTGTGAAGTTCTGATTTGTGCCATTTGTTTACGGGTTTCGTCTACCTTTATTTTAATGAACAAAAGAACATATTTTTGTAAGTGCTAACAACTGTATTAGTTTTAACAATATGATAGATAAGTTTATCAATTTAAAATATAATACATAGCAGTTAAAAACCATTTCATGTGCAGTTATAGAAAAGTAGGTATTATACGTCTGTAAAACACGATCGGAAGAAATTTTACGAAATAGCATAGGGACAAATGGCGAGTAAAATTATTACCAGCCAATAATATTGCTAATACAATTTTTTTTATTTTATTGCTGAATGACATGCAATTAAAATGCTCCACAGGCCTTTTTTTAAGTTCAAGGTAAAATATCTACCTTCAAATTCACAGGTCATTTTTAATGTCCAGACCACCGAGAATTTGCCTTTTTGTCCGGCCCTGCGAGATAGACATAAATTTAAAAAATTTAAATTTAAAAATAATAATTATATTCACAAATAACATCAGGATACTGTCAAAACTTGTCTTCGAGATAGACATAAATTTAAAAAATTAAAATTTAAAAATAATAATTAAATTCACAAATAACATCAGGATACTGTCAAAACTTGTCTTTGAAATAGACATAAATTTAAAAAATTAAAATTTAAAAATAATAATTAAATTCACAAATAACATCAGGATACTGTCAAAACTTGTCTTCAATATTTTTAATTAATTTCAAACTGTAAACAATTTTCAGTCCACCGTCCATCGTAATTATTTCGAAGCTTTCCAACAAACCACCAACTTAATAACATTTTTAATCACTCATAAAATCCTATGAAAGGTAATTTAGTTGCAAACTATTAAAAACCCGTTAGCAACATTTTAATCGCAATGATTAATAATTTCTCTGAAAAACGTCTGTCGCTAACTCTTTTCATCCTCTAATAAAATTTTAAAATGATTCAGTCGAGAACACCGCACCTGTCAGCAGGGAGAATATCTCTTGGAATTGACACTCGAGAATTTTATGTGGATTATTTATAACAGGCGACAAGAACTCAATTAGGCTTGATTCATAATGAGATAAAATAATAAATAGCTAACGGAGGCAAACTTCCGAAAAATAGGAGATTGACTCTTTGTCGAAATTGTGAATATTTAATGCAGTTGCTGGAAGCCGAGATGTCTCGTTAATCTTTAATTGTAAGAAAGTTACTTTTAAATTGCTCAAAATTATTTAGAGATGTCCTTAATAACAGATCGAAAAGTTAAATAGAACAGATTCTCGTCATTCAATTTTTGAGATGCCATTGGTAGTATGATGTACAAAATTTACAACAAATACTTATTTGTGTATCAATGCTGGAAAAGTGGTCTTTTTGGCCTAATCTGAAGTTTGTAGCCGAGGCGCAGGCCGAGGTCAGCAATTCAGGTGAGGTTAAAAACACCTTTAAGCCGAGGTGCACACAATATTTTTTAGGTAACTATCACAAAAATTATAAAATATGTGTCCTAAGTTTTAATCTCTTCTTTAAAAATATTTAATAAAAAAGTCATACAAGTAGCCCATTACTTGTTATTTAAAGAAACGAGCAAAACAATAGCGGCCGTGCAGTAAAAGCGGTCATAAAGTAGTCATTTTGACATATGTCAAAAAAGTGACACTTTACGGCTGTCAAATGATACGTAAAACAACTATTTATGCAATAGCGACCAAAATTTTTTATATTATTTTTTGATGTGATTCATTTTTACTTCCTTGTACGGCGTAATAATAGTCCAGTCAATCGCGCAAAATTTCGGTTCTCACATTTTTACGGAAATATCCGTTTTGACCTTTTCTGAATCCATTATGACTAGTTTCGTCGTGACTTCTGTACGTACGTATGTACGGACGGACGAACGGACGGACGTACGAACGTACGTATGTATGTCGCATATCTCAAATACGGTTAGACGTAAAAAGTTGAAATTTTGTATTTAGGACTGTTATAGCATCTAGTTGTGCACCTCCTATTTTTTGTTTCAATCTATAAACCGGAAGTAGTACTTTTTTCAAATATTTCGATAAATATTTAATTTAAGACAAATTTTTTTATTTTAAATGAAAGATTAAGTGATTATTACCTACAATCGGTATTTTATAAATATTTTTGTATCTGGTATCATTTAAGAATAATTAAAGTATATATTTATAATTTAGTATTTCGGTATCTTGTAGTCCATGATCGATTAACATTTGTTACTACATAAAATTTAAATGATTATGACATGACAGTGACAGTGGTAGTGACAATAGTAAAATATCGTTTATATCTTCTTCTGCAGTTTAAATAAAATGACTAAAATATATTTGTGAGTATAGTAGCAATGGTAGTAGTACTTATATATTAATATATTTGTATAATATAATTCTACATTTTAGTTATTAAGAAAAGTATGAACAGTTTAATAGGCGTACAAGGAAGTCATGTGGTGTCCACGTCAGATTTTTTTAAATTAGGTACATACACACCTAACGATCGTATTTTTTAAATAAACATTTTTATTCCCACTGACCGAAAAAAATGTTTTAATAACAGTAATAATGAATTATTGAACCATGTACCTAATTGAAACGGAATAACAAATAAATTAATTAAATTTTGTTTTGTAGAATATTATTTACTTTTCTATCCTATTATTTCTGGTAAATAACCAGAACTGCTGTCGGTTGTTTGATTAAAATTTGTCATAAATTATTTACCTTAAAAATGTAAAATTAGTATTTCAAATACATAATTCTTTAGAAAATGAGATATAGGACATAATATACAAAATTTTAAACGAATAAAAATTAGTTCAAATTTAACTGTCCAATAAAGACGCATTTAACACACGCAACTTTATTGTACTCATTCAATAAAGCACTAGTTATGTACTTATTGTTACATAAATAAATATTTTCAAAATTGCAATATTATTTGCTCTGTAAATGTAGAAATTTAAAAATTTTACAGTATTTTTCTTCTTCTGGTATACATCTATATAATTATTTATTTTCAGGACGAAAAATTACAGTAAAGATGTGAAGAATTATACATTAGTTATGTAAACACAAAGACTCCTTTATTAGAGTATTCACCAGTTTTGTAAATTTGTAAGAAAAATCTTTAATTCTATAGATTTAACAATGAAATAGATAAGCAACTTATCAGCCTTTGCAATAGTATTGTATCAGTTTGTACAACATGATAAAATGTTTAAATATCAGGAGTACACTTCGCGCTAAGAAAGCATTAAGTAAATAATTTGAAGTTTTCATTTAAATGATCTACAGTACTAGTAGTAAAATTGTGCAAATATCTTGAAAACAAATTACGTTTTTATAGTTTCTAAATAAACATGAAGCTTGAGTAACGAATAATCCAGAAGGTAAAGTAAACACAGCGTTGCCTCTGAGAAGTCTAGCAACATTTCTGCTTTTATTAGTTTCAGAGCAGTAATAAAAGCGCTTAATTATTTCTGAATCAACATAAACTAAGTTCAAGACAAACGAATCAATATTTAAGATCTAAAACATCCATTCCACATTTGCATACATCAGCTCGGCTCAGCGTCAGATAGTAGCAGAGTTCCAAACGACATTGCATTATCATCCTTTTCGTTTTCGTCTTTTGAAGTTCGAGAAATTCAAACGGTGCGTCATGGGGGCATAGTTCGAAGTCGTGAAGAGGGGCTACACCCTCCGGGGCTCCATTGAGAGGAGAGAGAATGTTCTCTCTTTGAAGAGAGAGAGAGGTCTGTGATTACACGTCACGCAAGAACACATTTTGACAGTAATTATAAACATTTAATGACTTGGGAATTAAAGTGTCATCCATGTTTGTTTTCTACGTCTTAAATCATCATTTGAAATGAATTCAGCATAAAACATCTTTGGATGTTTGTTTTAGATTTGAATTAATTCTGTGGGCATGGGCTTGGGCATAAGAAATTATTTAAAAGATCGAATCGTTTGGAGGTCACTTTTCCCCTGCTGTTTTTCCCCCTAGTAATTTTTCCCTGGCTATTAATTTCCCTCATTTTTTCTCACGACTACTAAAAATTTAAAAAAATAATTATTCATTTCTTTAATCCTGTCAGAAAATACTTAATATTTATTTGAATTCTACCGTATGGTAGAGTATGATGGGGTTAAGTTCAGAAAAATGTTAGGAAAGAATATTTTCTAGTTTCACAAAAATTAGGTTAGGTTAAGTTAATGATATTACAAGCATGGAGGAAGACAGGGTAAAATTGAGCAGGGGAAAAATGAACTAAGGAAAAAATGTCGCAGAGGAAAAATGGGACAGGGAAAAAAGGACAAGGAAAAATACCAGGGGAAAAACGGCAGGGAAAAAGTGTACCCCAATCAATTGAATTAATGGGACGGATAGCCTCTTGTGTAATGTGCCCGTCTGTGATTCAGACAATTCAGATTCGAATCCACAACCACAATCTAGTCTGGCACACATTTGAATTGCGCAAAAATTTATATGTGGAATACTTACTTGTAATCTCACATGCCATTAGGTGCATTAATTTTATTTTCAAACTTTTTAAATGGTTCCTATGCTTCCCATAAACGTAATTATCGGTTCGGGTGGCACACGTGAGGTCAATTACCTACCAACACACACATATACAGGCTGATTTTTTGAAAACTTTCCACCTAAATATCTCGGAAACCACGGCACGGATCGAAAATCGGTGAAATACGGGCTCGATGAATTTGAGGGAGAAGAAAAACCATGTAATTAGTTTTCTGCCCAAAGTGGGCATATTGCCCAACCCTATATTTCGAGTTATCAGCGCGGGAAAGTGAAAAAGTTTTAATTTCGAAATGTATTTTTTCAGAAACCGTGGCACCCAGCCAAAAATGCTGAAACAGGGGTTCAATGAATTTGAGGGGAAAGAATTATCATATAATTTTTTTTTTACCATCAAAATGAATATTTGAAAAATAAGTAAATATAATTTCTACACCTCTATATTGGCATCGAGACTCAATAAATGTGTAAGCTGGAAATCACGATGAATATTACAGTATATACGCAAAATAAGAGATGGTCGGATTTTAAATTTTAAATTGGTAAACAATATTAATCGAGCGGACATAGATAATCAGACATTCTTTTGGCAGAAACTGTTTCGCTAGGTACCAAGAAAAAGTTTTTCTTTTGACTCAGTCGCGTTCAAGCAAGTAATAAGTTGGCGAACTTTGAGTCAGCTCTGTGTAGAACATAGAACATAGATACATTCCGTAAATTCTTTATCTTCCCTTACCGCCCCGGCCAACTCTGGCTGCACGAACAGTATACAGCATGTCCCATAATTTCAGGTATTAGAATGGCATATAGTACTTCACGTACTGATCACGGAACAAAAAGAATTTTATCAAAATTCGAAAATTAGTTTTTGAGGCTTCTGAAGGAAACAGTTTTGGGCCACTGGTTGATAGGTAGTTTTAATATTAAATAGTATGTTGTAACTAATTAATAAGTAATGTTTGCATAATACAATAATAGAAGTAGCTGGCCAGATAACTCTCTCTCTCTCTCTCTCTCTTTATTCATAGCAAATAGTATCCAGTGGCACTACAAATGTTTGTTTCGGAATCAGTACGTTTAAATACTATATACCATTACAACATGTACTTATGGTACATTCTGTATACACAGGCGTGGAAACTCCGTATTTAAGCAATACTGTAGATTCGTAAAATTTCTGTTTATTGTTTACTCTGTGCGGGAGAGAGAGATAGATCACTACTGGACCCGTGCGTTACCATCGTTACCGTTGTTTATCGTTATCTCTTTCTAAATAGGTAAACAGCAGTGTCCGCTCCTGTCATATATTAACACTTCGTGTTGGAAACATTGGAAGATGAATAATGCTCCTCAATTCATGGCTGCTCTGATTTATAAATAAACTTATTCTTCCCTCTGGCAAGTTCGCCATAAGTTTCAGATGCGCCATTAGAATAATCCTAAACGTATGTTACTACAAAGTACCCTATGAAGCAAAATAAATTCAGCGTACTTCTTGGCAAATGTAGAGAGCACTAATCTATAGCAGATCTGGCAACGTTTATATCGGATGAAGCATTGCAGTTTCTCTGAAATCCGTACACATGTACACCGTTAAATAGTTATGATTTTGGCAGGAGCCAAGGTCGATAGAGGTTGCCGCTCGTGTACACTCATACTGAATATTATAAACAATAAATTGTTCAAATATTTAGGGGCACACTGTATATTAAGTTTTTTTTTATTAAATGACAGATTTTTTTAAATTGTTAAAATATTCAGGGGTACAGGTATAGTAATTTAATTTTTTTATTAAGCGGCACAGATTTTTCTTTGTTGTTTGTGAATTTTTGGATAAATAATGGCTGCGATATTTTCATATTAAATAAAATCGGTATTACAATGTAATGTACACTTATAGCCCAGTTAATAGGTAGTTTTACCTTGAAAAAGATCGAGAAGAGTTTATATTTGGCAGTTATGTTCCTTTTAGGGTATAATATTTCGTTTCCGCCGCATTGTAAATAAAAATACTTTATAGACAGTTGTAGAAAATAAAATTTCCTACAAATTTTGTATTTAACAATTTTTTCTCAGATTAATTATTTACAAGTTATGATAAAGGAAAGCAGAGTGCTCTTTTGCAATTTGCAAAATTTATTGAATTTTACTTGTAAATTTTAAAGTATATTGCTAGTTATTTTCATATTAAACACAATGGAATGTAGGTACACTTCGGGTTGCCACTAGAAAATTGATTTTTATTAAGACCCAAAAACCAAATAACAACAATGATATGTTATAGTATGTCCAAAGATATATCGTTATTTATTTATTTATTTATTTATTTATTTATTTATTTATTTTCTTATGGCCCTCACAGCAGGCCTATTGTTAATCATTTAAGCGGATTTAAGCTTGATTTATGGCGTTGAATTTTATTTAATTTATTTTAATTCTCTAAAGATATGTTCTCACTAATCTTGTTTTTTCCTATTTGACGAAAAGATCAAATCCCTTATTTGATTTTCGGAATTCATTTAATAGAAATTTTAAAATGTCTAATGAATTGAAATGAAAAACCCTAGTGTATTTCAAATTTTGCTAATCCTACCCCTCGCGCCAGGTAGTGCTACTCCCTGCTGTGTGCGGCATTCCGCAAGCTTAGTAAGTCAAAGCTATAACGATATATTTTTCGACATACTTTACTAATACCTAGTGCGTGCGTTTCAGCAAAAACGTTCAAAGATTTCAAGAGTAACGACAACGACAAATGACTTACTTATTTTAATTTTAAATATCAATCACATAAAAATTGAAACTGCATGTCCATCACACTATTGACTCTCTTCAAAATACGTACTTTCACTTCGAATATTTGTGAAATATTATACAAACATTACTGTTTTTATGTTTTTACAGGTTTAATTAATAGTGACCTTGCAAGTTCATTCAACGAAAGTGATAAAAAACTACACATTTTTGAATTCAGAAAAATATGGTGTTTTCAAAACTAAAAATAAATATTTTACCATTTAAAAAAAAGAAAAAAAATTGCACATCAAAAGTGCGTTACTACAATTTTTTTGTTATAATATAGAATACATAATATTGAATAAGTTTACATGAAAAAAATTTCTCAATTGTTATTAGTTTACGAAATATAAGCTGGACTCTGGAAACCTAACCACACTGTGTACTTAAACAATCAAAGTCTCAGTTTAAAAACATCAACACTATTATATTCCGGTGTTCACAAAGAAGGGTAAATATTTCGACCCACCCTGCATCCTGACCTGGGGTCAGAGAGACAAGGGTAGCAACCAACAAGGATATCGTGCGTCACAACCCTTGACACGGTCACGAATGCTCCGTCTCTCTTTAACTACTTTGTGCAAAACGCGGACAATTGCGGTAGATGTGATGTGTGCTAAACGTATGCATGACCAGTTGCTTCTGAATTTCCCCCGACGCTTAATGAATTTTAATTCGCGTTGCGACGCCATCACGCCGTCTCAATTGACCACGGTCGGCGGAGTATCGCTAATCTAAATACCACCCTAGGGGAGACTTTAGTTTTTGCGATATGAAACATTTTTCCGGCTACAGCGGAATTTAGAATTGTAATTAGATTATTTTGTTCAAATTTTCCAACCCAGATTTCGCAAAAATTACCTGCTGGTTTTCGCAGTGTGTAGTGTTTCAATTTGAATTAACTTTGTTGCCATTAAATTTTCATTTTCAGTTGGATGTTGGTTATAATATCACGCGGAAAGATTAACATACGTTATTTTGATACCCTAAAGTTTTGACCACACACATGAGTTTTGTTTTTAGTTAATGACTGAATATATGAAATAAGTTATTCAAACTTATGTTGCAAAAGTATGTAAATTTTAGCTTACTTATTTTAATAACTGACAATGTGACAATAACGATGTGACAATGACAAAAATATGAGAAATAATTTCGTGTATCAAACCTGCTAAGATTTTTTTTAAATCGTACATTAATATAAGTGCGAAGATTCCGTGGAGGTTAGTGTGAATGACTTTAAATCCACAAAATCATAAGTGAAAGTACAACTTTAGCTCCGCATTTTTCGACCAATCAGATCGCTAGTTGTACCGTTGATCATTACCAATGCTACTGTTCCCACTTGACTTGACTAGTTAAAAAATATCTTTTGTACTGATTTTTATATACAGTACTGAATGTACTGATTTCCTTTTCCGGATCTCCGTAAAGCATTAAGTATAGTTAGTTTTTTAATTATTATTATTCAAATTTATTATAAGAATGTACAATATGTGAAATGTTTCTAAAAAAAATTTCGTCAGCGGAGCATTTTTTTTTAACATTTCTTATAATTATTTTAGTATTGGGTTTCTATTTTCAATTACAGCAGACACTTAAAAAATATATAGCAAAATGTAGCTAATTGCTAATTTTTGTACAGATTTCATCAAAAAAATAAATGGTCACTCTATATAGTAACCCGAAAACATCATATGTTTTGATGTTTCGTGTTGACATTTTGCAATTGTTATTTGTATAACAAGTTTTGAAAATATAGTTTTGTCGAACGCAAACGAAAATTGAAGCCCGAGGAAAGGGATGGTTGCACTCGTTTAAGTTCGATAAAATATTTCCAATACGTGTTATACACACTAGTTTTTCTACTCCTACAAAACAAGGAAGTTAAAAAAATACAAAAATAACCATTAATTTTTTGACCATCAAATTTTTAAATTTTTGTGAAATATCAATGTTCTTGCGAAACAAGTACTTTGTCGCACACTTAGGTACTTTGCAACACACTTGCAACAAACATGCAACTACTTTCAACATTAAAAACAATGTAAAGTATTTTTATTCGACTGGAAAAATTTTAACACATCAAGAAAAATGCACAAATTCCTTTACAATATATAACAGTTACGACACGACATTTTTAAAGAAAAAACCGTAACGACATTTTTATGAGAGTTAGGAGTATGACTTTCTGGTCTATCTCATCTAGTAGTTAATTAATTCATAATTCTTTTAAAATTTAGTGGGACGGATTTTTCCACCCACAGTAAATAGCAAAACCTCGGATGTGTATTTGACTGTTATAAATCAACGCTCTTTATTTGTTAATTCGAGAGATTAATCTTAAAGTTTCATTAGATAAGTTTTCATTATTTTGTAATACATCTCAATTAATCCCTTAATAATCCAGAAATGAATTCAAATCTCGTAGTAGTAAAGCAATTATATTTTTGTTAATTTATATCGCGCTTCTCTTCATCTCTTGGAACTCATTAACAGCTCCTTTAGCTAAAGAAAATTAAATCTCACTATTGTAGCATGTTTCAGCATTTTACATTTACGTGCTGAAACATCAAACGACAAATTGTTCTCTCCTACAGTTCTGTGCAACGGAAATTTATAGTTGGATGAAGCAAAGCAGCGATTTAATAGTTGCCTGAACTGAAATGGCAGCGGCAGCGAGGCAGTTACGTGCTTTTATCATAATCCAGACATTCATGAATTTATATTGTGAATCTACATGAGAATTTGTATCATATCTACTAGATTTAATTACCGTTTTATATCCCAACTACATTACAGTAATCCAATAGCTTCAACCGATAAAAAAACTTACATAATCATTCAATAAAAAGTGTTCCTAACAAAATTATGAATGCACCATCAATGTTTGGCTATTTTAAAAATTCGTTTTGTGATTGAAATGGTTATAAAAAGCTTTCTCCCAAAAATAATTGCAAAAGCTTTTTCATTTTATGACATAAATGATGATACAATTTGACGCTTGCTTTGAACATAAAAGTTAACGAGTTCATATACATTTTGACACTTGATTTATTTAAAGCTAATACAATGAATGGATCCTTATACATCGTTGTTGAGGGGCACATTCATATAAAGCGTGGATTTACATAAACGTACACTGTGTGCGTGATACAGGATTAAACGTGAGAATAAAAGTGACATCATAAAATTCCTGAAAGTGCGGAACATTCGTTTTAAGGTGTGCTGTTTTCTCTTATGGAATACGCCAATATTTTAGTAGTCAGCCAGTATCTATGTTATGTTCGTAAATGTAATATCATTCATAAAAACACTTCGTTATAACTTATAATTACTTTTCGTTGAATGTTCACACGAAACATGACGAATGGTATAGTAATCATATCAAGATTATACTTTTGTACGGCAAACATTTAATCAATCACATAGAAACGGAATACTACTGTTACACAGAAATAAAGTTGATGCAAAATTTGATCTTATCTGTAACGTGTTTTACACACCTAGGATGTAGCTGCTTCACATATGAGTCATCGGTGAATATACGACATTTTTTATAAAATTACTATAATTGTTACTGAAATCCAAATTGTCCAGGTGAAATGTAGTAAATTTACATTAAAAATGTCATTTTGCCTAACTATGCAAAATTACAAAAACAAGTAAATGTACTTAAATTACGAGTAGGTATGTACTAAATTTAATATGAAAATTATGAGTGTGTAATTTTACACAGTTAGGCAAAATATAAAATTACATTTTTTATGTAAATTTACTATATTTCGCCTAGAAAATTTAGATTCCTGTAATAATTAGGAATTTTATAGACTTTTTTACATTGTAGGCTCGGTGTAGGCGCAGGTTGTAAAATTAGGCTTTTATAAAAAGCCTAGTCATGTAGGCATATTATAAAACACAATGTCACATCAATTTATTTGTATCAAGAAAGAGTTTATTAGGTTCTTTGTTTAGTTCAGTTTAATCAACCAAAACTGAGTATGTGGGACTCACGAATGGTATTGGGTAGTTTTGGTTCAGTTCAATCAGAGTTTGTACCAAAACCGAGTACCTATTTAAGATTCAAGAAGGGTATTGATTTTTTAAATTTAATTCAGTGCAGCCAGAGTGTCCACCATAACCGAGTCTGTGGGATTCAAGTAGGTTATTGAGTTGTTTATTTAGTTCAGTTTCTAGCAAAAGCCTCGACATATTGCAAAAATAACAAAAAGTCTAGGTGATTTATAAAACGACTTAGGCGTTTTATAAAACGACTGATTTTATAATAATTATTATCCTGCGATATTTATATTTTAGTGAGTATTCGCTTACCAGTTGTCAATTTCACGGATACTCTTGGTTGTTATGAAGAGAACATCAAGGAGTGATTTTTGTGCAGTTAAAAATATGTAACTCCCATATTGAATTCGAACATGAGCTGTCTCCTAACGCTGTCGGATATACACCTTAGTACGCTCTTAACTTAAAAAGTGATGTTATTCAAATACCCGTACTAATACAAATCTGATATTTGGCGAAAAAACAGTAGTTTAAAGTAAGATTGATTGAAAGGTTTAAGCTATTGCTACAAAACAATTTTTTAAAGTAAATCACATTATATTATAACAACAACAAAATTTATAATAATATACAAGGAACAACATAAAGGATTCTCGAGGATTCCGAACTTTGCTTATAGAGTATTAAAACTGTTTCCTCCATAAAATATGCAGTATTATTAAAAGCATGCTCTCATATTTATGAAATTAATTAACACTACTTAAAACTTTTTATATACCTTCAGACAGGGTAAAATATTATTCACACTGGAATCAGTTTAAATTATCACATTACAATGAGCTCTAGTCTAGTCAGTGTTCTGTTAATTACCCCTGAGTCTGACTAATTTATAGTGGTATGTTTGTAAGACAAAGGTTAAGAAAATATTATCCTTAGAAAATAGCGGAAAATACGACTCCTAGAAACATCTCGAGGTGTCATAAAAGGAGAAACACATTACACATTGCAAACATGATGCAACAAAACATTTCAGAATCAAAGGCAATGCTCACGTTATTTGTTTTATTGTATCATCAACTATTATTACCTTATAATATGAAACATTTATTGATAATTATAAACAACATAATGCGTTAGTTACTTATAATACGTTGGTTACTTATAATTCATTAGTTACAAACTTAATACGTTAGGATTAGATACAACCATAATAACATGAAAACCTTTCATAATATGCAAATTATAAATTAATTGACAGATAAAATTGTTGATTTGTTTTATCATCGCCGTCGTCGATGATATGATTAAGCTTTGAATATAACGCGAATATTAACGATTTAATCCCTGCCTCTCGGATGTTTGAAGAGACTCGGTTTCACCTCGCCACTTAGTAATATTCTCGATATTATAAATCGCATATATTCTTGATATATTAATAGCCATTTACATTTAATAATATAATTTATAAAACACATTATATCGGTTCGCATTTATTAAATTGAATTAACCTCAAAATTAAATTAAATATTTTGACATTTGCAATATTTTTGGCAACAAATGTCACGTGACCGCACTTTAAGAAGCAAATTTGCGTTTTTAAGTTCGATAATGTAAGATGAAGTTTCCGTATTCACACTAAGTAGATCTTGAAGTTAGCCGCACTTAAACATCATGTCTTAAAGTTCTGGTATGAAACCGGTATTACATAACAATGCCTTGTTATAATATTTAGTCGATATATTTAGTACCTACCACACAATAAAATAATTAAAATAAATCTTTATCAAAGTTCCTACCAAAACCGAGTTCTTTCTAAAAATACAGGCTAAATAGACGGTATGACAGATGTTCGAGCTCCGCAGGAATATGTTATTGTTTAAAAAGCTCCTTTCGTCAAGAATAATTTATTGTAGTTGCGTATCGAAAATTATTAGTTTAATCACAGATGACGCCATGGAAGTGGGATAGCATTTGATTCAGCTACATTTTGTTGCAACGATTAACACTCATATTTTTGTACGGCTCAAACTAAATCAACAAGCAACATTATTTACAGAACTTCGATTAAAAATTAACTCTGATCTACAATAACTAATTTAAGAACCATGAATAAACAAATATTAATTTATAACAGTATAAATTTTTTTGTCTAGAACCTCCTTCTTATAACAATGTAAGCCATTTTAGTCACATGCCATGTTGTTTTTCCTACATAACCTGTCAAAAGTTATTGCAAAATAAAAACATTTTAAATTACCTTTTTCAAGGACGGGGCGATTGTTTCTGATGTTTTAGGATGAAATAGTATATTACATAACGAGCATCGAAAGTGTAAGATAACAAGCGAGTGAAATTGAGGAATGAGGCGCATAGCGCCGAGTGGTTCAATTTCACGAGCACTGTTATCTCACTTTTGGGCGAGTTATGTACACTAATTTTCAGACGACCACAAAATATTTAAAAAAATGTTCAATGAACTAAATTATATACAACTGTTGAAGTTGAAGCACTGACGTTTAAAAGTTAGGTTATGCCTCGATACCAACTGTGCAACTATAATCTGAAATGTCAAAAATACTAAAGAATACACAATTAGCCAATAAATAATTATTAAATTGAAAATTTGTGTCTATATAATATTTCAGACTGTGTCGAAATGTCAATTTATTGCGTTAATATACTTTTTTTTCATTTATTTGAATTGATTTTTACTCGTAACGCCATCTGTTGTCATATAGTGTAACTTGAAGCGTTACGTTATAAGTGTGCGTTAGAATAACATGTTAGTTTGTGTTATTTGTTTGTTTCCATTGTAGTTTATAACATAGTTATGGCAAGTTTCCATAGTGGTCGTCTGAAAACACATTTTATTCACTGTGACAATTATTGTTTATGCAATATATTATGTTTTTGCACTAAAAAACTTTCTACACAAAAAAATCACAGAAATGCAAACTCACTGAATACTGTACTGAGTCCTCGCACAATGCGTAGCCGTACTCTACCGGCAAAAATGTACAACGTCGTTATTGGTAAACTATGTATTATTGAAATAGCTCGCTGAATTTGAATTTATGCGAATTATTTTAGTTGATAGATTCTGTGAAAAACTGTTACAGAAAAATCTATATAACTTTATTTCAAAATATTTATAAAATTGTAATTTAATAATTTATTTTTTATAAAGGAGATTTTCAGGAGCAAAATTAATAATTTGCGTTGTAGTTTATTTAAAGTAAATTTAATTGCACCCGTTTCGTTATTGAAATTTTAAATATAAACATAGAGGTTAATTATTCTGTTTGTATCTTTTTAAATTTGGGCACGTTTTTCTACTTTACCGCCCAAGGGCCTAAAGCAAATGTTTCTGCCATGTTAACCAAGTTGTAAACAAACAATTTTGATACAGTTGTACGTAAAATGTATTACAGAATATTCAAAATTATGAGTAGTGGTTAGGTCAACGGTAGAGTGGACGCATAACATTCTAGCGGTAGCGGTCCTCCCAGCTACTGAAAATATACCAATAGCTCCGAGTGGTTGGATTCCTCTATAATAAGATTTACCACTCTGTAATTGAGAATAAGTCTTGTTTATGATTACCACCAAAATAATTAAAATAAAATACATCCGAAACAACATAAAATGATGTGGTTCATTTTTTGGCCTTCTTCATCTTGGTTACGCTTCCATCTCTCACACGGCGAGATAACACAGTGGTAAAGTGCTTGGCTTTGGTTACAGAGGTTGTGGATTGAAACCGGGCCAGGTATTAAATTTTCATGGCTTGATTTGGATTGGTATTTACTCTCGTCACCATTCCATGTTGAAGTTGGGATACAACAAACCTGGCAACCAAAATATTTTGGGGCACCGGCTAGTAGTTGTAATAAGGGCTTGCGCGAGAAGGTTAGATAGAAGAATAGCCTTGGCTGAATCTCGAGCATTGTCAGGAAGCAATTACAGCAAATAAAAATTTTAAAAACACCTACTGACGCCTAATATAATCGCTTTTCAAATCCAATACCACTCAGTACATCTGCTCTGAGAATTAACAAATTTTTTGAAGGGACGCGTCGTATTCTAGTACCGGACGGTTAACATGAGTGATTAGGGTCTCCCTGCGCAGATACAGCGAGCCATGTTCGCCTGATAAAACACTGAGAAAGAATGGCCACTGACAAATGGATGAGAATGGATGACTGCAGAGAAAGTCCCCGTTGTAATTATTACTTCGTGTCAAAAGACTCTTGAATGATGGGCTGTGTGGAGAGCTCGCGAAGGGTAACCCACTGTCGAGATGATGTTGTTGACATCATGTTGATTTTTTGTGTTGGATTTCGGTGTAAGTCAAAACTGATTCTATTATACTATGTACCTGAGAAATCGGCGAGTTCATGTCAAAATCTCTTTGTAAATAAAAAAATCTGACGTGAACACCACATGACTTCCTTGCACGCCTATTAAACTTTTCTTAATAACTAAAATGTAGAATAATATAAAAAAAATCTGATGTAGCCACCACAAGACCTCCTGCCATATCTACTTTATTCTTTTAACTTATTATACAAATATATTAATATACATATAAGTACTACTCGAGGTACTACTACTACTGCTACTATACTCACAAATATATTTTAGTCATTTTATTTAAACTGCAGAAGAAGATATAAAGCATATTTTACTATTGTTACTGTCATGTCATAATCATTTAAATTTTACGTAGTAACAAATGTTAATCGATCATGGACTAGAAGATACCGAAATACTAAATTATAAATATATACTTTAATTATCCTTAAATGCTATAACAGTCCTAAATACAAAATTTCAACTTTCTACGTCTAACCGTATTTGAGTTATGCGACATGTCCGTACGTACGTCCGTCCGTCCGACCGTACGTACGTACGTACAGACGTCACGACGAAACTAGTCATAATGGATTCAAAAAAGGTCAAAACTGATATTTCCGTAAAAATCTGAGAACCGAAATTTTTCGCGATTACAATACTTCCTTTTTACTCTGTACAAGGAAGTAAAAATGTAGGGCAATTAAAATGTAAGATAAATTATTTACGAATACATTCCTAAAATTAAAGCAGTAATGAGTTCCCTTTTGAATGACAAAATATTTAAAGTAGGAAGTAGGTACACCAAAATTTTGATTTAAAAAATTCTATTAATTTGGTACTAGGTCAATTAATCCTCTAGAAATCTAAAGCCCTCTTCACACATGGCTACACAACGGACATATAGAAGACACACACATATGCGACACACAGGCAGCAGAAGCATAATGAAGGATGTGTGGAACGTTTGTGGCCTCAAAATTGACTTGCATAGAAACCACAATATAGAGGTGTCTATTTCAGAAGCAACCCAAACAGTATTCCTCACTGTGTGTGTTTTCTATATGTCCGCTGTGTGTTCATGTGTGAACAGTGAACAGAGCTTAACGCCACTAACTGTGATTCGATATCTCATTTTAGTTCTTGGATTTTCAAGATTTTTAATATTTTCCAGATCACAACTTTAATGCTGCATATCTTTATTTAAATTAGAACCAAACTATACGAATTTAGTCTTTACAATCCTTTTAATAAATATAATTACTAAATTTGGTATTCCTTTAACTGCTTTTTTAACTGATTTCTCAGAGTATGAACCATATTTTAACTAATAAATAATTATACGTTTATTAGAAATTTCCATAAGAATTTAGTTTGGGATATATGCATCCCTACTTTACATTATTGTTAGTAATTTAGAACGCCGGCATAAATTACTAATCACAACTTAATAAGTTACGATCATGTAGGTTTCAAGATGGTATGACAACAATTCACATTATAGTAGTAGAATAGTGTTTTAAAATACAATTATTTCTGTTCAAACATGGGTCAGTTTATTTATGTAAACTAATATCCAAAATAATCACAGCAATACGATTGCCATCAAGCTAATTGAATGCTATTTATAATTTACAAAATTTGCATGCAAAATACGTTTGAACAAAATGCAACATTGATTTAACCAAGCAGAATTTAATTATTTTTGTAGCACGTTTCCAGACACAAGCCGTATATTATTCTAGACCACGGTGGCTAGCGTATCACGGTTCATAATTTTTCGAAATCTTCGAAGTCGTTTTTGGCGCACGTTCCATACTTCATACTTCATAAGCTATCTGCTACTATAAATATGATACAAAAGCCTCAAGCCTGTCCGCTGCAACTGCAAGTGATTCGCGAGATTTTGTTGCTTTCCGAGTTGCTGAACAGGTTTTAAAATAAATCTAAGGAAGGCCGTCTCTTGTGGGAGCATTAGTTAGTTATTATATTTACTCGTCCATATTTATTAAGTAGATAATTGATAAAGTAAATTTTAGATACACAGTCATTTATATTGTATCATTCTTTTCGACTTTCTACTCTTGTTTTGAAAGATGAAAGTTTAGAAAACTATATCGCAAATCTTAGTTTCCGAGTTAATATTTTTTTGATAATTGAAATAAGTATTTATTATTTAATTGAAAAAAATTAAACAAAATAATCAAAATAACCAGTTAAAAAGGTTTCAGTTTTCGGTTCAGTGATTCATTTTTTTAATAACAAACAATTTCATTTCAAATTTGGACCAAAATGTAAAAAATCTTATATGGCCTGCACAAGAGTTTCAAATATATTTTAGTCATTTAGTCAACTGTAGAAGAAGTTATAAACGATGTGTTCACTATTGTCACTGTCATAATAAATTAAATTTTTCGTAGTAACAATTTTTTTTAATCAATCTTGTACAACAAGATACTGAAGTTTCATACTCTAAATTATAAATAATACTTTAATTCCTAAAGTACTATGACAGAATAATTTATGCTCATGCACTAAAAATTCACAGTCGTAAATTTTGGCCTATCACAAAAACAAACAAAATTAAACAAATTCAAAGAAAGTACAATAATTTTTTTTAAACCGTTTCGGGTTCACTAAAATAGCTGCGGTTTGTTATGGTTCTCGCGGGTTTTCGTCTCTGTAACGTACTACGTTAATTAATTACACAACTAGTGTTTTATTTATACTTATATTTCAATTAAATAGTATTACAATCTGAATATAATTTTACGTTTTACATCTATCAAAAATACCTCTTCTTCTTCTTCTGTCATAGTTGCCAACCTAACAACTTTACATCTTCACTACCTTACATCCCCTTTGTTTTCATGTACATTCTAACATATGACAATTTTTACAAATGATGCTAAGTTATAAATTTAACTTTACAGGCTTTTTAATTTCCCTGCCGTAACGGGAAGTAGTTCCTTCTATTTCATTTGTTTCTTTATCTTCTATGATTGGTTCTTGTACTATGTTTTGATTTAATGCTTCCTCCGTTTCTCTTCTCTCTGCATGTTTGATGAACCACGAATTTCTTCTATACTTGTTTCCATCCTTTGATTGTAAAATATATGATCTTGGTTCGTCTGTTGGTTCTACGATTTTTGCTTGTAACCATTCACCTTTTTTCTTTCTGTACAAGACTTCTTCGTTTGGATCAAATTTTTGTTCGGAAACTTTGTTTCTGTCTGCGTAATATTTTTCCTGTGATTTACATTTATCTAAATTTTCTGTAACTTTCTTTATTAATTCTGGTTTTAATAATTTATCATTCATAGATAATAAATTTTTCGTGCGTCTGCCCATTAACCTCTGCGCCGGAGAACCTAAGGGACCTCTTGGTGTATTTCGGTGGTGCAGAAGAGCTAATTGAAGATCTGATTTATCTTCTGAGCACTTTTTTATTAACGTTTTCGCTTCTCTTACATATCTTTCTGCTAGTCCGTTGGATCTAGGAAATTCTGGACTAGATAAACGATGTTTAAATTTCCATTCATTTGTAAATTTTTTAAACTCTTCACTGGTGTACTGACGTCCGTTATCTGTTAATAAACTGTCAGGTATGCCGTGAGTTGCAAACCAATTTTTCATGACTTTTATTACTTCCTGACTGGTTATATTTTTAAGTTTCTCGAATGCAAAATAACCCGAATATGCATCAGCGATGATGATGTAGTGTTCGTCACTGATTTGGAATAAATCTGATGCTACAGTAGACCATGGTCTATCAGGAGCTCTTTGTATGTTTATTACTTCCATGGGTTTGTCTCTTTGAAATTTTTGACAAGTTTTACAAACTTTTACATACTCCAAAATATCTTTACTCATAGTAGGCCAAAATACATGGTCTCTTGCTAAACTCAGTGTACCGTTGATACCTTTGTGACTCAAATGACAATTTTTTATTACTTCAACTGTCATTGATTTTGGTATAAATGATCTATTATTTTTAAATATTATATTGTCGTAGCACGATAATTGTTCTCTATACGACCAATATTTTTGTAAATTTATCGGAACATCCTTAATTTGGTTTGGCCATCCCTTGATTATTTGTTCTTTTAGTAACTTTAATTCTGTGTTATTTTCTGTCTCTTCTTTAAGTTGTTTCAATTTTTGTTGTGAAAATGGTACAATGACATGTATTTCAAGCTTGCTTTCATCTTCAGTTTGACTTTCTAACTCGCAATCTCGACTAAGTGTGTCAGCTACATACAACTCAATTCCTTTTTTATACTTTACTTTAGGATTGTATGTCATCACTTCTAACATCATTCTTTGTAGCCTTGCCGGAATTTCGTGAATGTTTTTCTTAAAAATAATTTCCAATGGCTTATGATCGGATTCCACTTCCAATTCTTTGTTACCCCACACATACTCATGAAATTTCTTGCAGCCAATTACTATAGCTAACATTTCTTTTTCTATTTGGCTGTAATTTTGTTGACTTCGAGTTAGCGCTTTAGCACTGAATGCTATTGGTCTGTCATTTTGTAACAAAACTGCACCTACTGCCTTGCTACTGGCATCCACTGATAGTACAACCTTTTCTTTTGGATTAAAATAACTTAAAGTTGGTAATGTTTTCATTTGTTCAATAAGCCTACTGAACGCTTCTTGTTGTAGTTTTTCCCAGTGCCATTCTACGTTTTTCAGTAGTAACTGTCTAAGAGGTTCTGTTAATTCTGAATAACCTTTTATGAACTTGGAAAGATAAGTTGCCATACCTAATAGTCGTTGCAACTCTTTCACATTAGTTGGAGCTTTTAATTTCGACAATGTTTCAACCTTTTCCGGATCTGCATTAATACCTTTGTTTGTCAATATATGTCCTAAAAACTTCACCTCGTTTTTTACGAATTGGCACTTGTTTTCATTTAGTTTTAAACCAGCTGCTTTCAGCCTTTCTATTAGCTTCTTTGTTATTACACTTAATTGTTCTTTATCTTTTGCATGAATTAATATATCGTCCATTGAGCACTCTACTCCTGGTAAATTTTCTATCATTTTGCTCATGATTTGTTGGAAGATTTCTGGAGCTGATGCTAACCCAAATGGAAGTCGCTTGCATCTATATCTTCCCCATGGCGTTGCGAATGTTAGATATTTAGACGTTCTTTCAGTCACTTGGATTTGCCAAAATCCTTTCTTGCAATCAAGTATCGTGAACCAATTTGATCCGTTGATATTTGCTGCAATTTCCTCTACCGTTTTGAGTGGAAAGTGTCTTCTCTTCAGTATTGCATTTATACTTGATGGATCAATACAGATGCGTATTTTCCCATTTTGCCTTACTATTACCATAGGAGATACCACTGGCGTCGGTTCTTGCACAGGCTCGATTACGTCTAGCTTAACCATCCTGTCAATTTCTTCCTTCACTTGATCTCTTATTGCATACGGTATTCTTCTAGGCGGGTGTATTACTAATTTAGGATTATCTATCAAGTCTATATCATATATGAATCCTTTTAAACAACCCATTCCCTCAAACATTTCTCTGTCTATCGATTGAACTCTTTGTATTAAACCTAACCTCACACATGCATCTTTTCCTAATATTGGTTTCACTTTCTCGTTTACTATTAGAAAAGTGATATTTTCAGTTTTATCTTTAATTTTCATCTGTACGGTACTTTCACCCTTGACTTCTAGTTCATGATTGGAAAATGAAATTAGTTTCCTCGTTTTAGATTTGTTTATTGTTAATCTCGCTTTTCTGGCTATTTCTTCTGAGATTACATTGCACTGCGCTCCAGAATCAAGTTTGAATTCAACTTTGACATCTTGCGACAAGCTTAGGATTTCTTGCCAGTCTGTATTGTCTGTATTTTTATTTTCAACTGCTGAAACATACAGAGTATTGACAAGCATATCGCTGTTACTTTCTTCATTGTTTTCCTGTTTTACACATAAATTTACTGACTTTTGTTTGCAACATTTTGCGAAATGCCCTAATTTTTTACATTTGTTGCATTTCTTGTTATATGCTGGACAGCTTCTCTTCGCGTGCATAGTATTGCACCTAGTACACTTGAAGGTCTCTTCATCATTTCTGTTTTGATGTTTTTTGACATATTTCTTGATTGCATCAACTTGTGGTTCAATTTTTGTTCTCATTTCTTGTATCTGCTTCTTAGCTAGCTCGCTGGCTTTGCAAATGCTTATGGTCTTCTCTAATGTTAATTTATCCTCTGCCAACAATCTCTCTCTTACTGTATCGTTATTAATTCCTACGACTATTCGGTCGCATATTAAACTATCTGTTAGTTTACCGAATTCACAATTTTTGCTTTTATTTTTAAGTCTGGTTATAAAATCGTCGAACGTTTCCGAATCTTTCTGTTCTATTTTGTTGAAGATATATCGTTCGAACGTCACATTAATTCTAGGTACAAAGTACTCTTCAAATTTCTTTTTTATGATTTCGACTTGCTCTAGTTCGTTTGTCTTTAAATTGAATGTATTAAATATTGTAGCTGCTTCTTGACCTATAACCGTCATGAATGTCGCTACCTGCACTGGTGGGTCTTTTTTCTTAATATTAGCAGCAATTTCGTACCACTGGTACTGTTGACTCCACTTTCTCCATTCTTCGGCCATATTTTTGTCGTTGCTAATTTCTAGCGGTTTGGGTGGTTTTAAACCCATTACACTGTCTTCTGGCATTTTTCTCAGTTGGTTTCGGCACCATGTAACGTACTACGTTAATTAATTACACAACTAGTGTTTTATTTATACTTATATTTCAATTAAATAGTATTACAATCTGAATATAATTTTACGTTTTACATCTATCAAAAATACCTCTTCTTCTTCTTCTGTCATAGTTGCCAACCTAACAACTTTACATCTTCACTACCTTACAGTCTCTATTTCGGTTTGGTTAGAATACCCAATCCCAATATTAAATAAAAATACAATTTAAGAACCCAGTTGATTTTGGTAGCAATCCGCAAAGCGGATGTAGTACTTTACTTCTTAAAGGTCGATATGGTAACTATTGATAATTTAGATTACTGTAGAGAGTAGAATTAAGAGAAGCAGGTAATATATTATGTTGACCACATTCTTTTTTATATAAAAATATCCTTCAAGAAGACAGAAAAATTATGAAACGACCCTCTTAAAAGAAAAAAAATTGTACAAGAATATCGTTCATGTCATCGAATAAACTAACATGATACCAAAGCGTCACGCCTACTTGCTGCAAGTGATTTCGTTGCATTTGAGTTGCTGAACTGCTTTGAAAATAAATGTAATCAGTTTCTTGCGCACCAGTTCACATCTCCATCCGATAACACACGCCACTGCTGAGGTTTAATTCTTTTAGCACGAATTCTTACTTAACGTTTCAAGATCCAGGACCCGTCAAGTGCTTAACTGCTGGAAGAGCTGAACTCGTTCGTATAAATCAAATTCGAATCCGACAAAGAAGTTTAACGGATACTTGAAACATTTAATTTTCCTTTTCTGTATTTATCTTCATCTCCGGGCAGCTTCGCTATAGAGCAAATAATAATTCACTTCGAATATACGAAATTTCTACCAGTTAAAAACTTTTCTTTTTTAATTCCTTTCATCATTAAAAACAAGTTTATTAAGTTTCCACCGCTCATCCTACTTTTATTGCAATAAAAATTCCTAACGATAACTTTTTCACATGAACTTTTAATTAATTACATCGGGCGGGATCCGGTCTGCGCGATTATTGATGGATTTGGAATTAATATAACGAATACTGGCCCAAGAGGCGAACTTATTCTCCATATGAATCCGATTACAGAACGCCATTCGCCTAAGCACCACGTGCCATTGGTTAACATTAATTGCATTGCTGTCTACACAACAGTTGAGTATAATATTATGTCGCTGCACCAAAACGTTGTTGCATTGGAGTTGTATTGAAACCGGGTCTCGATCCGCACAATATAACGGTTCAGGTTCGATTCACGGTTCACTGTGTTCAGGGTCGGACTGGCCAAGTCAGCAATTTTCGACGGGGCCAAAGACCTTTTAGGGGCCAAACTACAAACTGAAACTTTTTTTGTGTTCTTACCAAATTTTTAAATATATTTCTATATTTTAAGGCAGACATGTTTACAATGGGGTGTATAGGGTGTAACTTTCAATTATAAGGCATTTGACCTTGAATGAGAATACAATTTCGCCTGCGGCGCATTTTGATACTTACACCTATATTCTACATTTATAATACGATACATCTCTACCAAGCTGTATACGAGTCTGTTTGATGTCTGTGTAAGATGAATGATGATTTCTTTACATTCTGAAAATTATTGATATGTTGGAAAGGGAGTTTGGAGGCTAAATGATGCCAGTCCGATCCTGACTGTGTCTTAAAGGATTCTGTTTTATTCCGGTTTTATATTTCTCCTTGAAATTAACCGGAACTCGGTTTTAAAAAAGGGGTTCAAGTTCCCGATCCGGTTCAAAATTTTATAAAGTAGCAATCAATTAATATTATAGTTTTGAACTAAAATTTAATTAATTTCTAAAATCGAATAAAATTTGACGTAAATAAAGAAAATACAACAAAAAACGTTAATTTTAATTATTAATGATTTGATTTGGTGCCAAATTATGATTTTTTTAAAAATTGCATTATGACATCAGGAACATTTTTTTTCTTAGGGAGGTGGGAGGTGGTGGAATGTATTTGGCATCACATTAAAGAGAAAATTTCAAACTTTTTAGAATTCGAAGAGTTATCCAATTTCGACAAAATTCAACTGAGTTATGCCATTTTTAGTGTATTTTCAAGTAGTTTTTTTTTCTCGAGTGTAGTTACGACTACAGAAATTTCGTGGCATAAATTTTCAATTTTAAGTGACATTTTTTAATCAACAAGTTTTACTTACATTTAGGTACCTATATTAATTTTCTGTTATTTATCGTTTTGAATACAATTGCGGCATTTATTTAAGTAGTACACTGAAAAAATAGCTTGAAAAAACACTGGATGTTTTGATGGAAGTGGAAATTGATTCAGAGATGTTTTGATGCAACGACGATTTGATGCAACGATGTGTACCGCTACAGTTGTGTGCTCTACGTGGTTCTGAAGATAGAACAGTTTACTCACTCCAGAATTAGAAACTGTCAGTTCTCAGAAAGCCGCTAATTCTATATCGTGAGGATGTTTTGTTCTCCCTCTCGACTACTGCCAGTCAAAACTGAGACATCTCTATGGAATTTGTCGTTTTAATCTACGAGTTATTCGTTTCCTCCTGGTGACATTTCTGTCGAGAATAATAACTTTTTCCGCCCTGGATTTCGTCTCTTGTACATTTTTATACGAAGTCTTATTGAGGTCTTTCTCTTGTTGTTTTTATAAATACTCCGCTTTTACGATAGGTTTACACATGGCGCAAAATGAAACCAAATCATCGACTCAGAAAGAAATTCAATTTACTTGGAAATTCTGTCATATTAAGAAAATAATGTCAGGTTTCAAACAGTGATTACTAAATCTCAGTGCGAAATAGAATACCTATTATTATTATTCAACGAGAATTTAACATTGGAAATTACTTCCGGAAAAACAATTTTACTACGAGCCACATAGCCAAGGAAAATTTGATTTTGTACTTTCGTAAGTAATTACTAAAATCCCAATACAGTTTGGTTTATTATGCAACAAGATTTTAGCGATGAAAATAAGAAAAAGCGTTTACTAATAAGTGCTGCAGACTAGTTTCGTAATTATCGAATGATAAATTGCCAATACACTCGACATGGATAATGAATACCATACTTATTAAATTAAGTCATTCAATTAAAGAATATTTAAAAATTTGTTTAAGAACTTTTAAATAAATTTCATATCTAAAATTTATGTACTTAGACATGCTACAACACAGAAAGTTTTATTGGCCAAAAATGTTTATACATGGTGATTTACAACATCATGCATATATTTTAAAAGCATTATTGTAGTACTCGACTTGCTGACTATAGAACTGTAAGGATTTTTTTTAAAATTTCAATTTTAGTTTAGGTATTTTAATCGAACAGTTTCAGGCCTCTGTTTCTGTATGGAATTTCTTTATTTAATATTTAACTGTATTTCCAATGTATAATTCATTAAAATTTCTTTTTATATCATTCTTAGTTAGCCAGAAATCCATTATACCTACATTTAACAATCCAGTGGTTTCAAATATGTGCTTGTTGCGAAAACTGACCTCAATATATGCACGAAGTTGTGAATCAAAAACAAAATTTTATATAATAAACAGAACTTCACCCAAATAAATAATATACTTTTTATACAAAATGTAGGATTAATTAAATAACCAGTGGAGTAATTTTTAAGTGAGAATTAATGTACTTCTGACACCAAGAATATAATGAAATAGGTGTGGCTGATAAATTCAATTTGCTTGGAAATTTTGCCATATCAAGAAAATAATATCGTGAGTTTCGAAACAGTGATTACGAAAATTTCAGTGCGAAAATATAATTGTTCTGTAAGTAGATACTCGTTCCCAGTGCCAGTGTCGTGCTCTCGGAACAGGGCACGTGTTTGTGATGGGCGCGTTGTCGGAAATTCATCAAGATTTCTGTAATCTTAATTCAAAATGAGACAACTTGAAATACCCTTTTAAAATGTTAGTCGTGGCGCTGCGTAAATCTGTCATTAAAACTTTCAAACAAAATTATTCACGTACAAATTAAACAGTTCAAAATTAACTTCAAGGATTGTTTGTACTTTCTGTTTAACTTTTTATTCCTTTCTAGACTAATTCTTATTTCAACGAGATCCGTAAAATGATTCTCACGTAAATTGTAAAACAAGCAGTTACTTTTTATGAAATCGTACAAAAATAAACTACTTTAACTCCGCAAAATCGTAAAAAATGTACTACTTTAGGACTTAAGCTTCTAATTTTGTCAACCAATATCACAAGCGCGCTGCCAGTTCACCGATTACTTATGATATGAATATAGACAAATTGGCTTGAGTATCTTTTGATTAATTACACTACATACGCGTTATATTTATGAATGTATATATAACATTTTAACTAAAATATGACTTACTGGTTACTGGTTACTGTTGTTGTCCGTCCAAAAACGAAGAAATACTGGACAATGTACTTTGTGCTTACCTAAAACAAAAGAAAAATTCATTACTCATTTGTATAACATTTGATAATAACTAAATTTTATTATAAAGATACACAATAGACTCCGTACAAAATAACGGTTCAGGTTCGGTCCGTGGCTCACTATGCGTTATGGAAGTTCGATTTTCATATTTCTTCTTGAAATGAACCAGCTACCGGTGTGCGTTTTCGGTTTAATGATTTATTAAATTGGTATTAGTTATTTATTTAAAAAATTTGTTCCAGTGTTGAATTAAAATATAATAATTTTATAAATAAAATAAAAAACTTGACGAAACCATAGAAAATACAACAATTTTAATAAAAATATAGTAGCATTTTTTACGAAAAAACGTTTTAATTAATGCCTTAAACCGTTCCGAACCGGTGCACAACCATCGGCTCGGCTCCGGATATAGATTTGCCAAATTATTCTTTAACGGTTCGGTTTAGTTCACGGATCCCTAAAATAGTTCGGTTCATTCCTGTTCAAGTTCGGTTCGAGTGAAACATATTTCAATCATATTTGAATTGATGATAGATATACAGATGTTGTAGGTTCGAAACCTCATTGTCATTTTGGTGTTAAAGTTTCAGCAAAGACTAATTAATATTCAGTATCTGATTTTGAAATACTCGTATGTGGTCAATTCTCCCCAATCCGCGAAAACAGAATTAACAAAAGTAGTGATGTCGACGATAGATTTCTCGTCCCATTCTCGTCTCGGCTCGAAATTCAAAACTACAAGACGAGAAATAGTTCTCGAGAAATCGAGAATTCTCGAAACTAAAACTTGAAAATTTGATATTTTTCTCTTCTAAAATATCAATTTTTTATTTTACTTTGTTCGTAGCATTTTTGATTTTGATATAAATATTTTTATTGCTAAAACAAGAATTTAGTGCAAATTTAATAGGAATCGTACAAAAAAATCCTAAATTTTCTTCTAGCTTTTCAAATAAATGGCAGCAAAATTTTTTCGAGAAATTGTGACGAGACAAGAATCGAGTTCTTTGAGACAAGAATTAAACAGCCGGGAAATGACCGAGACGATAATACTTTTTCCGGTCTCGAAAATTTGACAAGAATTGATTATTTCTAGTCTGGTCTCGTTTTACGGCAACATTAAACAAAAGAGCAATAGTATTTTTGTACAGTGGTAGAGTGCTTTGGCTCTGATTACATGGGTCGTGATTCAAATCCGCGTCAGTTGTGAAACATTTAGGGCTTGATTAGGATCGAAATTTTCTTTCATCATCAATCCAATTTGAGATACAACTAACTTGGCAATCACAAAACAATCGGGCACCGGATAGTGGTTATAACAAAATAAAATTAAAAAATAAATATATGAGGTTATAGTTTGTTTTAATTTATAATTTGATAACATCTACCGGTTTTAATAACGAAGGGTATGTAGTTCATTTTCGTAGTTTTTCGTGGGAAAAAATGTGAAACCCCGAAAATTTTTCTCCTGGTAATAAGATAAGTTGAAGTGAGTATTCGTTGTCCGCTGCAGACGCTAAACTCGAATGTCGAGTTAAAATTGAAAAAAATTAGAAACAGCGTAGGCCACGGGATGCACTTTAATTAAATTCTCTTTGCTTTGTGAAAAAAGTTGTAATTAGTGTGTGGAAAACTGTATCCTCGTGCTGTTTACAAAATGTTTACTGGAAGAACTTAAAACTTTAAGATTTAATATTTTTACTACGAAGGTCTTACAAATTTTCCAGACTTGAAAACAAATAAAGTGAACAGCAATGTTTGAAAATGTTAATGTTGGTGAATGTCAGTATAAAATAAATATTTGATGTACTCAGAATGCTAGAAACATCTCCATCCCAGCATTAAAAATAATAACCTTACAAAGTCAGAATTTACCAAGAAATATAAAAAATAACAGAAATGAATAGTGCAGCAAGAAAATGTTGCTAAACGTAAAATATTATTCATATAAAATTATTTGATGTTAAAGTGGAAGGGTAAAATAACTCGGCGTTCAAAGCAAGCATCTTACAAAGTCGAAGTTCTGCCACACGCTAACAGAGCGCCGGTTGTAAAACTTGCGACCAATTTTAAATTTTGCAAACACAAATTCAGTTTTTATTTCATTTTTTACGAGACCAGTACGCGTCGGAACTCTCATCAGGTAGATAAATAAATTGTTTTATTTAGTAGAGTGGAAATTCTTTTGACGCTACCACACTTCTTTGTTTAGCGTACTTTCCGTGTCGGGTGTTGAGTTCTCAGTTTTAGTTACATGGTAACGTTTGATGCAATTATTTCTTTTATGCATATATGAGAACCTGAAAAACAAACGGCTCTGGAATTTAATATATTTTTATTTTCTCTCTTCATTTTCAGATTTTGTAAATACGATGCCAAACATAACATAGAAAAACGAATTATAATATTAAAGTATTTTAATAATAAATTATTATTAAAAAATTTAATGTTGCCAACACAGAACCTCTCGCCATTGTAAAGAAAAATAGTACATTACTATATCCAAATGATGTTTAAGAATGTAAATCTGATTTGTTTTTTCTCATTCTGTTTAAAAACAGAATACAATAATTGTTAAAATTAAGTTTGAATTACCACCAGTCAATTGATGGCTGGTAACCGCACACACGGTAAAAATAAATTATCTATAGGTACTGAAAGCTCACAATATGTGAGTCAGTCACACCCAAGTTGGGGAAAAGGCGTGAAAGATAATATATGTATGTAAAAGGTAAATTTACCTAGTTTATTAATATTAATTACATAGATATTACTATAAAAATAATTGCAAAATTAATTGTATTTGTCACTACAATTTTCATACCAACAAGGTAATTAGATAATCGTGTTCCACTCAGAAAGTGTAACATATCTATCAATAAAAAAAATCCTGAAAGAATAAACACTCATTAGTGATAATCTTAAAATAAACATCAATATAAAAGCAAGTTAATATGTATTTAAGCGTTCAACTTTAAAACATGGTCAGCAGATCAAGCTTATGGGATAAAACGGGCTATAATTAGATTTTAAAAATATTCCCCGAACATTGAACTTATCTCCATCAATAAAACCTCATTTTGGTGTAAAATTTTCAGCAAAATCTAATTAATATTCAGTGTCTGATTTTTAAATATGAAACATTGCACTTTCTCTTTATGCTCCGAGCGACCTATTAATTAATTTTAAGAATTAATTAGTGAATTACGATTTTATTCTCCAAACATCTGGCCTCGAATATACTGGAATAAAAAATGCGAACAGAAGGAAAAACGTCCGCCCACCCACAAACAAATTACTCTAATTCGTCATTTGGGCAGAGGGCGCGCCCCTGGAATTAAAGGATAAAATTTCTACAACCTTTCTTTCATAGGTAAAGATTTTACAAATAAAACACGCAACAGTAAGATTGATATCTGATAGTTTCCTTTCCTTTACTTAAATAATGAGCAGGTATGAAATCAAATGTAAGAAACGAAGTTTCAATTACAAAAAATATGGTATACAATTGATTTTTTCATCCGAAGAAGTTTAAAAGAAATATTACATACCTACTTCATGATTATTTTAACAAGTAGGTACGTAAGAAAAAATTACCGTAATAGTTAGTGTAACTAATCAACAAGATTATTTCCTATAATTACAGAATGGTAGATGTAATTATAGTGGAATCCAACCACTCAGGTCCAGTGGTATTATTGTCGGTTTTTGGGATCTAACTAGGGACTGCTAGTAAGCGAGTCGGACACTCTACCGTTGACCTATTCACTGGCCGTGTTGTTATAGTATGGAATATCAAATGAACTAAAATAGTTATTTGTGTATAGAGCATTGTTTGTTGCACGCAGCGAGAAATTTGACTCATCAAGTGCAACAAACAAGCTCTATTCGACGAGGTGCACACAATATTTTTTCTACAGTCGTATAACGTCAAAAATAACTAATATCAAAATCATGATTTGCCGTAGGTTCCTAACAATTCAATAAAATAGTGGATATCATCATCATGATAATGTTTATAAACATAACAAAACAAAAAATTTGAAACAAAGTGTTAACAAACAATAGTATTTTGAGGACAAACTAAAAATTGAATAACAATGATTGTAAAAAAGGTATATTGCTTTGAAAAAAGATAATAACTAGTATACCTATCCAATCCAATTAAAATATTTTCTCGTCACATTTAAATTAGTCTAATAAAATAAAAGTCAACTGAGAATAATATAAAAAATAGCATAGGTAGGTAATGGCAACTAATAACAAATTTAATATTTCAATATGTTTGAAGCATTAAAATAATAAATAAAATATTTTCAATAATTTTATTTAGATTCAAAATATTTCAATTGTAAATTATAAAAATAAAGGATAACAATAAAAATAATTGTTTTTTAATTTTGTTGTAACCTATTTGTTTTGATTTTAATTTAATTCGGTTTTGTATATTTTATTTATAATTATTAGCATAACCTTATGATAATAATATTGTACCAATTTAAATAAAGTATTTAAGCAATGAAAAATGAAAAATTTATTTTAATAAAACAAGAATTTTAATTTAATATTATAAAAATAATTAATAATGCGATTTTCTTTCGGAATACGCTTCGGCATGGATTAATATCCAGAAAATTTTACTGTCATGCATTGCTGCAATACAATTTCTCTCGTCTTCAACTCCTTAATTTGTCAGCAATGCACTCGAAAAAAATTTCAAATATTAATCCGATGCACTTGGGGTATTTCAAGTGACAAGAATATTTTAATACTGCAATAAAACTTGTTGGAAATCCTTCGAAAACTAGTACCTACTTGCTAATTTTATGGCAATAGATAAAACTGCACTATTAATTTTGATGAGCGTCATAAAAGCGAAAAATGACTCTTCAGGAAGTCAGTGATCTATCCATTATCCTCGGAACCATATTTCAAATCAACAATGATAAAACTAAATCGTGCGTTAAACGTTGATCAATCCATATTCATTAACTACTCATCCAAACAGCGCGTTTGTGTTAATATCTCGTTTTTAGCATGCAGGGATAACCCCGCGACGAGAGATTCATCTTCGGCTGATTCTATTTTCCGCCCGTCAATAAATAATAACGTGCTTAAAACTTCCACACCTCCGCGAGGGGCGCGCATACGTGCTGCAGGAACACAGAATGGTGGGAGGGGGTCACGTCGCCCTATTTCCCATCTGTTTCCGGTTGAGGACGTGCCAGCACTGACACACAAGTGGAGAAGTGTGCCGTGTATGTGCGGGATTGTTATGCGATGTGCGTTTGTTTTGTGGCAAAAAGCGGGAAAAACACCCATTGGAAAGATGAAATGTGTATTCATACGATGAAAGAGAGAATTTTACTTTGATATACTCGTATTTTTGCCTACCTTTTCAATTGCAATTAGATTTTTATTCAATTCTAGTTAATGATTAACACACCTTTTACTACTACGATATTGCTTATTTATCACATCTTTAGTTCTAAGAAATTAAAATAAAGAATAAATCAGATTTTAATTTTGCTTTAGATACATGGTACAAAATGTACGTATAGCCATAAAGATGATAATCATGATAATATTTATCGCGCGATTTACGAACCCTCGGACCAAAGGCTACGTGTTGTTTTGTACAGTGTGGATTCGTACACCTAGTTTAATCCGTCGCAACGTGGGGTTACCAAATCCGTGCTAGTTCATACAACAGATCCACTGATCCTAGTAGTCATGCTTCGGCTACTTTATTTTAATTATACTTGAGTTTTTAAATATATTTGTGAAATATGCTTCTGGATTTATAAAATTATCATCTTTGGAAGACATTAACATCTTTATAATATACTTTTTATTCATAAATAAAAATAAGTAAGTATTGCTGAAAAGCTTGTTTTTAAAAAAACTGGTACTGAGAATTGTGAGATTTATTCTTCCCTGTTATGGGAGCAAGATGACTGGTTTCATAGAATTTAACAAACACAAATTATATAAGTTTAAAACACACTTTGTAAAAGAAAACCAACAAACACATAGATCTCTCATTCCATATCATAAAAATATCCAAATATTCTCTCGATTTTATATCGTATAGTAAACGGTATAATTAGAAAAATAGACTTGAAGTGAAAAAAAAACAACTGGCAACACTTATTTATTTTATCCTTATCTCAAATATTTTTTGCTTGCGACATTATTTTCGATAAGTATTTAAAAAGAAGCGTCAATAGTCCACAAAACCGTAAGATAGAACATAGAAATATCCAGGAAAAATAGAAAAACAATCTACTCAACAACAAATAACGAACAGCAGTTATGGAATGAAATAATAATTGACAATTATTGAATTTGAATAATTGTGTTAGTATAAACAGTACGTAGCACCAGCAACAGCACGTAGCAACCAATAGAATCACAAGAAGTATTTATTAGAAACTGAAACAGTTCTAAACAGGGTTAATTCTTCCCAACGAGGAAGTAAATTCCCAGTGGAGAGAGCAATGTAAATAACGAAACAAGAAGATAAACACTAATTAACAATACTCTACTCCATACATGTCACATTTCCATAGTTCCACCGATGAATAGATGGCGCCGCGAGTTACAGCTCAGTGTGAAGTGTTTCGCGGGCGTTGGGACGGAGAGCGCAATTTATCTGGCGCGCCATTACAAGTAATGGGCCGGCAGTTGTCATAAGCCACACGTTAGCCCATGATAAAATAAGGGCTGTCACTGCGACAACCACGCCAAATATCTACCAGAGATCGTCACTGAAGTCATTTCATTTTGGCCAATACAACACTTTTTAATTATTATTTATATCCCAATTAGAGTTAGTAGTGGATGAAGAGGATATGGTAGAGTACGACTATTTTTATTTTAATAGCAGGTAGAATGGTACTATTGTGGCTTCATTGGTCATAAATAAAATTTAAAGTTCACTTTTTCAGATTGGCGCAGTCGGTACATGATACTTTTTTACGATTTTACATCTGACTATAGTCTGTTATTATACTAGGAGGAGTAAAAACAAAATTCTAGGAAGGTAGCTATGCTTGTGATTGGCTGAAGTACCTACCGCTGTTTTTTACATCCAACACGTCGAAGTGTCATGTTTTTGTTTACTGTGTAAATGGAATTTGAAAACTTATTATACAAGGTGTATTATTTGAAATTCGTTCTTCTAGTTTTTTTTTTAATTTGACTAAGAAGATAATTCTAGCGAGCTGGTTTTTTAAGGAGGTTCCCTAGACATTTTAAAAATGTTCTAATGCAACCAAACTTTGAATTTATGTTGTCCGTGTCATAAAAATGATACCTGAATTTTTTGGAAATTTTTGACCACGTAGTTTGAACGAAATTAATTGTTAAATTTTAATATTTTACATGGGCTCTTATGGCTTTCCATTAATTGATTAAATAAAAAGATGTTAGAAATGTTCTATTTACTTAATTTTTGGTATATAAACGTATGCAAGCACGGACATCAATTTCCCAAAATTTGAAGAAGGTTGACTACATAGTTGTAACAATATTGTTGTTGTTGTTGTAAAAAAATCTTCAAGCATTTTTTGATTAGTGAATTAGAAATTATTGTAAAAATATATCACCGCAACTAGTGATGGGTCTTTCGTTCATTTTTAGTGAGTCAGTTCATTTCGCTCCGCTCAGTAAAGTGAGTCGTTCACACTGAGTCGTTCATTTGAACGACTCTGTAAAACAGCACTGTGCGTTTCAAATGACACCGTGCTAGTGTGCTGCTCAGCTGAGCTGCTTTGCTCATGTGCTCATGCTCACAGCACTGTGCGCTCGCCTTGTGTGCATGTGCGATGCGCAGCGATGTGGCATGTGCCAAACTACATGAACCTAGCATTTTAGTTAGTTGATAGTTGTGTTCTCGTCTTGATTACTCGTTGCTGCAAACAATAAATTATTGAACGTTGCTTATTGTAGTTGTATAATGTATATTGACAATGGAAAATAAACAAAATAAAAATTCTGCAAAAAGGAGTACCTATTGTCTGGCAACATTTTGAAGAATGTTCAACAAATTTAGCAAAATGTTACTATTACTTTTACATTAATGTATTTTTTGCATTTACTTTCCAGTCCTACATTGTTTCCACTTCCCATATTGTTGATTATTTTCATTGTTGTCCGTACAACAGAAACGCCACGCTTCTCAGAATACACAGCACTCAGCACCGTGCGCTGTATGTATGTTTCGTTCGTTTCGTTCATTCCACTCGCACTCGTTCGTCTTTCTGCGTTCAGCGAGCGGAGCGGTGAGCGGAGGCTAAATAGTAGCACGGAGCTAGTGTGAACTGGTGTGCCGTGCTGAACGAACTAAAGAGTCGTTCGTTCACGGCACACTCAAATGAGTCGTTCATTTTGAACGACTCGTTCATGAACGACCCATCACTAACCGCAACTGAACGAATTGCAATATCAACTAACACCCGTTGACCGAATTTTGTTTTACATTAATAAAAATATTTTTATTAATTAAAGGCTGATATCTGAGTACGCCACTGCATGTGTAGGGAACCTCCTTAAAGAGTGTAAATCTGACTTTTGTTTTTATTCCTCCTAGTTTCAAAACATTATGAAATAATAAAAATGTAATAATACCTATTGATATTAATTATACATGGACAGGCTTCATAGTTTATATAATGTAGAATAAGTACATTTGTAATGGAACCAGAAACAGCCTAAATAACACCACAACAGTTATTTAGTTTTCTAATTATTGTAAGGAAACGAAATATTTATAAATACAAAATTTGGAGTGTCAAAATAAAATGTTATTGTATGACCACGGGCCTTTATTAATATTCATAATTCTCGAGCCACAGAACCTTAAAATTTTTTGACATAATTACTATTTTTTATGAATATAAAAGTGTAAAAGGGTTAAGTAAATGTCATCGTCGGACGATGGTGTTTCCCATTGCCATGTCGCTTAATTCAGACCAGTTAGCTCAACGGTAGTGTCCAACTTGCTTACTAGCAGTCCCCAGTTCGATCACAATAACCGACAATAATACCATTGGGCCTGAGTAGTTAGATTCCACTATAATTACATCTACCATTCTGTAATTATAGGAAATAATCCTGTAGAGAAGTTACACTTATATCTATTTCAGTAAGCAGTAATAATTGGAAGAAAACTGGACATCAAAGTTAAAATATTTTCCGAATTCAATTATTAATACTTGTTAAAATAATTATGAAACAATATTTCTTTTAAACTTCTTCGGATGAAAAACTAATTGTATACCAAATTTAGTAATTGAATTCTTGTTTCTTACATATTATTTCTTGCTCATTATTTAAGTTAACTTTAAATCCGTCCCTGGCGTATAACTTATATTTTCACAGTTGCTTTTAGCTTGTAACAAATGAATAAAATGGTAGTGAATACACAACGAATAGCACCTATAAAGAACATGTCATGTGGTATTTATTATTTCAGAATAGATGCTACAATAACAAAATTGCAGAAATGTATATTGAGAACCCGAGATTTATACGATGAATTTTAAAAAGTGCTACTGTATGCGAAGTTACGATTCTCGCAGGTTCAAAGTACTCAATTTAAAACATTTATAGAGCAAGTTTTATTCTTTCATGACAACAGTTTGTCAAACTAATTTTGAATGTAAAAGAACAAACAATGAATTTTAGGCCTACCACGCATTAGCGATTTAAAAGTTGACTGATTTAAAAATTGCTCAATTAAAAAAGTGCTACTACGTAGCTTGAGCTCCGCGCACTATCGAGTTGGCGTAGACTTGTACTTGCACTTGTCAGTTGTTATATTATCTTGTATAAGATGGATGTTACTGAAGTAGCATGTCTTTGTTCCCTAATTATTCATTTTTTAGTTGCTCTGATTAAATAGTTGATTGTGCGCACTACCTATTCAATGTGTTTTATTTTGGTGATTTTTAAGTTGCCGCAACAAAATCGCTAGTGCGCGGTAGGCTTTAAAAGCTTGTAAATCATGTTTGCATTAATATTTGCATCACCTACAATTTTTCTTTACTATTATAATATTATAATGTCTTTTAAGGTCATAATCTTGATCTATATTGTTAGGTTCTGAAAAGTGCTCTACTATAAAAGTAGCACAATTCTATTACATATATAAAGCTGAGATGTTCACATAAATAATTATATTACAATATTCCTGCGACATAAATCTGTTGCATAAAGAGTTGGAATTTTATGCGTCGAATAATAAAACATTCAGCAGGGATTTCCTATACATGAGACAATTTGAGCGGATTTTTTCGTTTTATCTCCTGGTATCTTTTGTAAATCTGACAGCATATTTGAAGATAAAGTTATACATAATAGAGACATAAAAGAATATTCAGCGTTGTCAGTTCATTTATTGTTCCAGGTATGGAGTTAACTTTTATACGTCGTGACCCCTTGCGAATAGCATAAAATCATAAATGTTCTACCAACGTGCTTAGAATACGGAGCGGTGCAATCGAGGAAGATATTGTGATATATTTGTGATATCTACTTTATATTAATCACTTTTCATCAGAGATGCAGCGAGATGTCAGCTGCTTGTGTGAAAGTTTTAATAACACTGCACTCTACTCTAATGGGAATGGGGTTTCCAATAAAAATTAAATTTTATTCTGGTTCCAAGCCAAGAAAAAATCTAACGCCGCGAACCGTGTATGAGATATAGATAGGAGCAGTTCACTCTTTAAAAATTGGTTTTGAGATTAATATTGCAATCAATGGAGATTGAAATTCTAAGAATAACAGTTTTTGTTCCATCAGAAAACGTGCTACCGTTGCAGAGATATTCAGTTTCTTTTAAAACGGATATACTGCAGCACTGCAGGCGTTCGCTTCGCACTCAACAGTGCTAGTACCCAAGGTAAAAGTATTCGGTTGCAGTTTTTAATTTAACAAATTTACCATGAAAATATTACATTGTTTCAAAACGGTTATTAATAAAATGACAAACATAAGAAGCCAAAAAATAAACTTGAAGATCTAATCAAATGGAATGGTGTAACATCCGTATTTGTATGTTCTAAATCACTTTGAAACACCACTTCCTTTTTAGTTTTTAAGTTGGACACATGGGGGTTTCCATGATTATTTGCTTTTTTATATGTTAATCTATACATTAAAATATTAGACCAGAATTTTTGCCAGAAAGTTGCTAATAAGTTAAAAAAAAATCTGCTGTGGCCACCACACGACCTCTCGCCTAATTCTGCTTATTCTACTAATCTAATAAATAGTTTTACTTACATTTTAATAGTTTCATGTTCATGTAATATGTAAACGATAATGTAAACCAATATGCAAGCAAAAGATGTCAACTGTACTGTCACTGTCATAATAATTCAAATTTTATGTAGAAACAAATTTCATATCATGGACAACAAGATACTGGAATTTCAAAAAAATGGAATATTAATTGTACTTTATTTTATTGTTAAATACTTCCAGATTCAGCAATTTGTATTTATAATTAACTGTACACATAGATAATCACAATTTCTTTTATTTTTAATTGCAAAAATTGTCATAAATAAATAATGTACCAATATATTTAAGGAAAACTTTTCTAAACTTCTAAAAGTACTACTTCCGGTTTGCGGATTTCCACCAAAATCTTATCCGGTGTTAAGATACTTATTAAAACCTTAAATATGAAATTTGGTTATAAACGGTTTGATACTTTTTAAGTTATCGTGGACGAAAAATCGTCGGTTCATACAAACACACAAACGCACAAACACACAAACACACAAACACACACACACACACAGACATCATCGTGAAAATAGTAAATTCGTATTCTAGAGACCCTGAAACGTGCTTATCCACCAAAAACTCATACTCGAAAATTTTGACCCATTACAATACCTCTCTTATAGAATATGAGGCGAGAGGTAATATGTGCCGCGAAAAACAATGCCATGTGAGACGTCATCGATACTGAGAACATATACGTTCATCGCGCTGACAAGAACCGAATACGATACGTAGGTCTTACCTTATTTCACACAGGTCCGTCGTCCATTCCCAAGTCAAAACGACAAGAAACGATCATACACGAACAAATCTACTCACAGTTTGGTCTCAGTGCCATTATATATTTCAAAACCAGTAAAATACGGAGTTAACTGTCACAAATTATTGCAATCCTCGCGTAAAATTATATGGTATTTACAGCTGGAGTTTAAAACTAAAAGTTCTAGAAATTTGATCGAGATAGAGAATAAAAATAAAAATATCTTAGCGACGTCCCTGTCCTTGTATGTATTTTACATGATAAATGGTACTGATGAAACTCTAAAATTAAAAATTGTTGTGACTTCCTCAAGTCGTAAATTTTATGCAAATACATACCCTTTTTCAGAAAATTAATGAATACATTGTTATGCTAAATATGAACCAAAAAATTAAGGTTAAATATTTTAATTATATTTGGGTGAAATTTTACTGTCCACCGTCATAAATGTTACGGAAGAATTGCTTAACATATTTTCAGACAAACATGCAGGACAGGTTGGCAAAATTTACGGTTCTCTTTAGTGTGCAATAACTCTAATGTAATGAATAATGTACTGGAGGTTTTACAGTTTCCTTTTATTTTTAAAGACACTCTTTTATGTAAGCACCTGCTCAGCAACACTCCCTAAAAAATTTATAAATTTCGAATAAAACTAGCCGTGCTCCTAAAACCACTCTCAAAGATTTATGGCTGAAATCAGACTCTATACAATACATGCGACCAAAAAGAAGTTAAAACATTGATGAATATTTGAGAAACTGATCTGCAAATCACAATTTGGTTTAAAATAAAAAATAAAAAATAAACTTTCTAGCGGGCGCGCCGTTATTTTTTAATTGAGTGGGCGCTTGTCGTAAATTTTACGACATTAAGATTTATGCAAGTTTATCGATTTGTATTTATTTAAATATTCGGAAATTTCTATAGGGATGTAAACAATGATAAGACAGTACTGCAAAGAATAATTTATTCCATATTTGTTAACAAAACTAAAAAATTGGAAGTATTCCTCGTTCTCTGCCTCTGGCTCATCACACATATGTTTGATAATTTCTGCCAGTTCTTTTTACCTTCCGCTTACCTGTAAAGGAAGGTATTGGAATCATGCAAAAAATCGGGTGGTGAATTTTTAGTGGATGAGCACGAATTAGGGTCCTTACAACTCATTTTTGATAGTTTCACGATGATGTCTGTGTGTATGTGTGTGTGTATGTGTGTGTGTGTGTGTGTGGTCAAGGGGTGTTAGTCGCATAACTCAAATACGAATTACCCGAAAATTTTGATATTTGGTATTTAACATTTGTATATAAATTGGAAGAGCTCCGTAGATTTTGGTACAAATATCTTCACCGGAAGTGATATTTTTTGAAGATTGAAAAGGTTAATTGTCAAAATTGTATATAAATTTGGAAAAATATAGTATTTATTTGTAATAAGAATAAGAGGAAAAGTTATTTGCAACTTACGTTATAAAAAATTGTCTTTATCTGGTAGCATTAAAGAACTGCAGTAAAATTTAAAAAATAAATTTATCAAATAAAACGTTGATATCTTGTAATCCATGATCGGTTGATTTTTGTTTCTGCGTAAAAAATATTGACAGGTGAGACAGGTGACAAGTTGGCATACTAGCGCTATACCGGGAGTTTTTTTTATTAGTAAACATAGGGCATGTCTCATTACCATAGTTACAGTGTTACAGAATGACAGCAATGTATTGGAGCGTCTTTTTTATCAGTAAACATAGGGATAATTACATACTAAAATAAATATGAAATATAAATTAAAGAAATGATAAATTATTTATTTATATTTTCTACACTTAAGAACTAGGTAGATACCTACATTAAACTAATGAGAATTTTTTAAATCAAATTAAATGCTCAAAATTGGTACCATTAACTTCTAAACAATATCCTAAGCGAATATAAAAATAATTTATTGCATTTGCTGGGGAGTAATATTTTGGGAAGCAGCACTAATTCGATTTTTTAATTGTTCAACATTCATTCTGTCACCATTGTACACATTATTTTTTAAGTGTCTACCTAGTTCTTAAATTCTCATTAGTTTAATGTATCTACCTTGTTCTTAAGTGTAGAAAACATAAATAAATAATTTATCATTTCTTCAATTTATATTTCATATTTATTTTCGTATGTTAATTATCCCTATGTTTACTGATAAAAAAAACGCTCTAATGCATTGCTGTCATCCTGTAACACTGTAACTATGGTAATGACATGCCCTATGTTTACTTATAAAAAAAACTCTCTGTATAAGTCCTAAGTAAGATATTAAATGTAGTAATTGAACGGAGGATGGCTTCAACACAGCAGAGTTTTCCTGTGAATGAATCTTTTTATTCAGGTGATGCAAATTTCTGTGTTTGAATATTTTAGATTTTTATTTGTATATTTTAAATGGGCACCGGATTGTACGTACACATTTCTGTTTAAAGTCTAGATAAGGCGGAAGGTTGTGTGATGGCCACGTCAGATTTTTGTATTAGTGGCCTACGTGCCATAAAAAACGCAAAAATACATTGATTTATGTAAGGATTGATATAAAAGTTAAAGAAATCAGAGAAAATAGTAAACGAAATATACTTATACATAAAGGATCGTGTCGTTAAATTTATGCTAAAACAGAAACTTTGCAAAATATCTATTTATAAGAAACACTCCTGTGCATGTGCACCCCCGCCCGTCTGAAGATTAGGGTGACACTGGTCTAGGAATAGGTAAGGTGCACAGCCCACAAAGCTGAGTGATCAAATTAGGAAGAGCGATTTTGTGCATTTCTCGTAAATTTTACGACAGCGCGCCTGCTGGAAGGTTAAGATGGCGTTCGCTTCGTAAAATAATTTGTGCTTCATTGATACATGTTATCATTGAATTTCAAAACTTACTATTTACCGGTAAAAAACATAACAAAATACAGTTTTTGCCGAATTATTTATTATTTAACGCGTAATTTTAAGTTTATTTTTTATTTTTCTTAATTTCATTTAAATTGTATTTATTAAGGTTTAGTTATGTTTTTCTAAATTTTTATTTATTTGAATGCAACTAGAAAATAAAAGGTTAAAAAGATTTAAAAAAAATTTATTTAACAAAATGCAACGACTAAGAATGTTTTGTTGCAAATGAATTGCAAAACGCTGCTGGAAATAGCAGTTTATCTCATTTACCTCGCCATGGCTCATCTTGTAAGAACTGCAGTTTGCAAATCACTTCCTCATTTATACACAATCTCTATTTTAGAGGTTGGAGAGTCAGTCATCAAATAGTCAGGGGTAGTACCATATTTTTTTGAGAATTTTCTCAAAAAATCATATTGAATGGTATTCAGGAAGAATATTTTCCTGTTAAAGAAATTTGATCAAAACTAGGTACAAATATTTTTGACGTTAAACTTGACAAAAAATATTTATTTATTGCAACTAACGTAAATAAAACTTAATCTATATGTACTTTGTCATTTATATCATGTTATATTTTTAATTATATTGGCTACATTACGTCACCATTACGCAATATGATTGGTTAATACCGTCTGTAAAAAAATATTCAACTTGTTCCTACTTCTTTCGGGTAAAAACAGAAAATTATAAGATCCCTCCTCGCCAATTTTTTTTTCAAATTTTATAAAGTTATCAAAATCGTCAGTCAAAATTGTTTAGTTATTTACGTGGCGAGCGTAGTAAATTAATCTTTACGGGAGAGCTGGAAAGTTTGGAGGGCGAGCGACGAAGGAACGAGAATCCTTAATCCAGTGAGCTCAGTAAAGATTATTTGCAAAAGCCGCATACAAAATTTTATTTCCACCTGTACAGTGTATTTTGATAAATTTACTGTATAATTTAAAAAAAAACATAACATTTTGTTGATGGTACAACAATAATTGAGATACTAGATCTGTAATGTCACTTCTATGAGCCTTCTAATATATTACAGGGCTAACCTTGTAATAAGTCATTTACCTACTTAGTTACCATAATACCTGTAAAGTGCCATTTACAAAGAAGGTATAAATAAATATTATTTATTTATCTATGTTGGGACTTGTATTTTTTCGGCAATAAATTGAAAACCTAAAGACCCCTAAACGCCTATTTTTCTAATCCTACAACAGCAGAATCATCTTCATGCATAACTAACTATTTTTCTTTATCTCCACATCTTCCGAATCTGTCTTGGGGTCACAGAAGTCAAGACGATACCCCAGTGGTTTGTTTCTAAAGCCGCTAACGCAGCTGACGTCTAAGCAATAACGGTTCGCTTAGTGTGTTCGCCGTCGACACCACTCGGCCGTTTATGAATTTTAATTGGGCTATGGGGAATAATACAAGCAGGAAGAACCTCCGCGACCTTAAGAAAATGTGTGTTAGGGTGTTTAACAGCTTTATTTTGGGGATTCAAAAATGCTAGCGTTAGAAATGAATAAAGTGTAACAAGATTTTTATTATTGTTTTAAGAACGCTTAAATGTTGGTAAAATATATAGCAAAAAGCAATGACTCACAAGATGATATAGGTGTAATAATAGATATGCGTTGGGAATAAGTTTAGTATAATATTCCCATCTTCAAGTAACCATAGGTATTTGTATGCCAAGGGCTGAAAGTAGTTGTCCTCCAACAATATAAATAAATAGAAAAAGGTGTTTTATTTTATAAACAATAAACATGAATTTTGTAAATTTTTATTTAGCAACATATCTACGAAAGCTAAAATTTTGAATGCAGTAAAACAAATGTAAACAAACATGACATTTAGAACGAATTTTGAATGAAAATTGAAATATTAATATGAATTTAACCAAATCCTAATAATTATTTATGATTACTGGAACAGATTTTTAAAAGCAGCGGGCTGATAAATTTTCAGACCGTGTCTGTAAGCAACGGTCTACAAGGAAGCATTGGTCTGCAATTGTTCATTTTCAAGTAGGTGTCCAAATAAAGTCTAAAAAGACTACTTTTAATACCGATCATAGAAAAATGATATTTATTCAAATTAGTTCAAATCTAGTATTGTGATTAATCTTCTTTTTTCATGTAGATTAATAAGTAGCAATTACGTCAATAGCAGAATTATAGTTCACACAAAACTTCTTTAAAGATTCGTTCATGCTTCTGACTTGAATTGAATCTTCAATGAGTCTTGAAAGAGAAGATTTTCAAATTAATAGCTTCAAAATTTATTTTTTTCAAGATTCAGAAGCATGAAAGAATCTTCACGGAATCCTTGTGTGAACGAGGTTTTAAATTTAAATATATCAATTACTCGTTGAACGATAACGACATATTTATCTGGAATTTCTTCGTCAAAACTTATGTTCATAGATACATTCTCATTGAATTATAAGACACAAAAACCAATTTAAGCACATTCAAGAAAAATATTATGAATACTTTGTTACATGCGGGCAAAAAACCAACAGAAAAATATTCACAAAATACACAGAGCTGCTGTGTAAAATACACATTGTTTCTAAATTGCGTTCTATTGCATAGTATTGATAAACTACTATTCTTTGTTTAACATTCTCTTCGGCGAAACGCACTCGAACATGAAGATTGAACGTATCCAATAAACAATGAGTAAATAATTCAAATATGAATGTCAGAAGTACGTAGAAGTATATCAAACATTGGCATTCGTGTACAATATAAAAGTCAAAATAACAACGAAACAATTTAAAACGTTTCTTTGAACCTAGGTGCCATTAATCTCTTTTAAAATAGCAGCGGAAATATATCTTTTAGTGACAGCTGAACAAACATGGTCGGACTTCGAACGTCAGCAAGAACAAAGTTTTCGATTGCTTATCAAAATTTAATTTGTTGATTGATCAAATACAGAAATACAACTTTATTTATAAATTAATCTTTTTAATGCTTTGAAGATTTTTTCAAAGTCTCTCCAACAAAAATAAAAAGCTTGCTACATATTCCAAATCAATTTTGTTTCGGAATTTCATATTATTTATTACAGAAAGTATCTGTGCAGCAATAAATCAATATCAACTTTCATAATTTGTTTCGCATTGTTTTCGAAGTTTAAAGTAAAGTTTAAAATTTCTTTTACAAGTCTGTTTTAACACATAATGATACCGAATACCGCGATAACTACTAAAGACTGCAAAGTTTTAACAACGTATCTTTAGAGCAACTATTGCTATTCAAACATAAACTGGGATTTTAAACTGAATATAGAATTTTAAAAACACTTCTCTTCTGGCCTGTAGTGAGAAAGTTTGAAGTTAAACTTGTATTCTTTTAGTTTTTGTTGTTATTATAACTTCCCATCACACGAAGCATCCTTAGAGAGAAGAAAAGAAAACCACAATTGGATACAGGATTGAGTACTTTGTTTAATTCGCGTAATTGAAATAGTAATTTTGCATCAAGGACATAACTGAGGATTTAGTAATATTAATATCAAGTAATGCCTTAGTTTAAATTTTGTTCCTTAGTGGAAAAATCAGTAGGTATGATGTAAATATTACATTTATTACCTTAGGGCATAATATATAATATTATATGCCACGTATTCAAAACAAATGTGCTAATAAGAGATTAAAGTGCCCACTATGGAATGGAATTTATTCAACCATAAAAAATCTTGGAAAACAAGTATAAAAATATGCCTTAACATCTATAAAAAATGTCAAAGTAATGATTTACATTTGTGTTTGACATAATAAATTATGGTTTGGGAATATTAATAACTTTTTGGCAAGTTATTACTCTTTGTGTATAGAAGCCAATAAGACTGTAAATAATTGATTTACTACGGTTTCAAACCCCTTGATACGGAGGCTACTACTTTTACTCTCTTTGTTAACAGTATTATTTTAATTTAAAAAAATTTAATTCTGTTTAAGTCTCAGAAAAGCTTGTTTGTACAGCGTTTATTTATAAGAATTCATTCAAAAGAAGAGAATAAGAATTGTAAGCACTTCCACGCTAAAATTATCTTGTGACTCACCCACATAAACACTCCGTCTACATTTGTATTTTAAACCACGGAATGTGGTACTGTTCTCAATAAATAATAGCATTTCTGTATAAAAAAAGTTTTGTAGTCGACTAAGTTTTCCAAATCTTAAGTAGAAATATTATCTATATTTTTTTGGCCTCCTGAACTGAAAACATAACAATCACACATCGTTGACGTCTATGGTAGTTGCGATTTACACATTTTCGCATATAGTTCGTTAAAACGCACCGAATTTTATTTCTTTAATATGCCATGAAATAAAAAGGTAACTTTGAAATATAAAAGAGAGCCTGCACAATAAATAAAACAGATTAATTTTAAATGTGACATTTACTGACGACATCTCAGAGCAGTTGTTTCAAGGCTACTTGACAAAAGGATTTTTAAATGTCAATTGCATCTCGCTTAATCTCACAGAAAATATTTTAAGTAAAAAGGTATGTCGGCCAAAAGATATAATGCATAATGTGTGCGTTAGGTATTTGTACAACGCTCGGTTTTATTAAAGCACTTCGCTTCGCGTCGTACTTTAATATAGAACCTCGCGTTGTAAAATTAAGCCTACCCCAATTATGATGTAAATAACTATTTACGCCTTACACGAAAAATCGCATTCATCAATTATTGGTTACTTTAAAAATTTCAATGCTGCATGAAATGTACAGATATGAACACTTTCTTACTGTAGCTTTTATACACAATGTATCAGTAGAGTCCGTGTAAAAGTAAAATGTCATAAAATACTGACAATTAATAAAACTGTAAAGTACTCGTAAATATAGAATTGTATAAAAAGTATAACTTTGTGCTATTGTGCTGCAAATGTTACACTCGTATGCAAGAATATATTGCACTTCCGGGAGTAAACTCTTCTTTAGTCTATATTTTTACGAATTAAAGTTCTTCATTTGATCCCAAGGGACTAAAGTATCTATACTATCTCTGGTGATAATTTCCCTTACCTTCGGGTCGTGAAATTAACTTCATCCTCAGGATTATATCATGCACTCATGAATATTAGAAATCTATTGAGTCGGAACTCAACATATAAAAATCGTTTTTAGTCACTTTATCTTAATGGTATACTTATTATAAAATATAATATTTGGTCGTGCTAAAATTAAATAATGATTTACATTGCTCATTTGTCACATTTATCCTGAACACAAAATAAATTCTGTATTATTGACTAAAATTTCATAGAATTCAGTACCGTAATTTTAAAATAAATATTGTTAGTAGAAATGAACGTTTTTCGCCAACCGTTCTTCATCCACGGCAACCATTATAAAACTTCAGTTTAAATACAAGTGGTGCATGGTGCATGTGCTTCACAGTTCAAGAGATTCGTTCGGCTGAAAATGAATCCATGGACACAGCACTAGACTCCCGGCAGAGTAAAAAGCTTGCAGCTCGAGCTTGCACATAGGTACAGCAGTTCTGTAGGTATGCAACGCATGTGCCGCCCCATTTCTAGATGAAATATGACGTTAGCATATAGCATAGGCGAGGTCATGGCCTTATGCTCGCATTACTTACACGGGATGAGATACTGTGAGAATGACGCCTTTTGAAGATGAAATTATATTATTTGTTAGTTTGTTTATTCGTTTTGGGATGTAGGCACATTTTTACGTGAACTATGATTTTGACACAGCAATGCTTTAATAAATAAATAATAATCATCAGGTTGATACCAACTTAGTTATTAATGATTGGAGGACAGCTTATTTCAAATAATTGTAAAATAAAAACAACGTTTAGCTAGATATATCTTCAGGTCAAAGATTTATATAATAATCCCGGAAAGATTAAAGAATTTCAATAAGCAAAGTTTAAAATTTAAATTATATTTTCTCGAGAACTGTACTATTTCCAGAAAAAAAAACGGATATACCATTTTATAACAAACTTTATGCTCTACAATATCATAAGTACATATTTTTCTAGTAATATTAACCATACGAGATAAATAAAGAAAACGAAAAATGTCGAATATTTTTCAAAATGGCGGCCGTCTCTGGTACTTAACACTTTGGCACCACTTCCTATATGAAAGAGGATAGTTTAATTGACATGTATACCAATTTTCACACTTTAATCACAAAATGCGTAGTTTGACCTATAACCGCCGGACTATTAATAAAAGCCTTAGAGCCCATTAAATTTATTTTGCGAGCAATCTATTAACAGGAAGTAGTACTTTACTTATAGACCACACAATTTTTCTTAAAAATCTCGATAAATAAAGTACTTATGACAATAAATAAAGAAAATGTTATTATTTACTCGTGAAACCGGTTTAATATAAATTTTATTCACAATCGGTTGGTAATATGTGCGTTTCCAACCTTCTAAACAGTTGGGAAGCGAGTCATTGTTTACTTTACTTCCCAGCTAGCCGGAAAAAACTTCCCGGCTAGCGGGGAAGTGAGCGTTTTCCAGCTAGGTAAACGTCACTTTCAGAAGCTTTTTTTGCAGCTTCTCGCAGTTCTAAAGAAATATTTTCGTCTTCACCATCTTCATTATCAGACAACATGATAATTAATATGATCGATCTCGATAAAAAGCAGCAAGAAACTAATTATTGACAGAATCAATAAACATTTTTTCAAGTTACCTGGCAACCCTAGCAACTTTTTCATAGATCTCTATGTTGAAGTATCAAAACAAATTATAATAAAACTGTCATAAAATATGAATAAAATGAATATTTAAAACGGGCATATCAATAACCAATTGGATTGTGAATAAAATAGTATACATACCTCGCGGGAAGGCTCATTCCAGCCTCGCGTTCATAGATGACTTCGGTGCAAGCACCTCAGTCATCTAATGAAACGCTCGGCTGTAATGAACCATTTCCCCGCTCGGTATGTAATATACTATTTCTATATCTAGCACCATTTACAAATTAAATTATTATACAATTTTGTTTGAAACATCGATACATTGTTATTACAAAAATTGAAATGTTTATGACAGTGACAGCAATGTTCATGCAGTCAGAGTTGGCCGGAACGGTAAGAGAGATTAAGAATATGCCTTATGTTCTACACCGACCTGAGTCAAAGTTCGGCAACTTATTACTCGCCTGAAAGCAACTGAGCCAAGAGAAAAACCGAGTTGGACGGCTTCTATATACACTATTTCAAGGTAGCGAAGCAGTTTCTGCCAAAAAACTGATAATCTATGTCTGCTAGATTAATATTGTATACCATTTTGAAATTCTTTATTCCGGTCATCTCTCATATCACGTACTATATTTATATTAAGTACATGGAAATAAGATGGAGGAGTTGTAGCGAGAGGTCATGTGCTGGCCACATCAGATTTTAGAAAAGTAATATCTACCTCATAAAATAAATTTCATCAGTAGATCTTTGTGACTTTCCAATAATTTGTACCAAGAACCAAGTGATCTTCTAAAGTGAATTCATTTTTATTTTTATTAAATATTAGATCAAACTTACTCCGCATATTTTAATATTTCAGTTTTATTTGCTGCCACATACATCTCTCTTATAAAATGTCGCATTTAAAGGTAACATTGTAATGCGCGACTTGATATAAAAATATGGCGTGCATTATCGGACGTAATTCAGAAACATCGCCCGGCAATGAAGTGCAGTACTTCACTGGAGCATGGAGTGCTCAGAGAATGCACTGTGAAGTTCAAAAGCGCAAGTTAATCATGTTTATGGGGGTGGCAACTGCAGGTACGTGACAAATTTACACAGTCTTTAGAGTGATAATTATTTTTAATGAACTATCTTAGATGCAGGAAGTAATTATTTACTTTGTGTTTTATTTGCAGCAGGCTATAATGTGGAATAGCTTCTCAAAAATTTTATGGCTAGGAAAATAAACTGAGAATTACTCTTTATAAAAGCTACAATTTATTTTTACACAGTTCACAAGACATAAAAAAATGCAGCCAACACATAACTTCTTACCATAAAACGAAATGGTAATTTTTAATTACAATTTATTATGTTCAAGCAAAACTAAATAAAATTAGGTTATTCTACACTTTACTGTTAATAATGTAAATCATTATACTTTTAAATATTTTTATTTTTTGTTTCTATAGGCCAGCAGATAATATGCAGAAATTTAACAAATATTTTCAAATCTTTATTTTCTTCCTATGCATTAGGAACCATGATCAAAATTTATCGTGTAAGAGACGAACCAGCAGAGATGGCCATTTGCATGCATTTGATGGATATAAATTCCGGGGTGAATTCATTGACCTCCCGTGAGACTATATTCCCAAATAAAAACTAAATTTTGTAATTTATTTATATTTAAGAATGAATCTTTTTTGCCATTCTACAAGTTGGCAACACTCATGATTATTTAAATAAATATAAAGTCACAAATTCGGCATTAGAAAAAAATTTGCATAATATGGTTTGAAAAGTGATTCTACCCAATGGGTCCTGCTAGCTCATAATATAAATAAAAATGCTAACCTTTGTTGTACTCTGACCTCTGACGATGGTGCATCCTATATAAATAGATGTCCCAGAAAGTCTTTAAATTGTTTATGGCACTACATTTTCAATTTAAAATAGTCGTTATTAATTTTATATCATTTTATGCATTAAAAAGTTCAATTACACGAAATTTATAGACATTTCTATATTCAAATATATCAAAATATATACAAAAAACAATTTAATTTTACTTTATAAACATTGATACATGCACTACGACAATCCACCAATCCACGGAATACTGAACTTGCAAACATCGGTTTCAGCTCAACGCAATTAAGGTTTGAACAGGTTTAGTTTACTTCTCTATAAGAATATTGTGCTCAAAATATTATTTGATTTTAGTTGAATAAATCAGTGATACCCAAACTGTTTTTTTATGAATATTATGTTGCTGTTCATTCTAGATCCGCCTCTGGTTAATTCGGAAGTAAATTTTTTAAACTTCCTAAGTTAAATATGTAGATATTATATACATAAATGTATGATTAACATAACAATATTTATATATATATATATATATATATATATATATATATATATATATATATATATATATATATATATAACCTAAATTTTATTAAAAATGTTAAATAATTGTAGATATTATACAGGGTGTCTCTAAAATGAGTGTACATGGCTTAACCACAGCTTCCTGGGCCCAAAATAAGACGATTTAACCAAACTTACCTATATCCAAAAGTGTACCGTTAATATCTACAATTATTGTTAAATAATTGCATTAAAAAAAATATAATAATATGAGTCTGTAAGATGTCTGAGTTAGTAAAATAGCTTGCTCGGATGGGTTTAAGAGCACGACGCAAAGCGCTATTTTTTTACTACACCTGCTTCTTTATTTGATAAATAGAGCTGGAAAACAGCATTTGAATTTGTATTCGTGTTATAAAGTAGCATTCTCTATGCGTTGTGTCAAAATATCGTTACCTATAGGAGATTGGTTACAATTTTCATTGTTGTTGATAGTACCTATGTTATTTCTGTTACTAATTTTTTGTTAAATTTCACTGTAGTCCCTGAAGATGCCCATGTGGGGGTAGAAACCGGTTAGAGTTGAAATAAACCCTTCAAATTTTGTGACTAACTTCCAGTATTTTTTTCCTGCCGAGATTAGTAACCTTTAAAACACAGCGTGTATTAGTCTTCTGATGATGCATGTGTAATAGAAAATAATTTATATTAATGAACACAACGGCCTTCTATGCAAACTATTTTGCAATTGTAAATTGAGGTACATTAAAGTAAAAGTACCTACTTAATTTTTGTCGTCGCTGTTTAACACTTTAACACTCTCGATGTAACGAAACGAAATGAAACTCTCTAGCGTTAAAACGAATTATTTCGTCAAAAGCAGCAAAAGCATTTTTTCTCAAAGAGATAACACGTCAGCAAAAGTCAAAGGGTTGTCAATTTTATTTCCCTCGGCCCGGCGTTGAATTCTTGACACAAGCTGTTCCGCACATTCGACGTAATATTCAGCATATAAAATGCATGTTTACGAATTGTTGCGTGAAATACTAGGTAGTTATTTACTTTGCTCTTATTTTAAAGCAAATGTAAGTCGGTACAATAAACTTAGATTGAGTTACGTCTGCCAAGTCTTACACTTATAAATAGAATACGTATTCTTAACTAAATATAAGTTATTGTATAGTACACCAGTATAATATAAATACCTACGATGCACCAAAACATTGTATTGCATTTTAACATTATATAAAATATATTTTACTGCTAAAATGTTTACCAGAATAACGCATGAAAATTGTAAATGCAGTAAACAAAATATTTTATATTTGACACTGTTCCATATTACTTGTTGATTTATTTATTTTCCTCAATTTTCATTGTAAACAATTTTCTACTACTAAAATATGACCATATTAACTACATAAAATAGTATGCGTGGTATATTTTGGTTATTTTTAGATTTTACAGTGAAATATACTTACTATTGTTTCCTGAAGCTGAAATCGATTTCTGGTGAAAAATATTTTTAACTGCATGATACTTATACAACAAGAAACTTCAAAATTTGGTATAATTACCAAAGATAATTTAGAGCATATAATATGAAACCAAATGGAACAAAATGTTTATCTCTTCGTTTGTTTATAAAACAAACAATATAAATTTCAATTATATTCAGCAGACATGTTTTTACACACCCATTTAAATCAACAAAAACTGCGTTGTTACAATGGCACTGGTGCTCATGTGACTAAAATTATTTCAGTTAACAAAGGTTGAAATTAAAGGTTGCGAAACCAACAACACCACGTCGAAATTAAAGTTAAATGGAAAATGGAGGTAGCTTAGGGATGAATCTAATAAATAGTATAATATTGTGTACATGCGAGTGTTTCATGTGAAGCAGGATCCATAAAGCTCTGCCCGCACGAGTATTCTTTGAAGATACTACCAAGATTCTGAATCCTGGAAAAGGAGAAGTTTTCTTCTTTCTAGTGAGAAATTACCTGATAAATTTTGGTGCCGCTAAATTGAATTTTCAATGAGTCTTAAAAGAAGAATTTATAATTTATTGATGCTTCAAAACCATGATTTTTTTTCGAGATTCATAATCTTGAAACTTGTTTTTTTTTCAGGATTCAGAATCTTGGTAGAATTTTCAAAGAATCCTCGTGCGAACATCATGAGCATGTAAGAGCATTTTCATACATAGGTCTAGCACGTCTTTATCCAATTTCGATATAGCAGAGCCTCACGTATTGTGAGTCTTCGATATAGATGTAAATTGTACTATGTGTGTGCGGATACGAGACGTCAACTCCTGGGTACTAATACTAATAGTTATTAGTGGAGTCAACACAAATTTATTCGGAGGAAATAAAATGCTCCAGGATAATTCAACTATTCAACGAGTTAATTTAACGACTCTTTTGGTTCTTCATTCACAAATATTCTCAAAATCTGGTAAATATTAAAAATATGAAGGAAATGATATTTTAGTGTTTTGTTTGATTGCAAAGAAAAAGGTAAATAAGGTTTTATCATTTGCAAAATGTTAGCTACCTTTTTATCCACTGTCAAAGCGATAAAATTGTGTTTTGTTTATGGCTTACTTTAAACAGAAATGGAATTATCATCTGTAATAGTATTACACAAGAGCATTTTATTTTGCCTGGTAAATTTCTGCGTATAGTATAGAAACCTTGTTGCGCAGCAATTTGAAAAACAAATGTTTAACAAAATTACGACACCGTATAGGTGGAGTGATTTTATTTTAAAAATAATTTTTCGAGTCAAATTGCTGTCAATAAAAATTTATGCAGAGGAAATAAAATGCTCGAATGACAAAATATTAGAAATATGAAGCAAATGACATTTTAGTGTTTTGTTTGGTTGCTAAGAGAAAGATAAATAAAGTATTTTTTGACTCAGATTGTTATATTTGCTTGTTTATTTCACAAATAACAAAATAATGAAATTTAAATGTTAAAATTTTAATACCAACAAGGGCAACCGTGTATATAACTACCATTGTTTTATCAAAGTTATTGCTGGAAAACTTTCCTCCTCAATGAAATGAAGCATTTTAATAGGTTCAAAATTATGTGTGTGAAATTTTCTATGGTGTTCTTGTGCCTTTCCGACGTCGCATAGTCTTCGCAAAAACGCGAGATTAATAAGCGGGACACGTGTAATTTCAAACACAGCGACGCCGAGAGTCGCTACGGATTACAGAGTGGATTACTGAGGTCCGTTTTAAAAATAAATAATTAATCGTGCAATTATGCATGGCACAATATCTCACTCGACCTCTGGCACCGGGCTATGTAATCCCGGTGTTGCTTTGTCACCATTATTAGCGAAATAAATATGACAATGCTAGGAATATAACGGCTACTGTAAAAGGGACAAAGACTGCGGGTCACATTATAACGCGAGTCAAGGACGGGAAGGTTTTTGTTACAGATGCTGATGTAGTGTAAAAAGTGTGCGGATTGCTTGAATTTGTAGTAAAATAGGTCGAGAAATTGTTACTGGGAGCAAACTAAAAACCCAATTACTTTGAAAATTGAATAGAAAGTCATCACCTTTTTTCCAAATTATCTATGAGTACCTACTTAGTTGATAGCAGATAATGGGGTTATTAAAAAAAATGTTGATGATTTTATTGCATAGATAAAATATATGGGTCAATTTGTATTGGCTTTGAAAATTATTTAAAAAGCTTGCACTTTTCATTCATAATTTTGTTCATAAAGTATCGCGGGTCTATTCATTGCTATGACGTATTTGATTCATACGCACACAACTACTCGTATAACATTTACATACACACTCTCAAAAATTACCCAATTCAAGTATAGACAACCCACTAATAGGTCAAATATGAAACGTCAAACATTCAGGCGATTTGTGAACAAAACCTACAAAAATAATAACACAAGAAAGTTACGTTACATGTACAGTACACTGATAAAAATATGTAACTTATTGATATAAATACCAAAAGTTATACTAACATAATAATAAAATTAATGATATCTGAATTTCCGAAGTTCATTGTCACAATAATATAAAACAAAATCGTTCCGTTTATAAACTCGTCAATGAGTAATGTATCAAGATTAGTGTAAGGTGTAAGGTTTGATACAAAGATCGATAAAATGTATGATTCAATGCAAAAAACCAAACACAACACTAACTGGGATACAAGACTCGACACTAGGTTGATCACGAAGCGTTTCGATCTTTCGATCATCTTCAGTCACCTGAAGATGATCGAAATATATAATAATAATTCAATTTTTCATAGAAATAGCGTAAACAAACATAGTTCAAAGTTTGTCTGCCAGATTTTAAGTATATGGGTAAGTTATCGGTACTCATTCAGAATGCCTCGTAAAATACTAAACATACACCCAATACACGACGACTGGTGTATCAGATACATCACTCAAAGGAGGTTTGAAATTTGAAGTCGTTTTTAAAATATTATACCTCTTGAACTAATCACTTATGGAGCATAAAATATACATCTACTTATCATGATCGACGTATTCTTTCAAAAAAATATAAAATTGTGAAACAACTCCATTGCACACACTGTAATTTAATATCTATACCGAACAAACAATGTTTATGAAAACATCTGATTGTTCTGATTCAAACCTTAATACTTGATTGAACATCTGAAATGTCGATTCCTAATCACCGACACTACAGCATATATTTGTTTATTAATAGCGGGATTGGAACTTTAATAACGCAGCGACAGTAACAATAGACTAATTACGTGAGATAGGACGTCCCTTTGTCTCGAAACCAAACACAGTGCCCTGTGCAACACCACCACAAACACAGTATACATATCATTGGCATTCAATATTCAATCAAGTTACATTCAGCCGACATTCAGTGATGCACATGCTCATTGTTATTTATGCGAGGATGAACACACAGCTTCCAGGGAAGTAATTATATGCTGGCTGATTTGCCAGGTACGTGTAGAGGCGATTGCTAACACTAATAATAATAACGTTAAAGATTATAGAGTTCATGATGGAAATTTTCGAATATTAGTCTTAAATATATTTATTAATGCCTACCTTTCAACTAACTGTTTAGCCTTCATCAGGGCAAAATGTGGTTACTTGCTAGCTGTACAACGATTTTTTTTTAAACTTGAAAAAGTTTTAACAATTTTAAAATAATTGGTTTGTAATGATCTATTTATCAGTTACAAGAAAAATAAATGATAAAAACAATCTAAATGATACGTTCGTATGGTCTTAAAGAAATGACAATATTAAACTTTATATTACTGTTGATTCCTGTATGCATAGAATTAATGTAACTTTAGCAAATATTCAAATTTGTTACTTGAAATTGAACAATTACAGACCAATGCTTCTTCGAAGACAGTTGATGATGTTAATATAGACTATTTGAAAATATTTTTAGACCGCTGCTTATAAAAATATGTTCCTGCAAACATAAATAATTTATTAAAATTTCAATTTTTAAGCGAAATTCTCTCTAAATGTCAATTTTTTTTACATTGATTTTTGTTGTATGTTTTTCTATATTCAAAATTTTTGCTTTTGCAAGTGATGATACAAATGAAAAATTACAAAATTTTTGTTGATTGCTAATAAAAAATCAGTTAATCGTAGAAAAAATGTTGCATTTATACTTCTACGCTGCGCTCTCGTACTACAATATCTAGCCTCAATCTGCAAAAAATAAATTTCAGACTATTGGATATGCTAAAAAAAAAACCGAGAAGATCTAATGGCTTATAGAGAGAAGTATTCCTAAATTAAACACAAACATTAACAAATGTATTTTTCATTAATAGTAGACAAAATCAGGGTTGTTCACGTAGTCTACGCATCGTAGATTACGTGTAATTTTACGCGTAGACAAACATGTAATCTACGCATGCAGTATTTATGTAAACAATATAACTAGTCTAGTAGACAAAGCACAAATCAAACAGAAAACGAATAAAATTATAGGTTAGATTTTCTGACAATTGAGTTATTTACATACTTTACGCAAAATTTACATTTTGTCTACATTTTACATAGTTTACGCAAAATTTACGTGCAGACGTACAAAATCATACATAATCCTGGACAAAATAGTATATGTTCATAATAAGTATATGAACTTAAAAATAATTTTAAATAATTTTATAGCGTAAAAGTGTAAGGTAGTATTAAATCTAAACATTATTTTAGAATTAAGAACTTTAATAAATGAGTTTCATATTCGTGGAAAGAAAACAATGTATAAGCAACTGAATATGTTAGCATATTTCAACTTTTCTAAAAATGTAAAATTTTCCATCTGTTCGTAATTTAGTTTTTAGGTCTTAGTGGTAAAATCTCTCGTCGCGATGATCAGCGGCTTGCGAGGGCGAAAGGAAATAGAGGGAAAGACAAAGCCAGGAGCATAAACAGAGCACCGCGTCGCTTAAAGGTTTGTTTACACTAGCACAGCCAACTTCAAACGGGAATGGAATAATTGACTTATCGTAGATAAACGTATTGAGCTTTCCTCGTCGTCGCGAGCATTCGCGAGGGCGACAGATGTCGTAATTGTCGCGCTTACACTTAAGTCAACACTGCGGTAGTTTGCCACAGTAAAAATTTCATCAAAGCAGACATTTCTGCGCGATAAAAACTTTTTTATAAAAAAATCTCTGAGCGAGTAATGGCTATATCGCAACTTGAGCTAGGGCTGCACGTGTTTTTTTCTTTGCACAACTTTTTAAAGGATTTGTAGACTTAAAATACCGACATATATCATGTTTTATGCTACCTTTTTGGTTAGGGGGAATAACATATGTTTTATGGCTGGTAAAAAATTGCATGGAAGGTAGACTATATTTTACATAATTTTCTTTCAGATTCGTAAAACTTATAAAAATGTCAACAGCGCCAGGAAAATATACACGAAGTAAATTAATTAGTGCTGTGCACATATTCTGTGTTTATATATTTTAATGAGATTAAAAGTCAGGTACGTTGAGACTGTCTGTGGAGCTTGCAAATTAGGTTCGAACCCAGACATGAGACATGTACCTACCTACTTTTCACTAACAAAATATGTAGGAAGTAGCCATAAGTTAACGGCTGGTAACCGCACATACGGTTAAATATAATCTATACTGATGATTGATAACATGCAAGGCTTCCACCAAGGATTCGAACCGAAAAAATTGGGGTTCAGTTTTGATTAACTCTCTTAACAGATTTATATTGGTTTTGGTTTCGGTAAATTAAAATTAAAAATTTCGGTTTCGCTACGATTTCGGTTTTTAACGTTACGGTTTTTTATGATTTCGGTGCCAAATTAACTTAATTTAATTTCAACATAAATACACATTGAATATATAAGAATTTACATTGATAAGGTAAAATATTGTAGAAGTCAAAAAAGTATGAAATAATTGTATTATTTTAGTTGAGCTTCAATTCAAACACTTATAAATTATGGTTTTAGAACCGAAATAATATCAGTTTTAAAACCGATATAATATCTGTTCCGTTACGTTTTCGGTTTACAAATTAGTTGATTTTTCGTTTCAGTTTTCGGTTTCCATATTTAAAAAAATAAGTATTGGTTTCGGTTTCATGAAATGTTAAATATCGGTGCGGTTTTCGGTTACGGTTTCGTTACGGTTCAGGTTCCTGGCTTCCAACACCTAAATTTGGTAAAAGGTATGATAGATGTATAAGTAAGTGTATTTACATAAATAATATTATTCGAAGTCAAAATTATTATTTTTAAATTTTCGTTGCTTATCCAATGGTTAAAAAATCTGCTTGTGTTTGTATCAAATTGATATTTTAAAAATATAATTCCAAAAAGGTTTTTAAGAAATATTCTAAAATTTGAAATAGGCAAATAAACTTAACTATAGCATAAAGTGGGCAATAAGAAGTAGATTAGACAGTAAGATTTTAATGCTATTTAATTTTGTTATTTTATTTTCTCCACTAGTCAGTGACCTTTAATCTTCCGGTAAATCTAAGAATAAAATCCTAAAATTGTCTTTCTAAAATTATTCTACCACAATGTGTTCTTCTGTGTTTTTGTGCTGTTGTATTTGATATAATATTCCAAGCCATAAATACGTTTTTATAGAAAGCGGTAAACCAGACAATAAGTCAAATCTCCGTTATGAGGTAAATATATTTCATTGTTCTTGCGCATAAATCATTTGTTAACTTTTCGCATTTGAGCTTTGAGAGAGCGTTTCATTTATACTATTTCAATGTGAGAAACACAAGCGTACAATATAATGTTATTCTTAATGTAAAGGTGGTCCACGGAAAAATATTATTTGATTCATTATTTTACAAACATTTATTACTCGTTTTTTCTCCAAATTAGTTATACGAGTATGCAATGAATAAATCAGGAACTGCTACTGCTACACCTCTAAACGCGTAATATTTTGTTACGGAAACGGGATCCTTAATTATCAAATATTATATATAGGTAAATCTCCTTAAGTACCTACCACTGGAGATGACAATTCGTTTTGTGAAATTATCAGAAGATGTCATGGATACTAACAAACAATTTTCAAAAAATACCTTTTGTGGCCTGATTAAAAAAAACTGCTTTGGCCACCACAGTACTTCCTCGACCATAAATTTATCTTTGGCGGTGTCAATGTGACAGCTGTCAATGTCAAAGTGACACCAGTCATTTAGTGACGTATAATATTTGAGATTTTAATTGCATTTATTACAAGTTATAGACATAATACGAGCAATATGTAAATTAAATTAAGTATTAATATTGAAAGTGCAAATGTTTACAATATTTTATGAATTCCAATACAAATGTAAAGAAATTAATTAATATAATTAGTACGTACCACTGATTGTAATAAGCTCATTAAAGAATTAAATTTTTTGTAAAAATCTTAATTATTTAAAAATTCGTTCAAGTTATCGTTCGTATGTACAGACAAACCGATAGACTAACATTTTAAAAAATTATGTTCTTTTTGGATTCAGAAGGATTTAAAATGTGAAGATTAATTAAAACTCAAACTGTCAAAAAATCACAATTACAATACTTCCCCTGTTATGTAAATACTCCATTTATAAACCATCCACTATAGTGAAAAGTCAAAATTTAACAAATAAGGTTCCACAGGATGAAGACGGTCAATTTAGATTATGTGAACAGCTCAGCAGTGCTTGGTACAAAGATCTACTTGGTACCTTAATAGATAAACTGGGACTTCGCCTAAATACGTAATTTGATAACATTTATTAGCATTAGAGCTCTGTTTTCTACTTTTAAGTCTATGCGAAACTTATATTTTTTATCTTGATTATTTACTTGTATTTCGAAAATATAAAGATAATGGCCGATATGGCATTACTAAAATACTTGAGTGCTAACGCGAAGACAGTGCAAAAGCAAATAACTAATTATCTGAATGTATTATAAATATGAATATGCTTCTAATAATATTAAATGGCGTATTTAATAGTTATTTACAAACCAAATGCGGGAAGATTTGGATCCCACATGAGCGGATTTTTTGCGGAGCGGAGCGGAGCGAGGGTTTCATTTACGCGAATACTGGGATGGTGTCTTCCCGCAAGAGGTTTGTACAATGTTTTTTGTAACGAATAAAACTATAATCCAATACATTCAAGTTGTAGATGTAGTCAGGAGGTTGATTCTATAACTTTACAAGACTGTTGTACGAACGCAGCTATTGTAAATAATGACGTCATACTGTCTAGTAATTTTTAACCATCGTGTTGGCAAGACCCCGTTACTTACTAGATTTATGTTGGCTATACTACTAGCATGCACATCTGACAGCCAATTTAAATTTTAAATGATGTATATACAAAAAAATATTATTGTATGAAGATAAAAATTCATTACACTTAACACAAGAAAACGTTTTGATATTTAAATAATAATACAAATACACGAAGAGGTTAACTCTCAACAAACAATGACAGCCAAACTTTCAAAGAGAGAGACAGATATCTTGCAGCGTACGTACAACACCTACCGAGCTGTTGTAACTTATTTACAAGATATCGCAAGTCATGACGTCATTATATAGGTTCTACAAAAATCCGCTAGGCGCTCCAGCATCGTCGGTCTTGTAAATATGAAAGTTATGGTCTTGTAAAGTTATAGAATCAACTCCCTGGTCATTAAATTTGAGGTTACGATGCTTTTTGTACTCACTACTACCAATAGATGGCGCGCTGCACACAAGTTTTATTTTTAAATATTGGCGGTTTTCGGTGGTCTTCACTAATTATAATTCCCGGAAGTAACACTTTATAAACTAAATTTTATTATTTTTAAGATGTTTTTACTCTGAAATGTCTAGAAAGGCCAGTGTTATTTGCATTTTTCCTGATTGACTGCACTGGGAAATTGACATTTCCGATTGTCAATTGCGTGTTTCATATGTCACTTCCTAGGTGATGAGTACAAAAAATACATTTTCGATTATATTAACAATTCGATTATAAGAATTGCCCTGGTTTTTATTAGTTCATATAACCGAGCGCCTACTGTATATACATCGGAGAAGTAAAAAGGTTGCCCAATTTTTGAATATACTCAACATAGATAACTGTATCTCCTACCTGGTTTAGGAGTGTAGATATTCAAGAACAAACAATCCTCGCTCTGGTTGGTGAGGTGTTGCGCCAGCTTCTTGTACCTCTCTCTCCGCTCCTCGATCATGTTCTTCATCACTGGGAGCTTCTGAGGACAGACGGGGCCGTGCGTGTAGGCGCGGAGGAGGTTCGGCTGCCAGGCGGGGGCACTACGTGGGGGCATGAACCGCAGCCCCCCGCGGGGGGCCGCCGCGTAGGGGATCCCGAGGTACTGCTGGCAACTCTCGCCGCTGTGGGTGTCCACCACGATGCCCTGGACTTGACCCTGGGAGAGGTGAATCACGGGGGTTAACTCGGGCGTGTACTTTGAGTGGGGGCTGAAACAAGAGAAGGATTAGGATTGTTGATTATGATATCAAATTTCCTAGTTTCTATTGAGATTATTTTTCTATAAAGTCAATGTTCGCGTCTAAGTTTAAACCTTTCTAATGTAATATTGTCACATTATGCCAAACTCATGCATTCAGAAATTAGAGCTGATTAAACACAATAATTTAAGAAAATACAAAAAAATAATTATTTTTTTTGTTTAAATTTTGGCTAAACTAGGACCTCCAAAATTTTAAAAATTGTACTGTAGATTGAAAATAGTCTTAAGAATTGAATGCTTCAGACCGGAAGTCAATATTTTAATGTGTTGAAAAGTTACAGTCGTTTTTGTATATTATGACATAAAGTAATGCCATAATTAAATTTTTTAAAAGCGTTCCTTTTTCTTTCGGCCGTAACTTTTGAACTATTGATCGGAGAATTTTTTTTTAATACCAAAGTTCTAGGAAATTTTATTCTCTACAATTTTTATAATAGATTAACATCATTAGAGCCATAGAAATCTAGATAATCTCGAAAAACCGAGTTTTGTGACCTTTGACCTCGAATAACTTACGACGCAGACACGAGATTTTATGAGACTTTTGAGACAACTTCTAGAACGCAAAAATGAAGGTGTATACGAGTTTCCAGCTTATTATCTCTCATTCCGAGGTTGAGCCCATTTTTTTGCTAAAATGACTGGACTATAGGGCTGCCTGAAACCAGCCCAAAACAAGTACTTTGCCACATCCTAGCAATGCAATGTCATTTTGAAGTTGAAAAATACTGTAAAAGTGTTGCGAGTAAACTGTCAGATTATTATTGACTTCAGGATAATGTTTTTATAAACATTTAACAGAGATAGAATGGATCTGCAATGTGCCTCTTTAAAATTTTAAAAATAAATTTCTATCATGAGATATAACCGTGTAAATTTTGCATAAATTGGAAATTTGTTTGAGTTTTTCGGAATTATTATAATCATGTTAGTACAATTTTTTAATAAAATTTTTAAAAAAGCACAGCTATTAATTTATTGATCCTCTAAGTATATAATCCTTGTTGGAATGGAATTTTATCATTCTGTACTGGCCACAAAATACTCGCTATGTCGGGGTCTCTGAAATCATCGAATTTATAAGTGACTTATAATTAGTATTTTCTCTTATAAAGACGATTAGGTGTTGGAAAATTGAACAATGTGTTTACTTAAACGATAATTTTGTTATTCTAATAGTAAACAATAACTGGTACACATTTCATTTTCTGAGTACTATCAGTGTTCAATTATTGTGCAAATGTTTAATATTATTAACAAGTGTAGGAATTATAAATGGATATCTGGTTGAAGTACTCTGAATGCAATTATTGTTATGATTTCCATAGGTACCTACATGTGTTTTAAAATAATGAATAAAAATAATAACATTATTGGAGATAAACTTTATTAATAATTTCAATTTTGTTTTATGTTAATATATTTATATAATTGAACGTTATTTGTGTTTTAATATAATTAAAATTAAAATTAATTTTCGTATTTAAACTACGTTAAACAAAATACCTATATGTTTGTTTAAATTTATTGTTATAATTTAAAAATTAATTAATTTTGTGAGTGATTAATTAACAAATTGTTTGAATTGAATTAGCAACGGTCCTTTAGTCTATGCACTCAAAGTATTTATCAAAATTAATGTTGCACTGTGCATCTCTTTGACCCTTGACATTTTGCAAAGTTCAATATAATTTTTATTTCACAATTAAGGAAAATAATCCAACACAAAAGCCCAGCAATTCCAGCATTTTTGCCGAGTCATTTAATTCCACCAACTGGAAATTTTAGATAAAGCGTCTATAAAAGTTTTAAATGATTGAAGTTTGGTACTCGATATACGCTGTAATTCCGGTACTTCCACTCACTATAAAATTTGTAAGAGGCACTTGGGTCAAGAGTAAGATGCGATATACAGACACTGATATGAGAAGTCGAGTATCACCTTTTCCAATCCTTTCGCAATAATTGCAACTCTAATAGCATTAGATTTATTACTCGAAGAGTTATCGACGGAGAAAACACGGAAAATTTCAGACGTAAAAATTTATAGTTTCAGCAAATAAATGTAAGTTTACTTTTGTTTATTTTTGATTCAGAGGAAATTATTACTTGTGTAGTAGGTACGTTATGCATTATGGTAGTACTATTGTATTGACACATATTATATCTTTTATGAATCGTATAAAAATGACCTACCTTAAGCCTGCAAAATCATAATTACAAATAGGTATTAATTTTTCAACTTTTTTTTTATTGGTCAAAGTACTGCCGATCTATCAATCGTTGAAGAATTTTGTTCAATTAGCTCGAAATGTTAAAACAAATTTGTGAACTGAAATATGTTGGGCGTAAGTTCTGCAACTTTAAAAATTATTTATTTGTTGTACTACCAACTCGTATTTTTTATCATTTATTTAGAATTGACATTGAATAATAATAATATAGTTTATGCACGGTCGTATCATAATTTGTCAATTATACACGAATTTCTGTGACATAAACGTCATATTATAGCCCGTGGGACTGTTTATATCGCAGTGCGCCATAATGAAACGTCAAATCATCATAATGAAAACAGTTAAAATTTTCAATTATTCTCATGTAAACTACTAATATAATTCTATAAATAATCATTTTCTGTAATTAGTAATACATTTTTAAAGTTAAATACTCTCATTTTTACTTACATTTAACATAAATTATCTTGTAAATGTTTAAATTCAATAATGACAACTTTGACATTTGGATTTATGTTTATTTTCAGAATGTTTTTGGTATCTTAGCAACAGTTCAAGAATTTATGAATTTTTGGTTCTTTGATCTATTTAGACAGTTAAAATTAATAAATTTATTTAATATAAAATGTATGTACCACGGGCGTAACTTGCTTTTATGGCCTTTGACGTGTTTTTAGCCCTCGGCTGCGCTCGGGCTCAAAATCACGTCTCACGCCGTAAAAGCCTCCTTACACCCTTAATACATAAATAACTATTATGTACGACCAATGTATAACTTGAACATAAAATGTGTGATGTTTGCTACATAATTCCATATATTAATCCCACAGGAAATAATACCAGGGAATAATAGTTAGTATTCCCTCCTCTGCACCAATCAAAAAATTACTTTGCCTGAATCAATTTCTCCATGTAAATTATTTTTAAAAAGCATTGCAATGTTTAATGATGTATAACGGTGATAGAGAATTGACATTTGGAAATGTCAAAATTTTTGCATATTGATATTTAATTTATTAAAATACTATTATACTCGTACGTAATATTTAAGTCGTAGATAAAGTACAGTATACAACTCGCTATAAGAGCTATTATTCCCTCAGATGATTAAAACCCTCGCTTACTTTGCTCGTTCGTGTTGTAAACTTCATCTTCAGGGATAATAGCATACATAATAGCGTTGTTGTATAATATACTATTATCTACGAGTAGTGTGTAACATGAACATTATGTTGTGATGTTTACCATAATACCATAAATTAATTCCGCAGGGAATAATAGTTAGTATTCCCTCCTCTACACCAATCAGAAAATTACTTTGCCTGAATCAATAATTGCTCTGTCCAATTATTTTTAGAAAACATTGCAATCTTTTATGATGTAGTTATTAAATTGAATTAAGATTCTGCGATATACCTAACAATAATTACTTCATATAAGTACCATACCTAAACCTTAGTAATATATGGTTATTTTGCTTGATTAATACATAATAAAATCATACTTCACGTTCGTACAAAAAATCCTTCTTACCGTATAAATAACTTTTTTGTCAAAAAGTTATTAAATTTCCGGTCTTATTGCTAGGATACCAAAAATATCAAAACAAAGTTTATAAAATAAAATATTACATTTATAATTATTATAATTATCAAATTACCTACCTACGTAAAATGTACAAGAGCCAAACATAAAATATTGTATATTCAACAGGCATTACTTTGAAATGTAGCCTTCCAATATCTTCATAATGCAACTGATACCCAAACAATTATATTAACAAACAAAAGAATTCAATAAAATTTAAAAGGTAATTTGTTTTTAAATACTACTAATTCAGTAAATACCACTAATTACTTGCTCTATACTCATGCTATTATTTTCATGTTCAAAATTGGAAATAAATACGTTGGTATTATCAGGCGTTGTATTATCGAAATTCTGTTAAATCCAATAGCTTGAATGCCCGAGTACCTACAGTACATTACAGATATTGATATTCAGTTAAGCTTATATTTGCATATAGTAATTTGGTGCTTAATATCACTAAATTCAATGACTAAGGGTTATGACTACATTTCCTTACTATTAACCTGTCTGTGTTATCTTTATTTAACATTATAATGTTTGTTTTATCTCCAGTAGAAATAAATATAGAAATACAAATATTTTCCATACATTTATACGTCTAAATACATCTAAAGAGTGGAATGCATTTTCCTTTTCGCTTTTCAGTGTTTATTTTTAAAACATAAATATTTGCTCGCTGGGTCTAATGGATGCCAATAAACTTTAATTTACGGAAACTGCTTCAAATATAGTTTATTTGCACTGCGCCCGAAGTAATACATTAACTGTTTTGATTTATTTCAGTTAATATTGCAAGACGTTTAATTATTCACACATGTTCATAAAGATTTTACGGGTTTATTACTAATAAATCACACACAATTGCTTTCCCTTATGGGTAATAATAAAGTTTACAGGAAAAGAGTTCTTCGTTCACTTGATAATTAGGTTTGTTAAGTAGGTCCATCGTATGTTTTACACAATAATATTATTCCGAATATTTTTAGCTTGGCATTTTGTCAAAAGGTTTTCAGTCATGGTAATACGTTAAAGTTTAAAAGAGTGACACAAGTTAAATAAATTTGAAATATAATATTTTTCTATTATGTTCTGAAACAAATTTTTATTTTTAAACCTTTGTTCTTTTCTTTTTGACGCACTAGTTCTGCTTGAACAATCCGTAAAAGGTTTTGAAACAGAACACATAGAAGTTTTACTATTAAATGTTACTTTCTAAATTTATTTTTCTCTGTGCTTTTAAAATTTAGTATCTATTCTATAAGTAGAGTCATTAATAACCGGTTTATTGATTCTTAAACCAGTTTAAAAAAACGATTAATTAAACCGGTTAAATATATCGGTTACAAAAACTTGTTAAGTAAACAGATAGTTAGGGAAAATAATATTTATATAAATTTATTTGCATTTAATAACCGGTCAAAATAACCGGTATAAATAACCGGTTTGATTTTGAATTAGTTAGTAATAATCGGTTTTTTGTAAATAAAAATATTGGTTCAGGGTTCGGTGAAAAATCACATTTTTTGACAAAAAAAAGTAAACTAGTTTTTTAAACCGGTTGCTTGCTCTGAGTAGAGTGCAGTATAGTAATAACACCCAAGTTTCATACACTAGTACCTACACTAAATATACCGAATGTCACATCAAAAGATACGGATTGTCATATCAAACCTTTTTTAAAATTATTCAAATGAATCAAATCGGTTTTTTTATTGTATACTACTCTATACCGATCGATGACACACAGCATGTATTATGTAATTTTTTAAAGTGATTTGAAGCAAAATATTGAATAAATTGAATACTTTACAGTTAAGTATTTTTAAATTATTCGTCTTATTTGAAGCCCAGAAAACTGTTGTCCACATATTGCCAAAACAAAATTTTGAATGCGTAATTGCAAAAAAGATAATAGTTAAAGCTAAGATTTTCATTAAATCAAGTTTAAATGATCCCATTTTCAAGATTGAATTGTACAACCGGTTTCCACAAATCAGTACGATATTTTCGCAACATTTAATACAAACAGTGTTGACACAAATGATAAAAAATTACTTGTATCCAAAAGAAATCAAAACTTTAAATGCTTAATTGCAAAAAAAGATAATAGTTAAAGCTAACGTTTTCTTTAAATCAAGTTTAGTTGAATCTCTTTTTAAGCTTGAATTGTACAAACCAGCACGATATTTTCGCAACATTTGAAACAAACAGTGTTGACTATTATATAAATGATAAAAATTCTTACTTGTATCCATACGAATCATACTGCGCGTAGCACAACCCGATCACGCAAAGCCCAATAAACACAATTTTAATCGCCATAACGAAGCCCCATTCACAACACTTAAGAAGCACTAAACACCATAAAATTATCCATCAAAGTTCATCCCATCCTTCGCACTTGGCCTGTTTATCTTATGCAGCGCTTGTCGATACCATTCACTCATAAAACTATCAACACCAAGTCGAAGAGAGAGTTCCTCGACATAACTATCTCAATTTTAAGTAAGATTTGCTCGTCAAAATCGCCCTAAGTGCATCAGGAGACTCTTGGATAGCTACTGGCTCGTGTATTTGAAAGCGATGGCGATCTATTTTTGACGTAGAAATATTTCAGCGCGTTTGTCGGAGATCTCACTGCACGGGACGGAAATAGATGCAAACATTCACGTGTGCAACACTGTAGATTTAAATGGTTTTCGGTACATTTAGCTTATAACTTTCTCCCTGTTTATCTAAATTTATCACTACTTTCTTTGATTACATTGGGGAGGCGATTTATTGCAGGTGTATCGACTGAGATTTTTTATTTCGAATTTTAATGATGCCAGAAAGATTCCGAGTTGCGGAATAATTAATGGCAATTTTAATGTTGGCACTAATTGCGATAATTATTTTGCAGTGACACTTCACATTAAATATGATAAAGGTAGCCTTTATTATATTAGCTCAAATTATTTTGCGAAACACTTTGTTTACTTCGCAACCTTAATAGTTATTTGTGTTTCATTCCAACGGAAAAAAATAATTTTATCTACGACTATTAAATATTGTAATAATTACTTGTTTGTTTTCAGTTCAGTAATACTAACTTTATTGGTTTAATTGGGTACCTCATTAAATGCATTAATTTATTAGCCGTACAAAAAGTATAGTATTTAATTTATAATTAAGATGTTCTACTACTACTTTCATTCTTTTGAGTAGGTAATTGCCAGCATCGTTAAGGGGACCGTACGTTAGTACATTTTGTGCTGGATTTTAGGAGGTAGATGGGCCTCTTTAGTAACTTCGTACCAGTGCTGTCATTGTAAAATCAGAAGAAGGTATACGCTATATGGACTGTAAGAATCAAAGGGTATACGCCAGTAGCGGAGCGTGACTCCTAAGTTAGGTGTAGTAAGTCAAGATAAAATGCTATAAACATAAAAACAGTAAATATTATTTTCATTTGTTTTCTCTAACGCACAGAAAATATTCAACAGTCTAATATCGTTGGGTAACGGGTACCTATACATGCTATTGGTTTATGATTCATAGTGAACGCGATTGCCAATAAATAAAAAATTCGCTTACCCAATCTCCGCACAAAATTATGGCGAGAAAAATTAATTTGAATCGTTTATAGACAAAAAATGACGTGAAATTTAATGACATAATTTTCTCTACTCTTCTAAGAATTTTAGATTTCAGGAAATTAATTTTGATATAACGGATGTGAATAAGAAATGAATTGTTAAATATTATTTTAAGTATTTGAAAAAGCAAAGGATATACGCTATTCGTTCAAATCAAACCACAGGGTATACGCCGTATACCGCCGTATACCCTCCATGACAGCCCTGCTTCGTACTAATCCACTCACTACGCACAATATTTTGCATGTTTTCTTTAACTATCTTACGTATATATCAAAAGGTAAAAACTGTTGTTAATCCATATTTCTCTTTCAAGGTGAAGTTATCAATAATTTAAGAGTATCCTGCTACAAATTTGTCCGCGTCAGTGGTTAGCGCAAGAGAAAAACATTTCATACTGTCATCTTCATCTCTCTGGACGATATGTCAAGTTATTAATGTCAACTTCTTACAGTCGGGATCTGCCGGCCAATCCAGGGATCGCGTGGTCTCAGGGCCTCGGAGTGGTTAGAGTGACACGTCGCGACGGCGCCGGCGCCGGCGTCAAGTCCTTGTCTCGGTGTCAAACAGACGCAGGTGGTTTAAAAGGACAACGACGCCAGTTTAATAAGGGTTGGTTTGCTTCATTTTTTATGAAGTTCTAAATAAATAAACATGAAGGGTAAATGTGAATATTTTTCGAGTTGAGGAGTGTTATTGTTACGGGTTAAAGATGATGTGGAGGGGTTATAATTTAATACGAGGGATATACCTACTCATTTTGTATTCATCAGGGATCACTGAAATTCTACGAGATTACTTTGTCCAACTAATTGCTTTAAAAGTTTTTTTTTTCTAAAATTATTATTACATAATACAATGCAGAGCTGGACGCGTGAGTAAATTTTCGTAAACATTTTACGTTTGACTCACGATCACTCACGCTCACGAATTTATTTTTATAGTCAATTACGCACGACGGATCACGGTCGGGTCACGTAACAATATTTTTATGAAATCGAATAATAATATGTTAATTTAGATCCTCAAAATCGTTGTGAAAAGTACAACTTAAGCTCTAATTTTTTTGAAAAATTAGAGCGCTTCCTGTGCACTCGATCGCTAACGAGTATTGCCGAATTAGCCAGTTGTTTCGTTTTGATAATTTTACAAATTATGTATTATGTCGTTATCTCGTGACTCGTGATTTTTTATCCACGACCTAGAAAAAATCACTCACACCCGATCACGCACGTTACATTTTGAGGCACTCAAGCTCACTCCCAATCACGATTCAAAATTTAAAAATTGCTCACGTTCACGCAGGTCACGTCGTGACCCGTCGTGTTACATCATAACCCGACAAAATGCACGATCTGCGCCCAGCTCAATTCAATGTTAATTTTCAGTTAACATGAAGCTAGATTTTGTTCCAAACTTACATAATTGCTTTTACAAGCTGGAACACAACATTTGCGAGGCATTACTTAAATAAATTTAGTGAAATATGCTGCGTACAAACCGAAGTCTAGTAACAGCCGGCCCACTGACGTCATTTACCCTTTATCTCATTTCCGCCTTTAGTAGGTACATCAAATGTATTATCGAATTAACGACTGTTAACTGATGTGCATTTGTAGATATTATATAGGTATCTACTGATGAACTGATGACTTACAAAATAATAAGTAATTATGTAAAGTCGTTAACAAAGTGTAGTATTCTGCTGGCGGCTCATGTCATTTTTCTGATTAATTCCTATAATTGTTAAAGTGACGTTAAATAATAAACTCTATTTTTTGCTACTGTTCCGAAATACTCGATAAGTAGTCCAATGTTTCAAATAATCTGTCCACACCACCTTTCATTTCCCATTCCAGTCAGTAGGTACAAAAACATCTTAAATTCAATGACCAAACTAACCCAAAGATTAAGCCATTCCGTATCACCGTATCCAAATTAGCCATAAAAAATTACCCTCAAAGGGTTGAAAGCTCGACACTGACAAATATTTGAGTTGATACACGGGCTGGCAGATTTTGCATGGAATTAATTGAATCCCAGTGATTTGAGCGAGGTGGCCGAGGCGAGGTGACATTGCGACGGAATCAATTCCGCGTTATTGACGACAAAGACGGAGGGACATTTGTCAGCGAGGTTGACGGAATACGTTGTTGATCTTGTACGAATGAGCTTCTGACGTTTCCATTATCCCGGCGAAAGCCGCCGTCGCCTGCTGAGACTACAGAGCAAAAACATGCGAGCATCGCTTCCGTGCCGGTTACTTCACTGCTGGAATATTTGGCGCTTTATTTGAATGCTATTAAAGGAAATATGTAAATGGAAGAAACTTTGGAACGCTTTACAGTTTACGCACTTTATTATTTTTATATGTCTGTAATGATTTTGCTTCGGGCAAGATTTTTTGTTTGAGAAAAGAGAACTTCTAAAGATGTTTAGAGACTCGGGCATGAGCCCTAAGCCGACTGAAAGTATTCGTCAATTCGTCTATTTAATTTTTTGCTGCGTATGTCTGGCACAACCAAAATTCCGAAATATGTTAGTTTAGTTTTATTTAAACTAATACTAAAGAATATTCTTACAATGAATGGAGAAATATGTGGTAGCCGCTTACTTAATTTCTTAAGAGGCGCTTTTGTTTCAAATCGTATCTCAGTTTCTTGTTTTGTTTTTCGAAACGAAACTCTTATAAAGGTGCCATACCATAATTTATTTATAAAAAAATCTGCTGTGGCCACCACACGACCTCTCGCCTAATTCTGCTTATTCTACTAATCTAATAAATAGTTTTACTTACATTTTAATAGTTTCATCTTCATGTAATATGTAAACGATAATGTAAACCAATATGCAAGCAAAAGATGTCAACTGTACTGTCACTGTCATAATAATTCAAATTTTATGTAGAAACAAATTTCATATCATGGACAACAAGATAGAATATTAATTGTACTTTATTTTATTGTTAAATACTTCCAGATTCAGCAATTTGTATTTATAATTAACTGTACACATAGATAATCACAATTTCTTTTATTTTTAATTGCAAAAATTGTCATAAATAAATAATGTACCAATATATTTAAGGAAAACTTTTCCAAACTTCTAAAAGTACTACTTCCGGTTTGCAGATTTCTACCAAAATCTTATCCGGTGTTAAGATACTTATCAAAACCTTAAATAAGAAATTTGGTTATAAACGGTTTGATACTTTTTAAGTTATCGTGGACGAAAAATCCTCGGTTCATACAAACACACAAACACACACACACACACACAGACATCATCGTGAAAATAGTAAATTCGTATTCTAGAGACCCTGAAACGTGCTTATCCACCAAAAACTCATACTCGAAAATTTTGACCCATTACAATACCTCTCTTATAGAATATGAGGCGAGAGGTAAAAACATCGGATTTGGGCAACACATAACCTCTCGCTATACTCTACTATTTTTATTTTACTAATACAAGTAAGTTTAAGGATCCTGTGTCGGTAACAAAATATTCCATGTTTAGAAGTGTAGCAGTTTCTGGTTTAATCATTGCACATAACCAGGTTGTGAAATAATTAATCCAGGTTTATGCTCAGTTGAAATTTTGAAAAAATCTTTGTATCCATATAAAATATGAATGAAATAGTGTGTTTTAAGCAATTATAAGCAGTTTTGGGAGTAAAGGAATACAAAGCACTAAAAATTAATTAGTAAGTATGTGTTAATTTGAAGGCATAAAAAATATTGTAGATTTTAAAAGAATTATTTTGACATCTGTGTTCGGTAGGTTATGTACTCTGAAGTTGAATTATTATTTGCCTACAATCAACATTTCGCTAAAATTATAAGTGAATAAGTTTAAATTACATATTGATTTTCTTAGTTTAATATGCGGCAATTAAATTATCCAAGATCTCATTTATATGAGATAATATTGAAGATTTTAATTACTTTACTAAAACCGAGTAAAAAGTACAAAAGGCTTAGTACAAAACCCGACAAACCATTTTTATCCAATTTAAATTTTTTTTCATTCCAGGGCTATTTATCTTTCACAAAGTAAAATTAAAATTAGCAGTAAATAAAAATCAAACCCCAAAGAAAATATGTTGTTTTAGCTTGAAAAGGGCAATTCTTTTGATCTCATCGCATATCCGCTGTCGACTTCAACCCCTGGGGCGCTAGCTTCGATAGCACGATGTACGAACATCGCTGAGGCGAATTTTACTTTGGAATTTTGTATGCCTCGTCCAGCGTTTTGCAAAGCAATTACAACGCCGCGGCATTGAGCCCGCGATGGAGACACGTGTATGGTGGTATGTGGTATTGATTTGTACTTTAATCAATGTCGCCACTGCTAAATTGCTTCACAGGAGTTTCCACGAGACTTGCAAGGAGAAGTGACGAAGTGAAGGAATTATTTTTCTCTTCCTTCTCCGATTGCATTTATAAGATTTACGAGGTGAGCTTTTTGTCAGGTTTTCCTCAGCACGAATGGAAATATAAAACAAAATATAAAATGTAGTTGCTTCCTGTCTCATGTTACCAATACGTTAACTATTATAACACAATTGTTTAACAAGAGTACCTGGCAAACTGCTTTAAGTGTGGGTACATAAATTCATTATATCTTGACGTGCTGAGGTGGGTACCCGGCGTTGCCCGGATTAAAGATATTTGATTGGTCAAAAGAGACCTTAATGCAAAATTTCATAAGAATCGGACAAATGGTCTAAATTTTATATTTTTAACTCCACTTCTAATATGGTCCCATAGAATTACATACCTTAAAATTCTACTCTGGCCAAAAAGACCTGTATGTAAAATTGTAGATTTTTTTGTTTAACCCCACCCCCCACCCTTTATAGTCCAAACTAATTAAAACATAATAATTTATGACTCGATTTAAAAAAAAAATCTTTCTTATTTCATTCAATGATATATACCGAGTTTCGTTACAAAAGGAACAAAAATTGTGTCCATAAGAGCGATTTTTAATTTTTACCCCACAAATGAATGTTCACTGGAATATAACAAAATAAAATAATTTAGAATCTTTTCTTAAGCCTATCACAGATGATTTACTTTATTTTGTTATTTGTTCATTATTTGAATAAAAAAACTATTTTTACATTACATAAATTAAAGTGAGGTGAAGTATTTTACTTGAGTTGAAAATGGCAATTACTCTCTCAAACGACGAAAGGACAATTGCCTTTGATTTATGAACTATAGTAGAGGCACATGGATTCAGACTTGGTACGTCATCAAAATAAATAATCTATAAATACCTATGACGCTATGATTATGGTCTATGTCGTCATAAACAAAAATTTTACTTGTAAAACTGTCGATGACGACATAGATCATAGTCATAGCGTTATAGCCATTTATATGCCATTTCTTTTGATGACCTCGTTCGATTCCGTGCTTATAGTTATACTTATTATTATCTTAAACAATTTGGTCCGTTAACTCTGAGTGAATAATTTAATATAAAAATCATTGTAAAGTCACCAGGTTCATTCCTTTGTAAAAATTTTTAAATATTTTTAAACCAACATAAAACCCTACATACTTAATTTTGTTTGTTGGAATAAAAGCATGATTGCATCTTCTGAACGGTAATAATATCCTTCTCAGTAAAAAAAATAATTGATACTTGGAACATTCATCACCTGCTTAATCTACTAAACCGTGAAGGTCCCGGCCCTGCTACATTTCGCTGCCTGCAGTCCTTTTGACGCTGACAAATTTCTTAATTTCGTCAGTCCACCTTACAGCGGGTACGTTTTCTCAGTCGTTTTTCTGTGTCCTTTAGAACTTGGTCCAGCACTTCTTTACTTTATCGCATCAGCGATCAGTTTTCCTCGCAAAAGAGAGTGTTGTAGAGTGGTCAACCATTTTATTTTTTCTAATCATCAAATATCGTTGCTTGTAGTCATTTATTAGAGACTAATTAATGAAGGACTTAGAGATTCATTTATTACCTTTTTTGTACAAATAAACTTTCTTTCATTTGGTTTTGAATAATCTTTGTAAAGTAAATGCTATAATCTTTAAGATCTAGATTTAAGGGAATGTGCACCAAGTATGAAATGTATAAACATAATTTTGTATGTATTAGAGCGTTCTTTTTAAAATGAAACATAGGGAATCAATTAACCTGTATTATTCTTATAGTGTTCTTATACAATATAAGATAATTGGGCAGGCTGTAATAGTCGAAGGGACAATTTCAACATAAACTTTTAATTGTTCAAACCATAAATCGTATTTCCAGGAAGCAGCAGTGTGACACCAATTTATTAACAAATTCAAATTTATTCTCTATGTTTCATTAAGAACGCTTTAAAACATTGCTGTCAAATTCGTAACCCATGTTTCACATTAAAATAAATTCACTGTATACTAACATAAGATAACTGCAACAATCACATAAGTATACCAAACTAATATGATATTTAAAGTGATTATGTAAGATTTAGATTCGCTGTAAAAATTAACCTTTAAATAATACTAGCTGAGGTGGAAGATTAAAGAAAAGTACCTTAAAACCTGCTGGTCAAACCGACAGTCATTCAAAATTTCATAAGTATCGGACTACATTTTATTGAACCCCCATTTCTAATTGTCTCATCGAATTAAAACAAAATGCAAAATTTCATCATAATTTTACAAACGGTATAGATCTTGTTGTTTAACCAGCACCCCTAAGTCCAAACAAATTGAAACATAATTTATTATGACCCGATTTAAAAAAGATACAAAAATTGCGTCCGTCAACGCGATTTTTAATTTTTACCCCACCCTTAATGGTCCGATCAAAGTCAAATATACCTTAAAATCTGACCCTACTCAAAAGAAACCTGTATACTAAATTTCATGAGGATTGGACAAACAGTCTAGATATAAATACAAAACAAACAGACAGATAGACAGATATACAAACATTCATCTTTGTATATTAGATTATTTACTTTAATGATATGTTAAAAAATGGCTTTAAACTTAGAAGTATGATTCAGTTTAAATTTGTTTAAGTTGTTGACAGCTTGTCACAGAATGTTAGACCCACGTCCGTATTAATCAAATTTATGATGTGTACCGGATCTTCTCATTAATACAAGAAAATGTCACAACTGCAAACATCAAACTTGAAATATAAATATAGTGCCTACCTAAAGCTTCTCATATCTCCCCGCAATTAAATTCGATGAATTCATATTTCCTAATTTGATTTCTTGTTAGATATTAAATTTTGAAATTATAATAATGCATATAAAATTTTATACATGAAATTATGTGAATTTAAAATTGAAGCCATGAATGATCAAAAGCAAGCAATATATTACAAAATGTTTAACATTACTTTATGAAACATACATTTATATGGTAAATGTAAACATGCATTCAGTTATTTACATATATACTACATCAAACCTGCTTCTGACTGATATGACAGACCCCTTTACATACATTCTCAAAACAAATTTTATCTCAGACGTTTTCCAATAGGTATAAACATAGTGGGAGCTAGCAAGTTACCAAAAAGAATAAATTAAACAGTAGGTATGTACCTGCTATTGAATTTTTTAACAAAATTAAAAAAAAAACATTGGCAGCTTTCTTTAAAATTTACCTTACAATATAAAATATTTTTCACCATAATAATCAAAATGTTTGTCCCATGTTTGTTGTTTATTGTAAAAAGTTTACTACAATTTGGATTTTCGTCGATCTGTCGATCATGATTTTGGTAATATTTATTTATGGTTTTGCTTTATGGTCAAAATAAGTTAAAGTAAAACGGATTGTACAAGCGAATTGAATTTTTAAAATAATAACCTATTAGTTTAGTAGCCACTATCTGAACCACTGTTATCTCGGTTAGTACGAGAACACCAGATAGGCGGTTATCTCACTCGCACAGACTTGTCATGCACTGGGATGCTGTGTGACGAAGATGAAATTCCCGCTCGACTTGGCTATCAACTCATCTCACTTACACACGCTTGAAAATCATACGATAAGGATAAGGAATTAAAATACGTTTGTTCAAATGTTGTGGTTACCGGAATAGTGCAGCGAGAAAAAAATTATTTGAAAAGTTGCAATTTTCAATCTAAAATTCAATAAAATACTTACTATCCTAGACTAGCAATGTATAGTAGACACTATAATATTATTTATTCATTATGTATCCAACTCTAACTCTTCTAAATACACTGCCCTTGTTACTTTAATAATGTAAGGTATGAAATTTTTTTATTCCATAGATTTTTACCGAATATTTACCTCCCGCCTCATATTCTATAATAGAGGTAGGTACCATTGTGATGGATTAAATGTTCGAGTGAAGCATTTTTTTATTTTAAATGAAAGATTATGTAATTATTACCTACAATCGGTATTTTATAAATTTTTCTGTATCTGGTATCATTTAAGAATAATTAAAGTAACTATGTACTTATAATTTAGTATTTAGGTATCTTGTAGTAGGTACATGATCGTATAACATTTGTTACTACGTAAAATATAAATGATTAGCTTCTTCTGCAGTTTAAATAAAATGACTTAAATATATTTGTGAGTAACCAGTAATAGTAGTACATATTTTATATATAAATATATTTGTAAAAAGTAAAAAGAATAAAGTAGGTATGGCGGGAGGTCTTGTGGTGGCCACGTCAGATTACAGCAACTGAGGAAAGTAATACAACTGCTTGGATTTCAATATAATAACATTTAACATCTACCATTATATAATTGGGAGGTAATCATATTGAATGGTTGCCATCACAATAAAAAAAACAATTTGAATTGGGTGCAGAACTAACCACTACATTTACGTTCACATGACATAATTTTTATTTTATTTTTGCTGGTAGGTACCTAAACATTTAACAGGTTTCTCTCTCAATTATTATAGAATAGTAGGTGTTATTATAGTTAGTGGAATTTAACCACTTCGGTCGATTCCTTAACATTAACATTTTTTTATAATGAATGATTACATACGAGATTATAATCACAAGAGTTTGTGAACATAATTCTTCTTCTTACATAACTGACGTTTCGGTTTACACTTAAACCTTCTTCAGGGTCTACAAACATACATAAATAATTACAGAAACGTTGAAAGCATTATTGAAAATAGAATAGAAGTAATTAATAATTGATGAAAAAGCGCCGCAATCTAAAAAATTTTTTGTTCAAGGTCAAATACCTTAAAATTGTATTTACAGATATTTTCCATCTTCTTTAAACAAACTAAATTTAAAATTAGAGCGAACTTTACTTATACTTTTAACGACTTTTAATGAGTATAATTAATATTGCACAAATTTAAAATTCATACTGCACTTTTTATTTTCTGCACATTGTCCAGCTGCACGTTAGAATAATCCCTGTTTTTATGAATATTTTAATACTTCTACCCCAGCCAAATTTCCAGCAATGCGTGCACATTCCTCCGTTGCACGGTGCAATTACCCGCCGTCAGGCGATGATGAATGGCCCACCTGAGCTCAGCTCGCTCCGTGAGCCTCCTCGAGCTTATGCGGGAGATATCGCGCCGATAACAAAGGTTAAGAACGCTCGAGAATTGGTTAATCCCGCATCAAGCCCCTCATCATAACGCATCGGCCGATCAGAGAAGAAACCCGGAGACGACCGGTATCAAGATCAAAGCGGTTCTTGCAAGGGAGACAAAAACTGGAGAATCTGCGAGATGATTATTTAGGTGTTATGTGTGAGGGTTGAGAGTGCTAATGCACAAGAGTGCGGGGTTTGTGTCTTTAGACCATCGATATCATAATATTTTACTACGTAATGGATGCTCCCTATCGTTCAAAAAATGATGCCAACATGCAGTGTTGTAATAGATAACAATGTTTTTATCTCGATAAAGATAATTTACTATTTATTAATCTAGACAACATAATAGATAACCATTGAAAAAAAATATAGACAATAGATAAAAGATAAATAATTATTATCTAGATAATTATTAGATAATTTATAGATAATAGAAAATAATATAAATGACATGTTATAAAGTAAGCGGTACGGTACCAAGCTTGTGCATTGTATGGTTGCATAGTTTGATTACATTTGAATTAGATTAAAATAAAAAATGAAAAGTTTTTTTAATAATTATTATCTAGATGATATTATTTCAGAAATATGGTTCTGTCTAGCACAGCGTATCGGTGTACAGCCCAACATAAAATAAATTGTCTGTATTTAATTGAATTTAAGGAATGTGTTCAAACGTAGTTAATTATTGCAAGGATATATTTTTAAATATAAATTGAAATAAACTACAAATAAATATTATAGGTAGAGAGCCGTAATATAAAATCGTGCCCGATTTTACCCCTTGCCAGAAATAACTTTTTGTATTCATTCAAGTCGTGCCTTCACGAAAATGTAAATATAAAATTTGCATCTGGGGTATTCTAACATAATAATAATAATAATAATATCTCTTTATTGGCAAAGTTCAGCCGAAGCTGTTCTTCCACTTAACCTTCCATACATTTTACATTAAATTTACAAAAAATAAGTTTAGAATATTTTATAAACAGTAACACAGTTGTATAATAATAATAAGTATGAACATTAGAAGCATTTAAACATATATATATAGATAAATTTTATGTTAATGTTTTCAATTATGTGACTTTTGAATTGCAAGGAAATATTTTTGAATTTTATGCGCAAATGTTTTAGGACGATGTACTTTAAAATCATCTGGAATCTGGTTGTAGATTGATGCAGAAGTAAAGCTGAAGGATCGTCTGAAAAAAGCAGTGTGGTGTGCAGGGATATGTACGACATATTGTCCTCTTAAGTTTCTTTCACGCATGTGCGATCTGAAACAAATTTTATTACTAAGATATGTAGGAGTCTTATTAACAATTATTCTATGTGTTAAACTTGCTAAATGTAGTTTTCTTCTATTTTGCATATTTAGCCAGCACAATTCATTATTGATTCGTGATGTTATGGACTCATATTTTCGCAACCCTAAGACAAATCTTGCACAGCAGTTTTGTACTTTCTGTATTCGTTGTATATCTCGCACACTTAAACAAGGTCCATAAACTGTGTCACAATAATTAAATACAGAAAGTACCAAAGAATCTACTAGAATTTGCTTATATTTCTGTGACAAGACAAAACGATTCATGAATAGATTTTTTAGGGCTAAATATGCTTTTTTTATCAAAAAAGATACATATTCGGTATATCGCAATTCGCTATCAAGTATTAAACCAAGGTTCTTGCATGAATTTGTTATTTTTAAAAGTACACCATTTATCTTAATATCAATAACATTTTTCTCAATCAAATCTTTTCGTATGGATTTGTTTCCCAATAACATAACAGCTGATTTTTTTTCATTTAGCATTAAGCAATGTGACTTAGCAAAATCAGCGATGCCTTCAAGATCAGTATTGAGTTTTAAAACTGCAGCATTATACTCAGCGGGTTTAAACGGCAGATATATTTGAGTATCATCCGCGTAACAGTGCATAAAACTATATTTGACACTTTTGCACATGTCGAAAGTGTACAACGAGAAAAATAATGGACCACATATAGAACCCTGTGCTACACCCTTAGTTAACCTTAGAGAATTAGATTTTTCTCCATTTATGAGGACTTGCTGAAGACGGTTAAGGAAATAACTTTTAATTAGTTTTAAGCTCGCTATAGTGAAACCCATGTATTTTAGTTTTGCCAACAGTAGGTCATGATTAATTGAGTCAAACGCCTTGCTGAAATCCAAGAGGACAAGAATTATCATATTTCTGTCATCTATATGACGAATAATGTCGTCTGTAATCGTTGACAGAGCCGTGGTAGTACTAAAACCAGGTCTAAAACCTGATTGGATATCAGGTAATATATTTAACTCAGTGATGTAGGTAAAGATTTGCTTATGCATAACTTTTTCTAATATTTTTGACAGGGTAGGTAATACGCTAACAGGACGAACATCGTTTAAAGAAACTGGATTTTTACATTTTGCTAACGGTCTAACATTAGCTACTTTCCATGCATCCGGAAACACGTTACTTAAAAGACACGAGTTAATTAAATGAGTTAACTGAGGAAGAATAGTTGGTAGAACTAGATTTATCATTTTTAAATTTATTCCATCAGCACCCATTGCTTGTGATCGCATAGAATTACAAATAACCAATATTTCACTATCGGTAATTAACTTGAAGGAAAAACTAAGATTTGTGCAAACATTATTTGTATAAAAATTAAGGATATCATCAGAAAGCTGAGGTGCATTTTGAGTTGAGTTGAGAAAATGTTCATTAAGCAGGTTGCAGTTAGATATAGTATCAGGTAATTGTACTTCCGGTTTTACATTAATATTAAACTCTTTTAGGCATTTCCACATGTTGGTCTTGTTATTTTTAATTTTATGTTCTATATAAGCTTTTTTTTCTAGTTTTATGGATTTTGTAACTAAATTTTTAAGGGTTTTATAATAATTCCAAGTGCTCTGCAGTTTTGTTCTTTTGTATTCAGCAAGGGCATCATCACGCAACTTCATCATGATCCTAATGACATCGGTTATCCACGGAGAGGGTGGTTTACGTACTACTACAGTCTTAAAAGGCATATAGGTATCAAAGAGTCCAAGTAGATTTGCACTGAAAATTTGCAATTTTTCATTAACATCCTCCGACATGTAAAAATTATGCCAACATATCTCACTCAGAGCTTTAAAGAACTGAGTATAATCTGCGTTCCTGTAATCTCTTACGAAAACTGTTTTTGACTGTTGAGTAGAAAAATTTATATTAACATCAAGAGATATGGTCATGTGATCGGATATGTGATCAGTGTTTACGTTAATAACATTAGAACAAATTTCTATATTTGAAGTTACTAAAACATCAATCAAAGTTTCTGAAAAATATGTTACTCTAGTTGGTTCTGCGACTAGTTGAGATAGACCGAATTCATCCAATAAGTTAGTAAAATACTTCACCGAGGTATTATTAATATTTAGCATGTTTAAATTCACATCTCCAAGAAATAACAAATAATCGACACATGGGTAAAAGTAACCTAATGAATTCTCAAGAGAATCAATAAAATCATTCACGTTACCAGACGGAGGACGATATAATACTCCAATAGCAAATGTTTTCTTATTGAGCTTAACCGTTATCCATTGTTGTTCTAAATTATTATTTGAAGCAAATATATCAATAGAGTATTGTGTTACAAGTTTTTGTAAACTAGTTTTTATGTACATCCCTACTCCACCACCTCTTGTTGCTACTCTATCATTTCTTAAGAGAATGTAATTTGGAATATGGACTAATTCATTTCCTATCAAATCATTCAACCAGGTTTCAGTGATACAAAATATATCAAAATTATTATCAATTAGAAATTCCTTGAATTCTTGAAACTGAGACATAAGTGATCTTACATTTAAGTGGCCAAACTTCAACATTTACCAAAAAGAAAAAATAATATAATTGAAACAAATATAATATGTAAATAATTGTGAAAAGAGATACAATAATATTATGAATAGTGTCTAAACTGAGACAAAATTCAAATAAAATCAATGAGTATACAAAAAATTAAATAGCAGTATCGTGGATATATTAACGTGTGCTAATGAGACCTTGCAAAGTAATTACCAGTAATTGATAATTAATTAAACATCTACAGAGACAAGCTGGCTTAGCAGAAGTTTACAATTTACTTGTTAATGTCATTGAACTCACGAATAGATGATATTTTATGAGTATTATCATTATCTTTTATGTGTATCACTCCGTCACGTGACCATATATTTCTCTTATCAAAATGTCTTTTAGCTAAATTAATAATATTTAGTCTTGCCTGGGTCAGATCTTCCCTTATTACTATACCCGAGCTCTTTAACAGTTTTTTGTTGGCAAAAACATGGCACTATAAGTGTTTTAACATGTACTAAGTGATTTATTTTACTACTTCTGGTACTTGATGTACATAATAAGGGGCATTCAAAGAAATTATTAAGCACTAGGCTAGAAAAATTAACCGGTTGAGGTCTGCCAGAAGCTGTCGTTACACTGCAGAAGGAAGATGTGCTGCATTTGGTTTTTAATTTTTGTAATAATTTACCACAAGATGTTCTATTTTGGTATCATTTCGTAATTTAAAACAACTTCTGAGCATTCAAAATGTTTAAATAATAACCAAAACGCCTGCATCTCGGAGTAATGTATTTATCCGTTTTTATTATTCATCATCCGACGATCCTTTTAACTACTATTTATTATAGATTTGTTTGAGCCGGATCTAGTGTATATTATAATATTTTATAGCTAATTATTCAATAAAATGTGGTCCTTCGAGCCGGAGCTATATTATAATATTTTATAGGTAATTATTCAATAACAATATGTATGGCAGCCATACATAAATACTGTGATTTATAGCTATCGTGTTTGCGGTTACCAGTTGTCACGTCACGGGTGCCTACTAATGATATAACCATAGCAATATACAATATATACCTTGGGGTAAAATATATTGTAAAATACGAGTAGGTAACACCACGTATCTAAGACATAAATAAATAATTATACTAGCTTAAGTATTTTTCAGTCGTATAATAGAATAAATAACAATATATTCCACCCAATACCTTCTCATTCAAAAAATCAATTCACAACTCCAAACTGCGCGACTGGCGAAAAGTGCAGAGAGTAAATATTTACAATTTACATTGAGCAATTGGAAGACGTAACTGCACTCTCCTGCAGCCACAACAACAGAGCAGCGTCGCAGGAAACGTGCGTGTCGAGGAAAACATGCCTGAGATACACTCCTGCTTCGCGTCGTTCGTTTGTGTTTGGGAGTTCTTTTCGGTTCGAAAATGTTTATAAGTAATTTAAAAGTCAAATATACGAAGCCTGCTAGCTGCGCGAGGTGGTGCTTCTTTATTTTGTCAAGAGAACAAAGCGTAATGCGAGTATACCTACTAGGGATATTTACGTCTTTACAAACATTTATTTTATCGGGAAATAAGGCGGTATTTATCAAGTCATATAGAAAAGTTTATAAAGATGCTGCCTCACAAAAATTGGATGAGAACTTTCATGTTTTTCTTTTGATAATATCATATTCGTTTACAATGATTCGTTTGTTGTTAGTATTTTGTTTTATAATTAAAAAAAACAAAAACATTCAATTTAACTTTATCCATAAAATAATATTGGTGCAAGGACTTTATTGAATAATTATTAATTCATTTTGTAATTATTTATATTTTTATTGATCACAACCAGGGATAGGCGTGTAGACTATGTTAGGTAGACAATGCAGTTGTTCACGTGTAGACAATAACGTATACGTAGACACATTTATAAAGGCAAACCATGTCGATAATGTAAACAATATAGACAAGCAAATCATCTTTAGTTTTGGATTTAGTTTCAACTAGCCGAACATAACTATAACTTTACATTTGTGTATATTGTCTACGTTATCTACAAAGTTTACATTGTCTACTTATAAATTTATAGTCTACGTATTGTGGTTACGTAGACGAAGACAATATTTAAGTGGATGTGTCCATCCCTGCTGATAACCATTTAACATGATTTTACTCCGAATTATAGAATGGTACATATTAGTTTAACCCCACCACTTCTAGACCGATTCGTCTAGGTGCAGTCAGGATCACAATCCCTGCGACGATCTTTGAATTTCAAATCGGCAACTTATAGATTCTTGGGCAACTAGGACTACATTTAAGACGATCAAGTGTCCAGCTTGAATCGCCAGAGTGAGATTTAATTGCAAAATGTTTTTGCTATTTAACGACAATCACACACTGCCGGCCGAGAGACTTGAACCACGAAACTTCAGCTTCGTACCTTAACACATGCAGAGAGCTGTGCCTAAACCCGCGCAATTACTGCCTCAACAATTATTTATTTATGTTCTCCTGGTACGTTATTATTTATTTATGTCATGGATACGAGGTACGTTATATACTACATGATGACCTAGGGCATTAAGAAATTACCATGGTAATAATGACACGTACATAATAAATATTTTTCTTCTGAAATTAATATATTTCCTGTCTTTTGCTAAGATACTAAAAATATTAACAAAATTTGAAACGTCAAAGCAAAATATCACGCGCGGAATATTTTAAATAAAATAGTAACAGATAAAATATTGTATGCACCACGGGCATCATTGATATTTATAGCCCTCGGGCGATTTATAAGCCCCCGGGCCAGAGGCCCTTGTAAACATTTCGCCGTCGGATAAGCATAAACGTTATCAAGATGCCCTTGATACATAAATAACAATTATATTACTATTACCATCAGACTATTATGTTTAGATGTTTATGTTGGTCAAAAATCATAAAATACAAGAAGTTTATAGGTCAAACATTTTTGCAGGTTCAATTTTAAATTGTCCTTTTTGGCAATTAAGAATGAAACAAGGAAACAAATTTGCGATATCAGCGTCTTGAATGTATAATAATGTCAGAACTAATTATGTATGCAAAACTTTAATTAGGAGAATTAGCTTGTAATTGTTTGTATATCAAACGAGACTACCAGAATATAGTTTCTCATTACATTAGTAATTAGTAACGCTATACTCCGGATTGTAGATAATAGAACTTAACCTATACATGATTGTTAATCATCTAAATTAACAAAGCAATCTTAAGTATTAAAGCTAGATATCTCGCTAATTCAGAAGTGAGATGTTTCGCGCAGTTAGTAAACAGGATGATATGAATATCGTGTTAAGAGTGTCGCTTTTATTAATTTCAGTGAAGCGCACGGCATTTATCCACGATTAGGACAAATTTTATCAGAATTTTTTCATCGCAATCTGAGTTCTTTCACGTCGCATCCCTTTATCGGTGATTCCGGCTTCAGAATACGCTAAATTTTTTAATGGTGCGATTTTTCGAACAGAACACGCAGGACCGAATCTAACGTGAAGCGGATTAAGCAATCGTTTCAGGCCCCATTTTTAGATTATTTTTATTTTGAATTGTTACAAATTAAATTATTAACCCTCGGAATACCAAAACCAAGTCTCGAGTGAATGATTGGCTAAAAATTACATTAGTGTGTAGGTGTTTTCTGGATTCATTTAAAAAAATTACAATATTTTCGGTCGAGATTTTGCATTATTCTGCTTCTTGAATGTGTTTACTTTTTGTTCTTGTGAAATTTTAAACTTATTAACCAAATAAAAACTGCTAGGGATTTATGGTGGACAATTCTGAGATCCTATTTGATTATTTGTAGTTTTATTGAATTTTCCAATATTTCTTTAAGATTACTAGAATTTTTTGGGATTTGTCCTACTTCACTTCATTATATTTTACTTATCTGATTCGAGAGAACAAATGTTGAAAAATTTGTAGGAAATTTACAGGATGTAAAATAATTTTATAAGAAACTCGAAAAAGTATAGACCGAGTAAAGACTTTATAAGATTTTTTGAAGACTTCTGAAACAGTGAAATACTCTACAGTATTTTCATCATGATGGTAAGAAACACAGTGTTGTAATACTTAGTAAAGTGAAATTCAACTACTCAGATGTCGGATCCAGTGGTAAGAACGACTTACATTTTAGGCATATTACAGTTGTTAATTAATTTTCTTTTGATAGCTCCGGATTTAAAGAGGATTTACAAGATTTATTTTTAAAAGTGGATATAGGGATATATATATATATATATATATATATATATATATATATATATATATATATATATATATATATATATATATATATATATATATATATATATATTTACTGTTGTTTACCCCTCGCTGATTATTATTAGAGTGATGCCTTTCTACTGAGAGACTGGATCTGGACATAGGAGCCATATTGCAATTAAAATATATTTTCGTAGATCATACCTTTTTATTTTGGAGAAAATCGCATTACACAAATAACAGCCAATGGATGAATGGATTACAATAATAGTAACTATGGTTATATAAAAATTTTCTCGGAAATTTTTTTACTAGTAGCTTGAGTAACTAAACTGAAATTAATAAACGGAAATTTTTCATCATCTGTCACTTAGACATTAAATTACAAATTGGTTAAATTGTCATTTTGAGTGTAATTAAGCAAATAATAAGGTAAATAATACATATTTATTAATGTTAAATATAAATTTAGGACATATTTCAAGTTTGTTTTATAAAAAGAATTCAAAAATAGAGCGGCCATATACACAAGAAAGGTACTAAGGTACAAACAACACACGGTCGCGATTTGATTGCAAATCACACATCCTATGTCCACACTCTTAATGTGTAGACTCTCTACAATCATTATACTCCATTTAAAAACTAATCGGACAAATCTGAAGTTGGAATGTTAAAACTGATCGTTTTTGATTGGCTAATGTAACACCAGTTTTGCAGTTTTACACCACACAAACTTTGTAATGTAAACAAACGAATGTAATCCATCTTGTCTCGTCAACTGTTGTCAGTCACTGTATCGAGTTTTCCCTCTGATAGATCAAATTTAATTTTGCCGCCAAAAAAATCTAGTGATATTTTTCTCGTTGTTACACAGTGTAAATACGGCTCAGCGAGACAACTTCAGATAGTTCCGTTTAGTTAAGAAATCAACTATAGATAGTTTTGACAGATCATGTCAATTTTTATATTAATTTATAATATCCAGATACACAAGAAAGGTATACAAACAACACACGGTCGCGTTTTGATCCTATGTCCACTCTCTCAGTATGTATGTAGACTCTCTATAATCATTAGTATATTTTAAGATCTAGAATAAAGAACAGATAGGAAAAATGTAGATCCGTCCCTGAGATCTCGTCCGCTCGACTGCACCCTTAGCGTCCTTGGCTAGGAAGCTGCGAATGCGGGGGTGGGTTCGGAGGCGGCGCTTCTATAAATTAGGCACGATCGCAGCCGGCCGTGACGCCTGGCCGCCGCCGCGCGGTGATAGATGGTCTGCCGCCTCCACCTTCAGCGCCGCCGCCCCGATGCTGCATATCGGCGAGGCGGCGCGGCGCGGCGTGATTGCGAGTGCGAGATGCTAAATACCCCACAGTTATTATTTACGAGAACAATGTGGCGGCGCTGTTTTTCATGTGGCAAATGCCCGCCTCCCTCAGAGACATACACGACGGGAATTATTACTCGCATTCCTTAGTCCGCCACCGAAATTCACACAATTTTCAGCCACAACTTTTTACCATTAAATTATTCTCAATGCGGGAGGTATTTTATCTTCGATTTTTATATACTACGTCCTGTTTTTATGACGGTCCATCCCAGATCATTCGGGATTTTTGTTTTTGGGATTTTTATATTATTATTATATACCAAATAGTAGGTGCATATTATAATGATACTAGTGTATAAGTTTGCTTTTAAAGCAGGTACGACAGGGACCGGAGTGATTTAACGTCGCTAGTGCTTTAATAGTATTATTATTTAACAAGCACATACTGTAGGCTGCTATACAATTCAAGAGGATGAAAGTTCATACACGAACTGAAAGCGAGTGTATAATCATCCGAGTGAATTATAGCCATTATGTGATGTGCGAGTCAAATACGACATTTTATCTGCGAGTTTTTAAATAAAACATTTCTTTACAAAGTTTTATTCAATAAAACCTAACCTAACCTCACATTTTGTTGTGATGACAGATGACAGTTGTGTTGAATAATGGACTCATAATACAATCGTGTACTAAAGTTACCTACATAATGAATGTATTATTCAATGGTCGTAGATAAACGCACTTATACACGTCTACCATACTCTATAATTTATTACACTTGCATCCTAATTTGAAAAATAGAACTGGAAACAGCATTTTAATTTTGATTTATTTTATAAAGTACCTATAGTGAAAATCACAAGTTTTGGCAGTATGGCAGAGATAGGCAATGTTATTCTTATGGAGATAAATTCGGCCTTGTTGCCAGTTTTACACTTACATTGTTTCATGGTACACCATTCAGTTTTCATGCTTTAACACATTTAGTTTGCAGTGTTAAATTTCATAATGAAATGTTAGTATATGGTTATAAATCTTATAGCGGTGGAGTGGTGCCGATGGGAAAAGAAGCCAGCAGTTATGAAACAGTTTAAAAATATTATAAGCTTGATTTCACATTACTTAAGAAATGATATAATAACTATACCTACTCCTGTAATCTTATTTCAAGACATATACTAATTACATTTCTTGTAATGTATTTGTAACTACCATCTAATATGTAATCCCAACTAACATAGTGCCATAATATGTGAAGCATATTCAAAAATTTCCGAGCAAAATGTACAATTTATGATAGGCACATTGTAAATGAAAAAAAATATTTTGGGAAGCTTATCAATTGCAAGATGATATCGAACCTTACGTGACGACAGCTAGTGATACTGAAAGCGATGAAGATGTAACGCATGAGTTGTATGTTTGAGTACCGCTGCTACGCTTAGCTACCTGACGAAGTTTAAATGTAAACAGGTCCAGGACCTTACTTCAAATTTTTAATGTACTTAGTATGTGATATTTTTCTTTAAGTTTGTAATTCTATTTTATGCTATGTATATATTGACAACATTTGTTCATTAATTGTTATGTCTTTTAAACAACATGTATATATTTGTATTACTCGCCATTTGTGATTTTGACTTGGCCGTCTTTGGCTGTGTTTATTTTATTGTTACATTGTTATCAATTTGTTATCGAAAAAATAAAATAAAATTGTATATTTATATTAATTTAATATTTTACTTAATTATGTATCCTTCATATTAAACGAGAAAAATTATCAGTAAAGAGGGTGAGAATAAATTGAAACACTGGAGAATTATTGTATAATTTATCGAATTCTCGAATTATATTAAATTAGATTATTTTTTGACTTACAAATTTAATTTAGAGGAACCAGAGTTTTTTCTCTAAGTAAAAGATTTTAAATTGGATGCATATCAATTGATTACTTATTAATGTATTCAATTAATTAAACATTTTATTGGTTTTGAGAAACATCAAGAAATAATCAGCATAATTTATTAAAAGTACAAGTAAGCGAAAAACAAACAATCCGCCTCTGGATTCTCCATCTTTGTCTAACACATTACTCTTATGGGATACATTTAGCAACACTGTATTGCTATCTCTGCCATACTGCCAGAACTTGTGATTTTGAGTATAGTCAAACAATCGTTACCTACCTAGGAGACTGGTTACAAAAGTTTCAATGTTGTAGCTTAACAACCATTAAAATACAGTGTGTTTTAGTCTTGTGATTTTGCACGAAAGCGTGATTTAAACATAGGTTATGATGCATGTGAAATAAAAAATATTTTTTTGCAGTTTTTACCAATAAATTAAATTTAAATTAGATCATTTTTCATTACTTAAGCAGAAAACCAAAATTTTATTTACGCCGTGGTAATCTAATATTTTAATTTTAATTATAATAAAAATTAGGTTTAAATAGTGTACTTAAAATTTATTTATTGATTATACTTTTTTCATATTTATAGTAACTTTAAAAAATTTGGTACAATGATTATTTTCCATTAGAATTTCCTGTTCTATTGCATAACTAAAAATAATAATCTGGACTAAGTATACCTTACAACAATCTCAAAAGCAAAATAATTCTGACAGTTTTTAAAATTTTCATTTTAAAATAATACAGTCATAGAATAGATAATGTAAAATAGGTATTCTACCCGATTGAATATAGAAACTTCTCATTCGACTCATTACGACACTCATAACTGAGGCTCTTGTAGTTAACTTTTATTCTCATAATGTCATAATTTCCCCCACATTAACTAATATTATAATATAGAATAAAATGCTTTCAGTTTGTGAGAGCAAGTGACACCTCCGTGCCACACACATAAAATCTGCAATGCATTCAAGTCACGATGATCACAAAAATATTTTCAGATACAAGTTTTATGACATGTAATATGAACCATCTATATTTTCATGTTCTTTTCACTGACATTGACACGAAAATGTACATTTCATTTCTTGGATATGTGAATGTTGGTAATTGTATTTGCGTATCCAATTTAAAAACGTCATTCTTGTGAAATATGTAGCGAGAAAAGCTAGTGTCATGCATTAAAATTGCTGCAACAATTTCGGATGAATAAATTACTATCAAAAATGGACGGTGATATAAAAAGCAGTAAAATCTGAAATTAATTAGTGAATTTTTTGTCATATTTAAATTAATATACAGTCGACAAAAGAAAAACGCACCACTTGAAAATGCACCAAAAAATTCGAATTTTTAGTCCGCCATAACTCGGTTGTATTTGGTCGAAAATGGATGAATCTTTAAGTTCTGACAAGTTTGAAGTTTCCTCTTTAAGGTCATGCAAGTTCCTTTCACCTCCTGCCACTCCTCTGAGAAAAAAATGTTTTGATGGCAAAAAAGCCAAACTTTGACAACTTGTACCAGGTGCAACAAAAAAATCGTGAAGTCAATCCATTACCAAGTCGATAAGTTTATTCATTTTCTTTTCGGGGGAAAAAAATTGAGTAGGTACTACCTGCCATGATTTGGCGCGAATTTTTGAAAAAACAATTGGATTTTTTAGAGCTTTTAACATTTATCGAAATTGTCTACAAATGTATATCTTACCTTAAATTGAAGTGCTTTTTTCGTATAAAGTTCTCGTGATCGCTTTAGATTTCAAACTTATCAAAATTCAAACAGAGTTATGAACAAAATGCTGAGTAAATTACAAAAGTTGATACGTCACAAGATTAACCAGATCGAAATTTGTTCAAAAATGAGCCTGAAAATATTCCTCTAAATTCTATGAAATGAGGCAATGGCATTTTCTTTCTTGCATTAATAATTCATAAGCAAATTTGATTTCCTTGTTAATGGCACAGGTGAAAAACACCGTCATTTCCGGCTTGCAGCATAGGTCACACAGACGTCAACCACGCCTCTAGTTCCTTTCGTCCTGCCAGTAGGTGAGTCCCGCGTACAACAGTTGGCAGGCTTGTATATGCAAATATCCTGCAGCAAACATCGCATTCCATGCATGTTCGACCGGCAGACATTACTTGGCGATGGAATTAAACCAGTCGCTGAGAATATCGTCAACTGCCGCAAAATGCTGCCTCGTGAAACGGTGAAATATTCATATGCGCCAAATCGGACGGGAAAGTTCAAAAGACTCACGACGAACTGTTGCGAATACATGAATTATTATTTGAATTCCGAATGCGCGCCCCGTTACCGACAAATTTATTATTAGAGCTATTAAGTTATCGGCAACGGCGAGAGTTAAATTTATTCGTAACAATCCCATAGTTAACCGTAGTAGATCTGTACAATAATAGTAGGTACAATAACAGAAAATCAGATCTGTAACTTGTTATGCATGGAGTAGGTACTCGTACATTTTTTAAATAATATAATTTATGTGTAATATTTTATAATTTTTAATTTATATAAATTAGGGTACCTACTCTACGTTATGAAGTACTTTATATTCTTGGACATAAAGAAATTATACTGCACGAAAATATCGTTTTGGATGTGTATTCTCTAAATCAACTGCAATTAAATCGCACTCGAGTCCTTCAAGCTGACCACTTGATAGTCTTAAAATGTAGTCCTGGTTGCAGAAGAATCTCTCCGATGACTCCGATGCCGCTTTGGGATTCAAATATCATCGCACGGATTAAGATTTTGGCTGCACCAAAACGAATCGGACTAAGAAGAGGTTTAATTCTACTACGAGTGTAATAACATCTACCATTCTGTAATTGGGAGTAAATCCTATGAAATGACTAGGTACCATCAAATTAAATAAGAACTATGTTTTCCCGTGAGTTAACGGTTAAATTCGATATCTGAGGTTGCTATTAGTGTTGCCAACATATTTTAATGTGAACGCTAAACGCACGCTTTTAATAAAATTATAGTAATTTACGCTTTTAATCAGGTATTTGATCAATTCCAACAGTAGAATCCAAGAGTTCCGAACCTTGCTTATTATTGTGAGTCAACGTCAATCTCAATATGATTGTTTTGATAAAGGTTTATATTTTGCTTTGTAGTATGTAATCATTGCGTCAAATCATAGGGAGAATCATGTAAGCAGGATCACGGAGCAGTAAGTTAAAGTCAAGCTAGATTCAAACCTACCCAATTAAAAGTATAAATGATAAAAAACAACCAGCGCACAACGTTCGCACTTATAATAATTGAAATTGGAATTTTGTGGACGCGCTTGTTGGTTAATTTAGAACTTATACTTATACGAGTAATAGTTTGCGTTTATTGGTTTTTGGATTTTTCAATGTACGAGTATGTACGCTTTTGGGAAAATTCAGAGTTGGCAATCCTAGTTGCTATACTCAATTTAAGCAAAAGACGTGAGAGATAATGTATCTAGGTATGTATGTATGATGCTAATAATATTACCAATTATTTTTCAACATAAAGTTTATTTCCTATTCATTTTTAGAACAATAAAAATATTAACAACATTTATATGCCAAAATAAAATGACATCATGTTCTGTATGTTCAATATACTATGTAAGGAAAACATAAAGTATGCAATCTGCACTCAGAATTTATTAAGCTATTAACGTGTTCATGTCATTCGAAAGCTATAAGTTGTATATACCGCCGAGGACCATTCGTCCGAGCCTACAAAAATATTCATTACGGTTCAGGTTTGGTTATCGTTTCACTGTGATTCGGTTCAGTTTCGGATTTCATATTTCTATTTTATATGAACCGGTAACAGATTGTCAAAAGCGGATTTTTGGTTCAATGAATTAGGTATTAAATAACAATTCGAACATTATACTTAACTAAAGAAAATACATTTTTAATACAGTTTTCATGATAAAATAATGTTAAACTTTAGTTTACGCATTAAACTGTTCCGTATCTATCGGTTCGAAACCGATTGTGGGTTTACCAAAATATTTTATAACTGTTCGTTCCGGTTTTCGTTCCTTTTCCGTTACGGTTCGAGTCCCTGATTCATAGCTATTATAACTTTAGAGTAGAGTATTTACATTGCTACCAAATAAAAGTATCTTTAACATACTACACATAATAATAAAAGTATCCTTTTATCCAATCTAACTCATAATAATTAACAATTACCATTTTACAATCTCAGTTTATTAATAACTAAATTACGTTTCCCCTCAAATCTTTGTTGAGTATGGTCCCCCACATAGTTATGCTTGCGTTACGAGAACCGGAAATCTTGAAAACAATACCGGAAGTTCGCGAACATCGACCACGACAGACGACGTAGCTGCAACGCATCGCTGGGCCCGGCGTTGGCGATGTGCCTTGCAGAAGATGCTGTCGTCCTGTGGCCAATTATCCGTACGGAAGGGTTGGAATGCTCCGGCCGCGCCATCATGCCATGTAGTTAGAGCAAGGATGCGAAGTTATGTCGTAATTTCATTTTATCTCCCCTGAAATCGACCCTGGTTTAACCAATATGCGAGAGATAAATATAAATAATCAAGAAGAGATGCGAATTTATTTTACAGATGAAAATTTTCTAGTATCCCTATTGATTTTCAAGGTTGGATCGAAGTCCAGTGCCACAAAGTAGAGTAGGTTATTCTTGTGTTACAGCTATCTACCCACTTGACAAAATGAAATCCCAGAACATTACAAGAATGTTACTTGCTATTTTTGCATGTACATCCTATTAATATCCTAGCGATTGCTAATTTACGCCCTTAGTAACATTATCTATGTAACATGGAGCAATAATATCGCAATTGTGTATCTCATGTAATTCTCTGAGATGTTTGTGTTGAGTAGGTGTGTAATTTTTAATCGTTTTCAGAATTTGGCTAGGACAGACTTCCGTAATATCACTTAAAGTACAAGAATAATATCCCATGGCCGATTCATGCCAAATGGGTATAGAGCTACTCAACAACATTTTTGTAAGACTATCTTTTGGTTTCATAAATGGTACGAAGGAGCATTTTTCTCTTTGCCCAAGGGATTATTTTTCGTATTTAATTCTGTTGTTAAGGAATTTAACTATTAAATCAAACATGAACATTTGCTATAATTACAAAATGTGTCGTGTCAGAGTGATGGGCAAAAAAAAACCATATATATAAACTTCATCCTCAGGATTAAATTATGCACTTCAGACCCTTAACTATTATCAAATCATATCATAAACACATTTCCATTGCCTGACAAAATAATCTGCTATAGTGTAAATTTTAGAGTATTTCATTAATTAATTTATGTTTTTGCCGAGTTAAAATTTTAAATATAAAAAAAATAAGTCACACTCAGGCGCTTCAAGCTGAAGCACTTAATCAGCTGAACAAAAAAATTAATGTTAACAAAATGCAAATTATGTAATAATTAACAAAATAAAAATGTTGCGATTATTTTTTACGTATTTAAATACTTTTGTATTTAACTACTATGTATTTTAGTATTTCATATACTATGCTCCAAATACTATATAAATAATATTCAAATATAAATACAAATAATGAAGAATGTATTTTAAATGATATTTAAATACATAGGTATGTATTTAAATACTGCCCAATTTTTCACGTACATAACTATTATTGGATTTTTGGACCAACAACGTAGTCATCAGCTTACATTTAAAAAATACTGATGGTTATTTCTCCACAAAGATATAAAATAGTTTTTTTTAAAACTTGAAACTTGAAAACCATGAAGTTCGGCGTATACAGTAATTGGTATATTGAGGTACGTTGTGTTATGTGTTGTTATTTACAGATGTTTTTGTAAACTTAATTAACAGTATCTAAAAAAATTGATCATTTTAAAAAAACAGTGTAGAATTTGACGCAGAAGTATTATTTCTTGCTCGATTGATGGAACGCAGTTGAACAACCGCAGAATAAAATGCAACTCTCCATCTTAGTTTCCTCCGGTGTGAGCTCAGCAGCGCCATAAATTTGTTTCTCGAAAGTTGAGCTTCCTGAGATTCATCGGTAACCCGAGTGATGGAACGGGTTTGTTTTCTCAATGCTTGCATCCAATGTCGCAATGCCCTGTGGGTATATCAGACTTCAACAACACTCAGCACTGTTATTGTACTCTGTAGTCTGTACCGTATCCTGACTCTGTCAAACGTGAAGTGATGGAGTAAATGCAAATAAACGGAGAACGCGAAGATAAAAATGAAAATTTTGCGAGCTGGGAGCAAATGGGGAATTTGGAGGTTGTAAAATTTGTGAGTTTTTGACAGACTGAAGCATACTTTAAAATGTACACAATCGCTCTTATGCTTATTTTTGTGTTTGGCACATGTATGTATTACAATATTACAAAACAGCACACGAAAAACTTTGTACTTAGTACTTTGCAACACCCTTGGAACAAACTGCTGATTTCAACATAAAAATCAATGCAGAAACATTCAGAATTTCAGAAAAAGGCGCAGAAAAAATCATTTTCTATTCTTTTATTTTACATAAAATAGCTGCTAGTAGAGCACTGCACGGGCCGTAATTTTGGAGCCCGGCCCGCCCGAAGCCCGACTATTATTAGGCCCGGCCCAACCCGGCCCGACAATTTCAAATTTTACCAAAGCCCGGACAGCCCGAAGCCCACCTGCTATTTGGCCCGGCTCGGTCCGGCCCGATATTTTAAAATAAAAACAAAACCCGGCCCTGCCCGGTCCATAATGTTTCGAAGCCCGGCCCTACACGGCCAGAGATTTTTTAAGGCCCGGCCCTGCCCGGCCCATGGTTTTTCGAAGCCCGGCCCTGCCCGGTTCATGATTTTTTGAAGCTTGGCCCGGCCCGGCTTGGCTCGGTCTAACTAAACCTCTAAAATTTAGTTTGTGTACGTGTTATCGTATTACATATCATACAAATTTTTTTAGTATAATGCTCTTTAAATTTGTTTAGTAACTGTAGGAAATTATTGTAATATATAACTTAGAAATAAGATTTTAATTTAAAAAGCTCGGCTCGGCCTTTGCTCGCAGCATAAAAGACCCAGCTCGGTTCAAGCCCGTAACATATCGGGCCCGGTTCGGCTCAAGCCCGTAGCATAACAAGCCCGGCTCGGCCCAAGCCCGTACCATAACAGGCCCGGCTCGGCCCAAGCCCGTACCATAACAGGCCCGGCTCGGCCCAAGCCCGTACCATAACAGGCTCGACTCGGCCAAAGCCCGGAGCATAACAGGCCCGGCTCGGCCCAAGCTCGTAGCATAACAGGCCCGGCTCGGCCCAAGTCCGTCATAGTACAATAAATAGTAAGCCCGGTTAGGCCCAAGCCCGTGATATGGTAGGCCCGGCTAGGCCCGAAGCCCACTATACTTAAAGAAATAAAGCCCGGGCCCGGCCCACGGGCCGGGTAGCCCGTGGCCCATCCGGGCCGGGCCGGGCCTTTCAGTGCTCTAGCTGCTAGTTTTGTAGTGAGTTAATAAATCTAAACAACTTAGATACATACCTAAAAATTCAACGCATTTTTAAAATAGAAATTACTTAGTTTGAAGAAGAATCTTTATGCCTATTTAAAACCTCAAGTCCTAATCTTCTTATTGGTACGAAAATATAAATCATTTTTCACAAATAATTAAAAAGATTTTAATAAGCTGTAGGTACAATAATAATAGCACAGACAAATAATGAAGTTAAATTATTTGTTGGTAACTACTGCATTTTAAATATGAAAAGAATGAACAAAATTTTATACAATTTTTTGCTTGTTAGATGTGCAACAGATAATAACAGTTTCTCTTTTATGTACCGAGTCGATATGATAATAACAGAAGCAAAATTTGAGTTTATGCTTGAAGTACGTTGGGAAATTAAGCTCTAAAACAAATCTATGTAAATTAATTATCATCGTTAGAATTCATAGGTTTATTTGTTTTGGAAACGAGGGAACAAGTTACAGAAACCCTGGCTAAGCATCGCTGATTATGTAAACGTTAATACATAAAGGTCCGTCTACACCCAATGAATTCCCTGTCTCACACAGATCAACACATACTTTGTATTCTGTCTTTTATAGTTGCTATTCAACAAAACTTTACGTGGAAATCACGAAACTTCGTTTTATTTGTTTGTTTATTTATTTAGAAGTTGTGTCTAACTAGCTCACCCATATCACTGATACTCCCGAACAGTTTCTGACAGCGAGCCATTATTAGTTCACCGACTAAATACAAAACAAAAAACGGTCTGTTTCGTTGGCTGCGCGATCCGGAGTTAGAATGGCCGAGACGAGAGTCTAGAGCTGGAGGAACAAGGGGGTGGTTCGTGTTTGTCAGTTCTCGTCAATCACAGCATTTGGGTTCGTTATCCACTTTAACTTTTTTCTTGCTTAATGAGGAAAGTAATGCTAATCGATGCGGAATACTCACTTTTTTCTTTTAACTTGGCAGGGAATAGTTTTATTCCGGCATCACGAAACCGCACAAAAATAAAATAATGTATTCTTGGAAAGAGGAATATAACATAATTGCAATTTAAGATACCTGTAATACAATACTTTCAGAATTTAATGACATGTGTCTATTATAATGTTTCTTTTAACAGTCAAAATCAAGACATCTAGGGCATAGAGAAATTATTAAATTGTACGGCCAGATTTATTTAATAATAATAATTTATAATTAAGGTTGTAATTTTTGATCTTCTGATCTACAGAATGACCAATTTGAAATGACAATACCTACATTAATCATCGATGATTTGAAAACTATAATTATTTTCTTAAACAAAACAATGTAGGTAAACATGTAGGTGTTCGTTTCGGATATGTCTCATTTGGATCAATGTTGCAATGAAATAATAATAACACAATGACACAAAGTGATGCCGCCGAGATAAGAAATTTCTCGTCTCGTTTAGAGTTCTTTGAGACGTTAAACAAACGAGAAATGACCGAGACGAGAATACTTAAATTTCTCGTCTCGAAAATTTGAGACGAGACGAGAGTTTATTATTTATCGTGTCGTCTCGTGTCAGGGCATCAATAGTAACACACTCCCATTGATCATTTCCAGTCTTGCTACTTACAGCTATCAGATATAGCTGTAAGTTTTAACATGACCGTATACCAATTTTTTTTTTATATATGGACTTAAATTGCCACTTGACAATGGGCGAGATTCGGCAAAGACTGTTCTTCCATTTAACTCTCTCGCGCAAGTCCTTGTTACAACCTCTAGCCGATGCTCGATAGCTTTGTGGTTGCCAGTTTTATTGTATCTCAACTTGGAATGGTAACGATAATACACACTGACCCGGTTTCGAACCCACGACCTTTGTAAGCCAAACATTCTACCACTGTGCTGTCTCGTCGTTTTGTGTCATTATATACAAACCCGATTTTATATTTGAAATTTGATTAGATTAATTAGTTGTTCATGTTAAGAGTGAAATTATTGTAACCTTAATTAATAGAAAACAACATGTTGAATAAGCACAAACTCCCCACACCTCAACAAAGGAACAGCACAGTATGTCTTCTCGTATATATCTTGGCATGGACGATTTAACAATTTACGTTTTACGTGGTATTTCATTGCTCTTGTCTTGGACATTCCTTTACCAAGTGCATTCTGCTCTTTCTTTACACCGCTCGATACTCTGTGACTCCGGGCTCATTCTCATAATAAACATGCTTTGCATGCAGTGCACCGGCAGAAAGGGCGCGTATTTTTCAACCGCGCTTGTTTTCGCTAACGAAGTGCCGAGCCGTGCGTATGCCTCTCTTGGCGGTGCCGTGCGCGGAATTCTAAGCCATTTAAAGGAGAGTTTACATTAGAAGAGAATAGGGAACTAACTAGGTTTGGTTGTAAAGCTTGAATAGCCAGTAGTTACATTGTCTGCAATCAAGACAATGTTCTTTACATGAAAAACATCCTAATCGTACGGAATTACTCAGCCTGTCTTCAAACGTATGGTGTAGACTGAGATTTAAATTACTACTAAAAGTTGAGAATGTGTGCCAATGTGCTAAATAAAGAATAACACAGGCTTAAACGTCTCATTGCTGCGTATGATGATCTGTGCTTATGTAACAATGAGCAATATGCTTTCGATATACTTTTGCTAAATATTATTATTCGCTATCGAAATTTATCGCTCCCTTGTGTCAGCGTCAAATGATTCAGTTATTTATTTGGATAGTGGCTCCTTTGTCTTTAGGCACAGTGCATAATACTGTTTGATTATTATTGTTTATGCTCGAAGATAAATGTGTTATTGCAATTGGTGACCCATGCAACTGAATCATGAAACCTGAGATAATTTTGTCAGTCAGCGAATGATCGTGGCCTGGCTGTTTCTAGTGTAGCTACAGCATCCTGTCAGTATAGTGGTTGTAATAGGTAAAAAATATATTTTTTAAAGTTTCTGGATTGCTCGGTGCGTATTTTATATACAGGTGCGGCAAGATAACTTCCTATTTGAAATGATCGCTCCGAAGCTGATGAGAGTCCCAAGTGGGTGTTTGTGGTCTCGTTCGAGAGAAGGGATCTTAAAGTTTTTTAAACTTGTGTTTTAGTCGTCATCATGCGTTGGAGTAACGAGCAGCGTACGTTTAGATTAGAGGCCTATTTTCATAAAAAAGGTAGTAAAGATACCTATATTTTAATTTTTACCTCTCGCCTAGAGAGGTATAGGGATCGTGAAAAAATTCGATGTCGAGATTTTTGTCAATAAGCACGTTTTAGCACCTTTAGAACCTATTTTGACTATTTTCACGATGATGTCTGTGTGTCTGTGTGTGTGTGTATGTGTGTGTGTGTGTGTCTGTGTGTGTGTATGTATGGAAGTCTGTATGTGCGCCTACTATAGTCTTTCGTTCTGATTCATTATCTCAAATTCTACTGAACATAAAATTCTAATATTTTGCAATATACATTTATATATGTTAATGAAGAGCTGGTAAGATTTTGGTAAAAATCTGCCAACCGGAAATGGTATTTTCTTGAAGCATTTTAACATTTTTTGCAAAAAATATAGGAAATACTGCGATAGTTACAATTTGTCATTCGACATTTGAAAGAACAAATTATCTTTTACAATATTTATTTAACATCGTTTCTATATCTCTTACCAATAAAGGAAAATTAATTTTCAAAAATTTGTAATTTTACCTACCACGATTTGTAAATCATAATATTGGAACAAAATTTAAAAACAAAAATGAAATGTCAATGTGATAGATGAACAGACGTATACACAGTTTTTGAATTTTTTGTGACACCATTTTTAAATATAAATATATTATTAACTGTGTTGAAACTTAGAACCTATAGGAGCCGAAATATAATAAATTAAAAACTGACTGAATTCCATTAAGTTTTCATCCTTCCATTAAACGTATTCAGTCAAGAAGTATCATCGATTCATTATTATTATTATAACTGGATATAAGGTAATAATAAAATAAAAAAATTATCTACAAAGAGCTAATTTGATTTCAATGCCAATAGGAATCGGTACTTTGCTTGAAGAACTATAACAAAAATTACAAAAAGTAGCCTAACCAAATCCAAATTCACATATTACAGTGTCAAGGCGGGAGGTCTAGTGATGGCCACGTCAGATTTTTTATTAACAATTTATGACCAGTTGCACCACTTCCATTTAAATTTTAAGTTTTCCTTAAATGAACAATATCGAATCAAAATCACATTGTCAAACGTAGAAATAACATGGCTGTTATTAATTCGATTCGATGTTTTTCATTTAAGGGACACTTAAATTTTAAGTGCAGGCCGTGCAAATATCCATTAAAAAATCATTTCGGGTAAGTGACGTCCCACATTGTCGATACACTGGATAAACCGAATTCAGCTGTTTCTTATCACTCTCTCCAGCATATTGATGGGTATGTTGACCGTTTCTTCCTGAATGTTTCTTTCAGGTCGTCCAGAGTCTGTGTGCGATTTGTTTACATTTTTTATAAAAAAAATTGAAAAAAAATATCTTGACTATTTTTTATATTAAAAATAGGCCTCTAAGGCAAACGCACAATGCTCGTTACTCCAACGCATGATGACGACTGAAACACAAGATAACAAAACTTTAGGATCTGCTCTTGCGAACGAGACCACGCACACCCGCCTTAGACTCCCATAATCTTCAGAGTGCTCGTTTCAAATAAGGAAATTATCTTGCGGCACCCTGTATTTTTAATAATCACTATAACCAACACGTCATATAGCACGTCATACCTTTCATATTCAGAATTTAACAGCTTCGTAGCTATCACAGACCACATATTCTCCGCAATCATTGCACGAAATCTTTAATAAAACGCTAACTATGATAATAGTACCTTTTTTCACAGTCACATTTCTTATAAAATAAATGTTTGTCAAAGAACTTTTACAGTGTAATTCCGGCTTTAGACTGAAAAGTGTATTGAAGAGCTCGCTAATAATTCACAGAGCGCTGACTGACGCTGGCCGCTGATTAAAAGCAGATAAATCACGCTCTTTTTGTATCGTGTTTGTATATGCATTGCTCAGCATCCCCCGCTGCGCGGCAAAGAAGATGACGATGACTCTATTTTCTCGCAAATCAAGTGTCGAACAATAGAAGCTCTTAAGGTTTCTTTGTACTTTGTAATTTCCTTGAAATGGAAAAATTAATTCGTGCTACTCCCTGGGGTAAGTCGGAAATACTGGTTTCTTTATTATTTTAATTAACTGTTTTTGCTAACTCTTTTGCTTTCGCCTTTTGCATAAAACTTATGGAAGTTCCAAATGTAAATGTTTTTCTTTTAATTAGAAGCGTATTTTGAATTTCAAAATTTAATAAAACAATTCCTTCAACGAATAAACATCCAGCTTATAAAAACTTAATGAGCTACACAACGTACAACAAAAGAAGATTAAGATATAAACCATTATTCACAAACAATATACTAATATACTAATGCAAATAATATTATCATATTTAATGGACGTAATATAAATTTATTCGATATAATTACTCACTAATTGTTAAACCGTTTATAATGAAATTATTTTGAAAATGAGCAATAATTAATGGCGCAGATTTTAGTAATCAGTTGAACAACTAACTTCGTTAGAATATTATTAAAATTTGTGCGGAATACCAGATCAGGTTATAAAATAATTATCCTCTCAGTTTCATCCCGAAATAACGAAACCAATTCTTCAAGATATCAAATGCACCAACCATAAATAACAAATACTTCCGACCTAGGCCTCGGCGGAAAACATTCTCCATTCAGAGAATTTGACACGTCTCAATTTCGGCGGCGCGTGGAATCTAGTTTGCCATTTCCCAGGTCGTGAGCAGAGCAGAAAAATACTGTCAATCACAGGAACGCACTTTTCACCGCTACAACCGACGCTTGTGAAAATCACGCCGCACGTACTCTACGACGCCGACAAAACCGACAGAAATCTGCTGTGATTATAATGCCAAAATGGAAAAGTTAAATAGTATTATTCAATGACACAGAGATTACTTATACTTGTGATACCTAATGGAAGTTTACTGTATAATGTACGAATAGTGAGCTTATTCGAATGAGTAAGGTTACTTAGCAACAGATATTATGTTGGTCAAAAGAAGTTTAATTAGTCGAAAAGCTCGTTTAGTCAATTAATAATAATTAAAACATATTATAAAAAAATGAAATTTAAGGATGAATTAAAAATAATACAGTTTTAAATCATTGTTGTTAACTAAGGACTTGTACAGGACCTGAAGATAGCTACATCCATACGCGAAACGTCGTCGATTTAAAATAAATTTAAATACAACTTTAAGCCAACTATCAAGTTATTACTTCTTTTTATATAGATATTGTTAAGTTAATTTTTAATTTATATTCTTTTCGCACATTTTCTGTACAAATTATATTTAATATAGTACCTAGCAATCTATTCTGCCAATTCTATTAAAATAATTTCTTATTGCTTCAAGCTGTAATATTATACTTAGGTAATATATGAGTATTTCGTATCCATGGCATAAATAAACATAATTATAACCTATATAGGACAATAATGTAATGCCCACTTCACACAATATTTCGTATTTGTGTAATACAAAAAATAAAATTTTGACGTAAAAAATTTGTTAATTTTGATTTGTTTTATTCTACAATTTGTTGTGAACGCATTCGCAGTTTGATTGTTTTCAACGCCTCCAAGTCATTTCGTTTTTCAGCGTTTTGACATCCTTGCTTGGTTTGTTGGTTTCGTTAAAATGCCGTGGTTAAGTAAACATTGTTATTTTCATTTCAAGAAGAAAAGATACGCTTGCGAATAAGAAAAGTTATTTTATTTTTTACTGCTCCTGATATTTTAAATTTGACGTTTTGTTTTTACACAGCTGCGAATTTTGTTAATAAAATAAAACGCCCGTGTAAGACAATCTTGCACCACAAATGAGGCATAAATAAATAATAAATTCTCAACATAGAATTTGAGTACAATTTTTGTGTTAAAATCTACAATCGTAGACTGTTTTTTAAAAATAATATGTAGGTAATTTTTAAATTTTTATTGTAAATACTTTAACAGTTGACCCCATTAAACTATTCTTAATCATACAGACCAGTTTATACATCAATGCATTAAGTTTTGCTGTTACGGATCCTTCTTTTTAACTATCATCAAGAATTTCTGCAAACAAAAAGGTCAAAGTTATGATGAAAATAAAATTTGTATTTCGTAGGCTTCAACAAGTTTAAAACTCACAAAAAAACATATAAATAGGCGTCGTCCTCTTCCAGTTCTAATAGCTTCCACGAACGCACAGATCGACAGCATAGGATACACTGATTAGGTGCAATGATCTATTACCAACAGCTACTCTGATGCGCGCTTCGGTAATAGTATTTTGTGCACCTAGGGAGGGAAGCGTGCTATTACTCCCGCGGGCGAAGCGGCGGTCCGAGCGAGGGCGCCGGCTTCGCTCAAGGGTGTAATAGCTATTACTCCCGCGGGCGAAGCGGCGACCCGAGCCGAAGGCGAGCCGCAGGCGAGTCCGAGCGAGGGCGCCGTCTTCGCCCAAGGGAGTAATTGCTATTACTCCCGCGGGCCAAGCGGCGGCCCGAGCGAGGGCGCCGGCTTCGCCCAAGGGAGGAATAGCCTTCCCTCCCGTGGGACACACAATATTTTACGTCACGAGGGCCTCGAAATCACCTTTCTTGCAATGTTTTCCTCCCGCCAGTACCGGGAAGAAGACAGTGTTTTCCTCCCGCGCGGGAGGAAAACAGTGTTTTCCTCCCGCCCGGGAGGAAAACAAGTACGGTCCTCCCGAGCGGGAGGGAAAACTCGCTTCCCTCCCTCCATTAGCAAGAGGAAAACACTGCTTTCCTCCCCCGAGTGACGTAAAAAATATTTCAGGAGAACTATTCCGTTTTGGAAACATGCTGTCCACGATTTTAGACTGCGTGCCTAACCGAGAGTTAAAAAATAAATATATGTACTTCGAGTAAACAGCATCTCTCATCTTCTCCGTATGAGAGCAGCCTCCCAATGTGCATTTCATCCCTCCGCTAGTTTGATTACAGCGCCAATGGTGCGTTTATGAATGGCGGCAGCCGCAGGCGCATCGATTTTTAATTCCAGTGTCGTAGTCGGGCAGCGGGCGGTCGCGCGTTGAAAGGTGCGGTTATGAACACCCGCTGCCGCTATAAAACAGCCCCGTTAACAACTTGATCCGAGCCCTCTTCATTTACTTTGTTTCGCAGGAAGATTCTCAGCAAACGACCGATTATGCGACTACCGGGAGACTGGAGGATGATCTGAGAAGACAACCTTTGATTCGTCCCAATAGAAAAATTGTCGTGGTTTAAAACAGGAATATTGTTCAAAAATAATAAGTGATAATGAAAAGATACTATACTCTGAGTAAGATGCAAAAAATCTGTTACGTTTTTTTTTTATGGTAACCATACAATAGAATGAACTCCCAATTAGAGAATGATAGATGTTGTGGAATCCAGCATTCAACCACTCGGTCTCTCAGTGGTATTAGGCCTGTTTAACATTTTACTTTTTTCGGCCAAAAACTGCAGAAATTTAAGAAACATTTTCTAACTTTTTGTTTAGAATCACATCCAAGTATTGTACTAGTTTCTTCATCAATCGATAATAATCAAACACCAAATTTTTAAACCGTAATATGGACGTTTTGTTATTAATTTAAAATATGAATGGAAAATGTAAATTATAGAAAAACATTTTCAACATTAAGAAATATAGGTGCATACGAAGAAATGAAGAACCTGAAATCGCTTCTGGTTGTTGATTGTTGATGTCAATGTATGTAAAGAAGGTTGGCAATGCAAAATGTGCGTTTACTGGACCGGAGCTTTTTTTCAGTCGGAAAAAGACGTTTCTAGTATAAAACTTGGATGGAGATTTTCGTGTTTTACATTATCATATTTTGAATTTTAAAATCTACTATGAAACTTGTCAAAGTTTTAGCCGAAAAAAGTATAATGTAAAACAGACTTTAGTGTCGGTTGATGAAATATAACACACTACCGGTGAGCTAATTACTGGCATCCCAAATTTTACGAATCTGTGGTAGATATTATACTGGGTAGGGCTTTCGTATCCAGAATTAAAAACCATATTAACGTTGGCCAACTCAGTCAGAGAAATCTACCATCCAACCAATCAACCAACAAATTAATGGCCATACACCGGGGTTTTCCACTAGTGGGAATCCCTGTACAAATTTTTGGGAATACAAGGCAGTATCTGGGAATATTCGGCAGTACTTGGGAATATTCGGCAGTACTTGGGAATATTCGGCAGTACTTGGAAATACTCAGCAGTACACGGGAATACTCGGCAGTACTTGGAAATACTCGAAAATACTCTGTATTATTGGTAATACGTTTAACAATACGTAGAAACAATTCAGCTTTATTTAGTGTATGAACGATTGGAACGTCTCATTTTAGTCTTTATGTGTGAAACAGATACAAGTTTCATTGATTACAGTTGCGAAAGTGATACTGTTTCTGAAGATTTAAATACTATAGAAGAACAAAATATGTACTAAAAACATTGAAATTAAACCTAAACAATATTACCTATTGCGTTTACTAGGATACCGGTAGGTACGTGGGTTGGTGGGTTATGTTTCTAAATTAAATTTAGAAAAATGTAAAAAATTTGGAAAATTTTATTTGCCCACGGATAGAAGATGTTCAAGAAATAAACAAAGATTACCTATATATTTTATGGGCCGATTTATTAATAGGCTCATATCCATCTAAAATAAAACGAAGTGAACGTCTAATAATAAATAAAAAAGATTTAAAAAATTCTAAACACTGAATTAATTATTTTTTTTATTAACCTCATCTGTACATTAATTTATTTTTATTGAAAACATTAACTTAAGTTTTATTTTTGTTATTAACATAATGGGGGTTTCCATGATTTTTTGGTTTTTTAATATGTTAATCTATACATTAAAATTATTATTTTTTCTATTTGCCAAATAGTTGCTAATAAGCCAGAAAAAAATTCATAAAGTTTAAAAAAATAGGTGCCGTGAAGAACGATGCCGTGTGTGACAGTGTGACGTCACCAGCCCTGAGAACATACGTTCACCGCGCTGACAAGGACCGAATTCGATACGTAGCATGCCGGGCGGTCTAAAACCACGTCGCCTAAAACCCACGCGGCCTAATTCCACTCCACCTAAAATCCATAACGTCTAATTTTACCCCCACCACAATAGAAGTTGACTACGACAAACCACGCCGCCTAATACCACAACGTCTCACAATTTTACTCCCACCACTATGTCCACGCCGTATAAACTCGTGAGAAATACAACACACAGAACGAGTGTATACGGCGTGGACATAGTGGTGGGAGTAAAATTAGACGTTGTGGATTTTAAGTGGAGTGAAATTAGGCGGAGTGGGATTAGGCGGCGTGGTATTAGGCGGCGTGGTTTGTCGTAGTTAACTTCTATTGTGGTTGGTGGGAGTAAAATTAGACGTTATGGATTTTAGGCAGCGTGGATTTAGGCCGCGTGGGTTTTAGGCGGCGTGGTTTTAGGCCGCCCGACATGCACTCATTTCAATACAGGTCCGTCGTCCATTCCGTAGTCAAAACGACAAAAAAGATCTTATACGAACAAATCTACTCACGGTTTGGTTTCCATATTGTCTACGTCACACATTGGCGCATTTTAATGCACGTTTCAAAAGAGTTACATTTTCATTTCGTTAAAAAAGTAATAAATCTATCAAAATTATTATCACTTTCCTATGACTGATATATGCTGAAAATTGATATCCAATAGGTAAATATTTCTTTAAAAGCCGTAGGCTTGGAAACCCTCATTGGGGTACCTATTTTGTTATGTATCATTATAAACTGTATGATTGAAAACACATTTAATTTTAAATAGACACTATTTTTACCGAGATTTTTACTTATGTTTTATGTTTGACTCTATCCTGTTATGTTAATTCAAATAAAAACCGTTCCGTAATATGTAATTATTATTTATTATTAATTATACGACTTTATACACGTGAAATACAAAGTAATGCCACCCTGGAAATACATTTGGCAGTATTGGCAGTACTAGCAATACTGGGAATACTATAGCAATACTGGCAGTACTTTGGCAATATTAGCAATACTAGCAGTACAGTAGGAATACTGGCAGTACTGGCAATAAACTCCTACGTACTGCCAAAACTGGGAATCCCTGTACATTTTTTGTTAGGTGGATAACCCCTCGCCATACACTTTTGAAAAGTTTTAAGAAAACGAGCAATTTATAAGTAAACTGTAATGAAGATTTATCGAAAAAATAAATGGAAATAAAAATCTAGGCAGTTGGATAGAAGAATTTGTTTGTCTTCAACTGAAGCTAACATTAAAATAAATAAACAAATTTACATGTTGGAAAATTGTGACTAGGTACCGTCTCCAGAAATTAAATACCACGATGACATTTTCCTTTGGGTACAGCTCTCCGGACAAATCAGCACGTCATCAGAGCTAGGCCGTTGTTGAACAGCGTTGAGCTGAAGATGGAACTGTGCACGCTGATTGTCCGACACTAATGGTCCTGAACGCCGCTTGTCTTTTTTATTTTGTTTGTTTTTTGTTTCTTGTTGCACTCGTTGGTTTCGAAAGCCTGCTGTGGAGTGTTTTTTTTTCGTAAGGGCTTAGTTTGGTGACAAGTGAAACGCACATTTGTTTTGGTTTTATGTTGATGCAGTTTTGAATTTATTTAAAAGCAGGGATTACAGCCAGGTTTTAATATACAAATGTAGGGAATAAAATCAAATGTGACACATACAATTATAGTAGAATTCAAGGTATTTTTCATGGTGACACGGATCAGGGCTGATCACTTAAATTCCTACTGATACGAAGAAGAGAATAAATGTGAGATTTTATTTGATAAATCGAGAAATGGCGTACCGATTTATGTACTTTTTAGAATTAATAAGTACAAATTATTTCAGATTATATCGTGTTTTTGTTTCTCCCGTGGACTTAAAAATCAATTTAATTTGTAGTTACAATCACTAGGGTTTTACAGCAGTCAATGTCTTTCAATAACGAGTAGGTATAGTCTTCAACAGTACAGGAGTAAAAATAAACTTGCTAGACTTTTATTAATTTTAATCAATAATGAGTGGAGCAGAAAAGTCGTCAGGATCCTGGTAAAATTTTTCTTTATTTTACGGACATTTCGAGAAGGAAACTCGTATCATCATCATCGATTACAATTGCATCAAATGAAGAAGAATTTTGCCAACCACTATCACGAACACATCATCAGTATTCAGTTTTAAAATTATTAATCTATACAAATAAATTTTTGTTTGTTTGTCCTCTTTGCGTTCCTATACCATTCATCCGATTGTGGTGAAACTTTGGTTGTTGTTCTGTGTACGACTATGAAGGTTTCTGATTTAATACAATGTAAATCCGCCATCTTGGAACAAACTGGCAACCATCTAACTCAAATTTTAGCATATGACATAAGTACAATAAAATGGTACTCCGTCATCTTGAAACAAAATGGCAGTTAGCTAACTCAAAATGTACTGCATCGATTTGGTTCAAATTTGTTATACTAATAACTTATGATCTAACTTATGACATGAGCATACAAAAAATTTGCTATGGTAATAACTTATGATCTAACTTATGACATGAGCATACAAAAAATTTGCTATGGTAATAGCTTATGATCTAACTTATGACACGACCATACTAAAATGTAAGTCCGCCATCTTTAAACAAAATGGCGGTAAGCTAACTCAAAAGGAACTGTACCGATTGGGTTCAAATTTGATTTGGTATCATGGGAGTAGTTAGAATATTTTCCCAGGGAAGAGGGACCGTTTAAGAAATAAGATAAGTAAAAACCTGGGTAAAAACATGCCGTACGCCATGGGGTGTTATTTTAAATATTTTTGGGTTCAAGGTTAAATACCTTTAAATTATTTTTTCCAAGAAAATTACATATCTGACGAAAAAAATAGTAAAAAATAAGCCAAATTGACTTTTTTTTATACTATCTATATATTTTAAAATATGAACAGTGTAGGTGTACTAACAAGAGCTCAGTTTGTAATATAGCAAGGTCCCTTTTCACTATATTTTTGGCACAAGTGCAGCGCCTTAAATTTGAATTAATAAGATCAGAAAGTTTTCGTACCAATCACCAACTATCCCAAATCAAATCCACCGTCTCATCTTCCACCATTTTAAATATTCCGTCAGCGCTCTCTCCTGCGAGACGCTCGTCGCAGATTCCGCTTGGGAGGTGGTAACGAAACTCCTCCGCTAGTCTGTCCTGGTCTCTAGCCGCGACATCGCACTGCACCTAACCGCAATCAACTTTGACAGGTGCACGTGTGCGACCGTGGTTGCGACCCCAAGTGCATTGTAACCGCTGGCACCGCCGCGGTAGTGGTAAGTGGACGACCGGTGAGTGACCAGCGGTCAGTTAATGAAGAGTGCAACCTGGGATGTTACCTGACAGGAAGTGGTGAGGTGTGAGGAATTGATTTTAATTGAATATGGAAGATAGTTTATATACAGCTACCACGAAGTTTGTTGACCATGTCACATATTTTTATACCGCGAGAACTACATGTGGGAGGAGGAGGCCAGAATAATCTAAAGTTAGAATCGAATTAATGAAAATTAAATTCAGCGGCTCGTCTACGTTTTTATCGAATGCTTAGAATACTTTCGATTTTGCTTTTTTTTTCATTCCGTTCTTTGCCTCACTACTAGGGCCGCCTAGCTATGCAATGTCATTTTGAAGTTGAAAAATACTGTAAAAGTGTTTTCGTTGCGAATACACTGTCAGATTATTATTGACTTCAGGATAATGTTTTTATAAACATTTAATAGAGAAAGAATGGATCTATAGATGTGCCTTTTTAAAATTTTAAAAATTAATTTGTATCACGAGTTATAACCGTGCAAAGTTTGCAGAAAATGGGATTTTTTTTGAATTTTTCGGAATTTTTATAATCATGTACAATTTTTTAAATAAAATTTTAAAAAGAGGCATCTGTAGATCCATTCTTTCTCTATTAAATCCTTGTTGAAATAAAATTTTACCATTCTTGTACTGGCCACAAAACACTCTCTACGTTAGTATATTTTATGCTGAATTTTTGATAGTAGACGGGCCTCTTAAACTTGTATTTTATAATAAGTTTCATTATTCAATATTGACGTTTCAAACTATTATTTTTAACACTAACATCAATTTTAAATAATAAAGATTTATTTACTTGTGAACTAGGTAGTTTTAAAATTATTTTGAAGTTTCAGACTCGCAAAAATAAATTCATAACATGTTATTATGTCAAAATAAAATATAATATAAACCACGTAAATAAAGTTTATAAATATCTATGACTGCGCGCCACTAACTTCACAACTTTTCGTATTGTGATGATAAACTACTTAATAATTTAAAATCTGAGTGACAAACAATTTTTATACTAAAGGATTTTACAAGTATAATTTTTTTTATACAAAACATTGTAACGAAACATATAAGACTGCAGTTTACATGCATACCAGCTTTTATGCATTTTGCATGTCATGCTGTCTTGCTTGTAATACTACATTTTCAATGGTAAACGTAGAAAAAATTAATGACAAAAGTAGAAATGTAATTCAGATGCATCCGACTACCCGGTACCTATTGATGGAAATCGATTATTTTTATCTTATCAGTTGTCACCATGTAACCATCCCCAAAGACTGCGAACAAACGGAAGAGACCCTTTGATATCTGACACACCGGAGATAAAAAATAGTTCCATCTGACACAAAACACGTTGAAAACAAGCGCGATCATATTTTATTATTACGTCGTCCGGAAATAATACACATGTCGTAACTATTATTTCGTAACCAACGCAACATAGCAACGACAAACATTCGAAACAGCATGAGCAGGAATTTTAAAATCAATATTTATGGCGATCGCGTATCCTAGGAGACTGGCTCATCTCTATATTCTGTTCAGATAATAGGTATGGATCAAATATGAATATAACGAACCATATAAAATTACTACCAAGATATGTCTCGTGAGCAGTGTTGTGACAGATCATTTTAAAAGGGATTTAGATAGAGATCAAGATCCTAACCTTTAATATGATCTAGATCTGATCACAGATCAATTTTTATGATTGGATCTTTTTTAATTCCTTGTACGGAGTAAACAGAAAGTATTGTAACCACGAAAAATTTCGGTTCTTACTATGACTAGTTTATGACGTCTGTACGTACGTACGAACGGACGTATGTGTGTCGCATAACTCGGAAACGCATGTAGCACTCGAAAATTCGAAATTAAATACGGTTAGACGTAGAAAATTGAAATTTTGTATTTGATACCCATATAGCAACTATTTTTGGTTGCGATAATAAAGTATGAACAGTTGAATAGGCGTACAAGAAAGCCATGTGGTGTCCACATCAGATTTTTTATATATCAAAAATAGATCTAATCATAAAAAATATCAGTAACTATCATTAGTTAGTAAATATTATTTAACTGTTGTACATTACATTAACCTTAGAACACTAAACACTCGTAAAATTTACGACGACTCGTCAGCGAATCGTTAACTTGAAGTGTTTCCAGTAGTTCAATCGATGTATTATCATCAGTAGCTGCGTATTATATTATATTATAATGATATCCAAAAAGAATAAATTGCGTTGGGATTATTTTTCGAGAAGTTATAGAGTTTTCGTCGTCAATTTTACAAATGTTACATTATTTTTGGTCATAGAATCAGAAGATGGCATAATGTGTGTATTCTTTGACATAATACATATTCCTGCTAAATTTTGTTTCAATAATTATATTTATGCTTGATTTAAAGGACAATTTAGTGAGACCATGATTGCAACTATACGAATTAATACGCCAACTATGCATCATCCACTTATATAATATATGCAATATTTTTAATAGTGACATATGTTTCTTCTAACGCCCGTGCAAGTAGAAAAGAAAAATGAACATTTTTTTCTGTAACGTTTTTGTAGGATGACAACAGCCGTAACCTCTGAAATCTAGTTATTACTTTGTAATTTTGTTGAAATTTTTATTATGCTTTTGAATTCTTTTTGTGTTCATCAAAGAGTTAAATTTGTATTTGGTATTTTGGTTTGTAAGGAAACGTAATGTTCTTATTGTATTTACAATAAAGAAAAACATTCGTAAAATTTACGTGTGTTTAATGTTCTGGGGTTAAGAAAAAAAAATGTACACAAGTGATTCAAACTACAGTTTTTAAATTTGAGCAGTTAAAAATATCAAAGATTCTTACCCTTATTCGATTTTTAATTTAGAACGACCAAGTATTCATTTGCATAGCGTAGAATTTTTTTTATGATAATAGATAAAATTTATTTGATCTAGATTAAGACCAAGATTTTAAAAGATAAGATTATCTAAATGAGATCACAGATCACACAAACTGATCTAGATCAGTCACACCACTGCTTGTGAGTAATTTACATTCAATTGCACGACTCTAAAATAAAAAGTATCAAATGATTACTTGGAGATAAAAAACTGAACCAATTCTATAACATAAGAGTCGCGCTTCTGATTACGGTTGATATTTTGTGGGGTAACCACGGCGGCGTGCTGCGACACTTTATGTAAGCACTGGCGTTAATGACTTGTCGAAGTAATTACGCGAGTTTAATGATTCCATAAATTTTAATTTTTAATCTTTACGCGTGTTCCCTGAGCTGCGACGTCGCTGCTGTGGAAGGTAAGAAATCTCGCGCTCTTGGCGGACAGCCGACAGCGACGATCTCGTTATTGCGCTACGGTCGAGCGACGCTCTGTAATCAAACCCCGACGCCTTCGCCGTGGGCGTCGAGACTCGAGACTTCGAATCTTCAAACATCCATCGCTCCCCTTGAGAACGACACCTACTAAGATATTTAATTTACTTCTATTTTTGACTACTTAGGTGAACCCAACGTTGCGACCGAGCAACGATTTACTTTGATCTTGTTGATACAAAATATTATTTTACAAGGAATGAAACTTAACAGTATAGCGCATAACGTTAAACAAAATTTTAATTTATTTGCAAAGATTACACAAAACTGACCTTTACAATAATTGATTAACATCATTGTTCAAATATTGACCATCAAGATATGTATATATCAGAAAATGTAACTACTTAAATTATAGGGTAAAAAATTACTTCAAATATCAGGCATACAACATTATTTGTCATGCATAAATAAATAAAAATAAATAAAAGCGGTCCTAACATGCAACCTTGTGGAACACCAAGCGAGAAAATAAATATCTTAAGTTTATACATGCTGTATTAATTTGTCTGTAAAGGTTAACTAAATACCTTTACCATACTAATTAATATATTTAAGTGATTATAATTTTGTTGTAAATGCAAAGAAGTTCGATGAATTGTTTACATTCTTGGCGTAGTTGTTTGCTGTTCACCGAATTTCGTTTGATGTTATTAAATTCGCACATATGTTGTAATTCTCTTTGAGGGTATGTGCTTTTCAACGTAAATTTTTCACTGAGAACTGAGCGAATGGTGTTTAGAGTATCTCCTTTATTAATGAGTTATTTTCCTGTATGTTACTCCCGTGTTTTAAAGGACAGGATTTAGCTAAAAGTTAATCTTTCGAATGGACGAATGAAACCCTCATTTAAAAACAGATGTGCTGTGTGCTTTTAGCTCTTAAGGCATAATATTTGAAGAACGGTAAGTTAATTCATAATTCGTCATAAAATAATTTTATATTTTCAAAAGAAACTAAGCTAATGCCGGCTTTAGTTCTAGATCAATATTTTTTACGATTTTGGATCCCAACAAATGCAGGTATTCTCAGTGGAAAAATATGATTTTTTTATTTATGACTAAAAGTGTAGCACTATACATTCCCATAAACATTGATTCTATTTTGTGGCCACAGCTATAAAAAACTGAGTTAATATTTATAAAATTTTATCAAATATTTCTATCTATCACAACAATGAAACAGAAACAAGTAAAACAATATTGACTCATGTAATTTAAAATATATCATTGAATTGTACATGACATAATTTTTTTCTATTTTGAGTAATATTTTTCCAACGATGTTTGTTTACCATGAAAATTTTCTTTTTATGATAAGCTAAAGCGTGTATGTATTTTGAATAATTTATACGTTTTCATATAAAGTGTAACTTAAAAAATATGAAACCAAATTTTGAAGAATAATTTATATTCAAGCTGTAACACTGTCAGCTGTGAAATTAAAATTTAAATTAAAGGTTGGTCACTGAAAAATTCATATTTCATTCGGGAATCATGAGTTAAAGTAAAGAAAAAATGTTTGTGAAATAGGACGTTGTTTTAAATATGAATGGAGCACTGTCGTGTTGCATTAGTCAGATAAATGCATGTAGGGGAGAGGCGGGAAACATGTAGTACGTGCGGCATTTGAATGCGTCCATTCACGCACTCTCGTAATTTCCGATGTCGTAGTTCGTAATTACGTGGGGACTACGCTGTCGCCGGAGGAAACTTTATTATTCGTGCCGTGAATGTGAGATATTTAATAACGAAATCTGTCCAGTTGTAATGACGTGACATACGCGCACATCCGGAAGGAATTTTTAATATTGTTTCACCTGGGGTCGCCCCTTGCCGCACAGACATAACAACTCCGTTTACAGCCCGTCGTAAACTTCCACGCATTGTGTACACCACTACTTCACCGCTCTTCCGATTCGGATTCAACTTCTCCCGCTCGGTGAAGTTTGCTGATTACTGAAGTCTCAGTCTCAGAAATGAAATTCTAGCCAGCTATAAAAACCGAATAAAGTTGAAGGAGAAAAGGCAATGGATGGCGGGTCATGGACTTTGTTGTTTCGCTGCCGCTGCCACCCTCGGAAAATTTAATAATTTTCCAGCAAGTTTATAAGAAGCCCGGGCATTAGTTGAAGTGTTTTCCATGGTTGATTAGCGAGCTAACTCGGTTATAAACTGTGAATAGGTTAGCAGTTCGCAGATGATGCAAATTACGCCGGAATGATGACTAAGATGCTGACTTCATTGCGAAAAGTTATATTATTAAAAATTGTTTGCAGAAACTGTTTTACGTTTTACGCATCAATTGCTGGCGATTATCTGAATTCTTGTGTTGCGCGAAAGCACCTGAAAGACAAGCCGCTCTCCGAACAAATCAATAAATCTACAGCTAAAAACACTCAGCGCGCTCCACATTACCAGCGTTAAGATTGCTGATGGAATCTCACACCTGCCGACGTGGCAGTTTCCACGGTATTGTCGGTCTGTCGCCACTCTATATTGTCGCATGTCGGCGACTCTGCCTAGCCTTCACTTCAATGTCAATGTGTCGCAGCGTTCGCAGTGGCACTGGCGCATCTCGACGCGATGACACAGTGAGATAGAGCGGCGCCGAGGGCTGAAGAGCACGTGCCACCCGGAATAATAAATCATTCGGACTCGGGACAGTTTACAGTTTGACCAGCGCTCAAGCGGAAAGTCATTGACCTGCTTCTGATACTGCCAACCATCCGTGGAATCCTACACTATCCCAATTCCTAGTCTCTTTCCTCTTTGGTTTTAGTTTCGTCAAGAAAATCAAAGCAAGCATATAAAAACTTAAAACTGAATGATTGGCGAGCGTAATTGGACTCAGGGGGCAGTGATGAAAAGGTTTGTGGCAGATCAGCTCAGCGATATGAACGCAAACGGTGCCGTTCACATCGGACGTTTTGAAGTGTTTACGCTTCGGTAACAATTAAACTTTGATGGGATTAAGCAATATCACGGTTCAGCGAAAAATCATCAGATAAGATTCTTAGGTTTCAAACTCTTCTCCGTGAAACCGACCGCCAGTTTCTATTGAAATTTTATGATCGCCTTATCTTCGATTTTTTTATCTTTCATTCTAGTAGTAAGATGGAATAAAAGTAAATCTAGTGAAATTTAAAATAATGTGGCATTCACTCGTGCAGTATACAATTCGTTGCTTCTCTCGTTTGCAATGTAATCTCTTTGCAAAGTTCAATTTTCCAGCGCACGGGACACGAACCCTATCTAAGCGAATTAATGTTGTCAAATTGATTTTTAAACACATTACAAACTAGAAATGACGGCGCCGACAGTCGCGTCGGCCGGATGATGACGAAAAGCTCGCGGGAAAAACAAAAATAGGGAGAGATCAGTGCGTGAACTGGTCGCAGCCCTCCGGACAGCAGAGACGTAAAATCGAAACGACAGCAGCGCCATTAGTTCGCGGTCGTGCCGAGAGAAGCGCGACATGCGCGTGGAGCAGCTTCGAGACGCGCAAGGACGGTAAACTCAGCAGCCGCCGCCGACGCCAGTGAGTCTTGGGGAAGCGTCGCATGATGAGGTCCGGCTGCAACCCTTGCCCGACGGCGTGTCGAGCCGCGTGGAGTGCCAAGTGACCTGGTGTGTGTACTGTGTAGAGTGCAGTGTGTACAGTGAGTGAGCGATGAACTAGGTTGTTAGTGTTGACGATGTTGGCGCTGGTGCTGGTGCTGGCCGTGTGGAGCGGCGGGGCGCTTGGCGAGCCGCCGGCGCCGCCGGTCGGCCAGCCCCCGCTCACCTCGCGCACCGTGCGCACCAAGTACGGCGACGTGAGCGGCGTCATCGTGAGCCCGGACTCGCGGCACCTGGAGCCGGTCGAGGTGTTCCGCGGCATTCCGTACGCCAGCCCGCCCGTCGGCAGCCTGCGCTTCATGCCGCCCGTCACCGGTGCCCTGTGGGCCGGCGTGAAGATGGCAGACAAGTTCGGCCCCGTGTGCCCCCAGCGGCTGCCGGACATCGGCAACGAGACCGCGGCGCTGCGGAGGATGCCTCGAGGTCGCCTCGAGCACCTGCGCCGCTTGCTGCCCTACCTCGAGCACCAGGCCGAGGACTGCCTCTACCTCAACATCTACGCTCCGGCTCAAGGTACACTACCACCTACCGGAAATGTTACAACGCAAACAAAGAATCCAGCGCAATTTATTCATCTTTCTACTTTTCCTTTTCCTTCTATCCATCCATCCTTAATGCACTCAATGCTTTTTGAAATGTATAGTAGGAATCTTGTACAAAAGATTCTTTTATGTTAAGAACTCGAAGTGTAATTAAAAAGGAAAATGTATCCCTTAGCTGTTCTGTACAGGGTTCCACATAAGTTATAAGAACAATTCCCCGGGTTGGCATGGTCGCACTATCTTTCATATCTTGTCTCTTGTGCTGAATAGTACACTGAGGTTCAGTCCCAACAGAGTGCAGATGTCCACTCGATATCCTGCTGTTAACTTCCGACCGTGTGTGTTTATGTATGAATGTGTTATATGTAACTCCATTATGGAGCTTGGACCGCTGCGGGAACATTAATTAACGCTGCAGAATAAACAGATGACGGCGAGTCTTGTTTGCACGGTTGTCATAACTACCAGTTAGATGGTGAGAGTGAACTGGACTCACGCAAGTCCTTTGTACTTTTCACACGCGTTATCCTATATCAACGTCTTTGTGATGGATGCCTAAGAATCGGATCGCAGCGAATTCGAGAATGTAATCTCTGCAGGATTCCGAGGGGAAGCGTCCTTATGTTATATTTGCAGAACGGAAATGATATTTTCTTAACCAGACTCTGGAAGTATTTGCAGAACATCCAAGCGGGATCCATCCGTGTAAAGATAGTAATTATACCTGCGCATCAATTAAATAAAAAGAGCTCGGAGTTCTGCTTTGTGATAAGAGTCATCAAGCAGCGAACAAAATAAGAAAGAAGCGAGAAGCAATGGAACGTAGCGTGGGGTGTCAGTGTAAGAAGAGTGCATTTGAAGATAGATTTGGCGAAGCAGACTAAGAGATTACAATCGCGGCGGATCGAGTTGCAGAGCGGGGACTACAAGTTGTTTAAAGAAGATATTACGATCTCTCGAGGGAGAAGCGAAGACCCCGGACGCTCAATTTATACCCGATAAAAAGTTTCTTGCACAAGTTATAAACACACAATCGGAACGGATATATAAAACAGGATCATGTGAAGACTGAGAGTTGGTGCAGCACGCGTGGTTTACTTACCCCTCGTTGTCCTTATTTAGAATGTGCGTATGGCAACCCGAGTAGCAACCGCTCGCCGGCAATTGTTAACCGTCTGCGGCCGCTGGATCATAAAACAGACCGAGCACAATGTGCGGAAAACCCTGGCACGGCCTCAAAATGGAAAAAGGAAAACAGTGTGCGGAAGAATGTTCTGAATATAAAATGTGCGGCACGCATGTACACGCGCACGCGAATGATGGATGGATGACAGAGCGAGTGGAGTAGAGTACAGACGCAGAGGCTAAAGGGTTCGCTGTAGAAAATTGCGACAAAATGAGATATGAAAATTGAGATTTCACATAATAGAAAACGGTGCGCTCGCTTGCATCTGAAGGCGCTGCCGGAAATTGTTTATCGTTGGCGGCGCATTTTCGCGCCTTGCTGACGGGATGCGCGTTCGCATTGTTTACCGCGGCACAACACTGTAAAGTACATCCTGAAATTACACATCAAAACATCGGCAATGTTTACTGAAATACAACATAGGTGTATGTTGCATCGTGTGGCCACATAACAATTATACGTAGATTAAAAATTAATCAAATATGAAACATATAAAACAAAATCGTTCCGTTTATGAACTCGTCAATGAGTAATGTATCCAGATTAGTGTATGGTGTGAGGTTTGATACAAAGATCGATAAAATGTATAATTCAATGCAAAAAAAGTGACACCTGATGATGATCGAAAGATCGAAACGCGTCGTGATCAACCTAGTGTCGAGTCTTTTATCCCAGTTAGTGTTGTGTTTGGTTTTTTGCATTGAATCATATATTTTATCGATCTTTGTATCAAACCTCACACCAAACACTAATTTGGATACATTACTTATTGACGAGTTCATAAACGGAACGATTTTGTTTTATATTATTGTGACAATGAACTTTGGCAAATTCCGATATCATTAATTTTAAATAGGAATCATCAGTATCACTATAGTCAATTTTAAGTTGAATTTATCCAAATGCTTTTTGTTTAAAGTACCACCTCCCATAAATGATTTTAAATTTAAATGGCTTAAGTTACCATGTTAGATCAAAAAAGTTCTTACTCCGTAAGAACTGTACCAGGGTTACGTTTAATAGAAGTTGTATTAATAATAATTATAACCTGTTTTTAAAACAGGAGGAGTAAAAACTGTACAGTGATTTTAATGCTGGAACATTAACATTTAAATTGTAAAATATTGTAGAAAAAGAAAGTATAAAGCATAATTATAAAATAATAGTTTACAGTAAATATGATATCACTATTAAATCAGAATTTTCTTACAATTTTTCATTAACATTAAAAATAACACTGGCCAAATGCCATTAATTGTGCAATGCGAATAATATTTTACGAGTAAATTAGTTTTTCTTATATCATTTCAGTATATTAAAATAAATTGATTTTACACTTAAAACATGAAAATAAATATAATCTTAAATCTGTTCAGACATGGATTCTTTAAGAATTCTTTCATCCTCTTGAATCCTTTAAAAAATAAATTGATTTGATTTTGATTTGGAGCTAACAATCACTAAGAAATAATTTTTTAAAGACTTATTGAAGATTCAATTTAGCGCCACCACTATTTAATAGACAAATTTCATCATGATTATTTTTGTCCGGATTCAAATACATGAAAGAATCCTTAAAGAATCCATGTGTGAACAGAGCTTAAGTGTTTATACGAATATTTAACAGTGTAACAGTGGCACCCTCTACAATATACAACGTTTTGTAGCGCAGCAGCCAGGGCCAACCTTTTGGATAATATATTTCATGTCATATAGTTTCGAAAATGGTTTCAGTTTTCAGTCAATATTATGTGAAACTGTTTACCTTCAATTTTCAAAACAAGTGTACAAATACGTTTGAAAACAGTTTCGGCGCATGCGCATTTTTTTGATGTAAAGTATAACCTCTTATGTGTCGTTTGTGTATAAAATGGAAAAAATTTTAGAATCTGTTACCAGTCTTTTATTTTTATTTAACAGAAATTGAAATGCATAATCGAAGATAACGAAGTACGCATGTGCAATCTTAAAACCGATCTGAAGTTTTTTGTGGTAGAACTTATTAAAATTCTGTACCATCTAGCACTGAAGAAAGTTCTTTTCTCTTGTCACTTATAAAATAGCCTTGAAGTTAATTAATAAAATCTTGTTAGTGTCTATTGGCCAATAATAAATTAGGGATAAACAGGCCCATTTGTAGATGTGACATTATTGTTGATAAATAGTAAAAAATTACAAGGTAATTGTGTCGTTCTTTTTTTCTTATTTTTAAATAGAATATTCCGAATTTATAACAGAATAAGTTTTAAAACAAAAGCTGAAAAGCTATTAAGAGTTAAAAGATGTTTAAATTTGAAATACTATATTATTCCGTAAAATATTATTGTCAGAAGCATTAACGATTTATTCAGAAAATTATTATATTATAATGATGATTATATTCTATAGAACATCATAGATACTACATGATTTTATATGAAAAACTGACAAAACACGAAATGTGCCAGTCTTACTGAAAACCCTCCAATCAAATTCGCCAAATTAGAAGAACGCTACAAGTGTTTTCAAGCGTCAAATATGATTAGTTTAGAAGTGACACTTTTTCAGCACAAAATAAGTCACTTTTCAAGTTAATTTTTGCTGCTATCTCAATAAGGTCCATTTTTAAGTTCTGTCACTATTCTTGAAAACTAATTTTCAAGTCAATCCCATGAATTTTTGTCTTGGTTTAAGTTAACTTAAAACCGTTTTGACATGGACATCGTACACACGGCGTATTCAAAACTTGAAACCTTGAAAACAGTTTCAAAACTGCATGTAAACATGCTCCTCCACTGTACAAAAGTAAACAATGTCTTCACGCTGTTGGGAAGCCTGTGCGACCCTGACACTCGACTCTCTGCTGGTATCGGCCATCAAGCGCACCTGCTGTAATTACCGTGATTTACCCCACGCCGTGCGATCGGCTTAGGCTAACGAGCATTCGTTACATTTATTACAGCATCAGGATTCCGGCCGATACACTCACGCTGTACAAGTCGCAGGTGCTGCCAACTAGGCCGTAACGCCGGGACTACAATCGCGCCTCCAGTATTATGATAATTTTTCAAAGGAAATGAAATCGTGAATCCTGTTACACCTAAATGGGGCCCTGGAATCGTTATGCTCCCTAATGTCATAATTTTCTTTCCAGTTCCTCACATACCTACTTGTGAACTAACGATGGAAAACATTTGAGAGTTTTGCGAATATAACGTAACAGAGGAATAAAGACCATATTTATCAACTTTAAATATTATGTTGTCACTAGTAACACGTTTGGCCTGTGCTTATGACGTACCCTGATTTTACTTACACCATTGTAATTTTTCTTAAATTCGCAAATAGGTATTTTTCTTTTTTCCACCCGAGCTCGAAGTTTGTGTCACGAGCGAAGCGAGTTAAGCAATCGAGCGAGAGTGGAAAAACAAGAGCTTTCCTCTCGTGTTAGACACAGCATTATTTTCAAGAAATATTTAAATAACATTGATAATGTAAACACAGAATTATAACTGTCATTTGTCAAAATCACAATATGCCAATTTAATTTAAATTCAAGTTGTAAAATTGTGAAATATTGTAGAAAAACAATGTATAAGGCATAATTGTAAAATAATAATTTATAGTAAGTATTAAATCTGAATTTTCAATAAAATCTTTAATTTTCTGAAAAATTTTAAAAATTTTCATCATAAAATAACACTGATGGTAACATTGCTTACTTTCCTATCTAGAGAGGGAAAACTTACTTTCCCTCACTATTTAGCTAGAAGAAAATATTGTTTTTTCCGCATGTCCTGAAAAAAAAAATAAAAAAAAATAAAACTTAAAAGGCATTTAAAAATGAATTGCTATAGGTACAATGGCCAATACAATATAAAAACACAGGTTATTGCTAGGTTATGTAATTTAGATAAATAATAAACAATATCATTTGACTGTTTGGAACGCTGCGATATTTTGCTATCGAGAACTGATCCAATTAAAACATCTGGGAGGTTCAGATGTAAGTTTTGTTTTTTTGTGTATTTTACGTGTGGAATGAATGAGAGTGTATTTAGGGGGTTCGTGCTAATTCAATATAAGGATATTCCGTGATTTTATGTATGTATGTAGTTGACATTATTGAGTACAATGATTTTGTTTGAATGAAGCACGAAGTTAGAAATGCTTAAGGTCTAAATTACGAGTACTGTAGGTATTTAAAAAACACCAATCTTCTATTAAAAATCATTTTGCAGTTATTGATTAAACAAAATATTATTTTGAGCTGCTATTACTGCACAGCAAGTTACGAAGTCTGCGATTGACATGTGCCAATTTCAGTTTTCCCTATCCCTTATTCCTTTCCTTAACCAGTAATGTATCTCATTCAATTTTTCACTTCTTATTTCTGGAGAAACTGAATCGTGAGAAAAAGAAAATTTAAGAACCGTTATTAAAACAAATTGATTTTGCAGTTATGAACTGACAATACTGTTTTAATGTATTTATACCACTCTCGGAAAAAAGAATTTTATAAAATGTAAAACAAATATTTATCTCTAATGCATTGTTTACTCTTTGTTCACATTTTTAACAAAACAACCTCGCAGTCAGATATGTTTCATAAACAAAGCACGAACGAAAAATAAAATCATTTTAAATCTGCCTCTCCTACATTTTTATGTCCGCGAGGTTAGATATAATCTCGCAGTACAATATTTAAGTTCGGTCTGGTCAGTATCATAAGTTCTGCGAAAGTTTGGCGTGTATGGTTTCACTGCGCTCTAATGTAGTCTTATCCTTAAGCCAAAGCTTTAGTTTCAAGCTCGCTCCGCATGGAGCTCACCGAGCTAAAAATACATGTCGAACATTATTGGACAAGATTGTGTGTATGGCTTTGAACTTTGAATAAAAGAATTTTATACAGAATTCTTTTTACGAGAAATGTACACGGATCGCGTGAATCACAATGACAGAAAGATCTTCTCGAATGTAATAGAAACAGCAGAGCAGTAGAGCTTTTGCTACAACGAAACGATCAAGTATCAAGTTTATTTGTTTATCTACGACCATTAAATTTAAAAAATCATTATTCAATTATTTATAATGAGACATTTTTTAGATTACTCACAACTTATTAAGTTTTTAAAATTCTTCAACTGGGGTTTTAAATAATTATTAAACTTCTTGAAATGTAGTTTTTGGCCAGTTGAACTTTTTGTACTAAAATAATCAAGAGTGCTAAGGACCGTACAAAAATAAAATATTTTTGGCCTCCTGTAGTGTAAACATAACAATCATACATCGTTGACGTCTATGGTTTACACATGCCATGACTGTTCGGTAAAGAGCATCGAATTTTATTGCTTTAATAGGCCAGTCAAATAAAATGTAACTTTAATAAAATAAAAAAGACAGCCTACAAAAACACTACTTTACGTAATTTATTGTTCAATGTCTGAAATAAATAAAATAGACTATTTTAAATGTCACATTTACTAGCAGTTGTTTCAAGGCAATTTGACAAAAGGAATTTTTAGTGCAAATGTCAAATGCAAATCACCTCATAGAAAATACGATATATTAAATAAAAAGGTATGTCGGTCAAAAAACATAATGTGTGCGTTAGGTATTTGTACATCGCTCGGATTTATTAAAGCACCCCGCTTCGCGCCGTACTTTAATATAGAACCTCGCGTTGTAAAATAAAATCTACCGTAATAATAATGTAAATATTAACGCCGTTCAATTCTACTCGTAGTTTACTTTATAAAATGTATTAATAATTCACTTTAATACTAGTGTATAATATACAGTATTCTACTGGAGTTTAATATGACAGTTGGTCACTCAAAAATTTTATTTTTGGAAGTTGTTACATTAAGCAGTAGTACAACGAATCGATATGAAAAGATTTTCCGAGTTTTCATTCAGAAATAAAGTGAATTTGTTTGTTTTAAGTACCTTAACAAAATGAACAAAACTATGTTGTTTTTACCCAGTTCTACTGTAAAAATAGTTTGCAGTAAATGTGAACTGCGCGCCACAAAAAGAGTCATTTAAGCCACAAATTACATAAAATTTTACTATAATCACCAGTAAATTCCGTGTAAACATTACATAACCCTAAAAACGCGCGATAACGTCCCCTAACCAAACGAAGAATTTGCGTACCGTGGCAACAGTTAATTTTGCGTTTTCTCTCGTTAGATTATTCCTCGATTTGTTCGCCTGCCACTTATCTCGCTTGCTTCTTCCATTCTTCCTGCGCTCTTAAATCGCAAACAGGAAGAACAGAATCCCTCTATGCATATTCTGGTCGTACATCAACCTTGATTGACTCCATCCACAGATGCCCATTGTCACAGCTGATGTATCACTACGGACGAAGAATGATAGCTACAAACTGAAAACATGATACCCGGTTGCTATTTTATTATTCGAGATGAACGACTTGAGATATTGTATTCCGTGGAGATTCGAATATGCGCCAGTTTTATGTTTACCGGATATATTTATGGGCTACGTGTTATTGGTGTTGTGAATAGCTGATAAATTGATAAGATGTGCGAATTTAATATGATGATGGCGACGATTCTTTGTCGTGAGTTGTGATCACTTTGTTGCACGTTTTATTACGGAAGCTGTTAATAACTTGAAACGATCTCTCAATTCTATATAACTGTTCACGACCGATTTTCTTACAAACGGAATTATTACTTAAAGAAACAAATTTTTAAACGCTGATAACATTTTGGAACGTCAACTTCACTTTAGCAATCTCAGCGATTGAGTACCAGATTTGAATGCTATCGATGCTCAATTCGGTCGTAAGAAACCGAAATAATACCACTGGATCCGAGTGGTTGGATTATTTTATAATAAAATCTACCATTCTATAATGGGCCAATGAGTTTTTTTGTTACATATTTTTAAAGAAGAAATCAAAATTTCGGACACGAATGTTTTATTTTGACAAAAAAATTATTTCAAGCCCAAAAAATAATGAAAAATTAATATTACTATGTGACGTAGAGGAATCTAGGAAGATTCTTCGAAAGCATATTCTTCGAAGGAAAATTCTTCGAAGGAAAGTTCTTCGAAAAGCAATTCTTCGAAAGGAAAATTCTTCAAAAGGAAAATTCTTCGAATAGCAATTTTTCGAAAGGAAAATTCTTCGAAAATAAAAGATATTATTTTTATATTATACGAAACAACACTAAGTATAGTTCATCGCGAGGATACTTAATCGCCAAAAAATTAATTTCATACCTAATTCATGACCTATAAATTATTCGTTGCAGACCAATAAATCACAATTTCACAATATTCGCTCTAATTGAACTGTACTAAATAAAGAACCTCTTACCCTTCTTGAGTCCCACATATTCGGTTTTAGTACAAACTTTGATTGAACTGAACTAAATAAAGAACCTCTTACCCTTCTTGAGTCCCACATACTCGGTTTTGGTACAAACTCTGATTGAACTGAACTAAATAAAGAACCTCTTACCCTTCTTGAGTCCCACGTACTCGGTTTTGGTAGAAACTCTTATTGAACTGAACTAAATAAAGAACCTCTTACCCTTCTTGAGTCCCACATACTCGGTTTTGGTACAAACTCTGATTGAACTGAACTAAATAAAGAACCTCTTACCCTTCTTGAGTTCCACATACTCTGTTTTGGTACAAACTCTGATTGAACTGAACTAAATACAGAACCTCTTACCCTTCTTGAGTCCCACATATTCGGTTTTAGTACAAACTCTGATTGAACTGAACTAAATATAGAACCTCTTACCCTTCTTGAGTCCCACATACTCGGTTTTGGTACAAACTCTGATTGAACAGAACTAAATAAAGAACCTCTTACCCTTCTTGAGTCCCACATACAACAAAGAGATTCTAACATTAATATGGAAATTAACAATAATTTAATCAAAATAATTACATTTTTTATTTAAAAAATCAGTTTATCCTTAGGCGATGTTTCGTAGTTAACAAAAAATAGAATATAATTTATTTTCGAAGAATTTTCCTTTCGAAGAATTGCGTTTCGAACAACTTTCCTTCGAAGAATTTTCCTTCGAAGAATTTGCTTTCGAAGAATCTTCCGGATACCGACGTAGAGTAAGCCGGAACCACTGTGTATCTATCACGACCATATAAAAGCATTGTGCGAAGTTGATGCCTGAAGTGGGCAAGTTCAGATGTCCATACTTTTTTCTAGTATAGAAATATGCGCCCGGCTTTATTTTCTATTCGAGATTCGTACTAGATTTGTCTACGCATGCTCAGTTGAGTATGCAGTCAGTTTGACCAATCTTTAAAAGTTTTTGCTTGACATTTTGTTCTGATTGGGTTGTGTTTACGTTTATGTGTTTTTATTTATTTATTATTTCAAAACAAATAAATTTACACTAATTTTTCTAACTTTTAAACCCTTTCTATTACAAATTCTAACCTCTAATCTCAATTTTAACTTATTGTTAAGTTGCCTAACTTGGATCATTTCCGAAAAATTATAAGAATTCCGATTGAATATGAATTGTTCGGAAATAAAGTATGAACCTTGAACGAATTTCGGAAGGAAATCGAACTAAAAATCTAGCATGAATCTATACCTTTTCAACTTCAAATTGGGATAAAACAACTTCAAATTTGAAGTAAACAATTTCAAATCGGGAATTAATTATTTTAAATTGGGACTAAATAATTTCAAATTGAGACTTAACAATATAAAATTTGAATTTGTTTATTCCCAATTTGAAATTGTTTATTCCCAATATGCAAATTTGAAGTTGAAAAGGTATAGACGAAGAAAGTATAATGTAATTCAGCCTTAAGCAACAACGACTCAACTAGTGAACGCCTCATAACAACGGCTTGTGCGGGAAGCTAAAACGGATTTCAATACCATGCAAGTAGCGCATTGAGAGTTAATCCTGTTGAATGGTTACCTTTAAAATAAAAATTATCTACCATCAAAATAAAAAAATTTGGCTAGTACCTACCTACTACCATGGCAGTAACTTAACGTTTACCTACTTCATAGTTTCAAATCAGATTTATTTTCTGAAGGTATCATCGTTTTTCTCCTGTGATGTTCATTCATATATTTTATCGTTTCTTTGTAGTATGCGCAGACGTTGGTTAAACATGATTAAAAAGTGTTTTTTGATCTTTCATTGTTGTTATTTGCACTTGTAATAATTAACTTTACTAATTAAAATAAGAATGACACTACTCTAATAAATTGTTGATAATGTTGACTTGATCCGCCCACTAGAAAGCGTTATTTAAATTTTCATTAGCTTTATTTGCACTTGTAATAATTAATATTACATGAGTAATAATAAAGCATTATTTAAACGAAAAGTTCACACAATAAAATAATGAAACATAGTACTTTCGACAACTCAAAACACATTCGTACTATGACTGCCTATGAAAACTAAACTACAAGTCCAATACTTTTCGCAATACTGAAGAACACTAAGATGTATTTTTGAGTCTAAAATAAGCTACTTTCTTCAAGCGGGAAAATTAAAAACTTCTTTATCCTCATAGCCCAAGTCCAATTTATTAGCCCCCAGTCTTCCCTATATGTCAAATATGAGTTGATTTCAAGAACAAAGTCACAATCTTGAATATTGTAGCATCCTATTTTGCTTTTAATTTCATAGCAAGTGTAAGCAGTTGACATACAATGATATTCGATGAGTAGGTATAAGATTTAATACAAAAACGTGATAACATAATATCTACGGAAAATTCAAAAGTGGTTCTGAAAGATATCTTTTATTTCTATAAATATTTCTGCTTTCTATTTAAAATTTAGTGAGTTGTAATTGAAAATTATGTCTGTCTATAAACGTCTTATAAATAATTCCCGATGCGAAATAACGTTGATTCTACTGAGTATAAGAATCGTAATTTATTAAAAATCAATGTTTCGAAAAGGATTAGCCTAGGCAGTTTTTTGTTCAAAACTGAGAGGAAATATCCGAAATCCGTGGATGAAGCAAACAAATGATGGTCTGGTTAAAAGTATCACAGTGGTGAAAAACAGGGTGTGGATTACATGCTACACCAAAGAATAAATTAATTGAAATGATTGATTGTACTGCGGGAAAATCTGAATAGAAAGAGATTTTTTGCCTCATGTGAGCCCATGTAACAGAAGAGGTTTCCATAAATCTCATAAAAAAGTTAACATCCTAAACCTATCTCACTCATAATTATATGAGGGCAGTTATCATTTGTTATCAGATGTTTTAATTAATTAAAAATAAACGCGTACGCTGACAAACAATGTGTAAGCAGGAAAAATGAGATTTTATCAGAGTGAAATATTTACGTCTCACGTCTCATTTAATTTAATAGAATATAATCCTACCTTTATGATAGTCGGCGGTGACTGTCAGCTCAATCTAAAAACAAAACATTATTAAATTAGCATTGCTTTTAATATTTAATTTTAGTTATTCATTGTTTGATTATTCCACAATCCACACATATCAATGTTTACTTTCCCGACCTATGTAATAGGGGGAAGTATTGTAATCATGATTTTTTGACATTTCGAGAAAGTCTAGTAGAAGAATAAAATAAAGTCGGTATGTAGGTCTGTGAGTATGTGGATCTATTTGTCTGGATGTTGGATAACTTAAAAACGCGTTGATGTACTGAAATTTAATATTTAAGATCTTGAGCCAAAACCTGACTTAAAGTTCGTTAATGAGCTTTATTCGACCAGTGGTACCAACATATTAAATTGATTTTTTTAAATTAAAATACTATCGAGTATGGTATCAAATTAAAGCTTTCGGAAAAAAATTATAGTAGAAAAATAAAAATAATAGTACTTGTTTATCAAATTTTAGTATAAAAAAATTGAAAACTTTGATTTAAAAAAAATAATTGAAACTTATTTCAGAAAAATTGCCTTTGTCACAAGTTATTGTAAGTTTTTTGCAAACCGGGTCTATAAGGCTCGGCTTATGGGAATGTCAATATTTTGTTGATATGCATCATAGGGTAAAAGCGGTTAAAGCTGATATAATTTTGGGTAGGACCACAGTAGCTATTATTTTCTTGGACAGCCTTTGTTAATTCTGCAAATTTAGGCTCTTAAACTGCATTATTTTGTCATCCGTGAAACAATCAAGCAAATATAATTCGAGTCATGAATAAAATTAGCAAAATTACTCATAAATTCCTGCGTAGGAAAGACATCTTGAGTTATTGACTCTTAAATTATTCCAGCTTCATTACGGCACGCGTTTGTTCGGTTATTCAGAACAAATTTTCGTTATTTTCCGATAAATTAATGGCTGGTTATTGCTAATGACAAATTTGTTTATTATATTTCATTGTACGAATTTTGTTATAATTCATATTTAACATTTTTACTCGTAATCTGTATTGTTGACACTCCTTAATTTTTGTTACCATAAATTCATGGCTTATTGTATTATATTATGATTGAAATCTACATATTAGTCTTACAATAAAGTTATTAAGTTATTAATGAAGCTTGAAAACTAGCAAGCTCTGCTTTCAAATAATAAATATTAAATGATGTAATGGATAGTGTAGAATGCAACGTTTATTTTTAATCAGTATCGATTTTATGATGTACCTATTTTGATATCGTATACTAACAATAGAAAATATAATGCAATTATTTTAATTTCTTATCAGAGACTATTAACATGTCAAGTATTAAGTGGGTATTAAGTTTCATTCATAATTAAAGAAATCGATATTTTATTTTTCAGCTTTCTCATTTTTATCTGCAAAATAATGTTTGCTAACTAAAAAGCGTTTGAGGGCGTTCGGTCATGCTTTAAACAGCGTTGTAACGTATCTAGATAAGGTTATCTAGATAAATCATCTAGATCTAGATAATATATTTGTATCTAATATTATCTTATCTAGATACATTTTTTCTTATTTATCTATTATCTTAACTAGATGAAATTACAAATTATCTTTATTTATTTTTTAAATATCATCTAGAATCTAGATAATAACTTTTGTAAAATTAGAACCAATTTTTTCAATTTTAATCGAATACAAATGTAATCAAACTGTGTAAGCATACAATGCACAAGTTCAAATTTTTTGTATTATCTATAAATTATCTAATAATTATTTATCTTTTATCTATTATCTAGATAATTTTTTCAATGATTATCTATTACTTTATCTAGATAAATAAAAAGTAAGTTTTATCTTTATCTAGATAAAAAATATTGTTATCTATTACAACACTGGATTTAAAACGTCGATTTTAAAGAAATTTCTTGGTCTCAAATTTATTATAATTGTTTGTAATTAAATGCTAACATTGAAATATTGAAAAAAATTTACGTTTTTTGTTGTTGTTAACGTCAATAAAAATGTTATATCTTAATTAGTTAAAAAATGCAATAAATTTGACATCATAGCATCGTCAGGAAATACGCTTCAAATACGTGAATTTAATTGAAATTGTCTGACGATGTTATGATCTCAAATTATTGGAATTTTTTCATTAATTATTGCTGACATCAAAATAAAAAACTTCCCAAATATTTTTTTCAAAACTTCAATAATAATCAAGATATAACATTTTTATTTACGTTATTTAAAAAAAACTGAAATTTTTTAAATATTTTGATGTTTGCATTATTTAATAAATAACAATTCTAATAAATTTGAGATCATAGAAATTTCTATAAAATCGACGTATTTAAAGAATGACCGAACGCCCTTAAGCAGGTTCAGAATTTCACGATTTTTTTTAAAGAGAGCAAAATTACAAAGAATTACAGACAAAATAATATTGTCCACATTACATTTTCTATTAAATTGTTGTCTGCATAAAAGATGTAGGTAACTTTTAATTTTGTTTACACTTAATACCACTGGGTCCGAGTGGTTGGAATCCACTATAATAACATCTACCGTCCTATAATTGGGAGTTAAAATCTTGTAGGTTGGTTACCATCAAAAATAAAAATAAAATAAACATTTTGAACAAGACATACCGAAACCTGAATCAATTTAATTTAATCAAGCATTTTAGCAAATTTTCTGCCAAACTTAATATGTGGTGAATAAAGCATCTGTACACGCAATACCTATTTTCAGTTTCAGTGACGAGCTTCAAAATATGAAGCTAGATATTTTTTGCAATATTTAATATAAAATGCAAATTAGAAACTTTTCTAGCGTCAGTAATGGAGGATTCGTGCTATTTGGTCACTTGAAATAAAACGAGAGTTTCCTCTCTCCACATCAGCAGCTACCAGCTCGGATTACGTGTGCACACTGTGTGTGATATGATATACGCATGTATGTTTTAATCTCGACGCGTGCATTATTCATCATTTCTAGGACATGGATATTTCAGAATGCATCACGAATATGTGTTTATATAAATTTTTGTTTACTTTATTAATGGCAAACACCATAATCTTCGGTTAGTTTTTAAATGATGTAGGATAAAAATATCATCGTCAAATCGTCGTACTTGTAGTGGTTCTTGTAGAAATATACATTTTATTATGGATAACTTGGCTTTAATTTTTAAAGATGTTTCGAGCATTATTACTCGTATGGTGATACTGAGGTTTCATTTTTTAGGATGAAAAAACTATGGCAATAGAATTTTTTTTGCAATATGTAATATAAAAAGTTGATATTTTAAAAATGTCTAGAGCACGTAAAGTTATTGTTTTTTGTAAACCGTTCAAAAATGAAACTCTCAAATTGACAGTCAGTTTGACATACAGAGATATTTTGTTTTTGTGATAGAAAAAGTGGCCGCATGTAATGCGATTATTTTAATTAAAACACAAATCTCGTCAGAATAATTTTTAATAAGAAAATAACTTGACATATTGCAAAAAATTGTGTATAGAACTTGTTCTTAAAGTGTCTTTTTTACACTTGTTACTCTGAGAACACTCGCTTCGCTCGTAATCTAATCTTGAGCAACATGTGTAAAGAAGACTAACTTTACGAACATGTATCATAAACTACTGTTTTGGCCTCCTGAACAGTAAACATAACAATCACACATCGTTGACGTCTATGGTAGATGCGATTTTACACATCATGTCATAACTGTTTCCGGATATAATTCGTCAATATGCACCGAATTGTATTTCTTTAATATGCCATTAAATAAAAAAGTAACTTTAAAATAAAAAAGAGAGCCTACAAAAACGCTACTTTACTTAATATATTGTTCAATAGAGTCCGAAATAATTAAATAGATTAATTTTAAATGTGACATTTACTGCTCAGAGCAGTTGTTTCAAAGCTACTTGACAAAAGGAAATTATTGTGCAAATATTTACCTCATAGAAAATACGATATTTAAAAAAAAGATATGTCGGCCATAATATATAATAAATAATGTGTGTGTTAGTTATTTGTACATCGCTCGGTTTTATTAAAGCACTCCGCTTCGCGTTGTATTTTAATATAGAATCTCGCGTTGTAAAATAAAACCTATTGCACTTATAATGTAAAAACTAATTTCTAACTGAAATGATTTATTTTTTGAAACAAGACAATTATTTTCTCCCTAAAATGAATATCTGAAGCCGAAACTGTGACACCTCAAGCACGCAAAATGTTGTTGCGCGACCCTTAAAAGTAAAAACTTGGTTTTTGATAGATCTTAATAACGAGTAAAGAGTTTTTGATTCTCCGTTCCGCTTTCAACTTTTGCGTGATATAAATCGTGACCTAAATTCGCCTGCAGTTTTTCCCCCAGAATGCATATTCCATCGATTGCAGAGCTTATAACCATAATAAATGAAAAATGAGTGAATGGCACTAGACTCTTCGCGCTTATGACTTTTGCATGGCTAGGAATGTGTTCGGTTTGCTGGCGATTGACTGTGTGATTAATTGAGCGCAAAGTGGAGGGGGTGCGGTTTTTTGTTGTCTTTTCAGGGGTCCATGTTTGTTTTGTGTCGGGAAATCAATAGCACACATCATGTTGTTCGTCAAATCCAGATTCCCAAATCGCCACGCGTTTGCAAATCGAAATCGAGTGTTGGGGAGATTTCCAATTAGCTGTTGCGAGCCCCGTTTTCGATAAACGATATTACATTCGTATTAGTTACAAAAGATTGCTAGTTTACATCGACATGCGAGAAGTGAAAACTAAATTTTTCGTATTGTGTACAGTAAAGTAGTACTTTACGGCATTGAAACTATAACAGCATAGCTACGAATATTTTTCTCTACAAGTTAACGTGATTAATGATAATAAACTATGAGAAAACCATACTCATTCAGCAAAACATCACTTTTCTAAAATTGTTGTGCAGTGTAATATATTACTATCAAACTGTATAGTTAATAAAATATCTGAACTCATAAGACAGATAGTATGGGACAGTATATTATTTAACGAGTGTTTACAGATAAAAATTACTCATTACAAAAAATTACCTTAATCGAATGTAAGTGTTGTAATCGTTCGAATAAGGAATTGCCATATTGAACTAAAAGAAAATACTAGTAAGCTATATTTGCGACTATATTTAATAATTTGTATACCTACTCGTACATTGAAATGAAAATTTAAAAGATCTATATTCTTTACGTTACTAAGAAATACACTATTATGTTTGGATATGCTTAAGTATTGTTGTAAATGGAAATATTGGAAATTTCCGGAGGTCTTGCGGAAATATTGGAAACAATGAAAATGTTCATATTTTAAGATAAAATTTGAATATTTACATATAGTAGTTCTTATAGCTGCAATAGGAAACATTTTTTATTATTAAAATCACATTCATAAACTCACTAACTCACATTCTCAAATTTTTAACATGAAATTATTACTGACTGCTTGGATTTATTATATTTCAAGCGTTGATTATTGAAAAAATTTGGTGAAAATGTGAAATGGCAAAAACTGTTACCTCTTTTATTTTAGCAAAAATCATTGCACCTATTTTAATTACCAGCTTCATCGGTAGTAAACTGAAGAAGAAATTAGTAGTGAAGGAAGACAAAGTGATCATTATTTTGATTCAGAACCACTTACAAAGACAGTCAAGAAATGATATATTGTAATATTTTGTTTTCTCAGTATAAACTTTTTTTTAAATAATTTCAGTGTTTCAGAAAATTTCTAATATTTCCGTGTATATTTCCAAAAAATATATTTCTGGAAATTTTACATCACTTATAGCTTATCTATGAGTATGAGTATTTTATAGAATTATGACTGAAAGAATTTATCTTCTATAGTTATTTATTTGATTAATAACAGATTTATATCGTTCTGCTAATAATTTAAATATAATATACAAATGAGTATTAATATTTTTATGAATGCGCCTGTACCGCGTTTTATTAGTCACTTAATAATCACGCTAAAATAATTACAACAGTGTCGTGCAAGTGTGCTATAAAATTTAGACATTACAAGCATATCAAACCCGTGCATTTTAATCTTTTAGTAACATGTATCAAAAACTTTAAAGCTCGCCCTTAAGTAAGCGAGAAACCGTATGTGCAATCTTGAGGAAACTTTCGTTTCGTTCGTTTTGCTGAATAAGAAATTCTCGTGAACGGTCAGTTCACTTTAAATATTTCCTAGTTGATGGATAAAATGCGCACAGTGAATCAATTCAGTTAAGTAGTGCAGTGTGCAAAGAGTGCAAGAGATACAGTCAAAGAAACGAGAAATAGTTTTACTGTTCTACATAAAGTGTATACGAGACGAGTAGAGTTCTGTAATGTAATACTGTTCATTCATCATGGATACTTTGTTAAAATGCGTTTGCTTTATTTCTCTCCATTTTAAATTTAAGTGGATATTTAGATTAGCTAGGACCATATTTCTTTCATGAAATTGAGAACGGTACAAGTTAAAAATTTCGTCTCTGAAACAAAATATGGCATGTAAGGGAGGTAGCAGTTTTCGCTTTTCTGTAGGTTTCTCAAGGTTCAAATTCGGTTACATAATTTAGTTCAACGTCACCAAAAAGCTTTAAAAGCTTTCCACTAACAACAGTGAACTCTATACTACGTACCTGGAAGAGAGCCGTAGCTCACTACAAAACAGCAGCAGTGAGGCAAGTTGAGAGAGAAACAGACTTATGGCGTATAGCATTTGGGGAGTATCTCTATCACTTTCTAATTCATCTAGGATATGGGCAAAATACTTCCGTTTTTAAATACAAACTTGCCTCAGCGATTCTAATGCGCGCGTCCTTTCCAGATACGTAGTATAGAGTGACTAACAACCATAATATGCACCCGTAAAATGCGAATTCTATTGAATGAGTACCAATTTCTCGGAACAATAAACTATTATTATTATGATTGATAAATTGTACAAACAATTTCAATTGCAGCATAATTAATTATTCTCTTAGAACTACATATTTTAGTTTAATTAATATAATAATTATTAATTTATATAATTGTGGAATTAATATTATTGGAATAATATTTCCATTAACTCTATAGAATTTCAATATCTAAAATTGTATTAAAATATTTGTTTCGCGTACATTATATAAAATGGTGGTTAACTGTCATGTCATAAATCCTGTATCAATCATTTATATAAATATTACATTTCAGCATCAATTAAACTTCATTTTTTGTGCCCTGATTTTATTTTAAAACATTGTATTCAAATCCAAAATTTGATATTTTCTGTGTATATTGTAATTAAATATGAAAACCAAATACGTACGTTGCTATTAGCTTTTGTTTAAAACATTTACCGGCAAACAAATATTAAAATGGTTCAATAATAAAAGAAAACCGCCAGTCACAGTTTTTGTACTAGAGAACAGAGAACTGTATACAAATTTAAACTGGGATTTGATATATCAGGTCTAAATATTTATCTATTGAGGGTATTATGCTGTCCGTCCAAGAGTGACTAGCTGTTTAATTTTTAAGCATACATAGGTGTATAATATTAGATATGGCTAGTTTTGAATCAGAATTTAAACTTTAAAGTATATATTGAAGAAAATCTTTTAACTGATAAAGGAATTTTTGAAATGGAAAATATTGGATACACCTCAATATGTGTGGTATTATTTCATAATGTCAACGTTTCGACCATTTTTTTTCATGTCAACTTCTGTTGATGTTGTAAACATTTCAACAAAAAGTATCATTGTTTGCTATGTCGTATCGATAGTTTGAATTCAACAATTCAACATGTTGGCTATTAATAATTTAAAATAGTATTTCATTAACTTTCATTGTTTGATATCCAAAAACTCGTAACAGACCTGACAATGGCTACATGCCATAGCCGAAACGTCGTTTTAAAAAATCAACATTTAAAAGTCAACAATAGTTATTGATAATAATGTGATTTTTATTTATCTTGAAGAAGTTGTCAAATGTCGACATTATGGAATAATATAAATCCGGGAAATATCCAGGAATGCAGTCTGTACCTTAATAATTTATTTTAATCTAAATGCCAACGTTTCGCCACCTTTTGTGGCTTCATCAGGGCAAAAGACTTAAAAAGTAATGAAAAAGTAAATCATTAAGGTGATGTTGTCCAATATAAAAATATAAAAAATCGAGCACTTCTACTCCACAAATCATCACAGAAAATGAAATGGAATAATACACATAATACTACCTAAGTATATTGATTAGTGTACCATTTGATTAATAATAGTGGGGAGATATACGTCACATATATTAAGTTTATAAGGAACATACATGCCAAGGACGTATGGTCAAAAATCGCTTGCAAATTGTGATCAGCTCTTGGAGGGCAGCCGACAAACTAAGTTTGCGCAACAAAACCGTAGGTAACAATAAAAATATCAACAAGTATTTGTTTGACTGATTGGCCGCCTTCTCCAGCAGCTGATCACAAGCGATTTTCAACCATACATCTTTAGCATAGTGTACATGTTCCATGACCAATCTCCCCTCAAATAATAATCAAAGGTGTACCCATTATTATACTTATCTCAAACATAATCAATTTATCAATTATATAATAGATCTCGACCATTAAAACAAAACATTGATCTAATAGTAAAACAGTACAGCAGCATTGACAAAACGGCGTGTTAAAAACTGCAGTTCATGTTTAAATTTTGAAGACAAAATCATGATCGTTGAGTGAGGAGAGGAAATGATCATGTGACATACTCTTGATAATCCTCCATCAAGTATATGCCACATGCTCAACCAATTTGCCCGGAAGACCAACGTCCCAGTTACGAAATACTTCCGCTACAAGTTCATCGCGGTGGTTTAATTAAATTTCGTCACGCTCGCTCGCGTCACCTATAAATACGTGCATAATTACAGAGTGGTTCCTTTCTCCTTTGCTTTTGATTCGAGCTTCGAGAGCTGCTCGAGAGCTTTTGGGGGGCTTTCTCTCTTTGTGAAGTATTTATTTCATATTTTTATCGATCTGCAAAGCGCACAAAGAGCGGGGCGTGGCCGCCGACAATACAATTCGCGGCGGCGGAGTACAACGTGTTCTAAGACGACAGGCGTAGCGCACAATGGGGTAATTAAAATCTTGAGAATTAGTTGTCGTTTGGATTGTGATAAAATGGTTCACGCCACACACGTGTTACAGCGATTTGTGCCTTTGTCAGCGATTGAAAGATTACTTCCCACACTCTTCACTGCTAAGAGAACTGGGATCTGTATTCATCGCACTTTCGCCAGATATCCTCAAAGGAATTTACATTATTTTCCTTCTGTTCACATCAATTCTTTGACAAACAATAAAAATGAATTACACTCATTTTTGCACATTATACCTCCTCAAATAAGAATTTCGAGATATGCAAAATAAGTAATTTTAAGATCTTTTTAGAACAGGTTCAGGTTCATGCCGACATTATTGCCAGTATCATGTCATACGGAATGTTTTGCAGGAATTCAAAGCATTTGTTAGATGTACTTATGGAATGTGTATCGTGTTTGTCGTAGAACTAATAGTAACAAATGTCGAAAAATTTAAGTGCAACAATGTTTAATTTTCTTTTCTTACAGCACTTGTCAGTATTTTTTATGTTTCAAATGGCTGTAGGTACTATACCCCCTTTCGGTAAAGAATGGATTAGTAGCACTGCAGAGTTGGCCCGTTTTACACACATAAACTAGAAATTTAAATCTAGAACGTTATCTATGAATGAATAAGTTTTATGTTTCGTGCAAAACATACTCAACAATTTGAAACGTCAAATAAAAATTAATAACAACAACATCAGCTGTAACGACTACGATGTTCGACAGCTAACTCAAACGCACAGATCACAAATTTATCTTACTCCTAACCCCATTCTTAATTGAAACATGTACAGTGTGTTTATTAGATCGGGGGGGTTGATGGCAATTTACGTAATGTATTTCTTAAATAGTGTCTAATGCCTTTAAAGTATCAACCTATATCTAAGTGTGAATGATTTTAATTAATTTTAAATTATTCAACTATCATTATTGTTCACTTTAATTTTACTACCATTGGAGGAAATATTTGATTCAATCTCTATTTGAAACCTGATTTTCTATATATTATCTTGAATATGACACTGAACAGAACCTGTTACCAATTGTAATAATTACAAGGCTACAGTTACAATTTTCAATCTGCTGTGGCCACCACAGTACTTACCCGACTTTCTTTCTATATCTTGCTTTCGTATATGATTTAATCTTATGCTTTATACAGCAAAATTTAAATAAATTTCAGTAGGGTCTAAATCGTGAAGATACATCAAAATATCGAACTGTCAAAAAATCACGATTCCAATACTTCTCCCTATTATGTAGGTCGGGGAAGTAAAAATATATAAAACTAAATATAAGTTTAACAATAATAATGATATGAAACTGTAGGAATGTTGCTTCATAAATAGACTCATCGTTCGAACAACCTGCTCTGAAATTTAAACAGCAGATCGTGCCATATCTCCAATCTACATTAAAATTTTAGCATTCATCCCTTACTTTCATTTGCTTACACTTAATTAACGACATAATAAAATTTAGCACACAATTTCCTGCTGCCGTCCTCGACGTCAATGTAACGTCAATCAATAGAATTGACAGACAGGTCATGTAACCTCAATAACAAAGCATCAGGTTGAACGGGCTGGAAATTCAATATTCTGCTTTAAAAACTTAAATAAATCAGGATTCGTAATAGCGCAGTGTAGTGTACTTCTAGAACACATATGAAGGTAATAAATTCCACATTGTGAAGGCAATAAAGAAATCTACTAAAGAGTTCAATGCAGGCTATGAATCTAAGGGGATTCATTTTTGATATGTATTGTTTTATTAACCGAGCAAAAACTTTACGGCTTTTAATGTTCTTTGGCTTGGGTTGTAATTCTTTTTAAGTAATCTTGAGTTATGACAACATTAACTCCAAGTTTTAATTTCGAGCTCTACAGTTTAGTTTAAAAACTAGTTACGTTTCGAGGACGAGGAGTCATATTTAAATAAGGACAGCTTAAGTAAACAAGGACACAATTTTAATTAAAGTGGAAGCTTGAGGAAAACAAAATTTGATAATAAAGAATTTTATTAGTATTGAAGAAAAACTATTTTTAGAACAGAAATTTGTTTTCCGTTGTTTGCATAATGCTGCACCATTCAAGAAAGACAATAGAAAATTAATTAATACCACATGAAAGCTTCCTGCGATCAAACATACACATTACATTATTTTACTGAACATAACATAACAACCTGTATTAATAATTATTATTTAATGTAACAAGTACGCAAAATAGATTCGTTCTTGAAAACTCAGTTTGTGTACGTGTATAAATAGTATATGCTCTCTAAATTTGTTAAATAACAATTTACAATTATTCTAAAATATTAACTTTGAAAAACGTAGGCGATGAAACAATGAAAATCAGTGAAAATAATCCTATGAAATGTATATTTTATTTTTATTTTTATTTTTAATGGTAACCAACCTACAGAATTAACTTCCAATTACAGGATGGTAGATGTTATTATAGTGGAATCCAACCACTCGGACCCAGTGGTATTATTGTCGGTTGTGCTGGGAATCGAACTGGGGACCGCTAGCATGCTAGGCTAGCTCATTGCCTAGGTTACCTTATTTTATAGGACTGGATTCGAACCTAATTTGTCAGAACTACAGTCCGTCACATAACACATTTGGCTATCCATTCCATAAATGCTATTAATAATTCCTTCTGTATATTCGATATTTAAAAAAGGGAAATACCTATTTCCCACGACCGTATACGAAACAAACAGTTTCCATACAAGTTACCTAGTTACGAAAATAAACAATATCAAATATCCGTTAATATTGATATGTTATGTTATGTTATCATATCGCCAGTTTTAATTTTTGTTTCACAATAGGCGTGTGTTATATCTGTCTGATATTTGACATTTTTTCCTGTAACTAAGTATTTCGTGATAAATTGATTTATTCATACACATTAAAGTAGTACTTTTGCTGTATGTGATATAATTTAAAAATTTTAACAGAATTTATTCTTGTTATTGAAAATCTTATATCATGTACGTGGTATATTTGTTTATTCGTAGAAGTAAAATTATAAAAGTGACAGTTGACATCAAAATATATTCATGAATAAAATGTTTCATATTTATGGTCGTGGGAAAATATTGTAGGAGTTTGGTTTACACCAAAACATTATCGATGATTAAAAAGAAGCACCAATACTGCCCTGCTTAGGAAGAAGGTCCTATCTGCAAATTTTGAGATTATTGTAATCTGCATAAATTATTCAAATATATACCAAAATAGAATGTCCAGCTGCCCTAAGAAAAGGTAGAATTTATTATTATTAGTATTATATTTGTATAAAGCAAATTTTAATAGCAAAAATCCGCATAGATGTTTTCACAAAAATTATTATATAAAATAATAGCTAAAACAAAATTTTTGCAGATAGGACCTTTTTCCTAAGGACGGCAGAATAGTCCACAAAACTGTAAGAGAATAATATATACAAATAGCCAAGGTAAAATTAAAACAAATAACTCGCAGCACTTACAAAGAATGAATTATTAACAAAACATTAGAATTGTGTTTGTGTAAGCACTCTTGACAACAGCACATAGCAACCAAAAGAATCACAAGAATCTATCTGTCAAAATTCTTTCTTAATTTCAAACAGGATGGCCTCTTGAACTGTGAATTATCGGTAAGAAATATATTTGACCGAATGTACTTCAGTATTTTATCCTTTTGCAAGTAAATATCCTAAAGTGAAGTTAATGATTCGTAGTAGACAAAAAGAGAAATTTATGCATCAGAATAGGTATCAGGTGAATCGTGTACACGTCTGCGGTCAGCTCTCCAATTCCTGATCGAGCTGAAAGGTTCGGAACGACTTGGACGTCACCACAACTATCCGACAATTCTGTTAAGTCGCACGCGCTCTCCGCGGGGTGTAGTGCGAACCCACGCGGGAATACAATCCGTGGAATAAGAAAAAATGTCGACGAGTAGAACTGCTTTCCGGGGACGCAGGAGATCGACAATGGAGCGTCGCGCGCGCGTGACAAAGACAGACGCGGACAAATACACGAAACAAAAACAAAAAATAAACTGGTTCAGGTGACCCGAAAGGAAAAAGGGGAGGGAAACCCACGAAACAAACAAACAAGAACAACTAGTTCGGAAGAGGAGCTGACAAATAAAAGAAGACCTGTAAATGTGGGGCCGGGAGAAATATAACTCTCTGGTCTCAGTCACACGAAAACACTTTTATTTGCAAGAACCAAGAAGCTATCGACTATCGCACGGATTACATTTACATGCTGCTTTTATAAGTTGGCTATCTATAGTTTCAGAAATCGCTATAGTATTTGAGATGGAAGAAGTCTGAAAAAGGTCATCTGTATCATAAACTAATAATCAAATCTTTTACGTCACTCGGGGGAGGAAAGCAGTGTTTTCCTCTTGCTAATGGAGGGAGGGAAGCGAGTTTTCCATCCCGCTCGGGAGGACCGTACTTGTTTTCCTCCCGGGCGGGAGGAAAACACTGTTTTCTTCCCGGTACTGGCGGGAGGAAAACATTGCAAGAAAGGTGATTTCGAGGCCCTCGTGACGTAAAATATTGTGTGTCCCACGGGAGGGAAGGCTATTCCTCCCTTGGGCGAAGCCGGCGCCCTCGCTCGGGCCGCCGCTTGGCTCGCGGGAGTAATAGCAATTACTCCCTTGGGCGAAGACGGCGCCCTCGCTCGGACTCGCCTGCGGCTCGCCTTCGGCTCGGGTCGCCGCTTCGCCCGCGGGAGTAATAGCTATTACACCCTTGAGCGAAGCCGGCGCCCTCGCTCGGACCGCCGCTTCGCCCGCGGGAGTAATAGCACGCTTCCCTCCCTAGGTGCACAAAATACTATATCGTACTGGCATTGTGTAATGGTGGATTGAGTGTTAATTTTACAAAGCGAGGTTCTATGGTAAAATACAACGCGAAGCGGAGTGCTGTAATAAACCTGAGCGTTGTACAAATACCTAACGCACACATTATGTATTATATTTTTTGGTCGATATACCTATTTATTTAAAATTTTCTATGAGGTTAAGTGAGATGAATTTGACATTTGCATAAAAAAATGTCTTTTGTCAAGTACCCAGTAAATTTAAATTTAATCTGTTTTAATTATTTCAGACTCTATTGAACAATATATTGTGTAAAGTAGCATTTTTGTAGGCTCTCCTTTTTATTTTAATGTTACATTTTTATTTAATAACATATTCGGTGCGTATTAATGAACTATATGCAGCAACAGTTATGACGTGATCCTCTAGGATTAAAACCCGTTAAATCAACTGTAGTAAAATTTTCAGAAATACAGGAAAACTGTTTAACTTATTTATAGCTGAACTTTAAAAATAAGTCCTGTTTTTATTTATTTATAAAGGTGCCCTGGTCAAGAAATTGCTACATAAAAGTGTTTAAAATTAACACACAAATAAAAAATAAAAATGGATGTAGTGTCGTTTGCTACCAAGGTTTGAATTTAATACAGTATCAGACATTATTATTTTATTCAGCTTTGCGCAGACAACTTAACACTTACGAAATAATAGGAATACAATTCCTTATCAAACAATATCTCGTTTATTACTAAGAAATAATAACTTGCACTGACATGCTTCGAATCATTTTCATTATGCGCACACTTTACTGTGTTCTGATTGGTAAAAAGTGGATTTAGCGGGTATTGAAAATGATTAAGAATGGATTTAATGGCATTTGAAACGTAAGCCACTTTTCAAAGTAGGTTTTATGTGCTCCGGGGTAACTGGGCCATGGTTTTACAACGTCAACTAAAATTTTTGTTTTTAATGATAATTCAAAATAAGTAAATTACAGTATTTTTGAAAAATATTTGATAATGTGTTAACTATAACTCATAACCTCATGTAAAATTATAGGATTCATAAATATTTTGAAATTTTTGAATTGAAAAAATATATATATTTTTTTTTGTCATGGTGGCCCAGTTGCGACACGATTTTGGGGTAACTGGACCACCCCCAGCTAAACTCCCTAAGAGCATTATGGTTTTAATCTCAGGTATCTGCACATATTCTTTAGCATTCAATTTACTTGGAAAAAAATATTGCTAGCTTCTATAGATCATCAAAATACATATTATAGCTGTTGTAACAAAACATGTTACCTATGTCTAGGGATAAAATGGTTTAAAAACACTCAAATTGAAGATAAAGGTGGTATAATTAACTGGATAGTCTACAATAACATTTTATACATATTTATTCATATGGAAAAAGTGGTTTTATCCAATGTTTTACTCAACTTAAAGTATTTTACCATAAAAATTAACTACTAAATTACGAATAATGACCAACACTGAGTAAATCGGATATTCTAATGTAATGGTAAAATGGTAATACAGTTCCTTTCAAAAACTAAGTTCAATTCTTTAACCATATAGGACAAACCTAAGATGGATTCCCTGGGGGACCCAGTTGCTCAGAGGACATGGCCCAGTTACCCCATTTTCACGAAAATTTTGGGGTAACTGGACCACCCCATACAAAAAAACTACAACTAGCCTAGAAGCAATTCCAACACTATAAATGTATTTATTGATTCACAATTATAAAGTTAAAATAGTAGATAGGTAGAAAACTCTTATCTGCTATGTATTAAACTCCATTCAAACTGACGTAACAGCGCGTTGTTCATGAAAGATTTGTCTTCAAAATTTCACTTACACTCACATGGACAAAATAGCTGCTAAGAAGGTAAGGTCTGTTGTTTTAGATAGAAAGGGAAGAGAAGCAGGTGTACCTACTTACTAAACCTCAAAATTCCCATACTCAGGGAAATAATTTACCCATGGCCCAGTTACCTCGTGGGCCCAATTACCCCGGAGCACCTTACTACTTCAATTTATAAAACGATGGAGAATTTTTTGAACGATCATTTTGATATATATTTAACTCAAACTGGATTTAGTGGGTTTTGATTCTAGAGGATTAATGTGTAAAATCGCAACTACCATCATAGACGTCAACGATGTGTGAGAAAAATTAAAGTGTATATACTGTACGACGTGCTGATCATGAAACAAAAAGTTTTTTTTTTTATTCGCAAAGTTAGGGGTAGTTTACTTGATGTGTGTACATTTTAAGTATCACTGTTTTGATGGTATATTTGATAATTTGATATTTATTAATATTAGATTAATTACTTTCATTGTAGAAGATTTTTAAAAAATTATTAAAAATAACTACCGACCAGTGGCAAAAAATGTTTACTTGAAATACGATGCAATTTTTTTGCGAATTTTGAAAAAAATATTTTTGTTTCATATTATCAGCACGTAGTACAGTATATACGCTCGAATGTTTAGTCCTAAGTTGTGGAACAGTCTGTAGTTCAGAGGAGGCCAAAATAAATTTATGAAATTTTGCTTTATCTGTAAAACTTCGGAATTCGGAAAATGTAAAAAATCTGGTTAAATAATCTCTTATAACTGATATTATTTGAACTAAGAAAGGTTCAGAATCAATAAATGAGAGAGCAGCAAGTCATCTCCTTTAGCTTTTAGTACGTACTTCCGTAGAAAGGTAGAAGTAGCTCTTTCGCCATTGTATCTGTCCGCTATTGCGCTTGTCAGCGGTTAATTAACCAAGTCCCTCAATCAGAATGTTTGCACTCGAGTTGTGGGATGTCCACAAGGCCCGCCGCAGAACTCTACCTTGTTCCCGTGAAATTGAATGCATAATCCGTAGAAATTGCAATTTTGTATGTGTCCGCCAATTTCATCCTGCAACTGGTACCAATAGCAAATCAGGTCTAATTGTTTCACGTAGGACGTCTGCGGAATCAATACCGTCCTCCCTGCTGACAGTGATATCTGCAAAGCTGGAGCTATGCGCTCACAATTAACGGATAAACGGATTATAGCTCTGTAGATTTTAGAGCTATTTCCTTTCAGCGCATTTTACTATTGGAAATTATTCGCTTTTTTATTATACATTAAATTCTATACCCTTTTTTGCGATAGAAGATTGGATGCGTTTAGAACTAGGGCAGAAGCAAAGTCTATCAAATAATGCATTTTAAATGTTCTGCCTACTTTTAATTAAACGCATTTTTCATCTAATTACAAATTGACCGGTTTTCATTACCTAATGAAATTTCGTTCGATCCTTTTTTAGGAAAAAATGTTTTACAATGGTTTTATTAATATAATTTCAAGTGAAAAAAATCTATGTAGTGTCCACATTTCAAAATAATTAAAAATAGAACTGCAAAAATATTCAACCTAATTTGTAAAGATAAAACGACTGATGTATAGAAATTGGTGATAAAAATAGTTGGTTTTCAGTCAGTTTTTAATGTACTTATTTACAATGAATACAATAAAACTTAAATAAATAGACCTGCCGGATTCAAACCTGAGTTGCTAGAACCACAGTCGATCATTTAACGCTCTCGGCAATCTGCCTTAAAAGGTAGGTATTTACAAAATATAATCAAAATTTTGTTCTTTAAATATGAATTTGATTGATAATAGTTAATGACAGGAATATTTGTATATTATAAATGAGGTTACCTAGAATTGGCCTTGTTAAAGGCCGCAAAAATCTATTTTGCGGCCTAGACCTTTAAAGTAAACTTTTGCGGTCTTAGCCTTTGAAATTATATATTAGAGCCTGTAAAATAATGGCACTTTACGTCACAGTATGAAATAAATATTATATTAAAATTGTATAATCTAAAAATATAAGACTTAGCAGAGATTGTATCTTAAATGCATAATGAGCTTAATTTTATAATTATCAGAATTTCATCAAAATTTCATTAATGAGAAACCTACAAAATATAATCACTCAGAGAACAGCGCGCGTTGTAAAACTTCCTTTACATTAATTTGTAAAGTCAGATATAATATGATGTACTTTATGCTCTTTACGATATATTATAAGCAAAGTTTTGTGAAAGACGTGCACAAAGTTCACATTCCAGAAACATGGAAATGCACCTACGAGTATCTTTCACTTCTTCCACAGAGAATTAAATATGGAGTGGATAACCAGAGAACTACTCGTGAAATATTTGCATTTGAAGTAGTTATTGTAGTGAATAGCTAGAGTTGTTGAAACGTATTAAATATCATTCATTTAAAATTTCTCGGTATTATTGCCAATTGCATAATTCTATGCAGTTATAGTTAATTGTTTCAATTATTATTTAATGATAATTATTCTGAAAATTGATATACATAATATTAAATTTTAAAAGTAACACAATTATTTTGCTGTAATGATAAATAAATTTATGATTCAAAATTCAAATAGAGCATTTAAAATTTTGACCACAAATTCTGGCTGATGAAAAGAATAAATCATTTGCTCAATAATCTATTTTATGCGTCCATAAATCAATTTTGGAATTTTTAATTGTTAATTCAATCTAATTATTTATTTATTTCGCTAATAACGTCAAGTACCATGGGCGTCGGCAGGATTTTTTGTAGGGGGGAGCATCAATAAACAAAAATAAGGCCTTTGAAATTATTATAATTTTATGAATTATTATAAAATATAACAAAATATATTGATCATAATTGATTCCAATGGGGGGAGGCGGTTGTCTCCCTGCACTCCCCAAGAGAGGCTTATGTCAAGTAGCATTATAGAATATCAATCGGAATGTACAGTAGAATCGGGGAGACAGCCGAGGTACGTCATCATTTGGTGAAAAACTTTATAATATTAAAGTAACTGAAACGAAAACAAAAATTGTACCAAATGTACACAAAAATTAATAATGAGTTTTATAAATATGCCTACGTGTTATATTATCATTAAATCAATATAAAATAGTTTATATTATGTATTTAAATTACCGTATATGAATCCATCAATTTTAATTTTTTTTCTTCGAGTGGTAACACTGAATTATAGTACGTTTATATGCTTGATTTACTGTGTGAGTTTCTGATTTTCTTTTGACTTATTTTTTACCAGTTTGGTTTATATCTTTTTTCTTAAATCTGTCTTTTTCAAAACAACATTTCGTGATTGTTGCAACATTGTTGCAACATGCAAATCATATTACATTACGATTCATAGAACTAATGTAAACATGTTCACGCAGCTGACGTCACATAATTTAGTTACATTTTTTGATGACGTACCTCGGCTGTCTCCCCGATTCTACTGTACGAGTATAGTAAGTTCACAATTTTATTGGCAAAGCTTTCATTTTGTGTTTTGATGTGTCACAAATAGAATTTACCACACAATTACAGGTAGAGTTGTTTATTTATCACTCCAGTACTGAATTTTAATACGAAATAAAAAAATCCGCAAACATGTATGATCAAATATTGAGGTTCATAGTTTATGACCGCGTTATGACCGCAATATTTTATTAGCGCAATTTATGGGTAAATAATATACAATATGAGGTCATACATTTTTTGTATCATAACACAAACAACAATTCGTGTGCTAATAAATTTATAATTATCACTGCCTATTATTATATTATACTTGCATCTAAAGTCACATTTTTCGGCCTTTTTATTATACGTATAATTGTACGCTGCGGCCGCATAAGACTCATACTATTCACGCTATTTAAGATTCTAGGTCCTTAAAGTAAAATATTGCAGTCCTAGGCCTTTAAAGTAAATATTAGTAGAGTAAAATTCAAATAGCTAGGACCCTGGACTGCGCGAGAAGGCAGAGCTTGTCATGTGCTGTCCGTTTTACAAAAGCGGAGCTAGCGAGTATATGCTGCGCTGCACTTCACTTAATTTTCAAAGAAAACTAAAATATAACTCAATCACAATCAATTACAAAATTCGCAGGGTTACACGAAGCAAAACACTACGAATGTCAGCATGAGAATAACAGATATTGAAGCTGATGTTCTGTAGAACAGACAGTAGCGTAGTTTCCTCTTGTTTATCATCTATCTCTCTAAGACGAGAATTCGTATTTCGCGCAGGGTTCTAGCTATTTGAATTTTACTTCTATCCTACAATAGATAAATAATTACTATATAATTTTTTAAATGAAAGAAGTCTGAACTGAACTGAAGTTACAATTACAGTATTGAGTGGAAAGAGCAACGCTTTGCTCTGCATGTCGTAACTTATTCGAAACAATATGAATTTTTGAAAGACAAACGTGTTCAATCCATACCATTAGACAATGCAAGTACGACAAAGATAAATATATACGCCGTTTGTTCATTAGTTCATGATACAGATGACCTTTTTCAGACTTTTTTCATCTAACAAACTATACCTATACCTACCTAGTTTATATAAATAGTTATGTTTATGTTATTTGACAGAATACAATGAATTTGTATTCAATAAAATTTATGTGTACTTTTTTACTACACAACATTGCAAAAAAAATTAAGATACGAAAATTTGACGAGCAAGAGGGCTTTTAATTTTTATACTGAGACCTGAGGTCTCGCCTGATATAATAATATTATCTAAAATTGTTCGCCTTAATGAGTAATAATTAATAAAGAAGTAAAGAAAGACTATTCTTTGGAAACATAATTTCCTCCATTATTTTATTACTTATAATATCACATGTGCATTAATTCTTTCGGGAAATTTTTGTGAGTGCTTTCCAACAACATCTCGAGTGGTACACGAGAGTTAATTACGTTGTTTGAATGCACGATAAAAAATTTCCTGGACATGAATGAATGCACGAGTGCATATTCGGTAAGAAAATCGCAAAGACACCGCCGTTCTAATTTTGAATTCTTTTTACAATAGAAACTTAAAATATTTACTAAATTTGTATTTAACATTAATAAATATGTGTATTATTTACCTTATTATTTGCTTATTTATACTAAAAATAACAATTTAACCAATTTTTAATTTAATCTCAAAGTGACAGATGACGGTAAAGTTTTCGCTTATTAATTTCAGTTAAGTTACTCAAGGTACTAGTAAAAAAATTTCCGAGAAAATGTTTATATAACCATATATAATAATTTATCTTCATTATTCAGCTTATAAATAATGTAGATTTTTAATTATTTCTCCTAAATAATTATAATATTTTTTAAATCTCACTGAATAATTTATTCAATAATTAATCACGCATTGTATTCGTATGTGGCTCGCTTAATATAAAAATAATTAAGCTCCTAATTTCATGTTTTATTCTAATTACATATTATAAATAAATAATTCAACTTTAACTACTATATTAGCAGGTAGCAGGAATAACTGAATTTACACGCAAAGGAAATTATTTGGTTGTTAGTAAGTTAATGATGAAAAAAAAATTATGTTATAAATTACAGGATTATTTTAAGGTTTATTTACAGTTTTATAAAAAAGATTAATACTTGGACACAAGCTGTGTTCTGTAATAGGAATTTTTTCCAATTTAATTTATTTTTAAAGCACGAAAAAAATTGTTGTTTTTACTTCCTTGTACGGAGTAATAAGGAAGTATTGTAATCGCGAAAAATTTCGGTTTTCAGATTTTGATGGAAATAGCCGTTTTGAACTTTTCTGAATCCATTATGACTAGTTTCGACGTGACGTCTGTACGTACGTACGTACGTACGGACGGACGTATGTGTGTCGCATAACTCAAATAGGGTTAGACGTAGAAAGTTGAAATTTTGTATTTAGGACTGTTATAGCATCTAGTTGTGCACCTCCTATTTTTGGTTTCAATCTACAAACCGGAAGTAGTACTTTTTTAAAATATTTCGATAAATATTTAATTTAAGACAATTTTTTTATTTTAAATGAAAGATTATGTGATTATTACCTACAATCGGTATTTTATAAATATTTTTGTATTATTTAAGAATAATTAAAGTATATATTTATAATTTAGTATTTCGGTATCTTGTAGTCCATGATCGATTAACATTTGTTACTATGTAAAATTTAAATGATTATGACATGACAGTGACAATAGTAAAATATGCTTTATATCTTCTTCTGCAGTTTAAATAAAATGACTAAAATATATTTGTGAGTAGGTATACTAGTATAATAAGTTAAAATAATTTTTATATTATTCTACATTTTAGTTATTAAGAAAAGTATGAACACACAAGGCGTACAAGGAAGTCATGTGGTGTCCACGTCAGATTTTTTACTTTTAAAATGACTTACCTACAGATATTTACATAAAATCAGAATGCGTATTTTTGTGCACGTGATAAAATTGAATAGAATGATGAGAATTTTTGCAAGTGTTTCAAATAATAAATAATCAATTTTACTTTCTAACTTATTATGTTCTTGTTTTCTAATGTTTTCGGAATGTGATTTACAAAATCGACTATAATTTTCAACTAACTTTGTTATGGTATATTATACTTTCTGAGTATAATTCTCGTATACATATTGTATGAAATTACAATTTGTAAACTGATATAAATGTCACATTATAGCAAGTGTATTTATGCGTATAACTTTTGTACACCATTTAACGTTACTAACGACTACCCTATTTCAATGATGCGACATGGACGAATAATTTCAGATAAATGAATGTCATATAAACTGCAAATTAATAACCGTGCTAGTCATTAATCAATAGCATATATTTTGGATTTACAGCTGTAGAGGTTTGTATTATTTCTGAGCATTGTAAGGGAAATTAAAACACTCGTACACTCATTTGACATGAATTATAAATAAATTTATTTTGCTACTTATATTTAAGGTTAAAAAATGATTCGGTTTAAACTCACATTGAAATCATGTGGACCAGTCAACGGATTGTTCATTTTATTCCATTTCACGAAAATTACAGTAATATTGGCCACGATTTCCATTAAATATCAATATTTGAAGTAAATATTTCACTATCATAGCAGCAAAAACACACGTTCACTTCGAAAAACCGCACTAAACTGACTGCATCTACGCTGCTTAATTGAACGAACGGACCAACTACTGCAAGTAAAAAGTTGTGCAACAATATTTAACAGAATATAAAATATAAAAGAATAAATTTGCAAGAACAGAAAAGTATGAATTCTGGATATAAGTTGATGTTTTTAAAGTGGAATGAGTGTGTTAAGGGGTACGGGGTTCGTGGTAACCCTGTTTTGCGAATATAGCGAGATTTTTACATTATCGTTTTATAAAATTAAATTTTTGTAACAAAATAAATAAAAAATTTGTACATTTTATTTTAAGTAGAATGTGACAGTCTTATCAAAAGAAGAATGCTGAATATCTATTCGTAATATGTCATATAGTTTTAACTTAATTTATTTCTTCGGAATGTTTTTTTATTATATTAAATGTTTATGTTAATAAGTAAAACCTGTCTTACACGGGCATATTTTGTTAACAAAATATGATCACAAAAATTGTTCCACAATTTTTGTATTCGTGTAATACAGAAAATAAAATTTGTTAAAAATAGAACATGTTCTATTCCACAACAAAATTTGTGAAAGCATTCGCAGTTGATTGTTTTCAACGCCTACAATAAGTCATTTCGTTTTTCAGTCGTGGTTAAGTGAACATTTTTATTTTCATTTCAAGAAGGAAAGTAATTTTTAATTATTCAAATCTCTCTCATTTTAAATTTGACTTCTTTTTAGACAGCTGAGAATTTTGTTAATAAAATATGACCATGTAAGACAGGAACTATTGTACTATAAATGACGCATAAATATTTTTATTTGTATAATAATCCAAGTGCAGTAACAATTTCACGAGTCGAAGACGAGTGAAATTGTATTGCAGCAATGCACGACAATACATTTTCTGAATATTAAACCATACCGAGGGGTAATGGAATGAAAATCGCATTATTACTTACTTTTAAAATATTACAGAAATATTTCCGGAAATATTACTTAGACAATATTTAAAACACAAGTTTAGAGTTTGTAAACTTTTGTGTTAAATCTAAAACTGATTTGTGAATAAAATTTGTAAGGTTGTTAAAACAATAATATAACATGTAACACCTAAAAAAAGAAACCAATTTTGATTTGTGAATGAGGCGAAAATATTAATATTGTTGCAGCAGCACGGTGTTCATATCACTTCTATGTATACATATTAAAAGATTTTCCATCTCCAAATTGGATTTTCCATGATTCCATTAAACTCGCAATCGAAAATTATCACTCAACAAATTCGTTAGAGTCGCGAAACTTTTATTGCAGTGTTCCCATGTGTGCCGCGGTACAATCCGAACAAGATTTATGGAACATAAAACGGCAGCGAATAATTTCCGTTCATTTTTTCCGCTCCGGCATTCAGTTCGAAAATTTACTTAATCATCATATAAATGAAAATATCCCGGCCGACCGCCAGCCGTGACCATTTCTGTTTTGCTTGTGCGGCTGCCATTGGGTTCGCGTTTTGTCCCCGTGGGTGGGACCAAAGGGACGGGACCTAAATTTATTTAACTGGTATTTTTACGAGCCCGGAGTGAGTAAAGGTCCCTGTATACATGAATACGTGGAACATTGAGGAAGGTGGGTTCAGTCTATACAAACTAACTGGTATAAAGCTGAATCAAGAACATTAAATTTTCGTTTTGTTGAAATATTATGTACTTGTACGAACTTTAATATTTATGCGTTTTAACTTACTCGACTATATTGATAGATGTAGGTAAATAAATAACAGAGCATTCAGTCTTGAATAGTTTTTTTAATCAAAAAATTATTACTAAAAACCACGGTTAAAGAAAAATTAAGTTTGCCAACATGATCATTTCTAGAGGTCAGAATGTGTAATAGAATCTAGCATCGATCTTATACTGTCTAGATACCGCATGACCGTCCATAGCATTGTTGTATAGTGATCGCAACATATAAGAGTGAGAGGGCATGAGGTCGGATCTTGAAGTGTATTGCGGGTTGCATTCTGATACTAAAAACGCGTATGTAACGTCGTAATAACAGCTGGTGCACTAAAAATGCATTAATTTGTTCGTTTTAGTTAGTCAAACATCAAAACTTAATGTCTTATTACAAAATAATTTTCCATTTTTCTAAACGTCAGACAGCTCTGACATTACAGGTTAACCAAATGCCGATTTATGTCAAAGCTGTCAAAGCGTCTCCATGGTTATGAACTAAATGCAACCCGCAATACAACCTCAAGATCCGTCCGCAGTGTCCTCTCACTCTTATATGTTGCGATCACAAACAAATGCCGCATGCGGTATCTAGACAGTATAAGATCGATGGAATCTAGCAGGATCTAGATATCTCTGGCTGTATCAGGGATACTCTATTGACACTGATTTAAAATTTAAAGATACACTTTAATACTAAAAAGTAACTAAAACTGAAATTTAGATATATCTAATGGGCTATGTTCCATAATTTATCATTAGATCGAAAATATTATGACAAAACGTGTTTGAAAATCCTTCATTTTCTACGAGGAAAATCGTCGTTATAAATAAATAATTTCACAATTTATATGAACACAGTAGGTATCGTAGTGCATCTATTCATCTTCATTATTCAGTTTATAAGAAATGTCGATTTTTAATCATTTATCCTAAAATTAAAATAACCTATATCTATATTGACAGTTTTTCCCAAACTCTTTTCATTATTTCACAGCACTATTTACCTGTTACTTTTTAATGTACTAATATGCTTGCGTATTCGCGTATTAGCAAGTGACAGAATGAATATTGGCATCGGCAATGACCAGCAGAGACACCTAGAAACCCTAGAAACACCTATGACCTAATTACAAGTTCAGACCGGGGTTGTCAATGAAAAACGTTGCCAGTCGGTAAACCTAATTATTCTTTAACCGTGTAAAAAACCAACGTTTCGACATCAAATATGTCTTCGCACTTTAATCCTGATGAACGATGAAGACATAATAGATGTCGAAACGTTGATTTTTAGTCATAACTTTTTTATTAAAAAAACTATTGACTGAATGCTCCGTTATTTATTTACTTACAATTAATATTTATAATATTCGCTGCATTTACAACTTTATCATGAATATTTAAAGTATTTAAAATTTTTAATAGTTTGTTGTTTATGCAAATACAAGCGTCTTCAGCTCAACGAGCCCATCATTTTAAAATGAATAGTCCTGTTCACACATGGATTCTTTGTGGACTCTTCCATTCTTCTTAATTCTGTAAAAAAGAAATTCATTGTTTTGAAGCTACCAATGAATTAGAAATTCTTCTTTCCCAAGACAAGTTGAAGATAAATTTTAGCGGTGCTGTTATTATGACAGGATTTATTTTACAGTAAAGAATCATTATTTTTCTTTTAAATTTTGAACAAAGATTTGTTTTTATCGTTTCTTTGCTTGAAAATAAAAAAATGAGGCTGCCTTGTCAAATATAACAATTACAATTATTTATACAGCAACCGGGTGACAAGTAGCAACAGCAGCAACACTGTAAATATTATTGTGAAGGATAGAAACTATTCAGAATTATTGCAATCTAGAAACTTGTCTATAAGTATACTTTAGTTTATAATCATAGCTAACTTTTCACTTTTGACTTTACTTATTATTTAATAAAGCATTATTTGGGACTGCAGTTCTAAGAATTTTTTACTCCATTTGCGTGCGTTAAGACATTAACATAACTCACAGATCTAACGGATAGGTATGTGATTTTGTTTATACTCGTATTCGCATACCTAACTGATAGTTTCATATATATGATCATGGGAAAATGTGATTTACATTACTAGGTACTATCTGTATAAATTATGTACGTAAATAAAAAAAAATAGGTGTTTGAAGCCGCATATCCATTTCATAAAGTTTTTAAGTGTCAAAATTCAGTACTCTGTCTCTCCTAGATCACCAACCCATCCCACAAGGCACCACGTAATGTGAAGCTTGCTTTACACGGCGGTATTTTTACGAGCAAAGCGTATGAGCTCAGGGTGAACATATTTGCATTCTTACTGGGGAACGACGACAAGACGGCAGAAGACACTGTAATATCGGCCACCAAGGTGATGAAAGACGAGGCTGGAAGACGGAGGTTCCTCGAGAAATTACTAGTAATTACAGCGAGAGTTATGCGAAGATGTTAAGCGTACCGGATATACTAAGCAAAGCACAAAGTATACGCGACGCATGGATGAATGGTTTTAAAATTATAAATGTTAGTTTATATTATGAAATTCGGTAAATAAGTTTTACAATATAGATTTAAAAGTTAAAAAGATTTAAATAATTATAATAAAATAATTTTAGGTCAATAAGAACACGAGAAATCTAATGCCGAAAACCGCGTTTCAATATCTCATATAGTTTTTGAGTTTTCTCGATTTCTAAAATGGCAATAGGCTACTTGCATGAATTTGTTTTATTATTATTTTCGAAGACACGTATTTTTTATTTTAAGCCCAAAAATTATTAATTTCTCCTACTTATACAAAATAATGAAGTTACGAAAAATTTCCTTTCCTATACTCAAAAACATGTAGGTACCTAATTTGTGGATTGTGATAGAAATCTAATTTTTAGTAGGTACCATGCAAAAAGCCTATTCAAAACGCCAATTTTTTGAGATATTATGGAGCCTCATGCCTCAAAGTTGTAAATTGCAGATGTTGAAATCGGGATTTTACGAAAATTAAATATATATCTCAAAACATGGTTTGCGGTATTGTATTTCTCAAGACCTGTGGCATGTTAATCCAGGATACTACTAAAGCTAGAACTAAAATTTTATAGAAACCTCAATTTTGATAAGTCACATCACACAATTTGTTTGATTCATCGATACATTGTCTAAATATATATATATATATATATATATATATATATATTTACAACTGTCAAAAAACGTTTTTGAAACGTTAACAAAGCACGAAGTCAGTGTTTTTCACAATCTTCTTTTTGGTATGTAACCATGGCAACCATTAAAAACCATGAAAACATATTTGTTCTCGGTTTCCATAAACGTTAGAATTTAGAAGTAAAATACAGTTGTAGAAAAAATGTTTGAATTTCGAGCGCGAAATGTTTTAGTGCGTTCGAATAACTTTTTTATTTCGGCAAGCCTCGTCAAATAAGTCATATTCTTACGCACAAAAAACATCAATTTCACTCATTTAATACAAAGATAACTATTTTTGATAACTTTCGTATAATGTTGCACAAAATATTAATAATCAAATATAATAATTTATGGACATTTCGAATGATCTTATTTGAAGGAACCCGTTTTGATGTGTGGATGGCGTAATGTAATGTAAAAGTGTATCTGGATCAGAGTTGAAAAATATATTTATGAAAATGCAGAGCAAAAATGTCAAAGGACATATTTTTTATATTAATGCTGTGCATGTTAAATAGTTTGTACCCGAATGGTTTTTGCTGCTTTTGAATTACTGCAGCCGCTGGCACATTAGAACAAAAGTTAAATTATTAAAGTGGGTTTCTGTAGACCTGTCATCTGTGCAGTTTAAATAGCAGACAACAAAATAAATGAAATTCGTTTTACTTATTCATGCATCTCTTTGTAGCTTGGTCTCATTTCGAGTCAAGGGAAAAATAAATAGCAGGAAAGCTAATATCTCCAACGTGTGCTCACAATTTTACGCTTTTCTCGAGCTTCTTAACCGGGAATTCGTTGGATTCGCGACGACGTGACGTGACACTTGAATTAATAAAAATAAATAACGAGAGAAAATACTATTTAGTTATTCTTGTACGAAATTTCCCTCTTTTCCTATTCGTTTATAATTCAACCTTAAAGCATTTTGCAAGATTATATATCAATAAAAAACAGAGTAGTAGTACTACAAGATAGCAGTTTTTACAGTGCCAAAGTGCGCTTATAAAAAGAAGCTTATTATACTGTTACTGTTTTAGTTTACAACGAAAGAAATTGCTAGAATAAAATATAACTTATTTTTGTTAAATTTTAACGTTTTAATCTGTACATTATAACTCCATAGCATACTTGTGAATTTAAATATGTTTACTCGTATATTACACAACACATTTTTAAATCACTCTGACGTTTTTTTAAACTATTATAATTTGCTCAAAAATTTATAAAAACAATGAAAACTTGTCACTGACGACTACCTAGATTAGTTTTTTGTTATGTTTTTATCTACGACTAGGTAATGTATAACATGAACATTAAATGTGTGATGTTTTCTACATAATGCCATATATTAATACCGTAATAATACTGCACCAATCAGAAAATTATTTTGCCTGAATCAATTTCTCTGTGCAGATTATTTTTTAGAAAACATTGCAATGTTTAATGATGTAACTATGGTGATAGAGAATTGACATTTGGAAATGTATAACTTTTGCGTACCTATTGGTATTTATTTTATTAAAATCTTGTACCTACGTAAAAAATTAGTCGTGAATAAATTATAGTATACAACTCGGTATAATGGCTATTATTCCCTCCGAAGATTAAAACCCTCGCTCGCTTTGATCGCTCGTGTTGTAAACTTCATCTTTGGGAATAATAGCATCCATTATAGCGTCGTTGTATAATATACTATTAAATTCATATTTTTAAAATAATTTCGTCAAAATTGAATAAAATATTGTATAAACTCCGTGAGATAAAAATGTTTATTCACTCGAAGAGATTATCCCACTCGTCCTTCGAGCTCGGAGTCTAAACTTTCTTTTCTTAAAAACATGGTGTATAAATATCAATTATGCTAATAAGTTATTGCCATAACTTAAGTAATATAAAACCTTATATACGACTTTATTGACTAATTTTATTTCATATGAAAGATTGCATGTTATGATTTTCTATTTAAATTTTAAAATGCAATAGACTAATATGTTTGAATATGCTAAAGATAGTGTACAAAATACAAGAAATTGGTTCTAATACATCTCTAATATTTCATAGAATTACTTAAGTGGAAACAAACATATATTGAATTGATTATTTAATAGTCGTACATAAACATCAGGATCCATGGAATACTCTTCAGTTCAAAGTTATTTTTGTGCGTTGGGTTAAATGTATTTAGAAAAAAGTTTAGGAAAAGTTGTTTGGCAATGTGTTGAAATTCTCCAAACAATACAAAGCAGCTGCTTTAAATTCTGTAGCTGTTAAGAGTTTCACCCGTGTACAAAGTTATCTAGGTTATGTTCCAGGTTTTGTCATATGGAGCAGGAACATGTCGTGCCGTGTCCGTGACGAAGACAATCGTATTCGATTAAACATCGAAGTTGCACTGCTGCAGTTTGCTAAATTTGGTTAATCCTGTTACAAGTCTTAATATTTAATCAGTGCTCAAATAATTTAACGTGACTTCAGCAATTTCCGATAACAAACTTTGGTGATGATTAAATCCGTTGTTCAAAAACTTGCGGCGGTCTTAAATGAGCTAATTTTGTTATTATATTCATGGTTATAGCTAATTAGAAGTATGTGCTAGCTTGTTTAATTATAAAACTCATTAAAGTGAAGTTACATTTTATAGTGCGGTCATTAGAAAATTGCTTTAGAGTTCATGGAAACTTCACTTTATTTTGCATTTTTATAAATGTAGCTAATTTATAAAAAAGTTTGTCTGCTCAACTGTTCACCCCAATTATACCTGTTTATGTCTGCAATAAACGTCTGCTACAATTTAATTTTCTGTGTAAAATTACGCTTTAGATATTGTCATTAAAGACTAAAGACTTGGGGTTCAGGGAAGGTCATCATTATATTTCCGAGAACAAAATGATGAAGAATAGCCACGTTTAGTAAAGTGACAGATAACTAACTGGATTATAGACTGCAGTCGTATTTTCAGTTCAGGAATTTTCAGATAATTGAATACTTTACTACACAGGACTCTTGTTCTGTTGTACAAAATTGTCATGTCATAATATGAAGTAAAATAATGAAAAAAATATAGCAATACCAGAAAATAAACAATCGACTTCAGTCAATGCATTCTTTGATTTAAATAGAATCGATTAGTCTCACAAAATGCAATGGTGTTTTAAGTAAAACGTAGTCATACCACCTATATGACAACTGAACTGAACTGAACGGTTATCAGAATTATTATCAGTTTCATAGCACATTTAGCTTCAGTTAGTGCATCCAATCAAAATATCAGTAATTTCCGTTCATTTCATAAAACTGAAACATATGGAGACGATCAAATGAAATTATTATAATAAGTTACAAGTAAAGGCGCGTTTACATTGGAGGAGTAACTGAGACAGTTACTGGTACAAGTAGCGGACTATACTAGTATACTCAACTAAGCGCTAGGCTAGTAGATGTTTACACCAGAAATACAATTTACGACTAGTACCAGTACAAGTTGTTCTGTAGGTGACAAAATGAATTATTTTCGTAATTGTATATCATCTCGTACAAAATCTATTATTAAACGAAATAAAGTAAAGATAACAAAATTTATCGACATCCCATATTTTATCCCACAAACACTCATGATCACGATATAGTTCTACAAACTTTATTGTCTCCGTTTAAGACCACTTTTTCATTTCAATAAAGTAAAAATACCGAATTTAACTATAAAACAATTATCTTTAAAATGAGACGTCAAAACACACTAATATATCCCTAATCACCAGTGACTGTTTACATTGGTATAGTGCAGAGATGAGTGTAGTGGATAGTGCAGAATGTATGTGGAAGAGGAAGGCTAGTAGGTGAGTAGCTAAACCGGGAGGTTAGTTACTTCACTACCCCAACTACTTGTACTTGTTGGCTACATTGGATGAGTAGCGGTCTGGTGAGCTAATAGTTCTAGTAGGTAACTAACCCATTTCCACGACCAATGTAAGCCCGCCTTAAAACTTAGTCATACCAATAAGAATATACTCGGATTTTTATTCAAAGAGGATTCCAGAACTATGAATCACACGTAATTAATTTTCAATAATAAGCATACGTCTCTACATACTACCTCCTATTAATATGTATCGTTGAACGATGCGAAAAACAACGTGTTTCATGTCTTGATTAAACTGCACTGGCTTGATGCTTTGAATGTACTATGTTGTGATTTTAGAAAATAAATCAAATGTGTGGTAAATATGTTTCGTCAAAAAGTGACAAATACAGGATGATTCATCATAACTTGCTTTTAAAAAATCTGACGTGGCCATCACACAACCTTCCGCCATATCTAGACTTTAAACAGAAATGTATACGACGTACAATCCGGTGCCCATTTAAAATATACAAATAAAAATCTAAAATAGTCAAACACAGAAATTTGCATCACCTGAATCAAAAGATTCATTCACACGAAAACTCTTCTGTGTTGAAGCAATCCTCCGTTAAGTTACTACATTTAATAGCTTACTTAGGACTTATATAGCGCTAGTATGCCAACTTGTCACCCGTCTCACCCGTCTCACCTGTCAATATTTTTTATTCAGAAACAAAAATCAACCGAACATGGATTACAAGATTTCAACGTTTTATTTGATAAATTTATTTTTTAAATTTTACAGCAGTTCTTTAATGCTAATAGATGAAGACAATTTTTTTATAAAGTAAATTGCAAATAACTTTTCCTCTTATTCTTATTACAAATAAATACTATATTTATCCAAATTTATAGAAATTTTTGACACTTAATCTTTTCAATCTTCAAAAAATATCACTTCCGGTGAAGATATTTGTACCAAAATCTAATAAGCTCTTCCTATTCGTATACAATTGTAAAATACCAAATATCAAAATTTTTGGGTAATTCGTATTTGAGTTATGTGACATCCGGCATCGGCCCGGACCACACACATACACACACACACACACACACACACACACACACACACACACACACACACACACACACGCACACACATACACACATACATACAGACATCATCGGGAAACTATCAAAAATGAGTTGTAAGGATCCTAATTCGTGCTCATCCACTAAAAACTCACTACCCGATTTTTTGCATGATTCCAATACCTTCATTTACAGGTAAGCGGAAGGTAAAAATGCATACCATTCAGGCAGTAGGGATCGTAGTGCACTTTTAAAGTTTTGTTCCCCACCTGGTCATTCGCCGTCATGCGTTGGAGCACGGAGCAGCGTGTGTATTCAGTTAAGTCGTACTTTTCTAATAGATGTTCTGTGATCGCAACCCAGCGTGACTTTCGAAGGAGTGACCAGCCCGCTCGCCCGATTTGTCTCCTTGTGACTCTTTTTTGTGGGGTTTTTTGAAATCCCGCGTTTACGTCAACCGTCCAAGGACCCTAGAAGACCTGAAGGCCAACATCCGGGCCGTAATTGCCAACATACCCGCTGCCATGCTGGAAAGGGTTATGACAAACGCCAGAAATCGGCTTATTCAGTGTATAGACAATGGGAGGCGTCACCTACCTGATATGATTTTGAAAACTGGGTGAAACAAAACTTTAGATATGTTCCTATCCTACATTATAAAATAAAAATAAAAAGTTTCTGATTAATAAAATGGGCATTATTGCGTAAGTTACGATGAATCAACCTGTACATGTTTTCAAGTGCCCTGGCATAATTGAAGAATAAAAGAGGCCAAATCAATCAAGTATCATAGAATCCACTTTGTATAAAAATCAGCGTATAAAACAATTATTTTAACTGAACTAAGTGCCTACTGGGGTCACGATTTTCATCGCTCGCTCAGTACGTCTTTTCCCGTGAAAAATATCGTCGTCTGGAGAAGAAAAGGCCACTAGAAAAGTATTACTCCATAATCTGGCAGGCAACATCGTATAACCATAGAGAAGAACGATGGAGTAGGTACTCTGTTATTAAAACAGCCCGGGGCGCTCAGGATGTAGTGGCTACATACGTAGGAATATACATACTACAGCACACGCTGTTTGTTTACGATGCCCGTCAGCCGGCGCTGCTGCAGTTATTGTAGGAAATGTGTACCTGCGGAGATTCTGTTTTACAACTCTATACTCTGTAGTTTTTCAAGAAGACGCGTCTGCTTTCTGTCCATTTCAGCTTCAACATTTTTTTAAGTATGAACTTTAAATTATAATTCATACAAATACCACGTCAGCATGAGCATTTTTTGCAGTATTTTTCCATTTATATAAGATATGAAGGTACAAAAAATAATGTAATTTTGAATAATTTATTCATTTCAAAATAACTTCATTCTCAAATAAGGTGGCACTGATTTCTCTATCAAAAAATTTTCGCATTCTAAACATGCATTCATTTAAAATTTAAACATTTATTATTAACCAGACATTCCTATACTGTCTGATGGTTCATGGAGAAAAGGTCCCCAGCAAAACGTCTCCGGAAAAATGTCCCCAGTAAAACGTCCCCAAACACGAATATTCCCACGCAAAAGATTCCCTCGCAATTGGTCCTCGCCAAAACGTCTCCAACAAAACGTTCCCGGTAAAATGTCCCCAGTAAAACGTCCCCAAACACGAATGTCCTCACTCCTCACGCAAAATGTCCCTTGGAGCAAAACGTCGACAGCAAAAAGTCTCCGGCAAAATGTCCCCAGTAAAATGTCCCCGGCAAAATGTCCCCAGTTAAATGTCCCCGGCAAAACGTCCTGTCTGATATACACTCCGCGGCAAAAAAGGGCCCACCTGAAGTTGAGAAAAAATCGACAAATTTCAAACCGCTATAACTCAGCAAGTTTTCAATGGATTTTAATGAACTTTTAACTCCAAGGAAGTTCAAAGTGTCTACTTTAAGAGCATCCATTCAATTTTTGTTATAACCCTCTCTGCACCCCTGCAATCCCCTTTTGAAAAAAGTGTTTTCAGGGGGGAAAATTTTCAACTTTGATGATGTGAAAGGACTAGAAAATTTTTTTGATCCGATCTGCCTACCTAACAATAAAATTCAATCAATTCTCTGTAAATTTTTCGAAAAACGAAGTTCCTACGATGATTGGATAAAAAGTTATTTACAGAGAATTGATTGAATTTTATTGTCATGTAGGCAGATCGGGTCAAAAAAAATTTCTAGTCCGTGCATACCATCAAAGTTAAAAAAAAATTCCCCCGAAAACACTTTTTTATCATAGAGAGGTTGCAGAGGTGCAGAGGGGGTTATAACAAAAAATGAATGGATGCCCTTAAAGTAGACACTTTGAACTTTCTTGGACTTGAACTTTCATCGAAATCCATCAAAAACTCGCTGAGTTATAGTGGTTTGAAATTTGTCGATTTTTTCACAATTTCAGATGGGCCCTTTTTTGACGCGGAGTGTATTTCCTTTTTTTGGTTCATGTTCATAATTCTTTTCATATAAGATTTTTTTTATTTTGCCCACTCGGAATCATTCGCACTCTCAGTAAACTATTAATAATATTAATTCATCTACTTCACCATCTATCTCACCAGCATTATAAAATGTATACTATAAAATATAATTTATAAAAATGTAAACTACGAAAAAACTTGACAAAACTTTGATTTATACTATCTGTTCTTGAACATAGTGTCAGCATCGTTCTGGACTTTTAATATTTGCATTAATAGATAAACATAATTCCTTACTTTTTTACTTAACGCAGTATTGTTCGAAACTGCGCAAGTAGTTCGGTTTAATAATATTGTGCAGCTTTATTTGAAATTAGTGTGAAATTGAAAAATGGTACAAATTCATATTTATTATTTATATTTATGTACCATTATAAATTATGTTCATAAAATTAATGCAATCACGCTTTCATCGTTCACAACAGTAACACATTTATAACATTTTATTGAATGTAAACGGTAGACTATTCCCTTAAAGCATATCTACAGGGTTAAACGTTTCATGTCACTGTCTCTCAAAAAAATTCACAAGATGAAAACCCTCGACGAAAATATTTCTCGCTGGAGTGATTCGGGTTTTTGCAGATGATTGGTTTTAAACATAGGACATTCAGAAATGTCAAATGGAAAGAAAGAAGATTATATGCCGAAAAGGAATACCCGAATTGAGAATTGATATGATTGATGGTTCGTGGGTGCAATGAAAAGTATAAATGGTAACATGAAAGGTATTGCAAATGTTGACGAATCGACACAGGCATGACGACAATATTTCGACAGAATCGCTTCTTTAAAAGTAATTGTTACATCAGTTACTGAAGTTTAAAACTGTGCAAATTTGAAATTTTTGTTTTGGTATATATTAACATACGCCGTTCACAGTATACACATTATATGTTGGTCACAGACATTGATTGTTTAAAGTTTGTATTAGACTTCATAAAAAAAACTATGCCCGAGGAATAACTACAAATAAAATGATAGCTGAACTAGTTTTACACAGTACTTAAATGTATCGGTAAGTTGATTGCTGATAATATAGCTACAGAGTCGTAATATAAAATCGTGTCTAATTTTACCACTTGCCAGAAATGACTTTTTTATTTTAAAGAAGTGTTTTAACATGTACTAAGTGACTTATTTTACTATGTTTGGTTTGAACATAGTCAGTGATTATAATTTACCAAGAAATGCATAAATGTCTCTACTCATAAAATTTAAACAATAATTTCACTTTACCCCATGCTTCTACTTTGCACCACTTCCCCTACTCGATATTTTTATCGGTGGCTTCCAGTATGTGAGGCTGTCACATCCAAATTGAGTAAAATTAATGAAAGATAAATGAAATATCGTGATGTGAGTTATTTAGTACCAAAGTAGGGGAACCAACTGAATACCCTTTCATGTGTACAATCTTTTATTATTGCAGATGATATACACCCCCGAATTCCCGACAATATTGATGTATGGTAATAAATTATATATTATAAAACCACGTAGAAATTTCATTAAATATCTATAAAACATGATCATTAATTAATTAACTCCATTAGACCGTTTAACAAGTAACGAGATGAATACTGTACCTGTAGCCCTCATTAATCATTTGAAAGGAAAAGTAAATTAACAGGGTCTAAAACGACGAAATCTCCCGGGATGATTTAACTTTTAAAATCGCTTCTCACTATATCGAAGAATGAATAGTGTATACAGCAGTCAGTAATGAACTCGGGTCAAATTATCTAACGGATCACGAAGGCCGGTAGAGCAAGGAAGGATTAACACAGGGCCGGGGCGGAATTTTCAGCTCACAAGCATGAACATTATTAAAAGATCTGTCTCATCTTTTGGCATCAGGTTGGCGACAATAAAATGAGAAATATTGGTGAACTACCTTCCTTTTTCTAGGACAAAATGACATATTATTATTGTCAATTGAAACCCAATTACACTCGTTTTATTAATATAATTATAATGAAACATAAAGTTAAAGCATAAAATCTATATTTTTATCGTTTCAAAATCTTTCATAAAGCTGCAAAAATAGTATATTAAGTATCATGAACGGAAAGGATAATTTACCGATATCGATGGAAGCGAAGGCTCCAATTTGTCTGACATCAGTAATTCCTTAACGTTCGTGCTTAAGAGGAATCCCCACTAGCATTTAAAACGTACTGTTGTATTCTCGCAATTACTTCTTCTGTATTGACTCAATTGCATTGATTCTTTTTGTAAATAATAGAAAAAGGTATGCCGCTACTTTGCTTAAGCTTCGATTTGTAAAAAAATATTTTATTTATTAATTATAATGTTTCAAAGTAACCCCATATTTGCAAGCACGTAGTTATTATATTTAGACTTAAATGAAAATTTCAAGCTTAAGGAAAAGAAATTTCAACCTTTATTAACATCTTAAGACAAAAAACTTAACTCAAAAATTCCATTTTATAGTCACTTTTTGTAGAATACGAAAGGTCTTTTTGCATGAAAATATACGCGTGGAGCTACTGGCCCCGTGCGGCAAAACACAACACTACAGCTAAATCCCGCCTACGGAGTCGTAAGTACACTCTGACAAAAAGTGTACCTGGGCTTGGGAGTATAGTAAGCGTACGGGGAATTTAGATAAAATTCAACAGGTTCACTAAACTGAAGAAACAACAAAGTAAAATAATATTCGATTACTATTATTTACGTCTTGTATAAACAGAAACCGAATATAATAAAATAATTAGCTAAAATTTCCAGAGTTACTAAAAATTAGTTTTTGTGCAATAAACAAATAGCACAGAAATTATTTTAACAATGATAATACAGTCAAAAATCATATTGTTTTTTGCAATGCAATTTTAAAGAATTTAATAATATATGTCTTATTTCTAATAGTGCCAGATTTTGTAGAATGCAAATTATTATATCATTTTTGGTAATTTCAAAAATTAGATACACAATAAGAAAATTTTAAACATTCCGGATAAAAATCAAAAAGCATATTTTAATAAAGTACGAGTAAAGAAGCATATTTTGCAATTTTAAGAAATTATTCTCATAAAACACTTAAAATTTAATGGGTAACAGGTAACTTCTTCACTAGGTACCTAACCTATCTATTTTTTCCTACAATTTGCTTGTATTCTTCGCCTTTTACCTCTCGCCTAGAGAGGTATAGTGATCGTGAAAAAAATCGATGTCGAGATTTTTGTCAATAAGCACGTTTTTGTACATTTAGAACCTATTTTGACTATTTTCACGATGATGTCTGTGTGTCTGTGTGTGTGTGTGTCTGTTTGTGCGCCTACTCGTACTATGCGGTTTTATTCTGATTCATTATCTCAAATTCTACTGAACATAATGTGTAATTTTACCTACCATGATTTGTAAATTATAATATAGGAAAAAAAATTAAAAACAAAAATGAAAATGTGAATGTGACAGATGAACAGACACACAGTTTCTGAAATTTTGGTGGCACCATTTGTAAAGAAATGTATAAATACTTATTAATAACTGGGTTTGAAATTTAGTAACTATAGTAGCCGAAATTTAATAAATAAAAAACTGACTCAATTCCAGTAAGTTTTTATCCTTCCATTAAACGTATCCAGTCAAGAAGCATCATCGATTCATTATTAACTGGATATAATGTAATATGGTAATAATAAAATAAAAATTGTATCCACAAAGAGCTAATTTGATTTCAATGTCAATCGAAATCGGTACGTTGCTTGAAGAACTATAAAATAAATTACAAAAAGTAGCCTAACAAAAACCAAATTCACATAATTACAGTGTCAAGGCGGGAGGTTATGTGCTGGCCACAACAGATTTTTTGATATTGATATCTCGATACTAAACAGTAAATAACGTCTGTAATTACCTGGAATAATCTCGAAAATTCTTAGAAATTGAAACAATGGTACCATTCATTTCATACTACCTATACCTTATTCATTTATCCCTCCGCACTTTTCAATTGTAGTAGTGTTTAGTTAAACTTGTGTTAATATTATAATATTCTAATTGTTAATATAATAATCATAATAATCTTTATTGCCCCAAGTCATATAATACTACTACGTACATAAAATGCGACAACTTCTCCACGTTTGTGTGATCTTTCTAGGCCTAGATATCAAAATTGTTTTAAATAATAAAATCTTTTAATTGTATGAAACACGAATTTAACGATCTGACATTTAGATGACCAAATGTAAACGTATTGTTATAAAGATCAATGACTTGTGTGTTTAAATCAGGTGATTTTGATATTATACAAATATAAACAAAATGAAATAATTAAATTAGTAGTACCTATAGCCATCAATACTTATCAATACATTGGCAAGTTATTTTCGATATTTTTAAAATAGTATTAATAAATAAATTATAAAATTAGAAGTTGATTAGTTTTTGTTTCAAGTCTGTAAGATTACTTATTACAAAGTTACAGCTATTTGAAGTTAGAGAAATGACTTCATCTTAGCCGAGTACCGCAGTCGGTCAGTTCACTGTTCGTTTGGCTAGGCACAACGCGTTTGTTGTTTTGCTTACAATAGTAGGCAGAGCTATTGTAATGACGTCATCTTGTCAACTTTAACGGGCTTATATCTCGGTAACTATGACCAGTATAATATTTTTGTATTCACTATGTTTCTCAACGTACAATGTAGTTTTGATTTCTGTAAAGTCAATTTTTAACTTGCCAATGCCTTTAAATTAGAGACAATAGAGAGGGATAACGATTTTTGGCTAAAACATATGCAAAAAAAATTAATAGATTTTTATATGGATTGCATATTACCTGAATTTGTTGATTCAAGACATAAAAGAAATATGAAAATCCGAGATCCGGAGTACATTGCCGAAGCCATTAAAAAGAAACAAAAAAAGTGAAATTTTCTTTATATAGAATAAATGAATGATTTTGTTATTTTGATTAGTATAAAAATACATATAATTAACATAGCACACCAACTACGTAAATTTATTGTTATGATTTCATTACCTACTTTTACTGTCACGGCGTTTTATACACTTTTAGGAACTATATTTTTCTTAATTTAATTGTTATGACGAGATTTTTGAGTTCTGTACCTAATAAACAAAATATTTATGATATTGTATTGTTTGTCAAAAAATTCCTAATATAGAAAAACTCTTCTGATTTTAGTCGAAAATATTGGCTTACGCGACAATTGAGTAGGTTACATATAAGATTTTAACTTTTAAAAATTCAAACTTTCAAGTATAACTATACTACAACCCAAATATGTCATTTTTATGACGAATAATTTTTATTATTTGTCGCCACAATACATTGTATACTTCTTAAAAGTAGTAAGTAGTTTACATATAAGTTAATTTATTATTTATTGTAAACAAGTTGTCATTATCATTTCTTATTCGTATATAAAACAAATTTAGTTTTGCGTAGTTTCAATATATAATTTTTATATGAGGTAGTAGTTTTCGAGATTATATGTATATGATACAATACAAGTAAAAACGCACAAAATTCTCAACTGTTGGCGATACGCGGAGAGATTCACATTAAGCGATGGCACGGTATTGTCATCGTGGTTGAAACTCTGTCTTTGAGTGTACAAAGGTCTCAAACGCCAGATATCGGTCAAGCCCACTAGTGTATCCCCTTACACCCGACCGCTCCCGCAAAAATTAGATAGTAGGGTGGGGATTCGCCAAATATTTTTTTCAAATATTAAATGTTGGTAATTTACTTATCGGTCTATTTAGTCTTTGAAACAGGCATGTAAGATGATAAAAAAGATCAATCGAGCGAAGCGAAGTATCCAATTTTGTCTGAAACGGTAATTCCTTAACGTTCGTGTTGCTTATATCATTTTTGCATGATTGGAGCAAGCAAAATTTATTTGAAAATACGCAAATATTAATTTCTTCATAATTAGTAATACAAAAACAAAATTTACTTACCGTTCTGTTTTGATGGAGATATTAGAATTGAAAGGATTTACTTTTATTTAGGTATTTATTTTACAGACAGTTCAGAACAAACGACTTGTATTTATTGACATTAAAACATACGTTGCTTAGTAACGTTAAAAACGTTTACTAGAAATTAGGAGCAACAACGTTATTTCCAACATGTTTAATATACTTATCGCTTTGTTAAGCCTAGCAACCGGTAAGAACAACATACTGTCTTGGAAACAGGCATGGTAAGTTGATTAAAAAAAACAATCGTGCAAAAAATAAGTTTAATTATTAAACGGTACAAACATAGATTATGTTTCGTTTCTAATGCGAACAAGTGATCAATTTTAAGCACCGAACAATAGTATATTACATTACAAGTCATGAAAATGTTTCGTTGCAGACGAGGAGGCTTGTTAGAAGAATGCGAGGATGCGCAGCGTCCGAGTATTTCTTCAAAGCCTTCGAGTTAAGCAAAGACATTTTTATGACGCGTGATGTATTCTATTTTTTTTAAATCGGCAATTATAGAAGCTTAAAATTATAGAAAAAAATAGGTTTGCATAAATCATCAAAGCTGTGACAAATTTTAGAAAACGTTGTCATGACAAGTGTTTGTTCCTACAGATAGTGGAAAGTAAAAATGACTAGGCATTATTTATTTTCATGTCTAGTCATGGAAATCTTACTTTCAAGACTCAAATTAGTCAGGAAATGAAGATTTTCATGCCGATTTTGAAAAAAATAATTATTTTTACAATTTTAACAAAAATTTAAGAATATAAATGCCTGGACCAACTTAAGTGAAATTCATTATGAATTGAATTGAGTTAAAAATAATGTTGAATTGTCACTATGAGCAAAAACACTCAATTAGGATATGAAAATAGTAGGTAATACAGTCATATTATAAACACATAATTAGTTTTAGTATGTAGGTATAACATTTTCTTTGTAATAAGAATAAAACAGAAAGTGACACTGTCGTTACAATTTTTTTACTGAGTCAGCATTCAAGCAGTAATACATTTTTATTGTGCATTCAAACAACGTAATCAAGTGCTCGTGTTTCGCTCTGGCCGAATAATACGTTGATGGAATGCGCACAAGATTCCGGAAAATTAATTAATACTGTGATCTGATAATCACACTTGCCAGGCCAGGACAGATTTGAATCAAAGATCTCCGAGTTCAACTCCTTTATTAATAACTACATGGAAATTCATCTACACGAACGGAGGATTAGGTGTATAACGTATGCAGTAAATTCATGGAGGACGGCTGTTGAAATTTCTCATGCCGACTCTGTAGGGAAATTCAAACGGATGGCAAAGCAGAGCGAAGGGTTGAACGTGAAGTCATCAGCGAGGCGCTATGCGTAACATCGGAGCAGAGAGGCAAGCGGCAAAATCCAGCTAATACTAACGGATAACTTTTCTTATGGCCAGTGATTAAAGTGCTGTAGCGACTCACTAACGAGACAACTTACCGTCTAGGATCGCTAATGGAGCGAACGAGATTACGCACAGCGCATTCGTACTGGCAGGGTTGGCAGTTCTGCGATGACTTTTTCTTTAATTTCATATAAAAAAGCTTTCTCTCATTTCGTCAGCTGCATGATGTTCTGTTTCGGGCTTTTCCAGAACGAATGTAAATTTAACGAATCAGCGACAGAAACGTGATAGTCCCCGTGTCGTAAACAGAGTTACGCTTACGTTAGTCTCGTGAATATGAGCGCGAGCGGTAATAAATCTAATTCTCAAAGCGGGTGAGTTCTACAAACGCTCGATAAGCTGATGGACGACGTTCTTTCGGAATTATAATATTTACGATTTGTGCTCTGAATGCTAACAATGATACAATCTTCCAGGCGAAGCATTTTCATTGGTTTTCAATATTTATAAATATTTATTATTGCATTTATGGCTAGTTGCATCGCTTTAAGCTTTCCTTCAATGAACAATCAAAATCTAATTGTCAAACATAGAAATAAATTGTTGTCATGAGTTCGACTCGATATTTTTCATGTAAGTGACACTAAAAATTTAAGTGGAAAGTCAAAGAAAAGTCATAAAAAAACGTTTTATATGAATAACTCTTAAAAAGTTTGTACCGCTTAGTACCTATACTCTATTTCAGCTTAGAAAATAGTAGATGGCACTGTGAATGCAGTCCGTTTTACACCCAAACATTCTATTAGTTTAAACTTTGGCGCGAACTACAAAGACATAACGTATTCCTATCATAAAGAGTGTTAAACTTACCTATAGATGAATAAAAATTGTCAAAATAAAAAAGAAACACACGTTGTTTTACTATTTTCAGGTTATATAAACTTGAAATGTCAAACGGAAATGAAATCGCGAATCTCTCCAATGTTCGCTGATGTAAATCTGTCTGTTTTTTGAACAAAGGATTTCAAGGTTACGACTCCGTGTCATTAAATCTAAACATATAAACGCCTATAGTTGAACTTTACAGAACACAGCATAAGTATCCAGTTACATCCATTATAAACCAAGCCTGCTTATTGTAATCTTTCCCACCACGATATATTTCCCATAAAGCTATAGATACGTAACTGATACAGTATTTTTGTTTTAAATTTTTATAATATCTACACAAATTCACCAGTTTTTTTCTTTTTCGAATTTTTTTTTTTATTATTCTACAGAAACAAGAGGATAAATAAGCAACGTGAACGCGTTTAACAGTAGAAGTAGATGGTCTTCTGGGTTTTGCAAATTACATTTTTACCTACATTTTAATGATAAATAAATTTAAAATTAAAATTTTAATTATCGCTTTAAAATATAATTTAAGTAAAGCACTTTATTATCTGCCAAGTACCCAGTTAGCAGTTACGTAATTGTTTAATTTAATGCCGTCTAAACTATCCCATTTAATAGCTTTTAAAATTACTGCACTAACTACCATTTAATAATTTCATTAACAAAGTTTATTTGAAGCACGTACCAATCAACCGATAGCATTATTGATTTTCCTAAACCGAAGAGCTGTATGCTGTAGCTACATACTCGTATTACATTTAATATTTAATGTGTCGCTGAATTTGTATCTACATGCACCAAACTACACGTATCAAAGTGGCGTGAAAAGTTAACTGATTTGTTTAAAAATGCATTCCAATCTGGCAAATTTTTAGATTTGTTAATTATTTATTTGACTATTTGACCTCTAACATCAGATTTAATTCATAAAGCTCCTGTCGCAAATCTATATAAAAATAACACCTAGTATTATAGTGTAGACCTGGCAGGACACTAAAATTAGTTATACATGAGATGCTGGAATAACCTTAAAAATTTAGGCAGATTTTTCATTTTCTTCCAGCATTTTTTAAATTAGTCTATTAAAAAATGTCATTTTGATTACGGATATAACATAGATTTGACACAATTTTTTATTTAAATGTCTGTTAAATTGAATATTTAAAACCGGAAGTCGATATGTTGCATTAGGAAAAATTCAACATTTTTGCAAATAGCTTGTCTTTATCATAATTTGCGAACAATTGTTCTGAGAAAAAATTGTTTTATATGAAAGTTGTAGTAATAACGAGATATTATTTAAAAAAACCAGATTTTGGCAGCCATTTGGTGGTCCCCCCGTTCCCGCTCACCACAACGGATCAGGACTTTTCGACTTTTGATACCTATATTCATTGCTAGACCTTCCCGAACAATGCTACAAAGTTTCAAAACTTTCGGGTTTTGAACCGTCATTTTTCCTATTTTGACTGGAATATTAAGCAAATTACGACGTATAATAAAATTTTGGATATTATTGACAAAAACGTAACTATTACAAATATCGTGCTGTAGATTTCTCACTTTTAAGCGCGCCCTAAATTTTTTTTAAAAACGCGTCAAACCTCTGAAATGAAATCTTGTAAATTTATGGCGCTTTTAAACATCTTTTTTAATCATGCCAAATAGGAACATTTTTAGTTATTTATGTATCATACAACAAACTAACAAAAACGTAATAATTACATTAAAAATATATAAAATACAAAATATATTTGATTATAATTTGAAAACTATATAAAAAACTATTTGTTTCATAAATGAACAAAGTAAATGAACTACTAGTTCTTCTTTGAAAAATTCAAATTGTTGTGATGTATATAACATTAGCAATAATCTTTTAAAGAATATAATTGACTTCATTGTTGAACCACTATGCTCTCTATTCAACAAATGTCTTACAAATGGTATTTACCCAGATGTTTTAAAAAAAACTAAAGTCCTTCCTCTATATAAAAAGGGTGAATCTGACAAAGTACAAAATTACAGACCCATCTCTATCATACCAACATTGTCAAAGGTTTTTGAAATCATTTTAAAAAATAGATTAGTGAAATATTTTGACGATCATAATTTTTTAAATGAAAACCAATTTGGTTTCCGCCAGGAGTGAAGTACGAGTCAAGCTGTTTTAAATGTTATTAATAAAACTATCGAGGGTCTTGAAAAGGGTCATCATATAGCGATTACCCTTTGTGACCTCAGTAAGGCTTTCGACTGTGTTTCGCATGAGATTTTATTATCCAAACTTGACTATTATGGAGTTCGGGGTACATCTCTAAAACTTATTACGTCTTATTTACAAAATCGTACACAAAGTGTTTATATTGACGGTAAATTCTCCGACTTCAAACCATTAGATCATGGAGTTCCTCAAGGGTCAATACTCGGTCCTTTCTTTTTCATTGTCTACGTAAACGATTTCTGTGACTTTGTGCAACCTTGCAGTAGTGTTCTTTTTGCCGATGACACAACAATGATAAGTGGACACACAAATATTGATGAGCTATTGGATATCGAAAATTCGAATTTAAAGAAAGCTGAGACTTGGTTTGCTGCCAATGAACTTTTACTAAACAAGGAAAAACCCCAAAAATTGATTGTGTCCTCTAAACATGAATTGATCAAAGGGAACTCTGTTTCTCTTCTTGGCATGCTTATTGATGATGCTCTCAATGGAAATTCTCATATTCAACACATAAGTAAAAAATTATCAAGCGTAATTTTTCTTATTAGGAGACTGAGTTTTCTCATTGACAAATCCATGTTGAAAACTATTTATTTTTCATTATTTCACTCAATTATATCCTTTGGTATTTTACTTTGGGGTAATGCAACCAACGCATTAAAAATATTTAGACTCCAAAAGACGGCAATTAGGATAATTTCGGGTCTAAAGTACAGAGACCATTGTAAACAGGCTTTTATTAACCTACGAATTATGCCTTTTCCATGTCTTTTCATTTTTTATACCTTAATTGAAATTCATAGAACCAAGTTTTGTTTACCTTCTAATGCTGACTTTCATGCCTATGGTACAAGATCTGCAAATATGCTACGTAAGCCTCGCTATAGACTTCAAAAATCTACTAGAAATTCTTTAAATTTAGATCTTTATAATGTTTTACCGCAAAATATTAAAAACTTAAGTAAAAATAAATTTAAATTAGTGATAAAAAAATTTCTGTTACAACACTGTTTCTACTCCGTTCACGAATATTTGAATTATAACTTTAAAGATTTAACTGACATATTGAAGTGAAACACTTTTCTTATACTTATTTTTATTATACTTTGACGTTCTATAAACAAACTCTGTATGTAAAATAGTCAATAAATCTAAATCTAATTAAACAACTTCAGTGCCACTATTTCAATTTTATACACCCCAATCGATTTTGTGTTAGGATTTTGTAGTATAACAAAATTACTCCCATACACTTGCAATTTATTGAACATTAAAGTTATGTAGGTAGGTAAGTAATTCCTACGAGCATTCTATTCTAACAGATAGGTAGATCTACACTAATGATGACTGTCACTAATCTTATACAACAGCTAATTCCATCAAATTTACAAATTTACGGCAGATTACACACTATTACCGGTAACATTAATATGATTGTAACATCGATACTGCTCTTGTTATTAATCTACGTGTTTCGTGGAGTGTGAGTAATATTAATTTGTATGTAGTATGTAACAGATTCTCCTAAAGCTTGTACTGAAATTTTGGAGAGATATACCTATATATTTGAATATTTGTCATCCAACAAAAATAGCGACACAACTAAGTTCACTCATAGTTATTCCATTAGTTAAAACTGACATCAAAACATAGTGTGAAACTCTATGACTATATTAAGTAGTTAGTAGGTTATTATTTAATGTAAATTTGCAATGACAGCGTCAGATATAATAAATAAATATATATATATATATATATATATATATATATATATATATATATATATATATATATATATATATATATATATATATATATATATATATATATATATATATATATATATATAATATTTTTTAATTAAATTAATTGCATCCTGACAATAGATGAGATTCCGCCAAAGCTGTTCTTCCATCTAACCCTCTCGCGCAAGGCCTTATTACAACCACTACCCGGTGCCCGATAGCTTTGTGGTTTTCAAGTTAATTATATCCCAAATTGGAATGGTGACAAGAGTAGATACCGATCCAAATCAAGCCATGAAAATTTCACACCTGACCTGGGTATCTATTCTAGAACATAGAGCCTAAAGCTAGTCTTAACGATGACGTCACGGCAACTTTGGCTGGGTCCATACGAATAAGTCACGGGTAAATACACAGAATAAGATAAATTAAACAAAAAACAAAGCAATATAAACACATTAAAAGATTAGAGAGAATTTGGGTTTTCGTGGTTGGAGAATTTTTTTGATGAAATAAATAATAAGTAATTATTAATCGTATTTTGAAGTAAAGTGTTCGAGTTCGTTTTTGCTATTAGTTACTCTTGACAGATATATTAAAAACTCAACTATAATTAAAATAACGTAGTCGAAGCATGACTACTAAGGGTCAGTGAATCTCCGACTCCGACTTGCGACGGATTAAGAGTTCTACAGGTAGAAGGGGTCAAGCGTACGAACTAGCACTATTAAGCTAGGTGAACGAAACTTTCTGGATCCGTCACTGATCAGTACTACCTACTCAATATAAAGCGTAAAGCTAGTTCCTAACTCGTAAATTACAGAATAGACCTCCTGGATTCGAACTCACGTTATCAGAGCCAAGTACTCTATCACCACAGTAACAGCTTATGTTTTAGTTGAACATTTTAATATATGCTAATAGTATGAGCAAAAATTATATAGGTACCTACAAGAAGTTTTATTGTTCGGAAAACTAGTTAAGTACCTACTTAATTTCTTATTAATATGCATGATTCAGCAAGTTAGGATACCAGAAAAGAATTTAAGTTTTGCTATGAAAAGTTCAGCATTTGAATAACTTACAGTACGCGAAATAAGAGATGGCCGGGTTAGAAATTTTAAATTTGTAAACAATATTAATCGAGTGGACATAGATTATTAGCAAATTTTGTAACATAAACCGCTTCGTTACCGTGAAGTAGTGTTGGCGAACTTTGACTCAGCTCTGTGTAGACTGTAGATCATAGCACATTCTTCCTTTCCCTCCCGGTCGACCAACTCTGGCTGTATGTACAGTACCAACTTTGAGAAAAGAACGAGCTTTGGCGTATATTAAAACTTTTAATATTTAATGACTACTACATATTAAATTCATCTTCGTGAAACAAATAAAATCAGACCACATTACACATGAGACCGTGTGACCTTTCGAGTAAACAGAATAACCTATTCATGTGCGCTGGAAAATTGTTTCAGTGATGGCTATGCGCGTATGAAGAGGGAATGCGGATGCAGTTGTATAAAATAATTAATGTTTGTTACACACACAGACCACCAACGCGTAATAATCTCTTTAGTTTGCAGAAACGGCAGTCATTCCTATTTAGAATCAATATGCGTGAAAGTATAAATTATTGTACTACAGAGAACAAAACTTTATCATCTACTTACTCGTATTTGATAGTTTTTTCTATGGAAATAACTTCAAATTTCTAAAAAATTGGTATAGCTATTGAACACAAAATTTAAACAAAGGTTTTTTAAATGTAACTCCATTATTGGTTACGTTGATTTTTGTTACTGTTATTGGTCAAGCTGCATAGCAACTGACATATGATTGAGAAAATACAAAACCACTTGGCAGATTATAAGTTGAGATGGTATATTTCTCATTTAACAGAGTACCAGAGTACTATACGGTTGCTTGCCTAGGAAGCTACAAATTGAAGAAGACACGTCGAAAATGCTTTTGAAATCACTGTAACCATATGGGGAAAAATATATTTTTCAACTGTTGGTATTAAAACATCATTTTAAACACCTCGACAAGCTCAAGCTGTGACTTTGGCTGTTTTTAGTCACTAGCTAAACATAAACATAGCAACTGGCATATTATACACCGGGTGAAGTTAGCTCCTATTTGACATTTAATTTTTGTGAAAAACTGAGGAAACTTAATGATTTCTTTCAATAATTGTCAAATAATAGTGAAATACACTTGTCTAAGTAGAATATTTTAGCTATGTATAATATCATTATGATGTAAATAGTATAATATATCAACACTATGTAACTGATGATGGCCACATAGAGGGCCGAAACGTTTTAAAAAATTTGAATATCTCAACATTAAAATGATCCTGAATCGACCTAAATAACACAGCAACAAATTATGATGTAACCTAAAATTATTATTAATAATTATTTCAAGAGTAAATTATAAAGGTAAAACGTAGATAGATATTCTTTAAGTAAGAGCAGATAGTGCATTAGAAGATAAAACCATTATCATAATCATAATCATAATCAACCTACATAAACATGAATATGATTCTAAGAATTACGTTTTCCAGAGATTAAATCAATAATTCAAATAATGCAAAACGGTTTCTTGTGTTATTTTTACTTTTCCATTCGATTTTAATTATTTTTTGCAAAACTCTAATAAGGCTTACAATTTTTTGTTCAGAAATTAATATCACTTTTATTTTTCTCTTTTGATTGGTTTGATCTACGCTTGAGGGAATTTTAAAAAAATGTACAAACGGTATAGTTAATTAAACCATCCATTCATGCGAACTCTTTTCTCATTTCATATTTCAAATTGCCAAAAATAATTGAGAAAATATCAATTTTAAATTCACAGCAGGGATAAGAATTTTCCAGAGAATTAAGGAAAAATTTTAAACACTAGGATCGATACTTTCCAATTATTATAAGAATCAGTGAAACAAATTCAAAAAATAAAATATTTCATACAGTTGTCACATTACATATTTTTTCACTTTAACTTAAATAGCTACTTATGTAACAAGTGTATAATTTCGAACGAGCCGAAGTTTATGGCAGGCGAGTCTGTCCGATTATGCACGAGTTGCATACAAAGCTATATGTTAGTCTGTCAAGATGAGATTTTCTTTTATAATATGTTAATATTAATATATTACAAAAATTTGCATGTCATATAGTATACGGTGTTGTTTTGTTTAACAATATTTTAATAATTTTAAAGGGAGTGTCTATTCGTACGCTACCGGTCCACCGGTGCACCGGTGACTCGGGTAACATCGGCTACCGATGCACACTGGTGGCACCGGTCGTCGGCATCGGCGCACCGGTAGCACCAGTGGCACCGGCATACCGGTGGTACCGGTAGCATCGGTGGCACCGGCGCTCCGGCGCGCCTGTAGTACCGGTGGCACCGGTAGCACCGACCATTTTTCAGCATCTAACATATTGCAAAAGTTATAAACAAATAAAGATGAAGAAAAAAAAGTATTTCGTTTTACGCTAATATTTCAAAAACTATTAATAATTAAGGAATTAAAAAAAAAGATTCTTAAAGAGGAGGAAATTTCCAATAAGAATAGTATTGAAACCTTAAGACGATCCTCTACCGCGCCAGAAAACAGCCTAAAACATGGATTTCGCGCGCCGGTACACATTGTTTAGATAAAAGTACAATCTACAAAATACAAAAAACATATTGAAATTTATTTTTTACAAATATTGCAGTTTTTTTTACAATTATAGATGCCAAAATTATTTTTTCCCCTCAAACAAATTATTTTTTATTTTTATGTTTAACAAAATAATAAACGCTATAGAATAGCGTGCGGAATCATTGTTTTTGACTGTTTTCTGCCACGGGTAGAGGATCATCTTAAATACAAAATTTGAAATTTTAATGTTTGATATTTTTTGAGTTATCGTGAACGAAAAAATTTTAACATACAAACGAACACACACACACACACACACACGCGCGCACACACACACGCACACGCGCACACACACACACACACACGCGCGCGCGCGCGCGCACACACACACACATACACACACACACGCACACACGCACGCACACACGCACACTCGCGCGCGCGCACACACACACACACATACACACACACACACACACACACACACACACACACACACACACACACACACACACACACACACACACACACACACACACACACACACACACACACACACACACACACACACACACACACACACACACACACGCGCACACACATGTGATTGAGGATGATTTGGTGAAGATGATTCTCTACGAGTTTACAATTTCAGATATTGAAAATATTGAGAATTCTTTAATACTGAGTTATGATTCTTTAAAAAGCAAGTTTCTCGGTATAAACGGGGTCGGAAAATCAAATGTTATTAGTGCAATTGAAAGTGGAAGCCTCGACGAATAAAATGCAATTTTTATCTTTACAAAATGATGTTCTTTAACGAAGTTATACCACATTCATTCTGTAGCGGCGAATTTATTACGTCATTCGCGATGTACCGCCTACTATACAGAAAATTCTCAAGTCATTCGAATATTAAACGGCTGGTGCCTACACGGTGCTACTTATGAAAAATTTTCAAAGACCATTTTAATAGCAAATTTCCTCAGCTTTCATCCTGTCAAAACAGTTTTCCAAAATCTTGAAAATTTTGAGTTTCAACTGAAAATTTTTGTGGGAAGCGGAGCATACCGAGGTGGAGCGAATTTTGTTGTTGTTTCTGTATGTTCTTAACTACCCACATGCCAAATTTCATTTGGTTATGTATTAGTCTTCAGTCAAAACCTCTCCTGACTGGACTATTATATTTTCTTCTGCAGTTTAAATAAAATGACTAAAATATATTTGTGAGTATAGTAGCAGTAGTAGTAGTACCTACTTATATATTAATATATTTGTATAATAAGTTAAAAGAATTTTTTATATTATTCTACATTTTAGTTATTAAGAAAAGTATGAACAGTTTAATATCCGTACAAGGAAGTCATGTGGTGTCCACGTCAGATTTTTTATTATATTGAAAATAATTATTGTCAAATAAATTTCCAAATCTGCCACAGCGCTGCAGTCAAATGACGTCATAATGGAAATACACTGTAAAAACGAAAGAATTTTGACAGTTAATTAGGGCGTGGTTTAGTAGTTTGATTGACACCAAAAAATTATCGTTGTTTAAAAAGAAGCGCTAATAGTTCACAAAACCGTAAGAGAATATAATACATAGAAATAGCCAGGTAATGTTTAAAAAGGACAAAACAACAATAAATATCGCACAGCACTTACAAAGAATGAGATCAGAATTATTACCAATAATTATTATTGGAAAAACATTTTATTTGTCTATGTGTAAACCGCTCTTGACAACAGCACATAGCAATCAATAGAATCATAAGAATCTATTTGTCAAAATTCCTTCGTTATTTCGGTTATTTCAAACAGGGAATAGATAATAAGTAACGAAATAAACTATATAAATTCGGCCATTTTAGCGACAAATCGATCGACGAGCCATCTTTAGGAAAAGTACGTTCCCTCTCTATTCTTTTGTTACAAAATAATTACTTAAATTATTACAATCGTAGGTAGTTATGATATACATTATTTATCAGTCATTTATCACCATATATCAGAATTATACTGTCTAAATATTTAAATGAAAATAAATTATCAAAATTATGGGTGTCCCAGCAGGAGATGCGGAAAAAGGCAAAAAAGTCTTCATGCAAAAATGTGCCCAATGCCACACTATTGACAAAGGTGGAAAAAATAAAGCAGGCCCCAATTTAAATGGAATAGTTGGTAGAAAATCGGGTCAGGCTGCAGGATTTAAGTATTCAGATGCTAACGCGAAAGCAGGTATGATTTCTGACATTAATTTATAGTTAGTTATAGTATAGTAGAAATTATGAGGAAAATTAGTTTATATAAAATAGATAAATGAAAGGATTTTGTTTTTGGTTCTGTGAACCTTTGTGACTATACAGGTTGGTGGAGGTGAAATGCGAACATAGGGAACATACACGACAATCGAACTTTCATGCCAGGAATCTTGATATATTTTGTAGTAGTGTCACAAAGCGAAGTAATGTGAATTAAAATAATAAAATCTAAAAGTGCATGTTGAATGTTAGTATAGTAAAAGTAATGGCTATTATGAAAATAAAGCAGAAACATATTTATGTTAATTGTTAAATTATAAAGCTAGAAATTACAATAAATATTCAAACAAATTTCCTCCCGCTGTCAAACAGTAACCTTAACGATTGTAAAATCCAGTTCTAACATTATTTAACTTTTGTGGCGTAATTCTTGCAAATGCATCTAAAATTTTAATTTGCAGTTCATTCAGAGTTGTCACTCTTTCTTCTTGACAACTATAAATTTTAGATTTAATATAACACCACAAGAAAAAATCTTGGGAAGCTAAGTCCGGAAACCTATCTGGCCAAGGAATTATTCCATGGGTAAAATAAAAATTTCAATAATATGACAGCTACTTTGACGTTGACAGTATTCCACGTATATCAAGATGCCTAGCATGATCACAGAGCATGATGACTCAATTGTCATAAATATATTTCCCTATGTTCGCATTTCACCTCCACCAACCTGTATATACTCTACCCATCTCATACTCTACAATACGATTTTTCAGGAGTGACATGGAGTTCAGATGCTTTATTCGAATTTCTAGAAAACCCGAATAAGTTCATGCCAGGAAATATAATGACGTGTCCTGGTATCAAGAAGGCAGACGAAAGAGCAGATTTGATATCCTACTTGGAACAAAATAAATAAATACACAATTGTCAAATAGCAGCCTTTGAAACTTATATTGCAGGCGCTCGGCCTTTATTTATAGTACCTAATTACAGTCAATAGATGGCGCTATTGACAGTTGGCAACCATGAATGATAACAACATTACCTATCGATTTTATCAACTTTACCAACAGTTGGCAGCTATGAAACTAGTTTGACATTAGAACATTTGAACAGTTCCATTGTTATCATTATTATGATCCACCACATCTCCTCAAATGCATGAGGAATAATTAATCAAATACGATTTAAAATTTACAATTGACTGGGCAGAAATGACGGCAAAGTGGTAACACATTGTCGATGTTTACGAAGACGACATCGAGGAAGAATATTTTTTGCTGATGTAATGTATTTCGAAATTTAAATTTATATTACACACATTTATTGTAAATATAAATAATTTTCAACATATTTATTGTGAAATACAATTTAAAGAAAATAATTGTGGTACAATAAATGTATGTAATAAAAATTTTAATATCGAAATACATTAAATCAGCAAACACTTTGAAATATTGTTGTTGTTAAACGGGCTGCATTCTTTACTCTTTAGTAACAACGTAACAACCCAATACCTTTCTTCAATCCCACATTTTCCCTGATTGAAATTTTGTCGGGCATAGTCGGCCATTTGTCCGTGTCGGCCATTTTTCCGTGTCTGCCTTTTGTACATGTCGGCCGTTTGTACATGTCGGCTTTTTGTAAATGTCGATCTTTTGTCTAAGTCTGCCTTTTGTCAATGTCGGACTTTCGTCCAAGTCTGCCTTTTGTCCAGATCAAGGGTCGGGGTGCCTCTTCGCTTGCATTTTAAGGTGGTGTTTATGCTCAAAAATTTAAGAATAAGAATAGATTTTAAGTTAAAACAGTAACATAATGAGTCCGTTTACGCTGGAGATATAATTCTTAATCATTATTCCTTATTCTTACTTCTGCAGCGTAAACAGACTCATAAGTTATAACTATTTTAATTTTAAGACTATTCTTAATCTTAGTTCTTATTTTTAAATTTTGTGAACATAAACCCACCTCCCTAGGGAGGTGGAGTCTGAATTTGTACTCGGCTTTTACTCTTATTTTGGAAAGCCTTGAAATAACTCACTGTAGTTAGATGTCAAGCTGCTCGATGGATTTCGAGCGTTTCGTTATAGTCCGAGAGCTGGCGTCAAATTTCTTCATTGTAGGTAGTATATTATGTTGGTTTAACCACTTAAATATGTGTTAGCTGGCACGACCGTGTGGCTTAAGATTTTAAGAGGCTGCGGAACTTGCAAAAAACATGTCTGACATTTGCAATTTGAAAACTGTCAGTAAAAATTATTAGTAGGCGATGCCACGGTGATGCATTTATTTAGAATATCTAAATGACATATGCAACCCGCTATATTCCTTGATAAATATATTGCATATACAGAGAGTTTTTTTTATAAGTAAACATAGGGCATGTCATTACCATAGTTACAGTGTTACAGAATGACAGCAATGCATTAGAGCGTTTTTTTTATCATTAAACATAGGGATAATAATTAACATACGAAAATAAATATGAAATATAAGTTAAAGAAATGATAAATTATTTATTTATGTTTTCCACACTTAAGAACTAGGGAGATACATTAAACTAATGAGAATTTAAGAACTAGGTAGACACTTAAAAAATAATGTGTACAATGGTGACAGAATTAATGTTGAACAATTAAAAAATCGAATTAGTGCTGCTTCCAAAATATTACTCCCCAGCAAATGCTATAAATTATTTTTATAATCGTTTAGGATATTGTTTAGAAGATAATGGTTCCAATTTTGAGCATTTAATTCGTTTAAAAAAATTCTCATTAGCTTAATGTAGGTATCTACCTAGTTCTTAAGTGTAGAAAATATAAATAAATAATTTATCATTTCTTTAATTTATATTTATTTTAGTATGTAATTATCCCTATGTTTACTGATAAAAAAGACGCTCCAATACATTGCTGTCATTCTGTAACACTGTAACTATGGTAATGACCTGCCCTATGTTTACTAATAAAAAAAACTCCCGGTATGTCATTTAGATATTCTAAATAAATGCATCACCGTGGCATCGCTTACTATTAATTTTTACTGACAGTTTTCAAATTGAAAACGTCATACATGTTCACCTGGACAGCTAACAACTTTAGCCACCCGCTCTGTCCAGCTAACATATTTTTTTGTTAAATATAATTGGTAAATTATCATTATACAAAATTTTAGCTTTGTTGGTATCACTTGAAAATTTTTTGCAAGTTCCGCAACCTCTTTAAATCTTAAGCCACGCTTTCGGACCAGCTAACACTGCAATTCTTCATTAATTATTATAGAACTAATTATATTACAGAAATCAGATTTGTTGAAATGGTGCGGTCAAATTTGACGCCAGCTCCCGGACTATTATGTCTGTGGAATCAGAGTGCGGGCAAACCGTGGATTCGGTATGCCAACACGTTCTATACTGATAACGGAATAAAAATAATTTTTCAAAAATTAGCAAAATTAAGGTTGTTTACTTAGGAAACATGTTGAATGCTACTGGTACATACATTTATTTATCCTGTATTGGACTCTGTGACCATTAGTTTTCAGTAATTTCAAAACAATTTTACACGACGACGATACAGCTTTATTAAAGGCTCGGTTAAGATAGATACATTTTCAACTTCTATTTCTGACATCTATAGATATATTTTTATTAGATAAGGTTTTGTGTTATAAAAAGTCTTAAACATTTTGCCTAATAACAACCAATAACGTCACTATCTAGTTGCAAGAACCAATAACGGGTTAATAAAAATCCATTGAGTTCTTTTAAAACTTTGCACAAAACTGCCTAAAATATGGTAATCTCACTACAGTTAAAAATAATTAGTCTTGTACAAAACATGTCAAACTTATACACAAAAAGCAAACATTAATTATGTGGTTGTATTATTCATACTTGCATAGTTTCTTAATTTAATTATTTATGCAGGAAAGTTGAAGTTGTGGAGGTTGGCGTAGAAGGAAATGAGCGTAGAAAACTATTTATTAAACTAGAGAAACAAACTCCGGGCTCATGTTTGACAAGGTGACAATGACAGTCATTAGTAACAGTGGCGTGACGGCGTGACGTGCACTGCAAGTACCGAACACGAACTTGTGGAATTTTCATTTACCGAAACATGATCATTTTACGTCCTAATATTTATTTCAAACATTGCGGAACTTGGTTTTCAGTGAGAAGTTCGTAACACGAATGCCTGCAGAATTTATTAATTTTTAATTGATTTGTTACAAAAATGAAAATAATGGTAAATTAATATGATTGACTTCTTTATTCTTTATCTGAAAATGTTTATGTTCCCGAGGCAAAAACAGTCTTTGGCCAGAAGATATGAAAATTGCCTGAAAGATATTAACATCTGTAGTAATACCTATGGTACACTACACGCATTACTAACACAAAAGGCTGAATTATATTACACCTTTTTCGTCTAGATTCTAGTTCGAGATTCATCCGAGAATGTGAATCAGAAATTCCCATCCGAGTTCTGTTCAATTTCCATACTTTTTTCTAGTATAGAAATATACGCCTGGCTGGCCTGGCTCTATTTTTATATTTGAAATTCGTACTAGATTTGTCTACGCATGCACAGTTCAGTGTTTTGGCTTGAAAAAATCAAAGATTTTTGATTGAATATTATAGTTCGGAAATAAAGTATGAAACTCGAACGAATCTCCCATGGAAATTGAACTAGAAATCAAGTATGAATCTAGCCGAAGAAAGTATAATATGTAATTCCGCCTTAAAACTAGGTTATATTTCATTCTTTAACGATTTGCACATTGCGAAAGTATTATTTTACTTTGCCCATTTAATTTTTTTTATATTACAGATATGATACGTCAATATTTCTATAGTAATTCCATAGTGCTGTAGGATAAAATATGCTACATAATACACTCGAGGAAAATAAAAACGCACCACTTGAAAATGCACCAAAAATGACACAATTTCAAAGTGCGATATCTCGGTTGCATTTCGACGAAATTAGATGATTCTGCGAGTTCTGAAAACGTTGAAGTCTCATCTTTAATGTGATGATAGCCAATGTGACAAAAAATCCACTCCACCACCTCCCACCCCCTAAGAAAAACAACTGTACCTGATGTCCAAAAAGGTCCAATTTTGGCAACTCATGCGCAGTCCCAAAAAATCGTGGACTTTTTTGGCCAACAGAGTAATAAAGATCAGACTTTTTCTTCAAGGTCCGCAAAATTTCAAGTACCTACGATGATTTGGCGCGAAGTTATGAATTTTTGAAAAAAAGTGCCTTTTTTGAGGTTTTTGGCCATAACTTGGCGAATTTTGCACGAAAATCAATAAATTTTTGGATTTCCGAGAACGTTGAAGGTTTCTCTATTCGGCCCTGTAAGTTAATCTGCCACCAAACCCGATCCACCTCCTGCCACCCCCAGATAAAAAAATATGTTTTTGACTGAAAAATGTAGCAACTTGTAGCGTGAATGAAAAGAATCGAGGACCTTATTGCCCAACAGGACAATAAAGTTCAATCTTTTTCCTTCAATTTTCTCAAAATTTCAAGTACGTGCGATAATTTGGCACGAAGTTATGAATGTTTGAAAAAATTTTGTATTTTTGTGCTTTTTGCTCATAATTTGTCCGATTTCGCACCAAATTCGTTTATTTCTTAAAACATCTAAAAAATAAAGGTGTTTAAAGAAATACAAATTTTAGAGTCACTTTTAGATAATTGTTAATGAAATTCAGAAACCTCAAAAAGGCATTTTTTTTTCAAAAATTCATAACTTCGCGCCAAATCATCGTAGGTCCTTGAAATTTTGCAGACCTTAAAGGAAAAAGTAAAAATTCTTAGCTTGGTTCTTGAATTTTAATTTTATAGTAGGTATCTTTGAATAAAACAATCCCAAAATTGTATGTTGATAAACAAGTGTATGTCATAAACAATGATCGTAAATTCGTTAATCAAGTAAAGTCTGGTTTTAAGGGATGTAACCGGTTTAATTTTTCTGCATTCTGTAAAGTTTATTTTAACGGACTACAGAATAACTAACCAGTTAAAAATCAAAAATAATTTTTTCAGTAGTTAATTTTTCTATGAATACAATAGAACAAAATGCCAAAAATAACATTTTCAGATGCAAGTTTCTTACAAAATAACAAAATACAGACTTCTGAGATTGGGAAAAGCACAAACACGTTTTTTCTGCTGTCAAGAACAGAGTCGAAGAAATACATTTATCGCAGTTCATAAATAAATAATTCGGTATATTTATTTCATTGAGTGGTCAATTCATAATTCCCATAGGTCGTAATTTATAAGCGTACCGTAGATTTAGGTTTTTCTGGGTCCGGTATGCGAGGCCCGTGAAAAAGTAAAAGATATTATGATTGTACACGCGGGCGGTAAATCACGCAACTGTCGGACCGTTTGCGCTTTTCTATTCGGCTTCCGCTCGGACTGTACCTCGCAGATTAACGGTGATTGCAGCGATTTATTAGAACAAGGGCAGCACGAGGGCGCCTTCGCCGGCGTGTAAAAAGCGCGCCCGAGCGCCTAGAAGCCCACGGACTTTTTCAAGGCTTTAATCCGCTTTGTCGCGTTCCTCGCTTGTTTCAATATTTTGTCAATTGTTCCGCTTCGTTTTTGTTTCCTCTCCAGAGACGCCCGGAACATACGAGAGTTTTAACCGACGCAGTTCAAGTACTTCAACAGCGGATTATTGTGTACGGTGAAATGATACTTTACTCAGATTTGTTTATCCACGGTGCAAAAAATTGTATCCATTCTATCGGATTCGATGTACTTTACATACGTGTCACTTTCCACAAAAAGGTGGACGCTTTCTATCTAGATTGTACAGTAGGCGCTCGGTTATATGAATTTATAAAAACCAGGGCAATTCATAAAATCGAATTGATCATTTTTTAATCGAAAATATATTTTAAATACACCATTTAATATTATTAGAAGCATATTCATGTTCAACATAACTAGTTATTTAATAATAATTTAAAGTAACACAAGTGAAGATTAATATAGTAGGAGGGTTGTAATAAACAAAAAACTCAAGGAGTAGTCCTTTTCTTCACGTTTATTGACTTTATTTAAATATTAAAGTAGATCGGATTCGGTGTTTTATAATACCATCATCAGGACCGGAGAAGACATGTCGTAACTTACTCGAAACAATATGAATTTTTAAAAGACAAACTTGTTCAATCTATATTTGTTGCATACCTACGGCAAAGGTAAATACATACGCTGGTTATTTATTTGTTAATGATACAAATGACACTGACCAGACTTCTTCCATCTCAAACTATAAATGGCTATATACACGAAGTTATGAATCACCTTGTATATTACACCAATGATCAAATTTGCATAAGGCAAACTTATAACTATGTGAATCATCTGAATAGATATATATTTTATCTTGTATTGTTATTAGCCGTTAGTGCATTCCTATTCGTATTTGAAGATATCAAATATTTAAACAAAATCTAAAATATCAAAATGTTAGCATTTACAAAATTTTTCTCTTCTAAAATAAGAGACAATTGCTCCTCTTAAGATGCAAAATCTAATGAGCAATTGTGCAAAAGCAAAAGTGCCAGGGTCGATTTCAAGACAAATCTTTTTTGCATTCCGATTTAAATCCTTCTAACAATGTCCCTTATAAAATATTAACTTTCGAGTGTTATTACTTTTGCCCTACTTTGTACCAATACTTTTTATTTGATATTAAAAAACAAAAAACAAGATTATCTCCAATATTATTATGAGATACTGTTCCCAAGGGACCTCTATTTCAAAACAAGCGTAAAATGCGTACGGACGTAGAATCGCACGTAATATATTTTATTGAGGATATTAAATGTTCATCCAAGCATTAATTAAATTTAAATTGCCCTTTCAGAGTATCAGTGTTTGAATTTATAAATAAAAAATATTAAATTTCTTTCAGTTCTGTCCCCTATTCTTATTTGCATTTCAAAGCTGATACCTTCAAACATTTTTTCTTTCAGTGAAACAGAATTCCAGAGAAGGAAGACATTATTATTTATAACAGCTCTGATGTTAGTAGTAGTATACACTTTAATTTTAAAAGACCAATTTGTATGTTCTACTCATGAGGTGATTGGCATGATGAACAATTGAATAATAAAACAATTTAATGTTCATGGTTAAGAAAAATTTGTCTTGCCCTCCTGAAGTGTAAACATAACAATCACCCATCGTTGACGTCTGTGGTAGTAATTATTTTACATATGCTTATTGTTCGGTAAAAAGAATCGAATTTTATTACTTTAATAGGTCATTTAAAAAAGTGTCTTTGTAATAAAAAATCTGACGTGGACACCACATGACTTCCTTGTACGCCTATTAAACTGTTCATACTTTTTATATTTATCGAAATATTTGAAAAAAGTACTACTTCCGGTTTGTAGATTGAAACAAAAAATAGGAGGTGCACAACTAGATGCTATAACAGTCCTAAATACAAAATTTTAACTTTCTACGTCTAATCATATTTGAGTTATGCGACACACATACGTCCGTATGTACGTCCGTCCGTCCGTACGTCCGTCCGTACGTACGTACAGACGTCACGACGAAACTAGTAATAATAATGGATTCAGAAAAGGTCAAAACGGATATTTCCGTAAAAATCTGAGAACCGAAATTTTTCGCGATTACAATACTTCCTTTTTACTCCGTAAAAAGAGAATGTACAAAAATGCTACCTTACACAATTAATTGTTCAATAGAGTATAAAATAAATAAAACAGATAAATTTTAAATGTGACACTTACGGGAGACATCGCTTAGCAGTTGCTTCAAGGCTACTTGTAAAGTAAATTTTAGTACAAATGTCAAATGCATCTCACTTAAATACAAGAACATACGGTATTTTAAACAAATCGGTATGTCGGTGAAAAAATATAATACATAATGTGTGCGTTAGGTATTTGTACATCGCTCGTCTTTATTAAAGCACTCCGCTTCACGTTGTATTTTAATATAGAACATAGAACCTCGCATTGTAAAATAAAATCTACGGCACTTATAATGTAACTAACTATTCTACAATTGTTACGATGAATTTTAGGCGTGAAATAAAAAGCACTAGGTGGGACTTGATTAAGTTCAATATTGTGCATTCAACGATTTTATTCCGCAGCCCCTGGAAACTATAAAAGCAACGCTTCGTTTTTTGTATTCCACTAAAATATGCGCGTATAAAAACGGTGAATATTTCCCAAGCTGCTTTCAAGCATTTCTAAGATAAATCCGTAGAAACGAAAACCGCATTTAAAACAAAAATACGCCAATAAGAATACATTCTCGCCAGGGTCGGACTGGCCATTTCGAGGGTTCCATCTGAGATTTACACAATCAGGATCCTTCATGATGATGATGAGACTAGGTTTTCCGTCCATCCAACCATCTGTCATCTGTCACAGGCTATAACTGAAATTTGGCAAGTACATTATTCGATTGTCCTAGATAAGATACTAACAGCTATTTATTAAAAAAATGGATTAATTGTAAGTTAGGTTATCTTATTAACTGCGTACTCCTTTTACCCAACTGGATTTGGCAGCCTTACATTTTTTGAGTCATTGGCGGTCATTGGTATAGATCACGAAGTATAATATAATGACAGCAGTGGACACTAGGGTAGATGAAGTGTGGCATATTGGCAGACAAGAAAATACGGGTCAGGTCGGAACATGCATTCTAGATATGGCGATAAACGGTAACGATGGTAACGACCGGGCCCAGTAGTGATCTTTCTCTCTCACACAGGGCAAACCAAAAAGGCCAAAAATCTATAGTATTGCTACGATACGGAATGTCCACGCCTGTGAATATATTCCCACTTGACATGAATCATCCATGGGATGTTTAAAAATATCTTATTCTTCTACTTTAGGTGATATTACATAAGTCTATCCTAGCCACATCCTGAGTACGATCAAAAATTACATAGGTAGGTACTCCATACAAAGAGCTCAAAGAATAAATTACATGAGATGCATACAATTGGGATATTATTAAAAATTACTAATATTGGGTTGTTACATAGATAATGTTACTAATGGCGAACATTAGCTATAGCTGGGATATTAATAGACAAAAAATATAGCAAGTAAAAGCCGGTATTTTACATTCTTGAAATGTTCTGGGGATTTTATTTTGTCAAGTGGGTATACTTCGTGGTATAGTATTATATTATCCGTGTGTACGGTTACCAGCCGTCAACTGCTGATTGTTAGTACACTTAGTATAACGTCGGTCGCCTTATGCACTAGCTATCAAACTATCCCTAACGTTTTCTCTAAAAATCTTGATCTTTGTGATTTAAAACAAAGTGGTAAGGTGTTTTACAGATATTTACTGTAAAATTTGTAGATCCGGCTCTGATTTAGTTCTTCGTGCTTCGTTCCTACGACATCGACAAATTCCAGATTTCAGATCCCCTGGCTGCGCTGTGCACTTACATCTCACGTCCTCGATCCGTGGAGACCGCGTGCCTTTCATTTATATTATTTCTTTCCAGACCGTCATAAATATATCAAATATATCGCACATGGCCATATTTCTCACTAACACGGCGTGATTTACCGCGGCCGAGATGATTAGTGTGTGCACCTGAAGAAACCAACGTGAATCTTTTAAACTCCCTGAGATTTGGGACAATTTGGAGGATTGCATTAATCATTATTTAAAGCTGCACAAACCACAAATAGATTTATGGGTATTCTATTAAATGGTTCGAACTAATTTCTCACTCAACCAGGTTTAGAGAATTACAATAAACCAATTGCGCATATGCATAAAATCGCATTCGGTGGTGAATGCTGCATTGCGAATTGGAGTGTATTGTGCATTCTAGAAATTGAAATAACGATAACATTTAATAAATCTACCAACACAGATTATCAAATAAACTGTTTTCAGCACTTTAAGGTGTTCGTCTACCCCAAAATTTTACAGCGTTAAATATATGATGCTTTTACATATGAGTGTATTAACAAAGGATGTCTTAATGGCTCTAGTTTTTTATTTTTTAGTTTTTGGCCTAGGAATATGAAGTAAAAAAATTTAAAAATGACGTTTTTTGTCATTATTTGATACGATTTGATATGATTTTTTTCGGTCATCACAAATGGAAAGAAAAATTTAAAAAGCAAGAAGCATGCAGCGAACCTTTCTTTTTCGAATAATTTTTGTTTTACTTAATTTCTTTAAAAAATACAGATGTTATTATGGGAATACTGAGCCATGTTTACAGTGTTTTTCAAGTTCAAAATGACATTGCATAGCTAGGATGCGACAAAGTACGAGTTTCGGACTGGTTTCGGGTAGCCAATAGTGGGGAAGAGAGTAAAATAGAAAAAAAAGTAATATCGAGAGTATTTTAGGAATTCGAAAAAAGGTAGACGAACCCCTTAAGACAAAAGTTCTAATATTTTAGTTGAAAAGGGTTAACCCGTTGAGTGCCAGAGCAGACACCTGTGTCTGTTCGTTGTTTTAATCACAGGGCTAACGCAGATACCGGTATCTGCTTCACTATTTGTCCAAAATGTTCAAATTAGTACAAATGAAATATTACATTATGAATTTTTTTGTGGGCGTAGAAAAAGTAAGTATAGTATATAGTATATGACTCTCTATAGGTACCTACTCGTTTTTTTATACACTCGCTGTGCTAGTTTTTAAAAAATCTCGTGGCTAAAATGACGTTTATAAAACATGATATATAATATACTACTCGTATTATGCCTCAGCAATTCCAAAACACCCACTTTTAAGACTTCAGCAGTAATTTTTTTCGTTTATTTTCATTTTTCGAGAGTACTGGTCCGAAAAATATTTCCATTATCATAACATTTTCCATGAAAAGACGGAGCTCGTTTCAGCAAAATTAACTATGTGTCGCTGTTGGCGCACGTATTTCTTCATAACGCGAGGAGATTTAACACAGCGGGCAAAGATGATTCATCACCTTGCCGCTTTGACGAAAAACGCGCACGCGGTAATTACGTGCACGCATGGACGCACGGCGCAACGCGTCGCCCTTTATGGAATGACCACAGCCTAAATTACAGCGTCATGAATTAAACACGGTCTGTGATGCTGCGAAACTCGCCTCCGCCTACAGGGGCGGACTCAATCCGAAATATATGCAGACACAAATATTATGCTGCCCAAATTTAGTTACTAATCATCCAAGTCTGTTGTTCTATCTAACCCTCTAGTAGAAACTCTTGATACACCACAAGTCCGATAGCTTTGTGGTTGCCAAGTTAATTGTATCCCAACTTGGAATGGCGACGAGAGTAGATACCAAGCCATGAAAATTCACTCCTGACCATATGTAGGTCCAATATTTTGAGGGGATAAACATAGTTTTCAAAAAAAATTTAGTAGTATTTTGTTATATTGTATTAAGCTTTTATTATTTTAAATAACTACTATACTAAGTAACGTAACGAAATTAATAAATTGAAATTTCTGTTTCACATGCCAGTTTGACATTTAAATGAAAAATAAGTAAAACTCTTAATTTTGAGTGTAAGTTCAAAGAGTAAAGTAAATAAAAAACATAAATTTATGTTGAATACACAATTAGTAAATTTTTCTGGTTACTCTTGTAAAAAGTATTTAAAAATAGAGTGGTTGTGTCATTATGATTTTCTAACCGAATCATTTCCAGAAAGAGATGTGAAATTATAATTTAGTATAAGTAAAAATTACACAAAAATAACAACAATATTTTACCTTAAATCTGGCAGTATGTGTTTTAATTTTGTATTTTAGGTAAACTTTTTGGTGGGGGGGAACTGATTTTCATTTTAGGGAGGGGTTAAGCTCCGCTATATCTCCTAGTTGCGCCTATGCACCTAATCAGAATTCTCTCTTCTATTAGAGCTTATCTCTTTACCAAAGTGCTAACTTGCCGTATTTCAAAATAATACCTACGTGATGCACGTAACACGTATCCTAACATAGATACGACAGCCTTACATACTATAAGTCATCGATATACATAGATACTACTATAACTGTCAACTCACGGGTACTCATGATCGATGATCGTTAGTGTAAGTACACCAGACGGGAGATGTTTGCATTGCACAGTTAACTCAAATCAAATGTATACTTTCCTGAAAATACTGGATTTAAGGTTGTTCCCTAGCAAAATCGATGACGACAGATAAATAAAATTTATATAGGGCATTTATATGATAATAATAGATAGGTACACTTTAAAATAAATTATTAGGACAATCGTCAGTTTCGTTTGACAATTATGAGGCTGTAAAATTGACCTCTTTTACATTGTAAGAATATGAAGGTGACTTGAAATCGTTCATTATTAAATTAGTGTTTCTAAACCAGACGACATATTCTAATGAAAAACTAACACATTATTAATTGAATATAGAAGAACATTGTATTAAATTTTCAAGGGAATCGTCAGTTTTATAAAAATGATGTATAATTTTAAAGTCAATTTGTCGAAGAATTGAGGTTATGAAGTATCAAAAAGGAAACGATATTTCTATTTACCGCAGGCATTTTAAACCTAAAAATTATTACTTCACTAATACTATAATACACACATGTCATCTGTGGTGCGCTAATGCCAAATTTGTTTACTTTTTTTACTCTCTCCGAAATAAGCTACGCTTAATGAAGCCGATGACACTAGTTTCGCTAGGCAACAACCTTAAAGCTTAAAGTACAGTTATCTGGAAAATTCCAGTCGGTTGCATAACGTTATTGGATGTTCAGTCGTTAAAATTAGAGAACTGTTAAAAATTTAATTGATTGTGAAAAAATAGCCAAATATCAAATTTGTATCTGTTACAGGGTCAAATACCTCTAAATTTAAATAGTAAAAAGAGAGTACACAGGAATGCAGTCAAAATTGAATCTTTATTAATCTAAGGCCAACGTTTCGCCACCTCTTGTGGCATCATCAGGGCAAACTACGAAAACAAAAAATATCACATACACAATTTGTAAGAAATATACAATGTAACACTTACAGATTTAAAAATTAAACAAAAATTAATCATCAAAGAGATGTTGTCAAATATAAAACAAAAAATCGAGCACTTCTCTCCATGCACTCACAGAAAACAAGAAGAAAAGTGAGGAACAAGTGGAAACTAGTCATTACCAACAATCAGTTAATCATTTAAACAATTTGCAGATGTGACAATAGATGCTGTTGAGGTCTTCTACATCAGTCCTAAAATTTACATTATTTTTATTTTCCTGTATGTGAAGCATCTCAAGAAGAAGGCGTTTGTTGAGGAAAGAAGCACGATCCAGGACTTCAGCGTTCTCGAAATCGAATGTGTGGCCAGTATTGATGGTGTGATGAGTAAGGGCGCATTTCCCAATGTTATTTTGTTTTGCAGAGTTCCTTTTATGTTCCGTTATCCTGGTTTTAAGGTAACGCTTTGACTGCCCCGTGTAAGTTTTGTCGCAATTATTACAATTTATTTTATACACAATATTTGATTGTTTTTCTACCTCGATTTTATCCTTAAGTTTGGAGAATAATTTTCCTGTGTACTCTCTTTTTACTACAACACGCACAGTCGCTTAACACTTTCCTTCATCTAAATTTAAAGTTACACTTTGTCAAATTGCTGTTTCATTTCTTTATATGTAAAAATAATGTAGTTGCTGTTTTTTGTGGCATTATTTGGACAAAAATGACTAATGACTAATTTTAACTGTTATCGTTGGGATAATGATTCTCTAATTTTTTACTAGACTTTTCAAAATCGTTACAGGTGACCCTTGCGGAAATCTCCGCGTTCTCCACTGGGCCAGTCCCTCCCTGGCCGACGCCAGTTAGTATTCATCGGATGTTCGCGCCAGTTTATTCTGCATAATAAAATGCCTAGTTTCTAATTGTAGTACAAATTTAAAGCGACAGCGCTGTGACAACCGCTGCTGCTTTATCGCCAACGACAGACACCTCGCTTGCATGACTTCGAGTTTCCGACAGTCATGTTTCATTGATTAACTCGCATTCATACTGCACCGACCATGGTTCATTGATTCTGAATTGTGTATTTCGTGAATAGACAAAGTACTTCAGTGTACAACTGCTGCACAACTTGTGTTTTCGTAGGACGCAGCGATCTGTACACAAAACATACATGAAATAAAATCACATAGTTGATTTAGAGCAGCTTTGATAACAATAGTAAACGATCGCACAATAAGTAAATCGTGTACCTAGCAAAATGGTTCTAGCACACGTTTACTGTTTACTCGGTGTGCGAAACAAAGTTCGTTTGCTAATCAGCTAATCTGATTGCCCATTACACAAATATTAACTATTTCGCAAACGTATTGCTAAAGTAGGTACCTATAGATTCACATTTCTCTTTTTTTAGTCCATTTGACGCACATTTGTCTCGTTTTTCATGACAGTACCTATGTGTATATTAATCGTCAATAGAGTGAGGATTATATGCAGGCAAATATGACTAAAATATGCATGCAATATGTATTGAAATAAGGCCAAAATATGCTCAATATATGCCCAAAATTAAACTAATTAACTAATAATTTATTTTTGTAAATCAGAAAACAATGCACAAGAATATCATAAAAATAAACAATATAATGTATAACTTCTGGAATACGGCTTCTTTGTGTCCCGAAAACGTTGAAGGCGGATATGACGAAAGTTGGTTTTTAACTCCATTAAAACCCCTACTAAAAAAAATGTTCACAATGACAAAAAAAGTCAAACTTTGACAACTTGTACCATGTGCAAAAAATCGTGGCTTCAAGCGACGTACAGGGCGACAAAATTCATTCATTATCCTTTAGATTTCGCAAAAAAATCAAGTCGCTACGATGATTTGGCGCTAAGTTATGGCCCTAAAGAGAAAACTTCAAAGTTTTCAGGAGACAAAGAATCATTGATTTTCGTCAAAACTGAACAAAGTTATTTGAAAATTTGCGCTTTTTGTTTTTTGTTGCCGAGTACCTACCTATATAATAGCCTATATTTACGACAATTAATACAATTATTATGAATGTGTCATTTTTTAAATAATTAAAGTTTTATCAAAAAATTATTGTATCCAGTTAAAATTATTATCATCATTGATAAAAAAATGGCGTTAGATAATCATTATAAAAAAATGAACCCGTAACAAAGTTTTTGACTATAAATCCTTTATAAGTATATGAGACTAGATCGGTATTTTATTTATATTTTTGTTTTCATTAATACAATTATTATGAATGTGTCATTTTTTAAATAATTAAAGTTTTATCAAAAAATTATTGTATCCAGTTAAAATTATTATCATCTTTGATAAAAAAAAATGGCGTTAGATAATCATTATAAAAAAATGAACCCGTAACAAAGTTTTTGACTATAAATCCTTTATAAGTATATGAGACTAGATCGGTATTTTATTTATATTTTTGTTTTCATTGTAACTCTTTCTTAGATAGTGTGTTTCAAGAAAGAGTTAAAAAGAGTAGGGTATGGCGAGAGGTTTTGTTCTGGCAAAATCAGATTTTTTCTTGGGCTAGAGTAAATGTTTGGTCACAACGAGCCTATGTACCTAATTTCAGAGTTAAAAAGCGTAGGGTATGGCGGGAGGTCTTGTGGTGGCCACATGAGATTTTTTCTTGTGCCAAAGTAAATGTTTGGTCACAACGAATCTATGTATCAAATTTCAGATTGATTGGATATGGGGAAATGAGTATGGCGGGAAGTCTTGTGCAGACCACATCAGATTTTTTCTTGTGCCAAAGTAAATGTTTGGTCACAACGAGTCTATGTACCAAATTTCAGATTGATTGGATATGGGGAAATGGGTTTGGGGTATGGCGGGAGGTCTTGTGCTGGCCACATCAGATTTTTTCTTATGCCAAAGTGCATTGTTAGGTGACAAAAGTCTATTTGCAAAATTTCAGCTCGATAGGATCCCGGGAAGTGGGTCATTTTTTTGCCGTACGTACGCACGACGATGAACTAATATAAAGGATTTAAAAATCAGGCTCAACGGTCAACGGTAATAATTTCTAAATATCTGCCACAAAAGCCGTGTTGAATAAAAAAAATTGCATATCAAAACAAAAAATGTAAGACTTGGCTAATTCAAAATTCAATTATTATTCTTTTTAAGTTATTTCATAGGCATTTTATTTTCCCTACATACCTCATAAAAAAATAACTGTCATATTTGAGATAGCCGCTGCAAGAGATTTTGAAACCGCAAGATAAAAATATCCAGTCAGAAATTCCTCTTACAAAAAATAAAACATGGCTTCATACTCGCACACGGCGAAATCAAACAAACGCGTTAAGCGCAGAGCTTTTGTTAAGCTTTTGCAAGTGTGTATATACTCGCCTTTTCGTTCATACAAACCCACACAACGCACATACCTGTTACTTGATAACCTTTCACGTATCGCACCGTTTGTAAGGGATTTTTATTTTGTATTCTGTAAGCGCTATGACCTTTATATTTAAAAATTAAAACTGAAATTTTGCAGTCGTGCAAATTATTTTACATCTTTTGTGAAATAATTGTGTGTTAGGAAGATGTTTATGGTGCGATATTTTGCTATCGAAAACTGAACCAGTTATAACAGAATGGAGGTTAGGGTGTAAGTTTTTTTACTTAATGTAATTAACTTGTGGAATGAATGAATAAAGAGGTTCGTGCTAACTCTTTTTAGGGATAAAGCGTGATTTTTATGAAAGTATGTTATACAAGTATGTATTAATAAACGATTGTTCATTTATTATACCTTGGATACAAGATGCGTAGGTAATGTAATATCACCTTTTTTCAAAAGCATTTAAACATCTGTGAAAAGCAGCGGTCGGTTCTAATATCGAAGAAGCAGTGGATTTAAATTATGTTGCATGAATGTTATGCAATGTCATCGTATGACACATTTTCCAAAACATTATTTCCAGTGATATTTTTTCAATATGATTTTTTTTCGCGAATTCTTTTTTCCAATGGCATATTTTACGCGAGTTCTTTTTTCCAATATTCATTTATTCCAATCTAACCTAACCTAACCTATATTAAATAATAATTTAAATTTTATTGGAAAAAACATCTCATTGATAAAATGCATTATTGGAAATTATTATTTTGGAATAATGCATTATTGGAAAAAAATATCATTGGAAAAACGGACTGGCAAAAATAGATTGGAAAAAATGTGTTGGAAAACAAACGCGTTTGATCAACATAAGTTCCGTGGATATAGCTCCATGAACATACATCCATTAATTACTAAAATTGACTACAGGTGATAACAAAATATATCTTGTGGATGAGGCTTGTAATAATATAACCAGACCACAGGGGAAAAATGATCAGTCACCAACTATGAAAATGTAACTAACATCGTTGTCTATTTTCTGTGGATATTATTTTAATAAAAACGACCGTAGGCTTTGCTATTAAATAGAATAGAAATTACGTACAACTGAAAAATGATCATAAGGAAAAGGCTAATTTCTATAAGACCATAAAACTATAAAACATTCTGCTACTTATTCAAATTAGAGATGGACGCTGGGCGTAAACGTGAAGAAAATTTATAATTTGGGAAATGAATGGACGTGCACGTGACGTTATTTTTTGAGCTGGGAGTGAATGGGCGTGAGCAAAAAAAAATTACTCACGGAAATTAAAAATTTTAATTTCAAGACAATAATCATTACAACATAAGTTTTTTAATTCATATCATAAGTAATAAAATAATAAATAAAATTGTTATAAAATCTAATATGTTGTAAACTGTAGAATAATTTGACTTGGCGTGAAAAAAAAGTTAGAATTCAGGACCCAACCGGTTTGAAAAAAAAATCCAAATCATGACCGGGCGTGAACGAAAGTTAAAAAAATAACGTTCGTGAATAGTCGTGAAAAATATTTTCAATTTCGTGAATAGGCGTGAGAGTAAATCGATATTCACTCACGCGCCCATCTCTAATTCAAATGGTTTAAAAGATGGATCTAAATAAACTCTGTTCTTAATATTATATAATGTAACTCGTGTATAATAGCTATATTAATACACTCATATTATTTAATACTCGCGTATTAGTAGCTATCATTATAAACTCGTTGCATACACTATTTTTCTACTCTCATGCTTGCAATTAAAAAACTATTCATTTGCATAAAATTTATTTGTGTCTCATACCTAATGCAAATCTGCATCGAAATAAAAATCCGTATCAAACTGAAAATCTATATCTAAATGATTTTGTGATTAAAGTACAGATGACATGTAAAATAATTAAATTATAGCATGGAGAGTAGAAAAACTTTTTATACTAATTAAAAATTACTCCGAATTTGTTTCGATCTGTTGATCACGAAATATTCTGTCTGAAAATTAAAGGAAAATAATTACAATAATTAAAACGTTTAATTAAAACGCATGCAATGAAGTGGCAACTAGACCGTCTGTGAGGTAATTTAATCAGCATGAACAGTTGCGAGTGCATTTAATAAATTTACGGAATTGCTTGGTTTCCTGTGCTCAAAGTCGATTGACATGCCAGACACCAAGTGTGGAACAATTGAAGGAGAGATCACTGGGTTTCCGACAAGGTTTAGAGACATTGTTCTCCCTTTAGCTTCAAGTGAAATAGGTAGTGACGTCCGTATTCGCCCCTTGCCTATTCGGACCACATCCCTGATAAACAATGAGGATGAATTTGATAGACTGGTTTGTAAGTAGGTATATGATAAAAACATTTTGGGATGCATGCATGTACGTAATTCTACCACCGAAATTCGAACTGTTAATTAATGAAAATGTAAATAAATATAGAATTGTAAAACAAGGATAGGACAGTGTCGAAATGCTCTTACATGCTCATGTTTCTTATGGAACTTCCCTTCGGGTCGTGCCGCAATTAAAACACTCGCAGATGCTTCTTTCGACACTTGATACACAATATACTATTTCGTGCAAGCCACAACCACTAGCCGGTGCCCATTTGCTAAGCTAATTGTATCCCAACTTTGAATGATGACGAGAGTAGATACCGATATAAATCAAGCCATGAAGATTTCACACCTGATCCGAATTAAAAATTCAAACCCACTACCTCTGTAATCAAATCCTTTAGAGCCAAGTACTCTACTTATGCTATCTTGCTGTTTCTCAATTTACTTAAGTTAGCATACGGTAAGAGTATATTGTGTATCAAGTATCGAAATAAGCATCTTACTTGCGACTTTTTTATTTGCCGCACGATCCGAAAGAGTGTTCCGCGTTAAACATGAGCATGTAAGAACATTTCGACACTATACTTTTTCTACAACTCTATATTTACTTACATTTTTATTAATTGCACATGCACTTACATTTTACTTTGACATTATTTATTTTTGATAACGCGGTATCATAGCAACAGATATGAAACATGCATTTTAAAATCATTACAATAAGCTCATACTGCGTTTTCGATTAACATTTTCGAAGAGTGCAGAGAGCAGTGAATGTCGAAAGTGAATTTTCGGTAGGGCGTAGAAAAAATATATTTTTATATCAATGACAGTATATGTAAGACTGCCAATTGGGTAAAATATAATGTATATTGATGTTTAATTTGCTTATTGGTTTCATATTCTGGTGTCAACATGATAGTGCGCATAGATTTTGTCATCTTATCCTCATTAAAATTGTTGGTGTAAATGCGCACGGGACGAGAATGAACGTTACCGGAATAGATGGTATGTGAATATTGTGGAGTGCACAAGCGTGGTAATTGTGCTACAAATGCATTCTGTTATTAACTAAAATGCATATTCATACGCTTTGCTTTGTAGAGAATAGAACTTTAACGTGTCACAGTTATAAAGTATATCTAGATATATACAATACTTTGAGCTTATAGTTGTAACCTTTAACAACATAACATTTCCATCTTTCATATCAAAGGCTTCTTTAAAACGTATTTGTTCTTTATATTGTTTTATGAATAATGAAACAGAATAATGAGTCACTAATGCAAAAACAACAAAATGTTTGTTTGCTTTTGATTACATATCCTTTATCAAAACATCAGTGCTTTTATGTTTGCTTTTCGTATTTGATAATAACACAGCTCTAAATTATAAAAAAAATTGTCAGGGAATATAGATAATAAAGGCCATCTGTCTTGTCGCGACTCGTCTGATTTTGAGTCATTGCGGTAATTTCCTGAAAACGAAAAATTCGGAAAATTTCCTGGAATATTTTCTACGGAACATTCTTGGAAAAATTTTCCAGCAAATATTTTGTAGCAAATTTTCCAAAGAAACATAAATTATAAATATGGTTTTAGTTTAAAATAAATTCACTCCCAATTACTGAATGGTAGATGTTATTAAAGTCTAATCCAACCATTTCTAGACATAACGGACTTAGGTCGGACCAGGCTTGCTAAATGATAGGAATTCAGCTTAGGTCCGGCCGGCCCGACGTCTATTTTTTTAACAAAGAAAACGGTAATAAATATATTTTAAACATTTTTCAAGTCGAACCAGGTCGGGCTTCTAAATTGTATGGAGCCGATCTTTAATATTTTTATCCGTTCAGAAACTACAGTTAATCAAACACAATAAATAAAATTAATTGTAAAATTTTACTATTTCTCCGAGGAAAAATATTTCAACATCGGTTTAACTAAGGCTTTAAAATAAAATTCATACCTACAAAGAATTATTTGGAGAATCTAATGCAGGAATCCGCAGATCAATATTTTAATTCTTTTAGAAATGTCAACTCAATAAACACAAAAAATATTAAAATTTCACTATTTTCTCTAAGAAATTAGTTTGATCTGTGACTAAACTAGTGCTCCCGAAATGTTGAAAATTATCTAAGAAATAGAAGGTTGGAGACCGAAAGTCGATATCTTGATTCATTCAAAAATAAAGAGTTTTTGTTTAAAAGAATCAAAATGACTGTTTTAAGATGACTAGAAATTGCTCAATTATATTTTAACGATTTTCTCGAGAACTATTCATCTTAGAATATTTTCTTATGTATGGAAAATGTAGGAAAATTTCTCGACTTTAATTTGGTGTAATAATTTTTGAAAATAGTTGAACCCTTTACCAAATACAAAGAAAAAACCGAGAAAACCCAGGGAAACCCCTGTTTTCCGTGATTTTCGGTTATTACTTTTTAAGCAGGCAAGTGGCATACCTGAAATTCGAGTTCAGCACTCCAAAATAAAGAAAAACTTTCCAGGCAGAGTCCTTTTTTGATCTAAATTGACTGGACTAAATGGAATTTAAAGCATTTGCTGCTCATTTGATCCGGCTCTGGATTCTTATATTCTGTACTTTTGGTAGGAAAATAGGTGACACCGTGATCGATTTTTTCGCGAAGTTAATTTATACGCCAACATAAATCCGTTTTCGTGTTCGTGGAGGGTTCCAGTTCCAGGGCGCGCGACCCAGGTTATAAAGCTCCGGGTCAAGCCTCCTCCTGATCTCATCTCTCTGACCGCGGCTGATCTTTCTCCTTTCTCCTTCATCCATAATTCATCTCCTGATTGCATTTCGTATCACAATTACTAGCACACGATCAAGTTGCTCCCTGCTCTGTGATGCGATAACGCCGCAAATGTGAAAATTATTAATATATTTCTATTGGTTATTTTATTGGGTTTGATTGTTTGTGAAATGTGGTTCTTGTTCTAGAGATTTCAAGATGAAATCTGTTGAATTTTGTTAGGGTAGGAATTGGTGAGCTTTGAAATTGATTCTGAAGCTCGCTTAGGCTAGGGGAGGGTAATAATAAGCTTTGGATTTAGCTTATTATTATCCTCGAAATCTGATAACAACACAATAAAATTAAGGTTTGATATTTTATTTAAATATGTTTTACAACCGTTATACTTCTTTAAAACTAAACTTTGAATCTAATTGTAATTTAAACGGTACAAATATAGATTAATTCTTTAACATTTTATTATAAATTAAACTTATTTATAATTAGTATAATTATTATTATTGTCTGTTAGAACGGGTACCCATAAAATAAATAAGCTAGATGATCACTTTAAGCACATATTTATATCGTATTTTCTACATTAGTAAAATTAGGTAGGTACTTAAATTTAATACACATACATGATAAAATAAGTAAGTACTTGCGAGAAATAAACAACCCTGAAAGATATTTATGTATTAAAAAAACAGTTACCGATGTATAACTAGGTACATAAAAACACCTATAGCTATTTTTACACGTATAAACTTTCTTAGCTCTAAGTATTTTTATGATTGTAAAACTTAACCACCAAAAATGATTAATTAGCGATCTAACAATAAAAGAATTTTAATAACTAAGATTCTTTTTCAGACTTCTATCATTATTAACGTGTCTGTTCTATTTATTTTTCATTATGAAATGTGCGACGTGCAAAGCACAAAAGAAGCCAATTAATTTTCAGTTCAAAAGTTCCAAGTTTCATTTCTGAAGTAGTTTCACTATTAAACGCCATGAGCTGCTAATAAAAAGGGAAAATAACTTTATAATTGGCCAAAGACATAATAGGTAGGTACATTCTCTACATTTTGATTTTAGCTTCAAAGATAATTTATATACCCTTGTGGGCATGAAAACATGACTAAAGACCATTTTTATAGTAAAATATTTCAAATTCAAACTTCTATATCGGTTTTGACGAAGTAGAAAAAATAATTATAAATTACATATTAATTAAATTAATGTTATGTTAAATTTTCAAGAGTTTTAAAAGAAATATTTTTTTAGGTGGCTATTGCATAAATAATTGTTTTACGTATCCTTTGACAGCCGTAAAGTGTCACTTTTTTGACAACTGTCAAAATAACTATTTTACGGCCGTTTTTACTTCACCTCTCTTGTTTCTTTAAATTACATTTTTCTCTTGTTTCTTTAAATAACAAATTTATTACATTTTAATTGGTTAATATACTTATTTAGAAGTACCTAATTACTTACAACAAACTAGCCTAAAATATATATAAAAAATTAATTATGATATGAAATTTTTCTTGACATAAAATTACATAATTTTTGTGATAGCCACCTAAAAATTTGTATGTGCACCTCGACTTAAAAGTGGTTTTAGCCTCATATGAATTGCTGGCCTACACCTCGGCTGCAAACTTCAGATTCGGTCGAAAAAGATCACTTTTACAACCTTATCCTTAATACACAAATAACTATTTTATCACACATTTTATTCAACTCGAGTAGGTATCTACTTATATTATAGGTTATCAGCCATATTATCATACTTATACCTATACTTATGGTCATGGATGTTAGTGAAGAGTAGTAGTTTTCTTTTGTCATTATTTTTCATTTTACTCTTCCATGTCTTTGCAAAAAAGTCTCACGTAGGTTACCCTACGACCTCTCTGAAATGATCAAAATCAGAGCTAGGGGAGATTTTCTAATACTCCCGTGGAAGGTGCTTAGTGTAATGTGAAGGTTATATAACCACCGGAGATACTTATAATGGCGGCAGCGGTCATTAAATAGATTGGTAATTTACTGGGAAATTGTCGGATGATAACATTTTTTTGTCGAGGTAGTGTTGCAGATAATGGAGGCGCTTATCGGAGATAATGTTTTGTAATTTGTAAGGAGATATCTTTTTTAACGTTATTTATTGCTTGCGCAAAATAAAATGATAAATTAAAATTGCAATAAAGAAAGACGAAATAAAGAGTAATAGGAAAGATTTTTGTTTTCGTTTCAATTCAAGTTATTCAAGATTTCTGTTTTCGGGGTCATTTCAATATTTTCAACTTTACAAGCCGAATTTTTTTTTTGAAAATAATGCTTGTGGTGCATAAATACTTTGTTCATTACATTATCATAATGCTTTTAACATCTCATACCTGAATGTAATAGGTATAAGAATTATTGTTCTTCGACATTTTCTTTCCTATACTATAGCAAACGGGCTGAAAATTTAGTTAGTACTTCTTGAGGAAAAGTTATTAGTTACATTTTAATACCCCAAAGGCAAAATGCACTGCAAAATGTAAGTATATAGTATATTGTATACCAGAAAAGAGCTAAATGTAAACTACTACTAGGTAAACCTTACTGACTGCATTAAGGTTCGGGTTCGGTTTGAGGTTGAGGGATACGCTTCGTTTTTAAATAACAAAAACATTTTGTTTAATACGAGTAATACGATTAATACAGGTTCAAAAATAATATTTGCAGAAAAATCATGAAGTTGGTGATGTGAGTTAAAAAATTTCATTCCGAAATTTGAAACTTTTCATTGAAATTTTCGAAACTTTCACGAGAAAGTCATATATTATGAAATTGTTGAATCTTACGAAATTTTCATAGATTTCTTGAATCTTTTCAATAATTTCGTTAAAAAAATTAATTTTGAAATGTTTTCTTTACTGCTCAACGAAGAAAAGTTATATTGTTTTCTATCTTATCATTATCATTGTAAAAGTAAAATTGATTGATTTGGAAGTGTTTTAATAGTAGTATAGTGGGAAAAAATATGAGATGATAAGGCCATAATAGCATAATAATACCATCATAATGTTTTCATATTTTTCGAAAATTTCGCAATTTTCAAAAGTTTCAAAATTTCAGCAAAAATTAGTAGGCTTCATAAATTTCAAAACTTTCACGAAAACAAAACATTTCAGTGAAAATTTTCTTTATAAATTTAATGAAAACATCACACAAGGGGTAGGAACAGTAGGAAGTACCAATCAAAGTAATAAATCAATATAATTGACTTCTGAATTACACCGAGCAAAATCTCCCCCATTTGGTCGCAGTAAACACACATTACAAACCGGCGTACATAGTACACACAATGTCATCATGTCCGTGTTTGCTCTGAAGCAAATTAGAGGGCAGTAGCAAGCATCCCGGCTCCATCAGCCGCCAGCAACGTCAAACGCTTGTTCGCCCCGGCCCCGCCCACTTCTAACTGCCACTAGCAGAGTCCGAGGAGACGTGATTCCCTGCGAGATCTAATTTTGATCAGGGATCTTAAAGCTATTACGGTATTATTTTGTTATTGGAAGGCAGGGAACGTCATTTTGGGTTACCGTGTAAACGGAGCTTTATCTCAGAGGAAAAGAGGATTTATTTTATTATTTCACAGATAATATCATTTTACCAATTAAAGGGTCTCGACTCCGTAACAAAATAGTTCGTGAGGAAGTGGAGTAGTTTCTGCTTTTTTCCATAATTAATTTGGGGGATAAAAAAGTAATTTATTCAACTAGGCAAAAAATAGAGGTTTTCTGTCACGGCTAGAGTAAATCTGTATTTTTGCCATGTTAAACACATTATTATCAAATAATGTTGCCATGCGCGTTTGTCGAACAAATTTATTATTAATATTTTTAACTTTTTTAAATTGATTTTCCATAGCAATAATTACTTTTATTGCCTAAGCATTAAAAGTGACATTTCATAGACTGTCAGTTTAAAAAAAATAGTACTTTTAATGTCAATCGTTGCAAAGAAGATTTTTTCTACTTTCGTTAGGTTATAGACACTTTATTTCACTAATTTGCGTTAGGTTATGAACTTCATTATTTCATGCAATGGTCTTTATTTCACTCCTTTTTATTTAATAAAAACATATAAAACTAAATTTATTTAAAATATGATAGACCACATTGTAAAGAAACTTCAATATAAAATACTTTTGACTTGTAGTTGCATATTTTATGCAGTTTCAATTGAGAAAACTCGAATAAAAATGTCGTTTAGATAACCTAATTTGGATGTTTTTGTTTTATGTCAAAATTTATAAATGTCATTAAATGTCAGAATTTCATACCTAATTTTAAAAAAATTGAATTTATTCGAACGAAAGTAGAAAAAATATTGTATGCAACACGTAAGGAATCTCAGTAGCGAGTATAGAACTCGGCTGCGCTTCGTGCTGCAAATTTCACATACGTAAGGTAACAACCTTCGTTGCCTGACTTGTTACCTCTAAATATCTATTTTCTACTTTCATTAGGTAATAGACACAACGAAAGTAGAAAAAATATGGTAAATAACACGTAAGGAATCTCGGTGTGTTTACAGAACTCGGCTACGCATCGTGCTACAAATTTCACATTCGTTTCCTTACTTCTTACATAAATAGCTATTTTGTACTTTTTATTGATTCCTGTCACCTAGCCTTCTAGTGCACATGTTACGTCACAACCACTAGCCGATGTCTGATAAAACATTGTGGTTGCCAAATAATTGTATCCCTAGTTGGAATGGTAACGACAGTGGATACTGAACCGAATCAATCCGTGAAAATTTCACACCTGACCCAGTTTCGAATTCACGACCTCGGATAAAATGCTCGTTTAGAAACTAGCATTCTGACAACTGCTCTATTTCGCTGTTATAAATTATTAATTATCATCCTCGTCAACACTATTGTCTAACTTTGAACACAAGATAAGACAAATTTTGAGCCGAAATAAGGACGAGTTATCTCGATCTCGATTGTACAAAAACTTTATTGACAGTTCATTTATTCAACCTAATTTAGAACGTTAAAGTGATACCTATGCCATATTCGAAATGGTAATCACGATAAATGTATGTAAAACCAACATTGTCATTTGTCAGTCACTAGTGACAGTCACTCTATGTATCCTTACAAAATGGGTAGAAATTATCAATACGAATCTTCTTTATTATATGTGTCATTGTATTTTCTCTGATTTATTTCAACAACTGTAAATTACTGGTAAAGTTCAATAAATACACATGACATGTCGCATAACGCTCTGTACTGATAGTGTAGGTACATTGTCATTTATATTTATTAGCTTGAAACTTGATTCCACACTAGGCAGTAAATATTTGTCACGAAAGCTACTAGATTTATTTGTTTTTAATGCATTATTGCGTCGATACTTAAATCAGAAAAACAATTTTAATTTGAAATCTGTATCCTTAGATATAATCATATTGATTTTTAATTCAAACGGTAAAACATTATTAAAAACATAAAAAAATTGAGAAACAGTCAATTTATTAAAGTCCAATAAAAAATACCGTATCAACAACAAATCAGTTTTCATCAGAACAGACAAAACATAACATAATCATAGACAGGTAAGCACTTATAAAATTGGTTATTTAAAATATTAAAGAATATAATCCACTCGCAAATTAAATAACCAATATTGTATAATGCCCTGCTCACACGAGGAAAGTTTTTACTAAAATGTTTCTTGAAAGTAAAAAGTATTAAAGCTTCTGATCTTAAATAAATTTAATAAAAATAAATACATTTCTCGTATGAACGGCATTGACAGTTTTATTTTATGACAGTTCCTAGCACTTGGTTTACTTTCAAGAAACTTTTAAGTAAAAATTTTCCTCGTGTGAACAGGGCATAAGATTGCTTACCTTTATGACAATTTATTTTATATGTATCAGCATCTTGATGAATACTGATGCAGTCGAAACGGTTTTGTGTTGCATTTTCTCCACAAAAAACTTTTTTATTATTATTACACATGCATAGTGATGTAAAATTTCCGGAAATATATTTTTGGGAAATAGATTCGAAAATAATCGGCAACATTTGTAACATTGAAAAAGAAAAATATTTCAGGAATAAAAACAATACCAACTCCTGAAAACGGGTCGATAGGGCCGAAACCGGTAGAGCGGTATAATGAAGTACTGACTGCAACCCTTAGTTTTAATTCCTGAAATAAGAATTATTTCAGTCAAGAATTCCATAACTACAAAAAAATTATTACATTGCAGTCTCTAACTGCGTTTTGAAAAGTATTGCAATGGTTCTAAATCGGAAGAATTATTACTACTACTCTGTCTTCCTGACTAGGTATATTAATTTATAATTGATGACAGGTGGAAACCAAGTGTGAATGATATTAAGGAAAAAATAAAAAGTTGGTTGTCTTATTTCCACACTGTTCTATTATTTTATTGATAAAATACGACTGGTTTCTGTCAATGAGTGACCATCTTCAGGCTAACCGGCGAGAACTTAAATTACAGGAAAACTGTACTCCAGGAACGTCATTGGAATATTCACGTTTCTGGAGTACAATTTCCTGTAATTTATGCCACAAATTTATGCTGCCATCTTGCCAATAATTAAATATTTAAGTAAGAATAAAAGTTATCCGTCTATTTCTTAACAAAATATTACTAAGAAATTAATATTTCTATTGTTTCCAATATTTCCACAGGACCTTCTAAAATTTTCAATATTTCCATTTCCGAGGAAATTTACATTTACAACACAACACATGCATCATAATTGATGTTTTAAACACGCAAATGCGGGCAAAATCACACGACTGAAACACGCTGTTTCAAAGGTTGCTGAGCAACAACAATGAAAACATGTGACACATGTGTATTAACGACGTTAAAATCAGTCCGCTTCGCGTCGTGCTCTTAAGGCCCGAATGTAGCTGTCTGCGAGAAAAGGATAGATTTATACAGACTTAAAGTGTCGAACAAAGGCAACAATAGGTAACGCGCTCTCGTAGGGGGATTAAAATTGGTACTACATTTGAACGTATCATCACAATCAAGAGTTCATTTGAAAGATAAAAGTTCAATCTAGATCCGTCTAGTGTTGAAATTTGAAATTTTTGTTGATATACTGAGTAACAGTTATGTGAAGTAAGGCAAATTATGACAAGTTTATGGCATTGTAAAATTGAAACAAAAACTAAAACTAAAATTCAAAACACTAAGCGGATGCGAAGTTCATCTTTATCTTTAAAGGAAAAAAATTAAATAGATGCGACCAAAATTAGTCTCAATTTCAATCCCTATGAATGTTTTTGCTGCGCGCAACTTCACTACATTAGGCTCTTAAACTAGTCGTACGTGCTTTAAAATCTTACTTATAAACTTGTACCATAATATGTATTTATTTAATATGCAGTCGAGAAAACAATCTTTTATTATTAAAAACATTTCATAGATATCTAAACCAGCCGAGTAAATTACCGACTGCACCATTTCCCAAAATAAATCTCCGGGAATATCCTTCGAGAATGTCTAAAATTCTAACCAATTTGGTCATTGGTACTCTCTGCCTCCTCATTAACCCATCTGCTTTAGTTTGGCAAGAGGCATCTCGGAGGCTAACTCCATCGAAGAGTACATTCGCAACGTAATTAGGACGGGGCTGCGTCTGCGCACAGGAAATTATTTCGAGGAAATGACGCACAGATAAGATCCATCCAGCTTCCCGAGAAGTAGTTCTGAAGTTTTCACGAAACAACCGCCGCTCGCTGCCCCGCCCTCCTGGCCTAAGCTAAGACTGAGGAAGGAAGCTGGTGCCGTACACCGTAGTGATAATATGAAAGTGCATTTGCACAGCTTAACGTAGTTATATTAGTTGTTACTATGTGCTTTACGCCACCAGCATATATATTACTTGATAAATTTGTTACCGTAAGCGCTGAATCCCACATTAATTGTGGGACTATTACTATTGAAGAGCTAGAAATTATTCTCAAATAAGATATAAATACAATATCAGTTTGTCCACCCGTTGAGAATTCTTCCAAGTATTGCTGGGCGCGTAAGTAACTTTTTGTGCACGATCACACACGTTCGCGAGACTAAAAACGAAATCACGCCCAATCACGAACGACATTTTACGTTTGATGCACGACCACTCACACTCACGAATATATTTTTATAGTCACACCCGATCACGCACGATGGATCACGTTCAGGTCACGTAATTGTTTTTAATGAAATTGTAAAATAATAAGTCACTTTAGCTCAGCAAATTCGTAGTGGGATGAAAAACTTTAGCTTAATTTTTTCGTCCAATCAGTGTATTCGATCGCTACAAGCAATTACCCATTTGTTTTGTGTTGATATTTGGCAAATTATGCAGTATGTCGTGATTAGTGATTTTTACTCACGCCCGAATAAATTTCGCTTACGCCCGATCACTCACGATACATTTCGTGTCACTCACGCTCACGCCCATTCACGATCCAAAGTTTCAAAATCGCCCAAGCGCACGATCCGTGCCTACCTCTAGTTCCAGGACTAAAAATAATAATATTCTCTCACTATTAAATCATCCAAACTGAGTTGCGTGAATGTTTCTTTGTGCCACCGTCTAAATACAATAAAATTATACATACAGTTTTACAAGATGTAGCTTTACTTAAATCCGTTGATATATAAAATCGACCACAGAGTAAGTCTCAGAATGTATTTACTGTAAAAGACCTAATAATATTTCAACCTTTAATAACCCATTTATTATCTTAAAACACAGATTTAAGTAATATAAGAACAAAAGACAGTCAGAAAATAAATAGATTAAAAATTTAAGATAGATCAATGGTATTGCGTCAAGAATTTATAGGTAGTAAACTATTTTAAAGGAACTTATATTCTTATATTGCAGCGAATTCTTTCGTCATGATGAACATTTTCACTTAACCATGTTAGAATTCTTCTCGTGCCTTTTATTCTCCGTGTCTGGAATCTCTTTTCTAAAATTTAATTTGACTGCCGCCCACGAGGGTTTTATTGTAAAAATAGTTCAGGAGTAGGTCACAGATCTCATCGACGTTTTCACTATTTCCAATTCTATTGCAACTTTGCGATAAAACGGCGGATAGTTAAGTGCGTTCTGACAACTCAAATTAAAATTAACCACTAGGCAATTGCCTAGGGCGCGGAAATAACTAAGACCCATAAATCAGAAATGCATCATGAACAACTATTTTGAAATTTATTTTGTAGACGAAATGTAATACATTTTAGCTGAATCTAACTGAAAATAATATTTATAAGATTTATAGAACTGAATTTGTCTTGTGTCGCGTGTGTTTTCGATTTGTGCCTAATTTTCTAATGCCAATAAGCAAGAATGCAGATGGAGAGAGGATCTATTCCGTTTTCAAAAGAAGCAACTGTAAAACCTAGTTGATTTATATCTACTTTTATCATTTTACAAATAATAGAAATCTTGGAAAATTAATATTATTTATTTGCAACAAAATATCGATGAAGTTAAATCTCTGAATCAGAAACCGTGGTTCGACAACTGGCAGAAAATAGTATCACCGTCATATTGTCATACTCGTATTACCGTTGCGATAGAATAAAGAAATAAAATATATATTTTATTCTTAAAAAGTTTCTGTGCTTCTGTTACCCGACAATTTTTTATTTTTGCACAGTAGGCGAAAAACGTGCAGCTTCACATCCCTTGAAAAAATGTAACTTTCAATTATAAACCATTTGACCTTGAGTGAAAAAAATTGTCGTCTGCGACGCATTTTCTTTCCTCAAACAACATCAGTGTTGCCATTTCAAAAAAAAATATTTGGTCTTTCCTAGCAACATAAATTGGCTACGGCTCTGGTTCTGACAATTGAAGTTCGAATCCAGTAAGGTACACATTTCAGTTTAACAGCCCTTTGTTATAACAGCCATGTTGTGAGTGGCATCTAGTAACGTTTCATTACATTAAGGTAAAATATAAATTTATTTATACCGATGACTACAAGACTGAAACATCTGGGCTGGCAAAAAGACGTAAAAGAGATGTATGTAGCATGTAGGTATGTAATGTATGTATGTTTGTATGAAGGATAAAAAAATTGAATGTGATGTGCCATATTGCAATGCATGTGTTGCGTTGTAGAAACAAAACAATTTGCAAAGCGCAATCAGAATAGATAAATTGAAATGCATCTTTTTGACGATTCAAAAACATGAAATGAAAACATGCAAATTGCACATTAATATATCATGTAAATCTGGCTGCTGTTCAATGTTAATTTAACTGCAACTGTGCGAAATTGATTAAAAAATATTAAATAAATTCTACAGCAGCAGGAAACGTCAAACTGCCAATCACTTTTAAATATTTAATCCATCGTAACCTCGCTTCCGTGGCAAAAATCGCAGATTTTTTGCTGTTTACAAAATAAAAAAGAACCGCTGTTTTGTTTCGTCCAACAATGGGTTTTTTTACGCAGCATAATCAAGTTTTTGTTCGTGAGACACCAAAAAATTGTGAAATTTCCCTGTAACAATGACGCGTGGTAAGTCTTCGCTTAAGAGGAGGCAATTCAGTTTCGGCAACAAATTTTCCTCGGCGTCTCCAATTACGTGAGAAAAACTCTCAGAGAATGAGAATGAGGAATCAGTTAATCGATTTTAATTTACATTTTTTAAGCTCTGATTCATCTGCTATCATGCTCTTGCGCCTCCAAATCAATAGTTGTTTACCTGCACAATTTTTATTAGCGTGGTGAGCGATTTAACATTGCTGTTTCATGCGAGTGGAATGACAGCGATTTGTTTGATGTAGATTTTTATAAATGCACCGGAATCATTGACTTCCATTTAGGATTCAAATTAAATTTTTCATGCAAATAAAGTATGCTGGGTAAAAACGGATCGATCAAAATTTTTCAAACCATTTTTAATGATTGAAATTTCATCGGTACCATGTACTTTGCATTTGACGTTATTTAGAACGCTGTCATGTGCAAGAAAAATTCAGGATAATTTGTGAAACTAAAAGGTTGTCGCTTTATATTTACAACAAAAAAATACGCCCCAGAAAATTTACCTTTTTACCACTTGGAATATTAAGTTGGCAGTTGAGAAAAAGGATTCTCAACAAAAAATATAGTGAATGTATTTAGTGAGGATTCATGAATTTAGATTTTAGAGCGCACTCTTGAATTTTTTTACTAAATGAAACAAATTTGGGTAACAGTGCGCTTACTGTAGTACAAAAAATTTAGTGAAATTTGAATAATTTATTTCAACTATAATCGGTTTCTATCCTGAAGAAGACCCATGTGGGGTAAAAACAAAAACCGGTTGGAGTTAAAATAAATTCTTCAAAAAATTATATTTCTCGTTATTAGAGCTATTATAGGAATCGAACTAGGGACCACTAGTAATGCTAGGTGGACATTCTATCGTTCAGCAGATCACTGACTATTTGGGCTTTTCACTGGTCTTTTTCAAGACAGGTTGTATCATAACTTGACGTACATATTGTAATGGCATATAGTATTTAACGTACTGATTCTGGAACAGAAAGAATTTTTTCGAAATTCCTATAAATAAGGGTAGTTTACTTCAGAAGAAAATTTTTAGTAACTTTGAATATTATTTATTTTGAATAAGGACAGTTATGTGGCCGCGACTTCTTGAAACTAAATTTAATTAGTGTATTATGCAATGCAAACATAGTTATTAATTAGATTAAACAAGTGGCCCAAAACTGTTTTCTTCACAAACATCAAAAATTAATTTTCGAATTTTGAATAAATTCTTTGTTCCGTGATCAGTACTCGTATGTCAAGTTCTATATGCCATTCAAATAAATACCTCAAGTTACGGTACACCCTGTAAGCGATTAATTAAACCCTCTTCTAATAAGAACGAGAAGAAAAGAATATTAATATGTGAGCAGTGAACTTTACACTACGTACCTGGAAGGGAGCCGTAGCGCACTACAAAACAGCAGCAGTGAGGCAAGTTGAGAGAGAAACATACTTATGGGTAGAGGTTCATCAAGTCAATAGTTTGACGTCGGTTTGACGTTTTTGTGAATTACTTGACTTGATTTGATATTCTATCGTTACTACTTGACTTGATATCAAGTAATTTCAAGCTACTTGTAATTTTAATTTTCTAAAGTAATTTCAGATTACTTGATAACGAACAATCTTGTTAAAAGATGCGCAATTCAGTCGAATTATTAATTAAAACGAAATGCCGTATTCCCCGAGCAAATTGAACGATTTTGTATCTACACCAACGTTGTATTTTTATCTCGATTTTTATTTATTATTTCCTTGCATAGGAATTATTTTTTGTAAAAAATTGTTAGATTTTAATTTGGTTTTGTGAATAATAGTAATATTGCCAGACCCATTTGTTATAATTGATACCTAATAATTTGATATAACATAACATAACATAATATTTATTGGTTTTAAAAGTTTACAAACTTTATACCAATAATTTGATATTTATGCAATGCAGTTTCTTGAAATTTACTGCTTCATTTTCAAGTATCAAGTACTTTACTTCTTGATTTTCAATTTATTTGAAATTATACTACTTGACTTAACTTGACTTTAGTATTCTATTACTTGACTTGAACTAGACTTAGTTTCAAGTCAAGTCAAGCCAAGAGCTTGAAAATCAAGTCAAGTAATGAAACCCTACTTATGGGTGGGAAGTATCTCTATCACTGTCTAACTCATGTAGAACCTGGACAAAATACTTTTTTAAATAAAAACTTGCCCCAGTGACGTGCGCGTCCTTTCCAGGTACGTAGTAGAGTTCACTGTATGTCAAATAACACTATAGACAAAGTTAATTAATCAGTTATATTTTTAAACAATTAATAATCCCAATCCGGATGAGTCCCAAAATAAATCCATTCAACAAATTAAAAAATTCCATAAATGGCGTACAAGTTGACAGGGCTCTTGGTAATCCAGCCAAAGTCGTGCGTGTTCACTTATCGGCCGCGTGAGCCTCCCAGGCGGTCAATCTTCCTCCGCCGCCGAAGCATCGCCTGCCGTCAAATCACCTTCCGCAAGCCGGGCTCAGTCGCGTTTCCCCGACGCCGTCCTCTTCCTATCTTTTATACATTTCAATGCGAATATGAAAGGATCCAATAAGACGGCCACCGCCTGCGCCGCGTTGAACAGGAATTGAATGCAGATTTTTTCAATACAATATCCTGCGAATGGCGGTTCGATATTATACACCGGGACAGGTCCCAGGATAAAATGAGAGAACGGGTGAATTATGCGACGACACGTGTCGGATATGCAATAGACTAGAGCGACGGCGAAGTGCAAGACTTTCATTAATAGAATGTAAGAGATGAATGAGTGTCAAGATTCCAGACAGGTTGAGAGATGAAAATGGATATTTTCACGTTTGTGTGAACTTTATCTATTTTTACAGTTACATTTTGAAATTATGACAGGTTGTACTATATTAAGTTCAATGGGGTACTTTACCACAATAGCAAATTAGCAATCCAGTCAATTATATTGAAAGGAGGCCTCAAAAATGAGTTATTGCCATGACAAAAGTTTTCAAAAAGTTAATAGTTCATAAATATTTGAGATTTTACATATACATCCACGTCACAATAATGCGTTTCACGTGTATTCTTACTTACAGTAATAAATAAACCACCAAATTGTATTTTATATTTTGTAACATTTAAAAACAGTTGATTTTACATGAGTACCTACATTTTAATTCCAGCCCCATGATTTGAGAAGATTTTCAGCTATACATCTACGTCACCCAAGTTTTAAAAATTAATTACAGCTTTATTAAGAACAATTAAGGCTTACCAGTATTCTCAATCGCTTTCAAATAACATGAAGTTTCAATAAAAAAAACTATTTAAAAAAATGGTAAACTACCCTATTTTATAACTTTATAATCTTGTATGTATGTATGTATTGACTGCTGTAAGTTCTACTTTTGAACATTGATATGTTCATTGAATTTTTGTACGAATATATTGAATGTTATGTCTAGCTGAAGATTTAAGTAAATTTTTTAAAATTATGACAGGTTATACTACACTCGAGGAAAATAAAAACGCACCACTTGAAAATGCACAAAAAATGACACAATTTCAAAGTGCGATATCTCGGCTGCATTTCGACGAAATTGGATGAAGCTTCGAGTTCTGAAAACGTTGAAGTCTTATCTTTAATGTGATGATAGCCACTGTTACAAAAAATCCACTCCACCCTCCCTCCCTCCCCCCCCCCCCCCAAGAAAAACGAATGTATCTAAAAAGGTCCAACTTTGGCAACTCATACGGAGTGACAAAAAAATCGTGGACCTTATTGGCCAACAGGGTAATAAAGATCAGACTTTTCCTGCAAGGTCCGCAAAATTTCAAGTACCTACGATGATTTGGCGCGAAGTTATGAATTTTTGAAAAAAAAGTGCCTTTTTGAGGTTTTTGGCCATAACATGGCGAATTTTGCACGAAAATCAATAAATTTTGGATTTCCGAGAACGATAAAGGTTTCTCTATTCGGCCCTGTAAGTTAATCTGCCACCAAACCCGATCCACCCCCTGCCACCCCCGGATAAAAAAACATGTTTTTGACTGAAAAATGTTCAATTGTAGCAACTTGTAGCGTGAGTAAAAAAATCGTGGACCTTATTGCCCAACAGGACAATAAAGTTCAATCCTTTTCCTTCAATTTTCTCAAAATTTCAAGTACGTGCGATAATTTGGCAGAAAGTTATGAATTTTTGAAAAAAATTTGTATTTTTGTCCATAATTTGTCCGATTTCGCACCAAATTCGTTTATTTCTTTAAAACATCTAACAAATAAAGGTGTTTAATGAAATAAAAAATTTAAAGTCACTTTTAGATAATTATTGTTAATGAAATTCAGAAACCGCAAGAAGGCACTTTTTTTTCAAAAATTCATAACTTCGCGCCAAATCATCGTAGGTCCTTGAAATTTTGCGGACCTTGAAGGAAAAAGTCTTATTTCTTAAAACATCTAACAAATAAAGGTGTTTAATGAAATAAAAAATTTAAAGTCACTTTTAGATAATTGTTAATGAAATTCAGAAACCTCAAAAAGGCACTTTTTTTTCAAAAATTCATAACTTCGTGCAAAATCATCGTAGGTCTTTGAAATTTTGCGGACCTTGCAGGAAAAGTCTGATCTTTATTACCCTGTTGGCCAATAAGGTCCACGATTTTTTTGTCACTCCGTATGAGTTGCCAAAGTTGGCCCTTTTTGGACATCAGATACATTCGTTTTTCTTATCTTAAAGATAAGACTTCAACGTTTTCAGAACTCGAAGATTCATCCAATTTCGTCGAAATGCAGCCGAGATATCGCACTTTGAAATTGTGTCATTTTTTGTGCATTTTCAAGTGGTGCGTTTTTATTTTCCTCGAGTGTATATTAAGTTCAATTATAATACTAAATTTTATAATCTTTATGTTTGTATTGACTGCTATAAGTACTACTTTTAAAATTTGATGAGATATGTTGTTAATTGAATTTATCTACGAATATATTGATTGTTATGTCTAGCTGAAGACCTCAGTAAGGTCGAAACGTTGGTCAGAGTGATTTAACCCTTCTATTGTGATTGTGTTCACATTACACTTATTGTGTTCAGGACGAGTGTCTATTATTGTTGTTTTATTATTGTTAAATTGCTGAAACTTGTTCAATTAATAATGTCGCATGTAAGCTGTGTCTAAAAATAAAATAATACAAAACCAATAAAATATGCCAAATTTATGATTATAATTTGCTACTTGTTCATCAAATTTAAACCTAAATAACCATCTCGGATCATACTGACCCGAAAACAATAGAAGAGTTATTATTTTATATTATTATTATAATAATTGCTGTTTCACTCTGTTCTTGTTTAGAAAATATTCAATTTGAATGGTTAGCGCGCATGCAATTTTTAAATTTATTTAACAAATAATTACTCGACTACTGTTCGAACAATTTTTATACTTTGACGTTATAGCTAGTTTATTAATGCCTTTGTCTCTAAATTTAATGGTATTTTTTAGATTTATAGATTTAATAGGTTGGGAGTAATTTTTGTTAAATACTTTTTTACAGTGAGATAAGTCCCTGGTAAGAATAAGTATAATGTGCCAAAAATGATAAACTGTAATAAATCTGAATTTTGCAATTTATGTGACGACTTCTTTGATTGTTATTTCTTTAACCGTACTTTCTTTATGTGTACTTTTATACTTTTGTATTTTTTTCATGACGATACCTATATCTTGTATATTGGTCTACAGGAAATAAATAAATGTATTAAATTTTTATATACTTACTACTATTTTTCATGCATAGATAAACAAAAATCAATTACCTAGGTACTTATTAGGAGTTGAATAGTCTTCAGAAGTAGTCGATACGCAGAAAATAAAGTCTACGTTATAATTTATTACTTTTCAAAAGAATATTGGAAAAGTTTACCTTCCTACCACCCATTGTCTACACTATTACTTACACGTAAATAATAAATAAATTGATAACTCGCTTGTTTCAATCATACACTTTTAATTTTTAATGAACAAATACTAAACTTGTCTTCTTTTTCAGGTACGTTTCAAAGTCATGTAACCACTCATTCTGAAATTATGCCTTGGTGTAAGTATAAAATATTAACATAAGAATGATGAATAAATATATTATTATTATTATTAATATTGTGAAGTTTGTATGTAAGCTGTCAAGATAAAAGTAAATAATTCTAAATCTTTTATGAATTTTGCATTAAAAATTCAATTTCGTTATTTGCACACATCAATATTAAAATATAACAAATCATGTTCGTCCTTCTGCAAGGCACGTTTTTAATAAACCAAGATCTTAAAATCCTCCATTTCAACAAACTCAAGAACAGCCATTACGCATTACAGTCGAATAAGTAACAAAAACCTGAATACATTTAGAAATAATTTCTAGACAGCACCGTCACATCTGTTCTTTTTGTTGGCGATAGCAACCGCGACAACACGAGATTATGTCTTATTTATTCAAGAAGCAACCATTAAATTATTCCACGACTCTGCATTCGCGTTAGAAAAAAATAAGTCGACATCAGCGGCTTTGCGAAGCTGCGGACGTTGCTGTTGTTGCTGATTGTCTGTTTGTTTTGTCTATGGTCCGTGAGAAGCTGAGCTAACACTAATCATAAAGACTTGGATCGATTTGCTAGTAATGAAGAACTTCATGAAAAGCTGGCTCTGTCCTAAGGTGGCACTAACATGACTATTTAAAGCTAGTTACTTCCCCGACCTATGTAATAGACGAAGTATTGTAACCGTGCTTTTTGACAGTTCAAAATTTTGATGAATCTTCACGATTTAGACCCTAAAGAACCCAAAAATCATGATTTAAAAAAGTAGGTCTGTCTGGTTGTTGGATAACTTAAAAACGCGTTGGAATTTTGGACTGAAATTTTATATTCAAGATCTTGAGCTTCAAGTTCGTTAATGAGCTTTATTCAACCAGTGGTACCAACTTTATAAACATAACTTTTTTATGAAAGTACTATACTGTGTGGTAATTAAAGCTTTCGGAAAAAAATTCTAATAGAACAATAAAAATAACATTTAAACGATGGTCAACTATTTTTTACATGTTATTCAAATTATGCCAAAGTTGGTCTCAACTTATCAATTTACTTAAATTTTGCTGAATAAATCTTAAAATTAATGTCGTTACGAAAGCATATTATTAAAACTTATAGTCGAGGCAGTACTGTGGTGGCCACAGCAGATTTTTTTATATTGGTAGTTCATCCTTCTTTTCATTTATATTGAGTTGTACAAAACAGTAACTGGCAAATGATGACACTATTCTATTGTGTTGTAACCACGAGTATTAATGATTTTTTACGTCACTCGGGGGAGGAAAGCAGTGTTTTCCTCTTGCTAATGGAGGGAGGGAAGCGAGTTTTCCCTCCCGCTCGGGAGAACCGTACTTGTTTTCCTCCCGGGCGGGAGGAAAACACTGTTTTCCTCCCGGTACTGGCGGGAGGAAAACATTGCAAGAAAGGTGATTTCGAGGCCCTCGTGACGTAAAATATTGTGTGTCCCACGGGAGGGAAGGCTATTCCTCCCTTGGGCGACGCCGGCGCCCTCGCTCGGGCCGCCGCTTGGCCCGCGGGAGTAATAGCAATTACTCCCTTGGGCAAAGACGGCGCCCTCGCTCGGACTGCAGCTCGCCTTCGGCTCGGGTCGCCGTTTCGCCCGCGGGAGTAATAGCTATTACACCCTTGAGCGAAGCCTGCGCCCTCGCTCGGACCGCCGCTTCGCCCGCGGGAGTAATAGCACGCTTCCCTCCCTAGGTGCACAAAATACTATTATTTATAAAGCCATGTTCACACATGTAGTCTTTGAGGATTATTTTACGATACTCCGTGAAAAAGTATCATGGTTGCCTGTCAAATAGCGCCTCCGCTAAATGAAATCTTCAATGAGTCTTAGAAAAAAATATTTATAATTCACTGATAGCTTTAAAACCGTGAGTTTCTTTATTTCAAAGATATAGAAGCATGAAAGAATCCTCTAAGAATCCATGTGTGAACACAGGATTTAAGAAAGTACCAATTTATTAAAAATATATTTAATTGATTTATTGACAGTATTTTTATCTCGGTATTTTATCTCGGTACTTATCTATATTGATTCACAATTTTTGTACCAATTTATTTATGAAACAATTGATGGAAAAGACAAATAATAATAAATTATATACTGATATAATAAAATTATTTTTCAAATTTTTGTGAGAAAATTAGTTCAAAATCAAATTTTAATCCACATGAAATATACTTTAAATTTTCGTTTAATCTGTATTTGTGCCTACCTACCTATATTTGAATAACACCAATATAAAAATTTTAAAAAAATTCTTAATACATGTAGTTAAAAAAAAGACAAATTAGATACAGTCTTATTAAAAAAATGAAAGAGGGTGACAACTCTCAAAATCCAAACATTATTAGTTCTTCTAAAAACTAAATAAATGTGATGAATATTTTAATATTTTACTATTTGCAAATTGAATTTAGTACAATTCTCTACAATTTTTTTAAAATAAAAATTAAATGTTTCGCTGTATATTTTCAATTCAATTAAAACGTGCGGACAGTTGTGTTAATTCCAGCGTCACTTAATGTGAATATACGACTGGTAAATGCAATTTAACTACCAAATGAGTAAACACATTTACGGCAAAACGCACAGAGTGATATTAAAATTAACGAATTATATTTCAGGATACTCCTGCACAGCTTACCTACAAATACATTTTTCAACATTATTTTAAGCTTTGCAAAGATTAATTATAAACGTAGAGGTATTAAAACGCAATATAAAGCTGCAAATTAGAAGGTAATAGTTATATTATTCTTCATCTACTCGTACAATTATTAAGAGCCGTCTACTCTTTGCAGAACTCATTACAATAAATTAAAAATATTTTTTGAGAAAATATTAATTTAAAGTTTTACAGGTGAAATTCTTTTTACCTTCCGCTTACCTGTAAAGGAAGGTATTGGAATCATGCAAAAAATCGGGTGGTGAATTTTTAGTGGATGAGCACGAATTAGGGTCCTTACAACTCATTTTTGATAGTTTCACGATGATGTCTGTGTGTATGTGTGTGTGTATGTGTGTGTGTGTGTGTGTGTGTGTGTGTGTGTGTGTGTGTGTGTGTGTGTGTGTGTGTGTGGTCAAGGGTTGTTAGTCGCATAACTCAAATACGAATTACCCGAAAATTTTGATATTTGGTATTTAACATTTGTATATAAATTGGAAGAGCTCCCTAGATTTTGGTACAAATATCTTCATCGGAAGTGATATTTTTTGAAGATTGAAAAGGTTAATTGTCAAAATTGTATATAAATTTGGAAAAATATAGTATTTATTTGTAATGAGAATAAGAGGAAAAGTTATTTGCAACTTACGTTATAAAAAAATTGTCTTTATCTGGTAGCATTAAAGAACTGCAGTAAAATTTAAAAAATAAATTTATCAAATAAAACGTTGATATCTTGTAATCCATGATCGGTTGATTTTTGTTTCTGCGTAAAAAGTATTGACAGGTGAGACGGGTGACAAGTTGGCATACTAGCGCTATATAAGTCCTAAGTAAGATATTAAATGTAGTAATTGAACGGAGGATGGCTTCAATACAGCAGAGTTTTCCTGTGAATGAATCTTTTTATTCAGGTGATGCAAATTTATGTGTTTGAATATTTGAGATTTTTATTTGTATATTTTAAATGGGCACCGGATTGCACGTATACATTTCTGTTTAAAATCTAGATATGGCGGAAGGTTGTGTGATGGCCACGTCAGATTTTTTTAAACTGGAATCAAAATAATTACGTTAAATATTTCTGAAAAGTTTATTAGTTTAGTTTAGTTTAATCTTTATTTCATTTTATTTTCTGTGTTACTAACTGTGTTACAATAAATAAATAAAGTTTAGAGCAGGTCAAGCACAAATTTAAGATAAATATAGTTAAAAACTTATATAGATTAAGTAAAATAAAAGTTTTAGTTTTACAGTAAATTTCAATGAAATTTAAATCAGTTGAATAGAATCCAATTTTAATTCAGTACCTACTTTTTAGTGTAAAGTTTGAATTCTTTTATATCTTAAGATTTTATTTTTTCGGGAATATTATTGGAAAAAATCTACTTTTAGTGTGTTATTGTAGGATTTTTTCAGTTTAAATCGAACTTTTCGAAGCAAACTGGCTGATCTCGTGCTGTAATTATGAACTTCGCTATTACAATGAAATTTATTTTTTGATCTGTGAATTTCCTCTAATGTACAATAAATAAACAAATATTGTAATGTCATTATTCCTGAAATAATAAAAAATTGTTAACAGTTATCTGTAGAATGTAGGTTGCAAATTATCCTTATTGCTGTTTTTGAAGTTTAAAAATTCTCGTTATACCTACTCGGCGAATTACCCCAATATAAGATACCATAGGAATGAAAAATAAATAGTTTCTAAAGTAATTTAATTAAATAAGGGTTTTAATCTTCTAAGCAGAAACAGTACATCAGATACTAACCTCTTTCTTATAGTCACAGAAATTAGTTTAATGTTTGAAAACGTTACCAACATTATTTTCTAATAAAGATAATATCAACTACCTAACATTTATTTTTAGAAAAATTTCTTCTAAGCTACAACCTGATTTCTGTGTTAATGAAGTATTTAATCAATACAGTTTACAATTAAACTTGCAATATAAAAAAGTAAAGTAAAGACATAAAAGAATTATGAACTATTAATGTGGCATTAAACATTAAAGTATATTTAGTAATAATAAAAGCAAACTATCAAGTTTAAGAAGTGTTAAAGTTGTAATTCCTTTTATTGTGTACGTTTTATTCCCCACTAAAAGCAAAACTTTTTCCATATTCTTAATGCTTCTCGCAATAAGCAATTTGTGAAATATGCATTTAAAGTTTAATTTAAATTATAGCAACGTCCATAGTACGTACAGAAGTTGCATTACAATTGCACATTAAATTCAGTATCAGTTAATTGTATGCATATTCCCGAAAACTCTAATTGCCAGTTATGCAATTTACCGCTACAGCGCTAGACTACAAGTGCTTCATTTAACGAAAGCTTAATCTGTAGAACTAAAGCCATCTGGGAAATATATGTCACGGCTGTGCAGTGCAACCCACTGGAATCTACAGGGAAATGAGTCTTGTAAACATTGCGTATAATGCTAACTGCACTATGAACAATATCACTGATAGAGACCGAGACCGTTTCTGTTTCTACCCGCTGGGAAGTGGGTCAGCTTTGGAATTAGAATGGTCCAGAAGGGAAATGTTACTTCTCAAAATAAGCCCAACTCTGGCCATTACCTATAAAGCCGCGTATACACTTGAGCACGAACGCGAAAGAGGCAAACCGAGGCCGAACTGAATTGCAGTTTTGTGAAGATTCCAGATTCTAGACTTCTAGATTAGAAAAGTCTACTATTTTTATTAACCTATGTTAATAAACATTCATAAAGTGTAGGTACGTTTCATCAAAGTTTAGTAATGATTTTGGATGAAGAATAATGTAGTATTGAATTTTGAAACGAACCGCAGGCAAATGTCATAATAAAATAAAAGATAAATGTTTTGAAGTGAAAGGTTAGAGACTTATTATATTTTTTTATGAATGTTGCTAAACAACAGATATAATACAGATAATTGTATTGACCAAAGTCCATAAAGCCTGGATCTCACGGCTGGTGACCATCCTACAGGATTAACTCCCAATTACAGAATGGTAGAGATTATTCTAGTGGAATCCAACCACTCGGACCCAGTGGTATTATTGACGGTTGCGCTGGGAATCGAACTGGGGCGCTAGCATACTAGGCGGACCTCTACCGCTGAGCTAACAACTGGACAATTTGTTACCGATACAATAGTATATTGTGCAACTATGGACGAAAATGGCGGAAGAACACTACTTTTGTCCCGAAATGCACACGATATTTTTTTCAATACCTGCACAGAAGTTGAAGAAAGGGATAAACCGGTTGATGATTACATTAGAAAAATGTATAATAATTCCATAAAATAAATAATCAATTCTGTAATCACATAAAGCGGGAGGAAAAGTACTTTGTTTCCTAGGGAGGAAAAAACCAAGTGGATTCCTGCATAAAGTGGAAGAAAAAGTATTTTTCTTCCCTAGGGCGGAAATGTACTGACCGATCAGAAATACCTCACTTGCGTCCCTAATAATAGGGACGGAAGGTGGCGTTTTCGGTGCAGGTATTGAAAAAACAACTTTTGTCACAAACTTCCATGTTCCAAGCAACTTTTTAATGACAATTTGGTTAACTGCATATAATCTAAACTCATGCCACTTAAAAATTGCCAAAAGGTGTCACAAAGAAGTTAATAAGAAACGTAGAATTATTATTTAATTTAGGTTCGAAAATAAGAATAGTAATATTTTTCCATTTCTTTAATGGTTAAATGATGGTAAAATATACAATTTTTAATACAACAACGTACAAGCAAATTAAGTAACTTTTGTTGATATAGAATGAAAATTCCGTTAAACAATTGAAAATATTAACTATTCTTATTTTTCAACCTAAATTAAACAATTTATGGCTTACTTCACACAAAATTTTACTTGAATGTTTGTATGAAAGTAATGTGAAAATAAAGGATAGGTAATATTTAAAATATTATTTCTAAAATTTGATAATTTGGCTTGCACTCCCTTTTACCGTCAAGTGTTTACTGTCTCGGTATGGATGAAGCTTCACATTCCTGCTCCACATCCTGCTGGCTTTTGTCCTGCAAGGTTTGTTTTTAATTATGTTAATTTCCTTTGATGCGCACGCCTCGTCTTTATCTCCCTCGCTTATCTCTGAGAGCAGAGCGAGGGTTCAAGAGGCTCACATGTCTGCTTTTCAGGATAACGCAGAGCTTCATTGTTCAAATGATTTAATTCTTGTATGAAAGACTGTTGCTGCTCGCTGTTTACTGCTTTACAACATTGCGAGCATAAGTGTCGTTGCTTTCATTGGGGTGAAAAGTGCAACACTTTATTTTCTTTAACGCAGCAGTTCTTTTCGTTTTATTGTCTTTTCATTTTAAAGCACGCCGTGGAGACAATAGTAATAATTGATTATTTACTTTGGGCTCTTAAGAGGAACGGTTACTGCACTACCAAAATTTATCGGTCCGGGTCGGTTATTATCAAAAGAGTCAATTTCTTAGAATTTTAATAAATGTACCCAATACGACTCTAGTTTGGAGGTGGAACTAAATTGAAATTCGAATATTTATTCGAATATTTACACTGCCTGACCATTTTTTTGAGTCAAAAAGGGGTTTAGTATTCACCGTAAAATTTAGTCTAAATATTACAAAAAATTAACAATTTTTTTTTAATTTGTAGAAGAAAGTTGGTTCTGTGTCATTTCTGTATTGAAATTTTAAAATTCAAAACATAATACACTTGAAAATGAATTACAAAATTGCCAATGTTTATAACGCCTATAATAACAAATCAAGCAAAAACTTTAAATTGTAATACACAAATGTCATACAAACAACCTTCCTCTACAAATTAAAAAAATAAATATTTTAAAATGTTAATATTTAGATTGTAAATTGCACCAGTATCCGTTCCTCTTAAATCTTAAGTGTAAAAGTAGTAGAAATTATAAACAAAAGTAAGAAACAGTAAAAAAGTACAAGGTTTAAATTCAAGCCAAAATATTTTTAAAACATAAATTTGAGAAAATAGCAATAGGAAGACAAAGTAAGTAAGTAAGACGTTGTCGGAAAGCACTCAAAAAATTTTCGGGAAGAATTAATACACATGTGATATTGTAAGTGAAAATTAGAATTCCTATGTAATTCGGCGCGAGGAACCTAGTGGTCCATATCTCTTACTGTTTTTTCAAGATATCAAAGATTGATTATTTCTGAGAAATTTTTAAAATATTATAAATTTGTGTTACAGTTAATCAAACACTATGCCGTAAACTGAAGTTCAATATCTCGTTTAGTGTTTGAGATTTGTAGCTTCAAAGCTGTGATCTGACAAATTTGAAAAATTGGGGAACTAAACGAAATATCGGAACGCGGTAATTTCTTCAGGCTTATCTAGTCTAGAATCAAATTATTTTTTGACAATAATCTAAGCTTTTCTACAATGTCTTTGCTCAACCTTAAAATTAATAAAACTTTTCAACATTAGAGCAAATTTGGCATTTTAGTCTACGTTATAATATAAATAAACTTCTCCAGCAATAGTTTGAAAGCTTACCTACGTTCTTGCTAAAAATTTTCGATTTTTGTTCTTTGCATTCTAGTCAAGCAAAGGCGAAAGAACTGTAACTGTAAAATCTTATTTGAATAGAAGCCGGTAGCAAAACGCATTACTCCTTTCGGTGATGAGATCGAAGGATAATATTAGGGGTTCCGGAGAAATGGACGCGAAAGATACGATGAAAATTGCACTGGATATAGTTACATTGAAGCCAAATTGGGGACATAGGGTTTAACTGGGTTTGTAATGGCCATAAAATCTCTGCCAATTGAAATAGTATCGTTTAGCGCGGAACGGTGTTGTTAGAAGTAAAATTGTGGCTTTAATTTAGATTCGAAAATGCTATAAAAATTTGTAGGGACGGAGATATACTTTTAAAGAAATTGATTTAAGTCTTTAATTCGTTTACACTTTATTACATTAATTTATTTCCTGAGCAAAATGCTTAGAATCTACATCTTCTTTCTTCTACTCAACATATTAATAAGGACAATTATTAAGGTAAAGAAGTTATGTTAGAAAAATTTATTCAACTTAGTTTTATAGCACAATTTATGGTAAACATAAACTTTAAAATTTAATACAATTAAACTACAAAGTGACTGGACAAAATTATTTTGGCTAGTGCACTCAAATAGAAAATTCATATTTTCAACTAAAAATCTAGTATTCGAATATGTACCTACTTCCGTTTATTAATTGCAAATGTCATGATATAAGTAGTACTATACGGTAGTATTTTACATAATGAGCACGGAAAAAGAATGGTATTGTGTCTGAGAATGTTGACGCACGAGGCTTGCAAACTCACGAACATTCGCTAAACACTTTCCGACGAGTCATGTACACTTATTTTCCCAGGACCATAAATATTACACATTTTATTCATGAATGTATGTTGATGTCAACTATATTACTGTCAGAATTTTAATTTTACGAAAAAACAAATATACCACGATCATGGTATACATGATACAGGATTTTCAGTAACAAGAATATGAATTGTATTTAAATTTTTAAATTATATCAGATCAGTAACAGTACTACTTTAATTCATGTAGATATACTTTATCACTTTTAATGTCATGTTTGTCCATTTTAATGGAATAATGCGATATATCACGAAATACTTACGAAATGACAAGAAAAAATATCAAATGTCAGAAATACAACACACGCCTACTAAAAGGTGAAACAAAAATTTAAACTGGCGATAAAACCTTTACGATACCATATCGAACGAGTTGAACGGATGTGTGATATTGTTTATTGTCGTAGTTAAGTAACTGTATGGAAACTGTTAGTTCCGTATTATGGTTGCGAGAAAAATGTATTACCTACCTATGTTACTACGTATATGCTATATTATAAATAATTTTAATAAAACGATTGCAATTTAGCTTCAACTGACTACAAAGGAAAATCATTATTGTTCATGATTATAAAAACTAGACGATCTTCAAAAGAATATAAAACTATCATAAAACTCACATTTCTATTTCTCGGAAAAATCTCTTACTTCAATGTAATAAAGTCAACTCCTTATAATATAAAACGGAATATACGGGAATATACTTATATTATAAAATAAAGAAAAATTTCTTTGTACTTTTACACAAAAACACATGATTTTAACAATAATGAGTAAAATATGTAATTAAGTTAACAGGAATATATTATATCTTCTTGTTAGATTTTCGGATTCAACCACTACGACACTAAATAATTATCTTGTTATCTCATTTAGATTACATTTGCTTCCGTACTGCAAAAGAAAAACACGCTGAGCACTTTATTTTAATTAGAAAGTTAGATGATAAGATAAAACATAAATATATGTTTATTAAAATTGAGAATTAAATTTTTACACAATGTTTGTGACATTAAAAATAAAATTGTCTAGTTGTAGTTGACAGTTCCATTAAAGAAGAGTGCATTTGTATGATACACTGTAACTGAATCTACATAATTTATTAAAATAAAATACAGCACCATTTTGCCCATTCGGTATTTAAATGTGAATTATCTGCGTATAAATTGAATTATTTTTTAATATAAAAAGTTTTATAGACGACGATATCGTGACTTTGTTGTCTTGTCAAATGATATTGAAGGATATATCCAGCATCATCCATCATCAAAACAATATTTCTTGAGTTACATATTGACGTTAGACAAGAAAACACGAAAACAGCATTTTATTTATATTTTATACGTGTTTATTGTTATATACAATATCGCAAATATAATTAGGGATGACGGACATTTAAAAGGCTTAATAATTGATCACTAAAATGAATTAATCGGTATTTTAATAACGTTTTATGTAGAATTGCCATACTTTACATAGGTATTTATAATTTATTTGAATTTCACTCTACAAAATATCACAGTGAAATTTGAGTAAATTTTGTACCTATATAAATATAACAAATTTTTTCACAAAATATTTTAAATGTTTTACAAATAATGCATTTAAAAATAAAAATCGTTAAACATAAATACTTTTTTAAACGGAGAACTACTAATTTTAAATTTCGATGACAATTCACCGAATTATCCATTGTATTTTAATATTCAAATACAGGTCATTTAATAATTCTTATAGCAACTACATGAGGTAAGTAAAACATCATAAAAATTTTCACCAAACCAGAGATGTTTTATTTGTGTTTTATATAGGTAAGTTTTTCTGTTGAAATTATTTAAAATACGCAGTTGTTAATATGGGGCAAATTTGAAGACGAAAATCTTGCAATAGTATATTTTGTATCTAGTGTCGAAATAAATCTTACTTACGAGTGTTTCATTTGCGGCACGACCCGAAGTAAAATTCCGCAAGAAACATATGAGCATGTAAGAGCATTTCGACAAGTTTTGCACACTATACTATTTTTTCTACAATTGTATTTTTACTTTAAATACAATTCAATTTAAATTTTTTTAAATGTGAAATGTATAAAATGTATATTCACTCCAGTTTGATACCACCTACAGTAATTTTTACATTTATTCTAAAGGTATAGATAGTCGTATTCCAGAAGATAGGTATACGTTGTTTTGTTTATTTTATAATGATATTTTTGTACATTGTTGACGAAATATAGTTTTTTTCTGATTTACATAAATAAATTTTTAGTAAAAATGAATAAAATTATGTTGCATATCTGTATATATTAAATTTTGTGCATACGAGTATATTGAGCATATTTTGGCCTTATCTCAATGCATATTGCATGAATATTTTATTCACATTTTTCTGCATATAATCCGTACTCTACTGATCAGTGCTGACCGCTGAAAAATGGACGTAAAAACCCGCTGATCTACATTTAACTAAACTAAATAAAGAAACCTAACATCTTTTTTGAATCCCAAATTAAACGTTTTTGTAGAAACTATGATTAAACTGAACAAAATAAAGAAACCTAATACTCTTCTTGAGTCTCACATACTCGGTTTTGGTAAAAACCCTAACTGAACTGAACTAAATAAAGAAACCTTATACCCTTCTTGAGTCCAACATATTTGACTTGGATAGATTTTTTTCTTTTCTACACTGTTAGAAAAAATGTAATTTTACATAGAAAATTTACATTGTATTTTATTTAAAATCACATCTTACATAATATTATCAAGAAATATACTGCCTTTTTGTATTTTTACAAAAGTTTCTGCATTTCTACGGAAATCTGTAAACTTACATGCATGATTTGTATATATTCGTACATATTTTTGTAATAATACATAATCTATGATATTTTACACGCATTGCGTTTATAATTGTGTAATAATACAACGAGTTATTAACTTTACACATATTTTACAGAAGTTTCTGTAAAATTATATAAAACAGTATGTATTATTGATGCGCATGCGCATATCAACCTCCATCTACCTTCCGCACTGTGAGTTTCGCCATGATTGTGTCGTTGTTAATGTGTTGCGACCTATTGTAACTTGCGCACAAGAAGAAAATAGTGATTTAAAGGTAAGAGCTCTTTAATTTTATAAAATAAGTTTGTCTTTTAATGTTTATTGATTCCTAACTACTAGTATTCTAGTGAATGTGTTCAATTTAGGTATTATTATTATTGTTCACTTCGAATTAGTATAACAAATCAACTTATACACATACAGATTTCCATTATTATTTTTCGTATTTATCCAAATTTTAATCTATAAATATGATTTACACAATATTATGCATTTTTACATAAATTTTAATGTAAATATGTGATTTTACATAATTTGTATGTATTTTTATATAAATTTTAACCTAAATATATGTGATTTTACATAATGTTTCATGTTAAAGTACATGATCTATGTATGATTTATTATGTAAATTTACAGATATTTTTCTAACAGTGTACGTGCATCTGTGCATTACTTCGCATATCAGCGCTGATCAGCGTTTAATTCTTTTCCAGAATCTTCACATTATTTAAATAGTTCACTATCCCATCCCAACCCTTCCTTGTTCCCTTTTCCGCCCCATGACGTCACTAATATCCCTGGTCGTTTGGAGTCACCCACAGTTAATGAGCAGCGCACCGCAGAAATGTAAATAGGTGCTATAAAGCGAACAGCAACGAAAGCTGGCAGGGCGAGGCCTACACAGGACAAGCCATGTTATGGGGGGAAGATGGACCACTGTTATGATAATGCGAGGTTATGGTGTCACCTCGTTCTACAGAACTTAACGCACCACATCATAGGGATAATGACTTCGAGTAGATGCTAGATGGAATCATGTATTATGGATTCTATGATCTCATGGAGAAAATTACAAATTTGTGCACCACTATCGTTTGGCGGAATTGATAAGGATGCAAACTAAAATTTTGGCTAATAATAATCTTTATTATTCTACAGGACACGATCCCTATTACAGAATAATATTATACATAATGAAAAACAGTGAGAAAAAATTTACATTAGCAAGTTATCCAACTTATTTCTAAACACATTAATACTAACAGAAAAATGTCACAAAGTATTATAATATAAACACATGAGTGGACACTCCGTACCTTAGAAATACTGTAGATTTGTGGCATTTTTGTTTACCTTGTTTGAAAGAGAAAATCACTACGGGATCCGTGCGTTACGATAGTTACTCCGAGTTGGCCCGAATTTTCTGTCTCTCTCTAAAAGGTAAACAAAAAGGACACACTTCATCCAGTTAGTATCCACCGAGGTATCTACTCCTGTCATATACTTCGTGACTAATGCATATCTTATGAACTTCATTTTTATTTATCTTGGTATATTACAATGAGTGTGTTTTCATGGTATAATATTATTTGATATACCTAGAACTATTTTTATTCATTAGAATTTACTTTTTGCTTCCAGAAAATCAGAAAGAAGAAAATTTAAAATAAAATAATTAGTTAATTAAAATGTCTTGTTCAAAATGTTAATTGTCTTTTTAAGACAATTACAGAAGTACCTATTGTTTCTTAATGATAAACATCTTATTAATTTCGATTGTAGCCATTCAATGGGATTAACTCCCAATTACAGTACGGTAGGTAGTACCTAGATATGATATTATAATGAAATAATAAATAATCTTGTATTAAAGTATCAGGGATATTTCTGGTTTATATCCCTTGAACGATAAACTTATCTTGTCTCCAAAGGTCCTTAGTTTTATTTTATTCAATTTACTTTACTTTTATAAAATTGTCTCCTGACAATTGGCGAGATTCAGCTAATGTTCTTCCACCCCCTCACGCAATCTCTTGTGACAACCACTAGCCAGTGCCCGATAGCTTTGTTAAGTTAATTGTATCCCAATTTAAAATGGTGACGAGAGTAGATACCGATTCGAGAATTTCACATCTTACCCGTATTTGAATCCACAATCTCTAAGGCAAGCACTCTACCACTGTGTACTCTCGGAACTCATAAACAAGTAATAATACTTTTATTATATAACTGGAAATTTATTTTTCATACAAACATATTAATACAATACAATAGTTATTACATTTTATTTTAATTACACCATAATATAACTTAAGCGGCTCGTCTACGTTTTTACCGAATTCCTAGAATATACTCCTGATTTTACTTTTTTTTCATTCCACTCTTTACCCCACTACTAGGGCTGTCTGAAACCAACTCGTACTTCGCCGCATGCTAACTATGGAATGTCATTTTGAAGTTGAAAAATATTGTAAAAGTGTTTTCGTTGCGAGTAAACTGTCAGATTATTATTGACTTCAGATGTGCCTTTTTAAAATTTAAAAAATGAATTTGTATCCCGAGATAAACCGTGTACATTTTACATAAAATAGGAATTTTTTAAAAATTTTCGGATATTTTATATTCATATACAATTTCAAATCAAAATTTAAAAAGGTACATCTGTAGATCCATTCTTTCTCTCTTAAATCCTTGTTGATATAAAATTTTACCATTCTTGTACTGGCCACAAAACACTCGCTACGTTAGTAGGTAAATTTTATACTGGATTTTAGGTAGTAGACGGCTCTCTTAAATGTCATGTAAATCAATTAAAATGAAAAGTAAGTTTTGTTGGTAAAGTTGGTCTAATTTTCACCTATTGAGCCGTTGAGCATCGCGATGTGTGAGAACATAAGCGGCCGGTATTCCCGTCTCGGTTGCGCGCCATTGTTAAGGCTCGAACAAAACGGTTGGGCTGTCACATTCGTCTTTTATATGGCAATAATTGCAAAAAATATTCAGAAAAGAACTGACGAAACGGAATGAAATACGATCGGTCTTTTATTTCACAACGGAAAATTGCGTATTGGTTTTTTTTGCGGGAAATCGTACGGAGAAAATGTTTAGCGCTGCAGGTGAAATATACGCTACGGTGAATCGGATTTTTAATTCAGATTTAGAAGAGATGGATATTAAATACGTAACGTTTCATAAATACATAAATTTATAAACGTTTTCATGGTTTCACTAACTAATTAAATTCAAAACTCATAATCAAATTTAAGTAATGATTACGTTCTTTAAATTGTGACACTACTGATGGAATGAAATGTGGTGAGTAGGTAATAAACTTTATTACTTTATTTATTTTATGTTTTTGTTTCATCCAGGTAGGTATTATTTAAGTTAAGTAGCTTAAAGTATGTTTAAATTTAATAATTTATTAATTTTAAGTTTTATAATATGAATATAATAAACGTACAACTTCTTACATTTTTTAAAGTAATGTTTTATAATGACGATAAATGCAATTTATTTATAGTCGTAGAGAAAGTATGTTCTTCAACACGTTAGGAATGGATATTTTACTCTAGTGGGATCGTGAAACTCGCCTACGACTCGTGTCCCAAACATTCCACTCGAGCTGGATATGCTTCAGTCCACACTCTTGTTACAGAATATACCAAATTTCATTATTAGAATTTACTTGTTAATACATTTTTATCACACAAGTACGTTAGAGGCACACACATTATCAAACAATATAAGTTTGGTAAATGAGTTTTTACGGGTATTAGTACAATATTATACAAAACAGACGACGAAAAGGCGAGAGAGTCAACTTTGGAATTTCGAAATGGGTATCGTTAGGAACATGGTATAATCAACAACATATAATAATGTCGTACTGTTTCGTATTGCTTAAACGAAATCAAGCACGGACTTTCATGCTTCTTAATAATTATAGAATTCCAGTGAGAATTACCTGTCAAATAGCAGCGCCGCTAAACGAAATCTTCAATGAGTTTTGGAAGAAAAACTCATTAACACCATCAAAATAGTGAATTTCGTTTTTCTAGATTCGGAAGTAAGAAAGAATCCTCGAAAAATTTTCTGTAGTAATTTTCCAAGTGCATGGATTAAATGAATCTGAATTTTTTTTCGAATGCTTCACGAGTCGAAGACGACAATAAATTTTCTGGATATTAATCCATGCCGAGGGGTATTCGGAAAGAAAATCGTATTATTACTTACTTTTAAAAAAATGACGTTTATACTCTATAAACGTCATTTTTTTTGGAAATGGAAATATTTCCGGATATATTGCTCCTAGACAATATTTCCAGGAACAAATGCGATTTTCAATAGAAAATAATCAAATATAATTATACACATATAAGAATTATTAAAAGGCTTGTTTCTCAAACCAAAATATCGAGCAGCTTTGAAATAATTGCGAGCGTCCTACCTCCAGAATGACTTTTAGTTGTATTAAATTATTCATAGCCCAGCTGACGTTTCGTGAAATTTATTCACGTCCTTTCTCTGTCGCGATATCAAACGAAGATCAAAATTAAAATCACATAAAGTGCTAACAAAATTCATTTGTGGAATTAGCATATAGCAAAAACGAAACACACGCACGCATCTCCAAACAACAAAAACAACTGCTTGGAAAAAACGCTAGTCATTATCTCATTTAGAAGGGTTGAATGCCAGAAGGATAATATCGACGCCATATTTTACAACTTCGACAAAAAGTCAACAAGGATTTTTTGCCGGCAATGAGGCTGACTTATGATTTTGTTTAATTAAGATGAATGATCCTTAGAGTTATCTAACTGATAATAAAAGTACATTGGCGAGCAAAAAATTTAGATCAATTCATAATTATGATTTGATGTATTTTTGGAATTTGCTGTTTACGTCTACCCTAAAATTTTACAGCGTTACAGAGTGTACGCCTTCCACGTTTACTTTAATTATAATTGAAATATATGATGCTATTACATATATGAGTATATTAACAAAGCATGTCTTAATGCTTCTATTTTTTTGTCTTTGGCCTAGGAATTTTAAGTAAAAAAAATTTAAAATGAAATTTTTTGCGGTTTTTTGTAATTATTTGATTTGATTATTTTCGGTCATGGCAAAAAAAAGCAAGAAGCATGCAGCTGAGCTTCCTTTTTCGAATAATTTTTGTTTTAGTTAATTTCTTTAAAAAATAGAGAAGTAATTATGGAAATACTGGAGCCCTGTTTACAGTATTTTTTTCAACTTCAAATTGACATTGCATGCGGAAAAGTACGAGTTTCGGGCTGGTTTCGGGTAGCCGTAGAAGTGGGAAAGAGAGTAAAATAGAAAAAAGTAATACCGAGAGTATTCTAGGGGTTTCTAAAAAAGGTAGACGAGCTCCTTAAGCTTATATTGTTATATTGGCAAATTGTAATTAATAATAGTTTGTTTTTCGAGTAATATAATCTATTTTTTGTTATCTGTCATGTTTTAGTACCGTGTTAACGACTTTTATGAAATAGCGCGCATTATCGCAACTAATTGAAAATTCACATTTCGGTATTTTTTTGTTTAGAGTTGATTTATCTCTGCTAAATCCACCGATTGCATGGTGTAGTGTTCGAAGTAGTTATTTAACAGGTCATAATACCTGTAGATCCTATTGTTGTGGCAAGAATTGTAGTGTTGATACAAAATGGTCGAGGATAACTTCAAGATATGTTAGTAAGAGCCTTTTTGCTGCACAATTAATAGTGTACCAACGCTATAAGGAGACCTGCTAGATAACCAGAAAGACCAGAATCCGGGCGAAAGAGTCACGAGCCAATGAGATAACCAATTTTTATTGTCCGTAAGTTTGCGGAAAAAAACAGCTTCTACGGTTTTGCTACGAAATCTCGTACATATTTAATTTAGGAAGTTTAACAAATTTTACTTCCGAATTTACATCCTTCAAATGCATGCAAATGTCCATCTCTGATAGTTCGTCTCTTACACGATAAATTTTGATCATGGTTCCAAATGGAATTTTTAAAAAATAAAACCTAGACATTCTACATTAAATTAAAAAAATTAAATAAATTAAATAAAATTCTACATTAGTGGTATAAAATTGAACTTCATTGTTTAGGTACACAGATAACTATTTAAAAAGGCATTACCTAATTCAACTAAAAGGATATTTCAATTGCATCAACCACTGAAAAAACACCGCCCAGCGCCCACGAAGCTATTCTAAAGTTTGTTTTCTTTTTATCGTAACGAAGCAGTCTAGAAAAAGTTGTAGAATTATCATACTTCATTTTTTCTTCTTTGAAGTCTTAATAAAAGCATATGCAAATTATAAAATAAAATTTAAAAACCTTCCACCTAAAACATCTTTTACATCTTCACCTCGTTCCTTTCTTAAACTTTTTTTAATAACAAAAATAATTAAAACTGCTTCTCGTTTCAATTAACAGTTGCACAAAGCGCGATTTTCACTTCATTTACAGTGAGTAATTAGCATTACTTTACTGGAGTTATAATATAGGTAGGAGATATAATAAATGACAGCTGTACGTTATGAGAGACAATGTTCACTCTGGAGCTTCAGTGTTATGTTCAATGTTCGTCGTATAGTAGGACACATCTTATTAATTAGTTTGACGTCTTGCAAATTGCACACTGCATTAGTTCATGTAAGTGAACATGAGAACATCATAGAAGAAGGATTATAGCAGTCTATAAACTTATTAGGAACTACTTGTGACCAAGATTCCAGCAAGATTTCATTTCATCGATCTAAAATAATTAAAAAGCTACTCGTTTTCCTCTAGATTTGCTTGTGCAATTTATTTATTTATTTAATCTTTAATAATTCTATTCTATGTGATTTATTCTGCCTTGGTACCTATTGCACAGTAACGTAATGTATATAATTCACTTTTTCCTAGGCGCCGACTACGTTGGAGCTCGAGCCCTCACAGAAAAATTTTCGTGGAGGCTCTGCCCCCACACGAACATACGATAGCATACGACACATGAAAATTTTCTTCTTCTACATTTCAGATGGTATAATCTGCTGTTATTAATCTCTGAAAATTCTAATTTAGGGTATTTGACCTTGAATATAATTTAGTTCAATATAAGTATATTTTTCTACTCTTGGTATTAAAACATCATTTAACGAACTGGTTTCCATGGCGCAAAATAACATTTTAAACACACCTCGACAAGCCGTAGCTTTGGCCGTTTTTAGCCATGGGCTGAACATAACAACTAACTGATATATTAAGCACGAGCACGGGTTGAATTTTTGTAAAAAAAAACTGAGGGAAATGAATGATTTCTTTCAATAATTGTCAAATATTAACTATTAGCTGTGAAATAAACTTGCCTAGTAAAATTTTGTAGCTAGGTATAATATCATTATGATTTAACTTAAAATTATTATAAATAAAATATTACATCATTATGAATTTATGCTGTGTAATTTGTGATCGTAGAAAAAGTATTCGATTAGTATATGACTCGTTTATAAACTCTCTAGATAGGTACTCGTTTTTTATACTGCGCTTGTTCCTAAAAAAACTCGTGGCGAAAATGGCGTGTATAAAACTTGATACTATACTATTAAGGTACCTAATACTAAAATGCTAACAGATTTATAGTACTTGCAGTTTGATTTGAGAGATGAAGTGAAATACCTGACCTTGCCACAAATATGAATAAGATTCTATTACACTTTCCGACAGGGGTAAGACTAATAAATTATTCCAACGATTAATAACAATTTATATGTAAAGTAAATTAAGAAGGCAACAAATACATTACCACTCCATTAGTCTTGAAGTGTAGCGCGGCCGGGACAATATAATAAAATGAATTGGGAGCAGTGGATTAAAGGGAAGAGATATGACCATTGGACAGTGCGCCTAAGCGGTCATTAGGTCGTAACTCCTTCACCGGACTCGGTACGAGGCTGATGTAAAAGGCCGCAGGCAACGCAGAGTAATATCGTTGTAACTCCGAACTCGGACTGATCTTTTGGGGGATAGTTAATTTTAGTTAGTTAATTACTTACATGAATGTTTCTCGCTACAATAAACGTAAATTGAATTTGGAATTACCCTGATTTTACATTGTTCTACTTCATTTGGAAATCATGATTGTTTAATTTGTTAGTACCCTGGCAGAGTAAAATACTAAACTATTTTTATTTTATTGTTTGTTACTGTGATTATACTATCATAATTTTTACATTCAACAAATAAAAATAATGTTAAATTTTCGTTTCATGCAAATCATGTTATTTGTAGCAGGGCTAATTTATTGTATTATATCAATAATTATTGTTTTTGTAAGTTGAAATATTTTTGTAAAAGCTCTACGGTTTTTCCCACGTGTTTTTCCGACTTCTAAGAAGACCATCTGTTTTTGGTGTTAAAATATCAGTTCTAAAATGTACCTACGAGTTTTGGCATTTCGGCAGATGTCAAAATGTAAGATACGGAAACCGTTTAGTTCAATGAAAAGTATTTCAACTTCATTTGGAAATGTTTGAGATTCACTGTAGCAAGCAACGGTCAGTAACTATCTTTAGAATTAAGGCTTTGACCATAGAGTTTTGTAGCATTTTTCGTTTTGTAAAAGATAGTTTTAAGATCTCGAAAGAGAAAGACGCTTTTAAATATTGAGAATAATTTGTCTTGTTGTAATAGTTGTTTATTTGTGCTCAAGTGAATCTCAATACTCTCCGTTTTTATTTGTTTATTTGTGAATGTGAAATTACGTATTTTGAGTAAGTTAATATTTTATGTTTTATGTGTGTTTTGTTATCTGTGTGTTTTCCGTAATTTATAGCAATATATTAGTTGCTAGTTAATCTTATTCCAAAATTCATCACGATCTTTTGTTTAGTGTTTTATCCATCTAATTAATTAGTTAACAAATTAATTAGTGGTTTTCCTAAACGTTTAAGACAAATGTCGAAAGTATCGTTTTATTAAATTCAAGTATTTTATTTAAATATTAGTTTACATTTTTATTAATATAGTTAATCGTTAATTACCGCTGTGTGTGTTTTATTATTATATATTCCTTTCATTCTCATTTATAAAGCATCACCCAAGTGTTATAATACCGTTTGGCTTACGATATCGTGGAGGTTGTTCGATAATAAGTAATCCTGATTTAGCGTTACGATTTATCGAGCAAAGATCTAAATATTAAAAACGTTAGATCCCCCCTACCACATATTTTGTGAAATCAGTAACTGAAGATAATTATTTTTATCGTAACTAACTATAACATAAACTTTATGTGTGATGTTTGCTACATAATGCCATTATTAATCCCGCAGGGAATAATAGTCAGTATTTCCTCCTCTGCATCAATCAAAAAATTACTTTGCCTGGATCCATTTCTCTGTGCAAATTATTTTTAGAGAATGTTGCAATGTTTAATGATATAACTATGGTGATATAGAATTGACATTTGGGCATGTCAAAATTTTTGCGTATTGGTATTTATTTTATTAAAATCTTGTACGTAATAAATTTGTCGTAGGTAAAGTACAGTATACAACTCGCTATAATGGCTATTATTCCCTCCGATGATGAATACCCTGGCTCGCTTTGCTCGCTCGTCTTCTAAACTTAATTTTCGGGAATAATAGCATACATTATAGTGTATAAGAATAAATAAAAATTTATGTGAACAAATAGGCTGCAATTAAAATTTAAAGTTATACAAATAATTCCTTTTAATTTTCCGAATTATTAAGAACGTAAATCTAATATTTATTTTTACTCCCTCCTCTGAGGAAAATAGAAATATAACATTATATTATTAAAAGATAATTTAGCGATGTGGAATAACTCAGGAGAATAATAACAAAACGCAGACGAGTGTCCTTATTTAATGTCGTAATTTAGTATCTCAAGAAGAGAATGCATTTTTACTGATACCTTACAGTGTCACATCCAGGTTTCAAACAGTTTGTGTTGAGAGGAATATTATATGCATGAACTTACCTTATATCTTCTGAAGTCATCTCCGAATAGGTCCAACCAAATCCATGGCGAAGTCGGCCAAACAGGTCCAAAAGTCCACAATCACATCACACGATACTTCGCACTTAAACATCACGGCACCAACTGAAACAAATAAAAAATATAGATTTACCTATATGAATTTTATTCTCTGCATACTGCAACTTGTTCACATTGGTTTGCTACGTAGACGAACCTGATTTACAGTCGCAAAAAATCAATACTTAAAATAGTATAATGGTTTACATTTTTATTTCTAAAGCTAAAATAATTGTTGTTTTAATTTTTTTTCAATTTTTTTACCTTAAATGTGGAAAAACTAAATAACAGGATAAATTTACATAAATAAACGCATATATTTTTCAATAATAATATTGTTATTACTATCAAATTTGTATGTAAATTATGAATTAAATTATTGTTGATCGTGTTTGTCAATATCAATATGTTTTATTTTGACAAATTGTTGCTGGAGGTAATGTTATTTGTTTTATCATAATAAAAATATGTTTCATTTATTACATTCACTTATAATCTCGCATTATTTTCCGGATTTTTTTATCCAACAACGAACAACGTCTTAATCAACTCTAGTGAGTATATCTACTATTTTAGCTGAAATGGGGTATAGTATATTTTTTTATTATTCAACAACAGAAATCACTCAAGAAATGAAAGCAAATAGGTATATAACTTTAATGACAAATTTATAAAATATTACAACCTTTTTAAAAATAATGTGAAAAATAAATAGATTTTTCAAAAATTATGTCTGATCTGCTATTATTATAAAAAAAGTTCATAATGCAATTTATGGGAAAAACATAAACTGCGAACACTTTCACAAACGTTAAGCCGTTGTGTGTTATAAAAAGCAGTTTCCTAAAAATATGATATAATAAAAGGTCAAACCCACAAAGAAATGTTTACAAATGATTTGGAAATATCCTTCTAGATTACTATTTAGATACCAAGGCTCATAGCGTGGAAATTATGTCATTTCTCCCCAAATAAATTGTTATGTTTGAAATTAGCGCGTGATTCAAATCCAGAATTTAAAAGTGAATACATTAGCGCTTCAGATTAATGAAGCAAACGGCAGCTAATCACCTGAACACGTGTCACGCGCGCTAATTTAACATAGTACAATTAGCTATAAAAAGGAATGTTGGTTTTTATGAGCCGTGATAAAAATAAAAGAAATATTCATGCGTGCGAGAGACTATGTTGAGTTTATAAAAATGTTACGGTGATATTAAATTTAGTTTTAAGTAGACACGAGCTGGAATTGCCTTTTTCACGTATTACAGCATGAAATAAAAATTATTTTTGCAATGATAAAAAGTTCTACTTATGAACTATTCATTTATATCATTAAAGTACTTTTTAATAGACCCAATTTTTTCTGGCGATCAATATTACCCTCATCTTGTTTTAAACCATTCAAAGTGCTTTATATTTTTCAAAAATCAGGCATAAACGTAATTATTTAGTTACTGTGCTACTTTTTTAATTACAGTAAATTATAGTCTCATGATCACTATTACTAATGCCCTCATCATGTTGTAAACCAATCAGAGTGCTTTATATTTTTCATAAAACCAGGCAATTGCAATTATTTAGTTTACATGTTAGTTTATATCCATGACGAAGTAATAAACAAAATTTTACTTAAGTTTTGAATGTCAAAAAAAACCTAAAATACATCCCATACCGGTATATTAAATAAAACTATCATATTTCGTAATATTTCTGCTGTAACTACAAAAAAAAATCGACGTATAATTAGTTTTTGTTACTGAAAACGAAACAGATATTTTTTAGACTTTTTGCTTATTACGCTAACGATACTGATGTTTGCATATTATTTTTTACAAATAATTTGCAGAATAGTAATAGAAATACTCGTATATACCGAACATAAATATTTTTATATCTGCCCAACTAGACAAAATCTTTTATTATTGAATAACTGTTTAATTTACTGAGGACTGTGGTGAATAATATACTTAATCGTATCATCAACTGTTATTACCTTTTTCCATGCAACATTTATTGATAATTATAAACAACATAATACGTTAGTTACTTATAATACGTTAGATACTTATAATTCATTAGTTACGGACTTAATACGTTAGATACATCCATAATAACATCAAAACCTTCTATAAATTGTTGGTTTGTTTTAACATCGCTGTCTTTGATGATACGATTAAGCTTTGAATATAACGCGAATATATGCGATTTAAGCCCCCTTGGATGTTCAAAGAGACTCGGTTTCACCTCGTCGCTTAGCAACATCCTCGGTATTATAAATCGCATAATATTCTTGTTATATTAATAGCTATAAAATAATAATCTTTTTTACATAACGGAAATTTTGGATAACTCTTAAAGAAAAAGAAAAATCTTCCTCGCAAAATAGTACCTATATTAAGAATCAAGGGGACGGTAAGTGCAGTTTTCCGGTTGAGTATAATGTTTGGAGACCAAGACGTAGTCCGAGGTTAGCTTTCCAATATTTTCCGAAACTGGTACAAAATACACTTAACATCCATAATTTTTGCAGGATCGATAAAATATAAATAAATTTCAAAATAATGTTAAATCCGTATTTGCTTATATTGGCTTTGTTTGCATTTTGATGCTGTTGCCTTGGTTTCTGTTGTTGTTTAGTACTTACCGCCTTCGAAATTCCTTACCACCTAATTTGTAAACAAAACCTACTACCTTGGAAACAGAGTCAGTAAACGCTAAAATGATCGATCGTGCATTTATCAGACATGTTCGTACTACTCGTAGTAGTTTATGATACATGTTCGTAAAGTGTAGTCTTTTTTACACATGTTGCTGAAGATTAAAATAGGAGCGAAGTGAGTATTCTAAGAGTAACAAGTGTAAAAAAGACACTTTACGAATAAGTTTCATACATTATTTTTTGCAAAATGTCACGTTATTTCCTTATTAAAAAATATTCGAACGAGATTTGTGTTTAATTAAATTAATCGCAATACTTTTTCTATGACAAAAATAAAAATATAGAAAATTTCCTATCTGTGTATGTCAAATTGATTGTCAATTTGAGGTTTAATAAATTTTTTAAGAAAATAAGTTTGAAGGCGATGTAGTGTACTCCGTTACTTGAAAAATAATATAATATAATTATACTACACCTCTTCCAAACTGTGCAAACAATTTTTTTGCACAGTTCTTGTTTGAGTTTTGAACAGTTTACAAAAAACAATAGCTTTACGTGCTCTTGACAGTTTTAAAATGTCGCATGTTTATATGACATATTGTAATGCTTCTGAATCTTAGTAGAGAAGAAATTCGTTGTTTTTTAAGATTCATTTGACAGGTAATTCTAGCTCAGGATTAATTTATTTCAGAATTCAGAAGCACAAAAGTATCTTCAAAAAATCAGAAATCTAAAGAATGTAAAATTTTACCAAATCTTTAGTTATGCAAATAGAAGAATATATTGCACAATATCCCAAACATCTTTTTCCCTTAAAATCTATAATTTCCTAATTCCCCTTCGCGCTTTATCCGTTCATTTTTCATCATTCGACACATTATCTTTTCTTCTTTCTGAAATACTTCTCAGGGTTCCCTCGCATCGTAAGTGTTGACACTCTTTTGAAAGGGGGCGCGGCACCCTTACGAAGTAGCGCAGTCAACAGCACTTGAAATAAATATGATGTGGGGCCCTCTCGCCTTTGAAAGCGCGACACGCGACGTGTTTGCCCCTCGCGAGTGGGGCGAAGCCTCGCTCGTGTTTGTAGAAGAATTCGGCGAAATGCATTCGAGATTAATTATTAACAAGACTTATGACGAGGGCAAATGGAGAGTGTTTTCTTCTAATGGGGATTATGTGAATGAAGAGGGTCAACGAGATTCGGAGAGTGAGATTGCGGGATTAGTTTTTGGGATGTTAGCTTCTTGAAGGATTTATGACATCAAATCTCTGGGTTATATCTTCAAAAATGTTTGCAGAATTTATCGTGAAATGAGCCTTTGTCGAAAATAAAGTATTTGTTTGGCCTCCTGAACTGTAAACATAACAATCACACATCGTTGACGTCTAGGGTAGTTGCGATTTTACACATGTCATTACTGTTTCCGCATATAGTTCGTTAATACGCACCGAATATTATTTCTTTAATATGCTATTAAAAAAGGCAACTTTAAAATAAAAAAGAGAACATACAAAAACGTTACTTTACACAATTTATTGTTCAATAGAGTCTAAAATGAATAAAACAGGTTAATTTTAAATATAACATTTACTGACGACATCTCAGAGCAGATGTTTCAAGGCTATACTTGACAAAAGGAAATTTTAGTGCAAATCTCAAATGCATCTCACTTAACCTCAAAGAAAATACTATATTTAAAATAAATAGGTATGTCGGCCAAAAAATATACCTAATACATAATGGGTGCGTTAGGTATTTGTACAACCACGGTTTTAGAACCTCGCGGTGTAAGATTAACCCTTCCGTACTTATAATGCAAATAACAAATAATGATTTTTGGATGTTTGGTTTTGAATAGTAACCAAAAGCAGTTGCGTTTAAGACCAAAAACATTAAATATAACGTTTTTTTACATTTTCCCATTCGCAATTTTGAGGCTGCATAACTAGATATAAGTGCGGTTTGCGACATTGTGTTTTTCGCACTTTAAATGACTTGTAATCAATATTATAGAATTTTTTAAAGTTTGACAAAGTTGAGTTCTTGAAAATTAACTACCCTCGATATCTCAAAAATGGATCTGATTTTGTTACCATTGAATACCTACCATGAATAGGTATATGTATGTATTCTAATTTTCAGTTAAAAATTCCAATGGAACAATTTTTATTCAAGATTTTCAAAAAAAGTCTATTCGCTAAGGAATTACTATAGCTATTTTCTCATATTTCAAAATCCTTTATAAAAATTAATCCAAAATAATAATACCCTTGTAATCTGACGCGGGGAATTATTTCCATTTTTGAGATATCGAAGATGGTTAATTTTTGGAAACCTAAAAATTTTCGACAATATAAAAATTGGGTGAACTTAATTTTCAATAAATTAAAGTGTGAGAAATACATAGAATGAAGCAAACTGCAGTCGATATTTTGCTTAGATTTTAAGATATTCAGCCTCAGAATTACATATTTGAAAATGTGAAATATCTAAATAAATATGCATTCATCCCGATGACTTATTAGTACAGTCAATATACCGGGTGTTTCCTGAAACAGGCGTACCCAAAAGATTGTACATATTTTTAAGTCAATTACATTTATTTTATAGGTTTATAAACTACATTCAAAGGCGCATTAAACTATATAAATAATGCCATTTTATTAACACCCGTTTAGCCGGAAGTGACATCAACTTCCTTATTTTAAATGGAATATACTTTGTATATTTTTTATGATTTTAATTCTACATAAAATTCTGTATAATTAACTAATTTTTCGTTGTAGATTTCTAAGTAAAATAATAATTAAAATGTTACAGAAACAAATCGAATCATTCCTAGTTAGCTATGAAATAAATGATAGAAATATGTACTTAAACAAACAGTCACATTATTAGTAACTTGAATTAAGGTAAGGTGGGGTAAGTGTGTTTCGGGGGTAAATGTGTTAGTTGGAAATATATTCTGAACCATTTAATTACAATTATCACCAGCTATGATTTACTTGAGAAGGACTCGTGAACTACTCATGGTATGTGAAAAAAATAAATAAAGTTAAAGAGATAATAAAAAAACTAAACAGCTACAAAAAGTTAATATTTTATACTTTTATACACTTACTTTAGAGTTAGCTTGCCTTGATTTGTACACAAAATATTAGTCGAATACACACTATCCCCATTTATCGGGGGAAGTGTGTAATACGGACATTGTTTAAAAAAAAAATGAATATATGCTAATAGATCATCGTATAAAGTTGCGATTTTATGTATTTAAAGCCAAAAGCCATATGTATATACTGCCAAATTTTGAATTCCTCATTATAAATACCTTGCTGGAAAATATGGGACATGTATCAACTATTGATATTTTGCTACACATTTACCCCACCTTACCTTATTGTTTATTTTTGGCAATAAACTGGCATTTTTACTATCATAATTTTTTTATAATAACAAGGCATTATTTAATTACCATTTAAATATTAATAAAAAATAATAAATTTATCTGTTATTACTCCTTTCTTGTGCTTCAAAAATATTAAAATTCAACAAGACTCTCAAATATCGTGAACTCATAAATGAACGAAAATTTCAATTCTGACCCCGCATATTAAACGGAAGTAGCTATAAAAAGTATTCTTTAAAAGCTATTTTAGTAGCTTGAAGCTAAGCTATATTTTTGGTGAAGTAGCTAAGCTATTCAGTAGCTTAAACTACTTTTTCAGAAGTAGCGAGTAGCTTAGCTAAGCTACTTTTTCCAAGCAGCTTTCCCAGCTCTACTTACACTTCATTTTCGTCCATTTCATCTAACCCTTGCAACAATCCAGTTCCCTTCATTTGCAGGTATTCCCCCATGCATTTTTTACTTGTAACAGACGCGCGTGAACCTCACCTCCCATTAACATCGCGCAGCACCCAATCGTTCGATCGCTTACACCCCATGGCTTCCAAAACACTCGTACTCATGAAAGTTTCATGGCGAATACCATATATATGTATACATCTCCACGCTACACAAGCGCATCGACACACGGACAGACGGAAACGAAACGAGAAACCAAGGAGTAGGAGCGAAAACTGGGCCGAATGGCGCACTTCGTTGTACGGAGTGAGGCAATGGCCGCAAAGTAAGGATCGTGAAGAAACTCGAATCGTTGTTTGGTGGTTAAATTTAGAGATTTTTTATAAAAGAGAATGCATTTTATAACACAAACGTTTCATCTCTAAGGAGTGAACAAGAATGTGGGTGACAAGGACAGGAATATTTGTTTTTTCTTTGTTTAGAAACTGATGACCACATCGCAAATAAACTGTTCGTGATTCTCTTTACATGATAGAATTGCCAACTCTGAATTTTTCAAAAGCGTAGTACATACATCGATGGATCCAAAAATTGAGAAAAGAAATCGTGCCGCAGGCGAATTTTTGAATTTTTTCTAATTCGAACGTGCAAATTTAACAAATTGTATAAAAATTAACTAACGCGTTAATAAAATGCACGCTTTGGCTTAGATGATTCTATTACTTGACGCAATGATTACGCGGATTACGTATTACAAAACAAGTCGCTCACAAACTCAGATCATGTTCGAACTACATCCGACGGAGATTGATGTTGCCTCACAGCAAGTACTCTTGGATTCTACTGTTGGAATAGGTTAAATACCTATTTTCCAAAAAAAAACGTACATTACTACAATTTCTTTAAAAGCGTGCGTATACACATTATTATTTTATTAAGAGACTGCGTGTATATGTACGCTCGAAAAGCCTACAGTTGGAAACCCTATTACATGAGCTGATAGATTGCAATACGGCAAGATAGCACAGTGGTAGAATGATTGGCTTGGGTTACAAAAGATCAGGTGTGAAAGTAGATCGGTATCTACTCTCGTCACCATTCCAAGTTGGAATACAATTTGGCTAGTAATTGTAACAAGAGCTTGTGTAACAAGTCTAAGTCAGCACAATATAGTATAATATAATTCACACTCTAGTAATAAGTATAAAATACATCTTGCGTTAACCATAAAATTAAAAATTGGAATAATCGACTGGTAAATATATTGAAGGATGTGAATATTCGGGAATGCAGTCTGTATGTTTTCATTTAACTAAAAAAAACGACGTTTCGACACATCCTTGTCACCCAGATGAAGACACAAAAGTGTGTCGAAACGTCGGTTTTTTAGTTAAATAAAAACATTCAGACTGCATTCCCGAATATTCACATCCTTCATAAAATTAAAACTGATCTAGGTACTTGAATCCAAACGCTTCATGCAAGTTAATAAATTGTGTGTTTGTACGATTGTAACGATGAGTTCTTAACACGTTTTTAACTACATGTTTTTTGAATGCACGCTCTTTTAAGTAAAGCTTTTTCAGTTTGCACTTACAAAACTAAACCAATTAGTATTTCATATAAAGCTTGAATCCTCCAGCCGTCCTACTGCATAAACTATAAAAAATGAAGAGCAAACGGTTAAGAAGAATCCACTTAGAGTTACGTGTCTAACTTCACGCACTTCCATCTTAGCTCTCGGTCGGTTGTATGTATGAAATTCACCATTACTCCGTGATATTATAGGGTGGCACGATTTATAGCCGAATCGTTTTCTAAAGTGGTGTTCGTTGTTCTCTGAGCCAGTCTAAGAATCAATAGACACAGAGTATCATTTTTTACCTCCGAGTTGCAGTCAGCGTGGAAGACAAATGAATGAAATTTTATACAATTGTTTAAATGGTATGTAAAGCACGGGAGAGAAATGAAACAACTGAAGATTGCATGACGATCTCTCCCGCCACAGATTGTGAGTAATGGTATATATTTTATGGAGAATTATGTTTATCATTTATTGTACACGGTATAAACGACATAAACGGTAGATAAATATAATAATTATCGTGATTTATGGCTACGCTAACTTGCAATTACGTTGCCTGTAGCAATCGAGAATTCTTATTCGGAATTTGGAACATGAATGTTATTATGAGCACGCACTTTTATACGCTCAACGTTAATATATTTTCATATTAACACTTTTAAAGTATACGCCTTACAATTTATTACAATGATTCAACTTAAAGGAGCTTTGTAGCTCATAGCATTTTAAAAATGTATTAAAATAATAATTGATATTATAAGTTTATGCTTCAGGAAGAAAAACGATTCGATAATACCTAATATATACTCGTAATTCATGTATCACGTGGTACATATTATTTGACTAATTTCATTGGCTGAAAAAGGGTAGTAAGAGGTGATCAAATCGATGACATTTCTATCACCGCAGTTACATAACAATTGTTTTTGTTTATTAGATACATGCCGTCAGTTTCCCAATCAGAAATTCCAAAAATCAGACTTAAAATGTGTCAAGATAGAGATAATATAGAAGAACATGCCAAATTGAGAAAGGTAAATATTGTTTAAAACGGTTTTGACAGCTTTTAGTGAAACATAATGTAGCAAAGCGATTTAGGTATATCAAAAAATTGCTCTATCGATTAATATTGTTTACAAACTAATCTCGACCATCTCTTATTTCGCGTACTGTACTGCGAGTCATCGGTATATTATGTAGGATAAATATATTAAGAAATTAAGAAATCAAACACACACTTGGTTTATCCACAAAATTATTTTATTTATTTTATTATTGTTACGTACGTTTCGTCCTTACGGACAACATCAGACGATTAAACTTAACTATAAACATGGTGCTTATATAGTACCCAGATTTAAGAGGGGAGAGTTTTGATACATCTACCTGTTCATTGCCTATGTATTTTCCAGAGTTTACTGCCTTCCTAATCTCTAAATTCTCTAAACAGTTCATCCTTAATCCCTTTTCCGCTAAGTTACCGTTATAGTTATGTCTGGTATCAAAGGATAAATATATAACGTTGTGTGCAGTTACCCAGCCGCCAATTCAAAATGAAAATATTTTAGAATTTTTTTGTTGTACAATTTCGCGCATCAAAAATTATTGAAGTAACCCTCGATCTGTAGTGTTATATTGTTTAAAAAAATTTTAATCCTGAAATTTTGACGCAATAATTTTTATAAAATCACTTCTCGTGATACCCTCATAATACGATTTATAAAGCAAATTAAACGAAGCTTCGTGGCTAATTATACATCATATACTTACATAAAAATGCATATTTAATAATCACATGCTAGCTAACATTAGTTTCAACATCGATTTTAACATAGTGTGCATAATTATTTTATTAGGATATCTATATATAACAACAAATTAATTTTCAAATATACCATACTAATTCATTATTAATTTCCTCTTCATTTCGCAATAACCACATGATAGTAGAGGTATTATAACTAATTCCATTAAACCATGAATAATATAGATTTTAAAGTAGAACAATATTAAATTACAGCTCCAATTCTGATATTAATAATTAAACGGTAGGTTTTCCAGTACATTAGGCATTTCTTACACTAAATTTGTAAAAATCAGTTCATCTATACATAGGTAGAAATACGCACAAGCGTGAATAATTTTGTCAAAAGAGGAAATCATGTGTAAAAATTCTCTAAACGAACGAAAAAAATTCACATGTTTGCGTTGAGTTTGCGTTCGTTAATAGCTTAAAAAATAATGCATACCATTTAAAACGTACCGTGTACCTAGTGTATTATAACTTCGAGTACATACGTTAAGGGTAGTTATATGCAGTTTGATATTCTGATTACAAATAAAAAGGATTTTTTTAAATCCAAAAAATGAAGAGTAGGTACTATAGTTCACGTACCCGGTCCATCTTAAGTAGGTACAACTGGATTCTCATAAATACTATTAAATATAAATTTAATTATAGCTATTAATATAACAAGAATATTATGAGATTTATAATTCCGAGAATGTTGCTAAGCGACGAGGTAAAACCGAGTCTCTTTGTACATCCAACGGGGTTTAAATCGCATATATTCGCGTTATATTCAAAACTTAATCGTATCATCAACGACTAAAACAAATCAACAATTTTATCTGTCAAATAGTTGACAGGTCGCATATTATGGAAGGTTTCGATGTTATTATGGTTGTATCTAACGTACCTACCTATTAAGTTCGTAACTAATGCATTGTAAGTAGGTATCTAACGTATTAACTATTTTATGTTGTTCATAATTATCAATAAATGTTGCATATTAAAAGGTTATAAAATTGACGATACGATTAAGATCTTAATAGAATGACATTCATTTAGAATTAGAATTAAGTATTAAAATTTTTGTTAAAACACATTTACGACCACTGTTCCGTTTCCGCAACACCTACTTCATAAATTTATGTCTTTGTAAAACAAAATTTAAAACGCATACCTGTAATAATCAATAGTTATATCCCGAGTGCAATGAATTAATCGGATTTGCCCCCATATTTACCAATCCCTATTTACCACCGTCCCTTTTTTACCACCGTAATTCTTTAACCAATCCATTTTTTACCAACATTATACTTTTACCAATCCATTTTTTACCACCGTCCCTTTTTATCACTATTTCTTTTTTACCACCAACGTATTTACCAACGTATTCTTTTACCAATCCATTTTTACCACCGTCCCTATTTTTACCACTAATTCTTTTTACCACCAACATATTTACCAACGTGTTTTTCTACCAATTCATTTTGGTATTTACTAACTAACAAAGCTAACGAAACCGTACTAGAGCTCCACAAACTCGGTTTTGTTTTTACTACACTAACAAAGCTAACAAAACCGTACTAAAACCCCACAAACTATTAATGGTAAAACGGAATGGCGGTAAAAAAGTATGGTGGTAAAAGTTGTAATGGTAAAAACGGAGTGGAAAAATGTATTAGTGGTAAAACGAAATAGCGGTAAAAAGTATAGTGGTACAAATGCAGAGGTAAAAGTTGGAGTGGTAAAAATTGAGTGGTAAAAAATGGGTTAACGGTAAAACAGGATAGCGGTAAAAAAGAATGGTGGTAAAAATGCTGTGGTAAAAGTTGGAATGGTAAAAATAGATTGGTAAATATGTAGCACAACGTTTAATCGATAAAATTTGACATGTCTGGTTTATGAAATAAATTTTGCTTAAAAAGTGTTTGAGTACAAAAAAAACCAAAACCGCAGGTCGAGGAATTTTATATGAAATTATTATGTACGTAACGTAACATTAGCTATAGAAGAAATAGAATTTTATACATATTATATCTACTGGAGGAAAATAATTCACTCGCTCCTTCAAATTCAAAATTCAAATTCAAATGGGTTAAAATAATAATAACTGATCCAGTATCCAGTGACTTACAAAAATTCTAGCATTTACATAAAATTCTTATTGATCTATAATCCGATATCAAACTATTATACCTTTCATAATCTATAGAAATCTGTTGCTATAAAAATGTTAATCCATACTCGAATATTATTATATACATCCTGTATGTAGGTACTAAAAATAAATAAATCTGTACTATTGTACAATAGAATTAAATCTAAAGCACAGGAACAACATTATATTCTTTCTTATTACAATGTATCTAACTTAACTAAAAAAAACTTCTTGTTTGTACAAATTTCATACAAATACTCTTTCTCAAAAAAAAGATGAAAACAAATATTTGTATTATGTTTCATGACAGCTTTAGATAATAACGATACATTCATTATTTACTTAGAATAATGTTAAGGTAGACTAATAAATATCATAACAATAGACTGGAAATCAATTTTGCTTTATCAATAACATGGTATTTACTACTCAACTAGTGATTTGTAATTTATAACTGCAAACAAAACTATCAATAATAACTTCTTTACCCACGTCAGTTTTCAATAATATATTTTTTGTATTCAGCTAGTTAAAATTAAACTTGCGTTCATAAATTTATACAAAAATAACATCTTTAATTAAAAAGCAATACATATTAAATTTGTGAACAAAATTCAACGCTGCGAAATTTTCTAATTTTTAAACATCACAACGGGAAAGTTTACAGAAACACATCTCAATTAATGTGTCAAACTTTAAAATGAAATTCGTTAATAGTTTTAAGCATCGTGTTTGTAACATGACGCCAAACATAATTGTGTTATAAACTACATAACCCAGTTTTGAGTAACTGTCACAAATTACATTGTTGCACACAATGCTGGAAAATTGCCGTTAGCCATGTAAACATTTGTGGTTGACCAAATTTTCATATATAAACCCACAACGCTACAAAAATATAATTCCTTATTTAACGATAATTGAGTATAAAGTACTTAATTATAGATATAACTGCAATTTGATAAATAATTTGAAACATGCGCGATTTTTGTATGAATATACTAACAGCAAAAAATTATGTACAAAATGTTTCTTTTAGTAGTTGTATACATTTTTCTTTTTATGAACAATATATATAATGAAATAGATTACTTGACTGGTGGTAGATAATAATTACGAATGGATAGTAAAAAATTGTGACTGGCTTCTAGAAATTATTATACTAAAATCAAAACCAGGCATTTACAAATTTATACAGTTCAATAAAAAAATAATTTGAATTGACGACTAATACCGCTTAATGCAAAATTTATACAAAATTATAATAAGTATTTTTTAACAGTATTTACTGAATTACAAAATTATTTATATTATCAATGGGTTGTATCTGCTGTAACGATTTGTGTAAATATTAAATTTACATTTGGAAATGATATTAGTATGCAAATATTTAGTTGGCCTCTGATTTAATTCACGTAATTTGAACTGGGAGTGTAATTAATTTCTGTAGGTAAAATTATTTCAATACGTAGGTAAATCTGTTCGAAATAAATTTTTCGTGTCAGAATGCGACTGTTCAGTATTCAATAATAAATCAATTATATTGTTTTCAAAAAGTACCTACTTCATGTAGGTAATTTATTACTCACTTGTGACTGTAATAATAATTACTTATGATACTATTATTAATCCAATAACAAAATTTGAATTATGATTATTGGTCAATAGAACTTACCAGCTTTCAAACATAATATACAGTTGCTCGTTTACATAAACTAAATTTAAAAAATCTGACGTGGACACCACATGACTTCCTTGTACGCCTTGTTTGTTCATACTTTTCTTAATAACTAAAATGTAGAATAATATAAAAAATTCTTTTAACTTATTACACTAGTATACTCACAAATATATTTTAGTCATTTTATTTAAACTACAGAAGAAGATATAAAGCATATTTTACTATTGCCACTGTCATGTCATAAACATTTAAATTTTACGTAGTAACAAATGTTAATCGATCATGGACTACAAGATACCGAAATACTAAATTATAAATATATACTTTAATTATTCTTAAATGATACCAGATACAAAAATATTTATAAAATACCGATTGTAGATAATAATCACATAATCTTTCATTTAAAATAAAAAAAATTGTCTAAAATTTATTATTAATCAAAATATTTTTAAAAAGTACTACTTCCGGTTTATAGATTGAAACCAAAAATAGGAGGTGCACAACTATAGATGCTATAACAGTCCTAAATACAAAATTTTAGCTTTTTACGTCTAACCGTATTTGAGTTATGCGACATACATACGTCCGTACATACGTACATACGTACGTACAGACGTCACGACGAAACTAGTCATAATGGATTCAGAAAAGGTCAAAACGGATATTTCCATCAAAATCTGAAAACCGAAATTTTTCGGGATTACAATACTTCCTTATTACTCCGTACAAGGAATTAAAAAATTTCTAATAGTTGTCAGCAAGGTATTTAATCATCAGTTCATGTGACAACTGCGTCAAACCCAAACTCAGTGATTTTTTAACAAAAACCTGTTTTCATCGATCAAAAGTAAGTTTCATTCATAATTTTTGTAAGCTTCTATCTTTTCTTGCAATGGAATTTTCCACTTGGTTATAAGATACCGTCATTACTATATGGATTAGTTATTATTTTGTAGTTTATAATGTTTTAATTTTTTAACCTAAAAATCTTGATGATTTTTTTTCTTTAAAATGAGGTTATGGGGCACATTGGTACACCACTGGGTGAGGTACATTGGTACACCGTCAAATCAAACGAAACTTTCACATTTCTCGATGTTCCCGATATAAGCGATATTGACTTATATTAGGTGACATTGTCCTTAGATTACCAAAACCAATAATTATAGTAGGTAAAGCGCGTCAAATGTCGTCTTTTAAGTTTCCAATCAAACTTAACTATTATACAATACTGTATGTCGTTTAACATTATTTACTACCTTTTTATTGTTACCAGTACTTGTAAGAATCTGTTTTTCATTTAATAAAAGTATTTTTCTTTATTTCTGTATATAGAATGATCTTATTTATAATGTACTTTACTATTGTACCCGTATGTACCAATGTGGCACAGGCATGTACCATTGTACCTCCCCCTAGGAGGCAAATTGGTACGATTCTGAACTTTTTTTAAAATGAATATATCTTAATAAATAATGATTCTTAAAATGCTTCATTTTTACATAATGAAACCAAAGGTTTAAAGAATTGATTACATATAAAGATATTAAGAAAAATAAATACATCGCCGAAAAAAAATTGTACCAATGTGCCCCCTCCCCCCTACATACGTACAGACGTCACGACGAAACAAGTCATAATGGATTCAGAAAAGTTCAAAACGGATATTTCCATCAAAATCTGAAAACCGAAATTTTTCGCGATTACAATACTTCCTTATTACTCCGTACAAGGAAGTAAAAATTCTGAAAATTGTCATTTAACATTTTCCTTATAAAATGAATAAATTATTTTATCTACGACCATTGAACAATACATTTATTATGTATAGGTAATTGTAATAACACAAACCCCTCTATAAGACACACTATTGTATTATGAATTCATAATTCAACACTACTGTCACTGTCATTCTATCAAAATGTGAGGTTAATAAATAATTAACTCAGATGACTATATACTAGCCTTCAGCTCGTGCATAAGTGTTCATCCTCTGGATTATAGCCTACAGTATATGCTCGTTAAATAATATACTAATATTATACCTATAGTCGTATATAAAGTGGAATACCTACTTTAATTGAGCTTAACATGTGAATTACTCATTCGAATAATAACGAAATTATTAACAGTTTTTGAGGAACGTTGAAAATATCTTTTGCTTTTGTTGGCTTACAATAAAGTGAAACTTAAGTCAAAAATTTAGGCCATATGTTAGGCGTATAAATTTGAATATATATTATGTTCTTCCTGCAGAATATATAAGGTGGAACAAACAATAGCCGGTAATGAATCAAGTGAAGAGCGTGCAGAAAATCAGCCGTATCCTAAGTCAAATACGAGTTTCCAGTTTCCACTATGATTACAGAAATTTCGCGGATTAGGGAGCAGTTTGCTCCTCAAAGTTACAAAGTTCACATAAGATTTTCCGCTTATCATGAAAATTTTCATTTATGCATTTTAACTACGATTATACGTATAGTAGAACATGCACACAGCTAATTAATGTTGTTGCCTATTCGCAATCAACTTTTTATAATCTTGTGTACCAAACCACAAATAGAATTATATTTATAATCTGATTTTTAAATGCAATTTTCATTTCATTATAATGGAAAATAATGCATTAATTATTTTATTATTAAACATAATAATTACTGATTAACACGCAATTATAAATATAGAAATGAGGGAAATCAATGAATTTAAATTATTAATTCTATTAAACACTATTTTATTTAAAACAATTATTTCGTTGGCCGAGCGATCTAGCGCGTCTAGACTCACGCATTCTGATTTCATTTTTTGTAAATGCAGTTTCTTATTTATTGTTGTTTTTAAATTTCAACTGGCTATTTCTCTGTATCATTCCTTTACGGTTTTGTAGACTATTGGCGATTCTTTTTAAATCGAAAATGTTTTGGTGCAAACCAAATTTATAAACCACGCCACACTCCAATTAACTGTCACAGTTCTTTCGTTATTTCAAACTCAAGCTTTATCTAAAAAATTTCTTTATAAAATGATTTAATTACTCAATATAGTTCTAGATAAAGTATAAAATTCTACCCGAGTTTAATATGGCAATTTTTCACTTCAAGTATTACCCAACAAAAATACTTATGAGAAATTTTCTTCGTTAAATTCTCGTTAAATAATAAACTTCTTTATTATGTAGTCATAAAATCACGAATAAAATTTTAAGAATATGCTAAACACTGTTCGCATCATCAAAACGACGCGGATTTCTCGCTTTTCTTTACTTGTGAAAACAAAGGATTGTAAGATATCGACAAGAAGCTTAATAGTCCTATCTGTGCACGGAGAAGTAACATAACACACCATATTTGATATTTGCCACGTAGTTCATTTTGTCGGGATCTAAGTTCCAACCAATACATGCAAAATGCACATTGTCCCAAGAAGTCTCTACACTTCGGTATCTCCTGCTTAATGTGATTGCTTCTTAAAAAGTTTAGGTTTGTTACAGAAACAGTATTTATATTATTATTTAAAGTTTAGTTGTGGAAAAAGTTTCTACAGTTGGTACTAGATGCACAAAATACAATGAGAGTTTAACAAAGGGAATTAAAAATTATGAAAATAGTAATTTATAACAATAACGTACTTATTCGAATGGACAATAATTACCATAGAGTAATAACTTTTTCTACAATTTACATTGCGCATTACTTCTTTTGGTGTAGCAGCAATCATTATAGACATACGTCCATGTGTGCGGTTAACAGCCGTCGTTGGTTGGTTGATAGTGAAGAGCACATTACATACGAGATTTAGTGAGTAGCTCAATTAGTCACTTAATATGATTATTAATTACAAAAACAAAGTTAAAAATTTCATTTCACTATTGCAGGAAAAGGAACCAGTTTATGTATATATAATTAAAAATGTATACCAACAAGATTTTATATTTATATAATTAACAAACAATTTCATCATAATCTTAAACTTATAAAAAGGAACTGTGAACTATTATAAAATGAAACAATGAAAGCTTGAGGGTTTGTACACAAGTATAATGAGGCTTGACTTTGCTTTTTATTAAGTTTTGTGCAAAGCAGTTGCAAACTATGTATTTCATGGTATCGCGGTTTCGTGGTTTTAGAGAAATATAATTAAAACTTTTGTTATTAGCGAAACTTTGTTGATTGTACTGTGAACAAGATATTTTTGTGAAAGGTTGGTTAGTTTCTAATATTTTATAATCTCTTTCTGAAATAAGTTGAGACATCTTTTGACTTTATAAAAAGCTAGCTTTTTCCTAAACTAGAGCTTTTTCTTTCAGTTGTAGAGATTTAAAATAAAAACAATGCATTTTATAGTGGAGACCACGATCATGTTGTGTTTTTTCCAAATTGTACACTGGGAGAAGAAAATTGTAACTCGGCGGTTATTATATTAAATAAATATTAATTAATTATTATTGAAAAATGTTAGTGACAGGCTCATCACAATAATACTTCCAAGGCTTATGAGAAATCATTTAGGATAATTTTTGACAGAACAGTTGTGTGCGAATGACAGAATTTGGTTATAATCTTTTAATTTTTATTTAGAAATGAGTAATAAGTATTTTATATATTTTCAAAGGTAATGTAGGGATTGATTAAATGACGTTTACAAGTGATTAACAAGTAAACTGTTTTACCTTGCTAGTAATGTATTATACATACAAGTTTAACCGTTATCCTGGATATACTCAGGGGTAATATTATAAGAGATAATAATTTTTTGAGAGTTATTTTGTCGTTTCCACGGCAACTTATTTCTAACAATTTCATGACAAAAAACATCACCTGACAATTTCCCAAAACGTACTTGAGGGAAATATTTTTCCGTGGTGTTTTGTGGAGTGAAATTGCAAAAAGTTGCCGTGGAATAGATAAAAATTCTCTCAAAAAATTATTATCTGAATGGTATTTAAGAAGTATATTTTTCTTGTTAAAAAACACTATCAAAACGACTCATTTTGAAAAACATTTTTGACGTTTAATTTGACAAATTAATTAATTAATTTTAACCAACCTATAACGAAATAAAATCTAATCTACATAAAATGTAGTCAGATACATCATTTTACATTTTCAATTCTATTGGTTGCATTACGTCATCATTACGCAATATGACTGGTTAAACCATCTGTCAAAAAGTATTCGTAATAATTCTGCAAACGTCCATATCTACTGGTTAAAGCATACAAAAGGAAAAAGAATGGTTGAAAAAGAACCCATATCGAAAGAATGCATTCAAATTGAAAGTCAGAAAAGCAAAAGCAAGTGGGACAAGTAAAGGGTGTTATTTTATGTACGATTTGACAAATTGCGCAATTTCTATTCTTGCCAATATATTCCGCAATGCAACACGAGCTTCAGATATTTCAATTCCGCAGCTTGTCTAGTATATATTCAACGGGGATATATTTTTCATATGTCCTATACATTAATAACGGAGTTCAGCTCAGCTTTTTACCATTTAGATAACTTGGGTCGGACGGTTCAACCTCGAAGAGCTTCCCTCCTCGAGAGCTGTCTACCACGGAAAAGACACACGTGTAAATTTTTTATTTTCTCATTTCATCACGTATTTCAAACTTTGCTAAACATTTTCTCGCCATTTAATGTCAGCGTGAAATATAAAGTTACTGACGAAAGAACGAACCTTCTTGTACTTTTAAAATTTATTAGACAGCTCTGCTAGAAATATCACGGGAAATAGACTTTCTTATAAATATTTCAATTTACGGACGACGCCAATTCAAACTTGGATGTCTTTTATAAACGCTGTCATTGAATGTATGTACGTTTTTTAAACGATACCTATATAGAATTTATTAATTTTTTATTAAATTCAACTATGGATCTATAAATATGTATGGGTATTCAGTTAGCAATAAATTCAAACCCTTTTAATAAAGTTTTTAATATAAATTCAGATTCTGAATAAATGGAGGCATCAATATGCATAACTATAAGGTTGTTGTTCTCTCAGTAAAAAGCTCAATTGAATCGGTCATTTCAAAAACAACGTAAGTCAGTATTTTTTTCAAATCGGCGTTTTTGCAAGATTTTTATTGTACAGGGGTAAACACACATTAATGGTAAAAACAACACAACTTACATTGCTCCTAACGTTTTAAATATTGTTTTAAAAACTGGAATTATTGCAAAAACAATATGCTAATTGTGATATTATACGGTTTTTATTTAATCTTGTGAAATATTAACATTGTGACTTATGTTGTTTTTGAAATGACCGATTCAATTACACATCTGACCTTTAATAACGCATTCGTTAAAAATAATTAAAAAACTACAGCATTTTTTCAAATATTGCTGCTATATTTTCATGTTAAGAACAGTAAAATGCACACTTATACGGAATATTTTATTCATTAATTTATTAAATATTCAGGGGCTCAGGTATAGAAATTTAAATTTATTTTTTAAATGACATAGATTTTTCTAAGATTACCTATCATATGTTATTAATTAATATGTTGATAAATAATAGCCGCGCCAAATACAAAAATCGATGACGACAGAAATAAATAAAATTTTCATAAGATATTTATCTGATAATAATACAATATAAAATATTTTAGTAGGACAATCGTCAGTTTCGTTTTGTAACAAAAGAACTGTAAAGTTGACCTCTTTTACATTGCAAGCATAGAAAAGTGACTTGAAATCGTGCGTTATTAAATTAGTGTACCTAAACCAAACGACAGATTTTAACGAAAAACTAACAAAATATTAATTGAATAAAGAAGAAGATTGTATTAAATTTTCAAGGGAATCGCCAGTTTTATAAAAATGATATTTCATTTTAAAGTCTATTTATCGAATAATTAAGGATATGAAGTATCAAAAAGATAACGACATTTCTATTTACCAAACGTAAAACTTTTTTGCTGACTAATACTTACATACATGTGCGTCTGTGGTACGGTAATGCCAAATTTGTTTACTTTTTTACTCTCTCTGATATAATAGTCCAGTCGGCAGAACGAAAAAAGGCTGGAAAGTATTCCGAACATAATGAAATTTTGACACGACATTTAGGGGTACTCTGGGATGTCGAATCTGAGTTTTCGACCTCGAGGGCTCTGTGCTAACTTGGGGAGGGGGTAAAAAACCACGATTTTTATTACCTTTTTTCGGTTTTTCGCCTATAACTCAAAAACTATAGACCCTACGAACTTCTTGTTTTCATTTTTGGAAAGAACATTAAATTGATCAAACGAATTTGATTCAATAGGTACCGAGAGAAATTAGGAAATGTTTCTCAAAATGACATTTTCAGCCACACATTGACATTTAGCAGGATATACGTTCGACCAGTGAAATTTGAAGGAAATTTAATGTTCTTTTCAAAAAGTTCGTAGGGCCCATAGTTTTTGAGTTATAGAAAAAAAAACCGAAAAAGGTAATAAAAATCATGGTTTTTACCCCCTCCCCAAGTTAACACAGGGCCCTCGAGGTCGAAAACTCAGATTCGATATCCCAGAGTATCCCTAAATAACGTGTCAAAATTTCAGTAAGTTCGGAATACTTTCCAGGTAAAAGTGCCTGCCGACTGGACTATAAGCTACGTTTCATTAAGTCCGTCCGATGTCGCTAGTTTCGGTATGCAACAACCTTAAGTACCTACAATAAAATGTACACTCATACGATATATTTTAATCTATAATTTGTTAATAAATTCAGAGGCTCAAATATAGAAAAATAAATTTATTTCTTAAGTGACATAGATTTCCCTAAGATTCTTATAATGTTATTATTTAAAACAAAATTGCAACAATTTGCAAGAAGTATAATATTAAAAAATCTGACGTGGACACCACATGACTTCCTTGTACGCCTATTAAACTGCTTATACTTTTCTTAATAACTAAAATGTGTAATAATATAAAAAATTCTTTTAACTTATTATACAAATATATTAATATATAAGTACTACCACTACTGCTACTATACTCACAAATATTTAAACTGCAGAAGAAGATATAAAGCATATTTTACTAATGTCACTGTCATGTCATAATCATTTAAATTTTACGTAGTAACAAATGTTAATCGATTATGGACTACAAGATACCGAAATACTAAATAAATATATACTTTCATTATTCTTAAATGATACCAGATACAAAAATATTTATAAATTACCGATTGTAGGTAATAATCACAAAATCTTTCATTTAAAATAAAAAAATTGTATCAAATTAAATATTTATCGAAATATTTGAAAAAAGTACTACTTCCGGTTTATAGATTGAAACCAAAAATAGGAGGTGCACAACTACGTCTAACCGTATTTGAGTTATGCGACATACATACGTCCGTACGTACGTACGTACGTACGTACAGACGTCACGACGAAACTAGTCATAATGGATTCAGAAAAGGTCAAAACGGATATTTCCATCAAAATCTGAAAACCGAAATTTTTCGTGATTACAATACTTCCTTATTACTCCGTACAAGGAAGTAAAAACTAGAATTGGTCCGTATTCCATCTTTAATAAGGAAAGATTTAACTCATTTTAAATAAATATGTAACTGATAAGTACATTATCACCCTTTTTATCCAACTTGGATGTCGCAGACTTACATACTGTTACTTATATAATATTTTAGTGTGTAAAAAGTGTATCTACTGATTTCGAATTAGAGTTTTCAGAACCATTACGTTATACCTACTGGTTGTTTGAATAAACTTTAAATAAATGCAAGAGATTTTTAAAATAGAAACCATGCTGAGGTATAGAAGTTAAAAGGTAAAATATTACAACAAAGTTATTAAAAGACACAGTATGGAGTATAAGCTCACAACGGAGTCTGGATAATAGCCTGCATGCAAGACAAAATAAAATAAGTTGCAATCTGTGTGAGTATGATCAAAAGTCTGTCTCCATCGCGTCCCATCTAATATTATGCCATAACACGACGTTTAGATCTTGCGGTATAAACAGCAGGGAACTTGTCTAGTTTAATTCTCTTGAAACATCAGCTTCGAACTAAATTAGTTCGTGAACTAAAAGGCTACGTTGCTTGTGTAAACAGACTTGTACTTTATTAAAGCGAGACGCGATTGCCATTAACCGCCATAATACTTTACAACGCCAGGCTTAAATGAAACTTCTATGCGGGTGTATGTGTGTATGTACATACCTACAAATTAATATTAAACACTGCTATGTATGCTAACATATTCATTTACTTTTAACAAGATAAAACGCGGAATAAATCCTAAAGCCGTATCGCTCGCCGCTCGAGAGCCAGTGTTTTCTATTCATCTTTGCGCTTTTAATCATAGTTGTTATATTTCAACAAAAATAAACACAGATGACACTTTCATAAAAGGAATTTTAATAAAAAATTCTTTTATCTTTTAGAGGAAAACAGAATGAACTTTTACTTTTAATTAATACGAAATATCAAAGCAATATAAAACCTGAAGAACGAAAGTTATTAATTAAGTAATTTGTATGCAAAATTGAAATGAAACGATAAATAATAAATTGCCAAGGTAAATCAGTTTCCGATACGCTATAATTGACTGCTTCTTTTATAAAGGATTTTTAATTTATATAACAATGAGAATAATAATTGTTCAAAATCGTATCGAAACAGTGGATTGTTCTCTACGTGTGATTACATTTATGAACTCAGTGATCCATGGTTCATAAATATTTTCCAAACAATTGTTAATTTTTTTGGATTACATATCATCAGTGTTGTAATAGATAACAATATTTTTTATCTAGATGAAGATAAAGATAACTTACTTTTTATTTATCTAAATAAGATAATAGATAATCATCTAGATAATAGATAAAAGATAGATAATTTTTATCTAGATAATTATTAGATAATTCATAGATAATACAAAAAAATATAAATGACATGTTCTAAAGTATAAGCAGTACCAGCTGGCGAGCCGGCAGCGTTGCAAACTTGTACTTGCACAGTTTGATTACATTTGAATTAGATTAAAATTACAAATGAAAAGTTGGTTCTAGGTTTACAAAAATTATGATGATGATATTTAAAAAAATAGATAAAGATAATTTGTAATTTTAACTAGATAAGATAATAGATAAAATATATTATATCTATATGATTTATCTAGATAAAATTATCTAGATAAATTACAACACTGCACATCATCTTATCAGTGAAATATTGTTATATTTTCATCAAATTAAAAAATGTTAAGCACCCTATTATATCGCACTCGGAGGCTTTAAGCTGTCCACTTTCTGAAATGTAGTTCAGGTAGCCGCTTTGATCTTCAAAGGTCGTCGCACGGATTGAGTTTCTGACTGAATTAAGACGAATCGGTCGAAATGGTTGGATTTCACTATTATAACATCTAACCAGCAAAATGAAAATAAAATAAATATTCTTCTACCGGGAAAATAATCTTCTTAAAAATGTATCTACAGCAAAATCGACTTTTCTTTGTAGTTTCCACAATTTACAATAGTTAATATTGTTTCTGTAATTTCGTTAATATCTCTTGTATATTACGGCAATATTACTTGAAAAGTATATTCCAGTTGGAAACAGTTTAAAAACTAGAAGATAACAAGCACTTTTAAATATTTGTTTTCTAAATGGAACTGCATTTGTGCAATTCTCTGTGAAAACAAATAAGAAGTTACGGAAACACTACTTACCATATATTTTTATACGATTGAAGATAACGACCGTAAATAAGACATTAACAAGAAGTTTTTCTTATTACAGAAGTGCTTAGGAAAAATACAACTAGTTACACAAACTGAGCGAGAAATTGATGAAAACATATAATGCACTATAACTATTTCGTTTAGTTCTCTTAGTTTTGAGATACAATATATTTTGTGGTTGTAAGAGCTGTTTTATAATCTTATAGAAGAGTGCTGAATTTTGAAAATTGTTACTGAAAATAATAGCTTTATTTACTTTATATTGCATTAGAGTCAATTATTAATATGTCGATGACAGATGACATTGGTTTTATGTTATTTTATTCAGAAAACTGACTATTATTTGTAAATGTACATTTTATGATAAAAGTTTAAATAATTTAAACGAACTATATTTATTTTGTATGAATAAATAATATAATAATATGTGGACATGTTAAACCTATTTTTCAATTAATGATATAGTAGGTATTAAAAATAATAAAAATTTTATGATAAAATTTGGCTGGAACCTGTGACGGTATTTAGCTACATATTGATATCTTACATGAGTAAATTTCAATAACATTAAAACATGAAAACGTAAAAAATATCACATCTGTAGCTTTCAAAGCTAATATCTCCTAAACGAAGAATTTGCGAGAAAATCTCAAAATGAGATTTTTTTCTTGTTCTGTGGTCCTATATTCATATTTTAAGTTTAGGTACCTACTTAAGGTGATCGTCTACCCATGACAGTAAACAGACAAAACATTGATTCCGCATGCTATTTTATAGCGTTTATTGTTTTGTTAAACATAATAATAACAAATAATTTAAGTTTTGCGGGAAACAATAATTATTTTGGCACCCATATTTTTAAAAAACTACAATATTTGTAAAAAAAGAGGGTCTTCGCACGCCATTGTACAGCTTTTATTTATAAGTGAATTAACTTTAATATGTTGCCAACAAAGCTTGATTCTGCATAATAACCGATCGATTTTTTTTGTTCATTTTAAAATAGAAGATATTTGTGTTAAAAAATTACAATTACAATTATAACTTTGTCAAAATTCAAATTAATATATTTCGATTTTAAAGCAAAATTTTAAAATTCTGCATCGACCATTTTGTAGATTGTAGTTTTATATTCAACAATGTCTTTAGATTATTATATTTAACATAACAATAAACGCTGTGGCGTGGCTCGCGAAAAATCCATGTTTTTGGCTGTTTTCTGGAACGGTAAAGAATCGTCTTAGCCCTGAAGCACCCTGTAGAATCTAGATTCCAAGTAGGTAGTGTAAACTGGGCTTAAAACAAAACTGAAATATCATTCCATTAGTAACAATTCAAAACCATTGTATTGTCTAGAACCATATGTTTGTCATAAAGGCATAAGCACTAAGCTCTTCTGGTCTGCATCTGCATCTACGGTAACTGCTTTCTTGTCATTAATCCTGCAGTGTGTTGTGAAACATGAATTTGACTGCACTCTGGCCTGTATTTCACGTGCATAGCCCGCTGGTATGTAACAGAGTACAGAGTGAGAATTGCCGCCCAACGACAACTTCCACTTGATCAATGGCTCCTTTCTACGAATATCTGTAGCCGTAGTTTGTAGTTCAGTTTAGTCGGATTGAACTCGGTTATGAAGTGAACAATGAGCACAGCACATATTTCAGACTCACAACTCCAAATGAGAATTCCAACTTAGTGACAGTGATCGAATAATCACGGAACAAATTAGCGGGGAGGTATTCGGGGCTGGATCGTTCCTTTTGTTAATCTGCAAGATTTACACTCAAGAGGTTTTGAATTTATTATTTAGGGTGAACCAGTTTGAAGTTTCTATTAGAGGTGGGAAAACTATCGTATAAGAAACTATCGATAGTTCGATAGTGGTAAGAAGAAACTATCGATAGTCATAATTAATCGATACTGTCGATAGTTAAACGATAGTTGTTTCTCATCCGATAGTTTTTGTTTATCGATAGTTCTTATCAAACTATTATTGACATCATTGTCTTGCAATATACAAAAACACTAAAAAGTATGTGTCGAGGTCGGTAGAAATTGGAAAATTGTATGAAATATACATTAAATCATCCTTTTATAAACAGTCGTTTTGCTAAGCTATAAACTATCTAGTTTATGTGTCAATCAAATATCGTTTAAAATATCGATAAACTATTGTTTAACTTTTAACTATCGTTTAACTATCGATAAACTTTACTTCAGGGAACTATCGATGACTATCGATAGTATTATAGTTACATCCCAACTATCGATATCGGCTGCTGCAAAGGTCCAGAGGTGGCTATTTAATTGCTATTATTTTCCATAGTTAATGAAATATATAACATTTGCGTTTTGTGAAAAAAAATCCAAGAATATTCGTAGTTTGTTTTTTTAAACAAGTTAGGAAGTACAAGTTGAATCAACTTATATAATTCAATTTTTTAATAAGTTCAGTTGGAGTGGAATTGTAATACTAATTTTTTTTTCTCTCTTGTAAATTCAATTTGGGGTTATACTGTAGAGCCGGATTTTTATATGGCTTGTTTTTGTTCTTGCAATATTATTATTATTTAACCGTATTAATGCAGGAATTTTGTGCAAGCCTATAAGTTTTACAGACTAGTAATGTTACTAGAAAAATTGAGAATCTACATGAAACTATTTAAATTTGTGACACAATTTCACATCAGGAAAATATTTTCTAAATCATTTGAGGAATATAAAAATCAAGTTATGCCCACGATGCAATCACATACTTGAAACACAATAAATTAATATCCAGAATAGACTCATCAAGTAATGGGACGGCGGAGCAGTAACAAGATGGCGGCATGAGTGAAAACAGTTATAAGTATGGTGCGTGTTATTGTTTTCTGTGACAAAAAAGATGTTTGGATTTAGTTGTTACATATTGCAGTGTAATTGTTGCAAAATTGTGTAGTGAAGTGAATATAAGTTGGCCATTAGTTCGAATCCACAGGCAACAATGCGTGAATTTAAAGTAGTCGTTCTCGGATCGGGTGGGGTTGGGAAAAGTGCATTGACGGTACAATTCGTTTCCGGTTGTTTTATGGAAAAGTATGATCCGACGATCGAGGACTTCTACCGCAAGGAGATCGAGGTGGACAACTTCCCCTGCGTGCTGGAAATCCTAGACACGGCAGGCACGGAGCAGTTTGCCAGCATGCGAGACCTATACATCAAGAACGGCCAGGGCTTCGTCGTCGTCTACAGCTTAACAAATCACCAGACGTTCCAGGACATTAGAACCATGAAGGAGTTAATAACACGCGTGAAGGGAACAGAGCGAGTCCCGATCCTCTTCGTCGCCAACAAGGTGGACCTGGAGCATTAGCGAGAAGTGCCCACCGTGGAAGGCAACACTCTGGCTCAGCTGTGGAGGTGCCCGTTCGTGGAGGCTAGTGCCAAAAACAGAACAAACGTGAACGAAATAGTGCGTGAAATGAATTCTTAGCAGCAATTTGACTCGAAACTTGATTTACAATAAGATACGGTGTTGTCATTTTATTAAACAAATTTTTCTTTTCAAATTATTGCTAGGCAACAAGGTTTCAATATAAACATAAATTTATCCGGCAAAATAAAAAGCTTATGTGTACCTAATTAATTACAGTTGATAATTTTTTTATTCAGTGGAATGGGTGGAATTAAAACTTAAGAGTTGTTCCAATGAATAAAAAGAAAATCTAGCATGGGAAACTAACAAAATGTCAATGAATCGCTGTTGAATGGTTAATTTAAATTCAAAATATCTGCCTACGAATGTTAACTAAAGATGAATTTCAACAAAGGCAATTTCAATATGAATGTCTTACCGCTGCCAAAATTTCGTTTCAGAATTACACAATAAATCAGAACTACGAATTACTAAATACGAAACAGCAAAGTTACTAGCTCTAGCTTGGCTGTTGGTCGTAAGAATTTATAATAATACCTCAGTGAACACATTCTGTAGGCAAAGGCAATTATCACTTCTGTGTAACTTAGCTAGCCAAGGTGGAGAGGTAAGTTACTTTCCACACGGGAAGTTAAGAACTTCAGCTAAGATACAACGGCGTTCTCGTGCTAGGCAGCCGCGCCCTCTAATAGATTACGTGAGAACTGCCGCTCACAGCTTAGCGAAAACTGCTTATTTCAATAACTGCCGTAGCCAGAGCTCGTGAATTCTGCCAGCTATACTTATATGGAATTATAAGTATTAATTTTGTTACTCTGGCAGTTTTTTCGTTAGTGTAAGAGCTTGATAAAGCTGTTATCCTAATGGTATTATGATGCAGTAAATTCTAAATTAAATACGAGAAGAGAAAGATTATTTTTCCTGAAACGGGAAAATAAAGAAACACCGGTTTAAAACAAACAACGAGTGGATTTAAATCCAGAGGGTCTTAATCAAAATTTTAACTGCCACCATTAAACCCAAAGAATTCACATCTCTTTAAAGCACGTCTTTAATAATTAATATTTGAGGTGAAGATATTTTAAGGTTTGTTTATTTTCTAGTAAAATTTTTATAATCCACCGTACTCTTCTCTTTCTGAAATGAATAGTATTTCAGCTTTATTTTTATGAAGAAAGCCGTAAATTAACTGAGTTTATATATTTCCAAAGTAAGCAGCCCAGGTCCGTAACCAAATATTTTGTAGAAAGGGCGACATTGATCTTGTACGTATGTATTTAAAGGGAGACAGGTGGTTGCGGAAAGAAATTTTTCCATTCAAGGTCAAATGCCTTATAATTATTGAAAGTTAAATTTTTTCAACGGATGAGAAGCTGAATGTTTTTCGCCTGCTTCATAGGGACAAATGAATAATAATTATGGATAACAGAAGATGTTTTTACGGGATGACATTGATATGTAAAGTTATTTAAAAAATGCGCCACAAGCAAAATTTTTTAGGTAAAAACCAACTTTTCAGCTCCAGGAAGGGCAAGAGTTTTACGGGCAGGGCATTGCCCTAAAATTTGCTTAAATTGGAAATATTTATGAATTTTTCGGTATTTTTATACTTAATCATGTACAATTTTTTAATTCAAATTTCAAAAAAGCACAACTGTTAATTGATCCTTTAAGTATATAATTCTTGTTGAAATACAATTTTACCATTCTTGTACTGGCCACAAAACACTCGCTACAGTAACACGTTTTGTGCTGGATTTGAGGAGATAGACGGGCCTGTTAAACATGAACAGTAAGTTGAGTAATATAAATGCCATTAAAATATATGCACGAAATTGTGAATCACCCTGTAAATTTAATGTCGAGATTCTGATAAATTCGGCTTTTGATTCAAAGACATTTCGATCAGCATCCGAATCGAACAGTGAGTAATTTGAGTTCTGTAAATGAAAGCATTGGCTTTAATTGCAGTTGTTATTGAGTTTTTCATATAACGTTTTGCAATGTACAGGATTTTAAAACAGTATCTATCTGTACGGTTTGCTTTTTCATGCGCATGATATTTGTAAAACACTTTCATATCATCTATAGGTAACATAAAACCTGGAACATCAGCGTCGCTCGCGCGTCATTTGCCAAAAGCGTATTTCCCGTGTTTTTCCACCTTCTCTGTAGATAACAAACGCTCGGCGCCATTTTCGCGTTGATTACTGCTATTAATATCTCGTAGCATTAATTTTTTTAACTTTCCCATCAGAAGCACCGGAGATAACAAGAGAACAATAGTAACAGTCTCAAATTGGTACGTATTGATTTTCTGTAGATTCTTATCCACGACAGGTTATCAACAAACAATGAATGTACTACCATTATTAGTCTTTGTTTTTTGTTGGGTTAAACAAAAAATTTTGTTGATTAAATCGAAATTGATAGTGTGATATTGTTTGTTTTGTTTTTTGTTAACAATAAAACCGATATTTCTTCGTTTGCTATGCTTCGTTTGCTTTGACAGTACCATTGATTTCTAGTATCATTATTCAATCGAGGATATGTTTTTTTAAAAATTATATTTCATAATAATTATACAGGACGTATTATTATAACTTATACGTTAAACGTTGAGGGTATATACAATTTGATATAATATGCTGAATACGCAACGGGAAAGAAGATACACATAAAAAGAGTCAAATAAATTCAATTCGAGTATGTGGGACTCAAGAAGGGTATAAAGGTATCTTTATGTAGATCAGTTCAATCAGATTTACTACTAAAACTAATAATTTGGAACTGAAAAAGAGTGTTAGGTTTCTTTATTTAGTTTAGTTAAATGTAGATCAGCGGGTTTTTACGTCCATCTATGCATTTCTTCGCAGCGCAATTCAGCGGTCAGCACTGATTCTTACCTTTACGCAGCAAAGAATTTTTCAAAAATTCAAAAAAATAAATTTCAATGAAGAGAACAGTTTTCATAAGCCACTTGATTGATTTTAGCATAGCTTCTAATAATTCTAATTTGAAATTATTGTCACTAAAGAACCTAATACCCTTCTCGAGTCCCACAAACTCGATTTTGTATAGAAATACACAGTATGTATAAATAGCCAATTGTGTATACATACTGTATGTAAACAGCCACATTCTCAAATTTATTTTTAATATTTTTATGGAATCCAATGGTACTTTAAATGCACTATGTATTTTTCCGTTGTACAGGCTGTTTCACAACTTCAGGATAAAAATTAAATGGCAGATACGACATGACATACCTACTGATCACGAATCAAAAAGAATTTTTTCAAAATTCGCAAAATTGACCCTTAGTGCACCTTGCTTCATGGACTTTAAATGCCAAATGACCAAAATTTAAATAAATTGTTTATTTGTACAATATTGTATACTTGTATTACTTTTAGGTTTATTTAATTAATCATATTCAAAATACTAACTGAAACAGTTGCTCTAAAAATATGTAAGTCATTTAAAGTGCGATTTATTTTGCGAGTTTTCAAAGAATCATTTTTGATTCGTGATCAGTATGACATGTAGTATGTACCATGTAATTTTTATCCTGAAGTTGTGATTATGAAACACCCTGTATGACTGAATGTGGTTCAAATCTAGTCAGGTATACATTCCAATATAACTAAGTACACAAAATTATTCCTTGTTGTTTACTTGTAACGTTGCTTGTATTCAATTTTTGTATTTAAAAAAATTTTAGTGTTTGAGAATGACCACAAAACTGGGTCACACAACATTACAACAATAAAAAATTAATGTTTTACTAATTTTTATTATTAAACCATGAAATCAAATAATTATTTCATGTAATAAAGGATGTGCCATCTTATATTACTTGTAATAATATATTTTCCACAAATTATTGCAGAATATGCAGCTATATGAATAGAATTATTATCATTCAAGTACAAAAAACTAAATTCGAAATACAAAAACTGTTATTGGATTCCAACTCATGTCAATATTTGTAAAAATAAATTTTCAACAATTGTTCCCTCGCTGTCATCATTTTAAAATTGACAATTAAACTAAACTTTTGTAAATAATATTCTCGTATTTAATTAAAACTTTTGCAGCTAAACTGATGAAATAATAACTGGGTTTGATATTTCTATAGAAAAAACTCAACGGCAGATTATTTGCAAACACGAATACAAATCCAAACACAATATAATTTATTTTCTAGCCGAATATATTACGTGCTTCGAAAAGATAGAGGATCATGTCTAAAGTTGAAATAAATGAACGTGTTTCTTTTCATCACTTACTCCGAATCCGAAAATACTTTCAGGGCGGATCATTAAATATCAAAAATATGTCGTTTTCACGACAAAGACATAACTCTTCGCGCGGTATATGTTGGCATGCATTTCCTACAAAGAAGTTGACAAAAATCAGTAATGATATACATAAGTACTACATGAATAATTTCACTAACGAGTTGTTTATTTATGTAGTTTATAGAAAATCTTACCTTTGTGTAAAGTTTGCATTATTATTGAAATCCGCAGATCACATACCTCCTGAAAAAATAAATAATAATTAGAGTTGAAATCATTATGATTGAAATACATTTGAATAATGTTATAGTTAATGAGAGTTTAATAGAAGAAATTACTGAAATGAGGATAAAAGTTTCACTGGCAATGATTATTCGTGGCTGTTTTGCGTGCGCAAAATGGTTCATTTCTTAACTATGCGGATATGCGTGCGCAAAATAGAAGTGTGCATATCCGCATAGTTAAGAAATGAGCCACTTTGCGCACGCAAAACAGCCACGAAAAAGGTTACTTTACGTACAGGATGGCAAAAAGGTTACTTTTCGTGCAGGTATAACAAAAAATAAGATCCAAAATCTATACAGTGACGTATCCCTATAAACAATTATTGTTATTCATTTTTAAAAGTTGATCAATTATCATTACCATACTATTTAATTGTTAAAACACAAAATAGACAAAACTACAAATAGTTAACAATATATCTCTTCAGGAACTACGGTATTGACAACTTCATCGATGTGAACGTAATCTGCTGCGGTTAGGGTTCATGAAAACGGGCATCAAATTTGAGAGAATGGAATAGGAATAGATGCATTTGTGCAGCGAACAGCACTGTGTTTGTTGATTAAGTGTGTGTGATCTCTAATGCTAATTATGCGGTATTAGTGTAACTGCTGGTTCTATGAATCTAGTAGCACGTGGAATGATTTCATGCTCTGATGTGGTTATTCCAACGTGGTTTATGTCACGGTTTAATTAACGAATGTAAAATATTCTACTAGGTGAATTCGGGTGCAAGGGATTTACTCGGACATTTATTTATTAATTAACAACGTATTTATATCATTGCAATCTTCTCCTAATCAAAGAATTATTATTGTATCCATAGATAAATTTCCTTTTTTTTGCGACTGTATGCGGTCGCCAAAGTCGTTATGCCCTGCTCAAACAAGGATTCTTGAGGATTCTTTCATGCTTCTTAATTTTGAGAAAAATAATGCCTGTCAAATAACGGCGCCACTAAATTATATCTTCAATGAGTCTTGACAAATAAGAAATTATAAATCAATGATAGCTTCAAAACAGTAATTTTTTTTTATTTTCAGAATTCAGAAACATGAAAGATTCCTCGATGAATCCTTTTATGAACAGGGCATTAATATGAACCAATAATAACTTACAAGTTTTTAGATATATGTAGTTACATTTTTATAAATATTAATTTTCTTAATGAAAATTTTAATAATGTAACCTCATAATAAACTATCACTCACTCCTATTACCTATCCTATTACTTATATGTTATATACTATATTATTGAATTATTATATTATGAAATGGAGGTAATATAATATTTATGATTATGATAACAAAATGTGTATTTGTCTAGGAAAAATATCACGTGAATGGTAATAAATAAAATCATTGATATTTTAGAATGTTCAGTTAATATAGTCCATTACAAATGTTTTATTTGTCAAATGATTCATGTTCCGAATTTAAAATGCATAATGTAGTATCCACCATTCATATTTTAATGCCACCGAAAATTATTAAAATATTCCCGGAATACCGGAATCACCATTTTATAGCGAATTTCATATCACTTTATTTATTCATAAAATTTACCATTAATGCTCAGTAAAATATTTTATGAATCGCTAACTTTTAATTATGGATTGATATGTAGATTATGAAGATATAAAATTTTAATTCAAATTGATTTACCATTATTATGCACATGATATAAAACGAAAAGAAAATGCATTAAAGTTTTCATTCAAGTTACGAGTATAAATAAAATTAATGCAATATTATTAATATATGTCAAACAATAATAACCAGATATATAAATTAATATGAATAATATGAACTAATTATTAAATAAATTTAATTAATTGCATTTAATATATTTTGGCACTGTTAATTAATAAAATATAATACCTACTGAAATAAATGCCGTGCATAATGATCGATAACAATAGAAATTATTATTTTCACAAAAAATATTATATTTTTGCCCGTTACAATGCAAGTTGGGTCTAAGAAGGCGTAAAGTGTCTGAGAACGGGCAGAGAGGAAGAAATTGTTTCGTGATCATTAAAACTAATAAAAACGAATTCTCCAAAATAGTTTACAAATAAAATCACCAAATAAAATAAATAAATAATTCCAGCACTCATGTCTTGGACCATTTAAGCGTGGTGCTTGGTGTACAATTAATAAAAACGGAAAGATGGCAATTCCTGGGCACATGATTCTCATATTAGAGTATCTTACACATCTCTAGCACGTAATCCCAGTCTTGGCGCACCAACGTAAAGCCCTGTTTACACATGGATTCTTTGAGGATTCTTTCATGCTTCTTAATCCTGATAAAATAAACTCACTGGTTTGAAACTATCAAAGAATTAATTTTTTAAAAGATGAATTGACCGCTATTTGACAGGCAATTTACACCACAATCCTGTTTTTCAGGATTCAGAAGCATGATAGAATCCTCAAAGAATCCTGGCAAAATCCATATGTGAATAGGGCTATCGATCAAACAGTTCATTTTAATACCTTTACCAGTAGTTTTTTGTCAAAATAAACAAGATAACGATGCTTTAAATTAACGCGATGTCATTATGTATGTATGAATTAATAAATTATATCACGACATGTACATTGTTCCTAAGAAAACGCTCTAAAGATGACAAATCACTGTACATTTTCGTCAAAAGAAAAAAGAACGATGAATCTTTTATATAAACAACCTAATAACAATAATACTATCAAATGGGGTATTGCCGAAACGGGAATAAAAAATGCAACCTGAATATAAAAAAATATATGTTACTTTTCAAAATAAAAAGTTTACATCGCTTCCGGTTTAATCGGAAGTTGTACAAAAAATGATCACATGGATAAATCACAAATTTTGCACTGAGCAAATAATGTTCGGTACAAAAGTTGTGTGATAAATATTAAGCAAGATAAATAGGTGTGTCCACTTTTTCAAACACACAATAATTGATGTATCTGCCACCATCGATTGTGGATCATAATATACGCGTAGACTGTGCCACCTTAAACTCCCGCACGACTGCGCCAGATTTGGTTCTCAATGTTGTCACCGATTTGGCTGCGGTTTGATCGCGTGTACCAGCTTCGTTCCCACGTATTAGAACCGCCGCTTCGTCTGCCGTGGAGCTGATATTATTCATGCTATTTCACTAGCGCCAGATCACTTTGAACCTCACTAATCCTGACACAGGATTACCATAGCTAAAGCCCCGATAACTGCAACTGTCGCTGTACAAAACCTACCGCTATAATTTCATTCGCGACGATGTTATTATTCAAAATGGCGTTGAATAAATCCTGAAACGTTTGCCTGGGTGCGGGGAGTGATAGGCCTGGCTGTCATCGAACTATATGTAGTTTGAAGTGAATATAGTCGGTTTAGCTGCGGGAACGGGCGGAACTAATTTTTGTGCACTGCACATATTACACAATTGGACCTAGTACCTCTTGCTATATTACATTTCACAACATAACAATAAAAGTACTGTATAAGTAACGACATCGACAAACAGAACACTGAACACAGGACAACTTTAAAAAATTCAAAACAAATTATGCACTAAGAGATGCAAGTATTAGTATGATAAATTTCTGACTGATGTTTCTGAGATAGAGATTAGAGAAGTATTCTCTTCCTTTCATCTATACATCTTTCTCTAAGACCAAAATAATTAGTAGTTCACTATCAAAAAATCAAAACATATTATGCACTAAGGGATACAAGCATCAGTATGAGAAATTTCTGACTGATGTGTCTGAGATAGAGAGTGGAGAAGTATTCTCTTTCTTTCATCTATACATCTTTCTCTAAGACCAAAATTAGTAGTTCATTTCAATAGTATTTTATTTCTCTTTTGCATTGTATGGTTTTCAAACTAGGGCTGTCAAAAATCATTAAAACTACGGTTTTAGCCAATTAACCATAGTCGGTTTAAAACCGGTTAATCTCAGCCGTGTAGTACCTACAACCGATTAACAATAGCTGATAAAATCGGTTAACCGAATACTTTTGACAGCCATAATTTAAACGAGAATTTAACCAAATAAATTACTCATTTAAATACTATACTAGTGAGCAAAGTAAGGAATTACCCACAAGATAAATCTTAACTCAAGAGCTCAAAGGCTGAGTAAGATAAAATTATTGTATGCAACACCTCGTAATAAATGCAAAGTTATGAAAACAAATATTATATAAGTACTTATCACATTTATTGTCGTTGTTACTATGATGATTTTATACAAACGGAGTAATAAATTTCAGGAATGGCTTGAACACCAGAAAGTAAAAATTTAGAAAAACCAGAGGATGCAAAACTAGAAAATTTATAAATAATAAAATAATTTAAAAACCCATTCATAGGAATATTAAAATCTAGAACAATCGTACTAGGTTGTTCATTAAGTTCAGTTCGATCTTATTAATTTTCTAGATTTGCATTTGCCTGTGTTTGCATCTATACCGAATCTAAAATTCTGGTTTTCCTGTAAATGAATCTTTTGATGCAGGATTTTACATATTGATTTTCTAGGTATGCATCTTCTAGTGTTGTATTTTCCTGTGGATAAATATTCTAGGTTTCCATTTTCTGGTGTTAAATAGCCACCCATAAAAAAATTACCCACCAGATATATGTTACTATTAGTTTTTGTTTTCGTAGAAGTGTTGGACAGAATGAAAATACGACTGGAACAACATAATATAAATTATGTATCCTAGTACTAGTACCTATCCTAAAAATAATCTGTAGTCATAGATTTCCAATAGATTTCATAAGATGAATGTTGCTATGACAATTTTATTTGAAATTCTAAGAACTTCAATGTAACTTTTGATACGAAAGTACGAATTAATAAATAGGTACCTATAGAATTCGACATGCCATGTGAGCTAATACGATGTCGCAGTAAAACAAAATTTCAGTTCATGTAGTTACAATAGGTCATTAAACTAAAAACTGTGTACAAGCTTGTTATTGACTGCTAATATCTCAGTGGAAATCTTAATGCCCCGAGCAGTACAAGAGCGCAGCAGTTGACGATGCGAATCATACGGAAAATAGCGTAGAAATAATGCAGATTTCATTACTGATAACTCGTTCCAGAAGCAAGAGACACGCTTTGCGTTACATTTCATCACTAGAGCGTTGAGCCGATGCAAATTTAGGTGTTGAATAAATCTCCCATGAGCTGGACCCGGGCGAAATATACATAACTTCAAATCAATTTAAATATTTATTTTAGGACAGATCCTAACCAGAGGCGGAGTACGGAGTACCCACATAAATGTAGAATCCTTGACAAGTTTTTTAAAGTTTGTAAGAATGAAAAGACGTAAAGTTTGGACAATGGATCCAGAAAAGTGATATGAAGACATCAATATTCGTCATGTTAATTTTATTAAATGGACGTTTCGGTTTACATTGTTACTGTAGGAGTAATGTTGGTTACGGCTGTATTACGTAAGTTAATAAAATGTAATTTTATGTATCACATTTAAGTATCACCACTGTTTAAAAAAAGCTTTATACGAGTATATGAAAAATTATTGTAACATTGTAATGCTGAAGAAGGGCAATATTCTGGGCCCGAAAAGTCCATTTAATAAAATTAACATGACGAATTTTTTATTTTTGTTGTCTTCATTTCACTTTCCTGAATCCATAGGCCAACCTTTACGTTTTTTAAATTTTTTACATTGGATCAACATCTCAAGAAACTCAAAATTTGTAAGAATAGTCAGAAATGCATAATATTTAGTTTTAAAGTTGGATGTAAAATTCTTTTCTATCCTTAGCTACTTGTTACTTTCATTTCTATGATTTCTATATGGTCGTGGGTTCGAATCCGAGTCAAGTGTGAAACTTCCATGCCTTGATATGGATCGGTATCCACTCTCGTCACCATTCCAAGTTGGGGTGCAACTAAGGATACAAAGCTACCGGGCACCGGTTAGTGGTTAAAAGCATTGGCTCTCACAGACAAGCGCGGTCGCGGTGGCGGCTTGTGACTGCGGCCAGAAAACAACACAGCCGCGGTGGCGGCTCGCGGTTGCGGCCAGAAAAAGACACAGCAACAACTGGCCGCCACGGTAACCGCGGTCTCGGAGAGGGCGGAGTTTGCGGCTGCGGCCGGCCGCGTACAGAACGCGTCGCAGCCGCGTATGTGTGAGCACCTCATAGTACTAAGAGCAAAGACAACAGTCCGCGCCTGTCTCTGAGAGCTTTTACGCGAATTTGACATCTTAAGTGGGGTAGTTCAGATATTTGACCGCTAGATGTCTCTCCTTACCGAGACCCGATTCATGAGTTCTATTTTTTAATTCGAAATAACTGTCAAAATACTTTTCACATACAGCATCCCGTGAAGATTAATTATTTCAATCATTTGTAAACCGTCTTACAATTAGGCACGTAACACTTTCTATTTATAGAAGGAGATCTTGTATTTTGTATTGTTAATTTTGTATTTTTGTTTCAATTGTTTAACAAGGGTTACTATTTCTCATTTTTCCCGCCGCTGAAACCATTGGATGGGTCCCTTTGGTGACCAATTTGCCCACTTAATCCGGCTTGACTGAATCTGGTCCATTGTCAGGAATTAAATCAATAAAATAAAATAAATTCTTCGTTATTTTTTATATAAAATCTCGATAAAATCCTTCTATTTACTCTTTTTTTTCGGATGTTTTTTCTTTCTATTTTTTATAAGGCATTTAATTTTGAAGATTCTAATTTTGTTCGGATATTTTACCTCTTAAGTAAAAATAAAAATATTGTTCCATGATTTCTATTTCAGTTTAATATGTAAAGTTAATAAATTATGTTTAATGATGTTTACAAAATCGGAAAACTGTAATAATATATGAACCAGAACCAGAAACTTCAATATTCAAGTTTTGAATTAAAATTTTGTATCTCTTTCTAGATATAAGTTTAAAACATTCTGAAACTAGAGATAATTCCAAGTTTAAATAGTAACAAAGCCAATACTTAGGTGTAAATTTAAATGTAGTTTCTGAAACTTGAAGAAAACAAAACAACAAGGCTTTATTACTCTATTTGAAATTCTAATCTTCTTAAAGGAAATACCTAGAAACATATATTACATTAACATGTATTCTTATCTTCTATATTTATCTGCAAACCAAATAAGAAACTTTGATATCAAATAGAAGTTTAGTGCATATAGTGTTAAGTTTATTTGGCAGGAAAGCTTCTAGTTTGCAATAACATTTCCGTTGAAAACTCATTTTGCATTGTTAATAACGCAAAAGGGATGTTATTTCCTGAGTTTTATATTTCATAAAATGCGTGTCGCGCGACTGTTTCGCGTCAACTGACGGAATGGCATTCAATTCGATGGATACAGACGCGGAATTTATTTTGAAACTTTTATATGTACCTATGGTTTTTAATCAAGTAAAGTGAGTATGGTCGTCACTGCATGAACTTTGATAGCCCATTATAAAAGAGGAAACACGTAAACCTTCTTTCTGCTCCATTTATGAGTTGGTATCAAATGTACACTGCAATACTATAGAAAATTGTCAATATTGGTTTTCTTATTATGGCAAATAAACAAGTTTTATTTCAGAAATATGAAATATATAAAATATCATACACCACTATTAGTTTTCCATTTTCACTGACACTAAAAAAATAGAAATAAAGCTACACAAGCTGCAGTCGAGTGTCCTTATTAGTAAAAAACTATCCCTTTCTACTTTTTAATATGTAAAGCCTGTTTTATATTATACTTTTTTCGGCTAGAAGCTTTGACAAGTTTCATACAAAATTTTAGAATGCAAAATATGATAATGTAAAACACGAAAATCTCCATTCAAGTGTCATACTAGAAACATCTTTTTCCGACTTAAAAATAGCCCCGGTCCTATTTATCATCCAAGTTTCATACTAGTCTTGGGCATTAAATGAATATTTTCCGTTGCCAACCTTCTCTAGATCGACATCAACAATCGACAACCAGAAGCGACTCCGGGTCCTTGACTTCTTAATTTTGCACATACATTTCATAAAAATGATTTATTATTAAAATATGTTATTTATATGGTTTACATTCATATTTTTAATAAAACAAAATGTCAAAATTATTATGGTTTCAAAATTTGATGTTGGTTAAATTGATTACCGGTTAATCTAGAAACTAGTACAAAACTTGAATGTGATTCTAGACAAAGAAAGTTTCTAAAATGTACTTCCAGTTTCTAGCCGAAAAAGTATAATGTAAAACAGGCTTAATGTATGTGTGAAATAAAGCGTGTTTTTGATTTCACGTAGTACCTATTTACAGTAATAGGAACATGCATTCGCGTATTAATATAACACGTAGAAAGGTACCTAGTTTAAATATTTCCATTTAATTTCCAACTTATAAAGTTACACAATGAATATATTAGTTTTGATAAACTTTGGTACCACGCTGTGTAAACTTTACGTAGAAGCAGTTGCTTAATAGTTAAAATAAATTTGAATTTACTTTCTCGTGTTTATGTTGCAGAACACTTGAAATACCATCGTTTAAATATGAACTCTTAAGTTTGGTTTGCATCTAACTTTTAATAAAAATTATGCAGATGTAAGACTAGTTTCTTTTAAAATAATTTATTGAAGCATGCATAAGCATAATACTTATTGTTTATCAGAGACATTATTTATGAGTTTATGCCATTCTAGGACGACAAGTGCCTCTGGCCCGATGATTTATAAATAAGTAAGAAATACTGTGGTGTTAATACAATCTTTAAATTAAATATGAGAAGTACGATATAATGCGTAATACATAATTTTCAAAATATCAACACAAAACAAATCATAATTACACGGGTTATAGCTACTTATATTCCTTAGCGCTCCAGTACACAGGCAGCGCCCAGATTTGTCGAAAAAATTGGAGTAAAAGTTATTCATCTATTTACGATTTTGCGGAGCTAAAGTAAATTATCATTTTCAAATTTCAAAGAAATAGTTTAACTCGACCCGAACGTGACTATAAAAACAAATTCGTGAGCGTGAGTGATCGTGAGTCAAACGTAAAATGACGTGCGTGATTGAGAGTGATTCTGTTTTCAATGCCGTTATTCACGTGTCCAGCTCTAGTTGGGTTACTGTAAACTTTGATATTGGCTATATACATCATATTAAATCATACAATATTTATATTTAATATTATGTAAATTCAACATTACACCAATATTTATTTTATTTATTATAAAATATATAGTATTCAAAACTTTACCCAAATAAAATAATTCAATTATATAATATCATATTCAGCCAACATGCATTAGTTGTATAATATTTATGTCATAGGTACTACATTTCGTAATTCGTACTTCCAAAGAATGTATCTTAAAACAATATGATGTTAAAAAAATAAAAACGTTCATTGCATTTTGTAGGTGGTCTTTTCCAGCTATATATTTTTAGAATTACGAGGTTAGAACAATTTTTGTCTTAATCTATGCATCGAAGTCGTGTACCAATTAATTCCACAATTCTCTATCTCTCCATCGCAATCCAACGCACGCAATAATCTTTATACAGTAGTTTAAAAGCTCGCAAGCTCCAAATATAATCCCAAAGCTCCCCTTAATGTGCCGAAGTGTGCGAACCAGGTACATAACTGCCAAAACAATCATTATCTTCCAGTGCGAATCACGCGCTCTGCGACACATCTCAGCAAATCGCAGCGGCCGAGAACGAGCCGGGGTCGTTTATGGCCACGCAATCTCTGGACTAGACGCCGAATGCGACTATAAAATCATAAACCCATTACTTTTAACAGCGGCAGGAGAGCCGCGTGCGCGAAAGCATCTTTTGGCATTGTCGTTCACCTCAGAGTTTAAGTTACGAATGTGTTTACGTTCTGGAGACAGAGAAATGACCGCTTCCAGAGATAAATTTTCAGAGTTTTTGCGATGATGGGGCTGATGATCCTAATAATATTTTTGACTGGGCAACAAACTTCTAACTGGGGTGAGAACGTAAAAGATGCGTGTTGTCGTATAAATACGTGTCCGTAAACATTGGTGTATGATTATTCCACAAAAGTCATTTTTGACCAATTAGAATATTTGTTCGAAGAAGACAGTTACTCATTGTTGATATTGAAAATTTTGACATTTAAACTGTATTATTTTATCATTCGTCAAATAAATAAATCAAATATAATTCGGGCTATAAATTATTTTGGTAAAATTACTTATAATAACTCGTGTCAAAATTTACTCTTATATCAGTGCAGATTTTACCAATAAATTGATGGATCTTATTATATTACTACTATGTTTTTTTCATTTTCATTTGCACACTTTACTGTGTTTTGATTGGTCAAAAGTGGATTTAGCGGATATTGAAAATTATTACGAATGGATTTAGTGGCATTTGCAATGTAAGCCACTTTTCAAAGTAGATTTTTGCATGGATATAATGGATTTTGTTGCTACTTCAATTTATAAAACGATAGAGAATAAATTTTTGTACGAACATTTTAATATATTTATCTAAATTTTCACCAAAACTGGATTTCGTGAATTTTGATTCTAGAGGATTCATCTTACAAATTTTTTAAATTTTGCAATAATTATTAGCTAGGTTTTGAGGTTTGAGGATTCATTTATCTCAAAATCTAAGCATGGTAGGTACTGCAGTTTGCAGTATTAATATTAATAATAATAATTTATTAAAGCTTAAATACATACAAAACTGTGTAGCCAAGAACTTAATTAATTAGAAAATAGTAGTTGTTCGAACACTTCTTCATACTTATAATAATCCTGCACAAATTGCTTTTATAATAATCATATTCCAGATTTACGTCATAATTATATAGCGCTTATATAGATATTATGTAGTTTTATAATTGATTTTAATTTGGATTGTTTTCACACACAAGACAATTACAACAATTTCTAAACGTCCTCGTTCCTCAGTGGGATTCGAACTTGCGATCTCATTGCTGACAGCTTCAGCGTCTTAGTCCGCGCGACCATCCTGGCTTGTTGATTTATGACGAATGATAGTTATAGCAATAATACCAGTATTTTTAATTACGTACGGGATTTACAAAGCTATGTTAAGTATATTGTGTATATTTTGTACTACCTACTGGAATAAAAATATTTACCTTAAAATTATATTGGACGTATAAAAAAATACAATTATTTAGGTGAAAGACTACATATTTCTTTACAAACCAAACAAATTATTTGAAAAAAATAAATTATGTTTCCTTACAAATATATATTTTCCATTATTGAAAGATTATATTTATTTGAGATAAAAAAATCGGACGTGGCCATCACACAACCTTCCGCCATATCTACACTTTAAACAGAAATGTAGGTATACGTACAAACCGGTGCCCATTTAAAATATACAAATAAAAATATAAAATATTCAAACACAGAAATTAGTATCACCTGAATCAAAAGATTCATTAACACGAAAACTCTTCTGTGTTGAAGCCATCCTCCGTTCAATTACTACATTTAATATCTCACTTATGACTTATATGGCGCTAGTATGTCAACTTGTCACCCGTCTCACCTGTCAATATTTTTTACGCAGAAACAAAAGTCAACCGAACATGGATTACAAGATTTCAACGTTTTATCTGATAAATTTATTTTTTAAATTTTACTGCAGTTCTTTAATGCTACCAGATAAAGACAATTTTTTTATAACGTGAATTGCAAATAACTTTGCTTACTCTTATTACAAATAAATACTATATTTATCCAAATTTATATAAATTTTTGACAATTTTCTTTTTCAATCTTCAAAAAATATCACTTCCGGTGAAGATATTTGTACAAAAATCTAATGAGCTCTTCCTATTCGTATACAATTGCAAAATGCCAAATATCAAAATTTTTGGGTAATTCGTATTTGAGTTATGCGACATCCGGCATCGGCCCGGACCACACACATACACACACACGCACACACACACACACATACATACATACATACAGACATCATCGAGAAACTATCAAAAATGAGTTGTAAGGACCCTAATTCGTGCTCATCCACTTAAAACTCACAACCCGATTTTTTGCATGATTCCAATACCTTCCTTTACAGGTAAGCGGAAGGTAAAAATTACTACCGACTTTGTGCGCATGAACTTCTCTGGTATAATCTACTCCTACTCTAAGATAATAATAGATAGTTGTTCGAAAAGTATCGTGAAAACACTAGAGATGTTTTATTTTGGAAAAGTGTAAATTTTTTATCAACTCACGATTCTAGCTTTTAATCTAGAGCTTATGGCCATTCCAGCCGCATAGTTGCTTACAAATATAAGAACAGAATTTTATTTAAATAAATAAACTGACACTGGTAACAAATGTTGCATGCGTACAGATGACATAAAGTAATCTAAAAATATATAATAGATCAATAAAATTCTTTTATAAATGGAATATAATATTCAAGTAGAATACATACAATGTAACTATTTTCCAATAATATATTTAATTATATAAAGAGTATATTATTTGTGTTATATAATTGAGATATATTTTGACATAGATAATATATTCCATTAATAATATCGTAGAGATATTCCACAGTGAGAAATATTATGTATAGTCTACATAAAAATGCTATATTATATTGAAATTTCTTTGTGATATCTTAACTATATAATTTCTACAAGTGTGTTTGCTGGGCATCATCTCTGTCGCTTGTAAATTACATCTTATTGTTTATTTATGTAGTCCAAGGAAGATACTCGTGTTTACCTAAGTACCACTAATAATCGAAGCAGTTATGCATAGCTTTAATTAATTGTTAACAGTTCCATTTCGGCACCGCTATAGCTTCCTCACACCACCGTCTTACATCGATGATTAATGGCGGTGAAAACTTGAATAAGCGAAACAAAACAAAATAAGACGATGGCTAAGTTATTGAAGTAAACAGTTTTATAATTAGCCTCAGATTAATTACCACATCATCGAATTAATATGTACCGTTAATGAATGATCGATGGTTCATCCCCTGCTGCCTTGATTTATAATCGCTATGTAAATATCTCGACAAAGAAGTAGCAGAAATAAACATTAACGAAGAAAAGAGTTTAAAAATAAACTTCTACCCTTTTATCGTTTAGAATTTATAACAAGGGGAGGACCATTATTTGCATTTTCGGTGGACGAAAAACTACGGTACAAACAACATCGGATTTTTAAAATAATTAAGAATATCCTCACTGACCGAAAAAGTACGAAATGATAAATTCTTCACTCTTAAAATTTAAGTATAATGTAAATAATAGGTAATTTAAATAAACTATATTTATGTAAAGAATGAATTTTATTTTCGACTATTTAAGTAATGTAATACGGAGTTACACATTAGTAATTTTTTTTAACTACAGACCTTCTCTAACTGTTAATATTACGATTATGGTATTTGCCATTTTCTGTTCTATCGTTGGTATAGCATTGCGAAACATAATATTCTTGTTAAGTACTGTGGACTGTGTATATAAATACAAAAAATAAAATATTTTTCAGCTGTCATTTCAAATTCATCCCATATACTGAATCAATCATTTCATAAAGTCGTTGAAAAAGTATAGTTTGCAATTTGATGATGAAGTAATGCACTTATTCAAATAATCTTTAATTCTCACGTCATTTAAGTAATTATCAGTGATAATAATATTTAATTTGTCTATCTCAGCCTGTTACTTTTTTTTTTATTTGGAACATGGATCATATTTCTTTTAGAAACATGCCTTTCACATGAAATCATACCTACATAATCTAAAATTGAAATTGCTGTCGATAATTTGAATTTTTCGTTAAGTACCTACATCAAATTATATGTCAAGATTATATGTTTTTAAATAGAGGCAGAAAAAAGTCCACCAGCTTTAGACTCTAGCTTAAAAGGCGCTACACTTGTCACGGTAATAGCATCAGAATTTCGTCAATTCTGACTATATTATAAAATAAAAATAAAAATCTGAAATTTAACTTGATAATGACAAATAATTATATTTAATCGAAAAATTCACACAGTACATTGTACAGTTGAGATTGACATCCGCAATTTAGTCTGTGAAGTAAAATATTTGTGTACGATACATTTCGCGGCCGCGTTGCTATTAGTAACGGCTGCGAAGTAATATTATTGAGTTGTACATGTGCTTGCCAATGTCAGATATTTTTGACAGTTATTGTGTGTGTAACTCGTCTGCGAAATATGTTTAATGATTTTCTAAAATTAGGTTGAGCATTCTCAAACGATGACTGAAATTATTAACAATAATTTAAGCCCAGTATAAGCAACTAAACCGGTTTCTGCACTAAGAATTAATTGTTGTAAACGTGTATGAAATATATCACACTTCATTCATCATTATTAAATAAAACTTCCTCTACAATGGCCATCTCTGACATCGGCGTCTCCGCCTGCAATAAATCCCTCTGGTCCAGGTCCAGCTCGTACCTCATCGCATTGATTAATGCGTGAGGATGGAATCGTCGAACGGCTGACGGTGACGTTTACACTGCCGCTTTAACTACAACTTTCCAACTCGCAACTTCTACTCGTGCATAACCTTTGCTCTGCGTCTGCCTCTGAATGTTGATTTAACAAAAACAAGCGAGATACAAAAATTCAAACTTCGATTCCGCATACATATTTATGAAGCGGTGGAGTTTGAAAGGACGATGCCCGATGAGGATTCGTTCCAGTGGAATCGTCCGCAGAGAGTTTTCAGTGCGAGTAGGATCATTAGGCAGCTACCAAAAAGATGAGTCAATGTAGAAAATATGAATATTTATTAATAATAATAATAATTTGCTACCAACAGCTACGTAAAGGCAAATGGCAATAAACTGTTCAGAAAATTTTCATTTTTCAGCAGTTTACAAAAAACAATAGTTTTACATGCTCTTGACAGTTTTAAAATATCATGACATACTTATTACAAAAAATATATTATGTACTTCCTTTAGATTACTAGTGGGTTTATATTTTCAATTAATTAAGACAAATATTTTTGTGCTTAAAATCATCATCACAGGTACTAAATTTCTTCTGTTGAATTCAAAACGACGTTTGGGTTCAGTAGGGTCGAAATCGTGAAGATTCATCAAAATCTGGAACTGTCAAAAATCACTATTACAATACTTCTTCCTATTACTTACATGGTCGGGGAAGTAAAAAGCATATCTAAGTACCTACTGAAATAATAGCACGGCACAAACTTACATTTCGGTCCGAAACGAATTTGTCTGTGCGCAGTTTTTCGTACTGATATTTCCATACCGATTATACACTTGACTGTAAAATCAAGCCAAAGAAGGATGAACCGAGGATCATCCATTACCAAAAGGATTTATCGTTGATGCTTACAGATTTAATATTATGCGGGATTCGATCTTCATTGCATTTTGCTTACAGAAAAAGGTTTTGGTATTTGATATATTTTTTTCCTACTATTTACCACTATAAAAAGTCTATGTACCTATATTACTGCAAAATTGTAATGCGTTACAAAACTTAAATGTAAAGTAAATTCAAGTCACATAATAAAAGTTTGCACGGTCGTTCCATGTGCGCAAAAAACTTCATACGATGGAAAAAAGTCATTATAAGGTCTCAAATAGTTTTACACAACTTTGTAGCTTGCTTCAAAAGTTTAATGAAATTTAAAATTTTTCAATGTGACACGGAAGTAATTTCTTTACATACATCAACATCAAGATTGTAAATTTAAGGAGTTACACTTTACACAATCTATATTTTGTACGCGTTCATACAAAATTGTTGTATATCAATAATTTACATTAATTTTATGTTATACTTGCACATTTATTAGTTTAAATATATTGACGTATAATAAACATCTTCACATACACAAAAATATACTGAATGGAAAATTTATTCAATTTATTGATTAAACGTTAGACTACTTTTAATTAACAATTCCGTTGTATTAAATTATTATACGATAATATGGTACCTGTAAACCATTATTTTCAAAATACAATTGTTCACTTGAATAACCTACAACCGCAGCTGAACTGATGGTTATGAACTGGTCGGAGCGGTCATAGCATTAATACAAATTTAAAGTTTTTTTGGTAAAATGTTTATGTAAATTTTTGTATTCCTTCAGTTTTAGTAAAATTTTGATTGTTTTTAGAGTTTCTCACATTTTGGTTCAAAACTGGACGACTGTTAAATAAAATAACTGAGCTTAAACTGAAACTGCTTTTTTGAAAATTGGTTCATTTCAAGAAGAAATATGAAAACCGGAACGAAACCGAACCCTATAAAGCACAGTAATCTGCAAACCAAACCTGGACCGTTATTCAGTGCGATGCTATACTCCATTCTTTAAAATAAAGTTTTTTGTGAGATGTCTACTCTTTAGCCAACATTTTTTCAAAGATATTATATTTTTAAAGATGATTAATGATTTGTCCTATTACAAATTCCATTTAATTATTTTACAGACGTTCTTCAATGACCAATGTTCACTATTACTTATGTTAAAGCCTTATTTAAAATAATTTTGTGAATTGGAATAAATGTACTTGTAGATTTAATCTTTAACTAAAATATATTGTCCGTGCAGTCAGAGTTGGCTTGAGCAGAAAGGGAGATAAAGAATGTAACTGAGTCAAAGTTCGCCAACTTATTACTTGCCTGAATGCAACTCAGTCAAGAGAAAAACTGAGCTGGACGACTTCTTTACTATTTCAAGGTAGCGAAACGGTTTCTGCCAAAAAATTGCTGATAATCTATGTCCGCTCGATTAATATTGATTACCAATTTAAAATTTCTAAGCTCGGCCATCTCTTATTTCGCGTACTGTAGCTATGTTGCATTATAAATTAAGTTAAACAAACAAGTTCAATTGGGCATAAATAAGACACAACATGCTGCTCATGAAAAATGGAAGGTAAACAATTTTTCCAATAAAATATACAGACGTGTTTCACTGTCCATAGCAATCTGTAACTTAAAGGCTATTTGAACACCAATTTTACGTCGTGAATTATAAACAAATAGTATAAAAATGCGTTTAAAGTTTTTATTCTTCCTAGATTTATTTACGATGAAGTAATAAATAACGTGCAATGAAAACGAATTCCAATCTTCAGAGAAGCGTCCGAGGGTCGTTTATTTTGTCTATATCTGTATTTCACTGCGCATTGACAGGTCAAGAATCAATTAATAAGTGATTCATGTCTCGTGCAATTTCATTTAAGAGGTCGTGCATTGTGGTGCACCGGCTGAGAGCGAATACGAATAGTGGAATGCTATTCCTTGGACGTTGGAGAGCAGTCCTCGGGGCTGAAGATGGCGAGTGTCCGTTCCGATAACGCCACATCGAACAGCACGACTCACTGCACTGCACAGGATGAGAAAGGGTTCGCTGCTGCGGAATGGCCAAACGCACACGATGGAAGAGCAATTATATTATAATATCGTCATTTGCCCAAATATAGATTATATAAGATGTATCATAACTTCGACTAGGTGCCTACATACGTTAAGGATATATACAATTTGATATGGTGGTGATTATCAATCGAAAAAAATTCTTCAGAAATTCAAAAAGTTCGGGCAGTTTACTTTAGCCGTATTCATAGCCTGAAATTTGGTGAAATTTGACGAAATTTGTGAAGTCTGTCATATGGCAATGTGTTCATCACATCACTGAAATTTGGTGTTGTGAATATTGCCATATTATACAGACTTCACAAATTTCGTCAAATAACACCAAATTTCAGGTTGTGAATACGGTTTTACTCAGTACATTTTGAGTCCTGATTATGCATAGCATATTTTATATTATTGAGCGGATTGCTATTTTTGAAATATATTTTCACGTTTCATGAACAAATAAAATGTATGCATCTCTCTGCATAGTTTTCTTGCAAATTATACTTTCTTGTGACAACAAAAATAAGGAATAAGGAATCTGTCATTCCTGTCATTATAGTTATATATCAGTTCGAGTTGTCGAGATGTCAACATTTGGAGAAAAGTGTATATTTTGCAAATACAACATTCGTTGTGTATGTAGTAGAATGTTTTTTGTGAAATAATGAATGCCAGATTCCTTATTCTCCGGACATCTTGGCGTTGATCGCAGCACCTCTACAGTTCGAATTTTTCCCTATAGATTCACGTAAAATAAAATTTTGCATTGGTGGTGCAGGTACAATTACCAAATTCCGGAAGATCAAAAAAGAGTTTTGTTATTACAAATTACAATAACAGAATATTTTTTTGAAACATGGGAATAAATGGATTACGGATATCTCCATTATTTTTTATTTTTCTAGGAGAGAGCTCAATTGAATTTGAATTATAATCTTTTTACATATTTCACAAAAATTTATAAGCCAATGTCCAATTATATGTACGAGTGTATAAGAGACTATTGCTATTGTATTTGAACGTGAAACATGGGATTTTTCATAATCCATGATGACGAATTTACAGATTGTATTGCAGGTAGAGGTGGGCACGGGTGAGCGTGAGCGATTTTGAAAATTTGGATCGTGAACGGGCGTGAGCGTGAGTGACACGTAATGTATTGTGCGTGATGGGGCGTGAGTAAATATCACAAGTCACAACATAACACACAATTTGAAAAATATCAACAGCCAGCGCACAGATTGGTCGAATAAATTGAAGCAAAAGTTGTTCATCAATTATTTACGATTTTGCGGAGCTAAAGTAAATTATCATTATACCTCCAATTTTATTAAATAATTTTACGTGATCCGAACGTGACCCGTCGTGCGTGATCAGGCGTGATAATAAAACAAATTCGTGAGCGTGAGTGATCGTGAGTCAAACGTAATATTACATGCGTGATTCCGTTTTCAATTTCCTGAGCGTGCGTGATCTTGCACAAAAAGTTACTCACGCGCCCAGCTCTAATTGCAGCAGTGTGACACTAATTAATAAAGTCAAATAAATTATTTACCTATTTGGGTTTAGTTTTGTATGTTTTTATTTATTTATACGTTTCGAGAATCTTGCTTCCCTTGCTGTTTTTTGTAAACACGTTCACTTTATTACCTGACGAAAACGCAAAGTTTCTCAAAACGTTGTACTTATATACTCGTATACCTAAACAAACAAACAGAACTATACCCAATCAAATAATTTATTTATTATTATGAGTTCTGAAAACTTCTATCAATCTAAATCTATAATATCAAAAATTGCTTTCAAATTTGTGACCATGGGCATAATAAATCCCACGTTTCACATTAAATTCGCGGTACATTCCAGAATGCTATGACCAAACTGTACTAACTGGAAACCCCTGTTTCGGTTGTACAGCAATGCCAACTGTCGGAAGTCCCAACCAGGAAGTCCCTAGCTCGAGTACACGGCAAGTTAACTCGGTATTCACAAGGCGTTCGTCGCGCCATTCATTTGTACATATTAAAATGACGTAGAGAGATGATGTCGCAATAATCACCAGACGTAATTTCCTAAGTGGTTTCGAGTAATTATACTACAAACGGCTAGGGAAGGCAACTATCGCCTTCCACTGAGAAATCGCTGTTCGCGCATGCGTGCGTCTCCTGGGAGAGCCTGGTCTCCGGAAACGAAACTTATCAAGCGGAAGGTGTAGTGCGAAGGACGTACTAGAAATTATTTTTCGAGGGAGTTTTTTCAACACGTAATTATTGGCGAGCTCTTGTTTAAAATTAGTGAGTCTATTGGGCCTAATTTAAATAAATTTAGTATTAAGGATTGTTAGCTACATCGGTACTAATTTGAATTCTGGGCAGTTATTTCTAGATTCATTAATTTTAGTATAAACTTCTTTAGGTTTTTGTTCATGTACGAGGGTGTATTCAAAGAAGCAATCAAAATTTTTAAGTAAATTTGCGAGCCTGCAACTTCTCTGAATCTTTAAAAAATATATATTTTTCTTGCTCTGCAAACCAACTTTCCACTGCTTCTATTATCTCTTAGTTCGAAGAAAATTTACGGCCTTTAACTAGTTTTCAGTTTTGGAAAAGATAATGGATGAGATGTTAGGCGGAGTAGATCGATTATGGGTAAATGTTGACAGTTTGTAAAGATTCGTGTTAAGATGTATGAGTTTTTATTTTAAGGGGAACGTGTCAACTCTAATTTAGGGAAATGGAGTGATTTTATGTATGTATGTATTTTAAGCCAATCGAAATTCTTCATTTGATTGAATAAGAGTGCTTACCTATAATAGATAAAATTTAATAAAACCACAGTTTGGTAATGATAATAACCATGTATATTTTTTGGTGATATTGAAAATTTTTACACTTAAACTGTATTATGTTCTGTTCACATTAGGATTCTTTGATCCTTTAATGCTTCCGAATCCTGGAAGAAAAAGGTATTCGTGGTTGTGAAGCTATAAATAAATAAGACATTCTTCTTCTCCTGCCGCTATTTGACAGCAATTCTCATCAGGATGAAGTGTAGCCTTTCTGTTTACCTTTTAGAGAGAAAGAAAATACGGGCCGGCTCGGAGCATTCTATGACGATAAGCAACGATAACGATGGTAACGCACGAGCCCTGTAGTGATCTTTCTCTCACAAAGGGTAAACAGAAATGTCGCGAATCTACAGAAATGTCGGGCATCTACAGAAATGTCGCGAATCTACAGTAATGCGAAGATATGGAGTGTCCACTCCTGTGTTTATATTATATTTTGTGGTTTTGATCAATAGAACATCAGTATTCATGAATATACAAAAATTCAATGATTCACGTTAAAATAAATTCACGGTATAATTAGGATAAACAATTTTCAAATTGAATAAATTTTATATGAAACATATCCGAGGGGGTTTGAACCCCACAACGTCCCCTTGGAGACGTCCTTGCTAAGCAACTCGTAGTGTAAGTCTAACGTGCTCCTTGCATTATTATGTCATTGAGTCATACTCATTGTGCCCTACGTATCTCGGAAGAACAATGTGCGTTTGTAAATGGAATAATGTTTTAATGAACAGGGATTTAGCTTAAGAATCCTGGGCTGAATTTTGCTTCCTGCATACTAACGAAGGTTCATTCACCAACGAGTATTCAGGGATGTATTTCAATACGTTTCGAACTTGAATGCACACTTGAATTAATTAAATACATAAATACTGCCACTTGGTTTGTTTAACTTATTTCGGGAATTATTTCATTAAAAAGCGTTTTTGTACAATCGTATTTAATTGAGAAGTATTTATAATTTTAATATATTTTCCAAGATTTTATGTAAGATGGAATTTATAATGGACACCGCATTATTTGCACACAAAGTATAGTATTAAACTCAAGTTTTACAAAGCAATTAATTAATAATTAATTATAAATAACAATGATCTTTCTTTCTCGAGATCAATAATTCTCTTCGTTATTGTGTAATATAGTACCTTTTAATCCAACTTGAGTGTAGCAACAATACATATTATTTATTTAATTATAAGTCATCGGTGAAGATATTTGAGATATGCGGAGTTACCAGCCGTTAATTCACGAGTGGGTATTCATTGTTGTTAGTACTAGGTAGATTTTTGTGCAGCTAAACTGGAATGTGAACAATTGCACTCAGTTATCCACTGAAATAAATTAATTTTCCCTGTTTTATTCTTGAATGAATCTAAAAATCAGCCCAAATCATTAGTATTGCGGGTGCTTGTGTTAATGGAGTGTACACAACAGCGGAGATTTTTGTGCAGTTATACTGAATACCTACGCGATGCGAACAATCATGTAACGCACTTAGTTGCTAACTAGTCCGAATAATTTAATTTTGCATGTTTTATACTTGAATGAATCTGAAATAACAGTTCACATCATAAATTCGCACTTGATTACTCATACGATGGAAAGTACAACACAGGGGAGATTTTTGTACAGTTAAACTGGAATGTGTCTGATTTGAACCTGAGTTGTCATGTTTTGTACTTTGAATGAATCTGAAATAACAGCTCAGAAAATTAATACGCAATGGCACAAATGGTTGTTAGTGCAGAGTATAACACAAAAGATTTTTGTGCAGTTAAACTGAAATAAGTAATGCAGGGGCGGACTGAATTAAAATTATTACTGGGCTTTCAAGTAATCGAGCCCAATAATTGTACAGGCCCTGAGGAAATAGTGCCGCATGCGAATTTTTTTTGAATTTTATGCTATACGCCAACTATTTATACGGAGACTTATTATATTTTACAAGAATTTGTGCAAAACTTCGTCCGGTAGACCTTATGGCCAGTCCGTGCTTGTCTGACTGGATTCGAACCAGACTTGTCAGAACCGCGGTTATTACATTGTGGCTATTTCCCTCGTAAAATTTCAACCAATCAGATTACAGTATATGTTAATTTTCGAGCCAAAACAATAAAGTAAGTATGTGCACAAGTGCAGTGTACCCGCGAGTACCTATTTGCACCTATTTGCAGCTGTCAACACAAGAAACAAATCATCATGAAATTAGTTATTTATTGAAATTACAGTCTGTACAATGGCAAATAGAGGTATTTTTACTATCTACACTAATTTAAATATTTATCAAAAATTGAAAAATTACATCGGACAAAATGTCTGACGATTATGTGACATAAAATATTTTATAATTATTAAAAATATCGAATTTTCCTCGAGAAATATTCTACCAATATAGGTACATCTCATGCATGACACATTCGTGGTGTCGAAAAAATATTCAGATATTTGTCATGGCACTTGTGATATAACTATTGAATATTAGTGACTGAGCAGAGAGAGTTTTGAACATAGATTGAAAGTTACAATCGTATTAAATTGAGAAATGTCTGTTTTAAATATATTTTGAAACGTTTGATGGTATCAATAATCGGGAGATCGTGCTGCGTATTCATCCAATTTCGCAGACATCGACCTTTGAGTCCGGGTTTAGGGCAGCGACGTGTTGCCTGCTGAATTCTTCTCCAGCCCGGAGCGCCACAGGGACTTTGCACGCACCGGATCATGATACTTTCCAGGGACCAGACACCGACGGCGGAGCAAATTTTAAATTTTGTGCACAGGACATAAATTTTGAAATGAAAATTGTTCAAAAAGATGTACAGGTATACGGAACTTAAAGGCAACAATATAATAAAATAACGGTGTTAATTTGTACTTTAATTTTCAAATGAATAGTAAAAAAATTTACATGAATATGTTACCGTTTAAACCCGAAATCATTCAAAACCATTTTAAACTAGTTAAAACTCGAAGATACCACGGGTATGGTGGAAACTAGTTTTGACTAGTCAATACTTTAAGTTGCTAAACGATTTTGTTAAAACCCGAATAATTTTTGTTTTCAAAGAGAATTACTTTACAAAAATGACACAAAATGTTTATAATACATTTCCTAAAGAGGTTTAAATGTATGTATTTATTATTTGTTGTAAATTCAGCTTTATACTAACAAACAATATTAGGTAACAGGCAATTAATAAGAACTTATTCTTACAAGTATATTTTCACTTGTAATATCCCAAGTGCATGAATTTTTTTTCGGGTGAGTCGAAGACGAATGAAATTGTGTTGCAGCAATGCACGACAATAAATTTTCTGGATATGAATCTATGTCGGAGGGTATTCAGAAAGAAAATCGCATTATTACTTACTTTAAAAAAATGACGTTTATAAATATCTACAGAAATATTTCCGGAAATATTGCTACTAGACAATATTTCCTGGAACAAAATCGATTTTCAGTTAAAACGTAGATTGATGTAAAAAAACAAAAATTATTCGGGTTCTCACAAAAGCGTTTAGCAACTTCGAGTTTTTACTAGTTTTGATTGATTTCGGGTTTTAACGGTAAAAAATTAAGGCAAATCTTTACCAATCTTCAAGTATTACTTTCGGTTTATTAATATTGTATTAAATATTAATTACGCTTATTAATCACCGAAATATAAAATTTGATTGTTATAATGATAGGTGAGATAATGCAGTATGTAGTGTTCTTGCTACAAAATACAGACAGGTCCTGGTTTCGAATCAGGATCAGGTGTAAGTTTCACGGCATGACTTGGATTCGTATCTACTCTCGTAACCATTTCACGCTAGTTGTTATAACAAGTTCTTGCAGCAGAGGGAATCTTGCCCATTGACAGGAGTTAATAAAAGCGAAAATAAATAAATAAATATGTTTTAGGCTACGTTTCGACTTCTTAACATAAACACTGTTTTATTTTTAAGAAATAACCTTACCCTCAAGATGTTTGACATACGTAAATGCTGCTGATCGTTTTCATCTACTGTTTTAAACATTGTCATAGTTTTTGTCGAAGGTGGAAATGATCAGCCACATTTATATTTGTCAAACATCTTAAGGTTATGTCTTAAAACTAAAACAGTATTTATGTTAAGAAGTGGAAACGTCCCTTCATTGTATTTTAGTTGTCGTCGAAGAAAAATACTTCTCATTACAATAACTTCCATAATATAAAACGACAGATAACCGAGATTGCCGAAGAGAGCAAAATATCTCTCCGTTCGGATCTTATCCAGAAAGGTTTTGTGTTGCGAATTAACGTCAAATCAGAAACATCCAGAACCGATTGAGTACGAAACAACCACATCTAAACGTAGAGCGTCGTTCTCGCGTCAGTCGCCGACTCCGGGGTAATTAAGGAGACGAAAAACGAGGGAAGCTACGCGTCGCCCTTCACAAACAAAAAACTAACGGACCGTGCCTTTTTATTTTCTATGAAAAATGAGCGAACAGACACGGGGCGTTGCCGAGATGATCCGGACTTCACTGGAAAGTATCATTGGCGGCTGCTTCAATACCTTTTCACGAAGCGTTTTAGGTGCATTTTTCCTTTGGTGTCACACATCTCCATCTTAATTTCAAATCAAACTTAGAACATGACTAAATCATTCAATGAGTCAGCTCAACGGTTCAGTTGCAAGTGGTTCAAAATACGATTTCAGCAAGAGACCCAGTGGTTGGGTTGCACTACTACAGACATTCACCATTGTGAAGTTAATTCTGTTGTATGGTTCCCAACAAAAATTTAAATATATTCGTTATGATAAAGTTTATTACTCTGGAAAATTTAACATGGCAATAATTATTGTTTATTCAAATGACTATTTCCCACATAGGTATTAAATAAACCAAACCAATCATTTGCTTCAATTTTTTAAATTCTGTCTAATGAGATGACGACCATAGTATAACGGCAAAATATGTAAAAATGGTCTAGTGATTGTTCAAATGAAAATTTTCTCGTTACATTCCTATGATTACCATGTATGACAATTTTTTGATATTGTATTGCTTTCAATATATTTTAAATGAAATAGTTAAAAGTGTCAAATAAATCTCTTTGTGACAATTTTTTAAGCAGAAATATAAAAAATATCAAATATAACACCAAAAAATACAGTTGCAGCAGTGTAAAATTTTGCTTACTCCGGCATTAAAAAACATTTAAGAATAAAAATATTGGGACACTCCAGCATAAGTTCGATTATTTCATATTTTGTCTGTTTATTTGGGAAATAGTCTAATATCGTAAAATATATCTCGGTCCCATTATTTTGTAGGTAAAATTATTTCTTAAGATTGTTACTTATAAATAACATTCCTCGACAAATTGAACTTTGTTTCGAAATGTTACCAAGTTTTGAAATAAATTTTTCCTGCAAAATAATGGTCCCTTTATATATTACTATTGATAAGTAGTTGAAAGAATCGTATCCAATACTTGATATTAGTTAAAAGGATCTTCGGATGATGGATAATAAAAAAGGATAAATAAATTACTCCTTGATGCAGACGTTTCGGTTGTCGTTACACTGCAGAAGGAAGATGTGCTGCATTTGGTTTTTTAAATTTTTGTAATAATTTACCACAAGTTGTTCTATTTTGGTATCATTTCTGAGCATTGAAGATGGTTAAATAATAACGAAACGTCTGCATCTAGGAATAGTTTATTTATCCTTTTCCGACGATCCTTTTAACCTACTATTGATAAGTTCACTAACCTACAACTTTTATTTTCGTGAGTATTTACCATCAATGAAAGTAATTGCTGTTGATGCTCAACAAAAATAAAAAGTTCTCGTAGATAAAGTATATTATCCCCCTTGAATTTAACATGACAATTACGTCATCATTAAATATTGTATCTACTATTGCGAGTGTTAGTAAAAGTAAAAACAGAACGGTTGATGATGTTGCGGGTAAGCTTCCATAAGTCGCGTTAATAATAAAACTGTACAGTATTGGAATGGAAGGGTAGAATTTCGATAGCTACCTGATGGCGCAGCCGAGGGGTTGGTGACAGACACACCCCAACGATGTTTGTCACGAAATGAACTTGTTTACACGACTTCGCAATTTAATTCTGGATCGGAGCCCCGCGACCTCTGCTCCGCGGGTCCACGGATCTCGTTTACGCTGATGGTGGGCCACGCACGCGCCGCCGAATTTCCGCTCTTCATTAAGTTAGTGCATTGTTTTGCCGCGCAGGAAAAACTTCCTCTAGTACTGGGGATTAAGAAAGTTGGAAAAGTTTGTATTGTGGATTAACGCGCTGGATAGTTATTTATACTTATTCGAGGAGCAGCAATTAAGTTGGTTGATCGATAACGCGAGGCGCATTTATAAATGTTTCAGACTCTAATTACCGCTTAACGGAAATGAAATTATGCATATTATTTCCTTTGGGCACGGAGGAACATCTGGTTTGTTTCCGGCTGCTGCTGGTTTATCGATGGTCGTCTCGTCCCCTCGAATGGAAAACGTCGTGATTTAAAGCCGGCCCATTCATTCCTTTCGCGTTCGCTTTCCCTTTTAACTAAATCTCCGTTGACAACAATTGAATATTTAACGGCCCATATATAGCCTCATAGAAAAGAAGAGTACAGAACGAACGCAGGCATCCTATAATAAATCATTTGCATTCGTGTGGGCTTCTGGCGACCTGGAGCCCCGAATTCCGGGACGCTACCCACACTGTCGTTAAATTCTTCCTTTCGTATTTATTTGAATGAAAAAAATCGTGCACATTCATCCGGGAATCAGGTGCAAGTTCTTTGGATTTAACGTTTACCTACACCCCTCTGATGCATGAAGTAAGTCAATTTGACCCAAGCTAACATTTAAATGTTAATGTAAGTATTATTTGTGAATTATTATGTATTATGCAATTATGACTATGTATGGGTTGTGATTCAAGAGATATCTCTATTTTATTGATTTTAACGTATTTAGTAAAAAAATGTTATATTATAAACTAGGACTTAAGTATGAAACGGGTCATTTTAACCTATAGTCCATGAGCCAATTACTTTTTTGGTACCACCTGGGGTGGCAAATGCTGACTATGATTTTTTTGTTCAGTTTTATGTGTAGACCAAGAATAAATGTGATAGCAATGTCTAAGTAGTAGCTTTATGGCACAAAATAACGATTTTTATAGTAAATAGTGATTTTTTATCATCAAATTATAAAAAGGTACCAATCAAGGTGGCACATGCTATCAATGTTTTTATTTTTCAGTTTTGTGTTCAGATCAAGAAAATATATGATAGCACGGACTATGGAGTAGCTTTTTGCAGAAAAAAACAATTTTAAAAAAAAGAAAGAAATTTTAGTATTTTTAAATTTTTGTGTGTTTAATCAACTCTAATTTCTAAACGGATAAAGATATCGACTTCCGGTTTGCAGCGTTGGATTCTTCAGTAAATTATGCGTAAGATACATTATATTAAATTTTTTGTTAGGCCTTTGATAACCCAAAATTTAATTATTATCTTCAAGTGATAATTGCAAAATTTAAGAATTTAAAATATTTTTTGTGTTTAATCAACTTTACTTTCTTAACGGAGAAAGATATCGACTTCCGGTTTGCGGCGTTGAATTCCTCAGTAAATTTTACGTAAGATACATTATATTAAATTTTTGTAAGGCCCTTGATAACTCAAAATTTAATTATTATCTTAAAGTGAAAATTTCAAAATTTAAGAATTTTAAATATTTTTTGTGTTTAATCAACTCTATTTTCTGAACGAATAACGATATCGACTTCCGGTCTACGGCGTTGGATTCTTTAGGAAATTTTACGTAAGATACATTATATTGATTTTTTTTGTAAGGCTCTTGAAAACCCAAAATTTAATTATTATCTTTAAGTAAAAATTGCCAAATTTAAGAATTTTCAATATTTTTTTGTGTTTAATCAACTCTACTTTCTGAACGGATAAAGATATCGACTTCCGGTTTGCAGAATTGGATTCCTTAGTAAATTTTACGTAAGACACATTATATTAAATTTTTTGTAAGGTCCTTGATAAGCCAAAATTTAATTGTTATCTTTAAGTGAAAATTGCAAAATTTAAGAATTTTAAATATTTTCTTGTGTTAAATCAAGTCTACTTTCTGAACGGGTAAAGATATCGACTTCCGGTTTGCGAATTTGGATTCCTTAGTAAATTTTACGTAGGATACATTATATTAAATTTTTTGTTAGGTCCTTGATAACCCAAAATTTAATTATTATCTTCAAGTGAAAATTGCAAAATTTTAGAATTTTAAATATTTTTTGTGTTTAATCATCTCTATTTTCTGAACGGAGAAAGATATCGACTTCCGGTTTGCAGCGTTAGATTCCTCAGTAAATTTTGCGTAAAATACATTATATTATATTTATTGTTAGGTCCGTGATAACCCAAAATCTAATTAGTATCTTCAAGTGAAAATTGTAAAATTTTAGAATTTTAAATATTTTTTGTGTTTAACCAACTCTACTTTCTGAACGGATAAAGATATCGACTTCCGGTTTGCAGCATTGGATTCCTTGGACATTTATATGTAAGATACATTGTACTATTTTTTTAAAGACCTTTAATAATCCGAAATTTAATTATTTTCTCCGAAAGAAAATTGTAAAATTCTAGAATTTGAAAAGTTTCTTTTGTTTAATTAACTTTTATTTTACTTTTGGGTTATTACGGCCCTAACAAAAAATTTAATATAATGTCTCTTACGCAAAATTTACAGAGGAATCCAACGCTAAGGAATCCAAATTCGCAAACCGGAAGTCGATATCTTTACCCGTTCAGAAAGTAGAGTTGATTAAACACAAAAAAATATTTAAAATTCTCAAATTTTGCAATTTTCACTTGAAGATAATTATTAAATTTTGGGTTATGAAGGACCTTATAAAAAATTTAATATAATGTATCTTACGTAAAATTTACTAAGGAATCCAAATCCGCAAACCGGAAGTCGATATCTTTACCCGTTCAGAAAGTAGAATTGATTAAACACAAGAAAATATTTAAAATTCTTAAATTTTGAAATTTTTACTTGAAGATAATATTTAAATTTTGGGTTATCAAGGGCCTTACAAAAAAAATCAAAAAAATGTATCTTACGTAAAATTTACTAAAGAATCCAACGCTGCAGACCGGAAGTCGATATCGTTATTCATTCAGAAAGTAGAGTTGATTAAACACAAAAAATATTTTAAATTATTAAATTTTGCAATTTTCACGTGATGATAATAATTAAATTTTGGAATAACAAGGGCCTAACAAAAAATTTAATATAATGTATCTTACGCAAAATTTACTGAGGAATCCAACGCTGCAAACCGGAAGTCGATATCTTTATCCGTTTATAAATTAGAGTTGATTAAACACACAAAAATTTAAAAATACTAAAATTTCTTTCTTTTTTTTAAATTGTTTTTTTCTGCAAAAAGCTACTTCATAGTCCGTGCTATCATATATTTTCTTGATCTAAACACAAAACTGAAAAATAAAAACATTGATAGCATGTGCCACCTTGATTGGTACCTTTTTATAATTTGATGATGAAAAATCACTATTTACTATAAAAATCGTTATTTTGTGCCATAAAGCTACTACTTAGACATTGCTATCACATTTATTCTTGGTCTACACATAAAACTGAACAAAAAAATCATAGTCAGCATTTGCCACCCCAGATGGTACCAATTTAGCTCATTTTCGGGTTTGGCTCATGGACTACTATGCTTATTTTAGGAGAATTAATACTATACAGTCGATGTCCACTGATACCTCTACAGATAATATTTGTAATCCTAGTCATATATATATATATATATATATATATATATACAGGGTGAGTCATCGAAATGCCCGTCGTCGATATCTACCTTGTCGTTAAAAATACAGCATAAATTTATTAACAGAATTTTTCGTCTACTCAAGGAGCATAACTTAAAATTATTTTCACATATACAGGGTGTTGCATAACGACTTGGCAATAATTGTTCGTTTTTTTTTAAATGAAACACCCTATATATTTTTATATATTTTGAATTGTATTTTATTTACCTATACGAAAATATAAGTTTCATTTTAGATTTCCGCGGCGTTGCCAAGTTATTCAATTTTTTCTCTTAAAAAAGCCGAATACACGTATTGTTTTATAAAGGCGTACTGAAGTTATTTTAATAGTAAAAATTATGAATTTTTTTTCTGTACAGCTGTAACTATACTCTTTGTTCTGACATAACTTTTTTTAAATGTTATTATACAGGGTGTTCAATACAGAGAATCAAATTTACTCAATTTCAAATGGCTATAACTCGCCATTTTCAAATGGAACAGCCTATATTTTATTATTCTGTTGTGTGTATTTTTGCATCTTCTTATGTTATAAAGAGTGTCCTATGCCTAAAAATATTAATTTAATTAATTTCGAAATTAATGTTTTTAGTCATACGACATCCTTTATAACCTAAGAAGATGCAAAAATACACACAACAGAACAATAAAATATAGGGTGTTCCATTTGAAAATGACGAGTTATAGCCATTTGAAATTGAGTAAATTTGATTCTCTGTATTGAACATCCTGTATAATAACATTTAAAAAAAGTTATGTCAGATCAAAGAGTATAGTTACAGCTGTACAGAAAAAAAAATTCATAATTTTTACTATTAAAATAACTTCAGTACGCCTTTATAAAACAATACGTGTATTCGGCTTTTTTAAGAGAAAAAATTGAATAACTTGGCAACGCCGCGGAAATCTAAAATGAAACTTATATTTTCGTATAGGTAAATAAAATACAATTCAAAATATATAAAAATATATAGGGTGTTTCATTTAAAAAAAGACGAACAATTATTGCCAAGTCGTTATGCAACACCCTGTATATGTGAAAATAATTTTAAGTTATGCTCCTTGAGTAGACGAAAAATTCTGTTAATAAATTTATGCTGTATTTTTAACGACAAGGAAGATATCGACGACGGGCATTTCGATGACTCACCCTGTATATATATATATATATATATATATATATATATATATATATATATATATATATATATATATATATATATATATATATATATATATATATATATATATATATATATATATATATATATATATGTATAAACATATTCAAATAGTCAGCCTTAATTGTCACAACGTTGCATCGTAGTTTCCACAACTATGATAGATGTCACAACCGCTAGCTATGGAAACATTTCCCAAGCAAATATAAGAATTTTTCTTGTGTTATAATAAATTAAATACATACCCAGTAGCCATTTTTTCACAGTATTATTGCTGTAATTATAATTCTGAATCAACGTTCATGAAATTATTATTATTTTTTCATTTTCACACCCAAAATAAATAATGGGTCACGATGACCCATACAAGTGCAAAATTTTTACTTCATGCATCAGAGAGATACTGTAACAGTAAGGTTCGCCAACTTTCAAGAAAACTTCCTGTAGTATCTATATATTTTACAAAGAGTGTGGCCATAGGCATTATATTGCAAACAAGTTGCAATGTTTTCATACTCTAAAAATTGTGGTATTAATTATTATTTAACTGAAACGATATATCTAAATAGTAGTTCATTATCTAACTTTTAAACTCTTGATGTATTCCCAAACATATTATTTTATTCAAATACAATTTTACTGAAGTCAGCCACTGTCCGTATAAAGACACTCCATTACATACTTCACTCTTCACTATTTTCTCAACAAAAAATAGCAAGCAAGTTCTGTTTATTCTTTTTTATCTTTGTTTAGACTTTGATGAGTATTTCGCTACAATATTTATTGTCCTAAACATTGCAAATCCAACAATGTAACTTTCAACAGACAGATCCATTTCTGACAGTTATAAGAAATGTTATGTCATCAAGTTACCAGATTACTGAAATGATTATGAACCACACACTTCGTCTCTAATCTCTCATTCGCATCACACATCTTACATAATACAGAAGAAGTAATCGATTACATACATTATAAACCAGCCCTTACACAACTTAAGGGGAGCCACTACCGGCATAAAAATGGTGAAAAGTACGTCTAGTTTTTTCCATAAAATTGAAGTAAACATTCACTTTTTCAGAAACACAAATACATGTTTGAATGTATAAAGGTTGTCTCCAAATGCGTCTAATGCCACATTTTTCATTTTTGTACTCTATTTTTTTATATTCATGGCTAAACATGTCCAATTTTAGCTATTTTGTGAGTTTTTTATACGTATTTTATCACATATTTAAACAAAAAAAATTAAAAAAGTGGCATTAGACGCACTTGAGGACAACCTTTAGCTATTTAAAAATATCTCATTTGTTTAAAAAATCCTAATATTGAAACCAGTTTTAAGGGAAAAACTGAATATCGTTTTTCACTATTTTGACGGTTTGTATTTAACCATTTGTAATTTAATTTTCTGCATTAAATAGTTCATAAAGAGTTGTATTTATTTATTTAAATTAATAATTTTATTCTTTGTTTATTCATGTGTAACAAGCCGCACAGTGAAATCCAGCATTTTGGTATCGACTCCGCTTAAGTGTGACAGCTTCTCATACTGTTAATCATCTAGAGATTTTTACCGTGTGCTGTTATTCACAGGTACTCATGGTTCGTCGTGAAGAGATCACAGAATTTAAATTTATCCATTCGGATAAAAAAGGAAAGATGAATCTGGCCTGCACGCAACCCACGTTTCCATCCGTAATTCGATTGTCCCCAGACCCACCGCCGGTCGCGAATGGATGTGTGATGTGTTATGTAACGTACTCATCATTTCTTCTTCACGTTTGTCAGTAATAGATTTCTCAGATGCAACTTTCTTCAGATTTATTCTCATATATTTGATTCGGATGCGTCGGCTGTAGACGACAGCTCAAGCTGCAACGTCAAGCTCGGAGATGAATATTCAGTTTCCTTCCTCAATTTGCAGGAAGATTAAATCACGTATCTCGACAGATGTATCACTTAATATTGCAGTATTAACTTATAATTATCTGAAATGTAAATATGACATATGCCACGAAAGCGTCTTTGAAACTAAAAGTCAACAGTGATATATATCTCGATGTGATTGAATATCGGAGGAGATGAATGTGTACAACCAGCATGACGTCGTGATAATTACGGCCGATGGATTAATTACCCGGGTGGAGTGGGGCGGTAACAACTGCACCTTCGTCCGTTTAGTGGCCAGCCCAGTAGGCCTTGCACCCTTTATCCCCTAATTATTTCATCAATTAAACATTGTTTGACCCTAGGCTAGCCCTTGGACGCTCGGTTGCACACATTCTCACCACATCTTGTGTGTCTGTCGATAATCCAAAAGCCAAACTTCGTCTTATGTTCAACATGGCAACATAGCCGTGATCCTCAATTCAGTAGCGTTATTAGAGGGTTATCACACGCGGGTCAGAATTCTAATTGGGCTCTTCACTAATAGGAATACGCATGCGCCGTATTACCGCGAGTTTTGAAATTTAGTACAGTGGTTTAAACTTTAGACTTTAATGCTTTATAAAGTTTTACTAAAAGAAAACGATATATACTTACCTGATACTTTGTTAACAATAAAGCTAGAATTTTTGAACAAATTACAAATAATGCAGCGATAGTTTGAATTATAATGGAATAAAATTATTATTATTATTCCAGATTTGAATATTCCTTTGAATATCCACTGAATTCTTGATATTAATTTTCATTTTTTGTGTATAAGTTTTCTTGCATGAAGTTTCGCTCGTTTTATGATTTTAGGTAAGAATTTTCTCTTAATTTTTCTATAGTTATAAACATATTCTATTGTTGTAGACGTTACCCAATAGTCGTAATAGAGTGGTAAGTGCACTCAAACCGACCCTCCTCCCCTCCTAAGTTACGCCACTGACTGGTTGGCAACAGGGGGAGCAGGACGCTGTAATACTGCTCCCCAGTTTGTGATTCTAATTTCAGCGCCAACTGTTTGCTCCAGGATATCGTTGATCTTGGTAGTTGTGTAGTGAAGTAGCTTAACTTGATCTAGTGCGACAAGTACGACACGAGTGCTGGTTTGAAATTCTATACGGATATTTGTACATGTCTAAGTTACTTGAACTGCATCAAATCTGCGAAATTCTTTTCTACTTCATTTTCTTCCTGTTGCGCTTACCGAATATCAAGTCTATTCTTATATTCACAATATCACAATATTGGTATCTGTACATCGTTCAAAGATCATGTGTCATTTTTTATTTCAAAGTACAAAATATTTTGCACAATGGGCTACTTACACGACTTTTTCATTAAAATTTTTTAAAGAAGAGATCAGAACTTGGGATACGTATTTTTATTTTGACAAAAATTTTATTAACAAGCTCAAAAAATAAAAATAAAAATTGAATATTTAGTAAGCTGGAACCAATGACTGGCCATAAGCCAAAGCAACGGCTCAACTAGTAAACGCCCTACTTGTGCGGGAAGCTAAAACGGCAGTCCACAGGTTACATTCTTAATATGTTTCCCTCATTTTGTTCAAGATGACATCACAAAAAATTTTCTTTCTCAATTTAATAAAGAGCAAATATTTTTTTAAAATAAAATTTATATTTCAGATAAATGTTTTCGGCCTACCATCCTTACAGTTGTTTATCGTCATAGAATGCATGGTCCGGCTGGCCCGTATTTTCTGTCTCTTTCTGAAAGGTAAACAGAAAGGCCACACTTCATCCGCCCTCGTGTCCACTCCTGTCATATATTATACTTCGTGGTACATACTAATGATTTTTAGCAGAGGCTCGAACCGAACCGGATCCGGAAAGAACTGCATTCCATTCCATTAAAAAATAATTTCACAAACTGGAGCCGAACCGATTGCTGTAAACCGGTTCGGAACGAATTTAAAATTGATTGAAATTTAACGTTTTATCGTCAAAATTTCTTTTAACTCTTATAAAAATAGTCAAGTATTTAAGTTTTCTTTAAAAATTTATTATATTATTTTAGTTCGAAACTGGAACAAATTCTTTTAATTAATTGTTTGTTACTTAATAAGTTATTGAAGCGACACCGGAATTGAACCGCTTATTTGAAAACCGGTAACAGGTTTATTTCAAGAATAAATTTGAAAACCCTAACAAAATCGAATCCTATAAAGTACAGTGAACCGCAAACCGAACCTGAACCTTTATTCTGTTCGGTTCGAACCCCTGTTTTTTATATATTTCATATTATAAAACGAACAAATTTTGTTCTGTTGATCAGAAAATTGAAAAACTGAACAAAATTGTATTTATCAACCTAACATAGAAGTACAAAATTGATCGAATACGTTCTCGTCTCAGGTAAACTGTCTGACAATATTCATGAAATTACAGCCATTTCCATCTCGTACGATTCTCAGGAGTAAAATAATAAAGCGTATAACCGGCCAACTAACTAAATAAGATTATACATTCACGATCAGAGATCCAGCAGGCTATAGTAGCTCCAGTCACTGCATCTTCCCTGAGCAATAACTCTCGTCCCAGCGCCGTAAGGGAACTAATTTTAGCGGAACGTTCGATTGCCGTGTTCCGTCGATTGCTGAGATACTTTATCCAGAGGGTAAAAAATCCGAGCGGGCGACTAGCCAAAGGAGAGGAGAAAGAAGAGGTTCAGACACGCCCACGATTCAGGGCGCTTCTAGGTGCGCGAGATTTAAGACGAAATTTATAAATTAATTATTGTCACTTATACTGGTATTTGCAAAATTGGATCTACCACCATATTTTTTTAAAATTATTTTAAATAAAACTAAATATTGGATTAAAGGCTTAGTAATATGTAATGTATGTAATGTAATGTAATAAACCATTATTTTTTTTATTGGCGAATTTTTTGTGATGTTTCGACCAGTTTTTTGATCATTATCAAACAAGGTATGGTAAAGAACGATGGTAGGCCAAAATTTTGAAAAAAAACGCTTGGTAGCAAATTCTTTTCACATAACATGTGGTTAAGAGACAACCCTAAACATATAATATAATCATGATTTATGTTTAAATCGTCACAAAAAATTCGCCAATAAAAAATTAATCGTTTATTATTATTTTTTCACTAAGCACTTAATCCAATATTTCTTCACAATTCCTTCGTTCGGGTTAATAATCGTCAAATCATTCAATAATTTATCAAAAAATATGACACGCTCCAAATAAAAAACTTAGTTTTAGTATCAATTACACACTCGAAATAAAAACTTAGTTTTAGTAAAAATTGTGACTATGTAACTTTACAATTCAATTTTAACTCATTGTAACTACTTCTGCTTGAAAATGGCCAAGACTTTGGAGATTTTCTCGCAAACACTTCATTTAGGAGATATTAGTTTTTAAAGTTACAGATGATATACATTTTTTTTTTAAGTTTTCATGTTTTAATTTTATTGAAATTCACTTATGTAAGATATCAATGTGTAGCTAAGTAGTTGTCCTTCACAGGTTTCAGCCAAGTTTTAAAATAAGAATATTACTGTTTTTTATACTACATTATTATTTGAATAATAAGATTAACATGTTCACTGAACTCCTTTTATTCATACAAAATAAGTTTAGTTCGTTTAAGTATTTTGTGAAGTAAACTGATAACATGCAACTTACATCTACGATTTACAAAAATAGTGAGTTTACGAATTTTACAATGGAAGCATCAACACGAAGAAAAATCACAGGACTTTCGAGTTGGAGGTTAACATTTTTTTAAACAGTTTTGTAAATCCTTATTGTATTTGCAATAAAGTTATAAATAAGTAATATTCATTTATTATTATTATTCCTTTATTTTTACAAAATTGTTCAAATACTTATTTGTAACTTTAGAAGCCAATATCTCCTAAACGAAACGTTTGCGAGAAAATCTAATGAGGGTCACTACCGTCGTAAAAATGTTGAAAAGTATGTCTATAAAATTGAAGTTAAAAATCATATTTTTAGAAAAACAAATACATTTTTGAATAGATAAAGGTATCTCCAAATTTTTGTACTCTGTTTTTTATATTCATGGCTAAACATGGCCAATTTTAGCTATTTTGTGAGTTTTTTATACGTATTTTATCATATATTTAAAACAAAAAATCGATCTACCTTAAGTTAGAATACTTAATCCTGAAACACCTTGTATAAAAAAAGTCCAAATAACAAGGAATTATTTTCCAACCCCGTAATATAATACATCAAAAATCCAGTCGAGTAATTTGTTATTACAATTTAATAATGTATAGATTAACTAAACCGAAGAAAAGCAGAAATAATTAATTATTAAATGTAAACAAAATTATACATGTACCATACCATAAGTAACTGTAATCAAGGGTGAAGAGTTCGTTGCTGAACTGAATTCTGGATAAAATAAAATCTGGTAAATCTGCGTCTAGTGTGTGTCGGTTCTTCTGCGTTACTCGCAGTTCCTAATCCACGCCAGGCGGGAAAGCGGGTTAATCATGATTAATTTACATATTTTACGCACGGGAGCTGGCTAGATTTGTCAAGACAATGATGTCGCACTGTTGGCTAATGCCCGCCATCAATATGGCCGGCCTGTGACACTTCCTGCTCGTTTTAAGCGACTCTAACGCAGAGGTGACGCGAATTTTAATTTGGTTTAATTTTCTATGTACCAACGCATTTGTTTCTTTAGAATTAAAAACTTGTTTAGCGGATTAAGTGTACACGAGAATGCAGACCTTTTCCACTATACTGTACTTAAATCTTTTTAGAAGATACATCTGTATTTCTTGTATTTACTTTAAAACAAAGTATTACCTGAATTAAATAAATTACAGACATACATTTATAAACATAGCAAATAATTTATGAAAATTTTACTGACAATTGTCCAATCATAGGGTAGAAACGATTACAAAACGCACTTCTCAAAAAGAATAAAAGCTATTAATGTACCTATTAATATAACAAGAATATTATGCGATTTACTCGTATAATATGTAATAATGGATGTTGCTAAGCAACGAGGTGAAACCGAGTCTCTTCAAACATTTGAGAGGCGCATATATTAGTGTTACCTATATTCAAAGTACGGTTAAAGAATAATCAGGGTTACCAACTGACCACGTTTTTCATTCAAAACCCCGGTCAGAAGTTGTAATTAGTTCATAGATGTTTCTAGAGTTTCTAGGTGTCTCTGCCTGTCAATGCCGGTACTAATTCATTCAGTTTCTTGCAAAATACTGAAAAATATTTTTGAAATTTAATAATTTGTGCGTTATACTTCGTATAGTGATATAGAAATATTATGTAAAATATAAAGAACACGTATAAGCTTATTAGTACATTAAATAGTCAGGTGAATATTGTTGTGAAATAATGAAAAGTGTTTCAGAAAAACTTTTAAATAAATAAATTTGTTAAATTGTCTAAATTCTTGGACTGTTACAAAAAAAATTCCGAAAATAAAATTTATAAAATTTAAAAGCCAAAGTTGTCATTATTGAATTAATAATTTATAAGATTATTTATATTAAATGTGAGTAAAAATTATGTTATTTATATAAAAAAATCTGACGTGGCCATCACACAACCTTCCGCCATATCTAGACTTTAACGTACAATCCGGTACCCATTTAAAATATACAAATAAAAATCTAAACAGAAACAAAATTCAGTCGAACACGGATTACAAGATTACAACGTTTTATTTGATAAATTTATTTTTTAAATTTTATTGCAGTTCTTTGATGCTGCCAGATATAGACAATTTTTTTTATTATATATTATAACGTAAGTTGCAAATAACTTTGCCTCTTATTCTTATTACAAATAAATACTATATTTATCCAAATTTATATATATTTTTGACAATTAATCTTTTCAATCTTGAAAAAATATCACTTCCGGTGAAGATATTTGTACCAAAATCTAATGGGTTCTTCCAATTTATATACAAATGTTAAATACCAAATATCAAAATTTTTGGATAATTCGTATTTGAGTTATCCGACTGACAGAAATCCGGCCCTGACCACATACACACACACATACATACAGACATCATCGTGAAACTATCAAAAATGAATTGTAAGGACCCTAATTCGTGCTCATCCACTAAAAACTTACTACCCGATTTTTAGCATGATTCCAATACCTTCCTTTCCAGGTAAGCGGAAGGTAAAAATGAACAACTAATTACAAAAAATGATTTTTATTTGACTATTATTAGTTTATATGAAACAAATTGATAATGTAAACTGTTTATTTGACGTTTCATTATGTTTATAATTATCAATAAATGTTTCATATTAAAAGGTAATAACAGTTCATGATACGGAAAAGTATTAATTCAATTATGCCACTATGAACGGAATTTTCTTTGACAAATTCAATCTTACACTATCAAAAGAATTCCTGCTTAAGGGTTGGTACAACTGAGACTACAAGATAATTAAAATGATTTCATAATACGGTATTTTGGGAAATAGCATGCTTCAAGATGCAAATGAGAGAAATGAAAAATTAATCTTACTATACACGCAATACTGAAATTTTATTCTACTACATCAAAGTATTTTTATATCAAAAGTAAGTAGTACTTATGACATGAACTGCTATTTCAGATTCATTCAAAAAACATGCCAAATTATTTTAACCGACTTAAAACTCAGGATCGAATTTTTTCGGGATTCAGAAGCATGAAAATATCATCAAAGAATTTATATGTGAACAGGGCTTTATGGTGTACCTAACAACAATGAGGAGTACCTACCTACTCATAAGCTGACGGCTGGTTACTGCTCAGCCGGTAAAATATGGCTCAAAGTATGTGAGGCTGCCACACTCAAGTTGGATAGAAAACGTAAATTTGTATGTAAATTAAATATTTCGAAAATGACGCAGAAAATTTCACCATTGTTTTTATCATTATTATCTGGGCCAACGGTAAACTAATTAGCTTTGTTTAAAAAAAATAAATATAAAAAGCTCCCCAATGCATAAAAACCTAATTAAAATTTTAAAAACTCATTAACCTTGACAAGGAATACTAGAAACAAGTAAAAAGAACATCAAAACAAACAAAACAAATAAAATATTAATAAAACCGTGCAACAAAGGCTTCTCATCCCCATTTAACTAATATATTCAGCGTTCTTCATTAAGCATTAAAATTTAATTGTTTCGTTTCTTAAACCACTCGATATTAAAATTTCCAGTTGGCCAACCGGCTGATGTTTTTTTAATTAAAAATTTAATAATTTAGAAACGAATTTGATACAAAAGAGAGACAAAGATCCTACAGCGAGAACGAAATTTTTTGGAAAGCCAAACCATTCCACGTATTTAAAATACAATCTTATAACTTACTACTAATCTTACATAACTTCTAATTTCAAAATCGCTGTTTACAATAATTATTCAACGACAATCGAATTATAGCAACAAAAACTACAAATAAAAATTATAATTAATTAATTATAATAATAAAGCTATAATACAACTTTAGTGAAGCTCTAGTAGAAAACTAAACTTAAGTAATCTAATTTCAATTAAAATCTGAAATAACAGCAGACAAAAATATTTTGTTACGTATTTATATCTATTTACTTAACAAAATAACACACTTAAATTTATGCTGATTCACAACTTCGTGGTTCGTGCATATATTTTGATGGCATGTAGTAGGTACTCAACTTACTGATCAAGGAGCAAAATTAATTTTTTTAAATTCGTAAATTTAAGGGCTATTTCGCAAACAGCACATTTTTGAAACCACTAGATTGTTGATTGTATAATAGATGTCTGATTAAATATGAATGGAATAACATTAAATTTCAATCAACTGTGCAATCGTTAAATAGTAAATATATGACATTCCACTTCAAAGCAGTGACCCAAAACTGATTGATTAAAAAACATGGAATCTAAAAGTACGAATTTTGAAAAAATTCTTTCAGTTCCGTGATAGGTAAGTTGAGCACTATATGCCATTAAAATATATGCATTTATTGGTAAAACACAGTTATACAAGAAGTACCATTGGTCAGAAAACAAGTTAAGTAATTTTTATTCACTGGTCAATATTTGAAAGCATTTCTAAGTGGGAATAAACACATAATTAATGTATTATTTGATAAAAGTAATTTATGTCCGAGATCGGTACTACTGCATAGCTATTGATAGTGAAACGAAATTATGTTCGTTATAAAATATGGAATGACGTATTGTTTAAGATTTAATTTAATAAAGTTTTTTGCAGTCCTTAGCCACTCTGGACTAAAAGACATTTGAAACATTATTTAGTACAATGTTCCGATACATTTTCCAATTTTTAATAGTACCTGCTCAATGTACTCTCCAGTTTTATTTTGCTTCACTTATTAACTTAAATGTAGAAGTTTTTGTGGCAAAGCATTGGAAAATTTTCCAACATGAGAAAATCTTCGGAAAGTAATTGCACACGTTGTTCATTTGCTTGGAAATGTGCACGTTTTCTGCATCAGGTTTCGATAACGATTTCGACGGAGTTCAGATGTTAATAAAAAAGGGATGTGCTTCTGCAGCGCTCAACTTTTTCCGAGTTTATTCAGCAATTTCTGTTTTTATTATTTTCTGGAATAGTTTTTATATCTTTTATGAAGTAGGTATATACTAATGGAGATGGAGAAATAAAATAGAGGGTGCCTGTAGTCTCCATTGTCTAAAAATAATTTAAAAGTTAATAATCACCGAGTACAAAAATTATTAGGTGTGTATTGTTCATTTAACTTTTATTCCTTGATTTAAACTTTGTTTATGATGTGCTGGATTTATTGTATAGTGAATAGTGGATTTATTGTATAGTGAATAAACGAAACATTGTTTTTATTGCAAGTTTATTACTCTCCTAATAAACAAAGACATATTTGTGTACTAAGTAAAATTTGCAGCATAATGAAATAATATACTAATTAAATTTAATTCTAGAATATTCAGCGAACGTTATTCAGCAAATATGGAATAACAAAACCTGCATATGACAACATTGTTGAATGGGTTCAATTCGATTTAACTCACTGCACAAAGCAAGCTATCAATTTATTTATTAATTTACGTGCTCATATTATTAAACATGTGTACATATTCAACAAAATACAACAAAGGAAATGAAAATGTACTACGTACTTCAGAAAGATGTTAGCATTAAAACAAACCAATTATTACATTAAATTTTTAATCCACAAGACGCTTTTTGATCACAAATGATTCCTTTTTAACTTTTTAAGTAATTCAAATGAAACAATACCAAGGAACAAATGTCAACAAATTGGTTGTCAAGACGCACCACCATCGAGAAACAAGCGTTCTGTTCTTTTGATAAAGTTGCATTTAAACTCATTGTTTACTAGAACCCTAAAGGACTGAGAAATAGCTTATGCAATGCAATGCTAATTCTATGTCATTAAGAAGAATATATACCAGTCACATAGTCTATATCAAATACATGTGCTAGTTCTAATTCTAAAATTAGTAGAGGTCTTTTGTTAAGTCGACGCTACATGATGCTGCAAACACCTTCCAACGTCGAACATTTGCTAGTTCGTAGCAACGTGAAACTGTTTTCCAAACGACAAGTTGGATGCTTGCAACGTTCGGAATTCTATCGGTATTTTGACCCGCGTCAAAGAATATTTCAACGTTGGCGCTAAAGTTTGTTTTTATTCGACACAAGACTACACAAATTGGTAGCATATTTTGTCCGTTTCTGTCTTTCTTGATTCAATATTAATTTTGCACAAGATACTACGATCCTACCAGCTGCAATTCAAGATGTTATATTTTCTTCCTAGTCTGGTAATCGCCAGTGTGGTCTACGAATGTTGGATCCAACATATTTTTTTCAAGTATTGAATCCAATGTTCGCAGTGTGTAGCATTAACATTTGTCAACTGGTCGCATGCCGATTTTGAAACAAAAGTTGTATCCAGCACTGGATACAACTTTGGATCCAATGTTGTTAAACGCATCGTGTAGCGCCGGTTTTACACTTTCATATTTCGAATACCAAATTATTATCAATAAAAATTAACATTGCGTGTAATTTAGTATATAAAATTAGTAGTACCTATATTGTGCAATAATTAGGGACGAAAGTGTCGTTTTTGTGCAGAGATGCACACGATATTTTTTACAATAACTGCACTGAAAAGCTACTAGAATTTGAAAAAAGAGATGAACCGGATGATGATAACATTGGAAAAAATGTATAATAATCCCTTAAAATATATAAATATAATCTAAATAATCAATTTGGAATCCCGCATAAGTCGAGAGGAAAAGTACTTCTTCGATGGCAATACAGCCCAAATCGAGCCTTGGCCTAAACTTTTCTTTCCTAGGGAGGAAAAAATCTAGGAGATTCCCGCATAAAGCGGGAGGAAAAGTATTGACCGGTCAGAAATACCACACTTTCATCCCTAATAATAGAGACGAAAGGTGGCGTTTTTGGTGCAGGTATTGAAAAAAATGTATAAAGATACAATCATAGGTACTTTGAACCCCATTCACTCAAATATTCTTTGAAGATTCTTTCATCTTTGTGAATACTGGAAAAATGCACTGTTTTGAAGCTATAAATTAGGAATTTCTTTTTTCTAAGACTCATTGAAGATTCTATTTAGCGGCGGCGCTATTCGGCAAGTAATTCTCACCAGGATTATTTTACTCAAAATTCAAAAGTATAAAAGAATACTTGTGCAGGGAATAAGATGTAGGTAATCAATTTTTAAATCTGGCTTTCGACATGTTTTAAAACAGTGAATGTCGTGAAATTATTGCTTATACAAAAAGGCATTTAAAAAAATATCACACTTATTACACAAATTTTTAAAAAATTCAAAAACTGATGAGTAACAAGCCATCCAAAGTAGGTACTCTTTGTGCGATACAATCTTGAAGTAACATTAAACAGAGTGAAAGAAGTTCATTTAAAAAGTCTTGTAAATAGTACAAAAAGGTGGCGGTGTCCAAATGGCGCGATAACAAATTCCAGTGGCTAATCTCTCGGAGGATGTTTGCATTAACGCAACCGGACGCGTGCGCCAAACTTGCGCGTTGTACACAGGAGATCTACATTGCTAATGCTAACTGCGCTTATAAATCGTATGTCGTGGCACGATGCTCACAAGGAGGCTGCCCCTACCACTCTACCCCATTCAAAATTAGTCGATTCCTGTGCGCAAGAGTTTCTTTTTATGGCCGCCACATTACCGTGAACTACGTAATAAAATTGTAGGCTGGCGTACGGAAAGAAAACATTTTAAGAATTTGACTTAATTTAGTTTAATTGCTGTCTTAGCAGGCTGCGGGAAAACAATGTCATGTTTCTAAAATTAAATTCTTTGACCAGATTAAGGAAAGCAGAGGGACACTCATTTTACTTTCAGAGTTTTTATGTCCGCTATTATTTATAATGATCATGCTTTATGAAACTTATGAAAGAATAAACGTATTTTTTACAATTACTGCCGTCTTCGTCGTAAAACTTTTGTAGGAAATAATCTCTTTAATCTATAACTTTATTATAAATTATAATTGACATACCTGGAAGAATAATTATTGTGTTGTTTCTAGAAATACTATACTAGAATATTCGTCAAAGTTCAAGTTTGTTTAGCAATAAAAATTGTAAAGATAAAACTAAATAACTTTATACATTTTTTATAACAGAAATGTGAACAACTTTTAATATTGCCAATAGAAAGTAGAAAAAACTTTGTAAAACTTTGTATAAAATAAATAGGTACGATTCAACTATAGGTACGTATAAAATAAAATCAATACTTATAAGAGTACAGTTCTGTACTTACTTAATATAATTTCTTGAAAAATGAAATAATAGTATATTGGGCAACTAGGTACGAAAATGGCTTCCACTGCTCGAGTCGGGGAAACATTTTTGTCCCGAGATGCACAACCATATTTATTTTCAATACTTGCACTTATATTGCGTCCAACTTAATTTTGTTTTTTCAATACCTGCACCGAAAACGACACCTTTCGTTCTTATTATTAGGGACGCAAGTGTGGTATTTCTGACCGGTCAGTACATTTTCCCTCTAAGGAGGAAAAGTACTTTTCCTCCCGCTTTATTCCAATTGATTATTTAGATCATTTTTATTTATTATGGAAGTCCTACTTATATTTCCAATGTTATCACCATCCGATTTATCTCTTTCTTTTCTGTCATCATCTGTTAAGCCACATTTAGACATTCTTCAAAGTATTAGGCACAATCAAAAGACATCACTTTTTATGTTGTAAGTGAGGTTATGTATAGGCATAGGGGAGTTAAGGTGGTTTTTCTGTGCAGGTATTGCCAAATATCGTGTGCATCTCGGGACATAAGTGTTTTTCCGATTCGTGCGGTGGCAGTCCTCGCTTCGCTCGTATTGCCAACTCCGCAGTCGTGGGAAAAACGCCACTTTCGTTATTAGTTGAGTAGTATTTGGAGATACTATAAAAAATTTCTATCATAGACTATAATAATCATATTAATATGTAACTTTATACTTTATAAAAAGATAACTTGCCTTGCCCTCGCCAAACTATTAATCGAATTCTTCCATATAACAAGCTTTATTGAAAGTAAATGGAATTATCCCTAAACTTGACTATGTAAATGTCGAGTAAAATAATCTACATAAAATTTGTGCTAACGTCGGATCGTAAAGAAACCCATATCTATTTCATTTTCTCGGAAACATCTAAAAGCAGATTTGAGAATTTGTAGCCTGCACTTACGTATTCACTTTATGAGTCTATTTAACTGATGAAAAATTTAGTCAAGTATATCAAAACGTAATTCTATGTAACCGTTATACTCCGTATAAAGTGTACTGTGCTTCCATTTACAACCTAATATAGATGTTCTAAAATTTACTTCTATCTACAAAAGAGACTTCATATAAATTAAACAACTTTTTCTTAATTGGATAAAAGTTACAATCTAGAAAATTAAGAACCAACATTATACGACATTAAATAGCTAAATTACGCAACATTGCATTCTAATTATATAATTTTTATACTTCTGGCTAGACTAAGGGCTGGTTTCTGAAAACATATTTAACTGACCAGTTAATCAAACTCATCAGTAAACTTGCAAATGGATATTGGTTTCTGAAACATCAAATTCGGATTTAACTGCCCCGTTAAGTTAACGCGGCAAATAGGTTAGTTTAAATTAACTGACGTTTAATAAACTACGATTTTCATCATTTGTTTGTATTCACTGGTACTTCGTAAATTGAGAATGACCAGGTGACAGTGCGTTTATTTGACATTTTTATTTAAAAATCTTACTTAATCTACACTCAACCATTAATAACTATGAGAACCACAACAACACAGGTAATTATGCTTTGGTTCATCTTTGCAAATCTGAAAACCTCACTTTCAACTTTTATTCTGTATCAATTATCAACACTGAATCGAATCTGAAAAAATCTGCTGTGGCCAGTACACGACCTCTCGCCAAATTCTGCTTATTCTACTAATCTCGAGACTACTCTAAAAATTAGTTTTACTTACATTTTAATAGTTTCATGTTCATGTAATACGTAAACGATAATGTAAACCAAGGTGCAAGCAAAAGATGTCAACTGTACTGTCACTGTCAGAATAATTCAAATTTTATGTAGAAACAAATTTAATATCATGGACAACAAGATAGAATATGAATTGTACTTTATTTTATTGTTAAATACTACCAGATTCAGCAAATTGTATTTATAATTACTGTACCCATAGATAATTATATTTTCTTTTATTTTTAATTGCAAAAATTGTCATAAATAAATAATGTACCAATATATTTAAGGAAAACTTTATAAAGGATCAAAAAGTACTACTTCCGGTTTGCGGATTTCTACCAAAATGTTATCCGGTGTTAAGATACTTATCAAAACCTTAAATATGAAATTTGGTTATAAACGGTTTGATAATTTTTAAGATATCGTGGACGAAAAATCGTCGGTTCATACAAACGCACACACGCACACACACACAGACATCATCGTGAAAATAGTAAATTCGTATTCTAGAGACCCTGAAACGTGCTTATCCACCAAAAACTCATACTCGAAAATTTTGACCCATTACAATACCTCTCTTATAGAATATGAGGCGAGAGGTAAAAACGTTTGACTTTGAAGATGCTTCATATCCAAGAGAACAAATCAGCAAATTCAAGATCGGGCATCCAAAATTTAAGCATAAAATACAGCGGTACTTACCTATATTAACAAAACATTTGGGGGGCCTAATTTTATGTCGTCCTGTCGCTAGATAATGATCCACCCCGTTTGATCAATTAACTAAACGTATTCCCCTTGGATCAATTAATTTCTGGTTTTTTCCAATTCAAATATATGTAAGTTTTGTCCTGTAATTGCACAACTGATTCCTGGTATTTACTTTATGATTTTTGAAATTTTTATGGTTGTATGTTGTTAAAAATTATGATGACAGGTTGCTAAAATTTGTATAATTTTTTTATGTTTTTCAATATTTATTTTGACATCTTATATACTAAAAGGCTTGAGATCATTTTCAGCAGCTTAGCAACCGTTTTTCGACTCGCCTACTGCCTAAACGGTTGAACCGATTTTTATGAACTTTTTTTTATTTCATAGAGGTTCATGTGAAGTAGTGCCTTTTGGGTATATGAATATTGTAGATGGCGTGGTAGTCGCAGGGGAGTTGAAAAACAGTGATTTTTTTGACTCCTTGGATACGGGCATTATACTTTATTCGATTGTTTTTTTCATTTGACATATAGGTAGTGGATGAATTTGACTATATTTCTATGCATGTTTCAACCCAATATTGGGTATATTAAGAAAGTTATTAAGAAAAAACTGCAAAATGCACGGAACGCAAATGGGAGCATGCCATGGAAGTTTTGTTTTCTTTTTGATAAAAATGATTTTTTTGTCTACTGTCAGATTTGACGTTTCCAATTTGAAATTTTATTTGGATATCTTTTTCATATTTGGTAAGGTAAGAGTGTTTTGAAATTTTTATTGAGTATTTAAAGATGGAGCACGCATTATGTTTACACGATTTTGTAGAAATTTGTAATATATTTTTTTAAAATTTTTGTTCAATTTAACAATGCACTGTGAAGTTGTATCATGTTGTTATTTATTACTTCCCCGACCTATGTAATAGAGGGAAGTATTGGAATCGTGATTTTTTGACAGTTCGAGATTTTGGTGAATCTTCACGTTTTAGTCCCTACTGAACCCAAAAAACATAATTTTAAAAAAAGTCGGTCTGTCGGTCTGTCGCATAACTTAAAAACGCTTTGGAATTTTGGACTGAAATTTTATATTTAAGATCTTGACCCAAATTCTGACTTCAAGTTCGTTAATGAGCTTTATTCAACCAGTGGTACCAACTTTATAAACAAAACTTTTTTATTTTTATCAAAATACTATCGTGTGTGGTATCAAATTAAAGGTCTTGGGAAAATAATTCTAGTAGAAAACAAAAATAACATTTAAATGATCGTCAATTGTTTTTTTTTTATAAATTACTCAAATTATACCGAGTTTGGTGTCAATTTAAATCGCTCGGGGAGATAAGTTTTGTAAAAATGTAAAATATGACATTAATGCGATTTTCAATTGTTTCTCAAAAAATTATTCAAATTTTTTTATTCTACCAGTGGTACCAACTTTATAAACATAACTTATTTTATTTTTATTAAAATACTATCGTGTGTGGTATCTAATTAAAGCTCTCGGGAAAAATAATTCTAGTAGAAAAATAAAAATTACATTTAACTGATCGTCAATTTTTTTATTATACGTTATCCAAATTATAGTTTGGTGTCAAATTAAAGCTCTCGGGAAGATAAGTTTAGTAAAAATGTAAAAAATGACATTTATGCGATAATCAATTATTGTTTCTCAAAAAATTATTCAAATTTGTTCAAGTGTATTATTAAATTAAAGTTTTCTGGGAAAAAAAATTAACCGAAGAATCAATAACAACATTTAAACAATGGACAGTTGTTTTTACTTCTCGCATTATATTTTATAAGGGTATAAGGTATTGTGACGGGTTAAAATTTTAGAGTGTGAGTTTTTAGTGAATAAGTAGGTATCAGATTTTTTTACATGTTATTTAAATTATGCCGAAGTTGGCATCAACTTAAATAGTTTGGGAAAAAAAAGATAAATTTATTTAAATTTTGCTGAATAAAGCATAAAATTAACGGCGTAACGACAGTAAGTTATTAAAACTTATAGTCGGGGAAGTACTGTGGTGGACACAGCAGATTTTTATTGTAGTATTTATAGTATTATATTTTGACCCAAGTGTAAATGTTCAATTAAAATTAGGTATCTTTATCCAATATCCGTGGATAATACTATTTCTCAGTATTTTACTGAAAATTTTAAATGTCAAATTAATATACAAATTTAACAAACGTGTTAAAAATGACGTCCGATAATTGGGATTTTTATCTATTGTACTTGAGTTTGGGTTGAATTTGAGTTTGTCCTGCCCAAGCCGCCCTACTATGGGATCTTTATCCTGAATACGCACACTAACTAATAACTGGACAAGCACGAGACACGACGCATACTAGAGATGATCTAGATTGTTATTGCACTTGTATCAAGTATCAAATCTGTTTTTACAAAAGTATGTATGGTATTATAATTAGCACCAAGGGGTACAAAATATGACTTCTATGATCGGCATTTGTTTTTCAATAAAAATTTAACATAAATCATGATTGGTATCAAACTTTTCGTCTAATGTTGCCCAAAATTATGACTGTTTACTAAGTATAAATTGCACTCGGTGAGCGACATTTGTTTTTTCTGAATATGTTTTAAATTATATCGCGATTGATATCAAATTAAAGGTCATAATAAGGACAAAAAATCTACAGTATGCATTAAAATGACTTTCGACAATTTGGCTTTTGTTTTTAGTCGTACAAAAAGCATTTTTTTAGTTTTCACAAAATTTTGATACTTATTTTCTTTTTAAAACACTAATGACTACCTACTTGGTATATTCCAATAATCACATCAAAAGACGTCAGAAAATTTAGTACTTATATTACAGTGAAAATTATAAACATTTTATATTAGAATTTTCCGGTTTTATAGTTTCCTCGGAATTTATCACAAATCCATCGAGTTTGATATATTTTTTTAAACTAAAGGGCTAGATGATAACTACTTTATAAAATTGTTAAAAATGGGGATCGAACATCGACATTTTTTTAGAAAAAATTGTAGTGTCATATCGAATTTCATACCTCAAATTAAATGGCTAGATAATCCCCCTTGCCACGCGCAGCGGTAGAGTCTGAATGTTAAAATCGTTATAATTGAGGCACGAAGTGACAAATTGTAGCTTAAGCCCGCGAAGCAGGTGAATTCCCCTTGTCGGGCGCAGCGGTAGAGTCTAAATAATGTTAAAATCGTTATAATTGAGGCACGAAGTGCCAAATTATCCCACATTCAGGGTCCGCGGAGCTTAAGCCCGCGAAGCGGGCGAATCCCTCTTGTCGCGCGCAGCGGTAGAGTCTGAATGTTAAAATCGTTATAATTGAGGCACGAAGTGCCAAATTGTCCCACATTCAGGGTCCGCGGAGCTTAAGCCCGCGAGGCGGGCGAATCCCCCTTGTCGCGCGCAGCGGTAGAGTCTAAATAATGTTAACATCGTTATAAGTGAGGCACGAAGTGCCAAATTGTCCCACATTCAGGGTCCGCGGAGCTTAAGCCCGCGAAGCGGGCGAATCCCCCTTGTCGCGCGCAGCGGTAGAGTCTGAATGTTAAAATCGTTATAATTGAGGCACGAAGTGCCAAATTGTCCCACATTCAGGGTCCGCGGAGCTTAAGCCCGCGAAGCGGGCGAATCCTCCTTGTCGCGCGCAGCGGTAGAGTCTGAATGTTAAAATCGTTATAATTGAGGCACGAAGTGCGAAACTGTCCCACATTCAGGGTCCGCGGAGCTTAAGCCCGCGAAGCGGGCGAATCTCCCTTGTCGCGCGCAGCGGTAAAGTCTAAATAATGTTAACATCGTTATAATTGAGGCACGAAGTGCCAAATTGTCCCACATTCAGGGTCCGCGGAGCTTAAGCCCACGAAGCGGGCGAATTCCCCTTGTCGCGCGCAGCGGTAGAGTTTGAATGTTAAAATCGTTATAATTGAGGCACGAAGTGCCAAATTGTCCCACATTCAGGGTCCGCGGAGCTTAAGCCCGCGAAGCGGGCGAATCCTTCTTGTCGCGCGCAGCGGTAGAGTCTAAATAATGTTAAAATCGTTACAATTGAGGCACGAAGTGCCAAATTGTCCCACATTCAGGGTCCGCGGAGTTTAAGCCCGCAAAGCGGGCGAATCCCCTTTGTCGCGCGCAGCGGTAGAGTCTGAATGTTAAAATCGTTATAATTAAGTGTCTCAAATTAAGAGTTCGCGGAGTTTGAGCCCGCAAAGCGGGCGAATCCCCCTTGTCGCGCGGTAGCGCGACCTAGCTGAAGGCCCGCGTAGCGGGGCCTGACGCTAGTTTGTAACTAATTTCCATATTACGTTATATTTATGTATAAGGTATAATTGCTACCGAAACATGTGGGTGATGATTATAATCTTATATAATAATTGATTTTTGAAAACTAAGACACTGATATTATTATCCAATTCACCCAGCTAAACAGTCAAGAAAAATAAATTCATATTATTATTAATCATTTATGTCCAGAAAATTTTATTGTGCCAACTCTACAATGTAATCAGGTCTTCGTGTTCCGCTCGAGCGAATTAATTCGTATGGAAACTACAAAATTATTTAGTGCTCAAGTGAGATTTTGTAACACATTTTAAATGTCGCCATGTGATGTTGATACTATCAAAGTAAAAAATTCATTACTTAACCTCCAAGTTTAATCAAATTACAATTTATTGGGTTATAAAAATTTAAAGCTCAATAAAATTAGCTATGTTTTTGCACTTTTTAATTAAATTTATTTTGTTGCAGGTATGTTCCAATATGTTTGCTTAACTCTCCAGTAACAGGTAATTAATTATCCTCATATTTAATGAATTAAACGGACTGCAGAATTTCAAATCATAACATCGGGATATTTTTAAAATGAATTTGTAATTTAATTAACCGGGTATACATATTTAACAATCAATAAAAATGCAAATGTGCCAGGTTTACCGCAAACAAATAAATAACGCGAATGTTGGATTTCCGTTGAGTTATTCGTAAATATAACAATTGAATTAATTATTTATCCCATTGTCTTTGTTGTCTAAAGTTAACGATCTGGACAAAAGCACATTATTTTTCTTACTTAAATTCACACGTTCTTCCATTTGACTTCGTTAAGCCTATTCATTTGTTTCCGTAAACATCTCTTATTTTCGCATTAATTCTTTCTGTCAACCGATGCTAGTCCTTTTTTCAGCACATTTGTTTTACTCCGAATATTTATGGAGCCCAAGGTTGACTTTTATATTTGAATTTATTTTCATTTCAAACAAAGCGCAGCAAAACCATTAAATGAAATTAGTCATAGACCGAGAATCAAAATAATCATCGGATGGGACCGTATTCAGCGGTTAAATCCTTCTTTCCCCAATTTTTTTACATATTGATACCTATATAAATCTGGAACTAAAAGCGAAACGAAAACGAAATTAATCGAAATTTTTATAAGAACGACAACAGAAACGAAAACGAAATGTTATTTCTTGTTTCAAGAACGAAAACGAAATTAATAATATTGATTACTTATCCGTTTTAACCGTTCTTAACTTTGAACACTATCATAATAATAAAAAAATTATATTTGGTCTATAAATATAAACGAAAACTAAATTTTAAGGTGAGAACGTTAAACACGAAAACAAAATATTCCGTTTTCGTTCAGATAGCAAACGAACGATATTTTTTTCGTTTTTCGTCCCTGCGATATAAATATGATATTTTTTTGTAATATGGAGGAAAATACCTTATCATTAACCGAATCCGAACCGATGGTTGCGAACCGGTTCGGAACGGTTTTAAGCATTAATTGAAGATACAGGTTTATTCGGAATTTCAATCGCTTTTATTTTTATTTCAAGAAGAGATATGAAAAGCGGAACAAAACCGAACCTTATAAGCACAGGAAACCGCGAACCAAGTCTAAACCGTTATTTTGTGCGGTTCGAGTTCCTGCTAAAAAGTACCAGCAAAACTTTTAAGTGTTCAAAAAATTCTAGCTACATCCAAATGCAAAATGACAATAACAATAATTATATTATTCCTGTTTACTTACAAAAATCCTGTTACGGTCCTGAGTAGGATACATGATCAAAATTAAACCTCTGAATAAAGAAAAATAAAAATGGAAGCCATACACACTCTTGAAGCTATCAGCATAAACCTGAAACCACCAAACCAATTCCAGCACTTGTCACTTTATTTTCATTATCAACTGGGAAAAAATACATTTTCATTTGAAGTGCTGGAGTGTTGTTCCATCGCGTATTGTCATTGTCGGTTACAATCCAGCCCAACCCGCAGCCACTAGCTTCAACACCGAGACCAGAGCCGGAGAGAAAAGTTTCATCGAGGGTGCTACACTACGTTATTATTTCATTTTATTGGAAATTTGAAACTGCACACGCAGTTAAGTATCACTTGTGGAATTATTTGAGGAGAGGTAGAAGTGTTTCATATTTTTTCTGTCGTATTATAAGCATTTAATTTTTAAAATATTTGTGCATAGTCCAGGCGAACTAGCACCTATCGGCGACATAATTTCATGTATTAATGCTGTAATTTACTTCCTAACCAACATACTAAAAGTTCCCATCGATCCGACTTGTGCTAAGTCCGCCATCTTGAGAAAAAGGTGGAACAAGACGACCTTTCACCGGTTTTTTGCAATGGTTAATTTTAAGCAAAAATAAATATGACTAAACAGAAAGAGCATAAAATTTCCTACAATATAATCACTTTTGATTTTATGTTATTTGAATAGTTTATAAAAAATCGTAAAAAATATTTTTATAATAATTCTAAGCCATTTTAATATTTTATCTCATTTGTAACAAATACGACCGTAATTTATTAACGGATAAAAATTTCGAATTCCGGATTTCAGCATTCGATTGTAAACTTGTGTTTCTATAATAATAATTTAATAAGAGAGATTTTAAGACGCCCGTTTAGGATAAATTTAAACTTATTTTCCAAAGTCACAAAAAATTATTTTAGTAACTTTAGTGAAATTTTGTATTTAATTTATGTCCGGATAGAAATATGGACTTCCGGTTTTCAAAACCTTATAAAGAAATGTTTTTAAAATACGATGTATAATGTCGCCAAATCAATATAAAAATTTTCCAGTTCGCCTAGAAAAAATTTTAAAATCTTAATAATTTGACTGCATCCCAACACTCCATTATTTAAAAAATACTTTAAAGGATTAGAAATATGTTTAAAAATGTAAGTTCCTTGAAAGCAGGGCCGGTAAATCAAAAAATACCTAATCTTAAAATCATTGAAAATAGTTCTCAGAACACACTTCTTCATTTTCACTTTTAAATTACAGCTTAAATTAAAAATAGCTAAATATTTTGAAATTTTTGATGTGTCACATACATAAACACAAAAAACAAAAATAGTCATTTTGTTTCATATAACCAATCTTTCTACCAAATGGTTTCTGTGACGTAGGTACCTGGTCTCAAGGAAATATTGTAACAAGTCCTAGTCAGCACAATTAAGTCAGTCATTAGTTTAATAAGTAACCAAATAAATATAAATAAACATGTGTGTACTGCTAATACTAGTTTTGCTGACTAAGGACTTGTACATGAATATTTATAAGATAGAGTTAACAGGGAGTTCTAGTTCAGTTGCGTTCCGGTTCCAGTATGTGACAGCATAGAGAATAAGGGTTAACGTAAGATGTATTTATTATTATTGGTCATTATATTATTATCATTGTCATTATTTATTCATTAACTCATTAAATATATGAATTAAGGAAGATTTTCTTCGCTGGACGGATAATTGAGAAAGAAAGAAAAAACTGGATATCATTACATACTTATAATTTAACACTTTTGTACCTTCGACTATGAATTAATTGATATTAGTTTCCCAGTATTGACAAGGATCCAAATTATTATTATAACCCCAATTTGATTGTTACAAATGGTGGCAGCGGTAGGATCTCTCTCCAAATATAACATACTTATAACCTTTGCTCCGCATAATATCCTTTTTTTTTGTGTCCACGTCAGACATCCCCAGAAAAAATCCCGTCCACCACTGGTCTCGTCCCGTTTTGCAGAGAATCAGCGCTCGAAATCAGGTGACAGCGCTGGGAGCATTATTCTATATAATCCAGAGCTGTAGCTGTTGCTGGTGCACTGCCCAACACGATACCTGCCTTTATAAACCAACATCAACATCGTTCACAGCACTCTGCGTTTAAACGTAATCCCAGTTTTGCGCTCCATATCCACGTGATATATAATTCAACAGATTTTTCAAAAATGTTCTAGTTGTTATTTTAAAGGATTTATAGACATTGATGCCTTGTGTAGAAATGGTTGGTGGATTTGGTTTAGTATTGATTGCCTGGGGCTATTAATTGTTGTTTAATTATCTGATTCGAAAGAAGAAATCTATATCCTGTTTGAAATATCGAAACAATTTTGACAGTTAATTGGAGCGTGGTTTAGAAGTTTGGTTTACACCAAAACATTTAAATGTTAAAAAGCGCTTAGCCCGCAAATCCTTAAGAGAACATAATACATAGAAATACCTACTCACGTAAAATTTAAAATCGACAAAACAATACCACTTTTAAAGAATGATATCAGAATAATAATTGGCAATATTATTGACACAACATTTCAATTATATTTGTATAAACCGCTCTTCACAACAGCACGTTGCAACCAATAGAATCATACAAAAATATATCTGTCGAAATATTTCAAACAAAGTATAATTTTGGAATAAAACAAAACCAAAGCAATATTTTGGTTATTAGAACTTATTCTCGTACGTTTTACAAACGTTTTCGAAAGAGTTTTGTTACTCTAAATAACGAAAGAATTTTGACAGACAGATTCGTGTGATACTATTGGTTGCTATGTGTTGTTGTCAAGATCGAGAGGAACAAATACAATTCATTTCTGGTTTAACTGTCAAAATTATTTCCTAATTTCAAACAGGGTATGTTGAAATTATTTATTTAAACTTTAAAATGAACAAGATGAACAATAGTATCTCCGTACTACTGGCTGAAATTATAAAAAAATATACACGAATCCAAGGACACATTTTTTTAAAAACAATATAAGCCCTTTTTATAATGCTATTATAGCTCAGCAACCATAATACAAGAAACTAATTGACTAAAAAATTAGTTAAATATTTAATTATTAGTAAGACTACTTAGTAATTTATAGCATTATTAAATTATTATGAAGCGAATAGCCGAGTGCGTTGCGTGACTGGTTATGGTTTACCCCTTTATTTGGCAATGTAGCGCTTGGGGCAACATCACTTTCTATGGTCGGAGATGGAGATACACACATACGTTTATTTGGTGCGCTATATTGGCAATGTAACTTCCAGTCAACATGTTAGGCACAATTTTATTAAGGTTGCAGAATTGTTTTGCCCGCCTTGTTCTCGGGATTAAAATAAATGTGTACAGATAAATATTATATTTTTTATTAAATCGCAAAATTATTTTAAATTTGTAACATTATTGCAAAATGCGAACACAATATAAATATGGTGATCACGGATTGTAACAACAGTAGCTAACATTCTGGCCAATTTTTATCAGCAATCGAGTGCACAGGCAGCGCTCTGAATGTTTGAAAAATGCGGAGCTTTTCACTACGACAGCTAAAGGAACTCATTATTGTACGATTTCATAAAATAGTTACTTATGTAACAAGTACGCAAAGTAGAGTTTTAGAGGACGCATCTATTTAGTCTTTAAATTAGCTGAATCCTCTAAAACTCAGTTTGTGTACGTGTTACATACATAAAATTTTAGTATATGCTCTTCAAATTTGTTCAGCAACTATATTCGAAATTATTCTAAAATATAACTTTAAAATAAAATTTTGCAAAACGTGGGCGATGAAACAATCAAAATCAGTGAAAATAATCCTATAAAATGTAAATAACAGCTCATTGCCTAGGTTACGTTATTTTAAAGGACTGGATCCCCTAGAATATTATTTTGCGAACTCAAAACAGTTCGAAAACTAATGATTTTAGAGAGCATTTACTAAAAAATATATTATAGGCGTCTGTTTTCTGTTCCTAATTTAATATTCAAGCAATTAACTATGAAATCCCCATATTCATAGTGCTAATTCCCGTGACGTCAGGGGATATATTCCTGCGTGAGCGCAGGTAGCTGTGCGCGTGCGCAGTTCCCAGCAGCCAACGCCTCCTCGGATAAACCTGCACCTCCGCCGCCGCGCATTTCACTGCGGGAGCCAGGAACAGAGAGCGAAACAAACGAACAAGCGCAGGGAACTCACAAAAGAAACGTATAATTTACTATAACAAGAACTTCCAACGATCCGATGGCAAAGAAGTCTTCAGCTATTTTTTAACATCTTATCGGAATTTTTAAAGCGAAACTAGAAATAAATAAAGGTGTTTTTTGGAGGATACATTTGAATGTTCGCATTTGAATTCCAAATGTTTAGTTACTGTAGCATATTTTGTACAGACGATTACACACGAGTTAGATACTCAAAATTTACTGGGAATATTCACATTTTTCACCTAAATAAACAGAGACTTTTACTTCTTCAACTTAAAATTTAAATTTTAAAGTAGTTTGGTTTATTCCGTTCTAAAACATGTACCTGCTTTTCTTAAGCAGTCCGTTTGCGTTTTTTCCGAATTCCTAGAATGCTCTCTAATTTCCCCACTACTACGACTGCCTAAAACAAGCCCGAAACTCGTACTTTATCGCATCCTAGCTATGCAATATTTACATCAAGATAATTTTTTCATAAACATTTAATAGGGAAAGAATGGATATGCAGATATGCCTTTTTCAAATTTTAAAAATAAATTTCTAACAGGAGATATAACCGCACGTAAAGTTAGCATAAATTGAGAGAGAACTTTTATGAATTTTTCTGAATTTTCATAATCATGTAAAAAAAATTTCTGAATTTTCATAATCATGTAAAAATTATAAAATTTTAAGAGGCACAACTGTTAATTGATCCTAAGTATATAAACCTTGTTGAAATACAATTTTACCATTATTGTACTAGCCACAAAATAATCGCTACATTAGTACGATTTGTGCTGGAAAAAAATCCTACAAATACAATGGGCCGAATTCAGACTTTTCTTTTAGATAATGATACATCTCTTATATTACCTTGGAAACGTCTTTTATTATTTGTCTTTCTTATTTACAGATGAGAAAATGCGTATGTCTGTGTTTGTTATTTCAAAGAATATTCTTGACCAATGTGACCAATAATATGTTTATTATCAAAATTTTATTTTTGTTAAAAGATGGCAGGTAGGTATTTGAGAATAAAAATGAGTCAAAAAATTTAAAATGCTAATAATATGATTTTCCAAATTGCAACTTTGCAACTGTGATTTGTGGCATTGTGTTTCTCGCAATTAAATTTTATTTTTTTAAGTTGTAAGCAAGTCCATTCTAGTAGGACGATTTGCACACGGATAATGCTGAGTTAAATAGGCAGTAAACTGGTCCATTTAATTTACTTTACAAGTGGGCAAAGTAAGGAATTACCCACGAGGGAAATTTTAACTCACGAGACCGAAGGCTGAGTGAGATAATTTTCTCGAGTGGATCATTAATTTTGTCCACGTATGAAGTACCTATAACGTTTTATCCAACACCTCTTAATAACTGCTTAAATATTTTAAAAATATTAAGTTTCAACCTAAAACATCGTTTCTATGGTGACTTCCAACAATTTACCCGCAAGTGGGTATAATTTTGATCAAAGCCACTAGTTGGCAATCTTTTACTTTGCTTGTTTAAAAACACCATAGTTATGATGCTTATATTAAGAGGTGTTGGATAAACAAATTAAACTACAACTATTGTAAAAACACAAGATACTGTCAGTTAACTCTACTGCGTACCTGGAAAGGACGCGCGCGTTAGAGTCGCTGAGGCAAGTTTGTATTTAAATTTTAAAAACGGAAGTATTTTGCCCATGTTCTACAAGAGTGATAGAGATACTCCCCAATTGCTATATGCCATAAGTTTGTTTCTCTCGCAACTTGCCTCACTCGCTACAGCTCTCTTCCAGATTCGTAGTATAGAGTTCACTGGGTACTGTTAAAGTCCCTGTCATATTTCATTAACATGGAAATAAAGCACCGAGTGAAAATATGTATCACAAGTCAAAGGCTCCAAGATTTAAATTAAAATTCATCCATTTCCAGGGCAAATAAAAACACTAAAAATAAAAACTGAGTGCAGAGAAATTCTAGTTGAAACGAAAAACTTATACATCAAGAAAGCTGCTTTTTAATATTGCTGAGAAACTCTCGTAAATATACTTTGTTTATCGTGCGCTCGACAACAAGTATGAATAAAGATGAAGTAAATGAAATATAGCAGAATTACGATTATACGACGCGAGATTATTTCATGAATGAATAGTTCACGCTATTATAAGAATTCCAAGATTGTATCTACGTAGTACATTCGTTTTAAAAATGTCGAGATCATTAAAAGAATTCGCGTTTCACGTACTGTAATCTTTGGCTTATATATTATACTGACATTTCAATTATGCGACTTAATCGGAATAAGTAAGTTTTTTATTGCGTGGCAAATTGGATTTATTAAAGAAATATGGGGTTTGAAATAAAAATAACTCAAAGAAAATTATAAGCATTCTAAGAGGTTTATAGCTGTACCTATTTATTTATTCTGCCTGAAATAGGACTTTATGGTAAGTAATAAAATAATACATTACTTGTTAAAAATTGTATAAAACATTTTTTCTACATTAATTTGTGTTAGGTAATGAATTTCATTATTTCACGCAATGGTCTTTATTTCACTGTTTTTTAAAACAGTACTTCAATATAAAATGGCTTTGACTTGAAATCGCATATTTTATACAGTTTAAATTTAAAAAACTCAAATAAAATGACATTGGTAGATACCCTAATTTGGATATTTTTGTTTTATGTCACCTCATGAAATGTCAAAATTTCATAAAAATTGGAGTTACTGGAACGAAAGTAAAATCTCGTAGTTACTTTAGGTACTTTATATGTTAACAGAACTCGGCATCGCATCGTGCTGAAAATTTCACATACATAAAGTAACTGTTACCTTCCTTTCCTGACTTGTTAAATAGTTATAACAATATAATTTTGCGTGGATTTTAGAGGATCCGGTATAAATAGGTACCCTCACACAGACAAGCGTTTGAAGTTTACTAATACTCCCTTAATAAGGTGCAATTAAAAAAATGCTTACAATGTTTTTACAATTTTATGCTTTACATCGAGCAATAAATCACTTCAGTGATTTAATTTTTAAATATAAACACAGATATGTTTTCTGCAAAAATAGTGGCAATTCAATGTTGAGACACTACCTACATCAGAATCAGATTAAGATGTGTATTTTTTTTGAGAAAACCGGGCCCTTTTAATACGTAACTTTTGTCTGGATCAGTGCTCAATGTCACTAATAAATTTTTGGAGAAACATAGAAACAACTCATTGTGCTGTAAGATTTGTGTCTTTTAAGAAACAGTTCCAACTTAAAATTAAAATATTTCAAGTTCGTTTACTCAGCAAACAATAGAAACAATAATAATAATTCAGTACATGGAACCTTATCCAATTATTCGAGTCGCGCACGAGTCACCGTCGTTTGGTTTCCTCGTAGCACGGGAACGACGGTTGCGATTACCTCTGCCCTTAAACACTTCCCACCTTCCACCCGCTTCTAATTGCCACGAGCTTTTAATTAAATAATCAGAATGCAACGTTTTCCCTGCTAAGTAAGTGTCAGGAGTAAGAAGAACACCGGGAAGTCTTCACTCTTCCTTTCTCCAGAGACGGCACAAGTCAGGAGAGAGTACTTTGCTATGTTCGAACTCGAAGATAGTTTTTGAGATGAAAGAATTTTGCTTATCTGTATCATGAACAAATAAACAAACGTCGTATATATTTATCTTTGTTGTACTTGCATGGATTGAACACGTTTCATATGTTTCGAGTAATTTACGACATGCACAGCAAAGCGTAGCTCGTTCCACTCAACATTGTTATTGTAACGTAAGTTCAGTTATTATTACTGAATATGAAAATATGGGCGGAGCTAACATCTTACTTCGTACTGTTTCAGGATGACCGTTATCAGACTTCTTTCATCTCACAGACTATACACATCTAATTCATATAAAAATCTGCCGTGCCAAGCGAGTGTCAAAATTGAGTCAATTTTTGAGTAATTTTATCAAATTCATCTTTGGTTCGAATTATATTTGCTTGATTATTTCACAAATACAAATAATGTTAAAATAATACAATTTAAATGTCAAAATTTTCAATATAAACAAAAGATTTTTTCAAATTTTATCAACTGTAATTAAACAAGAGCTTTTTATTTCGCCGGATAAATTTCTGTTTATATTGAAACCTTGTTACCTAGCAATTTGAAAAGAAAAATTGTTTAATAAAATCACGACACCGTAGGTGTCAGGTGACAAGGTTGAGATGTCGAACATAAATTTATTCGGAGGAAATAAAAAGCTCGAGTGTAACTCAACGAGATAATTTAACGACTCCTTTGGTTCTTCTTTCACAAATATTCCCAAAATCGAATCATTTCACTGACAAATATTAGAAGTATGAATCAAATGATATTTTAGTGTTTTGTTTATTGTTTGGTTGCTAAGAAAAAGGTACCTAAATAATGTTTTATCACTTGCAAAAAGTTACCTTCTTTTTTATCCGCTGTCAAAGCGATAAAATTGTGATTTATTTATGGCTTACTTTATACAGGAGTGGAATTATTTAAACAATAGACTGAAAAAACAAGCTTTTGCTATAATGTCATTTTTCTGATTAGTGCATGTGCCTTTCCTTTTTAAAAAAAACTTGCATGCAATTGATACTACACTCGATGTTATAAAACTTTGATATTTTCTTAACAATCACTCAAATGTAATTTTAAAATTAAAACCTATTAAGAATAATTTTCCAAAAAAACTCGAAACAAACGTTTCTTTTATAACAATTTTTTGATAAACACGACCAATAAGAAAAAAATTAATAACCACGATTATCTTCGAAATTTCCCCCATGCCCATGTATTGTATAATGACCTTGAATCCACTTAATTTTTTACCTTTTTAATTCTTAAAAAAAAATTTCGGGGGTAGTATAACTAGCGCTATGATTATCATTGGTGATAGCATGAGTTAGTCGATGAAAATTGACCGAGTGCGCAGCACGAGTTCAATTTTCTGAAGACCTAACGAATGCTATCATCTATGATTAATCATAGCCCGAGTTATATTTGGAGAGAATATTATATAATGAATGAGTTCAAACGTTGGGTTATGTTTCTTCAAAACCTGTCAAAACAGTTTTATACTCTATTTACCTTTCTCAATTTGGCGTTATCTTCTCTATTTTCTCTATCTTGATACATTTTAAGTATTATTTTTGACAACAGCAATTTCTGACTTAAAAACTGACAGTTCATAATTGATAAACACAAACAGTTGACATGTAACAGCCGGTGATAAAAATAACATTTATTTGATAGCTTCTTACTACCCTATTTTAGCCAATCAAATTAGTTAAATATGTACCACGTGATACATGAATTATATAATTCTCCAAAAGCTCAGTCTGGATGCCTAAATCTCTTCAAACAAATAAATTTCACTTCAAAATATTCAAAATTTAGGGGTGCAAAATTTGAAATTTGCCTCCGTTGTTCAAAGCTACGATCCACCCCTGCTTGGCGAACTAATACAAAAAGACGCGTTTACTTTATTTGACTTTAATTCGAATCCGACACAAAGATCAACTCAGAACTTAGGGATTTTCTCGGTAAGAAATGTAAAAGTTTGCGGCTGTAGACCGCAAAGTGCTCCGAATAATTTAGAATAAACAGCGCCGCTCGACGCACTCGTTTCCGCCGACGTTGAGTTTCTTTGGGACAATTCTCGCTTCGCAAAGGGAAGCTAAACGTTTCACCAAAATATTGTGTTACAAAAATCCAAAGATCATTTTCTACATCGCGCTCGTGTAAAAGAACTTTCATCGCGCCCCATTGCTGCGTTTTTGAGAGAGTTTTTATCTAATTTCGTGAAATGAAATACTCATCCAGTTGAAAATACCAGTGTTCACCGAATTTATGATATCAGTAGGTACCTATCTTCGATTTGTAACAAATATACTAAACTTGACCAAGTTGCGTTGTTGATAAACAAATCGTAAAAACTAAAATATCATTTATTAGTTTTAACGTAACAATACAGCAATGTTATGTGGTCCGGCGATTATAGGGCAAAACTATGCATTTTGTGATTAAAGTGTGAAAACTGGCATACATGTCAATTAAACTATTCTCTTTCATATAAGAAGTGGTGCCTAAGTGTTAAATACCACAGACGGTCGCCCTTTTGAAAAAATATCCGCCATTTTTAGTTTTCTTCATTTATGTTGTATGATGGTCAATATTACGAGAAAAATTGTTAGTAGGTATATAAGAAATTGTAGAGCATACAATTTGCTATAAAATGGTAGATATATCCATTCATATGTAAGTAAGTAGTACAGTTCTCGAAAAAATCGTTAAAATATATTTGAGAAGTTTTAGTCGATTTCGACAAAAGCATAATTTTCCCTTTTCAAACAAAAACAAATTTTATTGTCAAATTAATCAAGATATAAACATTCGATTTAGAAAAAATTTTGTTACATACAGGTACATAATTTTTAACATTTCGGGAGCACTAGTTCGGCCACAATTCAAACATAACCTCTTAGAGACAAAGTGAAATTTTAGTATTTTTGTGTTTATTGTGCTGTTATTTCTGAACGAATTTAAATATTGACTTAAATTGAATTTTTCAACAAATTCTCTATAAGGTACTTTATAATAAAAAACGTTTTAATGTCTTCGATACTAAAAGAGTTTTTACTAGAGAAAATATTAAAACGACTGGTAGTATGTAGTATAATTATAAGGTAAATATGTTTTATGTTTGATCACCTGTAGTTTTTGAAAGGATCAACATATTGACTTGACATTTCCTCCAGCATCTAATTGAAAAACTTTCAAGTTATTCTAATTATCTAATTAATGTCATATAACGAGTAAATAAATCTAATTTTATTTAGATGAAATTAAACTTATTTTTAATCGTTAACGTTAGCTTTAAGATAAACTGAAATTTAATTCTGGAATTTTGATAACAAATTTCGAAATACTAAACAATAAAGTATTGTAATACTCGATGGTATGATACAAGCTGTACGAGTATATAGTAATTTTGAACATATAAATACAAATGCGATATATAGGTTATGTTTATGAGGATGAGGTTATAATATTTTTTATTCCATATTTTAAGTTTGTATATTGCATGGCCGCTAGTTAGTACCTACTACTTACTGCCAAATAGCGTACCGACATTTGCTTCAAGTAATAAAACGAACAAGTAAATACAATAATATGTAACTACTACTAATGCACCGATAATAGGTCTCTAAAAACTCCAGGTTTATATCTTTAAAAATATAGGATTGAATCTCATTGTAGCCCCTTAGGCACTGGTGATGACGTCACGAAACATGTTCTCATATACAGTAGTTGCAACTCGTACAGCAAATTCGCGAGTGTGTTCTATTGTGAGCAAAGTGCCCGGGGACGACTTACAAATTTGTCAAGACGCCTGCGGAAATAAAGTAGAATCGGAGCTACAATGTTGTTTTACCGACTGTCGTTTTTTCTTCATTACCTGTCAATCTTTCTGCCGTGATTTAGTGTCTCGCGAAAGAATGCATTGTTACTGATAGACTGATACAACTTGGATTTGGATTGTAAAACGCGAACATGGAACATGCAAACATTGTTTATTTGGAGAGTTTTATTGGCATGAACATTACCTTATATGTCTTCTAATGTCGTCTCCGAAGTTGTTCAAACCCATGGTGACGACGCCCAGCTGATTCCAAAGTCCACATTCACAGCACTTTTTACTTCACACGCGTATACTTAGATGTCCCAACACTAACTGAAACAAATAATAAAGATTTATTATGTTAATCTCGGAGTACTGCGACTTGTTCAAATAAGTTTACTACGTAACCGAATCTGATGTGCAGTCTCAAAAAAATCAATACTATAATTATAATACTTTTTTACTATTTGTAGGTACTGCTAAAATAGATGTTTCAAAAAATTCAAAATTATTTTATAATAACAGAATGACGTTACATGTACCTAAATAAATAAATTCATATATTTTTCAACAACATTTTGTTATTATTATCACATTGTGAATTAAATTTGTGGACAATGAATATCAATATAAAAATTGTTACTGGAAGCATATTTCCTAACATTTTGTGACATGGGTTTAAATGGCATTATGTTTTATATATTTTTTTTCTAATAAAATAATTACATTATATTATGCAAAGAGCAGAATAACACCTAAATATAAAATTTTAGGGTCGTAATAATCTAAAAGGGTGTCTAAAATTATATTGAGAAGCTAAATAAATAAAAAATAATATTTTATCATCCCCGTCTTTATGGTTTTGTATTGAAATTGTTATTTTATGCCAAAGCCAGAAGTATATTACACAAACAAATTTCTACGAATAATTGATTTTGATTAGCAATCAACAGATATTTTATAATTTTTCAACTGTATCATCATATCTACGAAAGCTAAAGTTTGGAATGTAGAAAACTTGCGAGAAAACTTGCAACTTATTGCAATTTTACTCCACAAAACGTCACGGAAATTTTTCCTCAACTACTTTTCGTAAAATTGTCAGATGATGTTTTGTGTCGTGAAATTGTTTAAAAAAATTGCCGTGGAAACGTCAAAATAATTCTCAAAAAATTATCTTTTCTTATTATGGTATTGCACCTGAAAGCTATAATGTTAAAATAAATTTAACCAAATTTTAATAAAATATTATAACTGGAACAGATTTTTATAAGCAGCAGTCTGAAAATATTTTCACTAGCAACAGTCTGCAAAGAAACATGGTCTGCAATTGTAACTTTCAAGTAAGCCTACTTATTCGTTTATATTAGGAGGTAATAATTTAATATCTCTTTAACATTCAGACCCTGGGAAAGTCTTTTTGATTTTATTTCAGCAAGTAATTCAAACGTCCTGCTTATAAAACAATCCAGCATGTAACCAATCACGATCACACTCCCGATCACGTGTTCATCACGTGCGCCCCTTACATTCCTTCACGCACTTGACGCATCACTTTCCCCAACAACTTTACTTCCCTCGTCAATTCAGAAGGGTGAAAATTGCGGCAAAGTATTCTCAGGACTTCGTTTAAAGTGTATGGTTTTGTAAGGGCAAGTGCAAGCGATTGTGGGACTTGTGAACGTTGAAACGGAACTGCGGATTGTTGACTGGAAGATATGAAGACACTTTCATAGCGTGGAAGAAATGTTGCCTTGCATAGTTCATTCAGAACACTGGAACACTTGTTTATTTTTGCGAGGGTTGTAGTCAAGTGGAAACAGGGTAATTATACTTGCAGCAGGACCGGATTTATGAGGATTGTGAACCCTGGACTCTGGACAGAACAAAAAAATCAATGCTTGGATTTTTTAAAGTATTAGTAACAGACTTGCTTGTGTATATTTATTTGTCGATTATTACTAGCTAAATATTCTGATTTTTGCAACAAAATTACGAAAACAAAAATAAAATAAAGCAGAATTATATTGTTTCAGAATTGTAACAAGCCTAGGTCAGCACAATATAGTATAATTAATATAATTACGGTAGTCTTTTTAGTATGTTATTAATAGTCAATAAACATTTTTGTTACGTTTATACTTATTTTGACGACTTCAGCTGCGTTCCGGTTCCAGTATGTGACAGCAAAGAGAATAAAAGATTAACGTAAAATGTACTTTATTCTTTAATTATTATTATTATCATTGTTATTTATCCAATATCTACGTCAGGTAGAAAATGCAATTGTTTACGTACAGACAATGGCGTATACGTAGATATATTTATGTTGCAGCCACTAGCCTGTGCCCGATAGCTTTGTGGTTGCCAAGTTAATTGCAACCCAACTTGGAATAGTGGCGAGAGAAGATACCGATTCAATTTTCACCAGAATTTGAATCTACGACCTCTATAATCAGATACTGAGCACTGTACTCTCGCCTCAACTTTCTCAATCCCGGAAAACACACGGTTCTCCAAAGCAATTTTCTAACTCGTTTATGTGCTAAACTAATTTTAAGTAGATATTTTTAATCCTAAAGAATTGCTGATTCTCCAAGCTCGAAAACAAGCGTCCATCCCATTTTTGTGCTAAATAAATTTTTACTTTTATAAATATTTAATGTCGAGAATCTAATCGACAAGTCAGGATTTTCTTCCTCTTGAATTTATAGTACCAAAGCCGTCTTTCCTTCTTAAGAAAGACATCTATTACTTACTAAAATCATTGTAAAGTTCCAGAAATAAAACAACCCTTTAAGGTTGCGCTTGAAACCGTTTTCAGATAGTCATTTCTATGCACGTAATCTGCATAAATTTCGGCAAATAGGAACAAGCAAAAGGCATAAACAATATATCAAAAGAATTATTAGAGTTTCTAGATTGCCCTATGCTAAATAAGAATACCGGAAAATAAATAATATAATTTGCAGTAGAAATGAAAGAACAAGGAGCAAAATTCATCAAATTGAAATAAATTTTATGAAAAATGAACTATTATTACAGACATATTTTTAACATATTATGGCAATTTAGGAATACATAATATTTGCATTGTGCAATATAATTTTCAATATAGGTTTACATCGTTTATCCGAAATTTATGCAGAAATCTTGTGCAAAATGGGCCATCTAAAGTATTGATGACGTGGCACTAATAGTTAAAGAAAAAGTAACATTTTTTAAATAAATTATGACGTATAATAAGATTTTGACTATTATTGAGTAAAAAACATTACCATTACAAATATCGTGTTGCAGTTTTTTCACTTTTAAGTGCACCCTTAATATTCTGTAGTATTTTAGAACAAAGTTTACTATCTTGAACTTTCTTTATTCCGGCCCTGCTTGGCAATAGTGCTGTCAAAAATTATGAGACCGGCGCCATCATTATTCAGCCTGTTAAATTTCAGCAGTTCATCTTTCGCTTCTTCTGTGTTAATTAAAAATAACAAGTAATGTAACGCCATATCATTTCCATAATTATACACCTGGTTCGTATTAGGCCACTACAACGAGTTGTTTCGCTGCCTCCTGAAATGAAATGAAACACGATCCTTCATTTCATTCAACTTCCGGAACACGTAAATATTCTACGTGCGCCCAATCGGAAATAACAACACCGGGCCCAGTGCCGTAGACCAATCATTTTACATTAATTGATAATAAATAATAATGATTACCGGACTGTACAAAATAAGTTAGTACGTAGAGTAGGCAATATTTTTTGAATATTTCGTCTCTATTCAGTGTCCCTAGTGGAAAATTCTGCGCGCGCCACTGCATCGGCCTAATTGTATATTACGCTTTCCACGTAAATACCCCAAATAAATCTTTTGGATATGTTGGCGCAGCGAGAGGAAAACACTTTAGTCAGTTTTTCAATAAACAATGGCTCTGCGATATTTATGTTTTGTTTTGTACCTTCATTTGAATATCGATTCTTTGTTCGTTGTTTAATAATATCCAGAAATGTGGAAATGCTTTTGTTAAATTATGAGAAATTCAAATTAGTCGCAGTGTCATGCCGGATTCATATAAAATCTATTATTATAGATTCTAATAAACTGTTATTATGATTGCGTGACGAATATGAAAGAAAGACAAAAATTATGAATACTGATATACCTATTGGTTCACGTTATAATTATGTTGACTATTAATAGAAATATAATGCTTTTATTTGAATTAATGTTCATGTAATACCTACTAAATAACAGTAAAATCATGACTATCATAGATGAGACGAGATTATCATTTTAGTCATTTTGTCTCGTCTGAAAATTTTAAGAGACCTTATCTAGACGAGAAAATATACACGAGCCGAGACGGTAAACTTATTTATATAGCATTGCACCTTAATTACCTAGCATTGCTACTTATTTATCTTACATTACCACGTAATTATTTGGTACGGCCACTGAATAATCTGGCATTGCCACTAAATTATCTACCATTACCACTTAATATTCTAGTATTGCCACTTAATATTCTAGCATTGAAACTTAATATTCTAGCATTGCCACTCAATATTCTAGCATTGCCAATTAAATATCTGGTATTGCCAATTAAATATCTGACATATCCACTTAATTATGTAGCATTGCCACATAATAATGTAGCATTGCCACTTAATTTTGTGGCATTGGCACTTAATTTTGTGGCATTGCTACTTATTTATCTGGCATTGCTACGTATTTATCTGGCATTGTCACTTCTATATCTGGTATATCCACTTAAATATCTGACATTGCCACTTATTTATCTAGAGTTGCTACCTAATTATTCAGCATTACCAATTAAATATCTGACATGGCTATTTAATTAGCTGGCATTGCTACTTATTTATCTGGCATATCCACTTATATATCTGGCATTGCCACTTAATTATCTGACATTGTTACTTATTTATCTGGTACATACACTTATATGTCTGACATTGCCACTTAATTATCTGGCATTGCGACTTAATTATCTGGCATTGCCAGATTGCTACTTATTTATCTAGAATTGCTACTTAATCATTTAGCATTGCCACTTATCTAGCATCGCTACTTATTTTCTAGTATTGGCCACCAAATTTTGTAGGTAAGACAAGACCAAACCAAGACTGGTCTTGACTTAGTCTTGTGGCATCACTAGCTGAAGCACCAGATAAATTAAGGGGAACACGAAACGAAAATTTAAGAGATTTACAATTTATTTCGTCTCGTGGAAATACTAGATACTCACATTACATAAAACGAATAAATGTTTAAAAGATTTTTATATTCTATACACGTATCCAATTCCACATAAAAAGTAGATTTATTTTCATGAAATTTAAATGAAACAATATAATTTTAGTATTAAATTAATATAAAAACATTTATTAAGTCAAGTACGTTATGAACTATGAATTTAATATCGCTAGGTTTCAATAATTATAGGAAATTATGAAAACCTTTGCACACACGACAAACTTAATTACTGCATAACATGCATCATTACAGTGTAAATTCTTCCACAAGAACAAGACTGTATCAAACTTCCTGCATACGGAACTTCGCTAATTAGGATCAATACTAACACATGAAGGGTGTAACTTTGGGAAACTTCAAATTTAAGGACTTCCTTCAAATTATTTAACCTGTAACCTTAACGTGAACTTTACACACTTCATAAGGAGATTATCGGCAATTTTGCTCAAAACTTCTACGTTATTAAAATATTTGCTGCAATCAAGAATTTCATAAGGCATTACTTTGTGAGGTCACTACACACACCAAAGATTAGTTGGTGTTCAGCAAATCCTCGCTATTTTTAGTTAGACACTTATTTATTATCATTTTAAGCTTAACTTTTGTGTACATTTTCGGGCTTTCAAAAATACCTACGTTTTTACTTCCTTGTTTATTATTATTATTATCATCAGAACTTGTATAAGTCTTGTTTATATTATACAAGGATTTTTCAGCGTCGATGTTTTTACTTATTTTAGAAAATTTTCACTTGGTCTCTTTTTGATAAACATGATCATAGTATAAACCAAAATTCGTTCAGTGCAATTACATAATTGCTTTTATGTTTAATAGGTTAAACGTTAAATGTAGGTTTATGCGCACAAAATTTAATAATAAGAATAGTCTTATGCCCTGTTCACACGAGGAAAGTTTTTACTAAAAAGTTTCTTGAAAGTAAAACAAGTGCTAGGAGCTGTCATACAAAAATCTGTCAATACCGGTCGAAATACATTAAAGCTATTGATCTTAAATATATTTAATAAAAATAATTACATTCCCCGTGTGAACGGCATTGACAGTTTTTATTTAAGACAGGTCTTAGCATTTCAAGAAACTTTTTAGTGAAAACTTCCTTCGTGTGAACAGGACATTAAAGTAATAATAACATAACAGTCGGTTTATGCTGCAGAAATAAGAACAAGGAACAAAGAATAAGAATAATATTATATCTGCAGCATAAACCGACTCATATGTTATAATAACTGTTTTAACTTTAAGAGGCCCGTCTACCTCCTAAAATACAGCACAAAACGTACTAACGTAGCGAATGTTTTGTGGTCAGTACAAGAATGGTAAAATTGTATTTCAATAAGGATTATATACTTAAAGAATCAATTAACAATTGTACCTTTTTAAAAATTTTATAAAAAAAATTGTACACGATTATAAAAATTTCCAAATATTCATAAATATTTCCAATCTGCAAAGTTTACATGGTTATCTCCTCACATAAATGTAGATCCATTCTTTCTCTATTAAATTTATAAAAACATTATCTCGAAGTTAATAATAAAAACTAACAGTTTACTCGCAACTTTTACACAGTATTTTTCAACTTCAAAATGAGATTGCATTGCTAGGATGCGGTAAAGTACGAGTTTCGGGCTGGTTTTAGGTAGTCGTAGTAGTGAGGAAAACAATGGAATAGAAAAAAAAGTAAAATCGAGAGTATTCTAGGAATTCGAAAAAAATGACGGGCCGCTTAAGATATTCTTACTCTAAAATTATTCTGTTAGTATAAACTAACCTTTAGGTAAATAATACTGAAATTGTAACAAATTCCTTACGAAATTAAAGAAGTTTTGGTTCCGCTGATAAATATAGTGATGGAAGCACAAACTCAGTTAAGTTTCCAATACAAATATAAAGTCTCCAACAACAAAAACGTATAAACATTTTAATAAATATTCAAGTTTGAAAAACCAATTCAGTGTCAGAATTCGTCCGTAATTTAAAACTCATGTCCACGTTCGATGTCGACAGAAAACGAGGAAATCTCAAGTTTGAAATCTTGGTTAAAGCTCAGCTCCTCGGATGTTTGCAGATGTCTCGTTCGACTAATAAAAGAATAGAAGTTCGAAGATACTGTAGCTAAAAATGGCAAAAATCCAGAAGCTCGCGCTATGAGTGTTCGAAAAAACTTGTATTGTCAAAGTTTCTTCCAAGCAAATGTGTCGCTTCGACTGACCTCTTTAATAACAAATTCGACGATGGATCTAATATTGTGTTATTGATCAGTTTATTTTTAAGCGGACATAAAACTGACTTATATTGCCTTGCTAAATTCTCCAAAGGTAAATAATTCTTTCTATGTTAAGGGTTCGCAACAAAATATTGCGTGAATAGAGCAATAAATAGAGCTGAAACAGATTCTGCTTTATTTATTGTTTAATCATTTTGAGGGTGATAAAATAGGTATGCCAAACGCTACCAACGTCAACTTACGGGTACTCATGATTGTTACTGTAGAGTACACCACAGGGAATATTTTGTGCAGTTAAACTGAAATAGGTATGTATCTGACTAAGTTATTATCATTTACCCACTCATATATCCGTCTCTTAAGGTTGTTATCTAGCAAAATCGATGGCGTCAGAAATAACTAAAATTTTTGTAGGACATTTGTATGATAATAATTCATTTTAAAATAAATTATCAGGACAATCGACAGTTTCGTTTAGCAATTAACATTGGAAGCATAGGAAGAGGTGACTTGAAATCGTGCGTTATTAAATCACTGTATCTAAACTAGGCGACGGATAAAAACGAAAAACTACCACAATATTAATTAACTATAGGAAATTATATTTAATTTAATTCTAAAGTCAATGTATTGAAGAATTGAGGTTATGGCGTATCAAAATGTCTACGATATTTCTATTTAGCAATTACCAGGCATTTCAAACGTAGGTAAAACTTATTTCTTCACGAATAATATAATACATACATGTGCCTCTATGGTGCGGCAATGCCAAATTTGTTTACTTTTTTTCCCTCTCTGAAATAAGCTAAATTTCATGAAGCCTACCGTCCGATGTCACTGGTTTCTCTAAGCAACAAGCTTAATTTGATGTTACTATGTGAAAATTGGAACATCCAATAAGATACGTGCGTTTGATATTTAATGAAGAGAAATTTTGGTATTTTAAAGTTTATCCTCCATAGTTTATACAAAATTTGTGAGACGTCGAGACAGCTATTATTAACTAGTTAAGTTTCAATCTAAGTAAAATTAAAACTATAATACAATGTAAGTACGTTGCACGTGAATGTCTATTGCAATAACATTTTTCAACTTTGATATTATTATAAGCTGAGCACTTAAAATACTGGAATTTAAATGCACGATTTGTCGCAAGTTTATTTTAAAAACTGATTTTATTTGACGGATATATCCGCTAAAACTTTTTATCCCAGTAAATTGAATTTAGTTTGCATGTTCTCTTTATAATTCTATTAAAAAAGCATGAATATTTAACGATTTCTTTTGCTAATTTAGCAAAATATATTTTTAAATGAATGCGATAATATTCACACAAAAAAATTATTCTCTTATTCGACGAACAAATGTAAAATAAATAATGTCTAGCGTGCATGTTATTAAATAAACGTATTCACTACAAAGTTCGAATTTGAAATAATATAACGGTTTTCAAGCAAAATATTTGTTTTTTTCTCATACTATAATAATAATCATCATTTATTTATTTATCTATGAATAGGTATTTTGTACACTTTTTTTATTGTGGTATTTACATATGCATACATTGTGATTCACAACTTCGTGCATAAATATTAATGGCATACAGTGTTCAACTCACTTATTACGGAATTGGCAGAATTTATTCAAAATTCTCAATTTCAGTAATCAAATAGTTTCGTGACACTGTTTTCAAATGGAATTTCATAAATATACTATTCTTGCCACTGCATAAATTAATTTAAATTTCATTTTATCTCATTCATAGTTATAATCAGATATTCATTACACAAACAATCCAATGATTTCAAAAATGAGCTTCTTGCGAAAACTGCCCTAAAATTTACGAATTTAAATAAATTACTTTTGTTTGTAAGTTGAGTAACTATATGCTATTAAAATATATGCACGAAGTTGTGAATCATCCTGTATAACTGAACAACAGACTTAGTTTTGTATATGCTAGTACAGGAAGTTCTATTGGCCCAGAACCAAAATACAAAATGTTTTATTGATTGAGAATCCAGTTGATAAATTTTAAAAAGTCAGTATAACATTAATAATTTATCAAATAAATTTACATTACATTTGAAGTTAATTTAATAATAATCAAAAATTATTCCATATTTATTTTAAAGTAAAAACATAGATTCGATCATCAAAGATGATAAGTGAAATATGTAGCACGCCGTTACTACTTTTTTAAAGGGAGCATAACAGGAAGTAACGGCGTGCTTCGCGTGCACTTGTGACGAAAAATAAAGTATGCACCACGGAAGCGACGAGACTATTCCCTTTGGTAAAGTTGCAGAACTCGACTCCACCTCGGGCTGCAACTTCACCTGCGGGAGAAGTCGCGTGCTTTCTTCCCTTGGTGCATAATGAACTATTTATAGCTTTAAGAGAAGGAAATGTTTTTTACTAAATAATAAGAAACACATGTTTTCCATATATATACTCGGCAATGCAATTTTTTCAAATATTCATAACTTCACGCTAAGTTTACGCAGGCACAACATTTTTTTTTCCAGAAAGGAAAATGAATAAACTTTATCGGCTTGGTAATGGATTGAATCCACGATTTTTTGCACCTGGTACAAGTTGTCAAAGTTTGACATCAAGAATATTATTTTATCTCAGGAGGCTGGCAGGAGGTAAAATGAAATTGGCAGCAGATTAGCCTGCATGATCTTAAGGAGGAAACTTCAGTCTTGTCAGAACTTGAAGATTCATCCATTTTCGACCAAATTCAACCGAGCTATGTCGGTCTAAAAAGTCGGAATTTTTGGTGCATTTTCAAGTGGTGCATTTTTTCTTTTGCCGAGTATATTTACAGTTGATCAATTACACTGTATTTGTATAGAACAAATACCTACAAGAGCTTACTACCCCAATAATAAATCAGAATGTTGAAGCCTATTTGCTAATAACATCCCCTCTTTTGTCTACATTTTAATCTAGCGTTACTACATATTAAATCACGGTTTATCTTCGACTTAGCTTGAATTCAAACTCAAACATCCGGTGACTATGCATACCGAATTCCAAATTCCGATCGGACACGATTAAAACTCTCATTAATACTGTGAACTAAAGGGATTAATTCCATCCCTAGCGGTACCTGAACAAACTTAAATGCCGGCGTTATCGCAGTCGGCGATACTGGGCAAATAAAACATACGCGCGTCTGTTTTCCTCTTTGTTGTTTATCAAGCTGGCCGGGGTTTTTGTCTCCACCGGAGCAAAAACTTCCAGAGAAATGCCTCGTTTGCGAATCGAAGCTGTAGACTGCGGTGCTACAGACAGGGAGATATAATTTGTGTTCTACATTTCACTGTTCACTGTTCCGATTTCTTGTGCTAATTTTTTGTGAAATATGGAAATCTTTCACAACACGCTGTACGCTGTAAGGTTACTGTTAAAATGAGAAACTGACCTACGAATATTTGGCGGAGAATTTATAATAGACGCTGAATTACATTTTACTTTTTTCGTCTAGATTTTAGTTCGAGATTCATCCGAGAAGTTCCTAGCCATTTCTAGTATATTGTAAATCTGAAATTCCATTCCGAATTCCGTTCAATTTCTAGTATCGAAATATACCTCTGGCTCTATTTTTCTTTTCGAGATTCGTACTAGATTATCTACGCATACTCAGTGTGCAGCCAGTTTGGTCAACATTAAAAGGTTTTGGCACTGAAAAAAATTCATTGTGCAGTCAGTTTGACCAACCTTTAAAAGTTTTGTAACGGAAAAAATCAAAGATTTCCGAATGAATATGAATAGTTCGGAAATAAAGTATGAAACTCGAACGAATCTCGGATGAAATTTGAACTAGAAATCTAGTATTAATCCAGACGAAAAATGTAAGTATAATGTAATTCAGTTTTAACAGTGTCAAAAAAATAGTATAAATATAAATATTGTAATTCCAGTTCTGTTTCCTTTATAAAATTGTGCTCTCTGTGGTCTGTGTTCTATGTTTTTTAAAGGCTGTCTGTTCATATGTCTGATTTGCTTGCTTTTCAGTATATGAGCTTAGAATTTTGTTATTAGAAGGAGAAACTGAAAGTAGTACACAAAATAGTTGCAACGCCATTTCCGTTTCTTTTATAAAATTGTGCTCCATTGTATTCCTATATGGTTATCCATATGTCTGCTTTTCTTGCTTTAAAGGGGCTTGAGTTCTAAGAGCTTTGGACTCTTTTATTAGAAGAGAAACTCAAAATAGCTACCATTTCTCGATTAAAGTATTGTTCGATTTTGGTGTATTTTCACGTTTTAGACCTTACTGAACCCAAACAATATATTTTTTTTAAATCGGTCGGTCTGTCTGTCTTTTACTGAAATTTAATATTTTTACTAAAAACTTAGTTTTATGTTCGTTAATGAGCTTTATTATAATCAATGGTACCAACTTTATTAAATAATTGTTTTTTGTATTAGTACTTGAATTGATGAACGTTTGCGCTTTCTATATTGTTACTAAATTTAATTTACAAATTGTTCGTATTATGTCTATAACTTACAATAAAGGCAGTTAAAATCTCGAATTTTTAACGTAACTCAATGACTGCTGTCACTTTGACATTGACGGCTTTCACTTTGACATTGACGGCTTTCACTTTGACATTAACGTTTGTCACTTTGACACCGCTTTCGTTAAATTTATGGTCGGGGCAGTACTGTGGTGGCCACAGCAGCTACCTACAATTTTAGACTTTGAGAAATTTGAATAAAAATCACAGCTACAAATTAATGGGTATCATTAATGTAAAAAAATCTTGAAAAATGCATGATTAATCACACGTGATATAGTATATTAGCTAGCACTAAGTTGTAGAGAAATGCTTAACAGAATTAAACGAGATAATTTCGACAGTTCTAGCTAAATATTAGTCACGTAACGTAAAACTGATGCTCATCAGTACCAAACTTTACAAACTTAACATATTTCTCGTGGAATCAAATTAGATTTTCTCCAAATTTAAAAGATATGATCAACGGAAAAATATTGTAACTACCTCATGTGTTAATAGGCGATTAATAATCTGAACAGCGTGAGAGAAACGAATTAATCGCCCTCATTAACACATTAGTTAGTTAAATAACTATTTCAACTTTTGACAAGGTGATACAATTAGAAAGGCAATAGCTCACTCCAGCCCTAAATGATCTACTCTCTCCCATTTCAATTCTCCGTATGCCATCAGTAGAAAGTAGCAGCATATTTCACCCGTATTCATATACAAAATGCATAGCAAGAAACCGAATGATGAACTGTCTGGAACGTGGTGCGGAATGTTAATGTTCATCCGCGTTCGTCATCGTCTAGAGACGAGGCAATATCTAGCCGGCGCTGGAGTCGGCCCAAACAGCCCAAGGCTCGCCGGGAATTGATCACGTCGTGGTCGGTTATATCGGTGCGTGGCCCAACTTACGGCCTCTGCAATTTTTATTAGACGCTGCCGACGCCGAAAGCGAAGAGACGCAAGTTGCCACTGCGGGTTCGGTCTGAGACATACTAAACCATGAAGTAGTATGGGTCAATAGGGCGGTTTCAGCCCCATGCAATTGATTTTTAGACTCAAATGAGAAATAATTGTTACTTACAACAGCGTTTCTCAACCTATGGGGCGCGCCTCCCAGGGGGGCATAGACTATCTGAATGGGGGCGTGGAAAAATACAAAAATTGATAAAGAAAATCGCATAACACAAATAACAGCCAGTGGAAGAATTGATTACAATAATAGTAACCATGGTTATGAATATATAAAAAATTTATGGAAATTTTTTACTACTATCGGAGTAATAAGTATAGTCACTCGGATGTAAACTTGTTTAATAATAATCCAAAAAATTTAAATAAAACTATTTACTAAAGTATGCACATTTCTACGTTATTGTATAGAATATCAAATTTTTAAATGTATGTGTGTAGAAATAACAAAAATTTATAGCAAAAATGAGCTATGATTTTGACACATTTTTAGAAACTGTTAACTTTAATGACGTCTACTGTCAATATACATCATGCAAAAAAATTCAAATTTTGGTATAGTATAGTTATAAGCTTAGTTAAGTTATTTGTCGGTTATTTGCTACTGTAAATTTTTTTAAATATTTATATTTTGTTTATAATAATAAAATAAGTGAACATGTAATATCTTTGTTACTATGGTAATCTTATAAGATTCAAATTCAGGTTACCGATGCCTTATATAATTATAAAAAAAAATTGTTAATCATTTTTATTTTAAACTGATTATATGAATTATAATAATTGTTTTCTGAAAAAGTGATAGGTACCTCAGGATTCATATATTTCAGAAAAAAATTTCGGCTTTGCCTCGTTTCGCAATCTTCCCCATTCAATCATAAAATACCACTTTGTACCATAATATCATAGATACCTATTAAAAGATCTTATTTCAAATTTATAATTGTATAATCCTAGTATAGTTGTATTATATATATACTTAAGTGTACTAAATGACAATTACTAATTTGAATGATTATAAAACATTTTAATCATTCTTTCATTGTCGTAGGTTATTTCTATCCCATTTCTATCGTTAAACTGTCGTCCAATACAGTATCAAATTAAAAATCCAAGAAAAAATAGCTCATTTTATTAAATTACATCCATCATACCTTTTTACTCAACTTGGTTATTGCAGCCTCACATATTGTGATTAATTGAGGTAGGTACCTACGTAGTTTAGTAAGTACTATAAAAATTTATAGCTTGTGACTTGTGAGCTAGGAAAAATTCCTGGATAGCGTTTTTAAACTTTTTCACTGCCTCACAAAGAAATAAAACAAAATTGGTCAATATGTAAGTTTCAATATAAATGTAGTAACATAATTTCATTTTCTTCTCCCAGCTAGCCAGTCCATTTTAAATAAGAGCAGTGCCCTTAGCCTGGGGCAACGTGCAGTCTTATTCATATCCGTGAGATTGTGCCGTGGACCCTGCGCTTGTAGAGAGCTCCAGAGTCTTTGTCGTTCACGCTAGGCTGCGCGGAGAAGACCCAGAGCCACAGAAGCTTTTTGTCGCGCGACCTAATGCGCCCTCGTTGTGGCCGGACGGTTTTTGTCCTCCCGGTTTTGTTAAAGTCGATTTTTATTAGTTCTTTCTGCGTAATCGATCGGAAAAGAGAGAGATGTTGCAGTAAAACGCAGCGGTCTTGTGGATATTGCGCGATCGTTTAGTGGAAATGTATGACGATATTTCGAACAACGGAGATTTTTTCTGCTAAGGGCAGGTTGTTGCTTTGTTAACAAACTCGTAAAGTAAATTCGTTTTATTTGACCACCACATCAAATAAGTACAAGTATTTATTGTATAAACAGTAACACATTTATAAGGGAGATATAGAAATCATGCTTTGGCGAGATAGCACAGTGGTTGAATGGGTGGCTCCGATTAGAGAGATCGTGGGTTCGAATCTCGTAACGTAACTATACCAAATTGTAATTCAATTAACTTAGCAATTACAAAGATAATCGGGCACCGGCTGGTGGTTGTAACAAGGATTTGCGCGAGAGGGTTAGATGAAAGAACAGCATTAGACTGAATCTCTCATTCCCATTCCCCAATTCTTTTTGGTCAAGGTCAAATACATTTAAGTTGAAAATAAATTATTCATATAAAAAACTACATGTTTAACACCTTATTACTGCGCCATTGTATCCACACAAGTAGTTAGTATAGTAGAAGTAGTAGTAGTTGCTACTAAAATAGGTATAAATTGAACTTTAGCTCCTAAAGCCCTTTCTTTTTTTTTGCTTGCGTCACTGGTCCCATTGACATGATTGACGAGTCAATTTCAATTAAAGTTAAAAAAATACCAACCATGTTTCTAAATAACATCAGTCTTTCTCTATTATACGAAACATTTTCATTGTTTTGCAAATAATTTATATGGAAACAAAAAATTTAATGAATTTATTTTTCTTGAGTGTTTAGGTAAATGAAATGGAAAAATATCAGAGTTCTCAGTCTTGGATAGTCAATTTTTTAAATGGATGATTATAATCACCTATGATGAGTGATGGTTATCATTCAATAAATAACTGAACTAATGAAGATTGAGAACTCACATTTTTTCATCATAAAATAATAATAATAATATAATATAAATATCCTAACCTACTAACATAAGTTTTGGAGAACTGTTTGTTTACTAATAAAATGTCCAGCACACAAAAATTCTTATGATTCAAAGTCAAATGTTAATCAATTGAACATACTTACATTTTGAGGATAAGTAGGTACTAGCTAGTCAGTCCAACTCCATTTCGTCTGCAAAAATAAATGATATAAATTAATATTTTAGTTTCATAATCATTTATTCATTTTTTAATAGTCAAATTTGGTACCCCTATTAACCAAATAACCAGGCGCGCTGTTAAAATGCTTCTAAGTTTCTGATAAGGCGTGGGAACGTGCACTGGCCACATCAGATTTTTATTGTTAAACACAACAACCTCAACGATGGTCTATGTTTATTATCTCTCTAAAATTCAACGAGCTTCATCCATATTTAAATAGCCCCCAACCACAATTTATTGCAAATAGTTTTCCAGTAAACAGGTTAACCAGGCTAAAGCAAACTACTGTAAATAACATTGTAGTGAATAACACAACAACGGCCAGTAAAGTAATTAAGAGTATATTCACTTAGTTGGTAATAATGCGCAGATTGTATCCAATAGAGGTAAAATACATAGTCAGCGTGCATTATTGACTTACTTCGCATAATGTGCTACCTTGTTTTAAATAACTTTCCTTAATGAGTGTTGTATGTACATAAATCAAACAATTACCGCGGGTATTTGCGTGTTTTTCTATTTTCCGCATTTCCTATTTGTATACAGAAAGTTATGAGAATTGCATGTTACTATGAGAAACATAAAACTGTCGAAAACTTTGTTTCTCGAGAACCACTCTGTGTTTTACGACTTTTTTATTGTCTTTTTAAATGGAACCATTATTGTGGGTATAATAATGTGAAACAGTAATCAAACTAATAATAAAGAAGAATAATTGCGTGTCTCAAAATACAAGACATATATCATTTTATACTTTTCCGGAAAAATACATATAGAATATAGAACTATTCCTTCAGGTTCACAGATTTATATATTCCATAAAAATATGTGGACACCACATGACTTCCTTGTTCGCCTTGTTTGTTCATACTTTTCTTAATAACTAAAATGTAGAATAATATAAAGAATTCTTTTAACATATTATACTAGTATACTCACAAATATATTTTAGTCATTTTATTTAAACTGCAGAAGATAGAAAGCATATTTTACTATTGTCACTGTCATGTCATAAACATTTAAATTTTACGTAGTAACAAATGTTAATCGATCATGGACTACAAGATACCGGAATACTAAATTATAAATATATACTTTAATTATTCTCAAATGATACCAGATACAAAAATATTTATAAAATACCGATTGTAGGTAATAATCACATAATCTTTCATTTAAAATTAAAAAATTTGTGTTAAATTAAATATTTATCGAAATATTTGAAAAAAGTACTACTTCCGGTTTATAGATTGAAACCCAAAATAGGAGGTGCACAACTAGATGCTATAACAGTCCTAAATACAAAATTTCAACTTTCTACGTCTAACCGTATTTGAGTTATGCGACACACATACGTCCGTACATACATACGTACATTCGTACAGACGTCATGACGAAACTAGTCATAATGGATTCAGAAAAGGTCAAAACGGATATTTCCATCAAAATCTGAAAACCGAAATTTTTCGCGATTACAATACTTCCTTATTACTCCGTACAAGGAAGTAAAAATAGTATGTCGTTTAATGAAAGTATAACGAAGGAAATTACTCCAGAAATGACAGTTGTAATCTGCAAGAATTTATTGAGTACCAAGGAAAATTTTGAAACTTTCATGACAGAGCCATTACCAGATCCGTAATATACCTTTCAAATTACAGATTTTTCTATTACCAATTTTTACTAATAACATCCCTAAGCTGATTTTTTAAATATGAAACAGACACCAGTCTCTGCGCTGGTCTTGTGCTCTTGTGCTAAATGTTTGCTGTTCCTGCCCGAAGCAGACACGTTTTGCAGATTCAGTGTGAGCTATCACAGGACCAAAACAGACACTTTTAACACACACGTAATTTGTTAGCAAACATATCTGAAGAAAGAAAACGCCAAGATGAGCAGCAGATCCAAAAGACTGATAGAATTAGCTTTGCAATACTGTATATTTATTTATTATGAATATAACGTTACCGTGTCTGCTTTGGCCATGTCGTAGAATTTGAAAAATGCTTTGGAAATCTGGTTAGAATGTACCAGTTCAGCCCTTTGTACAAATACTGAAGCAGACACCCGTGTCTCCTTGACCATGTGATTAAAACAACGAACTTTAAACTTCTGGTGCATTTCTTTCTGACAGCCACTAGCCGGTAACCGAAAGATTTTTGGTTGCCAAGTAAATTGCATCCCAACTTGGAATGGTTGATAAACTAAAACAATTGTAGTATGAGTGTATTAATATTGAACATTCATCGTTGTTGTTATTTCGTTATTTCAGCTAAAAATAAAAGTAATAGATTGGATAAAATTATATATAGACACTATTTAACAAATAAATATGTAACTCCCAACTAAACTAAAAAATTTCAACAATTTATTATCATTGCAGCGCGTGTTAATTAAAAAGTTTTAATTAAAAGTAGTAAATTTTAAATTACTGAGCGTATACAATAATAAAAAATATTCTCCACACACCTCCAATGAAAAGGACAATGAAAACTTCATATTAAAACACCTTTCAAGCAGAAACAGTCCACTATTCAAATGAAAGAATAATGTAAATGTAAAGCTGGAATTGTCCAAGAATTATTTGTTTCGTCAAGAGCTTGATGCTTGTAAAATGAGATTATTCAAATTATAAAGTTTCGGATTTCCAACTTCAAGCAACAATATAAAATAATTGATTTTGCTTCTCACATTAAAATTTTAATCTGAGAAGAACAGTAAAACTCTTACCAATTTATAATTGAGTTACAAAACCTGCCGATCTGCTTTATTCACATACCTACCCCAGAAAATTTAATTTTTATAGAATTATAGATAATATTAACAAGAATAAATACTCTGTAATGTTAGCATTTACATTCAAATTCGGATAATAAAATAATAATAATAACTAGAGACCGGATTAAGAGCACAAAAAATAGAAAAAGGAACCAAAATAGGTAGGTAAAAAAGCATACAATTTTGATTAAAACACAAAAAAACATAAAAATTAAAGAAAAGGCATAAAAATAAAACTGATAAAGTACTTACTTAAAAAAATATATAAAATTTTGACAAAAAACATTGAATTGAACAATTTGTCATTGAATTAAACAAATAGCATATACATTAAATAAATGGCATAAAAATTAAACAAATGGAATAAAAATTAGATGTATAGTGGCACTGCTGTAGGAATTAGTCAAGAAAAATTATTTTCCTAATTAAAATAAATTTTGGAATAATCGCGGCAAACGTAAATAAAAGCGTTTAATATGTATTTTTAAAAAATAAACATGAAAATTTAAAAATATGAAACAAAGTAATAAAAACTTTTTTCTGATTCGACCAGATTTTGAAAAATAAATGTTATGCAATCAATTTTAAGCAAGGGGATATTTTTCATAAACAGCACCTATTTTACATTACCAGCTTTTTCACCACAATATTTACTTGTCTTTTTCTAGAATACTAACATAATCAAAAATTTTTTCTAGTTAACTGGATTTGAATCTGAGTTGTGAGAATCGCAATCGCTCATATTACGCTCAACGCTCTCGGCTATCCATGGTTCAAATCTCTCGATCGACAGTGTGTGATTGTCGTTAAATAAAATTGTAAAACATCTTACTATTAAATCGTACTCAAATTCTTTAACCTAACCAATTTATAGTCTTAAAAGAATGTAGTCCTGGTTTCGAAAGAATCACTCCGTTGCCGCTTTGAATTTCAAAGGTCCCCGCACTGATTGAGGTTCTAACTGCACCAAGACGAATCGGAACATATACCATTCTATAATTGGGAGTAAATCATGTTGAATGATTACCAGCAAAATCAAAATTAAATTAATCTAATTAATATGTAGGTTTATGATCGGACCCGCTTCGCGGCGCTTATACAGAACTATGCCTCTTTTGACGAGTCGTGTTGTGTATTTACAATAGTTTGAATTGTTGTTAATCCATATCATTTGTATAATAATATATTTTATAGGAGTATTAAGTACTCATGTATTTTGTTTGAGAGTTTAATATCACTAATTTATAGGAGATCAAATTAATAAACCTGTTTAAATGATTATTATTTCCTTGATAGCTTGTTTTATTAGTTATATATTACGCTTTATTATCCATAATTCATAATCAAAATTATAGTAAAACACACATAAATGTAACAATAAATCTAGAAATGTAATTCGAGGTTTTAAAGCTTAAGACGGTAACTTTACTACAACAGTTTAACAAGTACGTGATTCGTGTAAATCTTCCAGATAAAACGGCCAGATTAAAAAAGAGCAATAAATACATTCGCAGTAGAATGCAAATTACTTAATTAACACGAACTTAATTCTACGTCTTTCTCTTTCTTACTAATGCAGCGTCATAATATTGAGTGCATTTCTTTCAAACCTAGGAAATTTATTTGCAAAGCTAAAGCTGCTAGTCTGTGAACCTAATACTCAGCAGGAATAACAAATATGCATTAGGTACAGGTACCTACCTGAACTTATATGATATTATATATTTAGGTATCATATTTTTATCACAATAAATACAGTTAATATATTTAATTTACGACTGTTGTTAGAAGTGGGCCATTTACCGGTTGCTTAGCAAGTTAAAAGTGTCACTTTATTACAAAGTTATTTTATTTATACTTTTAACACATTACTAACGATTTATATCTATAAATCAACAAAAATAATCTAACATGTCGAAATGTCAACAATTTTTAGTTTTTACAAATACTCTATGAAGGTCGTAGATACAATATTGTATGATATATGTGTTAAAAGTGATTTTATTTCGTTCGTGGGGTTGCTACACTCGGCTTCGCCTCGTTTCACATACATCCCCAGTCACTCATTAAATATTACTTTTAGTACTTATATGATAAATAACTATTAACATGATTTATTTATCATATCTATGGTTACAAATTTGACAGCAATGTATTAGAGCGTTCTTTTTAAAATTAAACATAGGGAATTAATTTAAATGTTGTTATTGATGTCACACTGCTGTTATCTGGAAATACAATGTACTTGAACAATTACTAACAGTTCAAGTTGAAACATTACTACATTACCTTTGAAAATGAATTTTTACAAGTTACTAACTAGTAAAATTGATAGCATACTTGTTAAAACTTAACAAGTTAGTAGTGTTAGTTAAATGTTCATAACAAACACATTGGCACAGTAATATTTCCAAGGCTTATGAGAAATCATATAATACAATTTTTAACAGAACAGTTGTGTGTGATTGACAGAATTTGGTTATAATTTTTTTTAAATATTTTTATTTACAAATGAGTAACAAGTAAAATGTTGTACAATATACAATTCAAGGAGGTGATAGGTTTAATCGGCTCACCGGTCATTTAATCCTTTCAGCAGTAAAAACTGTTTTATCTTCAGTTAAATGTATTCCCTATGTTTCAGTTTAAAGTGAACGCTGTAATACATTGCTGTCAAATTCGTTACCTTACGGATATGACAAAAATCCATGTTTTACGTTAAAATAAATTCAATGTATTTAGGATTTAAGTTTAAGTGTAATATAAATATAAATAATTTGTATTTGACATTTACGATATTTACGTTTCTGACAAGGCTCGTTTTAAATAATCAAATAATTTGCAATAGAGCTGAGCTTACTTAAGTTTATTGTGGCATATACTCAACCGAATGATTACGACACATGCATGCGGCCTCTTCATTGTCAACTCTCGTTTAATAATATGCTATTACTGGTATAAAAATGTTATTTCGGAAATATGAAACACATAGGTTGCTTGTGAATTAAATTTACATTGTAACTTCTCTCAATGAAGTTAGATAAATATTTTTTCGCGTGTATTCCGGCAAATATTGCCGACTGACAATAAAATTATACAAAGGTTTCCAGAGAAAAGCGTCCCCTACATTTATTTCACATCTACAAACAATTGTGCTATGCGTGCAAGTTTCAATCAACGCGTATTCAATCCGAGTTGGAAAGTAATTCTTTTCTTCACTGTAAAACTTTCCAGTGACGTATTTGTTTCAATGTTTTGCATATAATTAAACTTGTCAAAACTGGGCATTGTTCCTTAATCACAACGGGAACAATATTTTACGCGAGAACCATTAAAAACAATGGCGTGGACGCCAGCGCCAACGCCTCTAACGGGCGTGGACGGAACCACCGAACCTGCGGCCGCTGTCATTGCCAATTACCGGACGAGCGGCTACTATGGTGATTAATCGGTTGTTTAGTTAGCTGGCCGTTGTTATTGCCTCTGTTCTTGCGCCAGAAGATAGAAGATGCAAGAGGACACTGGCCAGTTTTGCTGACGACAAGGTCTTATAAGATGGCGCTTTCAGGCTTTCAATAACGTCGAGCACACTCAACAACACTTGACCAACACTTTTTATACGGATCAACTTCGAGGACGCAAAAAGTATGCATGAAGGTTCTTCGGCTATTTTTAGTTGATACTAACTTACATGTGCGTCCTCAAATACTAGTAATATATTAATTTGTTTCAATATTTCTTTTAACCCTTACTTTTACCCTTGAAATCTGTAATATTTTATGTAATATTTTTACTTTCTTATACACGTTATAAGTAAGTTTAGGTATCATGAAAAAATTCTGAACCAATTTTGATGATTTTCTCAATGATGTCTGTGTGTGTGTGTATGGATGGATGGATGTGTATGCGTCCGGTGTTCAATAACTTATGAACGAGAAAAGATAAAATAATGAAACTTGGTATTTATAACTTTTAGAATATTGCGCAGAGGTGAAAAGATTTTCGAAAACCGAAAGAGGCAGTTTTTTTAAGAAACAACAATAAATTCAATTTTGTCAAAAACTAAATTGTTTATTGAATAAATTCATTTCAATACTCATAGTTTCGTGAAAACAAATTCAAATACGCCATTTACTTTATCTACAAGTACTTTATTATGTCAAACGTGTGTCAAGTGCAATAATTTTACACACATACGTAACAAACATACATACATATGTATATCACGTCTTTAAACCGAACGTGAGTGTGGCGAATTTACGGAGGGTTAAGGGGATATATCTACCCCTTTTTTCTGTGATTATTATTCAACTTAATCATAAAAATATTTTTCTTTATTTTGGACGTAGAAGTTTCTTTGTAAATTCAATTTTAAGGTAATTAACCTTAAAAAACAACGATTTTCCATGTGGTACAATTTATAAGTAGGTATTGTAAATGCACATCACCACCACTGAAAGGACGGCATGATATCCGATATCGCATGTTGAGCAAGATTTGTTTTAATTATTATACTAAATATTTTTATTTTCATTCCCACCCCCCAAGACTGATGTTTGGGAACGCCTCTGCATATTGTTAATTAATATTAAAATTACTATGTATCTAGTTATGTGTAAGAAAGTCGTATAGTGACACCAGATTTTTTTATTTAGCTGTGTTGTTACTCGTACTTTCCTATTAATTTTAAACGAAAGTTACAAATCCTGTTGAAAATTAAAAGCTACACAGTGGTGTAATGATAATGGGTGTAATAAACCCTCTTAAACCGTTAACTTTGCCTATACCGCATTCCTATATTTCTATTTTATTAAATCTTTTGCCCGTGAACTGGTCTATATCATTTCTTTTTTATATTTTGATCAATGATTTCATGTTTTGTTATAATATCTCTGGTAGGTAATTTGTTTGCCATTATTTCTGTTACCGTATACTTATGCAATATACTCGTATTATACATTATATATACCAGTTACTCCACCTATTTTATATAAACATTTAAAATGTCTATACAAAATAACTTCGCAAAACATAATATCATGTTTCTTTATCTACAATAAGAGCATCTAAGTTACTTCCAGCATTCTCATCTAATGCCTGGTCCACCAACCAATCTTAGTGAATGCAGCAAATAAATTGTTTTAGGAATGAAATTAGATCTGCTAGCTCCATTCGTTCTTGTCGGAAAAAAATCAAATAAAGTGGACTGGTCACTGGTCAGTCGTAAGTTGTTTTATTCCTCAACGTTGAGCGTAGTTTGCGCAATAAATTCGAAATAAAAGAGGTGATTACGACTTAGTTTTATTCCCTAAAGATGGTTATTTCATTCCGTTAGAACGTTGTTAGATTAAATATGTATTTTATCTTTTTCTTTGTTTGAGCAATCGACGTTTAAAATTTCTGAAATATAGGTACTTGAAAGCACACAAACTGATAGAATGTATAATTAATTTTTTTAACTCTTCTTTAATTCCACCAACTCAAATATGCAAATATTGAAATTTAAAAATAATAAATGAAAGTTTCGTTTCATTGCTTTCAAGTTAAAATAATATATTCGTATACACTACAAATAAATGAAAACAATAATTTTGTTATTCCAATATATTTTCATTTACTTTACCTGTTCAGATCAGCCTGTAAATTTAATTATGTTTAACAGGCAATATACTATTTTAAAACTGCACTTCTAATAATGCAGCAGCCACGAAGTACAGGGTGGGGCAAAACAACCTCCCTAGTTTCAATAGAGAATTGTGAAGCGAGCAGAGGTCGTAAAAGGATGGGAATGGCGTGTATAGCTGCCGGTATATAATAAGTTTGCGTTACAAAAGTTTCAGTCGTAAACATAATGTGGACGAACGAGCAACGCGCTTTTGCCGTGAAAGCATACATACTCCGAAACGAGTCTGTAATCGCCGCCCAGCTCGCGTTCCGTACCTATTCAATTCCAAATTCCCCGTCGTCAAGCAGTTCCGGACCGAAAATCGAGTACGTTGTGGGTAAAAAAACTTTCGGGAAACAGGATCTGTTGTCAGGAAGAGAGGTGGACGACTTCGAACTGCTCGAACACCCGACAACAGATCCTGTTTCCTGAAAGTTTTTTACCCACAACGTAATCGATATGGTTGGTCCGGAACTGCTTGACGACGGGGAATTTGGAATCGAATATTATGACAGCTTTGACCTTCCAGTAACTGCACAATTTCTAGTTCAGCAAAAAATTGAATGTCTCAAATTCAGTGAAAATCGTCGATGTTTCAAAAGCCTACTTTCACCATCAATCTTAATATCTGAAAACATGTGAATTCGCACTTTCGTAGAAAAAATTAATTTGTATTTTCAATCATTCTTTTGCATACTGTATGCTCCTGAAACGCGATGTACCTACGTACAAGTATATTCTGATCTGACTTTATGTAAATATATTTCATTTACTTATCGTTCAAACTGCAAAGTATACTGTGACAGAGTTTATTGTCATATAATGCTTATTATGTATTCAACAACTATCTGTTTTCGATTTTCTGGCCTATTTCCTTTCCAAAAATACAGTGAAAATCACCGTCGCTATAACATTTGTTCAAAGCATGTATTTCATCAAATATTTACGCTGAAACGAACAGAATACATTTCGTAAAGATGACACACGAGTATTTTTTTGAATATTTTATAAGTACATTCACGACTTATCTTTACTACTTGTCCAATACTTACTGTGTATATACTTAATATTTTCTTTGCATCTTGTCAATACAAATAATATTTTCTTGGTTTTCTTTTTTTAGCCACAAGCAAATGTTCTCATGTATTATTAAGCATTTGAGAGCACCATTATAAAAGAATCGAGCAAGTATTATATTCGAACATTTAAGCAGATCAATATGAAAATTTATAAAACATTTTTTACATTTTTGATATTTACGTTCTAGAAGCAACTCAGATTTTTTATTCGTAAAAATTTACCTACGGTAGAAAAATTATATTCTTTGAGGCAAAACAATTTTTAATTTCATTTTAATAATCTTTTCTTCCTTCGTGGTTTCTGTAATTGTAAACGTATTAAATTCAAATTGGACGTTACTTAAATGTGGGGATGAATTTAAAAATAAAACGTTACTGGAATGCAATCAGTTTATTTTTCTCTACATCGACCGGTGTCGATGCCTCATACGTCTTCTTCAGGATTGAGAAAATTAAATGTAAATGAAACCGTTGCACCTATATAGAAATCTACTTATAGTCTTATGTAGTATTAAATTGGTTTTTAATTCTCATCTCGTTCCTTTTTCTGTTTTGTTTAATATTTAATTAAAATTGCAGCCATACTTTTGTCTACTTACTTAAATGTGTATCATCATTTGAAGCAAATAACAGCTAAATAATTACGTTGCATTTGCGGATTTCAGTTAATTAGATGTTTTGTACAATTATAAGTTTGAAACTACCTAATGTGACATTAAGCTTTTGTTGAATTGTTCTCATGGAAGTTTATTGTGATTTATTTATGATATGTAGTTAGTTTTAATTCAAATCCTATTAATGTTGCCATTAGTTTTAAACCGAATATTTAAATTCGTCATTTATGTTTACATAAATTTATCATAAAACAATACCTAGTTACTATAATGGAAATAGGTATATATGTACAAAAATATTTTAAATAAATTGTGTGCGGTTAATCCACTATAAAATAAATTTTAAGTTTTATCCCATATTTCGATATATTTTAAAATTTATTTCCATGATTCATAAAATATTGTGAAAATAATTACTTTCATGGAATATAAAATAGAGTTGAATAAATATCAATACCAAAAAAGCTTTCGAATATTTTAAATGAGGTTTTTATAGAAGATTTTAGTTTTTTTCCAAAAATTATAATAATTGTAATGGATACATTATTATTAACACATCAAAAAATCATTACCTTTCGTACCCGTAACATTAATATGGCAATGGACGATGTGGAAACATTTTCGTATTTACTACCTATTGTGCCTCCTTGCAATGGCCGAGATTCAGCCATCTTGTTACAACCACTAGCCGGTGTCTGATAGTCAGTATGTACGACAGTAGATCCCGATCCAAATCAAAATTTCATACTTGATCCGGATTTGAACCCATAACCTCTATAATTAGAGCCAAGCGGCACTCTACCACTGAACTATCTCTATCACTCCTTTTACTCAACTTAAGTGTGCCAGTCTTATGTGTGTGGTTACCAGCCATCAACTCATAGGTAGATTTTTGTGCAGTTAAACTGGAATGTGTACCTGACTGGAATCGAACCTAAGTTGTCAAATCCATAGTCGGTCACATTACGCATCCAGTTATTCTTCGGTATCCATCCATTTTTAACTACTCATCCATAATAATTTTTTTACTATATTTTATGCTCTATTCTTTGTGAACTGTTTTGGGTCTGCAAAATAATATTTTGCGAATCCTGTCCTTTAAAATGAGCTAAGCAATGACATGTTATTTAAATTTTATAGAATTAGTTTCACTGATTGTCATTGTTTTAGCACGTTTTATAATATTTTATTTTAAAGATATATTTTAGAAAAATTTTGGTTGATTAACTACCTATACCTAACAAATTTGGAGAGCATATACTACTACTAAATTTTTTTGTATGTAAGGTACCTAACATGTAAGTACACAAACTGAGTTTTATAATACTCGGCTTACGCCTGGTTTGTAAATAGATTCGTCCTCTAAAACACTATTTTGTGTACATAATTTAAAGGTACGAATCTATAGTTTATAAATATCAATATCAGGTGTTTCATCTTTAAGTCATATCATCTTATAGTCTTCATAAACCCGGAAAAATATTTATACTCCACTAAATATGAACCCTACTCCCGTTTCTATCTCGAATTCAAGTCTATACCTTGACATCTTATAAAAAATGCCATCCTCCTGCTGCATATTAGGCCAGTTCGGCCCTGGATATCTCCTCGCAAGCATCCGCCATTACGCGATGGCAACGTGAAGAAGCGTCCGTGTCGTACGTGGCCCGAGAACTAAATGGAAACCGGAGAAGGAACATTCAGTGTGTACAGGAGGCTGTCTGCCGCGATGAGGGCTGCATTGATGAAAAATTGGGACTCTTGACACGAAAATAAGACCTAGAAGGAATGGAGGTGCTTGTCCTTTTACCTTGGAGGAAGGTTTAATTGATTATTTATTATTGAGACATAAGAGTGTCGTCTCCGTGCTGCTCAACTCCGCATTTGTTTCATAATAAGTATAATGATAACAGAGCCGTAGCCAGGGGAAGCAGAGTGGACTTCGCGCCCACTCTAATAAAATCGACGAGGGCGGATTAAAAAGTTTCCGGAATGACAAAGAAAACAAAAGAAATCTGGTACTTTTTTCATACAATTCCTTTGAAGCTCAACACACTTGGCCCATCATTTATAAGGCTTTTCGATTCACTCCCGGAAGTGACTTTCTTCAACGTCCTCAAAATAGCTGTTTACAGCCTCGATCATCTCTTTATACGACTGAAATCTCGTTCCAGTCAGGATTTTTTTAGTGTCAGGAATAGGTGGAAGTCAAATCAAGTAAATAAGTTGAATGCGCGGCATGATTTGAAATTCTGGTAATTTTGCTGCGCGATTGTGCTTGAATGTGCGGGTGCATTGTCGTGATAAAACTACAGCTTTTTTAACTATTCCTGGGGAATTTTTTCTGCATAACTGCTTTAAACTTGTTCAATAGTGTTGTGTAGTATTAATTGTTCTGTAACAGTCTTTGCGTTTTCAAGATGTCATCACCTTTCCAGTCGAATGAATGGTCTTTGCCTTCTTCGCAGCGGATTCCTAACGGCCAGTCAACTGTTGTGATTGAAGTTTTGTTTCAGGTGTGTAGTGGTGAATCTAGGTTTCATCCATGGTTATGAATCGCCTAAATCGGTTGGATTCCTCTTAAATTCTACTAAACTATCGACTGAGGTTCTCGCTTCATTGTGTTTTATCTCTGAATACTTGCGAATAATTTTTCAACTCTAATTTGTTATGTAAAACATGAACAACTCGTTTATAAGAGATACCTATACCTTGCTTAATTTCATGGACTCTTATTCGTTAATCTTTCAAAATCGTATAATGGCTTTTATCCACCATTTCTGGTATGGTATAGCCATTTTTGGTTGTCCTGAATGCTTGAATTCAGAAACTCAGAAACTTACGGTGGAAAATGAAGCAAATGAATCCCCAAGTACGGCATCAAATCTTTATTTGGTGTCACTTGCAGTTTTCCTCTCCAAATGAAAGAATTTGGTAACCGCCGGAATTTCTTTTCTATCCATTTTTCAAAACGCACAAAGCTACTCACACTAAAATAGTCATCAAAACCAGACTAAATGACCGATCGATTTAAAAATTTGTGTAAATTATTATAAAAGAATAACCAAGATAACGACAAAAAATATTTGAAAAAAGCAAGTCCCAATAGCCCATTCCGGAAACTGTTCAATCCACCCTCGGAAGACGCAACAATTAATTAAAAATGGTATCAAATAATAATATATCAGAATTGCAATATAAAACAGTTTATTTAAAGTCGATCAAACAGGCACACGGGGTATAATAAAGTGGGCAAAAACCTTCCCGTGAGCTTTGGCTTTTTAAATAATTATACTTCTGTGATTTGACAATTATTTATTTTTGCACATGAAGGGTGAAAAACATGCAGTTTACCATACCTTGAAAAATAAATCTTTCAATGACTACAAACAAATTCGACTACGGCGCATTTTCTTTTCCTGTAAATTCAAATTTTCGTACAAAAACAATAATTGAACTATACAATAACATGCAACACAGTGCAAAAGTGAAATCAATATTTAAAAGTTTTACATTTAAATATTTGATTATTTCTCCTTCAATATCCGTAAGAATGTAAATTCCCAAGTAATCCAATGCCACAAACAGCAGTTTGATATCTTACATGTTTCCTGATTTTAAAAATTAAGCCCGATATTGCTGTTGTTCCGTGTATTGTGTGACTCGCAGTTTTAATTAACTTATAATCTAATTTATACAATTTTGCAAATTTTAAATTTTTTAGAGTTTCCAAAAATAAACAGGTACCTTAGATATCTCAAAAATGGTACAAAAGATACAGACTTGATTTTGTTACCAATGAATTCTATGAGTTTAATTATATAATGAGTATAAATTTTCAGTACAAAAATCCGATCGGTACATTTATGGAGGACTATTGCAATCTGAAGAAATGGCGCAATAGGGTAACCTTTTAAAAAAGTCGATTTTAAAAATCAATCAGAATTTTGGCCTGAAAATTTGTGTACCTATTTAATTTCACGTTAGGCATAAAATGAGACCAAACACAAATCCATCTCTTACTGTATTTCAAGATATCAAAGATAGTTAATTGCTTTGAAGTCAAATGGATAAGACTAGAGCATGGCAATTGAATGTTATTTAATAACATTAAAAATTGATTGCAATTTAGCGCTGATTGCATTTAAATATCATATTTATTTCTAAAAAATTAACTCGTAAAACCTACATTCAATATGACGCTTAAACTTAAAGATCCAATTTCTAGGACAAATAACTATTGTGATAATACCGCCATGTCTTGTACGTTGTCTTCGGAAACAATTTTCGGGAAAGAACCATCTCATGAATAGTAATTAGGTAATGATAGCACTTAAGAGCTTGTTACAACGAACTTTTTTCGATAAATGTTAAGTAACTTCTTCTCGTAATGATTATGGTTAAAGAAGGGCATTTATTAATGTTTTCTTGGAAGAAATTAGGTTTACAAAGAAGTATTAATTGGACTGAAAGATACTTAATGTTTTCGAATAGCATTTACACATGCACAAGTACTTTATTTATTATATTTTATTTTATTTTGTCAATTACTTTAAGAATCGACACTAACAACCAACAACAGTAAAACTTGGCTATCTTATCTACCTTCTTTGTTTTATGTATAAATAAAAAACTTAACACTTTAATACTTACTAATAACTTTAAAATAATAAATAAATAGTGAGTGATTGTTTTGCAATAGAAACATCAACGCGAATAAATTAATAACATAGCAGCAATGTCGAGCAGTTACTCGTTCTGTCAATTGCCTTCGGGCTGGGGGTTTACATAATTTTTTAACTTTGGTAAATTCCTATTGTTTTTAGCAATAAAGTAGATAATATGCAATATTTATTCCTTTATGTTTACAAAATTGTTCAAATTCTTATTTGTAACTTTAGAAACCTATCTATCTCCTAAACGAAGCGTTTGCGAGAAAATCTCCAAAAGAAACTTTTTTCTTGTTATAAGGTCTTTCATATTTTAAGTTAGGATACTTAACACTGAAACACCCTGTAAATTACATATAGGTAGGTATCTAATTGATTAATCTACTGACTTTGAGTAGATTACATTTCAAACACAGAAATTCACTGTTCTCTATTCGTAATAATTAATTTCCAAGAGCGATAAATTACGCTCCGTTGAAAATAAAGATAAGCGGCCTTTAAAACTTGAGCAAATTATTGATAAAATCAAGTGCTTTGATCAAATCGCTGTCTTAAACACTTCTTAATCTCTTTTCTTTACCAAAGTTTTTCTATATAAATTTTCCCTAATTAGCCAATAATGATTTTGTTTTGAAGTACGGTGTCTGGAAATCAAACAATGAAATCTAATTATAACTTCATTTAGGAGCAAATTTCTAAGGGATACTGTACAATGTTCCAAGCTTCTAAAACAGAATATTGAATTTTATATACAGCGCTTATTGAAGTATATTGTGAACGGCTAAATATTGTCATGAACGAACACAACGCTGATTAAGCGTATCTAAATTTGATTCGGGGTCGAGTAAACAGCATTAATTTGTAATTAAATGTTTTGGTCAGTAAGCAACTAATCCAAGTTGGGAACAGCGATATTGTACACTAATTATGAGGAGCAATATTAACAGCACATATTTCTACTGTGCTCTTACCATCTCTAAAAGTGCTGTCTACACACGTTTCGTACTTTTCTAGTACCTTCTTTCAGAATTTTTTTTTTCAAAAAATATGCAAGAAATTTTTTTACAGATAAGATACCTTATATTGAATTTCTGTTTTAAGAAAAACAATAAAACTTGATAATAATTAGACAGATTACATTAAGTAATTTTTTTTAAAACATTTCAATTTTTCTAGTTTATTATTTATCATTCATGACTAGTGTAGAAAGTGGAAAAGATGATACGTACCTACAGATGGAAATACTTTTAACAAAATTTGTTTCAACATGTATTATAAAAATGGAGGAGTAAATAATGCAATAATACGTAACTACATTATAATTATACACTACTAATACACCGAGAGTTGACGGCTTCTTTAATAAAAATCTGATGTGGCCTGCACATAACCTTCCGCCTTAACAATGTATGTGATTTTGAACGGGATAATTGACAAAAATCTCGACAACGATTTTTTTTCACGATCCCTATGCCTCCCTTTTAGACGGAGGTAAAAATGATTACCTATTTATTCTTATCGGTATAATTTATTTTTTTCACGACATGCGGAGAAAACACAATTTTCTTCTCGCGAAATAGTGAGGAAAGTAGGTTTTCCCTCTCTAGAGAGGAAAGTAAGCAGTGTTACCACCAGTGTTATTTTACGATGAAATATTTTAATAATTGTAAGTAAATTTATTATTTTATTGAAAATTCTGATTTTATAGTGATATACTGTAAACTATTATTTTACAATTATTATGTTTTATACTTTCTTTTTCTACTATTTTACGATTTTACAAGTTAAATTTAATTTGGCATATTGGCAGCATTTCGTTGTTTTCAAACGTCATTCTGACAGATGGCAGTTATAACCTAACTTCTAGTTATGTTTTTCTTCTACATTTAAAATGTTTTTAAATATGTCGTGAAAAAAATGTTGTGTCTAACACGAGAGGAAAGCTCTTTTTCCACTCTTGCTCGATTGCCTCACTCGCTTCGCTCGTGACACAAACTTCGAGCTCGAGTGGGAAAAAGAAACGCTTTCCTCTCTAGTTGGACAAATAACTATACTTTTTATGGCAATACAATACCCTTAAAATATTCGATATTTTGAAATGCAATAAGTATACCTAGGTACTAATAAGTACTAACTATTCTAGTTTAAAACTAGAAAAGTTCGTTGAACATGTTCCAATTAAAACCAATAACAAATAATACTAAATAATTGTAACCACATACATGAAAATGTAATGAAAATTTTGCAATTAGCGTTAAATAACATTTAGATTTAATTAATAAATAATAACCCTCATTGCAAAGTAAAAACAATAATTGAATTGCATCAAAAAAACGTACAAAATTTTGTAAAATAAACACCCACTGTGAAACTTCATTAGGTACTAGACAACTATATTTCTCTTGGAAATGTAAAGAGACATTTTTAAAATTAAACGTGAGGTACGCAATTAATTTCATTTCTGGCCAAGAAAATGTAGCAGCAAGACACAAAATTTAATTAATTAACGTAACAAAATTTATATTCGCAAATTGACACAAGATAAAATTAAATACTGTTTATATTTACTTATCTTCTTCGATGGTAGAGAGAAATTCTCTCTTGAAACGCATAATTTAACTTAACTTTTACAACTTAATTCAAAATATAACCGGTATGTTAATGACTGTGTTCTGACAGCTCAGGTTTGAATTCGGTCAGGTACATAGTACATCAGTCTGCTTAAAAATGACTTCTCAGCTCACAGTGTTTGATGCTACCACTTCCAAATTATATAAAAATGTATGTTAGCCAAATATATTAATTAATATGCGATCAACTGTAGTTTTGACAACTTAAATTCGTATCCAATAAAGTACACAAAAATCTTCCTTGTAGTGTACTCTCCATATACAATCATGAGATCATGTCAATTGACTGTTAGTAGGTATAATAAATTATAATCAATACCGATAACTTTAGAGTATATAAAATTATAGATGGAGCATACTATGTTTTTACTGATGAGGGGTTGAAACCGTGAGACGGAAGGAGGGTGTGCTATCAGAGCATACCATTATAGCGGATATATTTATAGACATTTTATAAATAATACTTACGCTACGGAAAGAACAGAATGCAGACAATGTTATTACTGATCTTGTATTTCAAATCAAACATACTTTAAATTATGTTCAAATTGGTTCAAATAAAATATGACGTTGTAATACAAAAAATTTCCACGTATCAAATTCTGAGAAATGTCGATGTAAAAATAATCTTACTTAACTGTTATTGTCCCTTTTATCTGTTTATAAATGTCATTCTGTATTGCATGAAGAAATATTATAGTAATAATTTATATTGCGGCACTAATAATAATAAAATACTTTAAATAATGTAAATAGAGTATACTAATATAGCGCATAATAACTTGAGCAAAATTGCTTCCTTGTTTTGTTTCAATGCTCCCTCTATAAATTTCTATCCTGTAAGCCGATAACTCACAATATTCCTAGTTGGGAAAAAGGCGTGACAGATATGTATGTATTTTTGACGAGTACACAAATCGTGACAACAACTAATAGCCTTGTTATTTCGTAAGGTAAACAACATCACCTTTATTGATGAGGTTATTTAAACTTTATCACTCAATTTACAAAACATATCAACAAATCAATTTCAAATTTTTACTTGTTTGTCTGGGTAAATGTACTACTAAATAAAAACAAATATAGAATCAAATGTTTGGTGACACAACAAATGGAATGATTTACTTATATTTTTGTTTATTCGCAATCAAAATTTATTGTAATATGTAGAAAGCTAAATTTCCGAACTTTGTTTTAGTTTTAGATAGATAACTGGATAAAAACTAAAAAGAATGAAACAAGTAAAATTTCAATATCGTAACATGTGAGTCTGAAAACTTAAAATCTAATTATAGGACAAAAGATCGAAAAATGTTATTACAATATATAGTACCACAAAATTGAATTTTGTATGGCTGAAGTTGAAATTGTTTTAAACGCTTTATCTAGGAAATACCCATGGAAATAAAAACTTGCTATAATGGAAAAAATAGCAAAGGAGATTAATCGAATAACAGAACTTTTTCATTTAGATTTCTAACCACAAAATAAATGCTTCACTGAAATCTACAAAAAATATTATTTAAATTTGAGAGAGATTGACATTAAAGATCTTAATGTGTATTCTACAATATTTTAAGAGCTAATTCACCAGCGAGAATATTTAAGTTACTAAAAATATTTTTGATTAACTAAACTTCTTGCATTGGTCATTAGTCAATAGAAATAACTGTACTATACCATTTCCAAAAATAGTAACAACAATTCTAAGAAAAGTACAAAAATCTAACAAATAAGCTGTCTCTCCAAATTTACCATTATGTTAAAGTGAATTATTATTCAATATAATCATATCTAAAGGCAATAACTTATTCGAATGATTACGACAGTCGTTTAAGGCTTGTATAGTAAACTTTAATTCTCATGAGTTATTTCCAGTGTTTATTATTTTTACTTGTCAATAATAAAATAATCAGTCTAATTATTATCTTTGAAATCTTTACAAGTTACTAACCTGTTACTAACCTGTAAAATTTACTGCTGACTTGTAAAAATTTTACAAGTTAGAAGCTGTTCCCATGTTCACAATAAAAGATGCACGTTGCCATAGTAAAACTTCCGAGAATAATTCTAAGGCTTATGATGAATCATTTAAGACAATTTGACAAAATAGTTCCGTGTAAATGACAAAATTTGGTTATAATAATTTAATTCTTATTTTGGTAAAACGTACAATACACGCAAAGTAACTGTTTTGCTGCTTCAAGGAGGTGACAGGCTCGCCTAATCGGCTCGCCGATCATTTCCTCCTTTCAGCAGTAAACACTGTTTTACCTTGCTAGTAATGTAATATACTATTACATACCTACATAATTATTTATCTATCACGCCAGTTTATCCGACTTGGATGAGGAAGCCCACAAATTTATGAGTCATCGGCAAAGATAATTGAATTAATATTTCTTAACTGTTTAGGTAAATGAAATGGAAAAAATATATGAGTTCTCAGTATTCAGTAGTCAATTTATAAAGGATGATAATCACCACCGACGTTGCGGTAGCGAATCTACCTTCCTCAGGGTTCTAGAAAGAAACCACAAAAGTTATATTATACAAACATTATACAAAATTATAACAATATTATTTACGTACAATAGGTACTTTAAAAAGTAGGGAATAAACAGTAAGTTACAAATATTTAACAACTCTTCGTCGTGAAATTATTCAAAAAACTTATAATTTTGTAAGTAGTATGATGTTTGTAAATAATAATTTTTGTGGTTTCTTTCTGAATCCTGAAGAAAGTAGATTTGCTACCGAAACATTGGTGATGATTTAAATAAATTGACAATTCGCACTCTCAGTCTCAGTACATTACTGTGTAAATTCAAAATCAAGGATTTAAGAGAAAATGATATTGAATGTTATGTAGGCTCATATAAATCATTAGTTTGTCTTGCGGTGTTTGAAAAATAAAGTCACTGGAAAGGCGTATACTTTTCCGATTATTTGACATGTCTAACTCAATTTTTTTTTTGACTACTTTAATGTTCTGAGAGTACGAATTGAAGACTGAGAATTCCGATATTTTTTTCCATTTCATTGGTAAAGGTACCTATATATTTTTATGTGTGCAGCTGTAAGAGTAGAGTAAACACTACCACGTAGAGTTTTGTGCAATTAAACCGAAATGTGTACCTAACTGAATTAATCATATAGCGCACTATTAACTCTGCTAATTTTTCCTCTGGATCAAATAGCGTCAATTCCTCTCAAACTCTCGACATCATTCACTTGCTTTGAACGTATCTCCGCCATGTCACTAGATCAAGTCTAGCTGCGTTCCGTTCCGCGCGCTCAATAGCGCGGGACATGCGAACGGCGGGCTCGAAATTAATTAATTACAAGTTACATCGTATGTACAACATCCCTCTCGGCTGAACTTCCCCCCGCCCCTCATAACCACAACGAGGGTTGACGTCGCTGCAATCGACGCGCTGGAGACGAGCACCACGTTCCTACGCTTACTTGATGTACCTGGAGCGGAAGCAGAGGTAGCCAAGAATGTGGATGAGTTCATTGACGAATTAATATCAATTTATTTAAGATGGCCAGATTAATTGGACAAGACGTTTTTCCGAATTCCTAGAACACTCTCGATTTTACTTTTATTCTATTCCACTCTTTTCCCAAATACTACGACTGCCTAAAACCAGCCCGAAACTCGCACTTTACCGCATCCTATCAATGCAATGTCATTTTGAAGTCAGGAGACATAACCGAGTAAAGTTTGCATAAATTGGAAATTTTTATGAATTTTTCGGAATTTCTGTAATCGTGTACAATATTTTTATTAAAATTTTAAAAAGGCTGTTAATTAATCCTGTAAGTAAAGGGTTAGGCAGTCAAATGGAAAGATTTGATGTGTGGCTTAGAGCTCGTAGGGAGGTGGTGGGGAGGAAGATCGCCGACTCAACATTATCAGCGTGGTCTACCATTTAGTTTACAATGTATCGTTGGACGGGTGAACAGCGTGGTGCTAACGCGACACGATTTTAGACGTCATTTCAACGTACCGCGCAATCAGCCTGTTCCGTCGAATAGAGCGTCATCCATTGATCCATTTATGAAGTCGGGCCTGGAAGTTCAGCATGACCTCTCGCAGCACTTTTTTTACACGTCGATCCACTTTGCTCAAGATTGTTTATCCACGTTCGAATCGCCCTATTCGACGGAACAGGCTGATTGCGCGGTACGTTAAAATGACGTCTAAAATCGCGTCGCGTTTGCACCAAACTTTCGCCACTACGTAGACACGCTGGTCACTTGTCCAACGATACATTGTAAACTAAATGGTAGACCACGCTGATAATGTTGAGTCGGCGATCTTCCTGCCCACCGCCTCCCTACGAGCACTAAGCCCCACATCAAATTTTTCCATTTGACTGGCGAACCCTGTATATAATCCTAGTTTAAATAACATTTTACCATTCTTGTATTGGCCACAAAACACTCGCTACGTTAGTATATTTTGTGCTGGATTTTAGGAGATAGACGGGTCTCTTAAGTTCTACTCTTTAAGCAGCTAGTACAGTGGTAGAGTGCTTGGCTCTGATTACAGAGATCGTGGGTTCGAATCCGGGTCAGGTGTGAAATTTTCATGGTTTGATCCTCGGTTTGATCTACTCTCGTCAAGTTGGAATACAATTAACTTGGCAACCACAAAGCTAGCGACTATCGAGTGGTTGTAGCAAGGACTTGCGCAAGAGGGTTACATGAAATAATATCGCCTATTAGCAGGAGGCAATTAAAATAAAGGATAAGTATTTTTCATTTGATCTGAAGTTGACGTTAGACTAATGTCTTATAGATTGATAGACATTTTCAGAACTCATAATTATTAATAAATTATTATTTGGGTTAAGTTGTTGTTTTTTGTTTCCTGGTAACACATTTATTTGTGACCTGCTGAAGGAAACTCAAAATTCCCGAAACGTAAATAAATAAAAATATAATGACAGAACTAAACACAAATAATAAATTATTTTTTCCAGGACCATATACGAAGCAAACAGTTTCCGTATAGTTATCTAGCTTCGAAAATTAACAATATCAAATATCCGTTCAACCCGTTCGATACGTTATCGAACAGGTCATATCCCCACAGTTTTCATTTTTGTTTCACTTTTTAGTAGGTGTGTGTTGTCTTTCTGACATTTGATAATTGTTTCCTGTCAGTATTGCGTGATAAATTGCATTATTCCATTAAAATGGACAAACACGACATTAAAAGTGATTCATAGGTGGAAGGTAAGTAAATTATGCACTTCCTAGATGGAAAAGCCCTAGGAAAAACCATTATTAAAATCCTGAATTTCTGGTCTTGCAAGTACTTACTTATTTGTTAAAATAAAAGAATGCCTTATCTATTACCTATGTTCATTGTTTAAGAATCAACCATTTTTTGTGTTATTTAGAATTAAGTGATTTTAATTTATTTTGAATTTTTATAAATACATTTTATTGCCAAATAAAATAGAATTATAAATGCCAAAATTATGTTAAAACTTGTTAATTCAAATCAGATTTAAGCATATTTTATTTATATTTAAAAAACATTTTGTGTAAATCTTTTATCTCGTATGTACTCGTATATTGTAACTAAATATACGTACATCTTACGTTACGTTAAAAAAATAGATATTTATCGAGATCTCGAATTATATTCTCGTCTCGTCTCGAAAAATCGAGACGAGATCTCGTTTTGACGAGATCTTACGGCATTACTATTTGACAGACTCATGATCAATTGAAGACTTTTCATTTTCTAAAAGGGTTATGCTGCAGAGTTTAGAAACCACAGAATTGTGAACCAGGTGTCAAGGTCGATATTTGGTGGCAGCCAGAAATTCTTCACTGGATACTTCCAAACTTGACAACGAAAGCGAAATTATATTGAAGTTTACGAAATATGCAACAAATATTTATAAAACAAAACTTTTCGTATGCATGGGGAATCTTCAATCTTGTATAATTAAGTAAAATGCAATTATAAATTCATGGGTTAAATCTTCCATATGCATTTTAAGTTGTTTCGAAGTTCAGCAAGTAGGTTTTAATATAAAATAAAGCACAAAACTCTGTGTGCATAATTATAAGTTTAATAACAGTCTGAAACTTTCGCCTCCTCTGATGAAACTCAAAAACGACTTTAATTGCTCTTTACGCACTAACAAGACTGTAAAGAGAATATTACCTCACATCGTTTTTCATTTGAGAATTCAAAAAGAAAAAGATTATACACCGCAAAGCGCATAGCCAATGAAGAATTAGTATATACTACCTACTTTACACAAAATTATTTTTAAACAATAGTATGTCTCTTACAATGGCTCTTACTTTAATTCATTCAAAAATCTATATTAAGTTGTATTGATAATTTAATGTGTATTCCAACATTTATTCAATTAGGACCTAGCTTCAGAAAGTATAATTATTGAACATGAGCATGAGATTTCAAGTATGGATGGGAAAATATATCGATAAATATTAATATGAACATCAGTCGATATTTATCGTTTGGTATCGAGGCATCGATAACTCGATATTATCGATATTTTCCGTTAATTATCGACAAATATCGAGTTATCAATACATCAATACCAAACGAAAAGTGATAGCAACTGAATGTCCATATCGATATTTATCGATATATCGAAATTCTTCCCAACCCAATATAGAATATATATCAAGAATATAATAATAAAAAAATATATTGTGGTAAAACATGTGATGAAATGAGTTTATGATAATACTTAAGTAATGCAAATGTGAAATTTTACCATTATTATAATAAAAATTAATTAGTAGGTATAAAAATAGTTATTTATGTAACAAGTACGCAAAATAGAGTTCCAGAGGACGAATCTATTTATGGACGAGGCGCAAGCCGAGTCTTTAAATTAGGTGACTACCCTAAAACTCAATTTGTGTACGTGTTACATACAATTTTTTTTAGTAAATGGTCTCCAAATTTGTTTAGTAACTTTTTGAAATTATTTTAAAATATAACTTTAAAATAAAATTTTGAAAAACGTAGGCAATGAAACAGTTAAAATCAGTGAAAATAATCCTATAAAATGTAAATAACAGCTCATTTAGATTACGATATTTTAAAGGATTGGATCTCCTAAAATATTATTTTGCGGACTCAATGCAGTTTGTAGAATAACGATTTTAGAGAGCATATATAGGGTGGGCCAACTAGTGGTTTCTTTTTAAATCATAGGTTATTTTGACACTGACAGCTTTTTCCCACTCGAAATCTTGATAGAAAGTAAGTATCATACCTCCGCGGTACGAAATGAGTCGCTTTACGCTTGAGCAACGTTGGAAAATATTGCAAACTTTTTTCCAAAGTGAGTGCTGTGTAGCCCAAACAGTGCGTTTGTTGAAAATAAGTTTTTTACAGAGCCATGGTATCCGACTTTTTTTTTACTGAAATTGAAGACATGGATTGGGACTACCTCTGGTTCATGCAGGATGGCGCGCCATGCCACACAGCCCATGCCACAATCGATCTTTTCGGCACCAAATTCCTAAATCATGTTACCATCCATCTTGGCGATGTCAATTGGCTGCATCGGAGCTGCGATTTGACCCCTTTTTTGTGGGGAACCGTGAAGGACCGATGTTATGCTCACAATCCGAAACGATTCAGGCCAATATCATCCAAGCAATCCGTGAGCTACAGCCCGAAACAATCAACCAGGTCTTGGAAAATTGGGTGACAGAATGCGCTACTGCGAAGCCAGCCGAGGCAGCCACTTGAACGAAGTTGTGTTCCATAATAAATGGGAATGTTTGCTCTTACTAATGAAGCCATAATACATGGAAAAAAATTAATTTTGTTCATTTTATTACATTTTCAAAAAAAAACTTGTATTTGGCCCACCCTATACTAGAGAGCATATACTAATTACATTTTGTAATCAAAGGTTGTTGGGCATAGGATAATTAATTAGGAGAATAGATCTGTAATATCGCTTCTATCAAGCTTGTAATATATTACAGGTCCAAACCTTTAATACATCATTTTCTTAGTTACCAGAATACCTGTAAAGTGTCATTTACACAAAAGGTGGAAATAAAATAGACTAGTACTAGCGAAGCAAGTATAAGTTTAAACAAATTGTCTTTTGCCATTCCAGTACTGGACCATGCAGCTGGTCCAAGTAACCTAACCAATATAAACTCGGCTTTACAGTAAGCTTGAATTCTTTAAAAGTAGAATGAGCAAAAGACCTCAAACGAAAACACTGTTATTGCAGGTCCCCGATTAGCATCCCCGAGGTAAATAAAACTCTCCTGTCTCGGAAGACGTTCTCCTCAGGTTCGGCACTCATCAGCATGTAATTAACTCCGGGTTGATTAGCGCTAAGCGTCGGGACGGCTAGGCTAGCGTGTGCACCCGCAGCCACAGACGGAATTAGGTTTGCGACGTCAGCGTAATTGGCAGCCGGCGAAGAGCGCTGCACGATCTCATTAAGAGTGCGGCCGGTCTGATTGCGTTACCGGTGAGCGTCGCATCGGTTGCCGCTTGCGACATCGACACCGGTGCTAGACCTGCCACCGGACGATGTGTGCAACGCGGAGTGTAATATCGTAATACCTTATTTCCTGGTTGCATTTCTAGTTGTGGAGTGCAAGTAATCATCAGTGGTACAGGTTTTAGAAGCCATTAATTTTGATACCATCGGAAGTAAGAAACTAAGGTAGTGATGGAAAAAGAGCTTTCCTCTCGTGTTAGACACAACATTTTTTTCACGGCATATTTAAAATTATAAATGTGGAAGAAACACATAACTAGAACTTAGGTAATAATTGACATCTGCCAGAATGACGTTTAAATACAATGAAATGTTTCCTTGCAGCCAATATGCCAAATTTAATTTAATTTGTATAATCGTGAAATTGTAGAAAAAGGAAGTGTAAAACAATTATTGTAAAATAATAGTTTACAGTAAGTATATAACTCTAAAATCAGAATTTTCAATAAAATAATAAATTTACACGAACAATTTAAAAAATATTTTATCGTAAAATTACACTATACCCTGGATGCCGAACAGATGGAGTAGATACTGCCCCCACAAATGTGCGCGAAATTGAAATACTGTATTGCTATTGGTAGGCCAGTTTTACACTGAACGGCGAACTCGACAGCTGACATCGGTAACAACGGAAACTACTATAACCGCGTAGCCGCCATAACGTTTTTCTGTCATTTCGGTTCGTGTTATTGGTTTATTTTAACTTCATAATTATTTTGAAATTATATATCATGAAGTTATAATATGAATAAATAGATAAATCATGTTTAAATTTGACTTTCTATTTCTTTTAAAATTATATTATTTATTTTAAATAAACCACTTCAATTCTTCAGCGTTTTGAAATCGTACTGCGCAGTTTAGGCTCTACCCATTTATTTTATTACTCCATCTGTTCGGCGTCCAGGGTATAGTAGGTAGTAACACATTGCTTATTTTCCTCTCCAGGGAGGGAAAAGTTACTTACTGATTGTGTTTTCTCCGCATATCGTAAAAAATAAACTATATCCATATTTTGACTATTGTGATTTTGATTACTTATCAGAATTATGATTGGCGAGGTACTAATTGTTTGAATTTTGATATATTGTCTACTTTATAAAGTAAGTGTTATAATATACAACTGTTTGCTATCTGACTACACAATCAAGACAGTGGATCACTGAGAAAATCACATTATGTCATTGATATAGCTTAATTCATTAATTGATCATGAGTCCATTGCTTATTAGAAACTAACCGACCTTACTACCTAAGGACTGGTTTATAATGACTGACTTCTTCTGTATTATGTAAGATATGTAAGTGATGGGAATGAGAAGTGTGTGGTTCATAATAATTTCAATAATCTGCTAACTTGACGAATAACCTTTCTTATTACTGTCAGAAATGGATCCGATTGTTGAAAGTTAAATAGTTGGATGTGCAATATTTATGACAATAAATATTGTAGTGAAATATAAAATACTCATCAAAATATAAATATAGATCAACAAAGAACAAATAGGACTTGCTTGCTATTTGTTGGGAAAAGAGTGAAGAGTGAAGTATGTAATGGAATGGCTTTATACTGAGTATTGCTGAGTTCAGTAAAATTATATTTGATTAAAATAATATGTTTGAGAATATATTATGAAGAGTTTAAAAGTTAGATAAAACCATGGCAACTTGTTTACAATATAACGCTTATGACCACACTCTTTATATACCTATAGATATAGTATAGTATAGGTAAACGTCAAATCCAGTGTCATTATGAACCGTAACTTAGAAATACCTGTAGCTCATGTTAACAGAACACAGAAGAAGTCACCAGTTACATCCATTATAAACCAGTCTTGAGCAATACAAATGAAAATGGACTCTAATCACATGTTTACTTGCAATCAACTTGAAGTAAGAGAATCATTTATTCCTTCATCATTAAACTAACAGGTTGTATATAGGAATAAAATTGTAAGCTAGTAAAAGTAACGAGTTCAAATTGACTAGCTTGGAAAAATGTCACAAAGAAAATCAGGTGAAGGTGAATTTACTGTAAGTGGCTGTGGAATAAGAGTTCATAGTGAATACGTCCCTGGCCATTCCCTATAAATTTCCATCAAATAAGGCAAGTATTCCCCTCATGTAGTATCTGCGCAGCAAAGGCAACGAAATGTGCTCATCACTCTTGTTCATATTTATATTTTACGGATAGAGAAGCCATCTGTCCTTTTAACTTTATATGAGACGTAACGAGTGTGAGGCAAAATACTCCATCAGTGACCCAGATAAAACATCACAGACGACGAAAGTAGCAAGAAATATAAGCGTTGTTGGTTTTGCATAAAAGAAATTTATCGATCAATAAATAACGAGTTTACCAGAGAGAAAGATAAATGAGAGATTGCTTTTTACTCAGTTTCAGAGAGATTATTTTATTGCAATTATTTTACTATTCAATCTCGGATTCTTCAACGCGCCACACATAATAGAAATACAAAGAATTTATACCTTTTTACTGTCTAAACAAATTGCTTCCATATAAATAGAACAAGAAGTCCAATGTCTTCATGTCCATTATATATCAGTTTGGATAAAATCTAAATTGACTTGCTTGAAAAAAACAAAAACATAGAACGTATATCATACAGTGGATGGAATTGTGGTCATATTTTTAGATTATTAAGACGTATAGTCGATTCATAGTTGCTAGGAAAAAAATATACAACATTTTTCTGGATCAATTTAACATTTTCGAATTGATTTTTCTCATTGATCACTATTTTGAGAGCGTATTTCTCAAAAACTAGCTCTGGTTTGCAGCATTATATTTCGTATCTCACAAGGATTCTTACATACTTTGGAATCTTGGAAAAAAATCCCTGATTTGAAGCTGTTATTAATTAGAAATTCTTCTTATCCAGTACTTCTTGAAGATTCAATTTAACGGTGCCGTTATTTGACAGGCAATTCTTGCCACGACTAATTTATCAAAATTCAGAAGCGTATAAGAATCCTCAAAGAATTCATGTGTGACAGAGATTAAGGTAGGAAATTCCTTGATCATAGGCTTGCGTGATTTCGGTGTGAGGTGAGACCAATGCAGCCAAATACCTACTTATTGAGAAATAATTCATTAAAAATCGTAGATTTAGATATAAAATACAAATCATTGAAGTATCCATTGAAATAAAAAAAATAATTGAATTTAAAATTTACACGGAAATGCAATAGTATGACGTCAAAAATAAAAATAATCTTGAGACTGGAATTTTGACGGCAACTTATTGCAATTTTACTCCACAAAACATCACGGAAAATTTCGCTCAACTACGTTTCGGAAAATTGTCAGATGATGTCTTGTGTCGTGAAATTGTTAGAAATAAGTTGTCGTAAATAAGATGTTCTGCTAAAATTATTATTAACTATGTGTTTTTTTTGTTTCAGGTATGCAACTACATCATTTTTATTACCAAAATATCGACTTCTTTAGAAAAATTGATCAAAAGGTAAAGAGTAAAGTACACATTAAATTTGATGTATACGGTACAAGAAATGCATAAATATGCGTACAGATTCCTGGTTCATATATTAGGAAAAATACATTTCTGTAGGTACCTACCGTACGACACTTTTTCCAATCCATTTTTTTCAATATCCATTTATTCTAATTTAACATAACCTAAATTAAGTAATAATTTTATTGCAAAAAATGTGCCATTGGAAAAATGCATTATTGAAAAAACGGACTGGAAAAAGTGTCTCCCTACCGGTAGGTAGTTAGTTTTCCTGACAATTAAATAGCAACTATTTGGGGGAAAGCACAAGACTGTTACACTATAATTGTACAAAGTTGCACTCTCACACAATGAAGGAAATGAATTCAAAATGCATTTGCGTATGAATTCAACGATGAATAAATTTCACGGCGGTCAGAGTGTCGAGTGTTCTGGAGAGGAAATCATTGTTTAGCAACAACACTGGGACAAAATAAACACCTTCTCGTTGTGTAGTGCGTCATATGGCCGTGTAGAGTATACACTCGCTCCGCCGTGCACTTGGCTAGGTAATCCGAAGATAGATGAGCTCTAGATCCGCCCCGTGCTGTGTTTGCCACTGTGTATGATAGTATTAACCTGCCCTCTCGTCTGACGTAATGCAAGGAACTCACCGTGCCTGTAAGCTACATAATTCCGTTTACGTATTACGTATATCTACACACACAATGCTCGCGCACTCACGAAGACTTATTATCAAGTTAGCGGACTTTGGCACTTTGCTTGTCGATAAACTTCAACATAATTGAATGTGGTTCAGATGCTTAAAGACATTAATTATTTTAGCACACCCATGTGTCGGTATAACACACAACTTCACTTTCTAACTAATTATTATACACGGTGATTCATAACACCATGGAGCAAAACGATTTTTTTTTAAATTCAAGAAATATATTTTTCGCAATAGTTATTTACGTATAGAGGGCCGAAAGAAAAAGATTACGCCTGCGAGAGCCTTTATTCGTCCAAGAGTGTAATCCGTTTCTCGGCCATATTTAAATATTCTTGTGAATTATTCATAATTAGTTTTTGAAAACTAGAAAATTTGAAAGTGGCGTATGGTAACAAAAAAAAATTTCTGATGTCAATCAATTAATTTTAAATGGACGAATTCCTTACTTTACTGCCCATGTGTGCGTTTTTCTACTTTACCGCCCAAGGGCGTAAAGCAAATGTTTCTGCCATGGTAACCAAGTTGTAAATAAACAATTTTTATACAGTTGTGCATACAAAATTTTTACATTCAGCAATTTTTTTACAGAAGAAAGAGACACCATTTTAATAAAATTACATTTGACACTATGCATCTAATACATCAGCAGGAGTCAGATAGTCAGATTCTAGTAGTATTGAAATGTTTCACTTCATAATGCAAAAATGACAGAACATTTATAGAAAATATTTAAAAGTTTGTTTGGTTTGTTGTCACGGAAACAAAATGTCACACTGTTAAATTTGATTAATCATAGTATCAACATTATTGTATTACATTACATTTTTACTAATATTGGGGCATATTTTTCGAAAATGTGCGGCTGTATGGTAGTGCGAAACTATCGTTCATAAATTGAAAATAATTATTAGTGTAGTTGCATTGCATTTGTTATAACCTGTAACTTAAGGCTCGGGTATAGCTACTATAAAAGTGTCGTTCGTACTTTACTAATAACTTATTCAGGTGCACTTTAGAGAAAAAATTTATTTACAAAAAATGTCTATAATTTCAAAATTCTCAAAAAAACAAATTTGAAAATTTGATATTTTTTTAAAATTTGAAATTGGGAATAGTTTTTGAAAAAATATTGACAATCCGATGTTAAGATACTAATGTAGATTATGTGTAATTTTTTTGAAAAAGATATTTCAATCGTAGTATGAGTTATTAGTAAAGTACGATTTTTGATGTTTTTCTAGACTTTCCATTATTCAAAACAAGTGCGAAAAGTCAGAAAAGACAATACATACATTTAGTATACTGTAACCAAAATTTGGTTCATAAAGCACTCGAAATGCACGAGTAATTAATTTAATAAGGAACTATACTAACTCTAACTATACTAGCACGTGAACATGTCAATAATAGATAATCGCCTTTTACATGAAACATTAATTCTGAATGTGAACGGTTACATTTATTTACATAGGGCAAGGTTTTTATTAATCTCTATTATGTGAATGAAGCTCTAATTTTATTTGCCATTCTAAAAGATGGCAACACCCACGATTTTTTAAATAAAGAACAGAATCTCAAATTCAGCAATAGAGCAGTTAATTAGATTTTAAATGGGTTCTACTAGCTTTATGTTTTATAATATAAATAAAAATGCTTACTTTTGGTGTACTCTGACGATGGTGCATCCTGTAGGTGTCCCAGAATATTTTTTAATTGCTTGTGGCACTACACTTTAAATTTAAAATAGTCGTAATGTAGGTAATCATTTTAAGCATGAAAAAGTTCAATTACACGCAATTTATAAACAATTCTACATTTAAATACATCAAAATATATACACAAGATTATTAATTTTATCTTATAAACATTGATACGCGCACTCATTTCGACAAACCGCGGCCAACTGATCTTGCAAACATCAGTTCCTAAAACGCAAACAAGGTTTCAACAGGTTTAGTTTATTTTTCTAAGAATATAATTGTGCTCAAAATATTATTTGATTTGAGTATAGTAAATCAGTGATACCCAAACTATGATTATTATTATTTACGGTCAGTGGTAAGCTCAACGGTAGATGGTCCGTCTAGCATACTAGCGATCCCCAGTTCGATTCACAGCGCAACCGACAATAATACCACTGGGTCCAAATGGTTAGATTTCACTATAATTACATCTACCATTCTGTAATTGGGAGTTAATCCTGTAGAATAGTTAGCATTAAAATAATTTAAAAAAATTGTTTACCTATCTAATTTTTTTAACTACGTTGATTATTTTACCATCATGTGCAGTGGCGTATTATCCTAGAAGCCAAAGAGGCCCGGGCTTCCGTCGCAAAGAATTTTGAAGTCAATTTTTTTTAATTATATGAAAATTTAATTATTTGTTCTTTGTTGAAAAAACCAGATGTTGTGGAATTGGAATCCATGTTTTAGGATTGAATAAGCTCAAGAAGGAAGTTTGGATTACTGCATTACTGAAATGACGTTGAAATCGAAATAGAGATGAATAAGAATCGGATGACGTCAAGTCAATTACTGTTTTGACAGCAAGGAAGTGTTTATTTTTGCAGTTTTATTGTGTATCCCAAGAGTGTCAAATTAAAAAAGTGTTTTAAATAGCAGTAGTCCAGTAACCTAGTACATCGTAAGTTGCATCAAGTGGTGGTAGTAGGTTTCTATTTTTTTTCTTGTATAGGATGTGACTGAGATGCAAAATCCAAGTTTTCGACCTCGGCAACCCTCCGGAACACTTTTGAATATCTCAAAAACTGCTAAATTTTTGCACTTTTTTCGGATTCTTACCATTTTGACTATGAAGGGGCTAGGTAGCCCTAATAGTTTCCGAGATACAGCTTTTCAAAGTTTGGCAAAATATACAGATTTAAAACACCAACCGTTTCTCTTCTACAAAAACTTTACTATATTCTCTCGCGGAAGAACTTTAAATTTCAGCTCAAGGAAGACCATTGAAAATTTTTGACAGAATGTAACTTATAGAAAAAAGTACGAGGAATTCAGTGCTGCAAACCGGAAGTCAATATAATTATTCGTTCAGATATTATAGTTAATTAAACACAATAAACAAAAGAATAAACAAAATTTTTACTATATTCTCTCGGGGAAAAAATTTAAATTTCAGCTCAACCAAGGCCACTGAAATTTTTTGACAGAATGTATCTTATAGAAAAAAGTACGAGGAATTCAGTGCTGCAAACCGGAAGTCAATATCATTATTCGTTCAGATATTATAGTTAATTAAACACAATATACAAAAGAATAAACAAAATGTTTACTATATTCTCTCGGGGAAAAACTAACTATATTATCTGAACGAATAATGATAGAAATTTCCGGTTTGCAGGATTGAATTCCTCGGACTTTTTTCTATAAGATACATTCTGTCAAAAATTTTCAGTGGTCTTCCTTGAGCTGAAATTTAAAGTTTTTCCGCGAGAGAATATAGTAAAAATTTTGTTTATTCTTTTGTTTATTGTGTTTAATTAACTATAATATCTGAACGAATAATGATATTGACTTCCGGTTTGCAGCACTGAATTCCTCGGACTTTTTTCTATAAGATACATTCTGTCAAAAATTTTCAGTGGTCTTCCTTGAGCTGAAATTTAAAGTTTTTCCGCGAGAGAATATAGTAAAAATTTTGTTTATTCTTTTGTTTATTGTGTTTAATTAACTATAATATCTGAACGAATAATGATATTGACTTCCGGTTTGCAGCACTGTATTCCTCGTACTTTTTTCTATAAGATACATTCTGTCAAAAATTTTCAATGGTCTTTCTTGAGCTGAAATTTAAAGTTCTTCCGCGAGAGAATATAGTAAAATTTTTGTAGAGAGAAACGGTTGGTGTTTCAAATCTGTATATTTTGCCAAACTTTGAAAAGCTGTATCTCGGAAACTATTAGGACTACCGAGCCCATACTTAGATTGTAGACAATTTAATCTAGTTTAAAAATGTATAGAATTGTTTTTGTCGAAATCGTGCTCCTTCATAGTCAAAATGGTAAGAAACCGAAAAAAGTGCAAAAATTTAGCAGTTTTTGAGATATTCAAAAGTGTTCCGGAGGGTTGCCGAGGTCGAAAACTTGGATTTTGTATCTCAGTCACATCCTATACAAGAAAAAAAATAGAAACCTACTACCACCACTTGATGCAACTTAGGCCCATTATAACCATGACAAGGTTACTGGACTACAGTAGCATTTACACAAAATTTTCAAGCAAGGTAGAAAAAGCAAATAGAAATGAGAGAGCCGTGCAAAGTAAAGTAATTAAACAGTGAGTGATCCGATGCAGAAAATCCAGCACCGAATGCTGAATGCCACAGCGTGCTGATTAGAATCGTCGCAGTGAACATTCATCGGTCATCCTTATTACCAGTCCTGTTAATTACTTGTATTTTGAAAAGCAATGAATCACCCTCAAAGCAGCCAGCAGCCACCGCCCCTTGTCGATATTCTCATCAGCGGATTGTCTAAATCTGACTTTTAATCACAAACTCTAATCAAAACACGAGCATAAAGACCCAATAGACGTCGAGGTGACAGTGTTTGGTGTAAACATAACTTTAAATTACCTACTACGCTTTTGTAAGATGAGGACTCGAATGAAAACTTGATACGTTGGAGAAGTTTTACCTAACGTTAATGGGGGAACACACATGCGAAGCTGCTTATCGATCGTGAGAAGCTTAGAGAATCATCTTCTTTTCATGATCAATTACACTCGTTTTGTTAATGTCAAATTAAAACAGTTAAAGAATAAGTCATTATGTTTGCGTAATTACCAAATTTCAGGTTAACTAACGCACCCAGGATATTTTTAGGGGGGGCTGAAATTTTGGAAATGTTGAATTATTAGGCATTGGAAAGAAAAATTCGTTTTTAGCCAAGGTCAAATGCATTTAAATTGAAAAAAATTGATTCACAAAACAACCTTACATGTTTAACACCTTATGATAGATTTCCATATCGGAATGAATTAATTTCGATACAATTTTTTATTTCTATATAGATTTTCATTATGATACAGAGAAGTAAACTTCATGCAAATTAATATTTTTTAAATTATAGCATGGTATTAGAAAAAAGTAGTGTATTCAACTTGTGTATAATGGCAATTAATACAATCGTATGAATAACGATACTCGCCATGGCTCATATTGTAAATTTCGTACTCAAATATTAATATCTACTATTTCAAACTTGTTGTACAATATATTATTCATACCTTCTGAATATAACATCAGAAGATCGAACATTTATAACTGGAATAGTATTAAAATTTAGAAGTAAAGTTCATTAAATTCGTATAGGTCTTGCATAAAATAACAAATACAAATAAAATGACATTCGAAAATACAGCAACTTGCAAATTGTAAATTTCGTACTCAATTATTAATATCTACTATTACAAACTTGTTGTATAATATAACATAAAAAGATCGAACATTTATAACTGGAATAGTATTAAAGTTTAGAATTTAGTAAAGTTCATTAATTCGTATACGTCTTGCGTAAAAAAACAAATAAAAATAAAATGACATTCGAAAATACAGCAACTTGCAAAAATGTCTCAAGCCACAGCAGTAAAAACAGTTCTCTTCCCTTATAATTATAGCACAAAAAAGCAGATTGCAAATACCACTAACCATATACGATTCCATGTTGGAAAGTTTTTTATAAATATTATGAGATGGATAAAGACTAGACAGTCCCCTTAAGCTCGGTTGGTTGACAAGTGACCCGCTAGGGCGGTCTCTGCTGACTACTTAAGCTCTTTTGGGATTGAAGAACTACGAGAGGAGAAGCGCAGCTTTAGTTGTTTGCAACTACGAGACTCCTCCAGAGAATTCTCAGGTCTTAGCTAAATTAATTAATAATTCACTTTTTGTTTATTTACAAGTGTTTTAATTAAAAAACATTAAATTAATCTCGCACTGAAATCCATTCCTTATAATTAATAGAGCGGGTAGAAATAACTGAGTGCATAACTTGGCTGATTGTGGTTCTGACAAAACAATTAAAAAATTACATTAAATTTTAATAGATACAAATTGTTGGTCAAATTAGATAGAAGTAATAATTGTACATACAGGTGAAAAATTCTGGTATGGATTTTTGAGGATTCGTTCATATTTCTGAATTCTAAAAAACATTACTATGTTTCAAAGCTATCACTCAATTAGAACTTCTTCTCTTCTAAGACTCATTGTAGATTCAATTTAGCGGCGTCTTTATTGATAGACAATGCTCATCTGGATGATTTTTAAAAAATTCAGAAACATAAACGAATCCTCAAACAATCCTCGAAGAATCCTTGTGTGAACAGGACTTTAGTGCGATAAAACTAATACAGTTGAAAAATTATTTACAAAAAAGTTGAAGGTTCTTAATGACTCTTTTCTCTCAAATACATGAAGTTCGGATATAACGCACACATATTTTGCATTCAACTTGGTTTCCTATTTTCAAGCTTCGCAATACGTAGGTCTTACCTAATTTCAACACAGGTCCGTTGTCTATTCCGTAGTCAGAACGACAAAAAACGAACTTACACGAACAAATCTACTCACGGTTTGCTCTCAGTGCCGTTTGCGTCACATATGGCGCATTTTAATGCATGTTTAAAAATAGTTACATTTTCATTTAGATAAAAAGTAAATAAATCTATCAAAATTGACAATTATTATCACTTTCCTAATGATGAAAATTGATAATCAATAAGTATTTCTTTAAAAGCCGTAGGCTTGGAAACCCTCATTGTTAAATTTATTTTCTTATTAAGGAGGGCATCTGAAAAAAAACACACATAGATCATACTTGATCACAGATCTCACTATGCCTTGTACCATTTTGAATTTTTTTTTAAGATTTCGTACTTTTCATCGCCGTATGCCCTGTTCACACGTTGCTACTTTGAAGACGCATACGTGCTACTGTAGCATGAAAAGAAATTCAAATCGAAACAATTACCGCAAAAAATCGCTATCTACACACACAACGATCAACGATGTGAAATTATCAACGAGTAGTTCTTGATACTTTGATGCTACAAATTAGCAGCGCTGCTATTTGACAAGCGACTCAGAATTTTTCTTGCTACAGTAGCACGAATGTGTCTTCAAAGTAGCAACGTGTGAACAGGGCATTACGTTTCAAAGTTTTTCACCCATTGCAGAAACATGTTTACACAGTGAAAAATTTACCACTGACAGCGAAATTGATAATGACTTCGTTTACGTCTATGGTATACGCACAGGATTTTATGAACGGGGACTCCTCGACTTCTATAGAATTCGTTACAGGCGAAATTTTTGATGTGTGTCTAAAATGGTATAGATTGTAATGTATTCTTTACTAATAACATAATAAATGAACGTTTTTCAAGGTATTATGTGTTTATGTGTTATAAGTAAATAATATGGAAAACAAATTCTAGCCAGATATGCTCACGTAAAATTTAGCTTTCCTGGGCAAATATAGGAGCGCTACAAACTGTGTTTCAAGCAAAAGCACCTAGATTTCTATGCATGTATATCGATGGTCAGGGATTAGGAAACGAGAATACAACATAAACAGGTTCGTTATAAGCAGTGTTGTAATAGATAACAATATTTTTTATCTAGAGAAAGATAACTTACTTTTTATTTATCTAGATAAGATAATAGATAACCATCGAAAAAATTATCTAGATAATAGATAAAAGATAAATTATTATTATGTAGACAATTCCACTCTTAGTTTTTCATCCAATCAAAACATAGTATTTTGCTGAATTGTACCAACCCAAGCAGCACAGTCTGGAAAAATTGGCAAACACAGCTAAAACAAGGCTGTTAAAACGTTGTGACAGCCTTGTTTTAGCTATATATTAGCTTTATTTTTAGCTGTATTTTGTGTTATTTTTTTTGTCCAAATAAGTGTTATCGCAAACTAAATTGCAGCTATATTAACCATCCAACCATTTTTCTGTCTGTAAAGTTCGCTTTACAGTAATCAAAAATGCAAAAATACAGCCACAGCTTTATTGTCTACAATTTCAGCTGTAAAATAGATTTGATTACTAACTTATATAGAAAAATAACAGCTAAAGCTTTATTTCTGTATTGTGAGCTATTAAATGTATTTTACAGCTATAAGTTTATACAAACTAACAGCTGTCGTAATATGTCCATAATTTTAGTTGCAAAATGTAGTTTAAAGCAAAATATAAATACCAAATCAAAGCTTTAAAATTTGTACGTAATTTTGGTTATAAAATACATTCTGAAGCTTAGAAAATCTTACAAAGCCATGGCCACATTTAGTCGGTATCAAGTGTATCAGAGAATACCGAAGTGAATACAAAAACAACACTTAATAATAATGAACTTTCAGTCTACCTGAATAATTACAAATACAACCACAATTCCAAAACTGACTGTAACTGAGCCAAGTCAGTGCATTGCAGATACTCTTTCGGTGACAACGAATTTCCAAATACTTTGGAAGAAACTAGTTTGGATGACAACACAGATAAACCTATGTGTTCCAATAATTTCCGCGAGGAAGACCAAAATTTTATTGGTCTCGGAGGAAGTTTCAATACTATGCTTTTTTACCACACAATTTTGTTTGGATCACGTATGTCAATTCGGAACATTGTTGATATCTTTTCTAAGAGCTACGCCCCTCTTACCCGGAAGCAAAAACAATATTGCATTTTTCTCCCAGTTTTCGGGCACAACACAAAGTGTCACTTCGTTGTCTTCTATTGTTTGTACAATTTTGAACATTTTACTTGAAAAATAAGGTAGCCGGATCTTATGCAGAGGTTATGTTTATATTTTCATATAATTACTGGTAGGTAGCTGTAGTAGGGATGAATATAACTAGATGGCTGCAGTGACTATTCTTGCAACTATTTGGGTTTCGTATGTAAATTATTGTACATCATTTCAGCCAAATAGTTGTTTTCTAGTATATTGCATGTACATTGACAACCATATTGCAACCAAATAACTGTATAATCCAAATGGCTATTATTGGGCAATATTTCATTCCACACAAGCTATATGTCTGTATTTCAGACAAGTAGACATCTTTTTTAATCAAAGTAGCCGTGAAGAGAGACAGCCATTTTGAAAATAAGAAAATTTTACTTAAACAAGAAGTATTTAATCACTATTGCTGCATTACACATAACGGAAAACCATTTCTAACTTGATATTTTTGCATTGTAAACATATAAAAACTATAATTAGCCATAAAGAAAAATTAAATTTATTTCCATATTAATAAACAAATAACTAAATTATTGTTATTTTCGAAGCGCATCTTTTATTTCGAAGTATCACAACTACATTTAACGACCAAATGATGTTTTTTGTAAATTTTGAGTATTGTAGAGTGCAAATTTTGACTTATAATCTGTATGATTTTGATATAGGTATCATGTATATTTATAAGTTTAGCTTCTTAGGTACACGCATAAATATGTAGCATGGACATACAAAATACAGCTATTATATCTACGTACTACAACCAAATAGTTATTTTAAGGCCAAACAACTAAATGGCTGTATTTTGACTGTATTACTTGCCAAGTGGTCACAGCTAAATGGCTGTGACAACATTTTCAAAGCAAGAAAATCTTTTACCACTTTGGCTATGACAACTCTTTAACAACGTTATAATTACGCTGCGATGGCAGCTGCGGTAGCTATATTGCTGTTATTATTTGCTGCAGCAACGTCACCGCAGCTTTTTTACAGCTTCGTGTGCTACTTGGGAATCACGGACGAACTACAGTGACAATTTTCACTAGTGAAAATTGCCGCGAAGTGTTGCTTAGATACTATGTCAGTTGATGATTGTTTTAAAAATAGATTACTTTTTTTTAATAAATAAAATAATTCGAGAAATTGTCAAGCCGAATACCATACGTGACTATGATTTTTTGGTAATTTTTGCCGTCTGGTCACTCCTGCTTGTTGCTTTAGAAAATAATCACTCGTGTTTATTTTCGACGCAACAAGCAGTCGTGACCAGACGGCAAAAATTACCAAAAAATCATAGTCACTAATGGTATTATATATGATAATTATTAGATAATTTATAGATAATATAAAGAAATATAAAGTGTAAGTTATAAAGTATAAGCGGTACCAGATGGAGAACCGGCAGCGTTGCAAGCTCGGTTGCATGCTTGTGCGTTGTGTGTTTGCACAGTTTGATTACATTTGAATTAGATACAAATTACAATTGAAAAAAGTTGCTTGTAATTTTATTAAAATTATTATCTAGATGATAATTAAAAAATAGATAAAGATAATTTATAATTTTATCTAGATAAGACAATAGATAAATAAAGAAAAAAGTATCTAGATAAGATAATAGATAAAAATATATTATCTAGATGATTTATCTAGATAAAATTATCTAGATAAGTTACAACACTGGTTATAAGTGAACACTACTGTTGATAAAAACTTAAATGGGGTAAGTGTTAACGACATTGTCTTTAATATTGAATTTGCTGCTGTCAACTCATCCCTGAAACTTGTCTCACGCAAGGGATTTGAACTCCTTGAAGTGTAGGTACGCAGGCGATAGAGCGATACTGCCAATTCCCATAGATTTCTCAGCCGCTTTCCATTTCACCTAGCGAGTAGTGTGACTAACTCTGATGTAAACCAGGGATGTGATTTACCCGAACCGGAGCTTTTAGCCCAAAGACAAAGGACTATTTATACCTACGGTTAGGTCGGGTCGAACTATATACTCCAACTAACACTAACTCAATTATTATTTGGCGATAGCACGGTAAACATTGGTTAATCAACAGTGCACAAAATGGATGATTCAAAGCAGTGACGAAGTTATTAATAAGAAGCAAATTCATCGACTAATTGCTGTAATTAATTATACCTACATATCTATCACGCCTTTTGTCTAACTTAAGGTAGGAAATCCGTCGATCATAAGCGTGCGTGATTTCGGTGTAAGGTGAGGCCAATGCAGTCAATAATGAGAAATAATTCATTAAAAATGATAGATTTAAATGTAAATTATAAACCATAGATATCCATTGAAATAAAAAACATCTGAATTTAAAAATTGCACTAAAATGCAATAGTACAACGTCAAAAAATTATTTTTTTGATACTGAGTGCAGCTTAATAATAAGAGTAAAACCAAACCAAAAGCAATCACCAGGAAAGACTAAATAAGTAATTAGTAGGGTTTCACTACTTGACTTGATTTTCAAGCTATTTGACTTGAAATCAACTTCAAATTAAGTAATAGAATCCAAAAGTCAAGTCAAGTATTTAAATTTAAAACTTGAAAATCAAGTAGTAAAATCTCATGTACTTGATACTTGAAAATAAAGCAGTTAAATTTCAAGAAGGAGAAAAAATAGTAATTCTTCAAAACTGCAGTGCATATATCATATATTAAGTATCAATAAACAATGAGTCTGGCAATATAGACTATTATTTACAAAATAAAATTAAAATCTGAAAATTTTTTACAAAAAGAAAACCTATGCAAGAAAATGATACAAATATAGTGTTGGTGTAGATACAAAATCGTTCCAATTAGCTCGGGGAATACCGTATTTATTTGTTTTAATTAATTATTCGACAGCATTGCGCATTTATTAACAAAATTGTTCGTTATCAAGTAAGTAGCTTGAAATTACTTAATATCAAGTTGAGTAGTAACAATTAAAAATTAAGTCAAGTTAAATCAAGTCAAGTAATTCACAAAAACGTCAAGCTACTTGACTAGCAGAATCTCTAGTAATTAGATTATTTTCATGAGGACCTTCGTAAGTTGGTATAACTAAAAGAGAATAATGAATGATGCTTGGGTCTCATCTCGATATGTATTTTTTTATACATTAGGATTCAGATCCAGGTGAATTTGAACAGACCCTCCTCACCCTTCTGAAAGGAATAAAACCACTTCATTGGTTGCACAGTCGATTTATTGAAAACTTATAGCTAGCATTGAGAGCACGGTTTAGCAGAAATGAGTAAGTAGTGAACATTGTGTGCTCAACTACAGCGTTATGTATAACTTGTAATTGAAAATCGTAGTTATATAGTTGGAATGGGGCTGTAAATTTGTAAAGTATACAGACTTGGCATAATAATTATCTTTAGTTCGATCGAACTATAATAACCGAAATGCGGACGGAAGATTAAACACAAAAATAAAACCACGACCAACGAGAGATGAATTTTACCATTCAATGAAAATTGTTTGGCAATAGTTGTATGACTTAATATTTCTGTTTTAAAGACGTTAAATAAGCCGGGAATGGAATTTAGAGGTTGGAAAATAGATTATTACTGGCTTTATTGTAAATTTAAGTTAAACTTGTTGCAACGTTTCGACCAAAATCCTGGCTATTTTCAAGTTACAATACGATACAATAATAAGTTTGTTATAATAAAAAAAATTGAAAATTTATTTCCAGAAGTATAGTTACAATTACAATTAGTTTAAAATTAAGTTGTAAAGTTGTAAAAATTCAGTCATAGTTTGACTCTTGAAGTGTGTACACATCCCAAATTGGTTTAGTAATAATTTTGACTATGTAACTTTACAACTTAATTTTTATTACTTCTGGTAAGAAATTTAAAAAAAAATATTATAACAAACTTATTATTGTATTGTATTGTAGCTTGGAAATGGCCAGCATTTTGGTCAACACGTCCCAACAATTTTAACTTCAATTTACAATAAAGCTAGTAATCCAAATAACAAGGAAATAATCATACTATTTTATAACTTTTAATATTTGTATGACTCAATTTGAAATTTGCATTTTCTAACGATATAAATATAAAGACACTAGGTTTTTTTTAACTTCTTCTGGGATTATTTAAGAAAAAAATAATTAAAAAAATTATTAAGTAGGTACCTATTTATTTAATAAGCTTAGCATTGGACCATTCTTAAAGCTTTATATTTTCAAATTAAAAATTCTAAATTCTAATATTGCTAGCAAATGACTTCCCGCCTAATTCTGCTATATCTATATGAATCTAATTCATTAGTATTTGCATATCAAATTTTACTGATTACACGTATTTTTTTAAATAAAAACTTTGCATTTTTCAAAACAAGTGCAGGAAACTGAATAGAGTAATAGTGATACGTACAGAAAGTATAACTGTACAAATTTATCATTTACCAAGATTTGATTCTTATTTCGTTACGTACGACAAATGGACGAGCCAATACAGAAATAAATTACAATTAATGCATCAATAAAGACTTTGCATGTTTTTTAAAACAAGTGCAGAAAGTTGGAAAGTACGCTATAACTACAAAGTCATCAAAATTTGATTCATCAAGTAAGAATAGTACAGAAATAAATAACTATTCGTGCCCTGAGTATAAGCGACCCCCTTAAGTTTTTTCTATGTCATTATGTCCTGGCAAAGGCCTGCTCTATTGATTTAACGGCGTGAAAACATTGGCGAGAAACTCATCCGTTGAAAGTTTCAAACACAGCGCATCACTCCAACTTGGCGCAATTTTGCAAGACGAACAGTTCGTCCGCTGGTTGGCGTTTAATAACTGTCCACACAAAAAGCACGTACGTTAAGCGGTAAAAGTTTTACGACAATATCAGCGCGTAGCAACGTAGCATGACATTCCATTGCGGCGAATTTGTCCGAAAATTCTTCAAATAAAGAGGGAGAAATATGAAAAGTTTAATAACTTCGCAGGGACCATTTAATTCCACTAATATTTATGTAGGAAATGTTCCTAAACTAAGATTGAATTATTCGGGTCCATAAACGGGTAGAATTTAAATAGAGCGTGCGCATTGTTTCTAAAACAGTTACCAGTTGGGATTTTCCTCGAGAGAAATCCGTCAGCTGTATCTACTAATCTGTATGCATCTATGATCGTGACCTATAATACCATACAAATTAATTAATCAATGGGGTAGATGTCAATTCCTGGTCGGATCATGGATTTGTCACTGATGGGCTGATGTGTCGGTTTCAATTAACGACAACATTTGGATAGCTCAACAGAAAATTACATTCCAACAACGCCAAAACGTCAAACTACACATACCGATTTCTGGTGCAGAATCACACACTATAGATTCGTAAGCCTTTTACAATGTGCGAACACATGTATAGTGGTTTGCTAAAATAGAGCCCTCTACTAAAATGAGGTTTGATATAACACGTAAGAGGCACGTCTACCTCCTGAAATCCAGCATAAAATGTAAAAACATAGCGAGTGTTTTGCGGGCAGTACAAGTCTATGGTAAAGGATTTTTTAATAGAGAAAAATGGATCTACAGTTACGCCTTTTTAATATTTGGATGAAAAAATTATACATGAAAAAATTATGCCGAAAGATTTAAAAAAAATCCAATTTATGCAATTTAATTTAACACGGTTATATCTCATGATAGAAATTAATTTTAAATATTTTATAAAGGTTATCCTGAAGTCAATAATAATCTGACAGTTTACTTGCAACAAAAACGCACAGTATTTCTCAACTTCAAAATGACATTGCATAGCTAAGATGCGGCAAAGTACGAGTTTCGGGCAGCCGTAGTAGTGGAGAAAAGAGTGGAATAGATAAAAAGTAAAATCGAGAGTATTCTAGGAATTCGTATGAAACGTAGACGGGCCGATTAAGTAGTTTGTTTTCATGTTATGAATATTTTTGATGTACTTATTTAAAACACAATTTTGAGACTGCATACCTCAAAAAACTAAACTAAATATTGAACTGCAGAATTAGGTTTCTCGCAGTGACCAAAGAGTTACCTAGGTTTTTTTCTATTCCAAAATCAATTATTACCTATACCTTCAATACATCGAAAACGGTAAAAATTACGTTCTTGATTTGGCACCATTTAATTTTTTGCGTCGAATTATATGAATTTAAAAATTTGTAACTCATTTTGATTCAGAATTGTATTAATACGAATAAATATATCCCTGGAACAGTGTATTTAGTATACAGACAAGGAACAATATAAATCAGTTATTAAACATGAGCAACACAGATAAAAAGAACTTTAAAAAGAGATTATAGGAAGAGATTTTTTTAGATAAGCTAAAGATTAAATTAAAAAAGCTTTGAATTTTAGATCCATTTACTCTTTCTCAAAAATAATCTTCCAAAAATCCTGCCCAAATAAAATGTGTGCTTACACTCGACTTTTAAAACCCAATCCATCATAAATTAAAAAATAAATTTCTATCTAGCATTCATTATCGTTTCCCCCGATAGCTGCAGAAACAAAAGCGTGGCCGAGCGGTATCGGAAGCAAACCCCGAACACCGTGTTCTGATTTATCGACCGTGCTGCACTAATTACAACAGAATGATTTGCATCTCTGAATTGCTCGTACTAGAGCTGCTGCTGTTGCATTTTCCGCTTAATGCGTGACTCCTAAGATAGCAGACGAGGAAATCTGATTTTGGTTAAATGCCGTTTAACAAGAACAATGACGATACGACAAGCACACCTCTGGGATTTATTGTCTTAACAAGAAAATTTACAAGTTCATTATTGTACTTTAAAAGTGTTTTAATTAAAAACAAAATGGGGATGCATACGATGTCTGATGATGCCACAATGCCATTCCCTAGCTACGGTCTCGAACCAAAACCTTAAATCGTAAAATAAATTGGATAAACCCATAACCGTCTAAGGCATACTGAAACCCAAACCGAACCTGAACTGCTATTATCTGTGGTTCGAGTTCCTGACTGTACCAGATGTTTTCGAACTTTAAAATTTTATGGAATTATTGAAAATAAAGCATTTTAAAATTATTACTAGAAGCTTAATTTAGAGGTCTAGGCTAAAAGTTACAAATTTTTAGAAATTTTAATATTAACTTATCTACGTACTGAAATCATATTTAAATCAGTTCTTTTATTGGCTGTTATCACATGTCATACAATGTTCATGTTAAAAATGAATTAGTAAATATATTCTGGTACGGAGTCACTTTTTAAATTGGATAAACCCATAACCGGCTAAGGCATACTGAAACCCAAACCGAACCTGAACTGCTATTATATGTGGTTCGAGTTCCTGACTGTACCAGATGTTTTCGAACTTTAAAATTTTATGGAATTATTGAAAATAAAGCATTTTAAAATTATTACTAGAAGCTTAATTTAGAGGTCTAGGCTAAAAGTTACAAATTTTTAGAAATTTTAATATTAACTTACCTACGTACTGAAATCATATTTAAATCAGTTCTTTTATTGGCTGTTATCACATGTCATACAATGTTCATGTTAAAAATGAATTAGTAAATATATTCTGGTACGGAGTCACTTTTTCCAATTCATTTTTCCAATCTGTTTTTTCCAGTCCGATATTTCCAATGATAATTTTTTCCAATAATGCATTTTTCAAATGAGACATTTTTACTTCCCCGACCTATGTAATAGGGGGAAGTATTGTAATCGTGATTTTTTGACAGTTCGAGATTTTAATGAATCTTCATGAACCCAAAAATCACGGTGGAATTTTAGACTGAAATTTTATATTTAAGATTTTGAGCCAAAAACACAGTTCCAGTTCCTTAACCAACTTTATAAACTATACTTTTATTATTTTTATTAAAATATTATCGTGCGTGGTATCAAATTAAATCTCTCGGGAAAAAAATTTTAATAGAAAACTTGTAGACGATCGTCAATATCTTTTTAATAAATTATTCAAATTATACCGAATTTGGTGTCAATTTAAAGCTTTCGGGGAGACAAGTTTAGTAAAAATTTAAAAAATTACATTATTTATGCAATTTTCAACAACTGTTTTTCGAAAAATTATTCAAATTTTTTCATTTGTATTATCAAATTAAAGCTCTCTAGAGGAAAAAATCTAGTCAGTTGTTTTTTACATGTCATTCAAATTATGCTGAAGTTGGTATTTACTTAAATAGTTCGGGAAAAAAGATACATTTATTTAAATTAAACTTATAGTCGGGGAATTACTGTGGTGGTCACAGCAGATTTTTTTCAATGAAATTATTTAGGTTCGGTTAGGTTAAAAAATAACCACTGTAAAATATGGCATTGGAAAAAAATCACTGGAAAAAATGGTTTCGAAAATGTGTCGTAATATCCATATTCTAATGATTAATATTTTTTCGTCTGTAGGTGTACCAACATGAGTGTTCGTTTGCTTTGTTAAACAAGCTGAGAGAAAAATAAGGGAAAGCGATAATGGAAATATTTTGAAAAATTTATGTATGTTTGCTTTGCGAAATGTAAATAACATGAAGTTATATTTTGATGAAAAAACAATGAATACGTATTTTGTTGGTAACGTATGATCAAAGATTAAACATGAAGAGCCATTTTCTAATTACACCCAAAACAAAATAAATATAGCTTCAGCTGGAAGTAAATTGAAAGATTGACACTGTTTGGAGATTCAATTTGAAACTCGAGCAGCGCAAATTTGCTTTGGTAGGAGCTGCTAAGACCAATCATAGCTGCTATTCTCTCCTGACTGCAGTAAATCTAGGTCGATAGTGGCGAACTAACCTCGCCGTGATGGTTTAAAGCGATGCGCCCGGGGGTTAACTACCTTCGACACTTTAATCCGCGGATCGAGTGCAGGAGCCGAGCTGTAATTCGGTACATTAGTTCGCCCCGCAGCCGCAGTGATGCGGACGGACAGCAGCGCCAAGTGCAGGTGGTCGCAAGGAACCAAATAAAAACACTCCCTGCAGAAGGCTAATCTTTGTTTTTACGGAACGGTTAATGCACCTTTTTGATGTGCATGTTGTCTCCCGTTGTTGCAGGATAATTCTTTCCCAAAGAAAACATGGAAATGCAGTTCAGGTTTTTGCTAGTCTCACTTGACATCGTTTGGGTTTTCTTCAGACAGAAAGGGATATTTAAGAAGGTTCTTGTTCGCTTGGAAATTCAAATTGTAGTAATCAGCCACAAAAGAATATTTAAAACGTACTTTTTACTGACTCAGCAGTCAGGATAAAATAAAAAGCAAGGAACGAGCCATGTTTTATCGTTTATTTTTATTAAAACAAGAAAATTAAAGCAAAATGGAAATTACATTTCAGAAAAATCCGAAAGCAAATTTGTAAAATGTTTTCTTGTAGTAGGTTTGGTTCAGGATTTTGACGTACATTCGATTCTGTTTCAAGTTTGATAACAGGTTTTGCTTTTCTAGTTTTCATATTTGTTCTGGAAATAAACCCGGTAACAGTTTTACGAAAACACGGATCAAGATCCGGTTTTGAATCAATAATTTATTTAATAATTATAACAGTAATTAAAGAAAACACACTATTATATTAGCATGTAAAAGGAATATTTAAAAATCATTTATGCATAAAACCTTTTCGAACCAGTTCGCAACTATCTGTTTCGATAATAGGTTAATCAACATTTTTTTGTCTCCTTAAGTGTAAACATAACAACCACACATCGTTGGCGTCAATGGTATTTGCAATTTTACACACATACTATGATCTTACCGCATATTGAGCACATAATTTTATTGCTTTAATAGGTAATTAATCAAAAAAGTAACTTTAAAATATAAAGAAGACTCTACTACTTTACACAATTTATTATTTTATAGATTCTGAAATAAATTATAGGTACAGATTAATTATTATATAATGTGAAATTTACTGGCGATATCTCTGCGCAGTTGATTCAAGGCTACTTGACAAAAGAAAATTTTAGTACAAATGTCAAATGCATATCACTTAACCTCATAGAAAATGCGATATTTTAATTAAAAAGCATGTCGGCCAAAAAATATAATACATAATGTGTGTGTGAAGTATTTGTACATCCCTCGGTTTTATTAAAGTACCCCGCGTTGTAAAATAAAACCTACCGCACTTATAATGGAAATAACTATTATCGGTTCGGGTTCAATAAAACAGCAACTGTTCTTTTCAGTTTTCGTTCATGTTCCGAATTGCTTCGAGTACCAGTAATAATAATTATTATAACTGTTTGTGGTGAATGCGTATACAAAGACCCAAAAGAAACTAGTGTTGCCGCGAGACTCGAGACTAGTCTCGGTCTCGTCTCGTCTCGAAAAGTCGAGACGAGACCATCAGTTAAGTCTCGATAACAGGCTCGAGACCGAGACGAGACCAGTATCTAGTCTCGCCGAGAGTCTCGTCGAGACTCTCGAGTCTCATTTTAAATAATTAATTTGTAATATTCATTTAAAAGTTGAAATTTTTTAATAAAGGTTAGATCATTTATTTATTTATAAAAAAATTGTATTCTAAATTTATAATTTCATATGAATAATGATTATTCCACACTCCACACACATAATTTTGAACAAATGATTTTTTGTTAATAATTTGTTGTCTTTCTACAGCAACTCGTTGCTATTTCAGTTGATATTTTGTATTGTGACATTTTAGAATGCTTTGTGTAAATTTAAGAGTCAATTTTGACCCGACTTGTCGTTTCTACGCAGGAATTATAATTATAAGTAATTTTACCTAATTAATTTATGGCTCAACAAATCAACAACAGGTAACCATGGACATATCTACTGTGGTTTTATCTAATTTCATTGCTTAAAAAATGCCTTCTACGATAATGCATTCTCATTGGTTAAAAATGACGTGTATGGAATATTCGCTAAAAAACTACCTTTTTCGAAAAAATAGAGCATTCTAATTGGTTAAAAGTGACATATGTGCAATATTAATCAAAAATATTTAAATGTATTGAAAAAACATGTTTGTACCGTGCCTGTCTCCTAGTATAACAAATTTGAATTTTTTTTGTCTAAAATAAATACGCTGTACAATAGACGTGCGGGATAGTGGATTGGATAGTGAGTATGTCGTGTAAAATTTCAAGTTCCATGTATATTGAGAATTATAATATTTTGGTGTTTCTGTAACAGACGGCCGAACAGCATTTAATTATTTATTTATTTTGGTTTTGTAAATTTCAAGTTCAAAATTACTCTTAACATTTATTAATTTTTGTTATTACTCTTTCGGCCTTTCACTTAAATTATTTTATACTTTTATTACTGTAAAACTTGAGGAATTTTGCAGTTTCTATAGTCATTTGAAATCCCTAGTTTTTGAGATATAACACGGCGACTGCAGGACATTTTATTACTTATTTCTGAAAAAGGTTTTTCTAAATTGCTTTATTACTTGTTGGAATGTGTCACAGTTAATTTTAGAAGTTAGGTTTAGTAACATTTTCTACGGTCCTTGCAGAGTCCCTGTTATATCTCGAAAAACCAATCAAAGTTGACGATCTTGAAGGGACCACCCCTTATGGGTTATAAGGGGTGGGTCCAAACAAAACAGAAAATTGATAAAAAGACGAAAAAATGGTAAAAGCTCTCTCTCTGCTGTCAAGTTTTTGCGAGTGTTAGTTTTGAGTTTAAGTGTATTATTCGATTCAATTTTTAGAGTTAAGTGAATTAAAATGGAACTATGTAAGTAGAACTTTTAATTATTATATTTCATGTTGTTGTTCATATTGTGTTTCATGTTTGTATTGTCGCTTTTGTATTGTCGCTTAATTCCTATTTTCAACGTTTATATTTTACTTTATTATAATTTTTATCTGTCACATGTCGCGAGTGTTTTATTAACTAAATCTCCTCTCCCAGTGCTATCAATTAAGTTGAGTTTACCTATAGCTAAAAGTAACTCTGACCAAACTTCAGTTGTTACATTTCATTCAAAACTCAAGCTTCCATTTTCCTAGTGCTTACTGTACTAGTTTTTTTACGGTGTTCTTCTTGAATGCAATCACAGATAATATATTTTATTAACACATACTTCTAAGAAATATTAAAAAGTCGAGACTCTCGCCGAGACTCGAGACCGAGACGAGACTAGAGAACTCAAGACCAACTCGAGACCGAGACGAGACCAAGGTATTCGAGACTTTTTCGAGACCGAGACGAGACTGACCTTAAGTCTCGCCAAGTCTCGTCTCGCGGCAACACTAAAAAGAAACAAAATTGGTTGTAAGTTTTCTTGCGCTAAGTTTGTAAGTTCGGTTGAGGACTTTGCGGTGCAGTCGGTGCTGTTGTGTTGTAATGATTATAACTGTTTGTATCTAATGAGAAGGGCGTCGTGAACGTTTATGTTAAGATGAGCGCCTTTACAACAGCGCAAGAACAGCGACCCTTTCCAGGGCGCCGGAACAAAAACGTGCGAGGTTGTGCAGGATTAGACTTGTCCGAGTGACACGACCTCACTGTCAGCACACAACATCCCTCCCCGGCCGAATTAAAACAACACATAATGTATGTAAATATGGTGTACGCGCAAAAACGGAAATAAATTATGCATAAAATCGTCGTTTCCGAGCCAAGTTTGGCAGCGGACGGGCGGTGCTGTGCCAAGAGTCAGCCCGGCTAACCGACACGCCGTAATGGCCGATATCGTCGACGAATTATGCAGAATTAAGTCCGCGAGCTCCGCGGTCCATAAGTCGTGCGCGCGCCCGATCTCGAGTGTGTATGTGTCAGCGCTATTATCAGCGGTAATGGAAGTCTTCCTCCGAAACCGCAATCGATAAATTCGCTAATAAATAAAATCCGACATGCGATTATTGCACCGGCCGCAGACAAAGACTTCAACTATGAAGTGAGGAGCAACGTTGCCAGGTTATTATTATTTTTTAAAGTTGGGAAACAAGAAAATATTATATGCAGAAAAATGAGGCAGAAGTGCCGCAGTTAAATATGTCAATATCTTAATACTGAAACTTTCATTTTTGCCTGGAAGGAAAAACTAACCTACCGCATACATACATAGATATACCTACATTACGTCTTTTACCTAAATTGATTGGAGATTTTGAGTTTTAACGTCTATCTTCATAATTTATGAAGGAATTATAAAGGCTTCAGAAATCCATGTATAATAACTTAATTCTTAGTTTATTGGACATTTGGGAAAGAGTACTCTTCCCATCTTTAGATTGTGCTAAATATACAATATTTCGAACATTAAAAGTAAGAATTCAAACAGGAAACATTGGCATCCAGTATCCAGAGTTGAAAACGAAGTTAGCCGTGATACACGAATCATTGGTAAAATTGTATTGAACATATTTGTTGGTTAACTAAACTGGTTTTCTACAAAGCAAAGTTTATTTAAGTTGTTAAAACTTCTGTCTAAATAATTGTTTTTTAACAACTTAAATAAACTTTGCTTGTGTAGAAAACCAGTTTAGCTAACCAACAAAATATATGTTCAATACAATTTTATCAACGATTCGTTTTCAATTCTGAATGGCGATGTTTTCTGTTTGAATTCTCACTCTTAATGTTCCAAATATTGTAAATTTAGGAAAATCTGAAGATGGGAAGAGTACTCTTCCCGAAACGTCCAATAAATTAAAACTAAGAATAAACTAATTATATACATGAATTCCTGAAGCCTTTATCAATCTTTCATAAATAATTATCGTTGGATTCTACAATAATTTCACTTTAGCATCTAGCATGTGTATTTTATCTGGAATGTATACCTGATTGGATTTGAGTCAAAACTAGAGTGCCTATAAAACAGAATGATGACAATAGTGGTCTTTCTTTTGATTGGCTGATGAGAAAGACCGCCATATTTGTTCCAATTTCAAAATGTTCAACGTTTGATTTGATTTCACAAAGAGTTTATTTATTTGCTTTTGTTATTTCAATCCGGTTTAAAATTTACTATTTTATAGTTGTTTCATTTTTCGTGTAGTACAATAAGTACCAGGGTTAAATTGAATGTTCACAAATGTCAGTTTAACACTTGTAACCTAATACTTATGACGCCATGATTAAAATAGCCAATACAGTAATCTACATTTGGAATAAATATGGCGACCAGAACCGTATGTCATTCATTACCCTCAGTTATAGTCTCTCTAGTCTAAACCACAGTAGGTCACGTTACGTAATCAGCTATCCGCCTTATTAAAAAGAGAATAACAGAATTAGGACAATTCTGCCTAAATCGGAATACGAAATATCAAATTGGAACAATAATAATAAAAGAATAAGCACTTCAAAAGAAAACAGCTAAAAAGCCTAATTTAATAAAGTACTTCTTGAGCTTCTACAAATAAAAGAGAATAATGGGGGTTCATACCTTAATCAAATTATTTGATTTCAACATTATTAGGTCAAAGATTAGTGTAAACTCTTTCTTAAAACATAAATTGTATGACTAAATATGGTTTATTTGTTTAAATAAATAAAGATGTTTTAGTGCATTTGAAACGCTTCAAATTCTGACGTCATAATCCTATGACGGTTAACTCTCTTTAACATGTCACATGCAATCAGCAACAGAACAAGCAGCTTCTTGTTTACAAAACCGGCCTGACAGTTGACATTTCAAGATTTCATCAAGATTTAATGTTTCATACTACTTTCTACGTAAGTAGGTACTCGTATATCTACTTTTCGTGGAAAAAATAAAAATAATTTGTTTTTGCACTTAGAAGAAATTTTTTAAATAAACGTACGACTAACAATTTAGAAAATAAAATAAAAATAATAAGCAGCACAGCTTATACGTCAACAATATCCACATGACAGATGTCAACGAGCACCTCGTGACTCGTGGCTGTCTTCATGTGGATGTAGGTTTATGATGTCACATTCGCGCCTTCCATCGGGCGTTATCATTTTTTGTATCCAAATCCTTTCATATTTAAATTGTTCTTCCAACACGCCTTAATAAAAGCATCATAACTATAGTGATTTTAGACAAGCAAAGTAAAAGATTGCCCACTAGTGGCTTTGATCAAAATTATACCCACATGTGGGTAAATTGTAAGAAAACAACATAGTAACGATGTTTTAGAATGGAACTTAATGTTATTTTTAAATATTTAAGCATTCGTAGATAAAATTATGTGTGTATTACGAGTGTAAAGTGTATTTGGTCCTCTTGCACTATTGCAGCGCGAGCCAGAGGCGAGTAACAAAGAGTCACTTTACGCTCTTAATAAACAAATAACTATTAATATATTTTTAAATATTAAGAGGTGTTGGATAAAACATTATACTCCACACGTGGGCAAAAAGGAATGACCTATACGAGAAAATTATCTCACTGAGCCTTCGGCCTCGTGAGTTAAGATTTCCCTCGTCGGTAATTCCTTACTTTGACCACTAGTAAAGTAAATAACTATTAAATCGGTTCAGGTTTGGTTCGATTCGAATGCCTGCATTACAGATTAACTGCACAAAAATCCTCTGTGTTGTACTTTCCACTAACAACTATGAGTAACTTTCTTACTCTAGTAACACGGTGTACATAACTATGAATTTATTGGAATCGATGTATTTTTTCTATGAAGAATAACAATGGTTATTCCAGGCCAGTGGTTAGCTCAGCGGTAGAGGGTCCGCCTAGCATGCTAGCGGTCCCCAGTTCGATTCCCAGCACAACCGACAATAATACTACTGTGTCCGAGTGGTTGGATTCCACTATAATAACATCTGCCATCCTGTAATTGGAAGTTAATTATGTAGGTTGGTTACCATCAAAATAAATAAAATAAAATAAAATAATTGACAAAAGTGTAAACCCCCATTATAGAATGTGGGACAAATGCTAGGTCGGCTTGCAAGATGTCAAATCAGGACTTAATATTTGTGGGCATTTTTCATTCAGCAGGAGGTCGAGGCTGGCGGAGGCTGCAGCGTACGTGACTAGCAGCCTGATATCCGCTGATGCGATCGTCTGTAATTACGCCGTCCTGATTCCCAGCCCGCGTCGCGCTTATCACTTGCCTCATAACGTGACGTGACATGACGTGACGCGACGCTATATACATCACACCCCATGCCTACCAACTACTTGCAGATTAAATCTCAGGTGACGGAAACTTTCTCAAAAATCAACTTCCTAACTTGCTCCAAAAACCGGAAGGAAGTGGGAACATCTTCACGACACCTTGTCGAGACGTTAAATATTTGACAACGGTATCTAAATGTATACGAGATCGATAACTTAATGCAAAAATTGTGGTTTTAAGGTGATAAAAAAATATCGCGTTGCAATTTTTAATGAATTCCGACGAGGCAGGTTGCGAATCAATATCGGGACCAGAGGCGGACTTACAGATTACGGGGCCCTGGGCTTCTAAACAATTGTATCTCCTTTCTTTTATAAGAAATGAATGAAGAAGAAACGTTGTGGTTGTCAATAATATTTTAATTATTATAAAGTTGACGTTTCAATTCAATTGGAATTGAAGTTTTACAGTTAATTTTATGGACTGATCTATTTCATAAATTACAGTTTTTTTTACAGACTGATGTATTCAACATCTTTATGATTTTTTAAAATGATGTATTTTATTGGTTCATCGTGTATTCTTGTATTGTTTTGAGAATGGTTATTATCGTAACCGAAACGATAATTTTATAAAAATTAAATAATTATTAACAACCACAGTGTTTCTTCTTAATTCATTCCTGATCATTACTCGCTGGTTAACTTAACCATTCTTTTATAAGATATTAATTTTTAAAGATTTGCCAAACTTGGGTGTGGCAGCCTCACATATTCTGAGTTATCGGTATAGATATTTATACCGTGTATTACCCAGCATTAACTCAGAGTTTCTTATACGTACCAAAACTGGAACCTGGGACAAACCGCAGCTATTTTATTAAATCATAACCAAATCTGAACCGAATTTTTTCCTATTTTAGTCAAATTGTATAATAGTTATTTACTTTACAAGTGGGCAAAGTAAGGAATTACCCACGAGGGAGTTCTTAACGAGGTTGAAGGCTGAGTGAGATAATTTTCTCGAGTAAGTCATTTCTTTTTGCCCACGTGTGAAGTATAACGTTTTATGCAACACCTCTTAATATCTGCTTAAATATTTAAAAAAATATTGTTCCAACCTACATCATACAATGGTGACTTCCAAACAATTTACCCACAAGTAGATAATATAATTTTGATCAAAGCCACTAGTGGACAATTTTTAAGTTTGTTTGTTTAACATCACCATAGTTGTGAATCGTTTATTAGAGGTGTTGGATAATAGATATTTATACACCACATGAATGTTTATTTAAGAGAAGAAAGTTTAGCCCCCGAGCCCGAAGGGCTAGTGGGATAATTTCTTCGAGTGAATAAACATTCGTATCTCACGTGGTTTATACAATATTTTATTCAATTTTGACGAAATTATTTCAAATATATGAATTATAAATTTATTTTGACATAACAAAAAAAAACTAATCAAAGTAGTCGTTAGTGACAAGTTGTCATTGTTTTTATCAATTTTTGACGTAATAATAATAGTTTAAAACGTCAGCGTGATTTAAAAATGTGTTGAGTGATTTAAAAAAAAATTAATTCACTTGTGAATAAACATTTATTTAAAGTTGTTGCTATGGAGTTAATTATAGCAGTTTAAAACGTCAAAATTGAATAAAATAAATTAAAAACTATGTAGTGTGAAGTGAACCGCAAACCGAACCTGAACCGTTATTTTGTGCTGCTGGAATTGTTCCTGACTGGATTCGAACGAATTATTTTCGTTACAGAAATTTCAATTTTAAAATGTGGGATAGAATAGGAGATTTTTAGTTAGTCCACCCCTGCCGGGAACGTGGGATATAATGATGCCATTGTCGATTCGTAATTTCGGGGAAGAAGGCAGCGTATGGTCGCGCGTGCGTGTGTGAAAGGGAACCATCTGAAGCAATCAACATTGTGTTATGAATTTATTTATGAGGCTTCGTCTCTCGATGGAGCTTCGCGACCCAGGGCGAGTGCAGGCGGCAAATCTCATTAATGCCGCATCGAGTTTCGAGTCGGGTCGTGGATGAGAGCATTTTATGAGCTCGCTTCTCTCGGGGACGACCTGCGTCCTGCGTCCTGAATCCTGCCGTCCGTGCCTGTCACCAGGGCCGGATCTAGACTAAAGCCCTTATTATGAAGTTCAATACAGGAAATAAAAAGAAAAATTGAAATAATTACTTGAAGATTACATGCGACGTTTCGATTTATTTAAAATCATTTTTAAACTGGAAATCAAATGAGGAACAGTCAGTATATTTCTTTGTTTGTCATTTTACAATATTAATTTTACAATAATCAAAATCAAGATTTTATTATTTCAACCTTGTTTACTCTCCGACAATTTTTCTTTTCATTTACAATCTTGGACGCTATTTCATCATCAAGTTAAATACAAGGTGATTCACAACATGGTTCATATATTTTAATCATAGTACATAGTACACAATTTACTGCGTGATCATGCTCATTGGACACACTATATTGAAATACTGGATTGAAGATTGCATTATGGCAATTTGACTATGAATTAGTGATTAGGAAAATTTCCCGGAATATTTTCTGGAGCATTCCTAGTGAATTTTTTCAGGAAATATTTTCTGGAAAAAATCTTTAAAATATTAATTTTGAGTTTGGTTTTAATTTAATAATCTTCTTGTTTAATGCTCAGAAAAAAAATTGAATTTCTAATAAATTTTCTAGGAATTGTATTTAGGAAATTTTCGATAATTTTTCCAAGAAACGAAAATATTTCCCGTGGAAAATACGCTGTTGCACACCACTACTACGAATGGAGTTAAATTAAATTTTAATGAATTATACATTGGCAAGACAGTTTAATAAATTAATGAAATTCTATATGGAAACAGTGGACCAAAATTGTTTGATTTAAACCTGTAAATTGAAATTGCGAATTGTAAAAAAAACTATTTCAGTTCCATATTCAGTAAGGACATTCAAAAATTATTTTATTTTAATACCAAAATACCTATATTTATACAGTCTTAAATGGCAAAAGCAAATCGTACAATTAAATAATATAATTTTTTTAAATGAGTACTCAATAAATACATTTGTTGCGGATAAACGATAAATTTTAGTAAATGACTTTTCAAAATTAAGTAAGTACTCAACTAGCTTTAACCCATTAATACAGTCGTAGATAAAATATTGCCTTCTACTTGATTTGCACATGACAATTATTCACTCAGATGATTTCGAAATTTGCCTTTAATTCGTGAACAAACTAATAATTACCATCGTTAAACTTTAAAAAAATAGATAAATACAAAAATTAATAATTGTTCTAAAATTATCAGTGAAAAAACCAAATATGAACTTCAGTGTCCATTTGTCAATAATATCTCTTATTTAAAAATCTATCGATAGCTACATTAAAAATATTACTTTTGCATACTTTCAGAACCGTTAACCGTTTTCCGCTTAGTACATTATTATGTAAAGAAAATTCTCTCAGCGGAATTTTCACTCCCTTTAATATTTTTCCCTTGTAGCCCACCCCTAGATCCGGGCCTGGCAGCAGGCTGTACAGCGCTGTCACGTTGAGGACCCACCCCAGCCTCAGCTCGCCATTGTGTTCAGCATTCGCGCCTGCCCTGCTAACGAACTGAATAAATAAACGTACGAGCTTGTAAGAATACAACAAACTTAAAAATTATGCTGGGTTTTATATTTTCGGAGAAAGGACACTGTCGTAAACATTTCAGAAAGTTTGTTTTGTTGCGTTTATATTGTCTTTCGCGGTGAAGAACTTTGTAGGTACGCATCGCACAGATCCTATTAAAGTGACACATCGATCGTCCCGACAGGAATCACTGCCTTGACGTTTTTAAAATTTTAGCTGGGGCATCAGAAAAGTATATATAAAATATTTTAGGAATTATTTTTGCTAAGCCAAAAGAGTATTTTAAAGTAACTAAAACTGTATTAACTTTAATTCATTGTTGTTAACCAAGAACTGAAGATGGCTATATCACATAGCTGAAACATCGTCATTTTAAAATAAAATTAAATACAACTTTAAGGCTCGAATGTAGCTGTCTGCGAGAAAAGGATAGATTTGTACAGATTTAATGTGTCCAACAAAGACGGCCTATAGGGAACGCGCTCTCGTAGAGGGATCAAAACTGGTACTAAATTTGAACCTATCATTACAAACAAGGGTTCATTTGAAAGATAAAAGTTCAATCTAGATCCGTCTAGTGTTGAAATTTGCAATTTTTGTTGATATACTGAGTAACAGTTATGTGAAGTTAGGCAAGTTATGACAAGTTTATGGCATTGTAAAATTGAAACAAAAAATAAATCTAAAATTTCAACACTAATCGATCCGACCTCAACTTCAAGTCAAGAAAAGTGATAATTTTTCATGCTGTCAAATTTGTTTAATTATCAACTTTTTATTTCGCCGGATAAATTTCTGTTTGTATTGAAACCTTGTAGCCTAGCAATTTGAAAAGAAATATTGTTTAATAAAATTACCATAGGTGGAGAGATTTTATTTTAAGACAATTTTTCGAGTCAAATTGCTGTCAGGTGACAAGGTTGAGATGTCAAACAGAAATTTATTCGGAGGAAATAAAATGCTCGAGTGTAATTCAACGAGATAATTTAACGACTGCTTTGGTTCTTCTTCACAAATATTCCCAAAATCTAATCATTTCAGTGACAAATATGAAGCAAATAACATTTTAGAGTTCTGTTTATTGTTTGGTTGCTAAGAAAAAGGTAAATAAGGTTTTACCACTTGCAAAAAGTTACCTTCTTTTTTATCCGTCAAAGAGATAAAATTGTGTTTTGTTTATGGCTTAATACAGGAGTGGAATTATCGTTAAAGTAAAAATGGACTTTCAATGTATACCTCATCTTCAGCTATATAAATTGTCAAATAAGAGAGAAAAAACAGAATACAAGGGCACTTAGCCAATACAATAAAAAATGTAATAGCAAATTTGTTTCCATCATCCTATATTAATTAAATATTTTAATTTGAACAATACCTTTATCTGGTAGGTGAAGTAGACATTACATTAGACAACTACTTTATAAACCGTTGTGCTGGAACTTATAATTTTAACATGTATTTGATACATGCAGATTTGTACATCAGATGATGACCGCTGTGCGATCGAAACATGCGAAATAAATCCATTCGTGTTGACTGATTGCCGAATAGTTGTTTCTCGCTCGAAAAGTAATTCTTTTGATTTTCTTCAGCTGCATTGGATCGTAAAATGTTGAGTGTTGAGGCAGACGAACAATTTGCTTTGCTGACATATTTCATTTGCGGTCTCTTCATAAATCTACGTAGGTACACGCGGCGCCGTGTGGTGGAGGAGCGCTGTCAGCATCGATAAATATGTATGAAACGAGGGCGCAAGATGAAGTCTCTGGCGCAAGGTGAGGCAGATTTGCACACAATTCGCTCGAGAAGAACGTCATCAACGCTGGCTGTGGCTGGGGCTGTCACCAGATCAGATTGAAGCCACAACTTTTTACTATCTATTTCACTACCTGCAGAATTTCAATCAAGGCTGCGGCAAGTATTATTATATAAAAATTTTATGTTGGAAGTTTCTAATAAGCATCTTATCAACATTGTACGTTAAATTCAGTACGTAAAATTTAGTACGTTAAATTCGACAGAAACGTAAAATTTAGTACGTTAAATTCAGTATAGGTATGTTAAATTTAGTACATTAAATTCCACGTTAAATTAAATACGTTAAAGGACCCGTCTACCTATTTTTTGAATTACTAAAATACTCTCGATATTACTTTTTTTCTAATTCACCCTCTTCCCCACTACTACGGTTGCCCGAACCCAGCCTGAAACTCGTACTTTGCTGCATCCTAGCTATGCAATGTCATTTTGAAGTTTAAAAATACTCCAGTATTCCCATAATAACTTCTGTATTTTTAAAGAAATTAAGTAAATCAAAAATTATTCGAAAAAGAAATGTTAGCAGTAGGTTTTTTGCTTTTTTAATTTTTCTTTCCATTTATAATGACAAAAAAAATCAAATCGTATCAAATAATGACAAAAAACGTCATTTTTAAATATTTTTTACTTCAAATTCCTAGGCCAAAGACAAAAACTAAAAAATTAGAGGCATTAAGACATCCTTTGTTAATACACTCATATGTAAAAACACCATATATTTGAATTATAACTAAAATAAACGTGGAAGGTGTACACCTCTGTAACGCTGTTAAATGTTAGGGTAGACGAACACCTTAAATTCAATACGTTAAATTCAGTAGGAACGTAAAATTCAGTACGGAATAGTATATTCTGCAACAAGTGTGGAATGAAGCATATTCAGCTCAAGTGGAAAGTTTGTGAAACGAGCCGTAGGCGAGTTTCACGGTTTCACGAGAGCAGAAAAGCCATTCCAAACGTGTTATTCTACATATATTAATAAATTAATAAAGCTAAACGTATTTTAAAGCTACCCACCATCCAAAAACATTGAATGAAGTTAAATTATTATAACTCGCCACATTTCATTCCATCACTAATCACGGAATGAATCCATTCCGTAACAAGTGATAGAATGTTGGTAATCATTCCATAATTGAAAATGATGTAAGAATGATAATATTCTATAACAGTCGTATAGAAAATTAATACGTTAAATTCAGTACATACGCTGAAATTTTAAGAGAGAAAATAGTGAAATTTTTGTATTTTTTTGTTCACTCTAAAAAGTAAACAGAAAATCCACACTTCATCCGCCCAAGTGTCCACTCCTGTCATAATATTATACTTCGTGATATAAATATAAAAGTATTTTGGATTTATTATACAAATGTTATTTACATTTCCACTACATATTTGAAAAATGTTACTTGCAATGTTAAGGCATTTAACCTTGAACTAAAAAAAAAAAATCGCCTGCGGCGCAATATGCTTCAAATATTCTATAATAATATACTATACTATACTAGTAGTATAACACAAAAGAAATATAATTAAAATTGCACCGTCACTAATCGAAGCCCGACAACAAAGGGCGTAATTTTGTCTAGGCAAGGCCTTGTGCACAGAATATGCAATCAAAATATGTGTAAACCCTCATAGAGCTGCAAATGACACATTCATCACGTTATCAAGTAACGAGGTAAGAATATTTACTAACAATTGAAGCCTTTAGCGCTTCTAGTGCTTTACTGTTCCACGTTCATGCGATTACACATATTTGCGTAACATGAAACGATATTATTGGCTCTATCACGGTAATCCCGAATAAAACAGATTTGCGTTCAGTTTGAATTTAAACTGATTATTACAATCATAGGCATAAACCGTACATAAATGTTACTCTGGCAGAAATTGAAGTTTGTTTTGCAACAATATCAATTTTAGAGATGCAGAAATGTTGTACCTAATTAAATTAATCAAAATTGTTTATTAGCATAGTAAATAATAACTTTTCGATACCAATATCATTTATATTAACATAGCGTTATGAAACTCGCAGTATTTAATGAATATTAATTAGAGTTGTAAATAGTATGTTTATAATTATAGTGGTGTAAACTGTTATTTTAAAATTTATCCCGGGAGAAATAAAAGCTTTTGAAAGCGTTGGCTCCAATTAGATAAACAGTCACAAAACTTGTGTTTCCAATACACGTGGCAAAACTAATCCAAACAGTCAGCATAAATATAGTGGTTGATTAAATTTTCCAACGCCATTTTGCTTTTATTTACAAAACTGGCTAATAATAAATCAATGAATACCGCAGAAATAAATACCAAATACCGCAATTTTGTTAGAATCACAAACAGTATATAGACCTACTGCCATGACATCACTGTTATTTGTATTTTGTGAGATAGAAAACCTTAATAATTTTATAATTTAAAAACAAATTTCGAATCCTCATCTGTCTTAATATTGCAAGACAGTGTTTCTCAACCTTTTTCTACTAGGCACAAAGAAGCCATTAGTGTTAAGATTTACAAACATCTGTAATTTGTAATAAAAAGACACGTTGCAATTATATTTATTGTTTTAAGAATATTTTTTTGTTTTTGTTTTTTCTTGATTCAATAAAAAAACTCTACCTATCAATTTTTGTATTTTTGTATTTTTTCACGCCACTCCCCTGGGGAGGCGCGCCCCAAAGTTTGAGAATCGCTGTTGTAAGGCATAGTAGCATTAGCTAAAAATAAATACGTAAAGGCGATTAAACAATTTTTACATAAATTGAGTATTTAAAAAAATATAAATACTGGTTTCAAAAGTTGCTTATAGATGAAGAATGGACTAGGTTCGTACTAAATTAAATTCTTACATAAATGTCTGTAAGATATATCATGTTAAATAAATATTGTAATACAATTTTTCATTAATTCTTTAGATCAAACAAAATATGCAGCAAATTGTTTATATACAAAAATTAATAAATTAGAAATCAGCAAAACTGCTACACCACAATAATTTTTTGAGATATCGTCAACTATAACTACAAAGAAAACTAGGTAGATACTTGAATTTTATAAGCACGATAAACTATGAATCTTTATAAAGTCAAAGCTTTCCATCGGAAATCACAAACCACCTTTTATAAATGCAACAATTTCAATACTGCACTTGAAATGTAAAGCTCAGCTTATGAAATCATTCAAATACCACTTGAATCTGCCGAGCGAAGCGTTATTAAGTTATGACAAGCTAGACGCATCGGTTTTCTACAAGAAAAATTCTTTTATAAACTAGATGAGGATTACGATACGAAGAGAAACATTAATGCTGATGATGATTTAATTTTTCTGAAGCAAGCTGTATGCAGATAATATCTGAAAGAGGTATTGACGTGACTAAGTGTTATTTAATTCTGAACACGCTAGATTCAAGGAAGACGTCGAATGCCGCAAACCGCTTTTTTTTCGAGTTCATCATATTTTTTATAATATCCAAATCGAAACTTTGAGAATGCATATCTCGTAAAATAAGCCCAATATCGAACTGTGGTTTGTGGCATTGTGTTTCTCATTAATTTTAAAAATAAAGAGATATAATAAAAAATCTGATGTGGCCAACACATAACTTCCGGTCTTCTAATATTCAAATATAAATTTTAATTTCATAATACCTGTTTTCCAGTTAATAGTATCTTAAATAAAAACTAAGCTTTTGTTTGTAAATTCATTTACTATACTCTGATTTCTAAATCGTGGTAAGTAAAATAGTACTAACTTTAACTTTTAAAAATCTTATTTCTGTATAGGTAAAAAGATATAGAAAAAACATTAAATAAGTATTATAGATTGATAGAAGTTTTCAGAATCATCAATCAATGATAAATGAATTATTTTATTTGGGTATAGTTCTGTATGTTTCAATTTAGTGAGTCTTTTGTGCTTAATTTAAATACAGTATTTAGGATTGTTACTAGCTACGTCGGTACTAATTTATATTCTGGGCATCTTCTAGATTCATTAATTTTAGCATAAAATTCTTTAGGTTTCTTTTGGGAATTGGCATGATTTTATTCTTGTACTGTAAGACATCCTTGTGAAAATAGGTTCTAGGGTACTAGACGTGCTTTTTAACAAAAATCTCCGTATCGAATTTTTTCACGATCTCTATTCCTCCCTTTTAGACGGGAGTTAAAAAGAAAAATCTATAAAAAATGATGCTCCTGAAATTAATATTGATTCCCTGATTATCTGATTTGAATTGCCAGGTAAACAGTAAAACAGAAACTGAAAAAAAAATAGTCATTAAAACGTTTTCCAATGCAAATAAAGTTCCTGACAACTCAAACAACAACTTCTTGGTCGTTCTTGTCGTCGTCGCATGCGTTTCTGACGGTGATAAAGAACAAAATAACACCGGGGGGTTCAGGGCTACCAACCAAACAAGCGATGTTGGCTGCGTGAGTCTGTTGTTTCAGACGCCAAGTTTATGATGACTGGAATAGGGTGGAAAAACGTATGACTACGTCTTATTTGCCGCTGAAATAGTGTTCTACATTTTTTACGAAGTATAATTTTGTATTTATGGTGTAAATAGCGGAGTTGTTTTCGTGCTAACTCATGTGAAGGGTTTCTAGTTTATTTTTAACGCTTACATTTTTAAGGAGAAGAAAAATTTCTGGGGTTCAGAGCATATGAATTTTTCACGCCTTTATTAGTTTTGAGCTTATAAAGTATCATTGAAAAATTAAAAACATACTATTTAATAGAGAAAATTGTCTTTGGAAATGAATATTATGATTCCACAAGGTTATAAAAAGGCAAACAAACGAAACCGTTAACGCTTTTCAACGAAAATTTATTTAAAATACCTACTCTCCATAAATCGCTGTTTCATTTTTTGATAATTATCTGTAAAATAATTATTTGCTTTACAAGTGGACAAAGTAAGGAATTGTCCACGAGGGAAATCTTAACTCACGAGGCCGAAGGCTGAGCGAGATAATTTTCTCGAGTGGGTCATCCCTTTTTACCCACGTGTGAAGTATAAATTTTTATCAACACCTCTTAATAATTGCTTAAATATTTTTAAAATATTAAGTTTCAACCTAAAACATCTTTACTATGGTGACATCCAACAAGCAAAGTAACAATTTACCCACAAGTGATCAAAGCCACTAGTGGGCAATCTTTTATTTTACTTGTTTAAAATCACCAAAGTTATGATGCTTTTATTAAGAGGTGTTGGATAAACTATTTAATTTACTTCTCCTCTCCTTAAAAAGATGCAAGTGTTCTCAAAACTAGTCAAATATCCCAGAAATTTTTATATCCTTATTCCTTTGCCAATATTATGAGTCCAGAAATTATTCATCCTGTTTTAAATAAGTTTCGTACTTATTTATCCTGAAAGAAGGATAATAAAATATAATATAACTAATAAAAAGCTTCCTTAATGGTAGAACGAGCACTTAAGAGAAGGAGAAAATGGGATGATACAGTTATAATCTATTAAAAAGATGCATTACAGTTTCAAAGTAAAATTAAGTAAGCTGTTTGTGGCTTTTAAATTCCTTCCCACATTATTTATTAATATTTAAGAAGAGATTGCAGATGACACTTTGCAAGCCGCGGTTTTACTCCACGATTTATTCCTCGAAACCTTTTCTCACAGTCTAAAAGAATTTGTACCTCACAAATTAGCTTGACAATAAGACGAATAGTTCTCCACAGGATCATATAAACATAAAACGTATCTAGATCGGGAAGATTTATTCCGCAAGTTCGCGGAAATTACAAATTGATCTCACGATTCAGCTTCATAACCCAACGTTCCTCGGGCTCGTCCTAGAAAACTATCAGTCCCCAATCGATCGATGCAGCGCTAGACAAGAAGATGTAGACGTGAATTATTATTTCTGGAGCATTTAGAAAAGTTCCAAGAGATCCGACAAATTTTTAAGGCGAAATCTATAGAACAAGTTGAGATGCTGGGAACAAGAACAAAATAAACTGTTTTATGATTGTTTACTACTATGGAGTGGAGACTAATTTTCCTGATTATTTTACTTAGGCCATAATTGCTACTTTTACGATAATCTGGACATGGCACAAGTGAGAAATTATAAAACAGGACATAATGAATAATTACCATGTTTAAAATTTAGTAGAGTATATACAATACTACAGTAGCATACATTATCAACGGACTGTATACGACACATTTTCCAATCCACTTTTTCAAGTTATTTTTTTCCAATGGCATATTTTCCGCGAATTCAATATCCGTTTTTCCAGTGGTTATTTTTAACCTTACCTAACTTAAATTAAATAATAATTTCATTGGAAAAATGCATTATTGGGATAAATTATCATTGGAAAAAACGGACTAGAAAAAGCAGATTGGAAAAAATGGATTAGAAAAAGTGACTCCCAACTTTTTCTACGACTACATAATAGTATTACTGAAATTTAGAGTCGGTTGCGCGAACTATTAATTTCGGTCTTGGAGAAAGATGTATAGATGAAAGAAAGAGAAAACTTCTCTACTCTCTATCTCAGAAACATCAATCTTATACAGTACTTATATTGTTATGGTGTGAAATTCAATATAGCAAGCGATACTAGGTCACATACTAGGTCACATAATATGTGTACCTACTATACAAAAATTTGCTCCGCCCGTTCGCGCAGCTGAACCGACTCCTTACTTCAAACTACCTAAAATTATTTTTGTAAAGTATACATTATAAAATGATGTTTGGATATGTTCATGTTCTATTGGCAACAAGCCATAATATAAAAAATTCTATTGGTAGAAAATTTCGTTTATCAGTGACTACATACATCCTTTTTTGAACACAAAAGTTGGTTGTCATAACATCAACCATCATGGAAAAATGGCGTATCAAGGTGACCTTTTACCGTTTTTTCATAATTATCTCTGAAATTGTTAATGTTCTAAAAAATGCAAGAAAAAAAGTCTAGAAAAAGTAGGGTAAATATAAAACTAGTGTCCAAGCAGGTCCACAATATTTTCAGAATTTTCTTGTGTGTACATGTACATGCTTCTTTGTTGTTGCTCATTTAGAATGTCAACATTTTTATTTTATTTTTCATGTGAACCATTCTACAGGATTAACTTCCAATTAGAATGGACAATAATAGATGTTATTATAGTGGAATCTACCCACTCGGACACAGTGGTATTATTATCGGTTGCTGGGGATCGAACTGCGGACAACTAATTCACCACTGGCCATATAAATAGAATAGCGCTAGAGAAAACACCATCCAAAAATATTTGTACAGCAGATGACTTATAAATTCTTTGTCGTCGTCGGTGAAAGTTCATTCTTCAGCATGTGAGCTCTTCTCTGCGGATGATTTATGTCTCGCTCATTTCTCATTCGCGACGATACAGACTTCCGGTGACGAACCTTCCGGATAATCCCCTTTTAGAATTATTTCATTCGCGGCAGGTAATCCCGCAAGAAGTCGACCTTCTAACAGTAAACACCGGCTTCTAATGCCACGAGGATTTAAAATTGAAATTGCAGATCCTGCCTGGATGGAAAGTGCGAGGCCTCACAACAGGTTAACACGAAAAGCAGGTGTAATCGCTGGATTTTAAAAAGGGACGCGACAGGGTGTTTTGCTTTCTTTTGATTTGTTGCTTTTTGGGATTTATTTTTAAATCTAAATTCAACGGATGCTTGTTGAATATTAATGGAAGAGATCATTCGTACTACAATTATTCTTTATTGAATTATACCACGGTGTATAGTGAAGCAAAGTAGATCGGACTTGGAAATAGAGAAAAAATTGAAGGTGCACTCTTGAAGGAAAGTCGTGGTACGAGACGGTTTGATAATAATAATAAATACCCACTGTTAAATATATTTCAATTTTAACAATTCAAAGCATAACAGATGCTATTGCTATTCTGTTACAATGGGGCAGATAGCTGAATGCGTTATGTGGTTCTATCAACTCAGAATTTAATCTAGTTAACATTTCAGTGAAACTGCACAAAAATCTCCCTTATGGTGCAATCCACTAATAACCATGAGTATCCGTAAGTTAATGGCTTATTGCAGCCATTGCCATACGCAAGTACCTTCTCAAAAATTTCTATCAATTTTTATATTTTTCCACGCCCCCTTTCAGATAGTTTGCGCCCTCCTGGGGGGCACAGGTTTACTTACACAATATAAACAATAATTTAGAAAATTAGTTTAGAGAATTTAATTTAATTTAAGTTTCTATTGTGAAGGGATGAAGGGAATAAAAACAACCAAAAAGAAAATACAACATTTAATAATAACCAAACCAAATAAGAAAACAAGTTTGTAACCTTCTCAACTTCCATAATATTACAAAACAAATATGAGTATATTAAATTCTACTTCAAACAGAAAACAAATAACATAACAAAACACTCAGAAGGATATCTTGAAAGCTAGATTTTCTCGACTTTATGTTATAATACAGTCGGATTCAAGGATTTTCTTCAGGTAAAAATATCCCCTTTAGGGAAATGTTTGTAACTTTATATTAAATCAAGTTACAAAAACGAATAATATAAGGATTATATTTAATTGATGGGGGTTTCATTACTTCGGGTAAAGAAACTTGACGATCTTAACGGAGAAGGGTTAATTTTATTAAATAATAAAGTGTTAGTTTGATTATGTCTACCTTTATCAAAATCTGTTAGTACCTAATAAATAAATCACTTACACGTGGAACGCTTCGAAAAAGTAAAAATCAGATATAATGAGATCCTTAGCGCAAAGCTTAGCATAAGTGGCAGCACGGAGCTAATCTTCTAAGTACGTAATACACGATACATAATTTAGTAAAAATAAGAAGACGTAAGCATAATTTACTGAGTGTAATAATGTATTCTCTGTTTATGGAACAATATTTAAAAACTTAGTGCAGTAAAGAAAGCGTGTGTTTTGTTCAGATTTGCCTGCTATGGTCGTTTGGAATTTTGAATCTGTATTTATTTTTGCCATTGCAGTGTACGACATTGCATTGACACATCGGCAATGGTTCATAGGTTTTCGACGTTTTTAAATCATTTAAGTATTATACTAAGGATCTCATTGGCACTATTTACTTCATCACCATGTGACCACTGTAGTTCTCAAAACTCTAGTTCGGAGCCAGTCAGATACTCTTTTCAGTTTAACTGTTCAAAAATATTTTAATAATTGTTCCAATTTGATATTAGCCCAGTTAGGAGAGGTTTTGACTGAAGACTAATACATAACCAAGTCAAATTTGGCATGTGACTGAACATACAGAAACAAAAACAAAATTCGCTCCACCTCGGTATGGTCCGCTTTCCAAAAAAAATTTCAGTAGTAATTCCAAATTTTCTTGTAACGCATTTTCCTCAAGAACTTCAAAGATTTTGGAAAACGGTTTTGACATGATGAAACCTGATGAAATGCTATCAAAATGGTGTGTAAAAATTTTTCATAAGTAGCACCGTTTAGGCACCAGCCGTTTAATAATCGAATGTCTTGAGAATTTTCTGTATAGTAGGCGCTGCATTGAGAATGACGTAATAAATACGGTGCTTCAGAATCAATGTGGTATAACTTTGTTAAAGAACATCATTTTGTAAAGATAAAAATTGCATATTATTCGTCAAGGCTTCCACTTTCACTTGCACTAATAACATTTGAATTTCCGGCCCCGTTATACCGAGAAAATTGGTTTTTAAAGAATCATAACTCAGTATTAGAAGATGTTCAAAGAATTCTCAATATTTTCAATATCTATGAATGAAATTGTAAATTCGTAGAGGATTACATGCAACTATTTGGAGAGTTGTGTTTTACGTCCGAAAAGAAAACTGGTAACTGAAATATATCAATTTTAAAATTGAATTTTCTGTCATATTCATTAAAAATGAAACATAGCCCTTTAAACGGGTCTTTAATACCACAACATATCATAACTTTCCGGGAATATTCCCAATGTAGCAATATTGCCGATGGCACATTGCTAGTTAAAACGTGTGACAGATGTATGTGTGTATGTATTTTCTTTTCTGCTGAATTCAAAAGAGAAGAAAATGCAATATAACTGAATTTATTTATTAGATTTGCTCCCCCACAGGAAAATAAAAAGTTAATGGCTTAGAGCTTAAGCGGCTTTGGAAAATTTCGATAAACATTCCAAGTTCAAAACACGTGATTCGGTTTACTTTATCAGAAGAACGTGTGTAGCAGAAAGCTCGCATGGCGTATCTCCTTTGTTTATCATATTTATTTCACTCACAGAACATTCGGAACGTGTGTGAGATTAAGAATGCATGAGTGCCGCAATTTGGTGTATAGTTTACAAGAGAAAACAGTGGAGCCGGTGTTCGCGTTCGCGGGTCGCATTAGATTCCCGGCGGTGCTCGAGCAATAAAGAAATGAAACAAAGTCCCATGCGGGCAAACAATAAACCTGCCGCACACGTTCGTTGCCACAGTCGCAGGAGCAGGAATCCGAACCCTCGGCGTAAATTAAAAACTCGCGAAATCTCGGCCAAGCACCGTAGGTGGTGCTTTGATCTGCCAACTTCGGGAAGGTTCTACCTTTTTATGTTTCGATACAATACTGTTTCTTTGCTGCTGTATTAGAATACTGTAAATTTACATACGGCACTTTTGCGATGTAATGGCTACTTTTTATCTCCCGCCTCATATTCTATAAGGGAGGTATTGTGAGGAGTCAAAATTTTCGAGTGTGGTTTTTAGTGCATAAGCATGTTTTAAGATCCATAGAATACGAATGAAGTATTTTCGAGATGATGTCTGTCTATTTAAAATATGAAACTTCAGTATCTTATTGTTCATGATTATTTAACTTTTTTAAAGGGGGACACCCCCATGGCTTCAGGAACGTAGCCTATTAGCCAGGAACAATGTAATTATAGATATTATGTCAATCGAAAGTCAAGTTTTTGACGATCACAACGCCCATGCTCTTCAGTGGGATTTGAACCCACAGCCTCGCTGCCCGCTCGGACCACAGAGTCTAAGCACGTATTTAACATTTGTTACTACGAAAAATTTAATTGATTAGGAAAGTGACAGATTGACAGCGTCATATACAATATCTTCTTCTACAGTTGACTAAATGACCAAAAGTATCTATATATTTAGTAATAAAAAGAGTAGGTTATGGCGGGAGATCTTGTGCTAGCCACATCAGATTTTTTAATTGAGTTTAGATTATAAACTATAATTCCGAATATAAGTTTTTTTTTACACAATCTAGGGTTTCATCTCCGCAACAAAATATTAGTTGTATTTTATGTTTACAGTTTTTACTTTATTCTTTACAGATTAATTTTTAGGGTAAAATTGTGCTAGGATACTTTCTTATTCCAGATGTTTTTAAATCATATATCTTGCTTTATACCTAATCTAGTATAAAATATATACGCATGTAATTAATCCATAATTGGTCTTGTTTTAAAACATTTATTTACTTTTTGTTGCGCTCTCGATTTTACTTTTTACTTCCTTGTACGGAGTAATAAGGAAGTATTGTAATCGCGAAAAATTTCGGTTTTTAGATTTTGATGGAAATATCCGTTTTGACCTTTTCTGAATCCATTATGACTAGTTTCGTCGTGACGTCTGTACGTACGGACGTATGTATGTCGCATAACTCAAATACGGTTAGACGTAGAAAGTTGAAATTTTGTATTTAGGACTGTTATAGCATCTAGTTGTGCACCTCCTATTTTTTGTTTCAATCTATAAACCGGAAGTAGTACTTTTGTCAAATATTTCGATAAATATTTAATTTGAGACAATTTTTTAAATTTTAAATGAAAGATTATGTGATTATTACCTACAATCGGTATTTTATAAATATTTTTGTATCTGGTATCATTTAAGAATAATTAAAGTATATATTTATAATTTAGTATTTCGGTATCTTGTAGTCCATGATCGATTAACATTTGTTACTACGTAAAATTTAAATGATTATGACATGACAGTGACAATAGTAGTAAAATATGCTTTATATCTTCTTCTCCAGTTTAAATAAAATGACTAAAATATATTTGTGAGTATAGTATTTATATTATTCTACATTTTAGTTATTAAGAAAAGTATGAACAGTTTAATAGGCGTACAAGGAAGTCATGTGGTGTCCACGTCAGATTTTTTTCTATTCTACTCTTTTCCCCACTACTACAGCTCTCTGAAATCAGCTCGAAACTCGAACTTTGCCGCATCCTAGCTATACAATGTCATGTTGAAATTGAAAAATACTATAAGAGTGTTTTCGTTGCGAGAAAACTGTCAGATTATTATTGACTTCAGGATAATGTTTTTATAAACATGTAATAGAGAAAGAATGTGCCTTTTAAAAATTAATTTTTATCATGAGATAAAACCGTGTAAAGTTTGCATAAATTGGAATATTTTGAATGTTTCGGAATTATTATAATCATGTATAATTTTTAAATTAAAATTTTAAAAATGCATATCTATAGATCAGTTTTTTCTCTATTAATTCCTTGTTGAAATAAAATTTTGTACTGGCCACAAAACACTCGCAACTCGCTACGTTAGTACGTTTTATGTTGGATTTAAGAGGTAGCCGGGCCCCTTAATACGCCATATTTTTTGTGAAATACGGCGTGCGCAAACAATCTGTGCGGTTCAGAATTAACCCCATCAAAATCAACGAGTGTTGCATCTGATTACGAAGTATAGATAATCTGTGACAATAATTCAAAGCTATCCAGAATACACCCAGATTAACCTAATCAAATTTTAAAAACCATTGCCTTTCAGCACGGCACAAACCAGAACAGTACATACTGCGCTCAGTTTAGGATGTTCTCTCGCATTTCACATGGGATATTTTTATTAGCACCGGATTAAATTGGGCTGAAACCGCAGCCGGGAGCAGCAACACGGCAGTTTATGGTGTGTGCGTGTTCGATATGCGCACTCCGTTGGTTGGCGTACATTGCTCGCGACCTGATTTTGTTCCTGTTTTTAATAATGGTGGGTTCCAGGACACGCATCCACACTCGCGTCATTAGCGGGGACGTCGGGATGCGGATATCAACAACATGTGCGGCTTTGTCACTTAATTGACGGGATTTGGTTAATGGGGAAGCGTCAACGTTTCTAATTTTAAACTGAATTTGAAGCACATATTTTTACTCTTTGCTGAACGCGATTTCACACATTTTCTAGGTCCTTGATCTACGAGAAATTAAAGTAAAGTAGTATCTACCAGTGGTAGGTACGCAATTTGCGTCGATGTGCAATTTTGTAAGTGGTATATTTTGTGGACCAGGGTGTCACAACTTACTGAAATTTTGTGATCTAAATTGTAATCCAAAATGCAGCAAAGAGTTATAGTATATTACATTACTAGCAAGGTAAAGCAGTTTTTTACTGCTGAAAGGAGGAAATGACCGGCGAGCCTGTCACCTCCTTGAAGCAGTAAAACAGTTTATACCTTGCATGTATTGTACAATATTTTCCTTTTTCTCATAATGTGAATCAAAATAAAAATTACAAAATTATAACCAAATTCTGTCATTCACACAACTGTCAAATATTACCTTATATGATTTCTCATAAGCCTTGGAAGTTGGATGTATTACTGTGGCTACCTGAACTGTTTATTATGAACATAAATATGACTAGCTACTAACTTGTACTAGTTTTTACATGCCTATAGAGGGCAGAAAGAAAAAGATTTCGCCTGCAGACGAAGTTTGAGGCCCGACGCTTGCGAAGCCCTTTATTCGTCCAAGGGTGTAATCTGTCTTTCGGCCAGAGGTATACGTACAACGTTTTACGCACAACTGCGTTTTTAAATATTCTTGTGAATTATCCGTAATTATTTTTTTAAAACACGCAAAAATAAATATTACTAGGAAATTACAAGATGGCGTATGGTAACAAAAAACTTTTCATGTGTCAATAAATTAATTTTGATTGCACAAATTCCTTACTTTACCGCCCATGGGCGCGTTTTTTTACTTTAACGTCCAAAGGTGTAAAGTAAATGTTTCTGCAATGGTAACCAAGTTGTAAAAAATAATTTTGATTACTGACTCAGCTGTCAATTTTACTTGTAAAGATTCATTTTTTTTTATAATAATAATAATATTTTATTTATTCTCTTTGAAAATTTTACATTTTATGGGAAGCGTCACAGTACAATTGATATCATTTAAGTGATTAATAATATAATATAAACTAATATATAATAATAAAATAATAATACATACAAATTTAAAAAAATTAAATTGTATCACAGTACGAGAAATATTCATTTAAATTATAAAAACAGTTATTGAGAAGCATTTTTTTAAGTTTAACTTTGAAGTTATTTATTTCGTGAAAACTACTGGAAGTCAGCCACACAGTTTATTTAAATCAACCTTTACCGGTTTCTACGCCACATGCGTCATCATCAGGAGGTGATTAAAATTTAAAAACTTTGGTAACTGATGAAGACGCATGTGGCGTAGAAACCGGTAGAGGTTAATTTAAATAAACTGTGTGACGGAATTCCAGTAGTTTCATTTCCATTATGCATTCCAGCCAAGAAAATCATTATAAATTCATTTTCTTTCAATTGAGTAACAAGTAAAACGTTTACTTACTTTACTTTTTACAGTATTTCAGTATTGCCGTGGAATTGTAAAATTGCACAAGCATCAATCGTCAGTATTTTAGTTTAATAAAGGTCAATTGACTGCATTCTTGATTATCATTCATTGCACTGCCCAGTCGACTATTTCAATTCTGATTCAACCAGGTACAATATTTTTTGCACAGCAAAAATATGTAGGCCGGTGTGTACATTGCTTCATACACGTGTGTTAAATATGTACATTGGTAATGGAAAAATAATGTAGCAATATTGTTATTCCACGCATAATTTATTGGGGAGTGTAATCCATCATAACGTTTGAAGTTGTCCGTTTTGCTATTTAGATATAAAATTGATATATGCAATATTTATGAAGTGAAAATATTTTAGGAAGTTTTTTGCAGCCCCCAGAGGAATTTAAAAACCCGGCAGCTATGGCTCCTCCCCGTTTCGCATTATACTCAACGCATTTACCCGACAACGTGTTTACAATCTAAAAACACTTCACTACAATATATGAAACCAGCGCCTGCCGCCTGCTTCACTTGACATTTGGGAATAAAGTTTTTACATATTTTTGTTAATGTTTAACTTTTCTACGTGATTTATTACAAGGTCTCTCATAAAATATCCTCTGCATTATTTATTTTATGCAGCATAATGTTTAATATAACACAGCAGTAAACGTAATGACAGATTAATATCCAAACAAAAATAAATGGTATTAAATATTAAATGATTACTGTCTACACATTTATATATGCATTAGGACACACTACGTACACTTAATGATCGGTATCTGAAATATTAACTTCATATAAAATATTCTATCATATTCATTTCTATAATGTGGATATTACATAACAAAGATTTCACAACCAAGAATTGGATGTTTGTGAACTTGGAAATCATGACAAGACAATTTAAAAGAATACCACTAAAAAAATAATTAACCTAGACCTAGTAGGTTGTGATCGAATTTAACAATAAATTATAGAACAAATGAGGGCAATTCAAGAATAAATACATAAAAACTCCACGCAAAATTTTTGAAAATAAATACATTCAATAATTAGGTCGTCGGTTCAAATCTGTATCAGATCAGATATGTACACAACCTGGTTTGCATTGGTATCTTCTTTCGTCACCATTGCAAGGTAGATAAAATCTCACCAATCCTATTTTATCAATTGTTTAGTTGCATGAACGTTTGTTGAAAATTTTAATCTAATAAATTGTGGTACCACAAGTTAAAACATCGAATTGTATTGTCACTTTTCGGATTGATTCCTCTTTATCAAAAAAGTTAGCTACTTACTTTTAGGTAAACGTTTATGAAACGGGGTACGAGTATAATTTTTTTGAAATGAGAAGTTTTACAACAGTTTGATTTTCCATTATTAGTGCCGAAAGTCGGATAGGATGAAATATACCGAAGAAACTAAAATTTGCTTTATCAAGTAGAGCAAGTTTGAAGTGAAGAGTCGGTTTATTATTATTATCCTAGAAGCCCAAGAAGTCCGGACTTTTGCACAAAATATCTAGGGGCGGAACAGCGGACAACATCAGTCAATTTTTATTTTAAAATATAGTATTTTTTGAAATTATTTGAAAATAAAATTATTTTTCTTGATAAACATAACAACGATTTTAAAGTTTCGTAATTATTAATGACTTTATCTTTATCTTGAATGAAAAAAAATTCGACTGCGGCGCATTTTCTTTTCCTTTTGCGTTTGTACGACATGCCACATGCCATTCTATAAATTGGAATTTTTAATGATCGTTTATTTTACTTTACTTACCTACTAAGAAACCGAAACCTTAGTATATTTTATATTTAGTATGTTAGGGTACAAGAAAATTTGAATATACTCTATAAAGTACCTAATAAGTACTATATACAATATACACTACTAATGTAGGTACCTACTGAAAATGGATGGTTATTGATTATTAGTCAATTTCTGAAATCAACAAAAACAAATGCATATAAAGTGATATCTTTTCAACGCGTCGCTCTGGCAGTATTTGTTTTAAAACCATTTCCCATTTCCAGTGGCTGGGAATCATCTCATTCTCTGCCTCTTCCTCGTGACGGTTTCTGCTTTAAAGCTCGTCGTGGCTCAGGGACCTCTCAACCACTTGAGAGTTTTTATTTGACGCGGCACGCGGAATCGTTAACTAAATGCGCGAAGAACAGCTGGCGCTGATGGAACAAGTGACGGTGACGCCCAGCCCTCTGCACTCCAGTAGCGTAGCCGGAAAGAGCGGGAATCATCGAGAGTTAAAGTAATGATTATTATTATCGGCTCAAAATAATTCAGTTATTGTGTTAAAATTTTGTTAATGATTCAATGATTGTAAATTAATAATAAAATAATTATTATAAAGGCGCCGATATAACCTAACTAACTATACAGTAGGTACTATTGAAACGAAAAGTCGGTTGAGCGAGCTTCTAATTTTGGTCTTCGAGAAAGATGTATAGATGGTACAAAGAGGCAACTTCTCTACTCTATCTCAGAATAATCGTGTCAAATTGACATGAAAAAATTGATAATCTGTAACTCTAATGATTTCGGAAGTAGAATTATTCATTTGTTAATCAGTCAGCAATAAATAATAGCTTCAACATCAACATGATAAAGAGCGACCTCGAAAACCCCCGAGAGAACATTTTCCAAACATTTTCGTTGAACAGTTTGTAATATTTTCCATTATGTTCATCAATACTCTACAGTACTTATATTGTTATGGTGTGAAATGCAATATAGTAAGCGGTACTAGATCAAATTGTGTAGTACATAAAAATTAGCTCCGCCTGTTCATTTCAAACTACCTATCAGAGTAATTGGTAATATTCGATTTTGAATGGTTTTCTATACTTGGCCATCATTCAAAATAACTGCGGCAAACCGGAACGAGCAATATATAGGTACGTAGTATACTATTACATTACCTTAATTTGCTTTATCAGGTATGGGAAATGAGCGAGTAAATACAGTAATAAGTAAACACTACAACTACTTACTGTATTACTAGGTACACGTAATATATACTTTCCACTAAAGAGCGTTAACTTATAATTAATGTCAAACTATCTCAGGTTTTGTCAACTGGATATTTGAATTCAAATCACGGGTCAAAAAATGATTATAATGAACAATGTTTTCAAATACTTAGGTAGGTACTTACCAAATCGAAATTATTTAAAGAAAGTTATTATACTACTTGATTATTACTAATTTTGCTCGACAAAAAAGTTTTAAATTTCTTTCAACCTTTTTTAACTAAATTTTGATGTAATAATCTACATTTATAAAAAGGCACTTTTTTAAATTTCACCTCTTGTGGGTAAAATTGGTACAGAAAATATACAATTATTATTACTTATTAGTTGCATAATTAAATCGATGAAACTAGTTAATATAGTTTTATAGATCAGTCGGATTCTTATTTTTGTGTTAAACAAGTAAATTCCATACATTTAAGATGTTTATAGGAATATAAAAAGCACCTATAATATAGTATTTTTGAAAGAAAGGAGAAATCAAAGGCCTTTATTTGATTTTTAATTAATTATTTAAATAGCCCACCCAAAATGCAATTAAACCATATGGGACACCTTCCCAAATTGGAAATTTGTCCGGTTAAATTTGCAGCCGCTACTGGAGTGCCCGTACTTAACCCGGTAGGACCTAGACCAGGCCAATCCCTGGTGATTAAACGAAACACTGCGAAAGATCCTTCGTCCTTTGACGCCGTAGTTAAATTCGCAAAAACAAGTGGACAGTAGTTACGGGAATGATATTACACCTGCTTACCCGACAGCTATTGTCCTTGCGTTGGGATTTTTTGCAATGGATTCTTCTGTTTTAATTTGGGATTCATTGCAAATTAAAGTTCGTAATTGTTTCTGTTTCTGTTTGGGTGACGGATTCTCAACAGCAGCCTTGACAGTTTTTTACGCTTATTTCGGCATAAAGGATAAAAGCCGGCTCGTATTTCGTATCTCATAAAGACAAATAGCACTTTAAAGATATTTAATCCTACTGACGCCAGGTGGCTTCAATTTCATTATTTAAATTTTATTGCACGAAAAAGAATTAATCTTCTCAACACCATACAGAACCATAAAATATAATTAATTTTAATTCTAAATACCTACTTTAATTACCTTTTCAAAATAATATAGGGTGTCTCAGCAACAAGTTGAATTTTAAAAACTTAATGAAATACCTATTATTAATTTAATGTTTTATTTAAATTTTTTTCTTCTAGATATGTACAGAGGAAGTAATTTCATTTACACATGAAACAAAATATCGGTAAAATGTCCACCGTTGTTATGTTGGCAGGAATGTTCTCTTTTGACGAAATTTCGCATATATTTTGAAGTAAGGACTGCTGGATCATCAGTTATTTCAGTTGGTTCGCATAAACCTTTCTTTAAAAAAACCCCCAGAGAAAATAATTCAAACAAGTTAAATCGCAACTTCTTGACGGCCAGTTTTGGTCTCCAAAACGAGAGATGACCACGACCTGGAAACTTTTCGTTTCGCGTGCGGTGTGACAGGTGGCATCATCCTGTTGAAACCACATCTCATTTAAGTCCATTCCGTCCAATCCTTGCATGAAATTATGCACGCCGAAATGATCACGTAACTTGCGAATCGTCACAGTAAAATTTTCTCCATTTTTGTAATGGGTTTTCACTATTAACAAACGTTCTATATAGCACTATTTTTGTAAATGACAATGTTTTAATTACACTAATACCAAATATGGCTGACTCAACAATTCACAAACAGAATTGGAGCGCGATTCAAAATTCAACTTCTTGCTGAGACACATATAATTTTCATTCTTTTGTATTCGATCAAATAAAATTTTGAATAACTCATTGGGCCGAATTCAGCACTTTTCTTTTATTTTAAAGAAGTTACTTTCAAAACAGGGACTAAAAACGAAAAAAAAATTATTTCGTTTTCGTGTTACAGAACAGTGATCATCAATCAATAATTGGTTGATGACTGTTAAGTAATATGTATTGTATATGTGTTACTTTTATATTCTTTTGATGAAAGATGTGTGTAAAATAATTTACATGATATTCCTTAATTTTTATTAACCAATTATCACCCTGATGATGACTGATTTGCAGTCGACACGTTGGTGTTTTATTTATTGTATTTTATTAAATTGACTGCTTTTCTAAAAATCTTATTTTTTAAAAGAAGAAACTTTAAGATATAGGAAGAAATATAATACCTAATATGCTCTGAAATATAACAAATATGTTTTCTTTTTGTAGCAAAAAGTGGACTGCACTACTGCACTCTTTTGTACCATGATCTGATAAATCATTGTCTACAAAGTTTAAATTTAAACCATTCCCCACAGTCGTAAACACTAACCACAAGTTGATGGTAAAATCAAAGTCACAAAGCAAAGCACATTTCACATAGCTATAAAAGCTGTTGGAAATTTATATTCTACATTTGACAGAATATAGTGCGAATTTGACGAAGATAAAAAGATTAAATCAAACTGAGGAAATATTTCGCAATAAATCTCTTGGTTATTACTGTGTCAACTACTTGAAACAAACAGGAAATAGAACATATGATTGTGCAGTTATTCTTTTTCTATTGCTTGCTTTAAAGAGAGAGTAATAATGTTGACGTTTTCCTCACTTTACCGCGAATACACAACAGAATGTTCAACATTAAACCAACGTAAAACAAAGATTTTGTTAACGAAATACAATTGTATATTATTCAAGGAGAGTAACAATGAGAATTATGCATGAGAATATTTGAGACAGCAGGTGAGTGTCGTAATCATTCGACTAAGTAATTGCATTATGTTCAATAAGTTGAAACCTACACGTTACTCAAGACTTTATTTCAACATTAATTCATTTAATAACATTTTGCTGTAAATTAATATAGTAATTTACAGGTAAGGAAAAGCTTATTTTATATGCCTTCACTGATTAAAATAAAAATCGTACCTAGACCTAGGAGAATCATCTAGTCTAGTCAAAAAGTGAAAAAGACTTAATTAAATTATACTTTTTACATCAAAGATTCGTTCGAGTTTCATCCTTTATTTGCGAACTGTTCATATTCAATCGGAAATCTTCGACTTTTTTAAGCCAAATATTTTCAAGGTTGGTCAAACTGACTGATCATGTGTACACAAATCTAGTACGAATCTTGAATAGAAAAATAGAGCGAGGCGTATATATCTATACTAGAGAAAAGTATGTATGAATGGTATGTTTTCTACCGACTAGTCAAGAAGGGTGACTTATATTATACTTTTTTTTATCTAGATTCATGCTAGATTTCTATTTCAATTTCCATCGAAAATTCGTTCGAGATTCATACTTTATTTCCGAACTATTCATATTCAATCGGAAATCTTCGATTTCTTTAGACAAATATTTTAAAGGTTGGTCAAACTGACTAGTACAAATCTTGAATAGAAAAATAGAGACAAGCTTTCTGTACTAGAAAAAATCTGTTGTGGCCAGCACATGACCTCCCGCCTTGGCACTGTAATATGTGAATTTGGATTTGGTTAGGCTACTTTTTGTAATTTTTGTTATAGTTCTTCAAGCAAAGTACCGATTCCTATTGGCATTGAATTCAAATTAGCTCTTTGTAGATAAATTTTTTATTTTTATTACCTTATATCCAGTTATAATAATAATAATGAATCGATGATACTTCTTGACTGAATAAGTTTAATGGAAGGATAAAAACTTAATGAAATTTTCAGTCAGTTTTTAATTTATTATTTACGTTGGACTTCTCGACTGTTATATTTATTAGGAATAACAACTATTCGGCATCAGTCATAAAAAAAGAAGAGGTTACAATTTAATATTTTATTAAAGCAAACGTTTCGGCTGCACGACAGCCATCATCAGTGCTACAACAAAACTTACGATAATTAGAGTAATGATTAGTAATAATCTGTAGCAAAATAACATTGTGTACAATAAAATCGTAACAAATATAATAAACCACATGTGGACCTCGTTCACTGTCAAACATTGGAATCCAATGATTATTACTAATCATTACTCTAATTATCGTAAGTTTTGTTGTAGCACTGATGATGGCTGTCGTGCAGCCGAAACGTTTGCTTTAATAAAATATTAAATTGTAACCTCTTCTTTTTTTATGACTGATGCCGAATAGTTGTTATTCCTAATTTAATTTATTTTATTTCGTCTCCTATAGGTTCTAAGTTTCAAACCCAGTTAATAATATATTTATATTTAAAAATGGTGTCACAAAAATTTCAGAAACTGTGTATACGTCTGTTCATCTATCACATTGACATTTCATTTTTGTTTTTAAATTTTGTTCCTATATTATGATTTACAAATCGTGGTAGGTAAAATTACAAATTTTTGAAAATTAATTTTCCTTTATTGGTAAGAGATATAGAAACGATGTTAAATAAATATTGTAAAAGATAATTTGTTCTTTCAAATGTCGAATGACAAATTGTGACTATCGCAGTATTTCCTATATTTTTTGCAAAGAATGTTAAAATGCTTCAAGAAAATTCATTAACATATATAAAAGTATATTGCAAAATATTAGAATTTTATGTACAGTAGAATTTGAGATAATGAATCAGAACGAAAGACTATAGTAAGCGCACATACAGACTTCCATACATACACACAGACATCATCGTGAAAATAGTCAAAATAGGTTCTAAAGGTGCTAAAACGTGCTTATTGACAAAAATCTCGACATCGAATTTTTTCACGATCCCTATACCTCTCTAAGCGAGAGGTAAAAAGTATGGAAATCGAACGGATCTCGGATGGGAATTTCAGATTTACATTATTCTAGAAATGGCTAGAAACTTCTTGGATGAATCTCGAACTAGAATCTAGACGAAATAGTAATTTATGTATCAAGGCTATCATGATGATGTTTATACTCATCCGAGGGCGACATATGTTTACAAGAGCCAAGAGCCTCTTGTCCGAGGGTCTGTAAATCGCCCGAGGGCTATAAACATCAATGATGCTCGTGATGCATACAATAAGTATTTTATGTCTTACTATTTTATTTAAAATATTTCGCGGGTGACATTTTGCTTTGACGATTCAAATTTTATTAATATCTTTGCTATCTTAGCAACGGACAGGAAGTTAATTAATTAATATATTAATTAATGATAATTTCTTAATGCTCTAGGGCATAATCTAGTATATAATGCACCTCGTATCTATGACGTAAATAAACAATTACATACTAAGAAGACATAAAAACTATAAGGTAATATAAAAATGTTATCTGAAACTAAAAATACTAACCTTCTAAACAACGGCCAGTGGTTCGCTCAGCGGTAAGGGGTCCGTCTAGCATGCTACCGGTCCCCAGTTCGATTCCCAGCACAACCAACAATAATACCACTGGGTCCGAGTGGTTGGATTCCACTATAAAATCATCTACCATCCTGTAATTGGGAGTTAATCCTGTAGGTTGGTTACTATCAAAAAAAAATTGGGTTTCACAAAATGGGCTCTGGCGACATTCAATTGCGTTTCGCAAAAACGTTTTATGAACGTCAAATAAATAAATAAAAAATTTGATTATAAATTGACTTTGTCGCCATTTTAAGACTATAAAGATGTCGTGTGGAGTATTTCTCTGAAGCGAATGCGCAAAGCGAAGCCTCAGGTCGGCGGTTTCGTTCCGCGTTCCCGGATTCAGTTCTCTCCGTCGTGCATTTGACGTCGCGATTCATTTAAATAGCGTAACAGGAATTGGGCTGGCAGTGATTAGTCCGGGCGAGGGTGCTGCGCCCCTTGTGACGCCCTTTAAGGCTCTTTATGTAAAATTGAGGGTTGCATGTCTCGCAGGTATTAATAAACGAGAAAATTAATTATTAATTTCGCGTGGGAAGTCTACCGAAGTTACTGTCCTTCTGTCTCCTAATTATTTTCATTTGCATATACAAGGAAAATGATCTGTTAATACTATAGATTCATGTTGATGCCGAAAGCAGATTTGTATTTATAATCTACACAAATTATTAACCTCAGTGAAAATTTTCTCGTGAATGAATACATTCAATTTAAATTTTCATTAATGAGCCAAAAATCAAAGAACATACCTAGTATTAATTAAAAGTTTTAAACTGCTAATAGGCTACTTTCATGATGGTTTTTTATTAAATATTTTTAAAGAAAAGTTTTTATTTTGACAAAATGTTTTTAACAAGTAAAAAATAATAATTAAAATTTAATATTAATAATGATGTAGAGTAACCTAGAACCAATGAATGGCCGTAAATCCGTACCAACGATTCAACTAGTAAACGTCCCCTAACAACGACTTGTGCGGGAAGCTAAAACGACCAACCACAGGTTACATTCTTAATTATGCTTCCCTTCTTCTGTTCAAGATAATGACATCACAGAACATTTTCTTTCTCAATTTATTAATAATTAATCTATTTTTTTAAACTAGATTTATATTGAGTCGTAGGCCAGTGTATGATCCGGTATGATCATTCAAATGAGTTATTGGCATGTTACACACGACTATTATACCTCATTTTACGTAAGAAAAAAGTAGATGGCACTGCGGAAATGAAAATATTTGCTGGTGTAAATCCACCTCTCATCTCGACCAATCAGATTCAGTATATCATCGCCCTGTCTTACCCAACGCTTTTTTCTCAGGTATAATGAGGGCAGAGTTATAAAGTTAAATGGTTATCCATATGATAGTTGAAAAAAATATGTACGTTAACTACTATTATGTCTGGATATGCTATAGTACCTACCTACAGAAGGTTCTATTGGTTAATAATCAAAGAAAAAAAAATTATTGGTCAGCGGTAGAGTATCCGCCTAACATGCTAGCGGGCCGATGCCAGAAACCGTCAATTAATTAGTTAGAGTTAATTAGTTAGTACCTACTGTTGAGTGGTTACATCAACAATAAAAAAAACAGTTGAGTGTAATTTTAAAAAATATTCCCTGGCAAGTATAAACATATAATGAATGTATTAAGATATCCTGTGACCACAGGCTACAAAACAAAATTTAAAATAACTTTCCGCAAGTTGACTGTGTGTAGTTACCGAAACAAAATGCGAAAATAACGATCGAATAGTCGTGAACATAGTCGGTGTTACCGTACAATAAAATCTTATCAAAGACGAACCGAAATCGGTTGGCATTTCACGTCGACTGCGCCACTTTTAACAGATTCCCCATAAAACCAATCGTAACTGGCGGCGGCGGCGGAGATACAATAAGCCCCGTGAAGATCCTTCGCAGGTTTTTGTTTTCGTTTCATTTGATTCCGCACGCTGCCGGCAGTGGTAAATTTAATTTGGGGCATTACCGAAGGATTCAAGACGCTTTAGTTTCGACCCGCCCTCACCGCGACTATCCATTTTAATTACGGGCCGACAGCGTTTATCCTGCCCCCCCGGACCTTGCTCTGCCCAACGACCAGACCAATAAGTTCGCGTGAAGGGGGGCAGCCCCCCATTCCAAGATGCGCTCGTTCAATTAGCAGCGCAAGTGGATGTAAAAATTGCATATCTTAAACCAAATCATTAATTACTTTTAATTTATGACTCATCGGCCAAAAGCGAATTGTTGATGTTTTGTTATGGTTGGTTAGTTACTTACCATTAAGCTAGATTCAGACCTACTAAATTATACGTATAAGTGCTAAATTAACCAACTAGTGCTTCCACAAAATGTCAATTTCAATTATAAGTGCGAACGTTGAGCGCTGGTTGGATAAATTAGACATTTACACTTATAATTGAGTAGGTCTGAATCTAGCTTTAAAAATAATAATTATAAGCGGGTTCTATCCAAATCCAGAAGTGATTGAATAGATGAACTGTCAGATCTAGGATTTAAATAAAAGGCGGTGTTCAATAAAATAAATATTTAAATTGAAAGGATTAAAATTGAAATAATAAACTAAAATTATTTAAAAATGCGATATTTCTCTCTCGTAGAAGGTAAACAGAAATGCCACGAATCCACAATACTATTGCTAAGATACAGAGTGTCTACTTCTATTTTTGCCGTCCATTTAGCAACATTCAAATCTACCTTTCTTGTTTTAGTAAAAAGTTTGCCCTAGGTTCGCATTCTTAACTAAATAAACAAATTGCTCGTAAAATTTCAAGAATCCATGTTGCCCCTATTGGGAGTGAGGTTACGAGAGAAGTAAATGCTAAAATAAGTATCATATATGCTTGAGGTATTTCTTGTTCTAACATTTTTATCAAATGTAATCTTAAAATATTTTTATGACAGCAATTTCAATTTATAGCTAACACAGGACACTGTATTACCTACAACAACGTCACTAAGTTTTTATGTGTGCGTCGTTCTCACCAAGACAAGACAACGGCACTAAGTTCTATATGAACGCAGCTTTAGACAAAATATAAACCGAAAATGTTGGTAGTCGACTGTTGAATATTTTCTCACTCAACTTTTTCTACATCATCAAGTTATTTCAGCAACCGCACCGCAAGGGAAAAATTTCATAAAAAACTAAATATCTAGTAATACTTCGTCATAAACTGCCAACATAACTTTCTTTTGTGACGTAAGGCAAGACAATTACTTAAACAATATAATTTTTAGGAAAATTTACCGGATGTGACTTTTGTGAGTTTAACAAATGTCACGCCTCTTGAAACTTACAGAAATTTGATTAAAAGGCTTAAAACACTACCTCTAGTTCACATTTGCCTACATTTATTAACTTTGTGTTTATTCAAATAAAACTACACAAACTTTGAATAGTAACGAACATAGTTTCAGAACTACTTAGACAAAAGCTCTATTTAGACGACCTCACAATGGGCAACTTGCATGATTTTAATATTAAATATTTTTGAAAAAGAGATAAACACCCGTATTTTTTATTATCACAAAAATAATTAATGAAAATTTAATAACATGTTGTGACGTAGAATGCTGCCATATCTCCTATAAAAAATAATGAAGTCACAGAAAAATTTCGTTCTCAATTTATACATATATTTTTTTACCTCCCGCCTCATATTCTATAAGGGAGATATTGTGATGGGTCAAAATTTTTGAGTGTCAGTTTTTAGTGGGTAAGCACGTTTTAGGATCCATAGAATACGAATAAAGTATTTTCGAGATGATCTGTGTGTGTATGTTAGGTTGTATGTAAGAGTATCAAAAACAAATATTCAATGTACATATTTCATGAATTTATCTGTATTTGACATGTCCACATCTCTAATAAAAATGTTGGTCCTAACACGCTACACGCATAAGTCCTTTAGGATGCTATCAGCTATCATACAATGTCTGTTTCATTTTTGATTACTTTTCGTACAAAACAACAAAAGATTATGAACCAACAATGCTGTGAAATGTTTCAATATCCATGTCTATTGCAAAAGTTGTAATACAGGTTTAGAGAAACGCACGTGTAGCATTTATAATTCACTTTAATCTTTGCTGAATACGCCTGGAAGCCTCACAGCTCACAAAGTGTTGAAATGTTGGAAATACATAAACAGAATTGAAAATTACACGAAATATTATTGTTTTTTAATTCGTGTGTGTTTGACAACTTTGCAAAATTGAAAATAACATATCCCAAACACATAAGCATCCAAACAGTGGTTAAAAAGCAACGAGTAGGTAGGTACTTAAAAAGTAAACCAAGTTCTGACGATGATCATGTTTTTAAAACAAATAATCATTGCTATTATAATAATACATGTACGGAAAAAGTTACTTTTTCTTGAAAGTTATTTCAAGTGACTACATTCTCAAATACCTATATACATAATTATTATTTTAAGAAAGTTTTGATAACGAATTTTTAGAAGAATCATAATAATTTTGCATGTTATCCATATATACATATTATCTTTCACACCTATTACCAATTTTGTAGGTGATTATATTGAATTGAAGTCAGGTGAATAAGTTTTTAAGAAACGAGGAAGATGTTTCCGACGGAGGCGACGAAGGACGGAAAGAATTTTAAAATGAGCAATGTAAAGAATCATTAACGGACATTATGACGAATGGCATACAACGTCATATTTCATACTTTATCACAATTTTTGTACTTTTAAACGATAGTTTTTTTTTAGTATCTTTGCTTGAAAATAATTAGTTTGCTTTATCTAATAAATCATACATAACAATCAAGAACTCGAACCGAAAAAAATTGGGTTACATATTTAAAAAGTTTTATATTGGTTTTAGTGTTTGTACATTTAAATAAAAAAAAAATTAATAGTTTCGGTTCTAAATTAGCTTCATTTTTATTTCACCAGAAATAAACATTTTGAAATCAGTATAAAAATTTACCATTTAAATATTATCAGTTTCAAAACCGAAATAATATCAGTTCCGTTATGTTTTCGGTTTAAAAATGAATGTAAAGAAATTTAATATTGGTTTCGGTTACGATTTCATAAAATTTTAAATATCGGTGCGATTTTCGGTTACAGTTTCGGTACGGTTCGGTTATTGCAATATTACAGACAAAATCCTGTAAACATGCAAATATGATTCAGTGTGAACTAAATAAATTGAATGTTATATAAAATGAAAAAAAAATTCAGAACTCGTTATTTATACAGAACCTAACCCAAATAAATAATTTATTATAAATTGAAAGTTGTTATTATTTTATTATACAAAATCCAGTAAACAGTATGAAATAAATAAATTGAATGTTGTATAAAATGAAAAAAAATCAGAACTCGTCATTTATACATGACCTAACCCAAATAAATAATTTATTACAAATTGAATGTTGTTATTATTTTATTATGCATAAAACAAGTAAAGATCATTTCAAATAACAATGATAATATTGTGTTCAGAAAAGTCTGGTCCGTTCTGATGTCGATTTCATCTGAACTGGCAGCAAAAGTCTGCTACTTATACTATGAAAGAGCAACTATACAAAAAATAAAATAAACACGTGGCAACTTTCCCCGCATCCGGGATTGGATGTCGAATCCCGGCTCTCCCACCCACACACGGGAGCAGTGACTGAGTGCAAGCAGATCGACCAATAAGCTAATCTAGTTTGAGCCAACGGGATCGCGTTTGTCGTCCGTCCAGAGCTTTTTCAATCACGTGATCCCTTTCGTAATCAATCTGCACCTGGCCCCCACAATCTCCATTTCAATCGTCAGAGGGACCCTACTGTCAGTTCTACCTTTCTCAATTCAACAAGAGTAAATGTAGCGGATGAGATTTAGTTATTAGATAGACGAGTTCGTTATGTGACTGACTTTGATTCTAAAACATAGGTTCGAATCCAGTCTGGCACATATTTTAGTTTAACTGCATAAAATTCTTCCTTTTAATGTACACCCCCTAAGATCCATGTATCCATGAGTACCCGTGATTTGACGGCTGACACAGTATACTAAATGAAGACCACATAGGAAAATCAAAGTCAAAAAAATGAGTTTTTGGTACCATCTTGTAGCAAAATAAGTAAATTTTCTTATAGCGTTCAGAAAATTGCAGTAAAAACGATCTGAGTCACGATTTTCAGGCATTGAAAAAATTGTGTCCACTGGAAGAACAATCCAAGTCCACTTTGTTCAACGGAATACCGATCTTACAAATTAGTTTATTTTACAAGAACATTAATGTTATTATTTTTTATTATAAATACCTTTAACTGTAAGTTGAACTAAAATAAATCATTATTTTTAATAAACCATATTACCAATATACGAGTCTTCAAATCTTAAAATTCAATTATCTCGAAACTATCAAAATGTGACTTTGATCGTTCTTCCTATGTGGTCTTCAAATATTAAATAAATACATATCTATAGGTACCGATGACTCATAGTATGTAAGGCTGTCACAGCAAAGTTGGGTAAAATACGTGATTTATATGTACTTTTACATACTAGTAATAAATTTGCGCCTGGTCCCGAAATATTTCCCTGTGGTACTCCTCATTAACAACGAACCCATGAAATGTTTGCTGCGCGATAACCACTCCAACAGTAAACTGTTTAGACCGATTTTTTTATTCAAGGTCAAATGCTTTAAAATTGAAAGTTTCGCTTTCAATCTTCTCATATAGGTACGTGTCCGAATATTAATAAATAACATAATAGAAAATTGTGTTTGTTTTACTTGTACAGGGTTTTACTGAGTAAAATAGAAAAATAATAATCATCCAGGTTTATTTTAGGGCCCGAGCCCCTGTGTCCCTTTTCCTAAATCCGCCACTGGATCGTATCGCAAATGTAAAACACGCATATAAAAAGCTATTTTCTACCTTTGCTACAGGATTTCTTATATTTTTTTGCAATTAACATAAACAATAGGTAACTAATATTAGATAGGTAGATAAACTGTGTATGTAATATATAATTTTATCTTTATAGCTGTACGTTTTATTATACATATATAATATATAATAGAGAATATTAAACTAGTTTAAGATAAGGTTTAGCATCTAATTTATAGTTTGTCAGGTTGGTACCTATACGGGTATATAGTTCATCAAAATTGTAGTGAAAATTTTAGTAACCCCTTAATATTGCCTTTCATCATGTAACACAGCTCTTAAATTAACTAGCTCACTGTTTGTTTAATAGCACAGCAATAAATCTAAAGAGACAATATATAATTTAATATTTCCCGTTAACTATCGCGAATAAATCACGGAGTTCCTGCAAAATTATCTGTTTTCGTGTCCAACATTTGTTCATCATTCGAACAGTTCATTTCATTTTCGTTTTTTAATTAGATCGATCGGAACCGTGCCTGTATCGCTGATGCAGCTAATTTGTTTAAATTAATTCGAAAAGTTTGTCGCTTCAAAAGTGCCACATACGGGTGTTCCATTTGAATTTGTACAAAAATTATACAATTTAAATAAAGTTAATTCATTAAATTGATTTAAAATTCAATATTGATTAAATACTCTCTCTTTCCACTGATCTCACTAAAATTACTTTTATTTCATTAAACACTTTGTTGCACTGCTAAACTACGTTAGCGCGAAAAATAAATAGAATGGAGAATAAAATTTACGATTATGGGCATTTAAAAACTAACTGTGAAATGGTATGTTTAAAAAAAAATTCATCCATTAGCGATAAAAGTTTATCTGCACGAAGAGAACATTATATTTACCATTACCAGTGATTAAATAATATATTCATTATAATGCTTTGTTTCCGGGGTATTGATACTATAAAATACTGACAAGTGAATATTTTAAAATTACTAGAATGTAAAATTACCGCTAGTAATATACATATTTTTATTTGTATATTATAAGTTACCAGGTATAAGGAATATAAATTACTGAAAAAGATTTTAAATTTAGTACTGAAAATTACCAAGAAATTTCCAAAAAATCAAACGGGACGAATTATACAAAAATAAATCTCAAATAAAAATAAAATTCGTGATATAAAATATATCGGTGTCCCAAAAAATGGTACGCTCGAAATTTATATGAGTAAATTAGGCATAAGGAGACATCAAAATATATATTATTTACAAAAAAAACTGCCGGTTAAACCGGAAATGACATCAACTTTCTAATTTCAAATAGAACACCCTTATATTTTTTGATATTTGAATTCTACGTATGGTTCTGAATCCAATGATGTGTCATGTGTCACAAGTCTAGATTTTATGCAAAATATCGAAAATAAGAAAACGTCGAAATAAATAAAATCAAGAAAGGTTATAAAATTTGACATTTGTAAAAACGATTGACATGCTATAGGTAAAAATAATTATTAACACTTTTTCATAGATCTAGAATGTGTGTAAAAAAATGGTGGCCACTTTGAACATCTATAATTTTATAATTTGTTATCTTTTTTGTATTTCAATAAATAATACTTAAACCTTTGATAGTTTATTTATTATTGTGCGATATTTTGCATCAAATCTAGACATCATTGGATTCAGAATTATATGGACAAATGAAATATGTAAAAATATAGGGTGTTATATTTGAAATAAGAAAGTTGATGTCTTTTCCGGTTTAACCTGAGTTATATTTTTATAAATATATATATATATATATATATATATATATATATATATATATATATACATATTTTTTATATATATATTTTTTGATATCTTCTCATGGCTAGTTTACCAAAAATTCTATTGCGATCGTTTTATTAATAAAAAACTTAAAACATATTTTATTGAATTTTTGGTAATTTATCTGTAATTTCTTTGGTAATTTACGGTAATAAAAATGTAGTAAGTTACGGTAAATTACAGTAATTACTTTCGTCATTTACCGGATAAGTTACAACACATTTACATCCCTGCTCATGAGTAATTCCAATCGTCAAATATATTAAATTAAATTGAGAGATGATAAAACATTTATGGCATTACAACAACCAATAGAATTTCGATAATCTTACTGTAAGCATTTTCTCACTATTCAAACACAGTATAATTTAAAAACACATTACACCCCGAAATATCTTTCGCAATAAATAAAAATTTGCAGGAAAGAAACCAATTCTGTTCTTTGAAAATAGTCATCACCCATTTTGATAACAAAAACGCATTTCGCGATCCCCAAACTCACATTTTGCACATTCGCGGGCCTTGTTAAATGTTTGTCGCGATCAGCCACTGGAAAATTATACATGATAAAATACACTGGCGCGGATTTATTTCAGATCCGCGTGTCGAAAGCGTTCGCAGGAAAGAATCCCCGAACATCTAACATGTTCTTTCCTGGGCTTCTCTTATTCATGAAACCCAGGATGTGAGATTGCTTCGCACAACCAATCAACTTGTGTTCCTCAAAGAGCGTATTTTCTTTTTAATCGGATAGTTTTCTATTTCGTGGTTTATTTTCGATGTTTCTTTGTGTTTGAATCTTGTTCGTCAAGGAAATTTGTGGCCAGCGCTGCGAGCCATTTTCTTTGTACTCTGATGTGGCTACTTGGAACTTAAAGAATTTGTAAAGGAAATCAATGGACGTCTTGTTTAATTTTACCGAGATTTTCCCTTTATTTTATAACATTATAACATAGCAACAAATATGCTAGGATTATGAAAACAACTATACATAAATAAAGAAATTACATTATTATATTAAATAGAGAAAATAGACATCATTGTTTTCTTATAATCGTTTATACAGCGAGTTTATTTTATCATAAAACATGGGATTTATATATCCATGGTTATGAATTTGACAGCAATGTATTGAAGCATTCTTTGTAAAATGAAACATAGGGAATAAATTTGAATTTGTTAATTGGTGCCACACTCCTGAATATACGATTTATACTTTGAACAATTAAAAGTTTATGTTGAAAGCGTCTCTCAGAACTATTGCAGGTGCCCAAATATCTTATATTGTTCAAGAATACTACAGTTAAATTGAGTCCCTATGTTTCATTTTTAAAAGAACGCTCTAATATATTGCTGTCAAAATCGTAACCATGGATATAAAAAATCCCATGTTTCACGTTAAAATAAACTCACTATATTAACAAATGAAACTATCATCAATATCGGATATTCAATTCAAATTAATTTGTAATAATTTTGTTGATGCATAAACCCACCATTATTCTGCTCATATATTTTACAATTTTTGTGCAGATAGCTTAATGCGTTACGGACTCTCCATTATGGTTCTGACAAATCAGATTAAAATCCACTCAGCTATAGATTCCAGTTTAAGAGACCCGTCTACCTTCTGAAATCTAGCATAAAATGTACCAACGTAGCGTGCATTTTGTGATCAGCACAAAAATGATAAAATTCCATTCCAAGGATTATATATTTAAAAGATCAATTAACAGTTGTGCCTTTTTAAAATGTGTATTAAAAAAAAATGTACATGATTATAAAATTCCAATTTATGCAAACTTTACATGGTTATGTCTCATTACAGAAATTTAATTTTAAAATTTTAAAAAGGCACATTTGTAGATCCATTCTCTCTGTTACAAATGTTTAAAAAAGCATTATCTTGAAGTCAATAATAAACTGACAGTTTACTCGCAACGAAAACATTTTTAACTTCAAAATGACATTGCATAGCTAGGAGGCAGCTAAGTACGAGTTTCGGGCAGCTGCAGTAGTGAGGAAGGGAGTGGAATAGAAGAGAAAGTAAAATCAAGAGTATTCTAGGAAATCGGAAAAAACTGAACAAAAATATCCACTGTAATGTAGGTACTTTTCACTAACCGTAATCGCTATGGTGAATAATAAGAGTGGTAAATATATTAAGAACTAGCGAACCCGGCTCGCGTTGCTACGCCTCCAACTCGAATTTAAAGGAATCTCGTTATAAGAATTTTAAGTTCTTGCCATACAAAATACATGGTGGCAATTCTAACTACGTCCATGATACCATACCAAATTTGAATCCAATCGGTTACCACCATTTTGTTTAAAGATGGCGGACTGATATTTTAGTATGCTCATGTCATAAGTTAGATCATAAGTTATAACCATTACAAATTTGAACCCAATCGGTGCAGTACATTTTGAGTTAGCTAGCCACCATTTTATTTCAAGATGGCGGACTAACATTTTGATATATACCTATGTTTCAAGACAGATTCTTAGCTATTACTGTTCCAAATTTGAACGCGTTTGAACATCCTCCCCCCCAACCGCCCCCTGAGAAATGAAATTTAAACCCAATCGGTTACCGCCATTTTATTGTGCTCATGTCATATGTTACATCTTAAGCTATTACCATACCAAATTTGAACCCAATCGGTGCAGTAAACTCTGAATTAGATAGCCGCCGACAAGAATGCAATATGACATCGTTATAAACATCAAATAAATAAAAAAAATTAATGATATCTGAATTTCCGAAGTTCATTGTCACAATAATATAAAACAAAATCGTTCCGTTTATGAACTCGTCAATGAGTAATGTATCCAGATTAGTGTATGGTGTAAGGTTTGATACAAAGATCGATAAAATGTATGATTCAATGCAAAAAACCAAACACACCACTAACTGGGATACAAGACTCGACACTAGGTTGATCACGACGCGTTTCGATCTTTCGATCATCATCAGGTGACTGGAGTTGGAGGATGGGAGGTAGGGTTTTATATTAGTAATTTTAACGGTTGAAATATTACGTCCGATTGGCTATTAATTTGAATGTTTATTACCGGTTGACTGATTTTTTCTTTAAATATTTCTAAATTTTCGGCTATGTTTAATCTATTACTTTTACTTTGTTGTTTACAAATTGACATGATGTCTTCAATTTTACCTGCTGTATGTTTATGATTTAGTAAATGTGTCGCGTAATTTGAATCACTTTTAAGATTTTTAAAGGAATTAATGTGTTCTTTATACCGATCTTTAAATTTACGTCCCGTTTGGCCGATGTAGTTTAGGTTGCAAGTTAAACATTTAAGTTTGTATATACCGCTTTTATTATATTTATTGTTAATTTCAATATTATTATTTATTTGATTTTTAAGGTTATCTTCAGTTTTTAAGGCGATTTTAATGTTATGATTTTTAAATAGTTTGGTTATCATGTGGGTTGATTTACCGATGTATGTGAATTTACTCCATTGTTTAATTTCAGTATCAGGTTTAGGTGTGTTATTTTTATATTTAATTTTATATTTTATGTCTTTATGAATTTTGTTTACCGTGTTTTTAGTGTAACCGTTGTTAGTTGCGATTTGATGAATAGTTTTTAAAAATCAAATAAATAATAATATTGAAATTAACAATAAATATAATAAAAGCGGTATATACAAACTTAAATGTTTAACTTGCAACCTAAACTACATCGGCCAAACGGGACGTAAATTTAAAGATCGGTATAAAGAACACATTAATTCCTTTAAAAATCTTAAAAGTGATTCAAATTACGCGACACATTTACTAAATCATAAACATACAGCAGGTAAAATTGAAGACATCATGTCAATTTGTAAACAACAAAGTAAAAGTAATAGATTAAACATAGCCGAAAATTTAGAAATATTTAAAGAAAAAATCAGTCAACCGGTAATAAACATTCAAATTAATAGCCAATCGGACGTAATATTTCAACCGTTAAAATTACTAATATAAAACCCTACCTCCCATCCTCCAACTCCAGTCACCTGATGATGATCGAAAGATCGAAACGCGTCGTGATCAACCTAGTGTCGAGTCTTGTATCCCAGTTAGTGGTATGTTTGGTTTTTTGCATTGAATCATACATTTTATCGATCTTTGTATCAAACCTTACACCATACACTAATCTGGATACATTACTCATTGACGAGTTCATAAACGAAATAAAAAAAACTTAATACTAACAATCCACAACTGTCTGTTTCAAAACACCTAGACCAACTGAATTCGAAATTCCTATTCAACAACTAATACATAGTAGTTTAATTAAATGTCTGGTTATCTAATCTGTTTTTCATTTTGTTCAATTAAGTGACAAATCACTGTACATTTGAGTAATAAGAAGAAACAATTTAGATTTTTTAAAAATTAATATAGCCTATGTCACCCGGGGATAGTGTAGCTTCCCAACGGTGAAAGAATTTTTCAAATCGGTCCAGTAGATTCGGAGCCTATTCAATTCAAACAAACAAACAAACATACAAAGCTTTCCTCTTTGTTATATTAGTATAGATGTATATTTTAGCAACGAATTTCGTGGTCGAATACCTATTTTGTAATTTATATTTCAAAATAATGTTTTCTTTCCGAAAACAGAAACATATTCGTAGCTAGGATTTAGAGAAAAGATGCCCGAGGGTGTATAATCTCACTCACTGCTTTTACAGACTGATTTGAAAAGGTTATCATCCTACATACATGTTACCATAGAAACTGGATATGCCTTAACGCTTGGAGCAACAAAATATAAACCGAAATATTGTTGGAATAAATATCAAATATCAGCAGAAACAATAAAACCATTTTCCGTACAATGGTTTCAATAACTCTTCCGTATAATAGTTATTTACGTATAAAGGGTCGAAAGAAAAGAATACGCCACCGCCCAAGGGTGTAAAGTAAAATTTTCTACATGGTAACCCAGTTGTAAACAAACATTTTTGCGTAAAAATACTACCTACTTATTTCGATTTTCTAAAACCAACATAATAATTTCTGTATTTTTGTTTCAGGTATGTCAATCTTCATGAGAAAAACGAAAATAAGGCACTAAATCGTGGTACAGGTAACATAAACTTTGTCTATAATATGTTTTTAAACTAATACCTGTTTTACACGATCCAATTTATTCATCAATAAAGTTTTGTTTTCAATTTATTGTTTTCTTAGTATTAGTATTGTGGTTGCCATTTTCGTTTTATTAAATGTTACGTTTCCATGACGTTTCCCAAATTTCATCCAGATTCATTTCGTTTAGAAGCGTTTAGGATATGAAAGAAAAATATTGTTGGCAGTAACAGTAAAGTGACAGAACTGATATCGGTAAGTTGGTATTATTAAAATTTTCAAAATATATTGAGAAAAACTTGATGAGTGTAAAACGAACAAGAATATTTTTCTACTTGGTAATTTGTTGATGAAGAAATTGAAGGTCAACTTTAGAAATTAAACAGGCATAAGAGGAGTAAATATAAAAGTCAGATCACCTGAAGTATAATTCACAAATTATTTAACTATACTGAATTAAATTATAAGAGCAATTTTTTTTATACCAATCACATTTTACAATCAATTTCCATATGACATTTTGACAGTAAAAAAAACATAATACATTTGAACGTGTTAAATGTAAGGCCGGCTGTGCTCAATCAATTACGAGTGTATAAATTACCCTAGAATTTTATTTTTTTTACTCGTCCTAGTTTCAAATAGACTGTATGTAAACAACAGTTTAAAACTGTATTTGTTGCCTCTTTCACATTTGAATAAACCTACAATAATTTTGAGGAAGAAAACTAAGTACTTTTACCTCTCGCCACACCTGTAAACGGAGGTATTTTGGAATCATGCTAGAAATCGGGTATAGTGAGTTTTTAATGGATGAGCACTTATAAGTGGCTTTACAACTTATTTTTAATTGTTATGCGATGATGTCTATGTATGCGTGTGTTTGCATGTGACCATACAGATTTCTGGAGGATGAATATCTCAAATACGAATTATCCAAAAAATTTGATGTTTGGTATTTTACATTTGTACAAATAAACAGGGCGGATTATCAGATTTTGGTACAAATTTCTTCACCGGAAGAGTGAAACAAAATGGTAAATATTTCTTTGTGATAAGAATAAGAGTCAGAGTCCTGGCCACATCAGTTTTTTTAAACATAAGCGGGAGTTAAAATCATTTTATGAACCCAGGCGCGTGTTTGTGGGCAACGGCTCGCCCCGTGCTGTTATTTAAAGGCTGTCAGCAAGCCTCGGCTGAAAAGCTGCTGATGGCTTGTTAACTCGCTCAATCTAATTTCTGGAAAAAAGGACTGCCTCGGAGTCTCGCTCTGGCGCTGTATCCACTCCGACGTCGTTTGTCACCCCGCAAAGTTTCGACCAAGTAAACAGATTTTTAACAAACTCGCGTACGGAAACTTTGGTACATTCGTTTAGCGAGACGGGGAGCATTCGCTGGTCGTTACTCGGGCGCAGTGTTTTGCTCCGCTGACTTAATCTCCGCTCTTTATCGGCGTAAAATAATACCAGTGCGTTAATTGTGGCCCCCCGTGGCACTGGAGCCCACTTCCCAATTCCGAATCACAGAGAAATGTTACGTTTTACCCACTGCGCTCTGTTCTGTGTTCAGGTTTACGAATTGCTAACGCGAATTTTACTAATCGCAATTAAGATAAAAGAAGGCTTACCCATTTGCGGAAATGGACTTGGACTTACCGGGAATCTGAAAATAAAATGCAGAGATTAGCTTTTACTCAGAAATAATGAAATACATGTTTTCATAATGAATTCATCTCTTAAAAATACAAAAATACCTACTACTCGTACGTCGTACATATGTAAACACACAACATTTGTAAAAACACTAAAGCCTCATTCACAATACGAAATTAGTCGTCATAGTCAGTAGGTATGATTAGTAGTTATAGTTGATTTTATTAGTTCTGACTACTGTTATTCACAATTACAAAATTATTGTTGTAGTTAGTCTAGTAAAAAATCTAGTTTTGAAATTAGGGTTAGATGTCAGAAGTGTCTGTTCGCTTATAGGTATATTTTATGTTTGGTTTATTCAAAATTGCCTGTCATAATAATCCTTGTCTATAAATGGCTGAAGTACCTAGCATTTATAAAGAAAATATGGTGCAAAATTGTAAATGGCTGTATGACAAAGATGATCCGAATTTAAAAATATTAATGTCATCTTAGATTTCTCGTTGTAGATTCTGATTGGTTGTTCATACAGAAAACATTAACTACAGGTTCGGAGTTTGCAAATACAAATAATACGTGCAATTAGCGCAGCGCAATGTGGAGCTAATTTCGTTATTGTGAACGCTACAAGTGAAATGCATATATGTCAAATCACTAACGTTAACTAAGTATACCAACTGACTATAACTACTAATTTTGATTTGTGAATGAGGCTTAAGTGTCGACATCATAAATGCAGATACTGAACAAGCCCTGAAGCAAAACAACATAATTCCGTCATGAATAGAAAATAATCTTGAAATACATTGAATTTTAAATTAAACTAGAAAAAAAAGTCCGGTAGTGTGTAATTGTCGTTAATTTGCAAAAACACCTTGCAATTAAAGCGCACTCGTTGCAAGCTGACCAATTGATCGTCTAAAATGTAGTCCTGGTTGAATATCTCCGATGCCGCTTTGGCTTTCGAAGATCGTCGCATGGATTGAGATTCTGTCTGAACCAAGACGATTCGGTTCACTATAATAACACTTACCATGCAATCATATTGCATGGTTAGCATTAAAATAAATAACATAATGATGGAACACGTCATGAGTCACGACTACCAAAAATTTGGCAATAATGCAATACATCCGTTCGAATTAGATTTCATATCAAGAACAACAAACTAATTGTTTATCGCAAGCAAATTGCAACAACACGTTAATGATACTCTGTATAGTATCCCTTTTAAGGATTGTTTTAAGCATCATGTTTGCAACCTTCGATTCCCTCCATTCAATTACCCTGCGTTATAATTCGAGTCCAACCCCCAGCCAGCCTCGAGGGGTGCAGTTCCCATCTTCTTTGAGGGGTTACGAGCAGAAATGGAGCAGTTAAGAAAAACAATAAGCGGATACTGTTAGTATTGCGGTCGTCGCAAGGGTCGAAAGACGTTGTAACTGCGTTAATGGGATTATAAGGCAGGAAAAGTTGGAAACGACTAATTTGGTTATATTGAGTCTTCACCCAAGAGACCGACTCAACACAGAAAGCACAAATTTAAAAGTAGTTTACTTTAAGAAATGGCTGTAGCGGCACTGTATTTCTACGTAAAAAAATAAACTTTGCTTTAAGAAGCTCGTCTACCTATTTTTCGCATTCCTAAAATACTCTCGATATTACTTTTTTTTATTTCACTCTCTTCCCCACTACTACGGCTGCCCGAAACTAGCCGAAAAACTCGTACTTTGCCGCATCTTAGCTATGCAATGTCATTTTGAAGTTGAAAAATACTGTAAACATGGCTCAGTATGCCCATAATGACTTCTGTAATTTTTGAAGAAATTAAATAAAAACAAAATTAAAATTATTAGGTTAGCTGCAGGCTTCTTGCTTTTTAAATTTTTCTTTCCATTTATAAAGACCGAAAAAAATTATATAAAATCGTATCAAATAATAACAAAAAACGTCATTTTTAAATATTTTTACTTCAAATTCCTAGGCCAAAGACAAAAAATAAAAAAATAGAGGCATTAAGACATCCTTTGTTAATACGCTCATATGTAAAAGCATCATATATTTCAATTATTATAACTAAGGTAAACGTGGGAGGCGTACATCTCTGTAACGCTGTAAAATTTTTGGATAGACGAACACTACCGCGCCAGAAAACAGCCAAAAACATGGATTCCCGCGCCAAACCGCAGCGTTTATTGTTTTGTTAAATATAATAGTCTAAAGATATTGTTGAAAATAAAAGTACAATCTACAAAATGGTCGATGCAGAATTTTAAAATTTTGCTTTCAAATCCAAATATATTAATTTGAATTTTGACAAATTTGTTATTTTTTGAACATAAATAACTTCTATTTTAAAACGAATTTCAAATATTCTATCAGTTATTGCTTTGTTGACAACATATTAAATTTTGAAGTTAATTCACTTATAAATAAAAGCTGTACAGTGTACAGTGGCGCGCGAAAGCCCACTTTTTTACAAATATTGCAGGGTTTTTTTTACAAATATGGGTGACAAAATAATTTTCCCGTTCAAACATAAATCACTTGATATTTTTATGTTTAACAAAACAATAAACGCAATAGAATAGCGTGCGGAATCAATGTTTTTGACTGCCTTTATCTGTACAACTCAGTCTCAATCTACCCTATTTTGTAGTCTCCACTAACAACCGTGAGAACCCGTGAATTCACACAAACACGGTAAAATATGACTTCCAGTCTGTGAAGTTGCCACATCCAACTTGAATAAGGCGTGATAGATATGTAGGTACGAAAAGTATGAATATAGTCAAGATTTTTGTTCAATGCTTCCATGGAATATATTAAATAACTCTATGCATTTATAAAATGTTTTATTCCTTTTTTAAACAAAATAAGCCTATTGTCATTTGACTTTTTATTTTATTTTTTAAAAGGAAATGGGGAGTAGAACAAAATACAAACGGAACAAAAGATATTTTAATTAAAAACGCAGCAACCCAATGCTGATGGATTATAAATACAGAATAGCTAAAACGACATGGATCTGTAAGAAAGCCAAGTTTTATACGCATTGATACACATAACAATATAACGTAGTACATGTAAGGATTGGTGTTAGTAATCAGTAGAGTGCGGATTATAGGTATGCATTTGCATATATTGTATTATTGTGCATATTAGTATTTTTTTACAAATGTTTGCATTTCAGACAAAATAAATCAAAATATAGTTTTATAATTTTTGCATATACCTACCTATATTAATAATTTTTACATATTTTAATAATTTTTGCATATATTTATTCTAAATGCATATAACTGCATATTTTATACCTTTTAACCCAAAATTTCATTTTTATTTAAATATGAAATGTGGTATATAAAATTTGTATACGCTCAATACCACATACATACAGTAACTTGTGTTACGTTACGGAATATGTAAGCAGTGACTCGAGTAATGCATGTTGCTCATTTCATTTATTTTATTTTCAAGGTATGTATTCCAGAAGTTATACATTGTTTTGTTTATTTTATAAAATATGATATTCTTGTTCCATTGTTGACAAATGTAGTTTATTTTGAGTTTTACATGAATGAATTATCAGTAAAAATACATAAAATTAAGTTGCATTTTTATATTATATTTGTAAAATATTGCATATTTGTTATTTTGTGCATATATTGGGCATATTTTGGCCTTATTTTAATGCATATTGCATGCATATTACATCACATTTTCCAGCATATAATTCGAAATATTTAATATTAAAATGTACGTTTCTCAGCAAGATTTTTATGTTTGGATTTTTTAGTACAAAAGAAAACTGATCTTTAAGAAAACCAAGTTTTTTGTCGCGTTGGTATTGGTACAGTTTACGATTCAGCGTATGTAAAGGATTGGATCAGTTTATTTGCGACTATATTTAATTATTGATTCCTTTCATAAAGTAAATTTTAAATGACAACTGTTTTATTTTACATTTATGTCCGTTTCTTATCAAGACTATTATGTTTGGATTAGCTATAGTACATAAAGACATGGATCTGTATGAATGCCAAGTTTTGTCGCATTGGTACAGTTGAGAGTATATTGTATGTGAAGAATTGGGTCTAGCAGCAAGTCAATAATAATATTACAATGAAGGGTTTGTGTATCCGCCATTGGCGTCAGCGTCAACCGTCAAGTCTCCATCAGCGGCGTCGAATGTCCAAGTCAGAGAGAAGAAACGCCGTGGGCAGAAAGAATCCAATAACGACGGCCAATTTAGAAACATAGAAAACTAGAAACAGCAATTTCGGGCGCGGAAAACTAAGCGTGTGACCGTGAACCAAAGAAAAAACGAGGGCGACGTAACGAGCCGACGGTTGCTCGTTTGCAACGAACAAAAGATGCCTTTGTGGGCGCACACCATGGCACTCCGGATGGAAAAGTTTCGCGGGTTCCCCAGCCCGCATTCACACATGGACAAGCGCGGATTCTCTCCGTTTGCATACGAAAATCCCGGATGCCGCCGTGAAATGCAAACACGCCAAGAGGTGCCTGGTTCCTGGCTCCTGGTTCCTGCCTTCTACCGTTCAGCGTTCCGCTCCTGCTGTATAAATATCACTCTGATGGGGCAAAGAATACATAAGGTATTATCTCGTATGGATTATTTGGATCTCAGACTCCTAGTTCTATTCTACTAGTTTTTGTGTTCTTGAGATATATTCTGTTTGTAAGTACTGGGAACCTCTATTCTAATTCATAGCGAGGGTCGCTATTGAAGTTTAGTCGCTATCTTCATGATGTCATGACATTTGTAACTATATCAAGAGTTAGGAATATTTGGTTAAGGTTGATAACCATAATGATTACATTATACATTACATAATTTTACATTATATTGTGATTGGCAATAAGAATCTCCATTTTAATTCATTTCATACATGGTGATACGAAAATACATTTTCAATATTTTTCACCAAAATATTTTAACCTCACAACGAACAACTTGACAAGCGGTAGTTAGCGACGATTGCTAATTCGTAGCGACAGTCGCTTGGTTATTACGTCACACATGGCGGTGGGGATGTCAAGACTAACCAGTTATCATTGCATTGATTCTCCATGTCAAGAAAATAGCACTATTAATGCCAACTGGCGAAAAACAAAATTAATACTTTCAGGCCGCGTGAATCTTATGATACATCTCAATAAATTACTTATATAAAAAAATATTTTCGTGCAAAAAACAATGCTATTTGCAAATTATCATTAAATTAAAACGTATCAAGAAAAAAAATACGGCTATAGGGATCGGATTACTCACTGTAAACCGTCATATTATTATAATATATGTAGTCGTAAATAAAAATAAGTATTAAAGTACAGATAGGCACAGAAATTATAATGAAAGGTTTGGTAATGAAAAATACTGTGTCGAAATAATTGAAAAATCCGTACAAGCAGTGTATGCACCTTTTTGCTGGCGCTGCAGCATACGAAAGAATGGTAAACATCACAAACCAGTATATTACCGCTAACAGCTCAACGGTACGGCGTTGTATCAGTAACGTTTTATTTGTTTCGTTTTTTGCGTGGATTCCGAGTCCCACGGTCGGCCGTTGTATCGACGCTTGGTGTAATTACCGGTGCGCGCGGACAATAGACCGATCCGGAATGATGTATCGGGCCCGCAACAATGAGCGCGACGAGCCGTGGCCACGCCGAGCCATTGAATGCATTACCGCATCGCTACGTGGATGTGCCAGGGCCAGTGCCACCCAACCCTAGATCCTCACGTCTGACGAGCTGATTGATCAGCTACCTGGATAGCTACAATGCAGGAAAAACTGAAAGACGATACCTGCGAGACGGTTGTTATGAACTAAAAATATTTTTAACGATGAAAACATCTCTGGGATGTTGTTTATATACTTTGAAATTGAAATCGTTTCTAAAATGTATAGAGATCCTCACGTCTGACTTGCTGATTGATCAGCTACCTGGCTAGCTACAATGCAGGAAAAACTGAAAGACGGTACCTGCGAGACGGTTGTTATGAACTCAAAATATTTTTAACTATGAAAACATCTCTGGGTTGTTGTTTATATACTTTGAAATTGAAATCGTTTCTAAAATGTATAGAGATCCTCACGTCGGACTCGCTGATTGATCAGCTACCTGGATAGCTACAATGCAGGAAAAACTGAAAGACGATACCTGCGAGACGGTTGTTATGAACTAAAACTCGTAGGAAATATTTTTAACGATGAAAAACATATCTGGGATGTTGTTATATATACTTTGAAATTAAAATCGTTTCTAAAATGTATAGTTATAGATGATCTAGATCTTCGGATGATGGATAAGGAAATAAATAAAGAACTCTATCCTAATAGCAAACGTTTCGAATCATTATTGTCTCTTCTCGGTGCTCTGAAGCAAAATATCGAACTTAAGAAGTCCGTCTACCTCCTAAAATCCAGCAAAAAGCGCACTAACGTAGCGAGTGTTTTGTGGCTAGTACAAGAACGGTAAAATTGTATTTCAACAAGAATTATATACTTGAAGGATCAATTAACATTAAAAATTGTACAAGATTATAAAAATTCCAAAAAGTTCATAAAAATTTCCAATTTATGCAAACTTTACACGGTTATATCTCCTGATGGAAATTTGTTTTTAAAATTTTAAAAGGCACATCAATTCTTTCTCTATTAAATGTTTAAAGAAACATTACCTTGAAGTTAATAATAAACTAACAGTTTACTCGCAACAAAAACACTTTTACAGTATTTTTCAACTTCTAAATGACATTGCATTGATAGGATGCGGTAAAGTATGAGTTTCGACCTGGTTTTGTTTTAGGCAGCCGTAGTAGTAGGGAAAAGAGTGGAATAAAAAAAAAGTCAAATCAAGAATATTCTAGGAATTCGGAAAAAACCTTTGGAACAGCCTTTCTGCCCTCAGCCTCCTACCACAAAAAATGTCGGCATAACAGCTAAACTCTGATTACATAGGTAATGGATTCAAATCCGGGTCAGGTGTGATATTTTCGTGCCTTGATTTGGATTGGTATATACTCTTGTCGCCATTCTAAGTTGGAATACAATTAACTTGGAAACCACAAAACTATCGGGCACCGGCTCGTGATTATAGCAGAGGTTTGCGCTAAAGGGTAAGATGGAAGAACAGTCCTGGCTGAATCTTGCCCATTGTCAGGAGGCTATTGCTGAAAATAAAAAAATATATAAAAAAATTGCATATTATTTCAAGCAAACATTCTTTTACCATTGGTCAGTAGTTATTTTTAATAATTTTTATCAAATCTTCTACAATGAAAGTAATTGTTTACATAATATCTAGTACTAATAAATGTCAAATTATCAAATATACCTTCAAAACAGTGATTCTTAAAATGTACACACGTCAACTAAACTTTGCGAATTAAAAAAATTATTTTTGTTTCATGATCAGCACGTCGTACAGTATATACCCTTTAATTATTTGTCCCAAGTTGTGGAACAGCCTGTATACTTATGTATAAGAAAGTTAGACCAGGTGAAAGAAAATCTACCGATTTGTTACCAAACAGTGCGTAGAGTTTTCTCAGCGTGAAGGTCATGAAAGACGACATAACCACAGTTTCCAGGACTTCAACAACATGTCAACCTTCGTATCGAATGATCCCATCCTCTCCGGCGATAGTTGGTGATTGATCGGGCGTTAGTGAGGCTCGCTGGGCCGAGCGTGGGCGGCGAGGGACCAATTAATGTCCCGGAATGCGGCTGGAACGGCGGCCCGCGACCACAAATCAACCGTTTTTAAACCGCGCCGCTATAAACAAATGGATAATGCAACGCGGAGCAGTGGCGGAGCGGATCAGGCACAGTTCGCCGCGTGCTGCACGTACTCGTATAATTGATGTATGTACGTCCTGCTAATATTTCGCTGGACTGCGCCGCCGCGTAATTTATAAGCGGTAACTTGCCACCGCGCGCTGAAATATGGACAAATAATTTTAATAGGCGAACACACATGCCCCTGACCCCGCAGATGTAACGGATAATGGATCGAATAAAATTACTGTTTAATTTCCAATTTGCGCTGGGCATTACCGCGACGGACGGGCGTCGCCGTCGCCGACTGAGTCTGGAAAGTCCGCCCGGATGCTCGTAAATAAATGATGCTCTAGATTGATTTTCCTGGTCACTTATTTGTCCCGAGGCAGAGATGGAAACACTCCGATGCACTCTCTTCTATTTGTCTAAATTCTTCACATAGTTCCGACACTCCAGATAAACTATATACTGTCGCAACTTGTTCACTGATATAACTTTCATGGACTCTTACTTTCCGACAAAGTTAATTGCTGGAAATAAGAAACGCGCTTTCTTTAATCACATCCAGGGATTGGCATTTACGCGCAACCAGGACTAGCTAGCTACTTTGGGTGGTAGCTAAGCTCTTAACTTAAAGTAGCTGTAGCTTAGCTACTTTTTAAAATTGGTAGCTTTTAGCTGGTAACTTTCATTTTTTTTAAAGTAGCAGTAGATTTTAATTTCCTAGCTTAGCTACTTTTTTTACCTTAAAGTAACTGTATCTTAGCTACTTTTTAAAATTGGTAGCTTAACTACTGAAACATTAGCTTACAGCTACCAGAAAGTACCTTAGATTTGACTTTGCTGAACAAGTATAAACCTGTCTGTATTACAATCTAGATATTGTGATTTTACCGCTTATAGGCAATAAATGGATACGATACGATGAATATGATATCGGGGTAGGTATTGGGCAACTAACTAAATTGTAAACCAATTTACTATTTTAATTTCATACTAGATGTAGCGATACGTAAAATATTAATTTACTTAAAATACAACAATGCTCTCGAATGATATAAATAATAATAAATTGAAGAAGTTATAAAAAGTAGCTTGATATTCTTTAAAAGCAAGGTAGTTTAGTAGTTTGTAGCTTAGCTACATTTTTGGTGAAGTAGCTAATCTATTCAACTTTTTTGCAAAGTAGCGAGTAGCTTAACAAAGCTACTTTTTTCAAGTAGCTTGCCCAGTTCTGCACGAGACTAGGCAAAAAATGAAAGATTAACCGCCGCGGCAGAGTTTCATAGACGATTCGCAGCCGAGGCTATAAATCTAGTTTAGACATTAAATTAGTAATTTTCCCATATTAAACACTTTTTTCGCGGGTTGTTATCAATTAATAATACTTAAGTGACTATTTTCAATATTTTGACAGGTGTATTTGTCAAACTGTTGCTATGCGTTTGTTGAGCGATTTCTATGAAAAATCAAATTTGTTAATTATATTTTTCAATTTTTTTATTGATTCTCCATTGCAATAATAACTTTTATCCAACACCTCTTAATAAAAGTGCCCACTAGTGACTTTGATCAAAATTATACCCATTAGTGGGTAAATTGTTACTTGATTGTTGGAAGTCACCATAGTAACGACGTTTTAGGTTGGAACTTAATATTTTTTAAATATTAGCAGTTATTAGAAAACGTTAAACTTCACACTCGTGAAAATTATCTCACTCAGCCTTCGGCCTCGTGAGTTGATTTCTCTCGTGGGTAATTCCTTACTTTGCCCACTTGTAAAATACATATTGTTTTCTAGGCATTAACAATACTATTATTGCCTAGGCACTAAAAGTCACAGACTATCAACTGTCAAAAAATTACACTTTTAATGTCAATCGGTATAAAAAAGTGTTTTTTGCGTTTCTACCGTAAAAAATACGTACAATATGTAAAATATGTAAAGAACGTAAATAATATAATATTTTAGTTTTTTCTTTTCAACTCTCAAACTTACGCATGTTTACTTCATTGCGAATGGTAATTATTATAAGTTTATTACAGTGGGACATTCCTTCGGTCAAATAACAACTCGATGCTTAAATATAACCATTTCAATTTTTCTTGAAGCATATAAAAATCTACTGTGATAATTTACATAATTATACATTAATTACGCGTAAAACGTTCCCACCCCTGTTCACATCGCTTATAAATAAATGTAATTCCGATAATATAGATGTCTTTAAAATTTTGTTTTATTGTTAACCCTTCAACAATACTCGTCTCGAATATCTTATTCTGCTGCTGCTGGTGTTTTGTTAACGGTATGACATTCTCGTTTTTTCAGTCGCTTCCAAAAATTCCTCCTTTGCTCGCATTCCCTCACAGGTAAATCAAAGCCGATCGTATGAGTGACACTCCACGAAATGCTTTCAATAACAAAACATTTGAGCAGAATTTAAGCCGAGTAGGTAGACGCCTCTCGCCTCGCGTGAGTTATTGATCCTGGCTGGCTCTGAGGTGTTTTCTGCCACTAGCAGCCAGCATCTCACGGTGAATGCATGAAATGGTGCCACAGAACATAAGTATTACGTTGTTCCTTGTTCCTACATATTCACACTACTTCACCACGCGTATCAAAACGATATTTCTCTTTCGTGAGCTTTCATTACTCTGTAATAGGGTCGTACGTTGCCGAGAACTCAGTTGAATAAATGAATACGTGATTGAAAAAACTACTGTACAAAATTATACACTATAAGAATAAATCTAAAATGAATGTACATGACTTAGAATGGGCTTCTTCTTTGTAAGAGTTATTCGTAACATGCATTTTACCCATTGATGTTGCCAAAAAGACGAACTGAATATAGAAACATTTTCGATGGCAAACAAATCTCTATCTGACATACATACTGTGCTCAGGAGATTTCATTGTATTTGTTCGGTAGTTTGTTCTGTACACATCTCATGCAACCGAGTCGGTGCATACGGATGCACAATATAAGAAACAAGACATCGTGAAGTTTAAAGCCAGCGGCGGTGGCCGCTGCACATGGCTTCATTCTCGAACTGCAGGAGGCGGCGCTGATACGTCGCCAGAGGCAGCGGCGTAAAAGAACTCGACACAAGTTTCTGCTCCTCTTGTACCGTGACTAGAATGCTCTCAAGAGCCACGCCGTGCACAACGTTTCATCTGAATATCTCGAAGCGCGTGCAACTTACACCCCATTCGTCAGGAGGTTTGCACCTTTCTTCTCTTCACCTACCCCGAGGAGCAATTCTTCCTCCCCCCGATAACACCGGAGTTGCAAAGTGAAAATTGGTTCCCACGTTGGTTGCTAAGCAACGTTTCTCACCGTGGAATGTACACGGCTAGCGCAGAGCTCATTAATTTCTATGTCAAATTTAAAACAATTAACTTTTGTCGTTTGAACACGCTGGTGAAAAAGCAATTAGGTATGGTGTGGTATCATTGACAGGTCAGTGGTCGGCAGTGAGTGGTTGATGAACCGCAGCGGCTAGTGAATCATGCGGACATGCACACGTCTTGCAATTAGTCGATTGCGGGAGATGTTTGATCGCAAGGCACGGAGTAGGCCGCGAGACTTGCGAGCAGGGCGGGCGCGGGTCGGGAGAGCCACAGGATCGATAACTCCGGGAATGCCGGGACTGGAGTCGCGCCCGAATCCTGAACGCGATACTCCGCCGCGCCGCCACTGCGAGCACCGCCCGTCGGTCACATATCAGCAATGCGTGTGAAATAAGAGCTCACCCCGAGCCCCGCGGCGCCACTCACAACAACAAATCGCATTTTCTTGTCGCGAGCGTGAGCCCGGTATTTCTTTACGACTGTGTCGAAATTGGAGTATTATTTTTCATATCCCCGGGAAAGCCGTGTGCGGTCACGTGCGCCGACGGCTCACCGTGATTTTCGCAGATTGTTTACGACAACGCGAGATTTGTGATTTTTCCTTGTGCAACGTTACTTCCGGTGCATACGTAATGCGGTCGCGCCATAACTCCTGAAACCGTCGCTAAATAATGAAACAGCGCCGAACCGAGCGCGAGCGACACGGAATAATCCAGTTACGCTAAACAGAACGAAACTGCGGTGCTGGTGCATATCTCGTTACGAGCTGCTGCTGTATGTTTTACTTCTTGTAGGATGTCTCTTGTATAATTGCGAGTTCGTTGATATGTAAAATGCCAAGCACGTAAAATTAAGCGGTGTTGGTGCAACGGAGCCATCCCTAATGAACCAAAACGGCGGAATGCCCGTGGGACGTGCACCTGTGAAACAATAATCTCAGCTATAGATAGTATCAGTGGTGCACGTGCTGAGTAGTGCTGAGATCGTTAATAACTGCGGCTTGGTGCTGAGTGTGGCGGTGAGGCGGCAAGACGCCAACGACGCTAGTGGCCGGCGGTTGACCAGCGCCGCTCTAATGGACACCCATCGCTCTTCCGGCGAGTGGCCGAGGCACCGCGCTACTGCGCCGTCGTAATTAGTCCAGCCGGCGCTTGATTTATCAACGCGCTGAATGGAACGACGTCTCAATGGGTATTAAATCTTTTTTGTCGTCGGCCGTATTTTACGAGCGACTTCCGATCTTACGACACCGCTTATCCTACCGGTAGACGGGTCGACCTGCCTCAATTCATGCGCTTGAATAATTAATATTCTTCCGACTTGACTCGTTTTTTACCTATTTGACTACGTAAAGTAATTGCTTGGCTTGTATGATTCTAGGGATCCGTGTGATGTGATTGTGAGGCGATCAATGCGTTATCGACATGCATCGCTGTCCAACGCAGATATTTCATACGATTATATTGGCGTGGGCATTGCCAGTACCGATAGCCATTTTATGGTTGGATGGGATTGGCTCGGCGACGTATTCAGATCGGGAAGTGTTACGCGAGGGTCCTCGCTACTCGACAACACGAAGCCCTTTGCTTTGATGTGATCGCTCTTTACCCGATATTGCTGCAGTTTCATATATCTTCCTCGTGTGTTGTGTGTGCGTACGACCGGAACCACCTCATGTCGTCTTGACACATGGCGGGCCATCTTCCGCTCTATACAACACGAGACAAATCAAAATGGCCCATTCCTATTTCAAGGCTAGTCTCAGATATATTGCGCCTCATTTCCTTTATGTTCTGAGTAAATTATGTAGGTAAAGCATGTCATGTACAACGTTCTACGGTTTAGTTAAAAACACAGCAAAAACTAAACAAATATTTTCCGGCTGAGGTTTACATGCAGTACGTGTAGAATTGAATGCAAACACACATATAAGTTCACATTAAGCAGCATGTAGCGAAAAGCTACCAGCACCGACCACCCACGTAAAAAGGCCTGGGTCCAGACTTTCCGGCGACTCCATTGAAGTAACTAATCCGATTTGTCATTTGTTTGCGTGCGTTTTATTTTCCCCGACGGACGGACACAAGTACGGACCGCGAACCGCAAAATATTTCGACCGTGGCACATGTCGACGTCGTCGTCCGTGCGCTGACTGATCACCGCGATGTTTCGGGACATCCCGATATGCCCTCTGCAGAATCTTTTCATGTCACTATTTTATATTGGTTTGGTAACAATATACCGCAATTTCACTTCCAGTCCAAGTTTTTTATACACTTTCTACCTGCCAATTTATAAGTCGGCCACTAATCAATAAGATCAGTAATTGAACATTATTATTGTTTGAATGCGAGGTACATAATGCAGTATCATATACCTTAGCACATTGACAAATTAACAAGGTAATATTGATACTAACATTTCCACCTAATTGTATAATTATGTATCAAGTTTTATAAATGGTATTTTAGAAATAAGCGCAGCGAGTCACATACTATACTTTTTCTATACGATCACAAATTAAACCAAATAAATATGTAAAATTTAAAATGATATTATACATAGCTACAAAATTTTATTTAGGCAAATGTATTTAACTGTTATATTGGAAAAAGAATTGACAACGATTGAAAGAAATAATTAATTTCACTCAGTTTTTCACAAAAATTAAATGTCAAACATGGGAGCCAACTTCACCCCGTACTTAATATGTTAGTTGCTATGTTCACAATGTTCAGCCCGTGACTAAAACCGAGGTGTGTTTAAAATGTTATTTAGCGCCATGGAAACCAGTTCGTTAAATTATGTTTTAATATCAGGAGTAGAAAATAGTATATTATGTATCAAGTTTTATAAACGTCATTTTAGTCACGAGTTTTTTAGTGCAGCGAGTGTATAAAAAACGAGTATCTAGAGATTTTATAAACGAGTCACATACAAATTAAACATACAAATTAAACAACATAAATTCATAAACATGTAAAATTTCATTTATAATAATTTTAAATAATTCTAATTAAGCAAACATATTTAATTTTTAAATGGGAAAAAAAATACAATGATTGAAAAATCATTGATTACCCTCAGATTTTCATAAAAATTAAATATCAAATATAAGAGCCAACGTCACCCCGTGCTAAATATGTCAGTTGCTATGTTCAGCCCGTGACTAAAAACGGCCAAAGCCACGACTTGTCGAGGTGTCTTTAAAATGTTATTTGGCATTATGGAAACCAGTTCTTTAAATATTGTTTTAATACCAAGAGTAGAAAAACTTATTTAACTTCCATTCCCTGCCAACAATTTAGAAATTGGCATGTTGCAGATGGTAATAACAATAACTTTTTTGTTTTATGTAAGACATTAATTATCGTATGTATACGGGCATTAATTGGTGTTTATTTTCCTCACCTCAGGCAATTTACAAAACTCTGGGCATATGGCACAATTTTACTGATCGGCGAGATAACACAGTAGTTGACTCTGATCCGGGACAAAGCTTGACTCGGATCAGATCTACGAGTACTCTCATCACCGTTCCAAGTTGGGATACAATTATATTGGCAACCACAAACCTCTCAGACATCGGCTGATGGTTGTAACAAGGGTTTGCACGAAAGGGTTACAAAGAATAACAGCCTATCAATTAAAGCAAATAAATAAATAACCTAAACAAATTCATCCCGAATCCCACAAGGCGTACACCAAACAGGTCGGTGCAAACAAAGTTACCCGTGCCTGTGTCATATCGATTGCCGGGATGACGGATTCGTCAACCCTCGTCATGATGCGTACACGCGTACATGCACCTACATGCCGCCCGATTAGCGTGTAACTAGCGGGGACAAATTAGCAACAGCCGCAACACTCCGTCAACGCAGCGCTGCCACATTGAAAAATTAAGGCATCTCACGTTCACAAGCAAGAGCGTTGTTTACTTCTTTGGAGCAGTCATTTACGTTTGCGGATAAAATAGGTCTCTGTATGAAAGAAACCAGGAGTGCAATTAGTAAGAAAAGTGTAGACCCTATCGATCATACAAGGAGCTCGACATGTGAGCAAAGAAAAATAAAGTAACTGCATCAATTACTTTGTTTCGGAAGCAGTAATTCTTTTACAAACTATTATTATTACATGAAGTATGGAGTCATATCCGAACTAAAATCTGATAAGTAATGCAACACTTTGCAAGCTAAAATAAAGGCCTTAAAAATGTAATGACTGCAATTGCATGGCAAATGCAATAAGTCATGAGCATTTACACTATTACAACACAAGAAATAAAAATGATTTAATTGTTCCAAAACGTAAGTTTAAAGAACCCAAACATAATTGGTGTAAAGCTGTACAATAAGTAGCCATGTAAATTAAAAGACATTAAATCAAATAAATCATTTAAACATCATCTATGCTTTAAATAAATGTTATTATAGTGTTGAATAATATTTTACTGATAATTTATAATCTCCATCCATTTAATGTACAATTTGTGTTTGATTTTTAAATGTTACTTGACGTGCCACATTTCTATGTTTATTGTGATCGATTGGCAAATTATTATTATTAAATCCTATTGTAAATTTAAATTATACTTACATTTGAATAAGATAAATTAAGGGTATATCAAAATTTTAGATCGTGTTAGTCAAATAAAGTTTTTGTAATTTTATTTTTGATTAACAAAATCTCAAAAAATCCAATGCAATAAACAGTGATTCAATACCTCGGTCATATTTTGAGATATAGTAGAGGCACGGAATCAGACGAGATACGTCATCAAAATAAATGGCTAAAATTGAAAATATGACAAATCGAAATAACTCGAAAAATAATCAAAGTACAATATTTAAACACGGTTTATGGCATTGGATTTCACGGGATTTAGTTCACCCAGAATTAAATTTTGACAACTCTTTTACCTTACTAATATTTCATAGGGCATCAGCCATATAGAACCAATACCTATATAAGAATTTTTTATCTTTACAACTGAAATAAAAACTTCCTAGTAAATAAACTTTTTAATTGTTATAATACAAATATGTAGAAACCCTTTCTAGCTTTGAGCATTTCAGCCTGTTAGTTCAATAGTTTAAACTGACTATAAACTATGTCGTTTCTTTTCTTCCCAATTCTCAGTATATTTAATAACCTCCGTTAGCAAACTCCTTAGACAACAAGGAACAACATACTGCAAACGGTCAGCAAGTTTGCAGACGGATATCAACATGAAGGAAACAAGTTACGAGGAACACAGGGTGAGCGGTAGACGACGCTCGATAAATATCATGTCATAGCCGATACCCGAGATAAAGCGGACATCCGGTATCATAAACTTCAAATCCTTATCTACGTGCCCCGTAAAAACAGTTGCTCAACATTTTTACAACCCTAACCTGGACTGTATTTCTTGTTTAAAGTTAACTGACGACCAATTTATTCACTGGACTATGTTTATAGCATTGCTTAGAGGATTCTTTAAATCTGAATTGACGTCTTCGCAGGAGGATTTTAAACGTATTGCGCTAGTTTTATTTGTCTAGGAAGACGAAATGAACCTTTTCAAAATTATTTTATCTACAACTATTCAACTATTATTTGCAGTAATTTATAATAAATTGCTCAGTTTGCTTCGTGACCAATAAAATCTCTTGTACTATGCATTCTGACCAATGGAACATGGAACTTCCTATATTTATTATTAAGCCTATGTCACACCGGTATGCCATGAAGCACGGTGCTCGATAATACAATTGAATAACGTAAAAATTGTATCGACGCTATTCCATCGAGCATTTTGACATATGGAAATGTTCCTGATTTCACAGTGAGTCTTCAATATAATATTTAACATTTAATAATATAATAACAGTAAGTAATTAGATAATAAGAATATAACACTTTAAGCTTTTGTCAATATATGAACTAATTATTGATTTAATTAACACAAAAAATTAATAAATTTTTATTTTCAGCTGTCAAAAATAATTTTCAAAAATCTTCAAAGTACGAAGAGAACATACTCGTAGTAATATACAAATTTTCGTATGGCATTTTGCTTTACTGGAGGTCTATTCTGTATCTTAGCAAAAGTATCGATATGCGATGACGTCCAGCGACATCAAGACATGCGATTCTGAAACTTATCAATATTAGGGATATATTATGGAATTTATGTTTATGGGTTAGTTTTGATTTGACTATCTCTCTTTAATAACAACGCATCTTGTTCTCAATATCAACAGATAACGTAATTTAAACAATATATTTTTACAATTACCTAAATGAATTGGAATTCTATGTGAACGATGTCCCTCATGTAAATATTAACTTACTACGTCACTAAAGTTAATACAAGCTTCTTTGCCGGAAATTTGCAACAATTTCCAAGCATCTCCACAACTCGATATTGAGCATAAGTGCAAAATCCATAGTATCTTAAATATATACAAATTGATTTATTTTATTAGTTTATCTACTTCACTTATAATATTTATTAATTTCAATTAAAAAATATATAAAATACAATACACCAAAATAACACAATTATCTTTGATAACTATATACTTACTGTAAATACACAACACTACAAAAAAATGTTAAAAACTCATAAACTACAAATATAGCGAGTCGGGAGTCGGTATGTCCATAGCAACACGAACCACGGTCTCGCTGTAGCAACCTCGAAAAGTAATGACGCCACATAAACTATTCCGCTAGAGGGCTAGTCGCATATCGACACTCGCTACGATATCAAGTGCTAAAATGAAACAGAGAGGTCTTCTTAGTGTGATACCCCTTTGACAATTTTTCACGTTGCAAAATGCCACATCGAGCACCGTGCTTCATGCCACGCCGGTGTGACATAGGCATTACGTAGAAGAATTAAAGAGTTTTCAAGAATTTTGCTAATATTTGCATTTCTATATGGGTTATATTTCAACTTCCAAGAAATGTTTTAATAAAACGTAGAGGCAGCAAACAAAACAACGATCGCTTCGCGCGTAAGAAAAGAAAGAATGCTTTTTGAACAAGGAAAAGATGCGACGTTATTTCACTAATCCTAATAAAACGAGGCGACAGAAGAAATCGTTTAGCACATACTTGGCATTCCCTTCGACTATTGTTGACCAAGCCATACGGAATATCGGTTAGGCCTTGTCTCAAACGACCGTTTGATAGCCGAGGAGGCGCAAGATTGCAAAAACGACAGAAGTAAAACAACGAGAACATGATAACAAAGATACAACATAAATATTTTGCAACGATTTGTGTTATTTGATGTCAAAATCACATTTAATCGTTTAATCGCAAATAAATAAACTGTATAATTAACTCTTTTACAAACGGTTCACGATCGCTTTCACAGTTGATTTTTAAACGAACTACAAATCAATTTATTAATTATTTAAATTACAAACTTCTATCAAAACGTGTAACGAATGAAACTCATTTGTTCATAACAATTTTGATTTATTTCTCTAGGGATAGGGAATACATTTGAACATGAAATAGTACATGAAAATATTTTAGTGATTACATTTTTAAAGCGTCAAAAGTATTATAATATTTTACTGGGCTTAATATAGTAGTAATTATTCATCAGAATTATTTCGAAACTCACTTGCAGCTCGTTTTGTTAACTATCATTGAATAATAATTGTGCCTATAAAATGACCACTTATTAAAATCATGATTTCGGTTTTGTTTATTAGAAAAAATTAGTTATTTTTAAACCATTTATACAAGAATAGATAAATCTAATATAAACAACAAAACAGTATCATATTTTGTACAACATAGTGCTAATTTTTTAATTTTTAAAAATATACCTGCTATGTCAGTATACTTGGGTAAAATTACATAATATCTGATTTTGAAATTCTTGGGTAAAGTATTATGGTTTTTTAAAAGCTTGAATATGTCGCACATATACATTGTTTTATAGATTTCACACAAACAAATTCTAAAAAGACGAAAATATTTAACAACATACGGGAAAAATGACAAATGTAATTTTATACAAATATCTACTATACCTATGTCATTTTTACCCTACAGTATTCAAATTCAAAATAGTGAGCAAACCATAATTTAAGATAAACTTTAAGGTAGATATTCCATGGCTTTTTACAACCCAAGAAACAAACAATCATGCTCGATATTGATAAAAATAAAATGTTTATAGTGCTTATTGAAAATATATTTGTACTGACTTGAGAAATATTTTTACATTAAACTTAGGTATACGTTATTTTCACATTGCCTATGAACAAGCTGACCTATTCGTTTCTGATTTTAGTCAATACGTTTTCTTGAGATAGCCGATACCGTATAATAGAAATTAGAACCACACATTTCACCAAATACAAGAAATGACCAGTATGTCATTTTGGACACATCTCCGCTACTATCTACTTGTATTTATTTCAACAATAAATCAAATGATGCTATCCATCCTGCTTTATATTAAGGTACGATTTAAAATGCCTTCTCAAGCATATACTCCAGAATTCATTATATTTAACCTTTCTTGGCCCGGGAAAAAAATCAGACATTCCGAACCAATGAATTCCCCTCACGGAATATCTTACAGCATCCGAATTCCCTTTCGTCGAAATATCGTCCTGCGACCGTTAACTTCGACTTCATGTGTGATAGATGGCAGCATAGATCAAAAGATCATCTAGCTTCTGAAACTTCGAGGTTCGTGCCCCACCTGGGCGCTTCGCCTGGGGGGCGAACATGCTCTCCCCCCCCAAGCTATATCGATTCCAAAGCTTCAGTCGTGCGAACACGAGCTCATTAGTTCCTATTATCTGTTGCCACTTGCAGTTGTTTATTATTATATGAGTTGACTAATTAACAAACATCAAATGCAAAGCAATGCATACTGTATGAATATTTTCCCTAATTAAACATTGTTAAATATCCTGTTCTGCTTTGTGAATTTCATTTAGTAAAATGCAAAGTTTACATTGTAATGTGCCATGAATTTCATTAAGTTATATGTTTCATGTTTCTGTGATTTTCGTATTAATTGAATGTGGCAGTGATGTTTGTTTGATGTAAATCTGACAACTCGAAATTGGATATTGTAATTATTAATATCTTTGTTTTATTTGTGTACCCATTGTGTTTAATAAATATAATTGTATAAGTAAACCAAAATATTACCTACTCGTGTATTCTGTAACTGATTTGTTACGTTACTTTGTGATAATAGTTATTTACTTTACAAGTGGGCAAAGTAAGGATTACCCACGATTCCACGAGGGAAATATGAACTCACGAGGCCGAAGGCTGACTGAAATAATTTTCTCGAGTGTGTCATTTTTTTGCCTACGTGTGAAGTATAACGTTTTATCCAACACCTCTGAATAACTGCTTAAATATTTAAAAAATATTAAGTTCCAACCTAAAACATTGTTACTATTGGTGACTTCCAACAATAAATATAACAATTTACCCACAAGTGGGTATAATTTTGATCAAAGCCACTAGTAGACAATCATTTACTTTCCTTGTTTAGAATCACCATAGTTATGATGCTTTTATAAGAAGTGTTGGATAATAGTATATTAAAGAACAAGTTATATAAGACATTATTTTTTCACACGCGTTCAAATTTTTTCTATTCGACGTCTGTTTACTTCCTCGGCCTATGTAATAGAGGGAAGTATTGTAATTAATATTAAAATTCAAATTAAACTGTCACATAAACGAGTCGATTTAGGGAGATTTGTGTGTTTATAGTCTTGTAAATTAAATCTTGAAAAAGTTTTATATTCAAGGTTATAAAAAATTACAAAGGCATAGGTATATTAATATGTATAATTTATATTGCATGTTTTTAGCCAAGACACAAAATTGTATGTGTTTTCTCGACCTCTAGAAACAGAAATTGTATTTTTCATCACAAAAAGTATTTGACCTTGAACTAAAAAATTTTGGCCAAGAGCGCTTTTTTCCATTTTTTATACTCTCCTCGGATTTGCCCTTACTACCCCAGTAAAATATTTTAAATCGCCGCCCCTGCATCAAAAATTTGTCAACGCGTAAAACAAAATATAGAAATTACCCGAAATAAATTAATCCTCTAGAGATAAGAGAAGTTATAAAACTCGTCCAAACTTTTAGCAAATAAAATAAAGATGTTGAATGCAATTATCATAACTTGAAAATAGATTACAAGAACACGTAATGGATAAAAATAATAGCACAAGAAGTAAATATAAATAATCACTGCAGGGCTTGTTCTCTCTCGGATAAATCGATGCGCTCATTTATTCAAAAGTCTCTGTCAGCATACGAAAATGATATGTTGCCACAATACTCCGCATTTTTAATTTTCCAGGCTTTGATATTAGAGATTTATTATGTATCGGGTATACTTCAGTATTTCTAAGAAAAGAACCTCTTAAGTTAAAGCTATAAGTTATTCAGGAAAGCAAATCGCGTATAACCACGCAAGAACGCTTGAAAAACCTGTGCTGGTTAGTATTTAACAGCTTTTATGCTTTCTAATGGAACTATAATGTGATGACAACATTTATCATTGGAAGAACAATATGCTTAATGCTTCTATTTCGTGAAAAAACATCCTGGTTTTAGGTGGCTTGAAACCACATATCAATATCTCATTTAGCTTTCGAGTTATCCCAATTTTTCACATTCCCCATTTATAACTTTGAGACTGAGGCTGCATATCTAAAACTATACCTATATACTCGTAATCAAGATATTCGATTGTGGTTTACAGCATTATGTTTCTCGCACGGAATACCAAATTTTTTAAAAATAATAATTTCAAAAAATTTGGTCTTCTCAAGATTAACAACCTTTGTTCGAAAACGGTGACAGATACACGAATTTTAATTTCGTCACCATTATTGAATTCCTCGCGTAGAATTACATGTGTATTAACAAAAATGTTAAGCAAAAAATTGCAATTAGTACATGTTTTTATGAAGGATTTTTATAATTATGTGAAAATGATAAGTTGCACCGCTATCCCGAGAAATTCCCATTCCCAACAAAATAAAGTAAAAACATGTTCTCATTGGAGAGATGAAATTGACTCTTTTTACCTCTCGCCTAGAGAGGTATAGGGATCGTGAAAAAATTCGATGTCGAGATTTTTGTCAATAAGCACGTTTTAGCACCTTTAGAACCTATTTTGACTATTTTCAGGATGATGTCTGTGTGTCTGTGTGTGTGTGTGTATGTATGGAAGTCTGTATGTGCGCCTACTATAGTCTTTCGTTCTGATTCATTATCTCAAATTCTACTGAACATAAAATTATAATATTTTGCAATATACATTTATTTATGTTAATGAAGAGCTGATAAGATTTTGGTAAAAATCTGCCAACCGGAAATGGTATTTTCTTGAAGCATTTTAACAATTTTTGCAAAAAATATAGGAAATACTGCGATAGTTACAATTTGTCATTCGACATTTGAAAGAACAAATTATCTTTTACAATTTGTATTTAACATCGTTTCTATATCTCTTACCAATAAAGGAAAATTAATTTTCAAAAATTTGTAATTTTACCTACCACGATTTGTAAATCATAATATAGGAAAAAAAATTAAAAACAAAAATGAAATGTCAATGTGATAGATGAACTGACGTATACACAGTTTCTGAAATTTTTGTGACACCATTTTTAAATATAAATATATTATTAACTGGGTTTGAAACTTAGAACCTATAGGAGCCGAAATATAATAAATTAAAAACTGACTGAATTCCATTAAGTTTTTATCCTTCCATTAAACGTATTCAGTCAAGAAGTATCATCGATTCATTATTATTATTATAACTGAATATAAGGCAATAATAAAATAAAATTTTTACTACAAAGAGCTAATTTGATTTCAATGCCAATAGGAATCGGTACTTTGCTTGAAGAACTATAACAAAAATTACAAAAAGTAGCCTAACCAAATCCAAATTCACATATTACAGTGTCAAGGCGAGAGGTCATGTGCTGGCCACAACAGATTTTTTAATTTAAAAATAAAAGATATGTCTAGGTCAGTCTAGTGCCATTTTTACCTCTCGCCTAGAGAGGTATAGGGATCGTGAAAAAATTCGATGTCGAGATTTTTGTCAATAAGCACGTTTTAGCACCTTTAGAACCTATTTTGACTATTTTCAGGATGATGTCTGTGTGTCTGTGTGTGTGTGTGTATGTATGGAAGTCTGTATGTGCGCCTACTATAGTCTTTCGTTCTGATTCATTATCTCAAATTCTACTGAACATAAAATTATAATATTTTGCAATATACATTTATTTATGTTAATGAAGAGCTGATAAGATTTTGGTAAAAATCTGCCAACCGGAAATGGTATTTTCTTGAAGCATTTTAACAATTTTTGCAAAAAATATAGGAAATACTGCGATAGTTACAATTTGTCATTCGACATTTGAAAGAACAAATTATCTTTTACAATTTGTATTTAACATCGTTTCTATATCTCTTACCAATAAAGGAAAATTAATTTTCAAAAATTTGTAATTTTACCTACCACGATTTGTAAATCATAATATAGGAAAAAAAATTAAAAACAAAAATGAAATGTCAATGTGATAGATGAACTGACGTATACACAGTTTCTGAAATTTTTGTGACACCATTTTTAAATATAAATATATTATTAACTGGGTTTGAAACTTAGAACCTATAGGAGCCGAAATATAATAAATTAAAAACTGACTGAATTCCATTAAGTTTTTATCCTTCCATTAAACGTATTCAGTCAAGAAGTATCATCGATTCATTATTATTATTATAACTGGATATAAGGCAATAATAAAATAAAATTTTTACTACAAAGAGCTAATTTGATTTCAATGCCAATAGGAATCGGTACTTTGCTTGAAGAACTATAACAAAAATTACAAAAAGTAGCCTAACCAAATCCAAATTCACATATTACAGTGTCAAGGCGAGAGGTCATGTGCTGGCCACAACAGATTTTTTAAATTTTAAATTTGTATGATTTTTTAAGCTCCAAAGTAAAATATTTAAAAATCAAAGTGTAACTTTAACAAAGTGACACTAAACGGACTTAAAATGGACTTTCATTTGGTAAAAAAATTGTTTCAAAATACTTCAAATCAGTGCCAATTTCATATCCCTTTTGTAGTAGAAAGTGGTCAAATACGGTTCAATCGAACCGAGATTCTTGAACGTACACGTACACGAGCTGTGTGTCTATATGTAGTACCTAGTGAACAATTCCTCAATAAACTATTTAAAAATTCGTAGAAATTCTGCCAAAAGAGCTACAAATATGAAACTACGGATATTTACTAACAAAATTACGAGGAATCCAATGGTGCAATCAAATTTTCGATATTACATTTACTTGACTTAGAAAAACAATAAATCAATTTTTATCTTGTATTATTCATCGCAGACAGCCTTGAAATTTCTTCCAGGATTCAATGAGGTCCTTAGACATACACTACACATAGATTGTGTGAATGTATACCGCGAAATAACTACATATTTTAGTAAATAAAGCACTTCGAAATCACCACGCGTTGATTGTTATATCACTTATAATGTTCTTACTGGTTTTTGTTTTAAGCATTCTTCATAGAGATGCCGCCAGTTTAGATTCATAATTGAATATTTAAATTTTTTAAATGATATTCTGGTAAATTTTGTTTCTTATTTACTTAGATAATGTAAATTTGGAAACTAATTAATTAATTAATGAAAAGAACATACCTTATTAGTGCTTTGTATTTCGGGTTGCAAATATTTCAGGATTTGTTAAAATTATTGGTTGAATATTTCATTTTAACAAGATACTAAAATACAGTATCTGAAATTTTAACATATTTAAGATGAGTTATTATTATTATAAAATCAAAAAAACTATTAAAAATTTTCCTCATTGAAAATATCACCTGAATCTGGTCTTGGGCCTCCGAAATTATTTTGCCCCAGGGCTCCTAGACACCTAGCTACGCCACTACTGGCCCTTAGTAAATCTCTTAAATAGGTACAAATATTGTTCTATATAGCTCAAATTTTAAGCACATAACCATGTAATTCGACACGAGATATCTCCAACCAAAACTAAGCAATATATGAAGGGTTTACGACATTGGATTTCCCGCATTTTGATTGCCAATCCAAACTAACTGCATTTTCAAAATTTTAATTTAATACTCTCAATATCTCGAAATGGTAAGAGATAAGGACTTGATTAAATCACCAATGAATTCCTATACGCCTTTAAAGTTCGAAATCAACAATTATCTTCAATTTGGAATTCTAGAACATATTTAGTTCTTGATTATTCTAATCCAGGTTAATTTCGCTTCTATGAAACAAATTGAAATTTAATTATAAAAACAATGACAGACAAAACTACTTCACAAAACAAGTTGGAAATCTGTCTATTACAGTGAAGTAATCACAATGATTATTTTTGATGGTGGGTTAGTGGAACAATTTCCTCCATTGTGCCGACAACATTTGAACCACGTGATTGATCGTTGATTAGTCATTTGTTATTTATTGTGCGTGCTGGATTCACACGGCATACTCTGATTACAACACGCACCAACACCAGTGTGAACAATGTCCGAATTGCAGATTCAGGATAGACGTATCTGATGCATCTGTTCATCAAATTCCTGTCAATAATGAGTGCACTTCGTTTGGTTTTATTTGTATTTTGCTAGTTTTAAGTTACTGAACTAACTCTTCAACACTATTAACGGTACCTATAAGATGCGCTTATAAGAATAATACAGTATAAGATTTTAATCAAATATGGAAATATGTAATATAATATGAGTTCTAAATAGATAATGTAGGTAATCTATATGTGCACATAATCTAATGCACATGTATATATTCTTAGACAGCCTACATACTAACTGTGAGTGTGAATGGATGTGATATTTTTTATGTCCATCAAAAACGCGGCTGCGTCAGTTGTGCGTTGTTTGTACCGGTAGAGAGTCACTTTTGTTTTTACCAGTCCATTTTTTGTAGTGAAATTTTTACCTCTCGCCTCATATTCTATAAGAGAGGTATTGTAATGGGTCAAAATTTTCGAGTATGAGTTTTTGGTGGATAAGCACGTTTCAGGGTCTCTAGAATACGAATTTACTATTTTCACGATGATGTCTGTGTGTGTGTGTGTTTGTGTGTTTGTATGAACCGAGGATTTTTCGTCCACGATAACTTAAAAAGTATCAAACCGTTTATAACCAAATTTCTTATTTAAGGTTTTGATAAGTATCTTAACACCGGATAACATTTTGGTAGAAATCTGCAAACCGGAAGTAGTACTTTTAGAAGTTTGGAAAAGTTTTCCTTAAATATATTGGTACATTATTTATTTATGACAATTTTTGCAATTAAAAATAAAAGAAATTGTGATTATCTATGTGTACAGTTAATTATAAATACAAATTGCTGAATCTGGAAGTATTTAACAATAAAATAAAGTACAATTAATATTCTATCTTGTTGTCCATGATATGAAATTTGTTTCTACATAAAATTTGAATTATTATGACAGTGACAGTACGGTTGACATCTTTTGCTTGCATATTGGTTTACATTATCGTTTACATATTACATGAAGATGAAACTATTAAAATGTAAGTAAAACTATTTATTAGATTAGTAGAATAAGCAGAATTAGGCGAGAGATCGTGTGGTGGCCACAGCAGATTTTTTTCCAATACTTTTTTCCAATGGGACATTTTTTCTAATTAAATTATTATTTAATGTAGGTTAGGTTAAGTTAAAAAATAATCATGTTTGCTGGTGTAAATCCACCTTTCTTCTCGACCAATTAAATTCTATAGGTATATCTTTCCCTACACTTCTTACTTAGCTGAAATGAGGTATAATTCAAAATGCTATTGGTTTGGTGATGCATAATCTCATAACAACTTGGATGAGTATTTTCTTATATGAGATATATAATCTTTTTAATTTCAAATAGTTACTACACAAATTTGAAGAGCATATACTCAAATTTTTTGTCAATAACACGTACACAAACTGAATTTTAGAGGACTCACTTAAATTAAAGTCTCGGCTTGAGCCTTTTCCATAAATAGATTCATCCTCTAAAACTCTATTTTGCGTACTTACTTGTTACATAAATCACTATTAAATGACATAATTTTGACAGTAAAACATTAATAAATTTCACATTTTTTGAGACTATGAAACCATGGCAACCTGGGTGCAATATGGCGCCTATGACCAGACCACACCATCGATGACCAGACTCAGAATTTCCTACATTACTGTTTTTTTGTAAGCTCTTCTCTAAAGCAGCATCTTTGAGTATAGCTTCTCCATTTAATCAAAAAACTGCAAGAATTTTATTATCAATTTTAGTTAAAAATGTAAACAGTTCCGAATCGTTTTTAAACCATCGGGTCGGCTACGATTATGGAATTTCACAATGATTTTGTATTGGTTCAAGTTTGGTTTCGGGTTCACTACCACTACCGATTCGTTACTGTTTCCACTTTAACACATTTTAGTTCTGAATTTGAAGTTCTTTAAATTTTCACGTTTCTCACAAATAGGTGTTTGTATATAACCGGAAATTAAACTGTCCAGTATTTAAGCGTTCTCTTGAAATACATGAAAAATTTGAATAACCTGTCATTGTATTTAGTTTTCAATTATAAATCAATGCCACAATATCATTTTCGCATTTATTCTACTAATTTATTATTGAAATGAATAGAAATGAAAATATTTTAAATTAATTTTAATAAAGCATAATCTTCATTAAAATATAAATGGTAAGCAGATAAATAAAACGCTATTGAAATTTAAATCAATTCAAATAAATACGAGTCTGTAATCCATAAAAAACATTTTTAACAATGTGTAATAAATACACGTGGAAATAAAAACATATTTATCTATATATTATGAAAACCCATATTTCAGCAAAATGATAATGTTTTTTATGTGCAGTGTGAACAAATTTTTATTTTGAAATGAGTCAATTATTTAAATTTCCTAGCTGGTACTAGTTCCAGTTATTGATTTATCTCTAATTGAAAGTACATTTTCCTGTTCGCGATGAACTGAAATATATTTTCTTGTTTTATTTCTGCAACTTCTCATTAAAATTCTAACAAAAAATTTCGTAGCTACATCGAATAACTTTGATATCACAAAACTAAACAATAATACATATTATACGTATATGTATATACAGGTTGTTTAACAACTTCAGGATAATAAAATAAAAAATATTTTTAAAATTCGCAATAAATTGCAATATCTAAATGACGAACACATTTTTAGAGCCACTGTTTCAATTAGTATTTTAAAATGATTAAATTAAGGTGATCCTCTACCCATGGTTGAAAACAGTCAAAAACATTATTTTTTTGTTAAACATAATGATAACAACTACCTAATTTATGTTTGAAGGAAACAAATAATGTTGGCACCTAAGTATATTTATTTTAAAAACTGCAATATTTGTAAAAAAGAGGGTTTTCGCCTGCCACTGTACAGTTTTTATTTATAAGTGAATTAACTTCAAATATTAATATGTTGTCAACAAAGCTTGGATCTGCGAAATAACCGATAGAATTTTTAAAATTAGTTTTAAAATAGAAGTTATTTGTGTTCAAATAGTAACAAAAATTGTCAAAATTCAAATTAACATTATTTAGATATTAAAGCAAAATTTAAAATTCTGCACCGACCATTTTGTAGATTGTACTTTTGTCTTCAACAATATCTTTAGATTATTATATTTACCAAAACAATAAAAGCTGTGGAGTGGCGGGCGAAATCCATGTTTTCGGCTGTTTTCTGGCACGGTAGGATCGTCTTAAATAAACTAAAAAGTAATATAAGCAATCAATTGATTTTGCGAATTTGAATCATTTAATTTTATCTTGAAGTTACATCTATAACGCCTTTTACCAAATTTGAGTGTCAGCCTCAAATACTGTGAGCCAACCTCAACCTTAACTGAACATGCATGTTATGTTCGTTAAAATTACATCGCAAGGAATATTTTAAAAATGTGTACCTGACTCGATTTAAACCTGAGTTGTCAGTCGGTCACATAGAGTACTCGGCTAATTTGTTGCATAATTGCATTTCTTGTGCAAATGTACATTTTAAAAATTCAAAACAGTAGAAAACAAAGTGCACAATGTTTATTTAACTAACATAGTTCCAAAAGAAATAAAATGCATCGCATACAATGTTTACCTTAAATTGAATTAAAATAGAGAAATGTTAAACATCTAGTGTGCAGTTTCGGTAGTTTTAATTACAGAAAATAATTAGAAAATGCTGCACTCGCCAGATACACATTTTTAATCAACGGGATGCAATCACGGTATCCACCAAGGAAGAGGGAAGATTGAATTTTGTGGGGAACTTTTTATCACACTTCTAAAAATAAAACTATATTATTTGAAAAACACTGTGGACCTGTTGTTCACTCTATTAAAATTCATATTTTGCTTTTGACAATTATAATAATAGAATTAAGATCACTTATCAAAGGTAATTTATATCTATTAAAATTAATATTTTGTTTTTGACAATTATAATAATAGAATTAATTTCAAAGGAAATTTATATTTAAGTATTTGAATAGTAATTTACATTATAAGTGCGGTAAGTTTTATTTCACAACTCGAGGTTCTACATTACAGTACGACGCGAAGCGGAGTGCTTTAATATAACCGAGCGATGTACAAATACCTAACGCATACATTATGTATTATATTTTTAGCCGACATACTATTTTATTTAAAATATCTTATTTCCTATACCGCTAAGCCGGTCCAATCCAATCCAATAAAGCATTTTTCCAATGGGATATTTTTCAATGAAATTATTAATTAATTTATGTTAGATTAGATTAAAAAATAACCACTGGAAAAAATGGATATTGGAAAAAAGAATTCGTGGAAAATATGGCATTGAAAAAAAGTTTTGAAAAAATTGTATGGAAAGTGTGTCATACAATCGGCTTAGTGAGATGCATTTGACGTTTGCAATAAAATTTCCTTCAAGTAGCCTTGAAACAACTGCTCAGAGATGTCGCCAGTAAATGTTACATTTAAAATAAATCTGTATTATTTATTTCAGACTCTGTTGAACAATAAATTGTGTAAAGTAGCGTTTTTGTAGGCTCTCTTTTTACTTCCTTGTACGAAGTAAGGAAGTATTGTAATCGCGAAAAATTTCGGTTCTCAGATTTTGACGGAAATATCCGTTTTGACCTTTTCTGAATCCATTATGACTACTTTCGACATGACGTCTGTACGTACGGACGTATGTGTGTCGCATAACTCAAATACGGTTTGACGTAGAAAGTTGAAATTTTGTATTTAGGACTGTTATAGCATCTAGTTGTGCACCTCCTATTTTTGGTTTCAGTCTACAAACCGGAAGTAGTACTTTTTAAAAATATTTCGATAAATATTTAATTTTAGACAATTTTTTTTATTTTAAATGAAAGATTATGTGATTATTACCTACAATCGGTATTTTATAAATATTTTTGTATCTGCTATCATTTAAAAATAATTAAAGTATATATTTATAATTTATAGTATTTCGGTATCTTGTAGTCCATGATCGATTAACATTTGTTACTACGTAAAATTTAAATGATTATGACATGACAGTGACAATAGTGAAATATGCTTTATATCTTCTTCTGCAGTTTAAATAAAATGACTAAAATATATTTGTGAGTATACTAGTATAATAAGTTAAAAGAATTTTTAATATTATTTTACATTTTAGTTATTAAGAAAAGTATGAACACACAAGGCGTACAAGGAAGTCATGTGGTGTCCACGTCAGATTTTTTATTTTAAAATAACTTTTTGCAATGACCTCTTTAAAGAAATAAAATTATATGTTCTTTACTGAATAATATGCGGCAAGGTCATGGGCATGTTTAAAATCGCAACTACCATAGACGTCAACGATGTGTGATTGTTATGTTTTCACTTCAAGAGGCCAAAAATGCATTTTCCGCATTGTTAATAAGAATTATTAAAAAGTTAATCTACTATTTTCTGTATTATAGCATATCAAAATAGATAATGCTTAATAAAATAAAATGCTTTTTACAACACTTATTTGAAATTCATTTTCTGAAATTGATTATTTAATATAGTCGTAGATAAAGTATACGACTCTTGCAATAAACTTTAATTCTTTAAGACCCATTAATAAACTCCGGTTTTACTACATGTCACATATCTAAATAAGTAAAACTACTAAATATATTTGCAAAATAAAAATTTCTGCAAACACCTGATAATTTTATGTTAACTCAGGATAAAATTTTAAGACCACGACAGCTTCTTCTGACCCATTTTGTGTTGTTTTGTTTGAGTTGTCCATGTTATTTAGGTTTCTGAATCTCAGATGGACACGAAACATCCCCAGAGGTCGATGGTGGTGGACCAGTTTCATCGCTTGAAACGTTGTAGCTTGCACTTTAAACATGGAAACTATCCAACTAAATCTGCAACTTTCCACAGGATTTGATTCCAGATCCCTTGACAGAGCTGTCCACTTAGTAGAAACTATCCTAGATACGCCAGGCACATCCAGTCTTTCGAATGAAAACTCGCCTTCGACTCGTGTTCTTTAACATATTTATATACATACTTATCACGCCTTTTTCCACCTTGGATGTGGCAGCCTCACAAATCATACAACTCACTGGTACTCATGGTTGTTTATTAGTGAAGGGGATTTTTGTGTGTACATAAACTAGAATGTTTACCTGACTGGTTTTGAATCTTAGTTGTCAGAACCGGCGTATAACATATTAAAGAACAAGTTTTATAAGACATGATTTTTTCGCACGCGTCCAAATTTAGTAAAACAAGCCCGAGGGCGAGTTTACTAAAGGACAAGTGCGAAAAAAGTCTTGAAAAATGAGTTATGTATACTATTTTTTCTATTTGATATCTTTTTAATATTAAAATTTGAATTAAACTATCAAAATATACACCAAGTTGATCTAGGAAAATTTATGTGTGTAACGTTTTGGTTGGTGACAATATTTCTATTTATTTAACTGTCACCATCACTGTACAAATATATAATTACTGAACTATTCTGGTTGATAAGCGAAGAAAGAAAATATTGAACTTATAAATATGTTTTCCATATACATAAATTTTATTAAAAACTAATTAATTAATCAATACAGATTTGGAGGTTATACTGAAATTTGTACGTTCTCAGGTTTGACGTTTGACAATTGAAGTAGGTAAATGTCATCTGATACTGCCAATGCCAACCTTCTAAAAAATATATTGCGTGTCACAAAGTGAACTCTGGCAACATTCAGTTGCGTTTCACAAAGTTAACTTTGTGAACGCCAAATAGAAAAAGTCTATTATTATAACTTACGGATGCTGAGAGATAAGATTAAGAATATGAGCATTATCATTCTGCAATATCTGATACAATTCCTAATTCATCGGCGTAAAAATCTGATTGTTTCAAGTTTCGTGAGTATATTTCCATCAAGATTCGTACAAAAACGAAAGCACGAACCATGGAGTGTAATTTACGATCAAATTCTAATTTGGTAATTGGCTGGCCAATGTCTAGACACGGGTAGAGACAGAGCCCATTAGTTGAGATTAGATCAGGCTGTGATTATTGGCTTGTAATGTCTATTATGACGTATTATTTACCCTAATTGGCCACCCATGCGACTCATTTCTCAAGCCGTCTTCATTAAAGATGAAAGGTCAGAATTCGGGTTACCAGGCGAGCTCTTTTAAGGTTGCCTCTTTTGCACTCGTTTCTTTATTAAACCGCTTTTTATTTCAATCAGAAAATCAAATATCTGTGGTATATTGTAAGAATTTATAACGCATTATTTATTTAAACTTACTTATTTTGTCGCGACGAGCGGAATGGGAGCTTGCAAGTCGTACACTGCACTTTTTAATACTAAACTTTATTTACAGAGCGCAAAACAATAATTCTATATGTTCGTGCGTTCAAAACCCAAACTTACTCTTTTCGAGGGTGTAAAGAAAGTTACAAAATTATGCAATTTAACAACAACATCCGGTCAACAGTCAGCCAGAACCCGTCCTAAGAGGTTTGAGTCTAAAAATGTTCTAATTGACTAAAAACATTACCATATCCAATACTGTTACAATATTTGGATAATACAAGTTATTGGATTGGCCTTTAAAATGTTTTTAAAAGTTTAGTTCAGTTCTATACACGCTTTCCCAAAATTTCCGGGACGAAGATGTAAGTTTTAAATATTAATAATTTGGGGATCACTAAAGAAGTCCACAATTTGAACATTTGTTGTAAAAATCGTAATAAACATGCAAAAAACATTAAAATTAAATTCTTGAAAGAATTAAGGTTTTTCTTTTTTCATTACTTTTAAAATAAGATGAAACTCGACAAGGGTTGCTATTTTAAAATGTTGGGGTGGTCATCCCCTAAAAAAAACTCCACGTTGCATGGAAGTTCTAAACTATCTAAGAATGTAGTTTTTATGACTCTTTAGTGATCCTTCACTCGTTCAAAACTTATAGCTCGATCCCGGGACTTTTAGGAAACCCCGTATACTTTATATATAGCTATGCTACCTTTTATTATTGTTTATTCTTCAAATTTCACTATTTTTTTTTACTTCTACATACCCTTTTCTTTTTATTTATTATTAATGGTAACTATTCAACAGGATTAACTACCTATTATAAAATAGATCTTATTATATTGGAACTCAACCATTAGACCCATGATAGAATTATTGGGGTTAGGTTAGGTCATACAACTCAGTGCTATCATCGCCTTTTTTAAAATCTAAGCTACAGCAAGAATGTTTGATGAATTCCGTGAAAGCACTATTAAAAATTACACGTCTTTGTGCTAAGAGTTGAGGTGATGGTAAATTGCACTGATTTGGCAGTGTGCCGACTACTGGGTTCACCTATGATTTAGCACCCACTTAGAGCTATGAATACCAAGATGTGTTTGGCTAATAACTTCACATATCACTCGGAATTGGGTTACCTAGATCTGTGTGACTTAATCTTGATTTTTTTGTACAAGGTTCAGTTTAATCTTAAAGACTAGTATTAGTAATTCGGAAATTGAACCAATGGTACCACAGCAATGATTTTGTTGGCAGCTTATATCAGAAACACTGTAACTTTTAATTTACCCAGAATTGTAAACTGTAGTTTTATTCCTAATTCTATAATCTAGGTTAAGTGTGTGAGAAGAATAGGCAAAGTAAGTTTTATACAGTGAGTTTATTTTAACGTGAAACGTGGGATTTTTCATATCCATGGTTACGACTTTGACAGCAATGTATTAGAGCGTTCTTTTTAAAATGAAACATAGGGAATCAAATTAACTATATTATACTTGAACAATATAAGATATTTGGGCAGCTGCAATAGTTCTAAAGGAGCGCTTTCAACATTAACTTCTAACTGTTCAAAGTATAAATAATTGTATTTCCAGATAGCAGCAGTATGACACCAATTAACAAATTTAAATTGATTCCCTATGTTTCAGGTTAAAATAAACTCACTGTATATACTATATAATACTGTCACTCTCTCTTTAAACATCTACTACTTGCAGATACAAAGTAGTATGAGATATTGCATCCCTGCACGCCATAAGACCTCACACAGTAGTTAGTGTGCAATTCGGTATAGTATAGACATTTCTTTAAAAACATACTATTAATTATTGTACGTGTATACCATTCACTGTTCGTATGCTTTTAAGCTTAAATGTAATAACTTTTTGTAAAATTATTATTCTCCATATCGTATTTCATTTTAACGTCAGTTTTTGTCTATAATATAAAAATACTTTTGTGTAGATATATGAGTTTTGTAGAACAGATAAAAAAAGATAAAATGTAACTGTTTTTCATTTATGTCTCTCCAGAGAATGGAATAATAATTAAAGCTTTTAATTCCATGTGTCATATTTCTTTTTCAATCAGGATAAATACTGTCTACCTAGTACTGTTCTATTTTGTAGTTCTTCTTTACAATCATCATTCAAGTAAAGTTGTAGTATATAGAAATTTTAAAAATCTTTGTAGGCTACGACACCAAGAACCACGAAATAATATTTTTTGTATAAACTTTGAAATAACCTTACCAGCTAACGCTTACGTATACAAGAAATTGAAGCTTTCATTTTAACTGCACATAACATATCTCATGGGAGACCATTTTCCACTAACAACCAGGAGTACCTACCTATAAGTTTACGGCTGGTAACCGCATGGTAAAATATATAATTAACCTGTGACCCATAAAGAATCTTCGCATCCTGGGATCTATTCTGTAACTTACGAGCTATAAGCCAGCTTTACGCTCTATAGAGTCATATTCATATAGTGTTTCTATTGAAAAGCCATCCCTAGTGATGTTTTCATGTTGTAGAGATTCGCTGTATCAAATCTGTTTTGACATTTTGTATGGCTTTATTACAAATTTACTTTAGTATTTATTTATTGTAACCACTTAACAGGACAAATGTCCCAATTACAGAGGGTGTAGGTATAATTATATATCATAGTGTAAGATGAAAACATAAAGCTAACATAAATATATTATAACATAATAAATAGAATATAAGTAATCGATTTATTGATTACAGGTAAGCGGAAGGTAAAAATGTACATAATAATTTGGTTATTATTGTAATTTCATGGAGTATTTATAATCTTATAGATCTGAAGCAGTAACAAATTTTCTCAGATTTGCACCATAAATTAAACCCTATCTCCAACAACACTGTTATGATCCCACCTCTCCTTATCCACTTTAGCATCCCCCTATAAATAATCAATCCACTTACGTAAGCACATCTTGCACTTTCCTTCGACACCCTATCGCGTTAACCCGGCGGTGTTGGTGTTTTACACGCGATGTACGTGTATTTTGACATTGCGATAGGAAATGACAGACACTTGTGAACGAACGACCCTCGGATATTAGGCCCTACGTCCTTACGCCCGTAGCGATGGTACGGCGACGCTGAGAGTAACGTTCTCACGAACTGGAAACTGGAAAGTTTCAATCTCAGGCAGCGATGAGCAAAAGAAAGCAGAGGCGGGTCTACAGTTTTTTCGAATTCCTAGAATACTCTCGATTTTACCGTTTTTCTATTCCACTCTTTTTCTCACTACTACCTACGGCTGCCTGAAACCAGCCCGAAATTCGTACTTTACCGCATTCTAGTAATGCAATGTCATTTTGAAGTCGAAAAATAATGTAAAATGTTTTCGTTCCGAGTAAACTATTATTTTATTTATTTTATTTTGACTTCAATGTAATGTTTTTATAAACATTTAATAGAGAAAGAATGGATCTAGAGATGTGCCTTTTTAAAATTTTAAAACTAAATTTTTATCAAGATATAACCCTTTAAAGTTTGCATAAATTGGAAATTTTTATGAACTTTTCGGAATTTTTATAATCATGTACATTTTTGTATTAAAATTTTAAAAAGGCACAACTGTTAATTGATCCTTTAAGTATATAATCCATGTTGAAATACAATTTTACCATTCTTGTACTGGCCACAAAACACTCGTTACATTAGTACTGGATTTTAGGAGGTAAACGAACCTCTTAAAAGATTAAGAGAAAATCTAGGGATGTTTAATATAAGCAGCGATTATACCCAGAGTTGATCAGTAATGCATCACAAGTAATAACATTACGTTATTTCATTACATTTTATTAGAATAAGTAATTTTGTAATGGTATTGTCATTATTTTTGTAGTAATATGTAATGTATTGCATTACTTTGTGACAGCAATTTAAAATTTCACAATACGCATTACAATTTGCCAAAATTGGGCACGCGTTTCGTTGATTGAGTTGACAATGAGTTTCGTTAACAATTGAACGATCAGTTTGATATTGTTGTATTATAAAAAATCTGTTGTGGCCAGCACATAACCTCCCGCCTTGACACTGTAATATGTGAATTTGGTTTTTGTTAGGCTACTTTTTGTAATTTTTTAATAGTTCTTCAAGCAACGTACCGATTCCGATTGACATTGAAATCAAATTAGCTCTTTGTGGATACAATTTTTATTTTATTATTACCTTATTACATTATATCCAGTTAATAATGAATCGATGATGCTTCTTGACTGGATACGTTTAATGGAAGGATAAAAACTTGCTGGAATTCAGTCAGTTTTTTATTAATTAAATTTCAGCTCTTAGGTACCTACTAAGTTTCAAACCCAGTTATTATATATTTATACATTTCTTTATAAATGGTGCAACTAAAATTTCAGAAACTGTGTATATATCTGTTCATCAGTGACATTGACATTTTCATTTTTGTTTTTAATTTTTTTTCCTATATAAATTCACAAATCGTGGTAGGTAACATTACATATTTTTGAAAAATAATTTTCCGTTATTGGTAAGAGATATAGAAAAGATGTTAAATAAATATTGTAAGAGGTAATTTGTTCTTTCAAATGTCGCATGACAAATTGTAACTATCGCAGTATTTCCAATATTTTTTGCAAAAAATGTTAGAATGATTCAAGAAAATACCATTTCCGGTTGGCAGATTTTTACCAAAATCTTTTCAGCTCTTCATTAACATATATAAATGTATAATGCAAAATATTAGAATTTTATGTTCAGTAGAATTTGAGATAATGAACCGGAACGAAAGACTATAGTAGGCGTACATACAGACTTTCATACACACACACAGACACACACACAGACACACACACAGACATCATCGTGAAAATAGTCAAAATAGGTTCTAAAGGTGCTAAAACGTGCTTATTGACAAAAATCTCGACATCGAATTTTTTCACGATCCCTATACCTCTCTAGGCGAGAGGTAAAAATAATGATTTTAGTAAATCTTATTTGATTCAATATGATAAATAATTCGATACGATTTTAAAGATAAAATGTATATTCATAACATTTTTTCAAGTACCTACTTTGAGTACCATCTTGAAAAAGTAATGTGTAATGAAATTGAAAGAAATTGTAATGGTAGGTAATTACATTACTTTTATCATATTTTTAAAAAGTAATGTGGTAATGTGTAAGTATTTTTTCGTTAAATGTAATGGTATTGAAATTACATTTTTCAAGTGAATTCACCGTTAAAATTAAAATATACCTACTGCAAATAAATAAATAATTTTTCAATATGTTTTTGACAGATAAGCCAACTGAAACTAATGCTACAATTCTAATTGACTTTTCGAATCTGACAAACCGCTGTTTAATTTAAAAATAAAAATTTATTTAAAAATGAATTTAAATAAAGGGTGACAACCACGGTGTTTTGTTTACTTTCTATACGTTCCTGAATTGGAATTTTTATTCTTCAAATAAAATAAATGCTATTGTAATTCAGTTTTTAAAACTGGACAAAATTACATAGATATGAAATACCTACTATTGCTCATACTTCAAACAAAAACATGTCTGTAGTTGAAGTTTGTTTAATTTGCAATATCTACGAGTACAATATAACATTTGGAGACAAAAAAACACAGTACAAGTATTGGAGTGTTGAAAAGACTACTATGTCTGAATATTGTCTGTAGTTGTCCTGAGGAAGGCTAAAACGTAGCCGACACGTCGACATTATGAATAAATAACAATCTCTACAATTTTTGTGACTGGTGCATTATTTCGACCTTCCAACATACAAATTTCAACAGTCAAGATTCAATTTATATTACTTATTACGATTCAAATATTTAAGCTTCTTTGTAATAATAATTTTTTAATGAAACCAACACATCGCATAAGTTAACAGTTTTAAAAATGTTAAGTACATTTTTAAATTTTAAATCAAAAGAAGTTTTAAGACGTTTATTTAATGCCTATGCACGGTGAACTCTGTACCAGCCGGGAGTGTGATAGAGGGAGGAATGACGTCAGTGGGCCGGTTGTTACTAGACTTCGGTTTGAACGCAGCAGATTTCACTATATGTATTTAAAATAACTACTAAATTTATTTAAATAATGCCTCGAAAATATTGTGTTCCAGCTTGAAAAACCAATTATATAAGTTTGGAACAAAAACTTGCTTCATTTAAATTTTCTAGTGAGAAAAATTTGTTTAATAACTAGTTACGTGTAACTCCAAATAACATTCAGGAACCACAGTATGAACCTAATTGTTGATAGTTAGTAAGTCAAAAATATAATAAAAATCAACGTTCCAAGATACTTTAATATGATTACATCGCATGGAACAATGTATAATACCGGCCCACTGACGTCAAGCGAATGCTGTTGTAGTGGGGTTACACTCCTGCCTGATAAATAATGCCCGGCGTGGCCTATGTATCAATTTATTCCATATTTAATTCAGTGTATTCTCAAATAATGACCCAAACGGTCAAATCCTGTATATAAAACGTAAAACCAAACCTAAATATAGATTTGTGAATTATTCTGAAGCCCACAAAATTCTGCATCAAAAATAGTTAGTTCCGCCTGTGTGTAGTATCCCGTGTCCTCTATTTGTTGGTCCGATTGGCACAGCATCCGAGGCAAGGTGACACTGTAATTCAGTCTGGAGGGATCCGCCCTGCGTCGTAATTACCAGTGACGGAGTTAAAGGCATCGTTCGGACCCTTTAATCCACGCATCAAACGTTTACTGTATTGTCTATTGTGAATTTATGCATATTTGCGGCCGTTAGTAGTTGTGATACCTTGTGATTTTAAGGGTCGTTCGCCTATTGTTTTCAACAACACCAAATTTTCTGGCATAAACTCCGAAACAGACGCTTTTACTAGATAGGGTGGGCTACTAAGGGATCAAACGTTATTATTTTGTAAAGGATTCGTATTACCTAACCTAAATTAGATCAACAATGCTGAGTGCTTAATTGGAACTGTTGAAACATTGTGTCTGTTTTACATGTAAATGCTGACTCACCTTTTTTAGTAATTTTGTCAAACTTTGAACTGCTATCCTCAATTCTTATTAGTTAATTAGGAGTGAAAAACTTTCTTGGTAGTTTTGTTGAAATTAAACATGGTAACAAAGTAGAAGTCTATGTATATTTTTATTATAGTTTGAATATCTAAAGCTTACCCATGCATCCGTTTTGTACGTCTCGTTTTATCCGTCGTTAACAGTGATTGTTTGATTTTAAAAAAATATTATTTACTATTTACGACGTATAAAACGGATACATTTAAAATCTAGCTTAAAAGTGGAGTGCTCTGTAATAAATTTTAACAATATTTCGTTAATAATGTAAAAAGCAAATATAAACAAATATTAATGATAACACTAGCAGAATTTATGAAAAATAAGTATTAGTATAAGAAGTATATAATATATAAAACGAATTATTAGATCTATAATTTAGATTAAACGTTATATTTTGAGTAGATTAAGTACCTGAATAGATAATTTAATTTTAATTTGCTTGTAACCATTTAACAGAATTTCATCCCTATTACAGAATAGTATATTATATATTGAGGGACTAAAGTGCATGATTTAATCCTGAGGGTGAAGTTTATTTCACGAGCCGAAGGTGAGGGAAATAATCATCTGAGGGATTAAAGGTACTTTAGTCCTGTGGTATATGCGCTATTTTTTGCACTTCATCCTCAAACGAATGCAAAATAGTTTAAAAGAATACACATTTTGTAATTTTGACAGTAAATTTTATGACAAATATTTATATTGTTACCATAGATACTCTGTAACAAATAGCACGTATATACTTGACAACGGGATTAATTAATTCAATTCCTTGACAACGAGATTAAATATGAGAAATAATCCCTTGGGATCAAATTAAGAACCTTAGTCCAAAAGTGCAAAATGGTAGATTTTATTATGGTAAAATCCAACCACTTTTATCTCTTGGTACAGTCAGAATCTCAATCCGTGCGACGATCTTTGAACGAAAAAATTATTTTCCTACCAGGATTACATTTAAGTCAATCAACTGATCAGCTTGACTGTCCGAGTGCGATTTAATTGTAAGATATTTTTACAATCACACTGCCGAACCACGGAACTCCGGGTTTATACGTCATCGCATGCAAAATGTGCCTAAACACGCGCAGCTACTGTCTCGGTTTATCCTATTAAAGTTTTAATTCTTATTTCATTGGCGTTTTCGTCTTAGAGTGCATCTCAGAATTCGTAAACAAAATAAATTTTGATTCAGAAATATTTCCTTAATAACGCAAAATGCATTTCCTCGAAATTTACGAGGAGTAATTCTAATTCTACAATGGAATGCAATAAAAATTCTTCATTCAAAATTTCATCTTGTCAGTAAAATCTTCATTCTAATTCCGAACACACTTATTTCCAGCTTACAAATTTAATTTGCATTATAGTATAATATTAAATTTTGAGCACTCTTTGAAATATAATACCGCGTAGGTCTTGCTCTTGCTTTGTTCAGTACTTCGGAGAAGAAACTATGTAGTTTATAAATAAATCCTAAAACACAAAGCTCAACCATTACCATTAGCAAACATTCTATCAAAGAGGATTTTAAAATTATTTATTTTGTTTTGCTAAAACTACTTCCAATTATATTATGAAATCCAACTACTTCGACATATTCTTCGGTATCTCAATTGTGTGACGATCTTTGAAATTCAAAGCGGATACGGAGAGATTTTTTTTGTAACCAGGACTACACTTAAGACGATCAACTGATTAGCTTGAAGCAACCGAGTGCAATTTAATTGCAAGATGTTTTACATTTTTAACGACAAGCACACACTACCGACCGAGAGACTTGAACCACGGAACTCTGGGTTCATACTTTATCACATGCAAACCTGCGCATGCGCAGCTACTGCCTCGGAGTGTATGTGAGACATAATAATATAAAACGAGGATATTTTAGTTCTTTTAGTTTTAGCACTCCATTTTCCGATAAATGTTTCATAAGAAACACTTTTATTTTTATTTCCAATGTTCACGGTGATCAAAAAAAAGATGCGTTGTTTTTGTACAAAAATGGCCACAAAACATGCAATGTCTACTTTAAAATACTATACAAAGGTCGTGGATTCTAATCCGGGTCGGTGTAAAATTTCCATGGATTGACAAGAATCAGTATCTACTCTCGTTATCATTCCAAGTTGAGATGCAATGAGGGTTTCCAAGCCTACGGCTTTTAAAGAAATACTTATTGGATATCAATTTTCAGCATATACAGAGAGTTTTTTTTATAAGTAAACATAGGGCATGTCATTACCATAGTTACAGTGTTACAGAATGACAGCAATGCATTAGAGTGTTTTTTTATTAGTAAACATAGGGATAATTAACATATTTAAATAAATATGAAATATAAATTAAAGAAATGATAAATTATATATTTATGTTTTCTACACTTAAGAACTAGGTAGACACTTAAAAACTAATGTGTACTATGGTGACAGAATGAATGTTAAACAATAAAAAAATCGAATTATTGCTGCTTCCCCAGCAAATAACTAATGCTATAAATTATTTTTATAATGTTTAGGATATTGTTTAGAAGGTAATGGTTCCAATTTTGAGCATTTAATTAGTTTTAAAAAATCCTCATTATTTTAATATATCTACCTTGTTCTTAAGTGTAGAAAACATAAATAAATAATTTATCATTTCTTTAATTTATATTTCATATTTATTTTAGTATGTTAATTATCCCTATGTTTACTGATAAAAAACGCTCTAATACATTGCTGTCATTCTGTAACACTGTAACTATGGAAATTATATGCCCTATGTTTACTAATAAAAAAAACTCCCGGTATAAGTTACAGGAAAGTGAAAATAATTGTTAATTTTGATAGATTTATTACCTTTTTATCGAAATGAAAATGTAACTATTTTGAAACGTGCATTAAAATGCGCCATTTGTGATGTAGACAACATTGATACCAAACCGTGAGTAGATTTGTTCGTGTAATATCTTGTTTTGTCGTTTTGACGACGTAAGATCTACGTATCGTATTCGGTCCTTGTCAGCGCGGTTAACGTATGTTCTCAGGGCCGGTGACGTCACACCGTCACACACGGCATCGTTTTTCGCGGAAATTATTTTTTAAACTTTATGAATTTTTTTTTGGCATAAGAAATACGGCTCTAGTATTTTAATGTATAGATTAATATATAAAAATACAAAAAAAATCATGGAAACCCCCATTAACTTGGCAACCACCAAATTATCGGACACTAGGAAGTGGTTGCATCAAGGATCCAAGATGGTTTGATGGAAGAGCAGCCATGGCTTAATCTGGCCCATTGTCAGGAGGCAATTAAAATAAATAAAAAATAAAAACAACATTTTTGCCTGTTGTTGTAACTATTACCTACATTTTTTTTAAATATTCATTTCTAAGATTTGGGATTGAGCAGGGAGGTATAGATTTTCGCCTGAAGTACTGAAATATGTAGATTCGGGCCTGTTTTTGCATGTGTAATATAAAAATGTTTGAGAGAAACAATCCTCGAATTTCCGGTATCCAAAACAGGATAACCGAATAACCCCTGTTGAAAAAGACAACAAATCAAGTTAAGCAAATTTCCTTTGTATCGGGCCAAACATATGTAGAAGCAGGAAATCGTCGAATTGCCAGCTGATGTTAATGTAATGTGCTGATAAATTCAAAAGGCAATATTCCTTTTGTACATTTACAACTAGCTTTGCTTGCATAGCGGCGTTATCGCCGGAAAACGTTGCATTTGAGCTTTGCAAATGAAATCCAACAGCCAGGACGCAAGTGTCGTCTACGCCAAATCGCGGGGTGAACTTCTATATTTTCAACGTGTGACAAATTTCCACTGTGGTCTGTATTTCCAAACGCGATATTTTGAAGACAGAATTACAATAATTTCTTTAGTACTTTTCACAATGACAGCATTTGGAGTCGTTTACGTTTGGATGAATATAAGTATACTACAATTTTGATTAACGTTTTTAGTCAAGAACGTTTAAAAATGTAAAATTTAAACTAAATCATGAGAAATCCAATACGAAAACTACGATTCGATATTTCACTTAGGTACTTTTCCTTCTTTTTTACATTTCCATATCTCAAATTTAATTTCAAAAACTAAGCTCAATATTGAACTGTGGATTACGGAATTTTATTTCTAGCCATCCAATTAACTTGTAATTAAATTTATAGAATTTTTTAAATTTTAGAAATTTGTAGGTTCCCTATCTTTATATTTACTATCTTCAATATCACAAGTTGTATACCCGTGTATAATTCTACGCGAGGAATTTATTTATGACAAAATAAATTTTATAAATATCAAGTAATTTTAAGTAAGTAAGTAAGTAATTTTTCATTATATTCAAAATTCTATAAATTTGGTTAGGAATCAATTAAAATGCGATAAACACAATGATGCAAACCACAGTAGCTATCGAGTTTAATTTTTGTGATATGCAGTACCAACGTTGCAAATAGTAAAAAATTAAAAATCGAAATAACTCGAAAACTAAACGAAATATGGTTTGAACATTGGATTTATAGGGTGTGAAGTGTAAGGCACCTAAATTCAGAATACAAGATATTTAAACACACTTTCAACTAATTTGAGAACTAAGATTGATTACTATTGCTGTTTGAGCTCAAATGTTTGAGCAGATGCTGAGAATGAGTAATTTTGTATATATAGCCAGACATAATTCGTGTCGACTTTACTTAGGGAAATGTATGTAGGTACGTATAAAAGTTAGTAGGTACATTCAATACAATTTATTTTACTTTATTGAAACAGTTAGTTAAGCCTGTTTTATATTATAGGTACTTTTTCGGCTAGAAATTGGATCTAGATTTTAGAAACATTTTCTGACTTTTTTGACTAGAATTATATCCAAGTTTTGTACTAGTTTCTTGATCAACCGGTAATTTTTTTAACCATATTTTAAAAAGGTAGATCCATTCTTTCTCTATTAAATCCTTATTAAAATAAAATTTTACCATTCTTGTACTGGCTACAAAACACTCGCTATATTAGTACATTTTATGTTAAATTTTAGGAGGTAGATGGGCCCCTTGATAAATTAATAAAGATCCGCGGGAATTTTCGTCAGTTCGGCTAGTTTTGATTGATCAGCGTTGAATTGTTAACTTTTCTTGGGCAACTCATCGGACGAAACTGGCTCATCGTTGGCGGCAGCTTGTTTATGTACCGTGCAATCTTGCACGGCCGCCGACGACCGACGGCCAATAATTCTCGGCCCATGAAAAGCTCAAGTTCTGCGCCATTTGCCGCGGAACGCTAAATTGTGCCGTTATTTTTATAAATGGGCCCGTGCACCGGGACGCGCGTGTTTTAGTATCGTCCGCGGTCAGCCCGCGCGTCGCGCCGCCACCGGACACAAGGAAATGGAAATGTGAAACCGGAAACACACCGACGACTCTTCCGTACCCGTGGTATGCGCCCAAGTGAACTGCTTCAACTTGCTTTCGTTGTAGTGTTGTTGGTTAATACAAATCCGACATTCCCGTACTAATCGTTTATTACCTTTATTGCCTATCTCTTTAAATACACGAATAAAACTGGTGACACCATTTTAAAAAATCTGATGTGGGCGGCACAAGACCTTCCGCCGTACCCTACTCTTTTTACTATTATGGATACTATAGGTAGGTACTTACAAATATATTTTAGTCATTTAGTGAACTGTCGATGAATATATAACTGATGTGTCACTATATTGTCACTGTCACTATATTGTCACTGTCACTGTCATAATCAATTAATTTTTTTTCGTAGTAACAAATGTTAAACACTCATGGACAACAAGATAGGTACTGAAGTTTTATTCTCTAAATTATAAATAATACTTTAATTCCTAAAGTACTATGGCAGAACTATTTTATATAATGCTAAAGATTGTAGATAATAATAATAATATAATCTTTCATTTGAACTAAAAAATATTGTGATAAATTAATTATTTATCAAAATATTAAAGAAAAGTACTACTTCTGGTTTGGGGATTGCTTCCAAAAAATAACTGGGTTCTTAAGATTTGTATTAAGACGTTATATATAAAATATGATTGTTAAATGTTTGTAACTTTTTGAGTTATAGAGCCCGGAAAAAATATTACGCACACGCAGACATCATCTCGAAAATACTATATTCGTGTTCTATATTCTATGGATTCTAAAACGTGCTTATCCACTAAAAACTCACACTCAAAAATTTTGACCCATCACATCCCTTATAGAATATGAGGCGGGAGATAAAAAGATAATAAAAGTAGGTATACCCAAGTAGTATGATCGTAAATAAGGAATTAGTAAATGGGTAAATGAAATAAAATATCCTTTTGTCTTAAGGAAGTTCAGGTGTTACGCTAAAACGATAATAATATTTAAAAAATCATTGCAATTGGTAGATTTTAATATTTTAAAACAATTACTTAAAAGTACATAATATTTAGGAAGTTTTTTACTGCAAAATTTGAGTTTAAAAATAATACGTAATCTTATCCAAAAATGATAATAATATTAAGAAAACCATGGCATTTGATAGATTTTAGTATTATAAAATATTTTCTTAATAGTTTATGGTCTTTAGGAAGTTTGTTATTGCAAAATTTGAGTTTAACACGTAGTTTTATACAAAATGGCCAATCAATTGAACTTATTTATTATGATATATCAATAAAAAACGTTGAACATGACATGCCATTAAAACATGCCACGACAATATGTTACAAAATTATGTCTAAAAATTTTCAACTTAATTAGGAAGCTAGTTTTCATAGAAAAAAATATTAAACACTAAGATTATTCAACTCAACGCTTGAGAACTTGCCGATGCGGCAACGCTGCGTTACTAAAGTAGCGGGAAATTCGAATAATCTCTACAGTCTAACATCAATATACACTACGGTTCAAGATATAAAATTTAGTTATATAGCACAAGTTTATTAAACGCGTTTTGGTTTCCAAATATATATTTTCTTTCCATTTTTATCAATTTTATTTGCCTCCATTGCTAACCTTTCACAAACGTCAAACGACTGACAGCTGCTATTTATAGAGATACCAACTTATAAATGTAATGCAACGTTGCCGCTTCTTACCTCATTGAGACATACATAATAATTACATATTTTTTATTCATATTATTATTATTTCTTATTGGAATAATAATAATACGTATTTTTCGATATTTCTAAAGTAAATAGGTAGAGAAATTGTGAATTTTCACTGATTTTTGTTACTTCATTTTTTTCGTTCGTAAGTTTGGACTAGACAATCAAAAGTTGATGTCTATGCATAAACACATTAATAATTACATAATATTTGGATAAACAAGAACTTTAACAATTTTTGTATGTATTTATTAGGTCAATAATTATCATGAAATAATTTTAAAATTATTTTGTTCAGTTACAAAATAATTTTAAAATTGAGAAACTAGAAAATTTATGTATCGGTTTATACGGCCTGAACTTCCTTAATTACACTGTTCTGTTTATTAAGAGTAAATAACTTTGAAAATGAAAATTTAATCTCAATAAACAGATCAAAAGGATATTTTATTTCATTTATCTATTTTCTTATTCCTGATTTTAAAACATCTGATGTGGCAAGAACACAACTTTTCGCCTTATTCAGAAAACTGAATTTTTAACTCCAATCACTACTACATATTTAATGTCACCTGTCAATATTTTTTACCCAGACACAAATATCAGCAGCACATGGATTACAAGATTTTAACGTATATTCGGGGGTAATATAACTAGTGCTATGATTATCATCGGTGATAGCATGAGTTAGTCGATGAAAATTGACCGAGTGCGCAGCACGAGTTCAATTTTCTAAAGATATAACGAATGCTACACCTATGATTAATCATAGCCCGAGTTATATTTGGAGAGAATATATAACGAATGAAACCAAAATGTTTGGTTATATTTTTTCAATAGCTGTCAAGAACGTTTTAAATTCTGTTTACCTTTCTCAATTTTGTCTTCACTGACATTTCCCCACCGAATACAATCAGGTTCATTCAATTTAAGTCTTATTTTTGACAAACAGCAATATTTAAATATGAAACTGAACTGACAGTAGGAAATTAATTGACAAAAACAATTGACATGTAACCGCGGTTATAAAAATATCATCGGTTTGATAGCACCTTACTACCCTATTTCAGCCAATCAAATTAGTCAAATATGTACCACGTGATACATGAATTATATATTCTGATAAATTTAATTTTTAAATTTTACTACAATTCTTTAATGCTATTTGATAAAGAATTTTTTAATACAGTATTTTTCCTCTTATTCTCATTACAAAGCTCTTTCAATTTGTACACAAATTTAAATAAAATACCGAAAATATCATCATTTTAAAGTTTACTGATTTATTTTACTATAAATATCAGAAGTAAGCAGCATAGAACATAATATATTAACACTTTCTTGATGTCATATCTTTCTTTCATCCAGACTATAATTTGGTTTCGCATTAGTTTTCTTTACTCTTATTCAGTCAAATATGTGATAGAAATAATCTAAACAGTACCTGCATTTATAAAAAAATATATGTGGCAAAAAACTGTGAAAACATTTCCATATTTCCTTTTTTGGTTGCGCAGAAGAAATAGAGCGTAAAATTAAATCATTTTATAAATTTAGGTCACCCTTTTCAAATATATTTCAATATACATTTTCGTGTATTACTTCTGCATCGCTTTTAAGTGCCAATCAATAACACCACTCGCGAGTACACCTGGTGCCTTTCAGATCCTTGCGGGACGAAAAGAGTGTAACCATATCATTAAACTTTGTTAAGACACCGTAATAATTAAGATTTTTCTTCCAATGTCGATATCTCGCTGCAACGCTTCCGAGTAAGATACGATATTACTCGAGAGCGATGGAGAATTTTAAAATTTAATACCGCGTTGTTCAGTTTAATAGGCACTCGCGCGTTCGGTTCAAATGGGCCGCCTCATTCCTTCCACAAACTGCACCGGAGCTGAAGATTTAAGACGATGTTTAGTCGATTTTGTTTCGATTTTATTCACTGTGCTGAATACTGATCGGATATACTGAATATTTCATTTATAGTAATAGCTGAGGAGTTTTTCATCTTAAATTTTAAGACTTGTAACTTTGTTGCAGGTTAGACTTAGAATGTAACGTGTTCAGGAAAATTCTTGATTATTATTATAGTGAATGTGTATTTTACATGAAATGTAGGTACAGGCTAAATATTTATATATTATTTATAGTATGCTGCTCGCTTCGCTCGATTTTCTATTAAACTTGACCTGCGGAACTCGAACATCTAGAATTTTGTTAGGTGGGCCAGTAAAGAATAAAAGTGGGCCACACTTTTTGTAGTAATTTTTGTTTTGAAAAATACAGGAGTATGCCGTGCGTAGCGAGGCCAAAATTTTATTTACTGCTGAAGGAATTTGACTTAGTTCCTCCTGAAATTAATTTCGTAGAAAAACAGTTGAATATGACATCGAATATGTATGCATAGATAAAGATTGCACGAGCACTCAGACTGACAAGTTAATACCTTATATCTATTCAAAAATACAACATTTACCAGCAATAAATCTATCCGCTATTCATACTGAATATTTTCTTATGCCTCAATTTAGTATAAATCTATATCTTTTCCCTAGTATTATGTAAAGTATTATGGAATATTTTAAATATTGGTAGGTATATCTTCTGTATATATCAATCAATATATCAATTAATTAAATTTATTCAATTTTGACGTTTTAAACTGCTATTATTAACTCCATAGCAACAACTTTAAACAACTGTTTATTCACAAGTGAATTAAAACTTTTTAAATCACTCAACACAATTTTAAATCACTCTGATGTCATTAATTCGTCAAAAATGCATAAAAACAATGACAACTTGCCACTGACGACTACTTTGATTTTTTTTTTTGTTATGTCAAAATAAATTTATAATTCAAATATTTGAAATAATTTCGTCCAAATTGAATAAAATATTGTATAAGCCACATGAGATACGAATGTTTATTCACTCGATGAAATTTCTTCTCTTGAATAAAACTTTCTTCTCTTGAATAAAAATAATATATCTCACTTGTGTATAAATATCTATTACTTGTTCCAATTGTTCAAATTACCAAAAATTACTAAATTCTTGTACTGTTGCTAAGATACCAAAAACAATCGAAATGTCAAAGTTATCATTGAATTAATTTGACGTTTCTTTATGGCGCACTTCGCTGTAAAGTGATCAGTGGGCTATAAAGTGAAGTTAATGTCAAAGAAATTCGTGTATAACTGTCAAATTATGATATGACCGTGCATAAAACACGATTTTGTATATGTTTTGCCATAGAGTTTTCATGAAATAAGTAAAGCAAACCTCATTATAATTAATTAATGTAAAATAATTTGAAGAAACAGAGTACAACATCAGCGGGAACTATGTAGTAAGGCATTCGTCTTTCGGGCGTCGCTTCCTTGGCAGAGTTGAAGCCCGGAAGCAAGTTGTGCTGCTTGGCTGCTCCGTCTATAACACAACGAACTCCGGTTCGCTCTAATTAGGCGCAGCGTAATCCAGGACAAACCAAAACAGCTCCCGAGAAACGTAACCTAAACATCGCATTCCTTCCTCGCGCCTTCGACTTCTAACAGAGGTGTGTTCAGCGCGAAAAATTATTCAAATTAAATTGCTTTAATTCCGCGCACCGCCAACAATTGTTTCTTCTTTTAAGTTAATTCGCTGCTTAAATCAGATACTAAAATATTTTATCCGTTTAATTGAGATTCGGCGGAATATTTTTCCAGCGGCTTTGCAAAACGGCTCTCAGGTGTAATTGAGTTTCTCCATCATTTGATTTAACGCGCTTCTCGCGCTAGAAAGTGAAATTGAATATTAATTTTGTAATCGGCTTTTCCGGAATCGGGCGTTAGCGTTAAGTACATACGAAAACCTTGCGGGCGCAGGACTATTTTTTAAATTGTCCAAAGCCGGAACGAAAGCTTTGGCTTTTACGGAGTGCCGCAGGGAACCTCTGCAGCCCACATCCACATCAATGAGAAATTCATTTTCCAAACATTAGTTTTCAATTATTTGCTCGGTTCAAAAGCAAACTTAATTTACTTGCATTTCACAAAAATTAACAATATAACAGAATAGTTTTAAATTCAGATGAAGGTTAAAAAAGCCACAGGAGATATTTTCAATCTACGGCGTACAAAAATACTTGTTGGAACAGGTTTAAAATAAAACGTGCGGTTTTAAATTATAGGTAAATATTAATATTTAAATAACTGTGATAATAAAACAATTATTATAAAATGATGATCAAAAAAGATTTGAAGTGTAATAAACACCATGAATTTATTTTAACGTGAATCATGGGATTTATCATATCCATGGTTACGAATTAAACAGACATGTATTAGAGCGTTATTTTAAAAATGAAACATGTAATATAAATTCGCTGTATGTCAAGTCAATAAATAATATAACAACTATATATCTGTTACACTTACTTATGTGTTCTGTGCAGGGATGGACATGTAAATGACTATGGCCAGGTAGACAATGCAATTGTTTACGTGTAAACAATGGCGTATACGTAGATATATTTATAAAGGAATATCATGTTGATAATGTAAACAATGTAGATAAGCAGTTTTCGCTTATATTATCTACGTTATCGACATAGTCTACATGTCTACATATAAACTTATTGTCTACGTATTGTGGACACGTATACATAGACAATTAAAGTCGACGTGTAGACGCTCATCCCTGGTTTTGTGTGAAAATTTTAAATAGCTCGAAAACCAAGCGAGATAATGGAGGCATCATATTTTCTCATATTTTCAGCGTAAAATGCTGTAAAAATGCGTTTTCGAAGGAAGTACCTGTTATATTTTTATTAACTTAGTAATATTAAAATTGCAGAAATTCTCCAGAATGTAAAACTTAAGAGAAGGTATCAAAATATTTCTGCTAATGGAATGGCTTGAACTAAAATGTATCTAGCTCTCCAACAATAACATTTCAATTTCTGGAATCTTCGTGTTAATTGCAGGTGTTTGGAAAAGCATTTCCTGGGAGCCACGTTTCATCGCTTCATCGCCTGGAGCCAGAACATGCCTTAGAACGGCGGCCCAATTCACTGATCGTTTAGCGGAATAATTCTTTTGACACTTAGCGTTCATGGAATCTGGGTTCACGTGTGGAATTTAAAAATAACGCGCGTCAACGTCACGTTTGATCAACTCCTAACCTCATGCGCTGTTATCTTTCACGCGACACACCAAACATAATTTGTGCCAAGTTGACGTCAAAAACTCGATAATTTTTACCTAACAGTAACAGGACTGAGAAAGATAACCTGGTGACCGTTTTTGTTGTCATAGAAACAGAACAAATGCTTTAAGAGATAAATTTCTTTCAGACAGAGAAGTGAAAGAAATATTGAAGAATTGGAACAAAAGATGCTTTGTATGTGTGACTTTAATTAAAAAGTTGTCAAATCTTGAAAATTTCATTGTTTTATTACCCAGAATTTTTCAAATATATTTTTACACTAGCACATTGGCAAGCAAATGAGATGAGATTTACATTATATATACCTACACAGTGTTGTGACTGATCTGATATCTGATCTTATATTTAAGGATCTTGATTTTGATCTAGATCAAATAAATATGATCTATGATCTTAAAATAAGATCGGAATTTTCTACACAATGCAAATTAAAATTAAGTAAGGTACCTATAGTACCTAACCTACAATTTTTAATATATTTAATCTGTTTGCTTAAACAATTTCCAAAAAAGACAAGCATGTTAATATGCTTAAAGGAGAACCTTAAAACTACTGAATCTACTATTCTGTCCCTTAAGTCTGAAGGAATAAGTGAAAATTATGACAGAAGTGGACACTAGAACGGGTGAAGTATGGCCTTTCTGTTTACCTTTTGCCATGCTCAGAGCACCTAGCGTTCGGTAAATCATTTGAAGTTGGAGTAATAATGGAGTGGAGTTAGAAAAGAGTTGGAGCTGGAGTAAGCACCCAGAAAAAAATGATGAAGAAAACATAATTTATTAATATGCATTTGTATTTAATTTTTATTTTACTAAGAAATATGAACTTTGAATGTGACAAACAAAATAGACATTACAACCGTGTCACTCCATCTGCTACTAGCATTTTGAGGTTAGGTAATGGAGTTAACTCTATTTGACCCTTCTATCCATTTGCCGAACGAATTATTCCGAAACACTTTCAACTCTATAAAAATTACAGAACGTTGTTGGAGTGCACATATTAAAAGGAGTGAGTAGAACTGATTTACCGAACGTACCTTATGCATTCTATGAAGATAAACACCGGTAACGATGATAACGCACGGGCCCAGACCAACACAGGGTAAACAAAAATGCCACAAATTGGCACCCCAGTGTTTATATTATACTTCGCGGTTTAAACTTAACGAAGCAATTCATCATTCCACGTGAGTAATTGCAAATTAGAAAACAACAAAGTAATGTGTAACCATAGCAAAATCAACATTCCTTGGGAGAAAACCTCTTTCTATTTCTCCCTTTGTTGAGGAATTGGAAGTCCATTAATTCTCGTTATAATCAGTTCGATCCTTCAACATCAGAGTTCGGGACGCAGCTCACGCACTTGCGTTCCTCTTTGCTCGTTCAGCTCATTGGTATTTCAGGCGTGATCAGTTTTAATTCTTTCCGTAATTAATTAGATTGAATGCGCATGTGTGCGCAGCGACAACAAACAGCTTAAGCCGGGAACAAACTGAATTTTAAACACGCGTGATATTAAAAACTTGCATCATTGCGGAGCTTATCGTCGTCGATGGCGGAGTAATGGAGCAAATGGACATTGCGTTGTATAATTACGACGGACGGTGGACAGTTTCCCAGCTCGCTTATCTCTGTCCAGCACCTGTGCCTCTGCCGAATCGTTCATTAAGTTTATGTGTACAGAGGCGTATGCAAATGGATAATGTAATTAAAAATTATCAAACTCGCGCGTATTTCCTGATCTGCGCCGTGGAATGCCGGAGAAACGACCAGTTTGGGAGCTGGACTGCCTAACTGACCTTTCGAATTTTATTTTCGGGTTGTAATTATTCATAATGAAGGTATGATACCGTCAAAATAATTAGAATGAAAGTCACTTTATGCCAACATTTTACACCCTCGAAATGTTTTATATTAATAAGGGTAAATATCATCACCGAGTGGCCCTGTGTATGGACTGGGTCCAGTGAGGAGACACACAGTCTTCCTTGTACCTATAAGGTCGCGCTAGAAACCTTTTTCATATGCATAAATAATATATCAATAGAATCATTAGAGTTTCTAGATTGTCTCATGCTAAATAAGAATACCTGAAAATAAATATAATTTGCAGTAGAGGTGAAAGCAGAGAGAGCAAAATTAATCAAATTGCAATGAATTTTATGCAAAATGAACTATTATTACAGACATAATGTTTAGAATAAGGCAATTAGAAATGTATATATATAATTTTCATTGTAGGTTGCATCGTTTATCCGAAATTTATGCAGAAAGCATGTGCAAAATGAGCCTTGTAAAAGTTTTAAAGTGTCACTGATTTTAATAAAATTATGTCGTATAATATGATTTTGACTATTATCGGGTTTAAAACATTACCATTACAGACTTTGTGTTACGGTTTGTTCTTATATGCGCGCCCTTAACAAGTTAACAACACTATGCATGAGAATCCGTAAGTTCACGGTTCACGGTTCAATATATTAAACTTCCACACCACACTCAAGTTGAGTAAAGGCAAAAGGTGTAATAGATACACTTCATTGAGTTTGAGTTAAACTATTTTTGCGATTTAGGTTTGAATAGAACTAATACGCTTTTCGAGTTCATTTATACATGCAATATTTTGTCATACAACTTATATAAACTGATGACATTTCATACCTGCCGTCAGTTGCTGAAACTTCATATTTTAGCTCTAGGGATAAAAATGCACTCGTTGTATAATTATACCCCTCCGCTGCTCGCCGGGACACAAACATCACACCTTGTGCTAAAATCTATTAGTTCTATTCCTTACATAATAAATAACTTCTTGTAATAAAATTGTGAATTTTCTTTTAACTTAAACAAAAATCACATGGCTCAATTACCTAGAATTTGACAATGTAATCGAGTCAAATTTATTTTTGTGTAGTAGTACGAATATATACAATTTTTATTGGGACCATAGAGTAGGGATCAAAAAGTTAAGTCCCAAATTTGATCCCAGCAACCAACAAAAATACCACTGTGTGCAAGTGGATGGGTTAGTCTATAAAACTTCTACTATTCTGTCATTGGGTTAATTCTACTAAATGCTTACCATCAAAATGAATAAATAAGTTCAAAAATTGAACATTTCGCATATTTTTTAAATATTAGGGCCCATATTGTCGACATATTGTGACCCCTTCTTTACGTGCTACAAATATTAATTTATTTGTTACCGCCCTGTAGATGAGAGCTTGACTTGGAACAAAGCGGAGATTACTCTTGCACGAGTTTCGCAAACCGATATTTGATTTATCCGGCTGGAGATTTAATAAAAATTCATGATGGCCGGCCGTGTCCGGGCCGTTTGATCCGGATGGCCAGGCACTCCGGGTATCTATCACGAGCCGAGCGTTCCGGGTTACCCTCCGGAGCGATATTTCACCGAATGTTTAACTTTTTTATCTTTGGCGCGATACGCTTGTTCGAGCGGACGACGGACGTCCCAAACCGCGGCGCGGCGGCGGCGGCGGCGACGCGGTTTATAGGTGTTTGCCAGCTTGCTTCCGTCCCGCGGAAAAAGACGTCACCCCAAATCTTTCAAAAGAGATGTTGGGTGTGCAATTTGTCACATTTCACTACGAAGTTCTTACGGTATATTAACTCTGAACGTTCAGAGAACACGTTCTTTTACTTATTTTATGTCTTCCTAGTATGTAATTGTTTAATTATGTCATGGATACGAGGTATGTTATATACTACATTATAACCTACGGCATTAAGAAATTGTCATGGTAATATTGAGACATCACTAATGTTTTTCTTCTGAAATTAATATATTTTCTGTCTGTTACTAGGATACCAAAAATATTAACAAAATTCGAAACGTCAAAGCGGAATGCCACGCGCGCAATATTTTAAATAAAATAGTAAGACATAAAATATTGTATGCACCACGGGCATCATTGATGTTTATAGCCCTCGGGCGATTTACAGACCCTCGGGCCAGAGGCCCTTGGGCTTGTAAACATGTCGCCCTCAGATGAGCATAAACATCATCATGATGCCCTTGATACATAAATAACTATTACAAACATATAATTTCTTTAATCATTATTCACTACATTTTTAGAAGCCTCATTTTATCATAATTATAATGTGGACAGCTACCCTTGTCATCTCATTGTATTTACTTCAAAAACAGTATCTTCCATGCTGGTTGATATGCCAAGTCCGCTATACGGGTGTAACCAACCTGTGTAACAAAATTTAGGGGTGTATAATATCGGACGCACTGATCATGAAACAAAAAGGATTTTGTTGAAATTCGCAAATTAAAAAATGGGTCCAAACAAATGAGACATTCTGTATAAATATCTACGAATTTCATTTTTTTCCTGTTTGAATATTTATTATTATGTTAATGTAATTACGCTAATAAATACTACATAATTATTGTTTAACTTTTTTTGTATTTAAATGTGACAACCAGTGGTACCCAAAATGATACTGTTTTGTAAACTACTGTTAATTTTACGAATTTCATTTTTGATTCATGATCAGTGCGTCCAATACTATACACCTTTAAATTTTGTTACAAAGGTTGGGTTACACCCTGTATAGTCGACTATAGTTCTGATTATGTTTAGATGTGCTATAGTGTATAGTAAGCTTTATTGACCATAATTGTAACTCATATAAGAAGTATGATTGGTTGAAAGAAGTAAAACAATAAATAATTAATAGATTAGAATCCACTAATATAATTGTGGCAGTAGCTGCGCGGGTTTAGGCACAGTTAATCAAATTAAACCAAACTGATTTTTTACTTATTGCAATATACTATAATAGTGCAATTATTAAAACTAGATTTGCTATTAATTCCTTTGCCTCTCATCTGCCATTTCATTGAGATGCTTTCTTAACTTTGTTGTGCCATCTTACATTTACCATAGTTTTATCGAAAACCACGTTATTTGAATAATAAAAAATTGAATTATTTTAAAATTGAAATCAGTTAAAAATAGGTCTAAATGAAATATCTATTTTACAATAACATTCAAAATGCAGAATAAAAACGTGTGTAAATATTATTCATCAAAATTAACTATTATTTTATGAATAGAGTTGCTTACAGGAAAATCGTGTGGTGACCACACCAAATTTTTGTTACTGTATTAGAAAACACGGTTGATGCTGAGGCATAATGTTTGCAGCTATTACCTTGAGAGTAATAGAATCTAGCGTGACGTAGGTGCGGATCGGGTGTTGTTTTTAGTGGTTTGAGTGGTAGCAAGTTGCGCCTCGTGGTCTTGTCGTGCGATGTCGCTAACTCTTCGAAACTGCGCGCGAACACACGCAAACTTGCCGGAATCAATTAGCAAGCGGCGCGGTAGTGTTCCAGATCCCAGCTCTATCCCCGTGTATTTCATACTTGGCCAATATGCTAATCACGTTCAAATCCCCTTGATTCATGGTGGCTATCTGTTTGTAGGCGCACCCTCTATAAATGACATTTCAAACAATTCGGAATTGATTCAGTGCAACAATTACATTCCAATAATAAATTTGCATTAATATCTGGTTGGCCGCGACTACTATCACATCCACGATAAATTATAGTGTGCGGTTCATTTGTCACGCTAATAGCCGCCGAATGTCGAACCGGTAATTATACGATTAATCCATTTCCTCTGCCGGGAGGTGAGAAGCTCACCGGGAATCCTTACTCCTGATAAAGACGTAAAAACCGACAACAACTCAATCGGGTCGACAACGAGGCTAATGCACTGGAACCGATAAACTTCTGTTCCACGAGTGACCTGCGAACTTTACGCGCGATTCCTGGTCGCGGTCGATCGTTCATCACAAGCAAATGACAGCCCGAGTCACTCGGGTTGGATGTGCCACTTGATTTATTAAGATGGCTTCGTCAACTGTGCTAAATTAGATTAGAATCACCAGTTTTCTGGAACGGAAATACAACTGGAACTGGAGATGATGTTTAACTAGCTGAGTTTCGTTTGTTAATTAGTGCGACAACTTTACCCACTCGAGTCTGGCAGTCTCACATGTATAGATAAATATTTAACCGGGTGTACGGTTATCAGACATCCAAACACGGATACACATTATTGTTGTCAAATAAGTACAGCACAGAAAAGATGAATTTGTATATATGACTGGAATAATAATTATACTCCTTGTGGAGTAGTGCTATTCCATGTGGAGCTCTGTAGATCGATTACTTGGTGCAGTGTGAACCTCAATCCGTGCGACGACCATTGTAATTCAAAGCGGCAATGGTGAGATTCTTTTTGAAACCAGGACTACATTTAAGACGATCAAGTGGTCAGTTGAATCGCCAGAGTGGAGTGAGATATAATTGCAAGATGTTTTTACTTCCCTTCCGCTAGCGGTACCAACTCACAAAAAAAAAATTAAAAGATATGGAAAATAATAGGCTAATTAAATGCCTCATTCCCCAATTTTAGGCTCTTTAATTTTTTTGCAATAAAAAATTCCGCTAGCGGAAGGAATGCCGGCGGAACTTACGGTAGTAATAACAAAAACTTATTGGAACTTAGTTGATAATTAAAGGCTATTTATAGGCTCCAGAATGGTATATATAAACTTAATATAGGACAATGTCTTAAATAAATATTTAAGATACTTGTTGAGGGGAAGTAGCCGAGATTACATGGAGTACCGGCAACGAAATATTGTCAGTGGCACTGAAACAATAGTTTTGGTACAACCATGTTTTTAGGTTAGCCTGTGGCGCACTTTAAAAAATAACTCGAGGACTGCGCGCTCCACGCTCCAACTTGCGCTGCGCTCGCCTTTGGGACTACAGTGAGCCGTTAGTCGGGGACAAGGTCCAACTGGAGCCTATAAATAGCCTTTAATTATCAACTAAGTTCCAGTAAGTTTATGTTGTTACTACCGTAAGTTCCGCTGGCATTCCTTCCGCTAGCGGAACATTTTATTGCAAAAAAAATTAAAGATTAAATTTTTTTGTGAGTTGGTACCGCTAGCGGAATGGAGGTGATGTTTTTGCTATTTAACGACAATTGCACACTACCGGCCGAAAGACTTGAACAGCGGAACTTCAGGTTCGTACATCAACACATGCAGTTACTGCCTCCACAATTATTTATTTATGTGCTCCTATCCTAGTACGTAATTTTTTATTTATGTCATGAATACGAGGTACGTCGTAACTACATTATGCCCAAGGTCATTAAGAAATTACTATGGTAATATTAACACAACAAATGTTAAGACCATATTATTTACGATTTGTTTCGGTTTTGGAATTATCACTTTGCACATTATCTTAAAAACTATACATATCAAATTTCGTTACTCTATCAAGTCTCGTTCATGAGTTGCTGAATTTACGGACGCACATCTATTTATTCATCCACACACTGGCCAAATAGTCAAAACAGATTCAGAGGACCTTCAAACATGTATTTCCGTGAAAATCTCATCGATGTTTTTCATGATTCCTATACTACGTATAAGAAGGTAAAATTCAAAGGTCACCTTGTTTTCATACGTCGAAGAAGATTTAATAACATGAGAAAACTTTTTAAATTAAATTTAAAATCCGGAGCAAATTTTACGAATGTTGGTGCTATCCAATATTCCTAGTAGTACCTACATACAAAGTTTCAATGTTACAAATTTTCAAATTAGAAATTCTAGTAATATGTGACTGTATGAGATAAAGGAATTTAGAGTAATGTGTGCAAAGTAAATCGATCTGATTACATTGTGTGACTGCATCGTGTAGAAGCACGTCAAACACCGGGAGCTGTCAATCATGTATCGATTGGTCTCCGTAGCAACCGTAGCAGCAACCAGGAGAAGTCGCCAAGTCCATTGGATCAGTTGGGGACACGGCTACCAACAGAACAAGCGTGAAATGAAGATAATTTCTAATATTGGTAACTCGTTTCAGTTGGTTTTCCATTTGTTTTACGCTGGCTTTGATCGTCGAGGTGCGAACATGAAATCCTATAAAAACTCGTCTGCGCTCCGCGTGAAAGGAAATGATCTTGCACGTTGGAGCAATCAGTCGCCGGAGGTGACGTCACATCGGCGGAAAAAGAAAAGTAGGATGGGAGGTCGGCCGCATCCGTCCGCCACAGGAAGTGGATTTATTGAACGTCCTCTGTCTTCCGGCGCATAACTTGCGCCAACGGCAGCAGAGCAGACGGTCTGCACGTTCGAAATTACTTCTGCAAATGTTTACAAGCCATGAAATTGGAAAAGTGCAGCTAACGGACTATCGTGCGTTGTGATAGACAATCAAGTGCGTCAACACCATCGCGGCGCCGCCTCGTCTTTCCCTCCAAAACCGCAGAAACCGATGCCAACCTTTATCAAACTTCCCACGACACACACAAGAAGTGTCAGGAAATTATGTTCTACTAATACTTGTCTTCATTTATTGAAAAACATAACCGCAAACATGGGTCGCCAATTTATCCAGTGGCGGAACACCAAGTCCTCAATTTACAGAGACCTTTAAGTTAAAATACCACAGATTTTTGCAAAAAGTTTCTACTTCCTGGCAAACATTTTTCATTCAATTCATTTAATTGCAATGGTCTATGATCCCGTTTGAAGAAGTACAATATGATTTTGAGTTAATAACACTTTATTTTGAACTACCATTACTTTAACACAAAAAATTACAAAATTATACACGAAGTTTCGAATGCTAAGATCTGCTATCGTCATCAGGTGATCTGATACTACATACGGCCAGTGGTTAGCTCAGTGGTAGATGGTTCGCCTAACATGCTTGAGATCCTCAGTTCGATTCCCAGCGCAATCGACAATAATACCACTGGATCCGAGTGGTTGGATTCCACTATAATAACATGTACCATTCTGTAATTGGTAGTTAATCCTGTAGAATGGATACCATCAAAATAAAAAAATACTAAGATAATGGATGTCCAAAATAATAGTATATTAACTATCAAGAACGGTAAGGACAGTTTACTGACGCAAGGCAATATTTTGTCTGACATCGGAAATTTCTTAACGTTCGTGATGTTTATATCATTTTTTGCACGATTGGAGTAAGCAAAATTTATTTGAAAATACGCAAATATTAATTTCTTCATAATTAGTAACGCTGAAACAATGAACGGTAAGTAAATTATTTACGTTCTGTTTAATTTACTTATCGTTCTGTTTAGCTTAGCAACCGGTAAAAACAACATACCGTCTTGGAAACAGACATGGTAAGTTTAACAAAAAAGACCAATCGTGCAAAAAGTGTTATTAATTCAAAGTGAATCATTTAAAAGAAAATAAGTAGATACCTACTTGTAAATAAGCTAAAGACGGTTCTACAAGGAACTCCAAAATGAAATCACTATCCGACACGTATTAATTTATCTCTGCAGCTTCTAGTTGAAATGTCTCGTCATTAGTGTGGACGAAACTACACATGTCCAGTGCAACACAACTGACTCACGCATTGCTAAACTATTGATTTTGTGCTACATTGAAAATGTAAACAGTGTAGGTATCCCTGTCAGCAACTAGCTTCAACATTAGGTCATCTCATCTTGTCAATCTAGTTGTTTCTAATTAATTAAACAGAATAATCTAGTGTTTGTGTGCGTTGTAATCAACTGTAACAAAGCCATCTAAGTAGATGATTATGGGCAGTGATGATAATTTACATATGCACTAATTCAAAACATAAAAAGTTTTTAAAAGTGGCATTAGAGCAAAATGAAGGCAGCTACAAGCATTCGAAAAAGTATTATTTGTTTAAACCAATTTTATGGGGAAACTGCATATTGTTTTTCGCTATTTAAACGACTGGTGTTGATCCTTTTCAAATTTAATTATCTGAGTTACAAAATGTAAAATTAATTTATTTTAATTATCCATATACATAATTTATTTTTGAGAACTAGGATTACGACACAGGCAAAGACAATGGACATTATTGGGTTTATTAACGTTAATTATTGTAGTAGTTATTAGTTTATTTTATATGAATGATCTATTAAGTAATGAATAATGTATTGATTTAAATAAATAAAAAAAATTGTAGAAGTTATTTTGATATGAGACATGGAGCAGACAAGATCTGAAGTTATTAAATATAATAATTGAGACATATTCGAATTTTATTTCATACTTCCTCGGGCTCTCCTTACATTTTTTGTTTATTAAGGCAATACAGACCGTTCACCGATAACACGAATACATATATGACAGGAGTGGACACTAGGGCGGATGAAGTGTGGCCTCTCTGTTTACCTTTTAGAGGGTCAGCTTGGAGCATGCATTCAATGCATTCTATGACGCTAAACAACGGTAACGATGGTAATGTACGGACTCAGTAGTGATCTTTCTCTCTCACATAGGGTAAACAAAAATGCCACAAATCTACAGTATTGCTAAGATACTCTTATGTTTATATTATACTTTGTGACCGATACTCATAATTTGATAATTTTAAAGATTTGAATTAAGCCGAAAAGGAAATTGAAAGGTTGGAAAATATTTAAAAATTTCTTTTTGTTTGGATTACTGGCTTTATTGTACAGCGAAATTATGTGAGATGCGACGTTTCGACCAGAGTCTTCGCCATTTTCAAGCTACAATTATGATATGAAAATAATGTTCTTATAAATATTAATGTTGAACGTTTATCTTACCAGAATTAGTTACATGGGTTAATTATTAGTATAAACGTTGAATTACAATGTCATATAATATACTTAAACTAAGTTTATTACTTGGAGGGTGTACATTGTACAACCTCCAAGAGTATAATGCCTATGGCACACCGGTCGAGGAGCTTCAAGGAACTCTCCGATGAAACGATAGACTGCACCCCGTCCTCGACGAAAAATAGGGGTGCCGCTATTTTCATCGAGTTGTTCCTCGATGAAAAGAATGTGTCTCATTTCAGACGTATCTTTTGTATCTGATTTCGCGCAAAACCTTGATGTATTTGTCTCTGATGAAATAGAAATCCATCGCGGACGGGTGCGTTCTGTCGTTTCATCGTGGAGTTCCTCGATGCTCCTTGATGCTCCTCGACCGGTGTGCCATAGGCATAACTGCGACTGAATTCTTATTATTATTTTTGATATCATAATTGTAGCTTGAAAATGGCGAATACTGGTCGAAACGTCGCATCTCACATAATTCTGCTGTACAATAAAGCCAGTAATCCAAACAACAAGGATTTTTTTTATATTTAACAACCTTTATAATTTGATAATGCAAACGCCTTAATATTTAAAATACATTAATAATATTTGAAGATAGGTAGCAGCGTTAAACTGCAACTGTGTAATATTTTCATGTTTCTGGAGTATTTTCAGTCCGGTAAACGTGTCATTACAGAATTACATATATTTTAATTACGATACTGTAGCAATGGAAATGGTCATAGTTATTTATTAAGACAAGAAAATGAACCGAAAATATTAATCCTTCATTCAAAAGTATTAAAATGTATACTCGTACTGTAAATACTCATTTACCGGACTAATAAAAATTATGACATAAATTACTATTAATCTAGGTGTGCACTTAATCTTATGTACATCTAGACTTTTCATGAGCACTTCTTAAATACTATACTCTCTTCTAGTGTCTCTACTCCGTTGTGTACGTATCCTGATAACCTTACAATTAACAAAAAGAAAGAACAAATTGTCAATGGAAGAATAATTATCCGAACGATCCTGGAGGTATTACAATTCCCGAAAACGAAATTAATTGCCATCGAAGAACATAACGCCAAGTGCTTCAGTAATTACACCCTTTTAAAGATTGCAGTCTCTCTACTGAATCGTTGGTTCATTGACGTAGACTTGTTACAGCGAACTTGATATTCTTACGTCACGAAAACAAATGGCCCTCGAGCACAGCAATGCTGCCTAGCAGACCTGGATCTAGGGAAAGATAATATTTTAAGGTGCAAAAATTTGTCGCTCGAGACGCATATGCGCTATCTATCACACTTTTACTCAATTTAGATGTAGAAATCTTATACATTGTGATTGTGAGTCATCGATATAATAAATATTATACCGGCGTGGGATTATTATATAGTACAGTGCAAGGAAGATTTTCGTAAAGCTAAACTGAAATGTATATTTTATTTATTTTAATGGTAACCATTCTAAAGAATTCACTCCCAATTACAGAATGGTTATATAGAATTATTATAGTGAAGCCTAACCATCTAGATCGATTCGTTTTATTGCGTCGGTCTTTGAAAGCCATAGCGACAATGGATAGATTATTATGCAAGCAGGACTTCAAGAAGACAACTTGAAGCTGACCGAGAGATTTAAACCACGGAACTCCGGGATCCTACGTCACTAGAGATGAAAATTTTTTACCTTTTTTTCTACTTGAGAACTATTTTAATGAGTCATAGAACAAAATCCGTTCTGAAGAAAATGTTTTCATTTGTACCCAACATGATTTTACCTAAAATCGCGTTATTTAAAAAATTGGAACTAATTTATCTATGTAGTACCTACCTAAATTATATTTTTATTGTAAGATGTACCCTAAATCGTTTGCAAATTTTACAATTTTTTTGTTAATTCTCACACCTTTATTATTATTTTTAATTTTTAATTTATTTATCATATTTATGATAAATTGTTAAAAATGATATTTTATGAGTGAGTGGGGATGCGAAACGAGGCGAATTGATGAATGACATATCGACAGGTTAGATTATATTGATTTATATATAAGTAACTTTTAACATGTTGCTATGTTACTTTTAACACTATGTAATAGAGGTTCACTTTTAACAACAGTCGTAGATAAATTTATTTTTATTATATTTCCAAACATTTTCAACAAAATTATTAAAAATTTGTAACCTTTTAAAATACTTTTAAACCTAATTTCAGATACCTACCAAAAACAAGAATTTTTTACCTTTTGAGGTAGCTACTTTTGCAAAATTTTAATTTTGTTAATAATATTTATAAAATTTTTGAATAAATTATTAAAAATTTGTAACCTAAAAATACTATAATCTATTTTTGTAAATTTTACAACCAAAATTCCCATCTCTATCTCTGCAGAGAGCTTAACCGCACAGCTACTGCCTCGACTGGATTCAAAATTGAATCGCCAGAACTAAATTTGACCACGTTGCGCATTTAACTATTGCTCATCAAATAAAATTGTTTATTAAAAAGTGCATCTTTTCCGGGCGCCAAAAACGATTAATCCGGCCCTGTGGCTTGGCCTCCTGCGACCTGGACAATGAATCGTCCTAACGCCGTTTTTATTCTCTGTAGGTAAAACAAAAAAGTTAAATTTATGCTAATTACTAACAGGGCGGACAGAATGTAAATTCTCGCTTTTCTTTGTCTCAATATGAGAAATAAATTAAAGATTAAATTGAATTTCAAATTGGCGCGTCGTGGGCTAGTGGCGAGGGGGCGAAGCGCCCGGAACTACAACTAAAGACAAGAGCACCTGTTCTCGGCAGAGATTGAACGAACTTTGCTGCTCTTGTGCTCTTCCACTAGATGTTCTCTAGTTTATACGACGGGAACTACTTTACTTTGTTTCGTTAAATTGTAGTGGTGCAACTCATTACTTTCAGCAATTATCCAAGAAAATTGCTTCTTACGATGGGGATTATTAGTTTTATATTGAAATTGCTATCTTTCTAAATTAAATTCTTTCTCAGCATTGTTCAGCACTTTAATACTGCCTTTAAAAATCATAAACTATTGTGTATCGTTAAATCTACATTAAAGAATTCGTAAATTCTCAATCTCAAAACCTTTTTACTTTTTTCAAATATTTCGATAAATATTTAATTTAAGACAATTTTTTTAATTTTAAATGAAAGATTATGTGATTATTACCTAGAATCGGTATTTTATAAATATTTTTGTATCTGGTATCATTTAGGAATAATTAAAGTATATATTTATAATTTAGTATTTCGGTATCTTGTAGTCTATGATCGATTAACATTTGTTACTACGTAAAATTTAAATGATTATGACATGACAGTGACAATAGTAAAATATGCTTTATATCTTCTTCTGCAGTTTAAATAAAATGACTAAAATATATTTGTGAGTATACTAGCAGAAGTAGTAGTACTAGTATAATAAGTTAAAAGAATTTTTTATATTATTCTACATTATAGTTTTAAGAAAAGTATGAACACACAAGGCGTACAAGGAAGTCATGTGGTGTCCACGTCAGATTTTTTTATGTAAACTTACAATCTAAAAAAAAAAGATTCATTATTTTCCGCCAGCAAGCAGTAGCTGCGCGGGTTTTAGCACAGCTCTCTGAATGTGATGACGTATGAACCCGGAGTTTCGTGGTTCAAATCTTTCGGCCGGTAGTAGGTGATTGTCTTTAATTAAATTGTAACACATCTTGCAAATTAAATCGGATGCTTCAAGCTTACATGTCGTCCTGGTTGTAAAAGAATTTGTCAGTTGCCACTTTGAATTACAAAGAACGTCGCACGAATTGAGGTTCTAACTTCAAAAACATGATGCAATTATATCACTCTCGGGTGCTTCAAGCTGACCACTTGGTTGAATATCTACCTGCACCAAGACTAATCGATCTAGAAGTGATTGGATTCCACTTTAATAACATCTACCATTCTATAATTGAGAGTAAATCCTGTTGCATGGTTACCGGCAATCGGCAAAATAAAATGTTCCCTTTTAAACTATATTTACCAATTTATGTTTACTGGCTTAAATAAAACGTCATTACTTACTATATTTACGACAAGAGAAAATTACTGAAAATATGTATCTCAGCTTATATTTACTTTTATATAAAAAAAATTACTTACCTATATGTTATTCTGTATTATTTTCTTCATGACAACTTTTTGCTATTAATAAAATTTGAAATATTATTTTAAGTTAAAACAATGAAATACCTAATAGTCCGGGTGCCAACGAAAAATTGTTTTGAGGTATGAATAATTTTTTAGCGATTTTGGTAGCTTATTATAATGTAGATTTCAAATCCAATTGATGTCACCGTGGCTTGGCAACCTTGAACAATTTAATATGTAATTCAAGATGGCGGCCAAAAAAATTGAGAAAATATTCACATTGTTATATTTCAAATTAATATTAATGTGCGACAAAAGTTTATGTTTTTTTGGTCAAGGGATTAGAAAATTAAGTTATTTTAACTAAAGGTGGGTTTATGCTCAAAAATTTAAGAATAAGAATTAAGAATAAGAATAGTTTTAAAGTTAAAACTGTTATCTCATATGAGTCGGTTTATGCTGGAGAAATAATTCTTAATCCTTAATCCTTATTCTTACTTCTACAGCATAAACCGACTCATACCTTATATAACTGTTTCAACTTAACGACTGTTCTTATTCTTAGTTCTTAGTTTTTAATTTCGTGAACATAAACCCACCTTTAATTATTTAGTTCGCCATATTGGAAATAACTACCCCAGTTTTGCCGTTTCCACAGAAACTTTAAAATAAATCCAGCTTTAAGTTTTTTTGGAGCAACCGACCACAATATATTCTTATAGTGCCTTAAAAACAATTAAATCCTCAATTTTCTTTCACTTTGCTTTATCTTTACACGATTAGGGTCTCCTTTCGCATCACGCTTTGATAATTTCCTGCAAGAGCTCCGGTCTCTGATCAGTTTGATCAGGACAGCCATGAAATCAGTGATCTCAACCTACAACAATCTCGATCGGAAATTCCTAGCGCCCACTTTTCTTCTCATCTTCCGGTGAAGGTTCAGATACAATGTGATTCATGAGATAAATCAAAAGATGAGCGGAATGCACTGTTTTGTGTAGAAGCATAAAGCATGGCACTCTGCGATGCATCAGCGTCACAAGAGGTGCAAATGTTTAGAATTAATGACGTTGTGCTTTTGTTTCTCACTGGCAAATTGTTCAAATGCTTGCAATTTACTGAGGCAAACACTGAAGACTTATTAAATAGTTGAGATGAAATTGTGAATATGTTTGGTTAAATTTTATTATTTCATTTTTAGTTTATAAATTTGGAATTAAGAGCGCGCTGTAGCGAAGTAGTTAAAACAGAAGCGGAAATATAAATTATTGCATTATGTCGAATTTTTAGCAGCAGTAACAAATTTGTCTATTTTATAATCATGTTTCATTCGTTTTTGTTCTATTGACTGCTTCTACAATTTAGTGTAGTAAAATTTCAAAAACAATAGTATTTTATCCCACGACTACATACGAAAATAACAGTTTTCATAAAGTTACTAAGCTACGAATATAAACAATATCACACAACCCGGGTTCGATATGTTATCGAACAGGTCTTATCGCCACAGTTTAAATTTTTGTTTCACCTTTTAGTAGGCTTGTGTTGTCTTTCTGACATTTGATAATTTGTTTCCTGTCATGAAGTATTTCGTGATAAAATGCATTATTCCATTAAAATGGAGAAACACGACAATGACATTAATAGTGATTTGTGCACATAAATTAAAATAGAATCCTATATCATGTATTCCATGATCATGGTATATTTGTTTTTTCGTAAAATTAAAATTATGACAGTGATAGTTGACATCCAAATACATTCATGAATAGAATGTTTAATATTTATGGTCGTGGGAAAAATAGGGTACACAACTCTCAACAAAGTGTCTATCGTAAGATTTCCGAAATCGGCAAACCTCGTGCGTCAACATTCTCACTCACACGATATCATTTACTTTCCTCGCTCATTATGTAATATACTATTTCATGATGCAACTGATTGAGTCAACACATGGGCAATACGATATTACTTTCGAACGATTTACAAAAAATAACATAATTTTCAAAAATGTATTTTTGAACTTCATTAACAAAATTTATAGTTGTTATTATTAAAACAATTGTTAAAACTAAACGTTTCTTGGAACAATCCATTCAGAATCAGAATAATCTTCTCGATTATTAGTTTCCATATTTTAGCACTTTAATACACACTTTTAAAGATTATTAAAAAAATTCAAATTTCAGTAGCTTTACTATTTTATTTTTACAGACAATCACGTATAGCTATTAACTAAGCAAAGCTGCCTGGCTATATTGATTTGGTATCATAATTATTACGATATAACCATATCGTGCAAGCACGATATTCATATCATGCTAGTTCATGATATTTTCAATTTTCTGAAGTTGGCTACTGCCGCGATATTTATTATTTTCTGAAGTGGTCATCTATAAAAAGTTATTCTTCACATTTAGTTTTAAAGGTTCATATTTTTTTCGTAATGTAAAACATTTTTATAAATCTTTGAATGGTCTAGTTATGTCTGTCGAACAGAATTTCAGAGAAAATTTTTGAATGAACAATTTATAGTTTTACTATTGCTGAACAATGCATTACCAGAATAAAAAGTGTTGAATCACAATCACCTGATTTCAGCCAGAATATGCAGACTAAATAGGAAAATCCATACACCAATAATAGCTGGGTAATCCATTAGCGACACTGATATACATTACATTTCCCAACTTCATTTTGCAATCAATGTAGTACGTAAATGGTAAATTGATCTCCCCCATAACCATGTTAAAAATTTAATCTCTTTTCCTCTTGAAATTTTTGCGTAACAATGTTTTTACAAAATTGCAGTGCGTTAATGAAAATTAATGTTTAGCAAAAAAATTTGCTTTACTTTTTTGAGTGTTAAGCTAATTTGGCGAGATGTACGTACACAATTCAGTAACAAACATTATGTTTCCATGACGAGTAGGTAGTACATATTGAGGTCAGAATTGAAAAAATATTGAACCACATAGAGCATCCATTAATTATCTATCACAATCACAATACAAAATATAATAAATAACAAAAGAAGTAATACCTCCAGATAGAAATCCCCCTAGGCCGGTTTGGTGCATTACGTGAAAGCACAGTGTTGTTGCCAAAGGAAAAAACGAAAGCAAAAGAAAAGAATGAAGAAATATGAGTTTTTGCTTCGTGTATTTATTGATTTAAAGTTAGCTCTCGTGTTAACAAAACGTCATTTTTTCCGTTTTTCTTGTTTTGAGTTATGAATATACCTACTGCTACGAAATTTTTTATCCATTAATTTTGTTGACATTTCTTACAAACATTGCTTCTTGTAAATAAGATCTGGAAGGCAGAAGGAAAACTAATGATTAAATGCAAAACCGGCGCAATTTGTGACTAAAGTAATTTTGCTCCATTCTTTAAAGTCATTTTGAAAAGGAAAATAAAGTGCGAATAATAAATGCATTATACAAAAAACCTTTGAACAAGATCTTGCACCCCAATTATAAAATGGTACGTGTTATCAAATGAAAAAATCTTACTACTCAGACTTGGTGAAATTTTGATAGATTTCTGGAATCAAACTTAAGAACGTTAGGGCTGGGCCACATAATATTTGAGATGAAGGAAGTAATCGTGAAACAGTACGAAATAAGATTTAAGCTTCGCTCGTATTGTCATATTCATTAAACATATCTGAACTTACGTTACAATAACAGTGTTGAGTTTAATGAGCAACGCTTTGCTATGTATGTCGTAATTTAATTGAAACAATAGACTCATGACAGGTGATGATCTCCGATTTCATACAGCATGCCTTTTGGAGGATAGAATATTGACCCTATGACATATGACAACAAAGAAAAGCGGGTATTAAACGCTTGCACGCTTTCCGGTCATAATGGAAAATTGCATTTTTCCGATTGCACAAAAAGTTTGTGTTTTTCTCTGATTTAATAATGCATGCCCTTTTATCAAAATAATCTTAACCACATTTAAAGTCTTACAAATTATAGGCATGCAATTGGCAGGATCCCAAAGGATCACGTGATCTTGTAATAAAAAGAATTAATATTTGTGTCATAAATTACCTATAACCAAATTGACAGGCAGTCCTCGTTGGCCAAAGGGTGGAAAATTTCGGAAAAGTTTTGTGCAAGTGGAAATGCAATTTTCTGTAGCAGGGCTAATTTATTGTATTATATCAATAATTATTGTTTTTGTAAGTTGAAATATTTTTGTAAAAGCTCTACGGTTTTTCCCACGTGTTTTTCCGACTTCTAAGAAGACCATCTGTTTTTGGTGTTAAAATATATCAGTTCTAAAATGTACCTACGAGTTTTGGCATTTCGGCAGATGTCAAAATGTAAGATACGGAAACCGTTTTGTTCAATGAAAAGTATTTCAACTTCATTTGGAAATGTTTGAGATTCACTGTAGCAACGGTCAGTAACTATTTTTAGAATTAAGGGATGGCTTTGACCATAGAGTTTTGTAGCATTTTTCGTTTTGTAAAATAGATAGTTTTAAGATCTCGAAAGAGAAAGACGCTTTTAAATATTGAGAATAATTTGTCTTGTTGTAATCGTTGTTTATTTGTGCTCAAGTGAATCTCAATACTCTCCGTTTTTATTTGTTTATTTGTGAATGTGAAATTACGTATTTTGAGTAAGTTAATATTTTATGTTTTATGTGTGTTTTGTTATCTGTGTGTTTTCCGTAATTTATAGCAATATATTAGTTGCTAGTTAATCTTATTCTAAAATTCATCACGATCTTTTGTTTAGTGTTTTATCCATCTAATTAATTAGTTAACAAATTAATTAGTGGTTTTCCTAAACGTTTAAGACAAATGTCGAAAGTATCGTTTTATTAAATTCAAGTATTTTATTTAAATATTAGTTTACATTTTTATTAATATAGTTAATCGTTAATTACCGCTGTGTGTGTTTTATTATTATATATTCCTTTCATTCTCATTTATAAAGCATCACCCAAGTGTTATAATACCGTTTGGCTTACGATATCGTGGAGGTTGTTCGATAATAAGTAATCCTGATTTAGCGTTACGATTTATCGAGCAAAGATCTAAAATATTAAAAACGTTAGATCCCCCCTCCCACAACTGGTGGCAGCAAAAATCTTGAATCAGTACGCCTTAATGTTAAAATTTATATAAATAAATAAATAAACCCCCCGTTATAACTGGTGGCTGCTAAAAAAATCTTGTACGCCTTGTAAAAATTAAATTAAAAAAATGTCTTATCGTTGTCGATCTAATAAAAATAATTATTATCAAAATCAATATAGAGGAACTGCAGGATTGTACGAGTGTTTACGCTACTCTGGACATACAAATGTTTCTTTGGAAAATTTTATTAATTGTTTAGAAGTAACGGGAACGAATTACTATTGGACACAGGCAGATATAATTAGAAATTGTTTAGATTTAATTGTGGGTGATGCCGAATTTGTAAAATATGATCCGTTTGTTATTAATTCAAATTCTTGGAATGACTTAAAGTTTAGACTGCAGAATTATTTTTGCAGCAGAATACATACTTACGAACCGCATAAAGAGAATGAAAATTTTTTGGAATATACTAGAAGAGTTATGATAAATAATTATAATATTTTTGGTGGTGCTAGTGAATTTGATACTAAAAGAACACAGTTTGAGAACATAAGAGAATATTTGCATGGGTTGTTACCAATCATAAAAGATGAAGTGTTGCCCCGCGGAGACATTACTTTTGTCAAGTTACTAGACGCGGCATATACTGTTGCAGAAAGATTAGGCATCTTAAGAGAAAAATTTAAAAAATCAGAGAAAAGCACAGATAACAGTAGTATTTTAGAAAAAGAAATTAAAATAAATAACGCGGTAGAAATAAATAATAGTACTATCGAATTAGAATCGTGTCGCGAGAGTATTGAGCAGATTGAGACAGTAGAAACAAAAATTTGTGTGGCAATTGAGAAGAAAACTGAAGATTTAACGTCGTTTGAAGAAGTAAAAATTGAAAATGTAATTGTTGAAAATGTTGTGCACCGTAAAGAAGAAAAGTACGAAGTAAATTGTGATGTGGAGCCAGTTGAAGAAAAGTTAAATATATTAGAAGAGAAATGTAATTCATTAGAAGTAAAGTTGGAGCAAGAAGATAAGTTAGAATCGGTAGAAGAAGATTTAAAGTCCACAGAGGATATTGTGTCGTTGGAAGTAATAGTCGCAGCTGATGCTATTTATGATGATTTTTATATTATTTTTGAAGAAGTTTGTCCCAGCCCAGAGGAGGTTTTGGAGACGTGTTGTATTGATATTTTTGAAGAAGTTTGTCCCAGCCCAGAGGAGGTTTTGGAGACGTGTTGTATGGATATTTTTAAAGAGTATTGTCCCAGCCCAGAGGAGGTTATGGCGACGTGTTTTATGAATATTTTTAAAGAGTTTTGTTCCAGCCCCACGAAAGCGGCTTTGGAAGTGTTGGCGCCAGTTGCGCAGAGAGTTATGGTTGAAAATGAGTATTGTTATTATGAAGAATCATCAGCTGTTACTGCTACCGAAGAAGAGAATTTGGAATTTGATATTGAAGATGATGTATTAGAAACTTTGTTTAATGTTCCTGAAGAATTTACGGTCCACATCAATATGAGTATTATTAAAGAAGAAGTTCAGTTTAATATACCGGTTGCACTAGAAGAGAATATTGAAAATGAAAATGAAGTAAATGTATTAATTGAAAAAGTAAATAAAGAAGAAACAATTACGAAGAAACAACAGCCACGGAAGAAAAGAAAAGGAAATGTTAAAAATTATGATACAAATAGAAATTCAGAAAGAGAAATAAAGGAAATAATAATTGAAACAAAAGAAGAATTTGAGATCAAATATGCGAAAATTAAAGAAAAAGAAGCACAAGAAATCAAGAAATTAATTTTATTGCGAGCCCTGAAAGAAGAGATTCGTCGCGCCCGGAGTCGCGAATCAAATTCGGCGGGGAAGGGAAAATATCAGAACCAGGAGCCAGTCAAACGCGCCCGTTCTCGCGCCCGAGGCCACATGCAGCCGGATTCACCGGAAACAGAAAACTCGAGAGATGCAGGGCCAAGTACAAAACAATTTACAGGTGAGCAAAATCCTTTTTTTTTTGTTATAAATTATAAAAATGCATGGAATAATTATTATTCAAATAATTTTAACAATTTTATCGGAAATGAAAGTAAATATGACAATGCTAATGATATTAAAATGAAATTAATTAATGCAAGCAAGGCTATTTTAAAATATTTAACGTTCAAGAAACGCAAGAAAAAGAAAATTAAGTAATTGAGTCTTTGGGATTTATTTTTAATTGATAATAACAATTATGGCATATGGAAAAGGTTACGATTTATCTAATTTGATTAAAAATAAAATTTTATTATGGACAGCATGAAGTAAATATAAATTAGAAGTGTAATTAAGCATGTTTATATAAATATAAAGAATTTGATATCATTATAAGTGAAGAAATGAAAGTAGTTTGAATATATGGTACGAGTTTATTATTATTGAGTATGAATATGAACAAATGAATGAATTTTTTTGAAGTAGTTAGAAACTGTGTTTGTAATTGAAAGAAAGAGATACTGCTGTGGATAATTTGTTGTAGGTCTTTCAATGCAACCCACCTAATCTATACCTGCTACTCACACCCCAAGAAAATACGTCATCAGCCAGAGTGTGGCCAGAGAGAGAAATAGTGGACCAGTCATCAAGTCGAGGACATCGCAGTAACCAATGTTGGATTGAGCTACTCCATGTCCAGAACAGAATAATTATTGACATTTCGTTTAGGTTCGATTCCTAAACTAGTCGTTGGTCATTTTTTATATGTAACATTAATCTATTTGGAGATTAAGTTACATCGTAAAGGGGGAAGAGTTGTAGCAGGGCTAATTTATTGTATTATATCAATAATTATTGTTTTTGTAAGTTGAAATATTTTTGTAAAAGCTCTACGGTTTTTCCCACGTGTTTTTCCGACTTCTAAGAAGACCATCTGTTTTTGGTGTTAAAATATATCAGTTCTAAAATGTACCTACGAGTTTTGGCATTTCGGCAGATGTCAAAATGTAAGATACGGAAACCGTTTTGTTCAATGAAAAGTATTTCAACTTCATTTGGAAATGTTTGAGATTCACTGTAGCAACGGTCAGTAACTATTTTTAGAATTAAGGGATGGCTTTGACCATAGAGTTTTGTAGCATTTTTCGTTTTGTAAAATAGATAGTTTTAAGATCTCGAAAGAGAAAGACGCTTTTAAATATTGAGAATAATTTGTCTTGTTGTAATCGTTGTTTATTTGTGCTCAAGTGAATCTCAATACTCTCCGTTTTTATTTGTTTATTTGTGAATGTGAAATTACGTATTTTGAGTAAGTTAATATTTTATGTTTTATGTGTGTTTTGTTATCTGTGTGTTTTCCGTAATTTATAGCAATATATTAGTTGCTAGTTAATCTTATTCTAAAATTCATCACGATCTTTTGTTTAGTGTTTTATCCATCTAATTAATTAGTTAACAAATTAATTAGTGGTTTTCCTAAACGTTTAAGACAAATGTCGAAAGTATCGTTTTATTAAATTCAAGTATTTTATTTAAATATTAGTTTACATTTTTATTAATATAGTTAATCGTTAATTACCGCTGTGTGTGTTTTATTATTATATATTCCTTTCATTCTCATTTATAAAGCATCACCCAAGTGTTATAATACCGTTTGGCTTACGATATCGTGGAGGTTGTTCGATAATAAGTAATCCTGATTTAGCGTTACGATTTATCGAGCAAAGATCTAAAATATTAAAAACGTTAGATCCCCCCTCCCACATTTCCATATGACCGGAAAGCGTGCACGAGTTTAAAACCCGTTTTTCTATGTTGTCATAGGGTCAATATGCTATCCTTCAAAAAGCATGCTGTATGAAATCGGAGACCATCACCTGTCATGAGCTCCCGGTCTACAATATGAATTTTTGAAAGACAAACTAGTTCAATCCATATTGCATTACCAGTATTATAGACAATGCAAGTACAACACAGATAAATATATAAGCCGTTTGTTTATTAGTTCATGATACAGATGATCTTTTTCATGTTTATTTCGAATAGAACAATTATAATGTCAACTTAGCACAAGTATTGACATAGACTTTGTGGCTGCTTCTATTAAAAATTTGAATGATCCACTTCATTACATAGTAACAGCGTAATAGTACTGACAGTATAATATAATGGCCCAGTTATTAGCAGTACTCTACCATTGTGCTATTTTAGAATAAAATGTCGCTTATATTAAATCTGTGGTAATTTCCTGATTGAATTCACCTGTAAATCTGTAGATTTTATTTACGTGCTGGCCAATCTGGTACCTTTGCAAATTCGACAACGAATAATACCGATTGACTTTTGTTCTTGTTTGTGCAAACAACACATATCAAACATTTTAACTTGCATGAATAGAAAAATGGAACAGTAAAGAACAATCATTTTGATTGGTATTATTTCCACGCAGCACATTTGCATTTTGATTGTTTGATATTTATAATCGGCGAACTGGATGTTTCATTGTATGAAAAATGAATTAAACATAGCAGAACTGCATTGACGCGTGCGAAAATTACTCACTGGATTTAAAAAAGCATATGCACGATTTAACGGAAGTTCATTTTTCTGTTTCAATTAGTTATTAAAGCTTACAACTCTGTTGGATAAATATTTCTCTTTCAAATTCTATTATTGGTTCATTTTCTCTGTTTCATATTATCCTAAGGCTTTCAATGTACACAAGAATAACAGGACAAAATAAATATTCCTTATTACAATTGAACTTTTATTTCAACTCCTTTTTAAAATATTATTTCAACGATATCATGTTAATATTTACATTATGAAGTGAATAACTGAATGCGTTATGTTCCACAACAATCTTTTGAATCCAGTCAGGTACACATTCGAGTTTAACTGCACATAAATCTCCCCAGTGCTGTTCTTTCCACTAACAACCATGAGTAACCGCTCACACGATCAAGTATATATCGATACTGATTATTTTTATTTGAATGGTAACCACATTCAACAAAATTTACTTCCAATTACAGAATATTAGATATTATTATAGTGGAATGGAATCCAACCAGTTCTGGACTGATTCGTCTTGGTGCAGAAAGAATCTTAACCTGAGCGACGATATTTGAAATCCAAAGTTTCATCACAAATTATCTGGATAATTTTATCTAGATAATATATTTGTATATATATTTTATGTATAGAATAATGAATCTGAACCAGGCGAAAGAGGTGTGTCAGGATAGATATATTTGGCGTAGTTTAATTAAAGGCAAAAAATGTTGAATGTTTGTTAGGTATGTATGTTTATGTGTATGTAGGTTAGGTTAGCTTTCTGTAAGTTTGCTCTTGTTGTAAAATTAGTGAGTCTATTGTGCCTAATTTAAATTTAGTAGTTAGGATTGTTACTAGCTACATCGGTACTAATTTGAATTTTGAGCAGTTATTTCTAGATTCATTAATTTTAGCATAAACTTCTTTAGGTTATTATGATTATACGTGTTATTATTATCTAAATAATAATATTAGAAAAATTATAACCAATTCTTTTCATTTGTACCTAATTTAAATCGAATTCTAATTCGATTCGCCAGCTGGTACCGCTTATTCTTTATAACATGTCAATTATTTATTTTTTTTGTATTTTATCTATAAATTATCTAATAATTATCTAGATAATAATTATTTATCTATTATCTAGATAATTTCTTCAGTGGTTATCTATTATCTTATTTAGATAAATAAAAAGTAAGTTATCTTTATCTAGATAAGAAATATTATTGTCTATTACAAAAATGGTCAGCACAATGCTTACTATTATGTGAGACTGCCTCACATTTTGTACCTGCTAGTAACTTTGCATGGGTGATTTTTTTAACAAACATGCGGTGCATTTTTGCTACGTCCAACATGTCAACAAATATAAACATCAAAATTGAAAGTATTAAAACGCAGCTTGTCAGCACGTCAATCAATTGTAAAAATAGTTTTGTACTAATGTTTCGTGGATACACAACATTGACGTTTCCAGTTTTACACACAAACATGACATATGAAATTATACAGTCAATGTAGTTTTTCACGCATAGTTTAACATGTTTGTTGAAAAAACAACGCATTTACAATTTGTAATATATTGACAAATTGACATATCGTCGGATTATTTTTTATTTGTTCTAACAAGGCTACTTTTTGCCTTATCAAAAGTTTCATTATTTTATTTATTATTTATGTATCAAAGAGAATATTATTTTTCGTTTCCAGCTACTAGTAGTAAACAAGCATGTTTAAAAAAAGTATCTTTAGAAGAGAAGTTTGTAAATAATGCTTTTGAAGCCAGCTTAGTGTAATAGACGTGGCTTCACTGCTAGTTCAAAAGATGTTCTGTAGACTGTATATGTTTTTCACATACTCCATAGTGAGTGAGTAACCTTACATTTTATTCCATAAATGTAACTTTATATCTTAGAATACAATGGTAAATAGAAAAATTGAGATCAGTGTGATATTGTAGTTCTGTACAAAGGGCACCATAAAGATGTTTTCGTCATTCAAGGTTGTTATGGAATACATAACGTTCAACAAATGACAACCGTTAAGATGTCAATAACACATCCCGGGCCGTTAAGAAATTCTTAACAGCCCGCTTTTCTTAACTTCCCGCATTTGAATACATGGTTAAAAAGATTAGGTTAAACAAATATAATTTTCAATACAAATCCATATATTATTATGATCAAAAAACATACTTACAATCTATTTATAATTAATTATTTACAACCGGTATTATTTATATAGACTGACAATTCATTTTCACTATAAAATAATCTAAATTGTTTTGTTTATAAATATTTTTGTCAAGGTAGCATCGGCATCTAAGATTTTAAAATATTTAGTATTGAAATTCTATTTTAGAAATTTAAATGTGATTTTAAAAGTGACCTAATATGACGAAAAACGTTGTACGTACCACGTTCTGTTAAGAGCTATAACGAGCGCGAGAGTATTAAATATTAATACGATAATACGTAAATAACTATTACGCCGTACAAGGGCGAAAAATTTACCGTCTGACCTGACAGCAGCTTTAATTAATTTAAATTATAAAAATTATCATGGTAATGTATAAATGCCCTAGGCCGTAAAATTATACATTATTTACGTACCTCGTAGCCAAAAATAAATAAACAATTACATAATGATAAAATAAAATACTACATTAATTAGTATCTACGCGGGTTTAAGCATTGCTCTCCGAATGAAATGTGATAACGTAGGAACCCGGAGTTTCGTGGTTTAAGGTGATCCTCTACCCATAATAGAAAACAGTCAAAAACATTGATTCCGCACGCTATGCTATAGCGTTTATTGTTTTGAAACATAATATAATAACAAATAATTTATGATTGAGGGGAAAATCTAATTTTGGCATCCATATTTGTAAAAAATTGCAATATTTATAAAAAAGAGGATTTTCGCACGCTACTGCATAGCTTTTATTATAAGTGAATTGACTTTTAATTAATTTTTTTTAAATTAATTTTAATATGTTGTCAACAAAGCTTGGATCTGCGAAACAACCGATCAAATTTTTTAAATTCGTTTTAAATAGAAGATATGTGTGTTCAAAAAATTGACAAAATTCAAATTTTAAATTTCTGCATGGATCATTTTGTACAGTGTACCTACTTTTATCTTCAATAATATCTTTAGATTATTATATTTAACAAAACAATAAATGCTGTGGAGTGGCGCGAGAAATCCATGTTTTTGGCTGTTTTCTGGCACGGTAGAGGATCGTCTTAAGTCTCTCGGCCGGCAGTATATGATTGTCGTTAAATTGCAGAAGTATCTTGCAATTAAATCGCACACGAGCGTTTCAAGGTAACCACTTGATCGTCTTAAGCTCTGTTCACACAATGATTCTATTAATGTGGATTCGTGCATTCGTCTGAATCTTGAAAAAAAGAAATTCACTGTTTTGAAGCTATCAATGAATACGAAATTCTTCTTTTCCAAGACTCATTGAAGATTCAATTTAGCAGCGCCGCTATTTTAAAGTTAATTCTCGCCAGGATTATTTTTCTCAATATTCAGAATTCATAAAAAACTCTTCTAAGAATCCTTGTTTTATCAGGGCATTCAAATAAATGTAGTCCTAACAAATCTACTATACAAATGTTAAATACCAATTATCAAAATTTTGGGTAATTCGTATTTGAGTTATCCGATAGACAGAAATCCGGTCCTGATCACATACCTACACACACATACTTACAGACATCATCGTGAAACTATCAAAAATGAATTGTAAGGACCCTACTTCGTGCTATCCACTAAAAACTCACTACCCGATTTTTAGCATGATTCCAGTACCTTCCTGTACAGGTATGGCGGAAGGTAAAAATATGCTACTCAGCAAAAACAAAAATATCATCCACTCTTTAATGAAGTGACAAACACATTCAGCATAATAAATCCGCAGATTACCACAACACTGCAGTGGATTTCCCTGTGTAAATTCACTCAATATTTGTTAATTAATAACCAGCCTCCCCTGCTGGCCATCCAATTACATTCCCCAAATTTTCCACCCTAATCTGTCGCGCCACGTCACACCTGTGTCGATCAGTCGGTCATCCTTATTCACAGCCCGCTACGCGAAAACGATAAGCCAAACAGCTGGCGCTGGGCTGGGACAATGGCGCATCGCCCGCGTGACGTCAAGGGCACCTCGGAGCGAGAAGATAACATGGCGAGCTTTGATCCGCAAAGGGTGACCGATCACTAAGTTTACCGGACCGAGGGGAGATAAAGACCTTCGTCAGGACTTACAGGATGAATATACTTGGAGCTTTTGTTATGCGGGATGGGTTTTAATACAAGGAAATACAATTTATTGGGCATTAGAAGGAGCGATTTCGCACTTCATTTGAGGGTTTCAGAGAAGAGAAATACTTCGTTTGTTGGGGTGACACCGACTGCATGAATAGAGCTGGCCAGTATTTAAATTAGGGTGGCCATTCGTACTGATTTTGTCAACAATTTGAAAGATATTTTGTAGGACCGGGGACAATTGAAACAGGGGACCATTGAAACAACCGCCATATTGGAAGGATTTGTGGTTTAAATCATACGTGCTTGGTACCAAACGAAGCGCCTCTAACGTAATCATCAGTCGGCCAATGACAGAAGTTAAAAGTTGATGGCATATCCAAGATAATGTGATTTCCCGCTATCGAAATAAACTTTACCTATGATCGAAAAAGTGTGGTACAAGAAGTTAAGAACGTATATATCTGGCTTCGACAATTTTTATTAGTTTGTTTGGTATATCTCTTTTAGTCGGAACAGTTTGTTGTCCAACAGTAAAAAATATTTGAATGTTTACTTTAAAATGACAATTAAAACAAATTATATGGGGGACGGTTGAAACGGGTTAAATAGATAGCAATTCAAGAGTCCAAGAAATCAAACGTCAGAACAATCAGGAATAGGATTGTAATAATAATTATCTTGTATGCATAGAACCATTGAACCATATACCAGTAGCCGGCCTGGGTGCAGTAAATTAATAGTCATCGTAGGTAACACGAAGAATGCACTCCACAAGATTGGCATGATTGTTTGTTAAAGAGTGAAGTTTAATTACTGTTTCATTTTACATTAGAATAAATACATCTTTAATTTAAATTCTCTTTCAACTTGTTTGTCAAGCTCAAGATTTTTGTAAATATCTTATTTAAATATTATATGTCAACAAAATTATATAAGTAGAAATCTAATGGAATATGGAATGTATAACTCACTTTATAATTTAGAAATTTGATATTACCTGGGGAGAAAAAAATCAAGAGTCAGAAATGTTTCAATTATTGTCCCCGGTCTACCATTCAACAAGATAAACTCCCCCAAGAAGGTATTATAATTATAACCACTCGGACGCAGTGGTATTATTGTTTGTTTGTTGGAAACAGCTTGAATGCTAGCTATGCTGTCACATTTTGCCACTTGTCCAACCAACTTGTAAGCCATGTTTTGTAAAAATGTTGATACAAACAAACACGACAAAAATACATTATTTGTGTCTAATAGTTATTTTCTTAATTGATTTTAAAGACAATTTTTTAAGCGATACTACATTTTGTGCCAAAACTTACATACGTTAGGTACTTTATTTCATCCACTTAAGGGTCTCGTCTCCGTAACAAAATATTGCGTGTTTAGAGCTGTAGCAGTTTCTGCTTTACTCATTGTATATTAAAAATTTGAAGGAAAAACAGGTACTAGATGTTTGTGAAAGAATTAATCTAGGATTATGCCCAGTTAGAATTCTGAAAAAATCTTTGGAATCCATATAAAAAATTAATGAAAAAGTGTGTTTTCAGCAATTTCTTACACGCTTTTTCTTATTATTAAGAGATTTATTAAAAAATTAATAATCCTAGTTGCATTCTTTGTCTGTAAATAAATGTATGAAATTTAGCTTTATCTATAAAACTTCGTGAGCATTGTAGATATTGCTTTTCCGTATTTTTAGCGAGCGTTTCTATGCATTAACATAGGACAAACGCGGTGTTGAGCTACGTGGAGACGATACCCTTAAGGTTTACATTTGATTTCATTTGATTTTGAAATAACGTTAGCTTTGAATACTATTATTTCATCTAGAAAATCGTGTAAGACCCACACAACGTCAAGCTCTTGATCATGTTACAGAGTCACAAGTTTTGTATACATTGTCGCAAATAACCGCAGCGTGCAGACTTAGTTGCCCACAATTCATCGTTCCGTAAAAATTATTTTCTCTCGCTTTCATCGCGTTCTCGACTCATATAATGGTAGAGCGCAACACAAGTGAATAGTGCTCATACAAACGGAATTATTGAACATACACCGCAGTGTAAGTAGTTTTGTTACCTACGGTTCTATTTCGTTTTATTGTAAAGGTTTTTCGTTTTTCTGCTTTCGCTACGAGCAATATAACTACGTTTGAGCGTATCTCTCTTAAAGGTATTTATTATCTGTATACGAGTGCTTTAGTTGGTTTGTGAGTTGTAATGCTTCATCATTAGAAATTTTATTTTTAGAATTGGATATTTTTGTGGATTATAAATTAGATTTCATTTACTGATAATTGGTAATTAATTCTTTCAATACCTTAGTTAGGAACTCATTGTAACTACCTAATCTTTTGAATTTTATTTCTATGCAATGCAATCTTAAAAATTAAGCAAAAATAGGTATATGTAGGTACTTTAATCACACGCAGCCGAACTAGAGACTTGAAACAAAGAACACCGTTTAAAGTATCTGAAATAAATCATGTATAATCTTAAAAAACTATTGTACCTACTTAGAGAGATAGGGTTTTGAAATTTGTTATCTAAGTATTTATGGCACTATATGTAACATTTTTTTAAATAAGGAAGGAAAAATAAATTACTGGAAGTCAGTCACAAAATTTGAAGGGTTTATTTCAACTCCTGAAGTTGAAATAAACCCTTCAAATTTTGTGACTGACTTCCAGCAATTTATTTTTCCTTCCTTATCTCATCATCCAGTCAAGAAGTTTTCATTAAATTTTGTTAAATTTTTATTTATTAAATAATAATATATTTATATTTTTTTATTTGTACAAATTTTAAAAACTATTGCATATTTATTGTTTTCAAATTTATATTTATATACAACTCTTTGTCAAGAGAACCTTTGTTTTTGTAATACTCGAGTAATTTCAAAATTATCATTTAAAAAATAAACAATTTAAAAAATGTTACATATTGTGACATAAATATTTTAATAGTAAATATAAATTTGAAAACCGTAACTCTCTAAGTGCAATAGGTAGTTTCCAAGATTTGTATGCTTGAAATTTCAGACTCTTTGAACGCAGTCTTAAACCCGCGCAGTTACTGCCCCGTGCCTCGACAAATAGTTAAATAGTTGGCAAAAATAACGATGAAACTGAAATTAGTAGTATTAATTTTACTCCAACCAGCCCACCATGCCTTTTTTAAATTGCAAAATCGTGAAATTGTAGAAAAAGAAAGTATAAAACATAATAATTATTTTTAAATAATAGTTTACAGTCGATCATAAAATCAGAATTTTCAATAAAATATTAAATTTATTTACAATTTTTAAAATATTTCATCATAAAATATCACTTTCCTCTCTAGAGAGGGAAAACTTACTTTCCCCACTATTTCTCAAGAAAATTCTGTTTTCTCCGCATGTCGTGAATTTTTTCTATTGTTCTGTATATTAAATTGAGTAAATCAGGCACGTACGTTCAGGGGTGACCTGGAAAACTTTCTATTACAGCGCATTTGATTTCGCCTGCGGCGCATTTTTTACCAGCTACAGCACAATTCGATTTTTTAAAATCTTTGGACCGTCAAAAAATTCTAGTTTTCAATCATCCTGTATAGTGTATAATATAGGAACATTGCCTCTTCCTTACACAATAGTATCTTAATGTTAAACAATTTTATGTACTTATATCAATATAAGAGAAATAAATTGATGAACCCTCGCTGAAATCTCTATCAAAGTCTCCATCAGTCAGTCGCGCAACTCCTGGCAGGAATTACAAGCATTCAGCTCACACGAAGCCGTTTAAAATGATTTGATCTCTGTCGAGTACGAGTCTATTCCCTTATCACGTTATATAGTTGCTCGTCTTCGACGACGCGCCGGCGAGGGCATGCGATGCTACTATGCATTTACGTGAGCTTTATCTACCAGGAAAGTGACCTACAGCGCCGTAAGGAACGGAGATAAACGTACGTCGACACCAGCGAGATGACTCTGGAGAATTATAGTGTTTTTAGCTGCAGATAGCGAGATTCTGAGGTGATGCTGGATGATGCGGATGAAATGAGATCATATTCATTATGGTCATATATTGTACACCAATGTAACCCTAAAGAGCGTCTTACTTTTCAAGTATTTCTACCAATATTCTACATGTTTCAATTAAATTTTGTTCGTATGTATATTTGGGTATGGCAACTTTACATATTTGTTATTCAACGGTATATATAGATCAGGGTGTTATGTAATAAGCACGTTTTAGGGTCTCTAGAATACGAATTACACATTTTTGAGATGATGTCTGTGTGTGTGTTCGTTCGTTTGTATGTTACAATTTTTTCGGAAACCGGAAGTAAGACTTTTTATAAGCAATATGATTTTTCTTAAATTATCTCGATAAATAAAGCATTTATGATAATATATGTTTCATTAAATATAACAGAAATTTTTTAAATTTATTTTTGTGTACCATTTTTATAAATGGTAACTATAGGACAATTTAAATCTTCTTTTTTGAAATTCCAGTATCTTTTGTTGTCCATGATAAGAAATTTGTTTTTACACAAAATTTGAATTATTCTGACAGTGACAGTACAGTTGACATCTTTCGCTTGCATCTTGGTTTACATTATCGTTTACATATTACATGAACATGATACTATTAAAATGTAAGTAAAACTATTTATTAGATAGTAGAATAAGCAGAATTAAGCCAGAGATCGTGTGCTGGCCACAGCAGATTTTTATTAATTGTTAACATCAAAATATTGAAATTTTTCAGTTTTCTTATTTAACAACGTCAATAAAAATATTATTATCTTGATTATTATTGACGTTATTAAAAAAAAACTTATAATTTTTTTTATTTTGCTGTTAAAAATAATAGGTAATAAAGAAATCAATAAATTTGATATGATAGGACCGTCAGATTCTTCTAGTGAAAATCGACGTATTTGAAGCTTTTCGGTATGCAGTTTCTGACGGTGCTATCTTAAATTTATTGATTTTTTTAAATTAATTTTTAACAACAAAACAACAGCGCTCTTAATTGCTGAGTCTTTGGTTTAAGTGCAATTAAATTGCTACATTTATTGAAGAAAAATTCAGAAATCAAGTAGTTACCTAACATGTTTATTATCAATTGTATTACTTGTCAGAAAATAGATATACCTAATAATTATTATTACTTAATATATAAAGTTTTTGCTAAAGCTTTTTAGCTCTGCCAGCGGTGCATGAAAATAAACAACGTAGTTATTTATTATGTATATTTCTATTTGAAAAATTATTAACCTGATTTAATATTCCTATTACTATTCACTGACCGCAATTTTAATACTGATATATCCTCAACTTTAGTGCATATACTCACTTTATGGCATCTTAAAGTATCTATAAAATTTGTTTATTAAGATGTACCGAGGTTATATAGATTTAATTTTATGGATTTATGCATAATTTGTTATTTCCACATTTATATTAAAGAGAATACTCATGGTCATATTCGTATAACCATTTTTAAGTTATCTAAAATTATTCTGTAAAGAAATATGTATGTATTTATTTGCTGGTAACCATTCAATAGGATACACTACCAATTTTAGAGAATGGTATGTTATTATAGTGGATCTTTGAAATTCAAAGCGGCAACGGAGATATTTTCTTTGCAACCACAATAAATTACAATTTACCGACAATCACACACTGCCGGTGGGGAGACTCAAACCATGAACTCCGGGTTCATACGTCATCATCATCACATGCACAGAGCTGAGTGCTGTGATTAAAGGCTGAATTGCATTAAATTTTTTTCCTCTAGATTCATGATAGATTTCTAGTTCAATTTCCATCCTAGATTTGTTTGAGTTTCATACTTTATTTCTGAGCTAATCATATTCAATTGGAAATCTTCGATTTTTTCCGAGCCAAAACTTTTAAAGATTGGTCAAACTGACTGCACTCTGAACTGAGCATGCGTATCCAAATCTACTACGAATCTTGAATAGAGAAATAGAGCCAGGCTTATATTTATATACTAGAAAAATTGTGAAAATTGAACGGTAGGTACTCTGATGGAAATTTCTGATTTACTATTTACTAGAAATGGCTAGGAAATTTTACTTTAGACAAAAAAATGTTTCTGTACCCTATCAAAGATTATAGGAATACGTCAGCTAATTGATGAACTTTACATTTTGTCAAAATTGTATAATAAAATAAATATTTATTGATTATGGCTCACTTATAAACGGAAGTAACTTTTCTTGCCTCTCCTTAATAAGCCGTCACCTATGGCCAAGAATAGGTATACATAACTTAGCAAAAATATCAATAGAAAATTATGTTTGCGCATGACGCTCTAAAAATTGTAGTGTTTAATTTTTGTTTCCATTTTCTATTAGGTATCAAATAATAATTATAGAAAAATTAATATTTTCAATGCTATGTGAAAAATAATGAGGGGATGAGGCGGCAAATAAAGATTCGCACAAGGGCGGTAAATACCCTGGCACGGCCCTGTCGCATTGATTTATTTTTTACAGTTACAAGTCGTGTACCTACTAATTTGTATATGTATATACCTATTTGATTTTTGAGAGTTTTCCACAGAACAAATTTTTATGCAATTAAACTGAAATTTGTATCTGACTAAATTAAATCTAAATTGGAATATATGGAATTTGAATTTAAAAACTTGAATTCTGATCCCTGCTATAAAAAATTTGTAGCAGGAATGGAAATAGTTGGGGAGAAATAATCAACAATTTATAGAACATTTGAAAAATTCGTTCATAGACACATGAATTTATCTTCAGTCCTCCCTTCATAATTTCATTTTCCGCTTGTAAAACTCAGGCTGAGGCCGGTGGATATAGAACATGTTCCATGTAGAGAAACTCAGTAAAATTCCTGTTTATTTTATGCTGCCCCAAGTCACTATAAAATTAAAGCACGTTTACAGTAGAGTTATGAAAATGGCTGTCAGTGTTCCATTACTAGCGACTCCCACGGCTGGAATTTTAATGTCTGTGCGAGAAGCGAGAGCCGTGTGGTCAGAAATGAACATATTACCCGGCAAAGCATACGTCACCGACGCCAAATATCATAAATAACCACGAGTTCAGGTTACATATTCATGTCTGGTTTTTAATGCCCTGCGCTAATTGTTTTTCTTTGGTAATTAATTTCCGTGTAATTGGTTTGTTGCACTGACATTGTATTCAATGTTGGGAGAACTGATTCAACTATTCACATAAAATAAATGAATACATTTTGTATGGAACGTACATTGCTACCACAATTTACTGCAGCCAGATTTCATTGTTTCTTTTTGTTGCACATGGCACCACCTTTCCTCTGGCTATTTACAACAGTGCAGAGATTGATTACACATTTAAATAGTAAAACCAGTACAGTAGGTATTGTAAATTTTTCATAGCAAACATACATTGTATATATATGGACTTTGTGCATCAAAGTTTCAATATTAATTTTTATCTCTCGCCGAGAGGTATAGGGATTGTAAAATAAATTTATGTCGAGATTTTTGCCACTAAGCACGTTCGAGCACCTTTAGGACCTATTTTGACTACTACCTTTTGTACCTATGTGTGTATATGTATGGAAGTCTGTATGTGACAACCCTGGTCAGAAGTTGTAATTAGCTATTAGCTATAGTATTTTTAAAATTTAATAATATTTTCGTTATAATATTGTGTTATAGAAATATATGTAAAATATAAAGAACACATGAGCTTATTATTACATTATGAAGTAAAAGTAACAGGTGAAATTAGTTGTGAAATAATGAAAAGTTTAGGAGAAATAAATAAAAATCGACATGTTTTATAAACTGAATAATTAATATGAATTTATGAATAGATGCACTGCGAGACTGTTCATATATTGCGAAATTATTTATTTATAACGACGATCGCGCTCGTAGAAAATGGAAGATTTTGAAACACGTTTTGTCATAATATTTTTGATATAAAAGTAAATTATGAAACGTAACCGCTTAGATATATCTAAATTAAAATTTTAGTTGCTATTTGTAGAATTAAAGTGTATTTTTACATATAAATCAGTGTCAATATAGTATCACCTAATACCATACGGCTAGCAACACCTAGATCGCTAGATCCATTACACATTCTGACCGCTAGAAAAGATCATATTGGCAAACCTAATTATTCTTTAACCGTGATCACGATGCTATTTTTACTACAACACTTAAGAAAATTCAATTTTGATAGAATGTAGAACTCTATTCTCTATTTCTTTGTATTGAGATTTTTCTTCACTGAGTTTTAAAAACAATGGTCTTTGTAAGACGAGTACTACGCTGGAACGATAGATCATAGATGCATCGAAAATTGTGACGCAACGACGATTATGTCATTTTTTGTCGAATATATTATATTTTTATATTTATATTACATCATGATAAATATAATTATTATTATTGTTGTTTATTATCTTATAAACGTGAACATATGTGTAACCATAAACTCTTATTTAACAATATCTTCAACATACACAAAGGAAGCAAGCTTATTGCATCAAACGGTTACTATGACAGAATAAACAATGGTATCCATTACACATACCTACACTAACCACATGCACACTCTCACTCTATAAGCGTACACTACAGTTTTAGTACTCGCTACCACTATTATAATGACATGACCCATCGCCATTATCATGTGAGATGCATTACAACCTGATGCATAGCTTTGTTATTATATAAAGATTGCGATATCGTTATTTTGTTATTGTCGTAAATAAGTGATTGGAATTTAGTGTAGTAATAGTGATAGTCATTTTTGATCTGGAGTTGTCGTTTCTTTGCAGCAGGCAAAGAATAATGAGCAATTTAAATACTGAAATCCATGGTTCGAATTGTAAGAAATTAATTTTAGATATCAAATTTCAAAGATATCGTGGTTCATCTAAAATTAAAATGATTAAATTTTTTCTACTTCGGTCAAAAATGTATTCTAATTTTGAATCGATTGAAATATACCTATTTATGTAACAAGTACATAGTTTAGAACTTTTTTGGACGAGCCGGAGTTTATGGCAGAACGAGCGCAGCGAGCGAGGCTGATAATTGTTGTATACAAAGCTTTATGTTCTACTGCAAAGATGAGATTTTCTTTGAAAACTTTGCATCTCATTGTATGCGGTGTTGATTTTTAACAATATTTTGATAATTTTCAAATTGTCAAATTTGTGAAAAAAATGTTCTAGTTTTTCGTTCTTCGCAATTAGCTCAATTTGAAAATACAATCTAAGAAATGAAACAATATTCAAATAAAGTAAAAGAAATTATATATTTTATTTAATAAAATGCATTAAATTATAACATTTACTTTGACATTGACTTATTGCAGCTACGTCGCACTAGGCATCAAATTATTATGTTGTATAAAATTGTAAATAATTTAGTTGATGATATGTTTTTGCTTGAGTGTTAAAACTTCTATGTACGTCCCTGTAATTTTCGCAATACAACTACTTTTCTTTGTAATTTTTCTCGTGCAAATTATCAAATTCACTCAACTAAAAATTCTATGTGTCGAGCGTATAATAAAATTTGTGATGATGTTGATTTGTCTGATAGTTTAAGTATTTTTAGGAAAAAATTAATCATTAGCTGTTTGTAGAAAGTACCAACTTAATTTATAATATTTAGTTTTAAGTTATTTTTAGTATACATTACATTATGTCTTGTGATTTCAAATACATATTCTATGTATTTTTTCTCTGTAACTGGGATACTAATCCTGTAGAGAAATAAATAAATAAATAAACATGATATTGAAAGCAGTATAATTTTGCATTTTTATCGTACTAATCCAATAAAGTGCCCGTTTATGGACAGTAAACAATTTCATAAAAGTACAGAATATTTTTTCACGTAAGAGATTGAAAAACGAACAGTCGTTAATTATTATATATGTAAATTTTCTATATCTTAAGTGCGCACTCTTATTTTATTAATAACTAATTTAATTTAATAACTAAAATAAACTTTTTTAAGGCGCTACACTTGTGCCAAAAATATAGTGAAAAAGGGACCTTGCTATATTACAAACTGAGCTCTTGTTAGTACACCTACACTGTTCATATTTTATATATAGATAGTTAAAAGATGACTCTAGAGTGCTATGAAATTATATTTTTGAAATACTTAATTGTCTATTAGTAATAAATTAGTAAAAATAGTCAATTTGGCCGATTTTTTACTATTTTTTTCGCCAGATGTGTAATTTTTTTGACAAAAATATTTTCATAGCACTCTTACGAACAATGCAAGGAATCGATTATTTAAAACAAAATTAATAAATATGCATTAATAAGGCCATAATTTGAAATATTAAAATGCATAAATTAATTCTTATTTTCTCTAATTGTTGTCGCAACAATGTATTGTATAAATTTTTCGATTAAGTAATGCATTGTTATTCTTCATGGTAAATTGCAGATTTTTATTTTGAGCGATATTGCTAGAACCATGAATTATGATTCTATTGCAGCAATATTGCAGTCAACAAGTGTACAGCCTTAATACACATTAAAATTGAGATCCCAAGTTTACGAAAACACGTGTTACATTATTAATGCTTCCGCGAATTTACGTAAATATTGTGCTAAAACCCTAAAATATAAGAATTTATCAAATTTTTGACTGAATATAATATTAGGGCTAATGCTGCATCAGAAGAGTTTATATTTGTAGTGTTAAGGCTAATGCAAAAGTTACACCTTTTATAAACCAGGCCATTCACTCTCTTTTTTAATTTAAATAATATGAAAGATGTCTCTAGGTCAGTTTATTTCCATTTTTTATAAATTATAATTTGTACATGATTAAGCTCCAAAGTTTAATCTTTCATTTGCCTTTTCGGCGATTCAACCGATGTCGTCAAAATGATTAGTTTGTGACAGCATCGTTTGATTCGCTAAATGGACCTACAAAACTAATGAGGGTTCCTATTAATATGAAGAATGAAAGGGGCTCCAAAATACCTCAAGCCGGCTCTACTTCACATAATAATGTGTAATTCTTCCCACAATAAACTGTTCAGCGCTGCTCATCGTATCACGTAGCTAATTTAATTGTATACGTAACACTTTCAGCTAATTCTGTTTTGCCACCTTCTGCGGTCGAAGGTTGAGGACGTTTTCTCAGCGACAATGAATTGCTAAAGAATAGCCTTTGTTGCCTACTCTCGCATCGATGACGAAGTGAAATGGCTCACAAGATGCATCACGGACACTTTGGACTTTTTAGAGAGCTTTTTTTGTGTAGGTTTCTTTCTAGAGCTTGTTGGAAATAAATGAGTGAGAACAAGCCGTGCAGGGGCATTGTTTGTTTTTTTTTCTTGTTTGTTGCTCTGCGGATGTTTTTCAAAATAAGGAAGATATACATTATACATCACGCACAAAAAACATTGAAATACTTTTAAAATATCATTCCATTCATTGTGAGAGAAAAATTATTTTTGTAAAACAATCAATTTTCTATACTGGAAAAATTACTTGACATTAACGTAGAAATAATATATAGTCTTGACAAATTATCCTTTTATATATACAAGGTGTTTCATAACTACGAGTACATACGTTTAAGATATAATGTTGTTTGATATGCTGATTACGAATCAAAACAAATTCGAAAAATTAAGGGTAGTTTACCTGCAGCATTTTTTGTAGTACTGCACTGGATTCGTTTTCCTATAACAATAGACGTAGGTAATCAACATCTTAAATTACATAATACTAGTAAAATAAACAAACAAAATTAAATTAAAAGATAAACTTCCAAATTTATACGTTTTAGTTTTACAGTAAGAAATGAGTAGGTACAACTTTTTTTCGCGAAACATAGTTTTGTTTAAAAAATTGACTTCTCCAAGTCACGTGATGTTTAATAATTTATGATCACTCTGTATACAAAATCATGTATATATAAGCTACCGCACCCACGTTGAGTATATAATATTATATCATAAATGAAATCGCTTAGTAAAAGAAAAAAACATTGTAATGCTTTTAAAATATCCATCCATTCATTGCAATGGACGAGTCATGTTATAACAAAGGAAATTAAAAATGTGTAAATTGTGTTTAAATTTAAGAAGAAGCACTCAAAATGAATAACTAATTAACTAATAAAACATTGTAGATCTGGTAGCAATTTCTTAAATTTTCATTGGTCATTACATTGACACATAAACTTTTATATCTCAGGATTAAAAACGTGGAAGGAATAACATTACTAAGCAGAATTAATGACATCTTCTTTTCTTTCTTTTCCCGACTGACACAAAGGAACACAAAAGAATAATGTTTTATTTAATTCATCCTAAAATTAATATTTCCTACTGTTGTGAGCCGTCGAATGAGATGAGCCATTACTATTTATGTCAGGAACACAATAAAACAGATACTTAATAAAAAATATTACCGAAGTTACGAAGTTACAGTGATTCAAGACTAGTGCAAAAAATATAAAAACGCATTAGTTACGATTATGATGGGTCAAAATTGTATTGTCGTTTCTACGCAGGAATTAACAGTAATTTTTCCAATTAAATAAAATGTTCAATATCAACAAAGAGCAATCGTGGTTTCATCAAATTAGGTACCTATAGCTAAAAAAAACTGTTCCCCGATCAAATATTGAAGCACTCAGACTGGTTCAAAATGATTATGTAGAATTACAAAAAGTATGTATCACACATAGTGATGAAAAGTGGAAATATTTCCAAATGAAATATTCCCTGTAGCAATATAATTTTCATTTAATGGAATTTTTTGCAATTTTACCATACCTACGGATTCAGACTTGTTGTAATATGCATTAAGCACTTTTTTTCGTTAAAATGTTAAATAATATAGGTACTTCAAGTTGTTGTTATATAGCACTTAAAAACAAGAATTTATTGAATCAAGTTTTAATTTATAATATACTTTCCATACATCGAAATAGTTATTTACATTATAAGTGCGGTAGGATTAATTTTACAACGCGAGGTTCTATATTAAAGTACGACGCGAAGCGGAGTGCTTTAATAAAACCGAGCGTTGTACAAATACCAAACACACACATTAAGTATTATATTTTTGGCCGACATATCTATTTATTTAAAATATCGTAGTTTCTATGATGTTAAGTGAGATGCACTTGACATATGCACTAAAATTTCCTTTTGTCAAGTAGTCTTGAATCACCTGCTCTGAGATGTCGCCAGAAAATTTCACATTTAAAATTAATGTTTTGATTTATTTCAGACTCTGTTGAACAATAAATTGTGTTTGTAGTGTTCGTTGTCGTAGGTTTATTCAATAAGACACGCACATGTATTTGTAGTAGGTACTAACTTTAATGTTTTGTGAACGTCTACACAGATTAACAATCTGCCAGCAACTGAACTCAAATAATTTCTCATTAAACATATACCTAAATACACTTCTTTAATATAATTTCCCAATACAATTATCTAATACATTACAGCATCATAACAATTATCTAATACACTACAGTGTTTTTGCAGGCTCCTCTTTTATTTTAAAGTTACCTTTTTATTTAATGGAATATTAAAGAAATCAAATTCGGTGCGTATTGTGAAATCGTAACTACTATAGACGTCAACGATGTGTGATTGTTATGTTTACAGTTCAGGAGGCCAAAGAGTCATTAACATGTGTTTAAAAATTCCCAAGGAAAGGAGTATTCCCTAAAAATAAATTACCGGGAATCTTTCATCACTAATCACATCAGTAATCACACATTTGGTCGGACGAACCATTACGAACGAAAACTAATAACAATGTTTATTTCACTGAATAATTTACTGAATGTACCTACTGCATTTTTAGTCCTGAATTGTATATAGTAAATAAACAAATAACAGAGGAGGTAACCTATTTTCGTGTGAGAAATTTATCTGAAATTAATTCAGTGTAAATTACACGGCGGTAAATTAATTATCAATTACTTCCGAACGGTGATTATGAATGGTAATTCGCGGCCGGTCGAGCCACTGTCAGTGCAGCGATCGAAGCTCTTGCTCTTGCTCGTGCCCGTGCTCTTGCTCATTCTTAGCTCGCCAGCCCAGGGCGCTTAAAACACTATCTGTCAAGGTGTAACTTTCCCGCTAATAAAGTACTTCATGGCATGAAAAGAACTACCCATCAATTATTTAACCGATGAGTTATGTCCCAACGTTTTTATTGCTCAAAACTGCATGAAATTCGACTAATCTGACGGTTTAAATAAAGTAAGGAGCTGTGCCAGACTTACTAAGGATTTGGATAATTTATTTTACTGCAGTTCAGTTCCGACTGCACTTCTTCTATTTTACATCAAATTACTTCGTTCGTTTCACTTAACCAACGCAGATTAATTTCTTTCACTTATTGCGATTATCTTCGCAAGAAAAATGATACGGTCTCAAGGCAAAAGGTGAGAAGTCAAAAAAGGTGTTTTGCAGGAATCAACAATCGATATTTGTATGCCAAGGGCTAAAAGTAGCTTTTTGCAGATTGTAACACGAGCGCAGAAGAATACTTTCAGCCAGAATTATCACAACATTTTTTTCTACGATTAATTGATTTTTATTAAATCATCAAAGCTAAGATTTTGAATATATAATAACAATACAACAAACATAAATGTAGATAAACTTATCATTTAGAAAGAATTTTGATTGCATATTTAAATATAAGTACAAATTTAACCAAATCTTAATAAATTATTTTTGATTACTGGAACAGATTTTTATAAGCAGCGGTCTGAAATTATTTTCAGACCATCATTTTTAGCAAGTCCAAAAAGTCTATTAATACCAAGCGTAGAAAATAGTATATTATGCTTCGACCAGGTACAGACAAACAACGCAAGCCTTTGTTCTGAAGCAAAGAACTAGCGTAGCGGTATGAAGAGAAGTATGACCTTCATAACTGCTTAAAGTGTTGCAGTTTGCCATCAGCTGTTACAACAAATCAGAAGTCAGCAATGTGCAACACTCTACCCAGTTATTCACCTCCTTTCTCCGCCTATAGCTGCTGCTCACCGCTATCGTACTTCTTGCCAGGGCCGCCCTAACCACAGGGCTAAATGGGCTATAGCCCTAGGGCGCCAGCTTTTTGGGGAGGCAAATTTGAAAATTTTTGAAACTTAGTTTGATGACAATGATTGATTCAAATGCAATACGCACTTTTTGTACAAGTTGTAGCTTCAAATTGCAGTGATGAAAGATATTTTTTATTACACATGCATCGAGATCAGTGTTTAAAACACGCAAATGCGTGCATATTCACAAGATTAAAACACACTGTTTCAAAGGCTGCTGAGCAACAATGATGAAAATTGTCGGAAAATTGTAACCAATCTTCTAGGTAACAATATTTTGACACATTACACATACTACTTTATAAAATGAATCAAAATGTGTAACATTTTATTTAAAAGGTTAATTATTGTATGTGCTTTAAAAGCTTACTTAATACACTTGTATCATAGTATACTATTTTCAGCAAAAAAAATAATAAAAATTATCAACGCTCTTCTTGTTCCAAGGGTCCAAATATAGTGTTTTATTTAATATTTTGTTCATACTTATAGTTTATTTGAATTTTGTATGAGTTAGTACCCATAAATTTTTATTTGTTTATTGATATTACTCGTATTGACTTTTAATTCTGATAGTTTAGTAAATCGCGACCCCTATGAAGTTGTAAATAGCCCACGGGCGCCAAATATCTTAGGACGGCCCTGCTTCTTGCCTTCACAACATCGTATACTACAGCATTGAGTGTTATCTGTTATCTGTCTATACCTATATACTATGGTCGAAGGTATGTTACTAGGAGCAAAAATGAAGCTTTATGTGCTGGGGCTGACAGCACCATTATGGTCAAGAGTCAACTTTACTTATTCCTTTTTACCATGGTGTATAAACTATAGGTGAGACTAAAATCTGACGGATTATGTGGGCAAAGTGGCCGCTAAAGAGACCCACCTTTTGATTGGTAATAGTAACCCTTGATAAATAATTGAAAAAAATACAAAATTAACAAATTGACAATACAAAATATAAGTTCTCCTCATGTAAATAGGAAGTGTTATGTGCCTAATTGTAAGACGGTTTGCAAATGATTGAAATGAATCTCCACGGGATGCTGTATGTGAAAAGTATTTTGACAGTTATTTAGAATTAAAAATATAGAAGCCATTAACCGGTTTCTAGTAAGGTGAGACATCTAGCGGTCAAATATCTGAACTTTTATATGGTCGTGACATCACCTACAAATAATACACCGTACTTTTACCCAATCCAAAAAGTAAACTATTTAGACTTATTAAGTTTTGTAAAACAGAATTTTACAGTGCACCATTTTGTTTAGAATACTGCTTATTTATATCTTTTTACTCAGTAATGCAAGTTGCATTAAGAGACTTGCTTCTTTATTTTAAAACGTTCATTTCTGATTTATTATAATTTCTTAATGCCCTAGAGTGTACTGTACCTCGAATTCAAGGCATAAAAAACAATAATGTTGTAGTAAGACATTCAAAAATGAACATGCATATCTCAAATCATAAATCGAAACATAAGCAATAATTTGTGATAAATAATAATTTATTGTAACTTATTGTAACTGCAACCTTTCTTTCAAGCACAACTTGGTTTGTTGATGATAAATAGCTCTCAATTATAATTTCCATCAGAGGTAATTTCATGCGACAATTATAGAGTTTTCCGTGTACGTACTATTATTTTATAGCACTTGAATTTATTAACTAGAATTATGGAGCACGCAAACATGTATTCTTCCAGGACTAATAATTTTCCGCGGAATTTTCGGCTAGCGTGTTGTTCAAACATTGTTAAACCGCAATTAGTGACATATAGCACTCACTTGAGAATCATCATTTAACTTAAATCGCACTTTATGCAGAACATACATACCAACCGCCGATTTCTGTTGTAGTGAGTTGACATTTTCTCTAAATCTAAACAAGACATTAAGAGTAATTTACTACTACTACTGGGCAAAATTACTTTTAATATCATGACATTATTTATATAACATGCATGCAATGAAATACTCACTAAACAGTCTTTAAAATTATTATAATAATTATTCTCTTAAAGAAAGATAAAATCGTTTTTTCCATTGTATTTCAGTAAAAATATACAATTTTCGTGTTAAGCTAATAAAATATAACTAAGTAGGTACATTTTAAAATGTTTTAAACACATCCTATCCTAAGTAAATACCAAATTAATTAAATTAACAATAATCTTCATTTCAATTTTACGAAAATATCGAACTAAGAATCTTTAATAGTTATTAATGTTATAAGGATCGTAACATGAATCATTATTGTACTAGTCGTGAAAATTAACAGTCGAGGCGAAGCCAAATTTGATATCGTAACACGACTTGTACCATAATGATTGGTTACGATCCGTATTGCATACAATCAAAAATTAAAATAAATTATTTGGAATACGAGTAGAACAAAAAAAAATTAATCAAAAAAATCAGGTAGGTATTCTATTTTTGAAACTTCTTTGGTAACGAACGACTTGTTTGTTATTATGGTATTATGATTACCATACTGGATTCTTTATGGGCCTTGGCCTATAATGAACGACGTTATGGTCCTAAAATTGAGGCTTATAATGTTGTCATTATGACACGGCAGCATATAAAATAAAATTAGAATATCTTAAAACTTTAAAGTAATGTTGTTTATGTCCTAAAATTTTATAAATATTTATTCAATAATAAAAACAATAGATTTACTGCCGCAGTGCCGCGGATAGAGTTTCATAGACGAGGTGCAGCCGAGTCTATGAATATAGCTTTGGCAGTAAATCTGTATTTTTTGCCATGTTGAATACATTATGTTTTCGCAGATTGATATTAATTAATATTAATTTAGTGATAATTTTCAATATTTTGACAGGTATCTCTATCAAATTATGTTACTATGCGCGTTTGTTGAACGGTTGCTATGCATTTGTTAAGCGATTGCTTGAAAAAACAAATTTGTTATTCATATTTTCATTAAATTTTATGGATTAACCATAGCAACAAATACTTTTACTGCCTAGGCATTAAAAATAATTTTATTGTCTAGGCACTAAAAGTGATACTTCACAGACTGTCAGCTGTCGATAAAATACATACATACAAAATCGTGGGAACCCCCATTCTCAACAGAATTATTTTCTCAAGAAGAATTCTTGTGTGAAATAATTATTAAAATTAGGAAAAGGTACAAGTATAGATTTATTCTTCTTATGTTGCATAACTCACAACATAATTATTACATTAATAAAATGATTGCTTGTCCCACGGATATTGAAGTAAGGTCCCTTTAAGTTGATGATTACATCGTACTACGTACATTGACAATTCCACAATTAAGTTTGGTTTAATTCCTGTTACACCAATCCTGTAATCTGCAATCTCGCTGTTCAAGTCCACTCATCGGTGCCTCGCCAGCTCTTATACCATCCGGTTCTAAAGTTGCAGCGGCGACAAAGAAAGTGTGAAGCTTTTAGTTGACGACGGCGTCGACCCGAATCTAATAACTCTGCAAAGCTGTGAACTTTAACTTCAACAAGCAGCGTAGTGCTCGCCGTTGCCAAGAGACGTTTCGTCTAATAGACACCTTCGTAATTACAGTTGCGACTGTATCGTTTATTACTACGAAGTAGGAAGTGTAATCTCGAAAAATTATTACTGGAGTAAAAAGACTGGAGGTGCTTTATGAAATATTGGAGTTATATCAGGATAGAAATTAAGTATAATTAAAATATTTATTGGGCACAATTATATAGATATACTGTCAATTTATATTATAAATGTCTGTAAAATATTTAAAATCTAAGGTCTGCAAACAGCATTTAAAAAATTGAATGTGTTAGGGTTAAGAAGCTGTTTGGAACAGTGCGATATTTTGCTATCGAAAACTGATCCAATTATAACAGAACAGTTAAACTGTGGAATATTTTAGGTTAATTTGATGTATTTAAAGTGTAGATTTTTATATAACAGGGTGTATACATCGAGAAAAAATTTAAGGGTGTACAGGGTGATTGTAGTAAGTCCGGCATTAGGGATATTTCGTTAATTTCAAGATGTACAGAAAATGTATATAAACAAAGTTAATCTAGTTAACAGGGCTTCTAAGATGGTCACAATAAAAACTTTTTATCATTTCCAGTTTCACCGAAAATTGGTACCTACATCTTTCAATGGAGAGGTGTTCTTATCGACTGTCGGAAGTATGATGTAAAAATTAGACAGGGATGCAGTCAAGATGTTTATTTATCTATTAAGCCAACGTTTCGGCAACACTTATGCCACTATCAGGGCGCTATAAATTATGGTGAAGGCATAAGTGTTGCCGAAACGTTGATTTAATAGATAAATAAACATCTTTACTACATTCCTGTCTAATTTTTTATATCACAACTTTTAATCTAGCATAGAGAATCGGTAATGTCATATATTTTTTTAGAATGTACATAAAATAAGCTTTACGATACCATAATATCATAGTTTTACTACAACCATTTCAAAATAACGTTTCAACAATAAAATAACGAACAGAATTATAAAAAGATTACTTAAGTTAAGAACCTATATTATTTAGTTGGTTTTAATTAAATTAAAATCCTTCATCGTTATTACACTAAAATAAAAATTCCATCATCTCTTCCATCTCCCACAATTTAGAATAGTAAAATTGAAACATTATAATAATGTAATGAACTTGTTTTGAAAGCAATGAAATAAACAATCTTTCTGTTGCAGCAGGAACTCGCGAGGGCAGCTCGCGTTTTCCGGTCATGGTGTACATCCACGGGGAGAGCTACGAGTGGAACTCGGGGAACCCCTACGACGGCAGCGTGCTCGCCAGCTACGGCGGAGTGGTTGTCGTCACCATCAACTACCGCTTGGGAATCCTTGGTAAGTTCACAACGAATCTCGTCTTTGTGTTAATAAAGGTAACATACATTATAATAAAACATATACTAAGAACGTAAAGAAGTTTTTATAGTGTGAGACGTACCCTAGCCGAGAGCCAAAATCACGTTGAAGGCCATAAAAGCATAAGTTACGCCCTTGGTTGGTACATAACATTTTATGTGCGGTCAAAGATTAATTAATTTATTTTATGCACGTTCGTATCATTATTTGACAATTATACATTTTTTTACATAATCGTCACAAATTAGTCAAAACAGTTTAGATTTCCAATTAGTTCATATAAACTTATAATCCTATTAAAAATCCTTTTCTGTTGTTAGTTGTACAATTTGTTATTTAATTAACACAAATAATCTTGTAAATTTTTAATTAAATAATGATAATTAACAGAAATAATCTTGTAAATGTTTAATTAAATAATGATTAACTTTGACATTTAATTTTTTGTTTATTTTCGGAATGTTTTAGGTATATATGAATTTTTTGACAAATAAATTAAATGCCTAAATTAATTTATTTGAAAATCTACGACTGTAAATAAAGTTGGGTGTACCACGGGCGTAATTTGCTTTTATGGCTCTTGACGTGTTTTTATCCCTCGGCTAACGCCCGTGCTCTAAATCACGTCGCTCGCCATAACCCATAAAAGCTTTTTTACGCCCATAATACACATAAACAAGATAATGTTAAATCATGTAAAAGGAAAAATTCTGTTATTTTAATATAAAATTGTACGACTAATAAAAGAAAATAAAATTATTAGTAGTTTTATCAGAAAAATTGTAAATATAAAATATTTAGGTCCGAAAGCTATAAAATGACGTTTATGTTAAAGAAATTCTTGTATAATTATTAGCAAATTACGATACGACCGTGCATAAAAAATTAAACAAATTGTATCTTTTTGATTGTATGCATTGCAGTTAGTTGCACAATTATTATTGTAACTCATCTGCAATAATTGGAAAACTATTCCAATATATTTTAATAATCAAATGTGTATATCATCTCTAAGATTTGATATTTCAATTTAAGGGTATTTGACCTTGACCCATAAAATTTTTTCCTGCAATGCCTTTCTTATTTCGTATGGCCCTCAAATTAAACTGAGTTTAACATGCTATCATAGATTATTTCGACATCATTTTATTGTATTTTTATTCATTAATCCACAATATAACCTACTTCTTATCCAGAAATTTGAAAAAACTAGATTTACTTATACAATGTATAAGAAAGTAAAAAGGGTAGAGTGGTATTTTTATTATTCCGAGCAGCGACACATAAAGCTTATCCAGATCTGTATCTGCACACTTCATCAACCCACAAAATGCTCATACGGTCTGTTATTTATTTAAAAACCTTTCTTCGAGTGATTAGATTCTACTATAGACGTTCACCATTCTAAAATTACATTTCAAAAATCTTGTTTTCCTTCAAAATAATACTAATCAAAGTAAAATCCAATCCCACTTGCAGTAGCTGTGGAAAGGTGGACCCGATACGAACATACAGAGTTTTTGTATTAGATTAGAAACACATCCTTTACAGAGTAAGTGGAACGCAAATTTACTCAATTATACTGCAGTTGTTACACATCCCAGAAGCTACAACTTTACTAAACTAACGCAAATATTTTAAACAAATTGATACACTACACTGAACAATATTTGTTTAAAATTTTAGCACAAAGACTGCAAAGCTTCATTATTGCAGAATATAATTTAATAGGTACATCAAAATTTAAAAGACAAAATTTAGAAGACAAAATTTCATATTTAATAGGTAAACCAAAATTTACAAGTTAAAATTTAATAAATCAAAATTTGAAACTCAAAATTTAATAATTCAAAATTTTAAAACCGCTAATTGTGGTAACATCTGCCCAAGCGAATATAAATACTAAAGCAAGGTAATATTCAGTTGCGTAAATATGCCAATACAGCCAATGCGGTGCATTGGGGCCCACGTTACAAAGGAACCTATTTGATTTGCGTTTACTGCACCTAAAATATGAGTTGTGGTAGTATGTTCATATTTTTCATTAAATTTAATAATTATAGGTATTTGATACTCGTATAATGACAAATATAAAACCTTTAAGAAAAACTTGTTTTTCTATTATTATTATTATTTAAATTTATCTTCAAAATGTCCAAAATAAATGAAATGTTTCTCAAAAAATTTCGTCTGCGTAGATACTCAAAAAATATAAGTTTTGTGCTAACATATAAATAGTCACGCATAGTAACAGTTTCAATTTTACTATAATATAGAATATAGCCCATCCCAGCAGTTATAACTTTCAACAAACAACTAATTTTAGTATTTAAGTATCAAATAATTTAGAAAAAGGTATAAGACAAAAATTCTCAGAAAAAATTTGAATTTTTTGGAGGGGTAGGGAGCCTCAAATCAAATTTTGCATTGGGGCCTTTTATTTCTAATTACGCCACTGGTAATATATTATTGGAGCGCGCATTTTTTTGTACGAATTACAGATGTTTTACTTTAAATTACCTTATAATAAAACTATTTTAAATCAAGTTCAAAAATTGAATTTTAAATTTTCATTATTGAAATATCAAGAAATAAGTTCATCTTCTTGTTTGGCGAGCGTGGTATGTAAACCAAACCATAATGAAATTAAGGGAAGAATTTCGGACAAAGATAGATTAAAGTATTTAGAAGTCTCAGCCTGGATGTAATAATAAATCGAGGCCTCCTTAGCTTCTCAATGATGGTGTACTCCAAGTTTGAAACAGTCAAGATTAACATTTCTCTGTGAAATTTGTCAGAAAAACTTTCCTCGTGGCTCGTGTAAATTCAAGGAAACCACGGCCGCGATTAACTAGACAATGTGTCAGTTGCGACGAAACACAGAACTAATATTTATATTAGAGGAAATTTGCTTAACAGCGACTGTATTGTAACTTTTCCCTCATCTCTGCCATGTTTAATTTGTGACGTGTTTTGTTCTCGACTACTCGACTCCCAGTAATGTGAACATAAATATTTACTTCGCGCAATACACGAGTAAATATAATAAATGCCTTTACGTTAACAAATAAAATTTACACTTAAACACAAGTGAACTCCGAGAACTCAACTTTATATTTTAATATTAAAATATAATAAATTTCTTTCTGCGATTTTTACCGGCAAAGCTAATGGTCATTTATTTTTTTAAAGTTTTTAAAAAGAACAAAATTAAATTTAGAACAATATTATGTTCAAATATTAATAATTAAAAAATATCTTTACCACCCCCATAATTTCAAGGTACGTGACTACAGATATATATTTTTACAGTGGCGTGGCGTCCATGGACATTTACATTTTTTTAATGTTTCAAAATCAAAATAAATATTAATTTATATACAATATTTTTCTTTAAAGTAATATTTTCTAAATTTATATAAACTTTGCATTCGTATTTTAAGCAACACGCGTTACACATAAGTTATTCCGGTATAAAATAACGTAAACTGCAACATCAGCGTTAGAAGCACATTCAAACTCTGCATCCTCGCATGTAAGAAATTCATGTGCTCGGGCATGTCCGTAGTACTTCGTTCTAGATTGACTAACGGACGCACAATCACTTTGTGCGTTTCTTAAGAGCATTCTGTACAGGAAGAATGTACGCGTAAAAAGAATTTACACGTATACACCTCATCGACACATAGTTGCACATTTTAACAAAAACAAAATTTTATATGGTAGATGAGGGATAAAACTTCATTCTATTAGTGCAATTTTTTTTTTCAGCACGTTCAACGGTCGAAATTACTTACTTTCAACCGCTTGCAGGCGTTTAGAAGCACCTACAGATTTTTCTTTATATTTTGCAGAACATGATATTTTAAACTTGAATCATGTAGTTTAAAGTTTAATCTACGTTGGGTTAGTGTTATTTTTTAGAAAAAACTTTCTTATTTTGAGAAAATTAGAGGTAAAAAGATGTGAATTTTTGTAGTTTTCTTTATTTTATAAACTAAAACTTCGGTACAAAACAGAAAAAATGGCACTAATTGAACGAAGTTTTATCCCTTATTTACCATAAAAAAAATTGTTTTTGTTAAAATGTGCAATCATGTGTCGATGAGGTGTATGCGTGTAAAGTGCTTTTTACGTGTATATTCTTCCTGTACAGAATGCTCGTAAGATTTTTTCTGTAAAATTTAAAGCAACTAATGGCTTACACTGATGCTAAATTCTATGAGTGTAAAGAGTATAATATAAATCTAAAATAAATAAATCTAAATAAACAAATAAAGGAATTTATTATTTCAAATAAACAATATATTCATTCAGAAAATTACTGAGCGCCAGAGTTTGAAGCATGATTTGAAAGCAGTCAGAGTTGTGGCGTTTCAATGTCAGGAGGAGGAGGGAAATGTTGTTATTTATTCCTTATTTTAGTATTATTCATTGATAATGTTAGTAAATATATTTCTTATGTTATTTATAGTGATTATGGGTCCCTAATAAGAATATATTTTTTTATTTTTGACATAAAAGCATTTTAAAAAATACTTTTTATATCAAATGTGATTTCCTTCTTTCCAAAATCACGTCACGTCACTGTATTTTTTTCAAGATTACCTACTCATAGTGTTTTGTTAGTGAACAGTACCCCAAAAGGTAGATTATTGTGCAATTTTACCGGAATGTGTATGTGTACCTAACTGGATTCGAACCTGAGTTGTCAAAACTACAGTCGGTCACATAACACACTCGGCTATTCTCCTAATTATAAATGGTGGTCCAAAAGTGTCTCATGTGGAATAACCCTGCAATATTTCTAATCTTACAGATTTTGATGTAATTGAAAAATAATACAAAATTTTGAAATTGGTTGGAGAAAATAAATTTCACTTAAATTGAATCTATTTACTCCAGACTCCGGATCAATGGAAAAGGAACCCCACCTTAATAAATAACTAAGCGGTTTTATTTCCCGCAGTGTAGTTCAAACTTCAACTTCAGTACTTCGATAAAGCAATTTAAAAAGAAAAACAAAAATTTCTCATCAATCAACAAGATCTAAAAACAAATTGAACGGTGGAGGGAAAGGGCATGCGCAGCACCACAGGCGTTGGCGGTAATAGGAAGGAAATTATTAGCAGAATTTAAGGGTGTAGCAGTTTCTATTCATTTCACATTAATATTGGGGGTAAAATGCGCTAAACGTTTTCATAACAAAATAAATTTAGGTTTATGTTCGATTTTTTTAACGTTTTGGTAGTAGTGATGCAATGGATAAAGAATTTGCCGGATACCGGATATTCGGTTTATTCTTCGGTCGGATAGCCGGACCGGATATTCGGTCTTCAAGAACAAACTTGTTTGAGAGTGATGCGCAAATTTATAAACTACAGCTCCACCGTAAGACAAAATTTATTAAAGTGTAATAAGATAGGTACTACCCGTGTACTACTCAACTACTTCGTAGTTCCACTTCTGTAAAACAAATAATTCATGACTTATAATAGAGCAAGTGTAGAGCATAGGCGTAGCCAGGAGAGGTTTGTGGGCTAACCGATGCCGATGCGAAAGTATGAAAATACAAATATAAAATAGAAAATTGAACCGAGATTTAAAAAAATTCTTAATATTTATTTAATATTTTTGTTTTTCTACTTTACCTACTCATATTCACACTTAGAGTTTATTTATTTTATGCTATATTTTCGGTAATATTTAAAATATATACCTAATAGAAACAAACCAAAGTTTTTTTTAACTTACGTATTTTCCTTATTTTGAAAGGGGGGCCTCAATAAAATCTGTGGCTAGGGGCCTCGAGATGTCCACGGCTCACGGCACTAGAAACAGCCTTTGACCGTTTGCCCAAACAACATCCTGGTACTATTTTTAGTACTACACCACTGGACGAACCGCCCCATTTCAAACAAAAATCCTGGCTACACCTATAGTGTAGAGATTTAAAATTGAAATGTTTATTTGTTTAAAAATTAATCGCCCCCTACCATCTGTCATTATTACATTAATCGTGCTTATTTCATTTGTGTTTTATTTTATTTCATACTTTTAACTGCTACAAAATTTGTTTTTTAGCATAGCAATACAAGACGACTTTTTAATAAAAAATAAATAAATAATTTGTTTTAAGGAAAATGTTAGTGAAATAAACTGATTGAGTGCTACTGGAGGTACCACCGACGTCACCACCAAATACCAGACTATTAAAAAATCATATCTCGCTTAATAAGCAGAATTTTCACATCGCGTTTTCACTAATCATCATAGTTTCTTATGTAGTTTCGTAGAAAAAAATTAAAAATTACAGTGGATGAACCTACTATAATGTAACAGCACAGCAATTACCTAAAAGATATAATATCTAAATGAAGATAGCAACACACAGAATAGTGTTTACAGATGCAGAGTTGAAGAAGACGGTTCTCTTTTAAAAGCAAGTAGTGCACAAATGAGTAGTGCCAAACTAGAAGCGGAGTATCAAGTATGCAATGTCGTCGTCTGCACGGTGCGATGTTTTTAGCTAATGGTTTACGCCAAAGTGGCCGGAGCCGGCAGTCCGCCAGTTCAGTATTCCGGGCACACGCGAGCTAGAAGGGTTCCAAACAAGCTGGGCAACTGCCCGGCGTGATACACATGTATGGGTCACGAAACTTTGATGGAATTTAATTTAGAAAGTTTTTCTCTGCAACAAGAGTTTGATCCAAGAAGGCTGGACTAAGTATCGGATGAATTAAACTCAAACTTAACAATCCGCACTCAACGGGAGCACTCATTCAGTCCAGTCTCCGCAGAACTTGGCCCATAAATTGTTTCGCAAGTCGTTAAAAGTTTAAAAGCGAAGCGAAGCCGCTAAATCGCACTGTCCGATGACAGTTGAACAAATATTTCTCTAATATTTGCCGAATCTCAAGATATGCCGCAAATGAACGAACCAACTGAACCGCTGCTCGGCTGCTTCTGAATTGGTTCCCGAACTGAATTTATCAACTTGATTTCAGATTAAAATTATTTATCTTACTTTATTATCTTTGACACAAATAATTATTGAAGATTTGCTTTTATATTGCCTAATAAGAATTTTAAAATCGAAACGTAAATTAAATTAGAACCTAACCAACACAAAATATGTTTCTCTCCATTTTAGTATTGTGATAGTTCTTTAAAATTTAATACGAGTAATAAGCAGCATAATGGACAGGGTTGCCAACTGTACGCTTTTGGAGCGTACATACGCGTTTTCGTTATAAATTTTTAATGTGCAGGTACGGTACGCTATACGCACGCTTTTAAAAAATTATAATAATGTACGCTTTACTGGTAATCAAGGTATTTGACCTATTCCAACAATAGAATCCAAGAGTTCCGAACCTGGCTTTAGAATTGTGAGTCAACATCAATCTCCATCGGATATAGTTCGGACATGATCGGAGATTGTCGGTCGGTGGCACTGTAACTGTTTTGACAGAGTTTATAACTTGCTTTGTAATACGTAATGATTGCGTCAAAAATGAGAAGGAGAATCATCTAAGCCTGCCTGTCTAAGTGCACAACAAAAATAGCATGCGTTTTATTTACGCGTAATTTAAATTTTTTGACAATTTTTACTTCCTTGTACGAAGTAAGGAAGTATTGTAATCGTGAAAAATTTCGGTTCTCAGATTTTGACGGAAATATCCGTTTTGACCTTTTCTGAATCCATTATGACTAGTTTCGACGTGACGTCTGTACGTACGTACGTACGTACGTACGTATGTACGTACGTATGTACGTACGTACGGACGGACGTATGTGTGTCGCATAACTCAAATACGGTTAGACGTAGAAAGTTGAAATTTTGTATTTAGGACTGTTATAGCATCTAGTTGTGCACCTCCTATTTTTGGTTTCAGTCTACAAACCGGAAGTAGTACTTTTTAAAAATATTTCGATAAATATTTAATTTTAGACAATTTTTTTTATTTTAAATGAAAGATTATGTGATTATTACCTAAAATCGGTATTTTATAAATATTTTTGTATCTGCTATCATTTAAAAATAATTAAAGTATATATTTATAATTTATAGTATTTCGGTATCTTGTAGTCCATGATCGATTAACATTTGTTACTACGTAAAATTTAAATGATTATGACATGACAGTGACAATAGTAAAATATGCTTTATATCTTCTTCTGCAGTTTAAATAAAATGACTAAAATATATTTGTGAGTATACTAGTATAATAAGTTAAAAGAATTTTTAATATTATTTTACATTTTAGTTATTAAGAAAAGTATGAACACACAAGGCGTACAAGGAAGTCATGTGGTGTCCACGTCAGATTTTTTAAATTTGGTTTATTGTAAAAAAACTCTATATTATCTAGGTTTGCAATAAAACAAGTTTGACCTTGAAAATTTTCAAAAAATCGCCTACGGTTTCTGTATCTTTCAATGTACCTATGTGCGCTTTTGGAAAAATTCAAAACAAAAATTGTATTGATCTGTTATTTCAGCTATTAAAAATTAGTATCAAAAAAATAATTAATAATAATTGTGAACAAGGCAAAAGAAGTGCTTTAGGATAAGATTGTTCGGCGACTACTCGGCCCCTCTATTTTTTTCCGAATTCCTAAAATACTCTTGATTTTACTTATTTTTTCTATTTCCTAATCCTTTAAAATAACATTTTACCATTCTTGCACTGGTCACAAAACACTCGCTACGGTAGTACATTTTATGCTGGATTTAAGAAGGTAGACGGATCCCTTAAGCTTGAATTTTCAATAGATGCATGTTAAAATATGTAATTCTTTATGGTTGTGATGTTTTGTTTAATGTATGAAATAAATGAATAAGTAAATGAAGAAAAGATTTACGAGTAATTAAAATTTGTCATATAATCAGCCTAAATCAAAATTAATTTCATTAAAATTTTAAAAAACAGATCAGCCATATTTATAAAGCAAATTAACATAAGAATAGAAAATTTTTAAATTACATGCAAGTCTGTTGATAAAAGAATCGATAAGATTGACAAATATTTGTACAAATAAACTTTTGCAAAAATATTTTCACTCGCTGCGAGCCTGAATTCCTGAAAGCAATGAATAGCATTGCAATCCTCTAAGCTCTTAATGCTACGGAATAAGTTCATGGCAAATCCTTCTTTATAGGCTTAGGAATCTTATGTGCGTAATATATTTCTAAATTATAATCGATTCTCAACACCTTTCCAGCTTCCAGATTCTAATAAGAAATGTTTGCGATTGTATTGATCAAAAGATAAAGTTGTAGAAACGATTTCAACAAACTTAAGTTTGGAAACTCGGTGAAAAGCTTGCAGAAATATTAAGTAATTAACTATGTTTGTGAAATATCGTACAGTTAAATGAAATTCGTTGCGAATTAAATTAAATTATAATTTTCTCACGTCGTCGATTCAGAAGCAGTAAATTAGAACATGAAATGAAGTGACCGAACTACCAAAATGCTATATATTTAATAATATAAATTATTAAATTGAGTTCTGGTTTAATTATGTTTATATTTATTTATAACTAGATTTATGTTCGAACTTAATTTCTAAATTCGCAATTCGAAGTCTCAAAGGATGTAATATCGAATGGAAATTAATGTCTACGCGAAAAAAGTTCAATTTCAAACTAGTTTTTAATTTCCTATGAATATTGATGCTTCAGTTCCATTTCCAGATTGCCAGTTTTAAGTTCAAAAATTCCTGTGCAACGAGGCAATCCGGCGAACAAATCTCGTTGAGATTTAACACTAAATTTCTTGGTGATTTGATTTCAATTAGAATACATAATTAATTGCAAATAACTTCATATTTCTCATTTCAGGAGAGAATTTCTTTGATATTTATTGTTTTACTTTGTATTTATTCATGAAAAATGTCAAAAGCTTATTATTTGTTGCCCACATACAAATTTTATTTTGCTTGTGGTGTAAAATAGGCCGCCGCGTGTGGGCGTGCAGGTCTTTAGCAAAGTTCATAGCTGCCAGTCTGTCAGCTGACATGGTGAGGGTGAGGGTTAGTAGAAGGTATTTTAAAATCTGTGATTGCGTTGTATGTTTATAAATATGAATTCTAAAAAGATGTAAGTTAAACTATAAATCCAAGACAATAAATGACAGCTAACAACATTAACTACTATGAAGTTAAATCTGATGGATTACTCAGTAACCTCAACTTCACGATAACAATAATAAATGTCTCACTCTGATTAAGCAAGCATGAGCAAAATCGACTCTGCAAATCGTCTATTATGATTTTTTATTTATTTATATTTCTTCGTTGTCTTTAACATTGCTTTTTATAAGTACTTATACTGGAGCCAACCTATGTATATGCTATTCTAACGACCTCTTTAATATGTTCCCCATAAATATTTAGCGTATGGCCATAAATTTCAATTTGGAAATTTGTTAAACTGACATTGGGCTTTGCATAGTAGGACCTACTGAAAATGTGATTATTATCACTATGAACCTAATTAGGTCTAAAACATTGGTAAAAATACAAATTTTATAAAAAGAAATACCTATATGTTTTTTTATTAAATTGAGAAAGAAATTTTGCTGTGACGTAATTAAAAATACGGATCCCAAGTTTGTATCTCTATTTAAAAAATATTTAATCATACAAATAGCTCATCTGTTCCATTGACACATCAGTTTCAGATAAATAATAAACAAAATATAGTAAGCATAAATATATACTTACTTTGCGCTGAAATATGTAGTTTTAGGCATATTCCCGGCTCGAACTTTGTGAGAAGCAGTTCATCTTATTGGACACATTGCACTCAATAGAAAACAATGTCAACAAATACTTTTATACACTTAAAATTATCCCGAACATCAATAGTTATTATAAAAATAAAGTAAATAACACAGGAACACTGTACATTTAGAAACGCACACGATTACATACCCCGCACTCAACTGAAAGAAAAAATCAGACAAGTTTTAACCAAATTCTCAGCCTGGTGCAAACGTAAACTTGATTTGCCGATTTGCGTTAAATTTATTCCTGCAGTCTTCAAAATGGTTTTAAATTATAATTTTTATATTTTAAATTAATATTAAACTCATTATAAAAAAATATTATCTTGTATTTTATTAAGGGGATTTTCATGGTTGATATTATTTACCGTTTGGACTAATTGCAATTATTTTATTAATATATACATAAATACAATATACTGTTAACAATAAAATATTCAAATAATTTTAAAATAGGTAAACTGTAAAATATGAGACAGCCATTTAAAATACCAGTACCAAAATTATTAGTGTATGTTTACGCCTGTAAAATGTAGGTATTATTAATATTAATAATTATTATTTTTTTAAATAGATACAAAAAATTAAAATTGTATTATCTTATTTATCAATATTATTATATCTCTAAAACTGTATAGATTTTGAAACTGTGTTGTAATGAGGAAACTGATCCTGATTAAATATAGCTTAAATTTTAGAAAATTTAAATTAATTTTTGTCAATAAATATTTTGAATTATGACGACATTACAATAGTATATTATCCAATGAGTTTATAATGATAGCTATTAATACGCGAGTATGAAATTTATGGTACGAGCCATGGCGAGTGTTGTAATTCATACGAGTGTATTATAGCCATTTAATGCAAATAATATTAGAAAATGTATTAAATTTTGTAAATAAATGTTTTGATAAAAAATCTACATTGACAACATTAAATTATTGATTTAATGCTTTTTTGCCAGTGATAAGTATAATATATTTCAAATTGTTTATCAGTACAAGAATCTGAAAACAAGTACTCTTGACAAAATCATAGTTTGTTTTTACAATTAATTTGACACACTACTAAACAACATCTCTGTCTCTTGCAGGCTTCCTCAACGCCAACACAGACCCCTACCTGCGGTCGCCCGCGAACTACGGCCTCATGGACCAGATCGCCGCGCTGCACTGGCTGCAGGAGAACATCGCGTTCTTCGGCGGCGACCCCACCAACGTCACGGTCATCGGCCACGGCACCGGCGCCGCCTGCGTCAACTTCCTGGTGACGTCGAGCGCCGTGCCCGAGGGCGTGCTCTTCCACCGGGCGGTCCTCATGTCCGGCTCGGCGCTGTCGCCGTGGGCCCTGGTGCATGAGCCCTCCAGGTGAGGAGATGAAGTGTTGATTTATTTATGTTTTAGTTTACCTTTGACCAGAGCTGGGCTGTATTTAATTACTTCAGTAAATAAATTACTAATTAATACATAAAGTAATTGTAATTTAACTAGTTTTAAAACAAAGTAGGAATTGTATTTGGTAATTTCACAAATATTATAAAAGTAATTGAAAAATAGTATTTTTTTACAATTACTAATATTTGAATTACATTCAAGTAATTTAATTATTTTTTTAAATAGTTTAATTACTTTCAGTTGATCAATTAAGTAGGTATACTTACTTAAATGTTCATATATTCTCAGAAAAACGCCTCTGTATTATAAGAGACAAACATGTTGTTTTATTTAATAATTATTCTTAATTATTAACATTTTGGCAGTTTATATTATATGTTCATGTCCTAATATAAATTTTAATTGACAGTTTTCTTAAATATTACATTGTTTGGCAAAGACGGTTTTTTAAAAATTTTTGGAGCTGTTTTTAAGCCATTCGTATTTTATATTAAACAATAAAAAGAAGGCAAGTATAAGTAGTTGAAAAATGTAATTAAATTAAAAATTTTAATTACTAGTAATTAGTAATTAAATTACATTTTTTGGCAAGTTATTAATCTACTATATAGTTAAATTACATTTTTATGGTAATTTGTAATTAGTAATTAATTAATTAAACAAACCAACATGTTTTCCGCTAATAATACAAAGATGTTTTTCTGAGAATTACGAACATTTAAGAATAAAATTTTTAAACATATAGGTATTTATAAGTAATAATTAAACAATTCAAAGTAATTTAACTACTTTAAAAAAGAATTAAATATTTGAATGTAATTCAAATATTATAGTAATTGTAAAAACAATTCCTTTTTTCAATTATTTTTATAATTTTTGTTTAATTACCAATAACAATTACTTTGTTTTAAAAGTAGTTCAATTACAATTACTTTATGTAGAAAAGTAATTAATTAGTAATTTAATTACTGAAGTATTTAATTTCCGCCCAGCTCTGGACCTATCTTATAGAGAATTTTGTGCTCTACAACTTCATATAAAACAGTGCTCATCATGATATACATATTAGCATTATAGAAAGAAACATTTCAAAAAAGATTCATCAAAATCGGATATGTTTTAGTGATTTTGATAATTTTTCCGATTCATTGACTCGACTCTCTCTAAAGCATACCTCCAACTAGTTGTGCTGAACACTATTTCTTTTTTCTAATAATAAATTCTTAAACTCACAGCTTTTTACTACCTATCCATAAAATATTTTAATGCCGAGATTTTGATTTATCAGAATTTTAACTTTCAGACCAAAATTTTAAACGGCATTTTCTTCATTTTATGTAGATTTTATGTCATTTTTATTTTATTTAAATTAGGCCACTTAACAGGAAAATTCCCAATTATAGAGTAGCATAAATAATAATAAATATGATCCAAAATTAAGTCAAGAATGTAATCAACCCGTTTAGTAGTAGTGTGAAACATGTAACATACATATACATTTCAAATTTAAAAATTATTTCATTCATTTAATTAACGTACCATTGTGAAAATAGTAAAATATATTACCTCGTTGAACATACCGAACATTTATTAAAATATAATTGCTGTTATAGCAAAACTTTCAATACCATTGAAAAACTAGTTATAATTGAAGATAATATAAAACTATTTTTCTCTCATTTCCTTTAGAAAAGACGTATAACGTATTTGTTCTTATTACTCGCGCAGAATGAAGAAGTTATAAACTAAAATAATAGCTCCAATAAAATCTTACAGCGAACTTCATAAACAATTCCAAATCGCTGAAACTTTTTAAATTCCTCATTATTTTCACAATTTAAAGAATAATTTTGCGAAAGTACTTTATTTCAAATAAGCGCTGGACGTTGTTAAACTCTTCAATGGGGAAAATGCACACGTTGTGTGCAAATGTAATTTAAGTTGCTATTGAATTTTCTGCTAACTTAACAAAGAATGCAAACGTTTATGTAATAATGTAATGGATCGTGTTGGAATGAAAAGGGAACTAACTTTAGAAGCATTGTAAGTTTTCATAACTATAATATGAACAAGAAAGCAAGCATTATTAATCAAATGGAGTGGTTCCTTCTTCAACAAATTTTAACATACATACTTTATACTTTACTGTTTGCTACAGGGATGGAATCAAGGGGAGAAATATTGATCCTTACTTAGAATTTTTAGTTCTGACTCAAATTAAATATTTATTTTTATAAACAAATTTGATAGGAACATTAAAATCTACTAAAGCAAATAAAATTCTAAAATTAGCATAACACATAATAATTTTTTGAGAATTGTTTTGTCGTTTCCACGACAACTTATTTCTAACAATTTCACGACACAAAACAACATCTGACAATTTTCCATGATGTTTTGTGGAGTGAAATTGCAATAAGTTTCCGTGGAATAGACAAAAATTCTCTCAAACAATTATTATCTCAAATGGTAAAAAACACTACAAAAACAACTAATTTTGCTAAACATTTTTGACTTTTAACTTGACAAATGTATTTATTTATCGTAACTAACCTAACTAAATAAAATCTAATCTTCATGTTGTCAGATACATCATTTCACATTTTCAATTTTATTGGTCATCCGACGTCATCATTACGCAACAAGATTGGTTAAACCATCTGTCAAAAAATATTCTGTGTAGTATGAGGAAGACAAATAAGTGCGTTTATTTATTCTGGAAAAATGAGGAAACATAAATATAGATATTCTACAAAATAAAACTTCCTTTGTTCAACCCGATTACTACTTAATATAATTTTCCCTGAATGCTTTTAAACTGCAGCACAAAAATTTCTATACAATGTCCATAATTGTTAATGGATTATTTAAAAAAATTCAATCTGCTCAAATAATTTCCAGGAAGTCTTTTGTTATTTTACCGTGTTTATATTTATAGCAAAAAACAGGATTCAAATAATTTTATCGTTGATATAAATCTGAATTACTTTATGGAAATTTTATATATTTTATGATATCATTGTATTCCTCTGGCAGCAATTCATAAAAAGTGTATTGTTTTTTATCTGATATAATATTTGTATACGCACAAAGAAACTATATTTTTTCGTAAGTATTGTGTTAACGGTATAAGTAAATGAAATATTTGGAATATACTGTTCTGGTCATATTAATATAAATGGACCAACATAATACGAGTATAATAACTAAGTGCCATTGATAAAGTACATAAGTTGGTCATTTCAACATTATTATTAATAGTAAATAAATGTTGTTAATGACTTAATGCTAAATATAAACTAATGGCTATTCGAAATACAATTCGATACATACTATGTATTCGAATTACAAATTCAGTCACATTATTTTCTAATTATGAACTTTGACCGTTGGGAGGTTTGATATAGAAAATAATAACGATTATCAATTACTCCTTTATGTTCGTAACAAAAAGATGATATCTTTAGAATCACTATACATTTGCTAGCTAACATCATTTCACGATTAAAATGATCATGGATTTCAAAACAATGTCCAAAAGAAAGAATTACAGGAATGTAAATTATTTAGTAAACTAGTAAACTATAAATAGTAATACTTGTTTTTTTTTCTCTTTGTTGATATTTATCGATAACTATGAATGTTACATTATGTATATTAAAATTACTTAATTAGCTTTTCGAACAAAAAATCTTCTTGTAGGAAAATTATTATTATACTACATCTCAAGTTTACTTTATAAAATGAAATAATTATTGAATACATAATACAGTCGTAGATAAAGTACGCAGTATTTAATAATGCCGTGAGACGAGACGAGACAAGAAATAATCAATTCTCGCTTAGTCTCAAATTTTCAAGACGAGAAATTTAAGTATAAGTACTCATCTCGGTCATTCTCGTCTAGTGTCTAGTCTCAATATTCTCGAAAAAAATTTACTGCATAGGTACGTTTTAGCAATAAAAATATTTATGTCAAAACCAAAAATAAATAAAATTTTAAAAAAATTAAAGTTTTAGTTTCGAGAATTCTCGATTTCTCGAGAACTATTTATCGTCTCGTAGTTTTGAATTCTCATCTCATCTCGAAAAACTGAGACGAGAAATTTATATATTCTCGACTCGGTCATTTCCTGGCTGTTCAATGCTCGTCTCAAATAACTCGATTCTCGTCTAGTAAATTTTGGAACTTTTTTGTACGATTCTATTAAATTTGCACTCAATTCTCAAACCAAAAATGCTACGAACAAAGTAAAAGTTTAAAAAATTGACATTTTAGAGGAGAAAAATATCAATTTTAGTTTTAGTTCCGAGATATATCGAGAACTATTTCTCGTCTCGTAGTTTTTAATTTTCTCATACTTATCGAAAATCCGAGACGAGAATGAGACGAGAAATTTCTCGTCTCGGCGGCATCACTAGCAGTATTGTACTCGAATTTTTTTCATATTCAAATAATTATGGCACTCGCCCACAGCTCGTGTTTCTTTCTCTTCAAACTTTCGTTTAATAATATACCATCTACTAAACTATTCATGAACTGTTTAATTTTATTGTTAGCATAGCATTTTTATTTTGTAGTCTTTGTATTAATTTCTTTTTAATTATTAATAGTATTAAACTTGCAAAATGTTTTGACATTTTTTAAAGTAAGAGCAATCGATGGAAAAGAGATTTTTGTGTTTATAGCAACATTGTTCAAAAGTCAATGTATTAAAGTAAAATTTACTCTTTTCTTGTTTTGAAGGTATGCCGCACAAGTAGCCATCCACGCCAACTGTTCGCCGGAGTTACCTCATCCGCATCTCATGCGATGTCTTCGGGAACGACCTCTGGAGGTGCTGATGTCGACACCGGTCCGAGACCCAGAGTTCGCCTTCGCCTTCGGGCCTAGCGTTGACGGAGTTGTCATCGACACTGGAGAACCTTCTGGTAAGAAGATTCATAAAGTTATCAAACCAATTTTTTTAGTTCCGCTATGTAATTAACTGTGGTTATGACATCTCAGGTTTGAATCCTGCTTGATACACGTTTTAGCAGGGTTATTCTAAGCTTTTTTCAGTGGCGCCGGAGGTGGGGACGAAAGGGGCGAACGGCCCCCTACTATTATTGAAACAAGAGACCAACCGCCCCTTTTCAATAAAAAAGTTGAACATTTAAATATAAGATCTTTAACAAAACAAAAAATTAGGTACATTTCATTTTTATATTTCCAGTTTATTCATGATAATTGTAAAGAAATTTAAAAGTAATATTTGAATTTCTCGCACTATTTTATTTATATCTTGAAGTTTGCCATCTATTGTGCCCACGGCAGTACTGCTGAAAAGTCATCTAATTTAATTAAGGATAAGATATGATCTTAATATTTTTATTCTTACCTAATTTTTTCTAATACGTTAAAGGCGGAAAGCCAAATTAATTTTTGTATACTCCTGTGCATGAAACGGACAGCTGCTCATCCTTGGAAAAAATGTTACTTTCAATTAAAAAATATTTGACCTTGAACGAAAAAAAATTTCGTCTGCAGCGCTTTTTTTCTTTGAGTTCGCCCCCTTCGAAAATATACTTTCGGCGCCCTACTTTTTTGTTTTTTTCCACTGCACATACCTACCACAATATGAATACTACGTCTTTATTTAAATGTTTTGTTTTTTTTTTAGTCAAGAACAAATAATTGAATTTTTAAAGATGAATTAATAACAACACGGGTCTCTGTATTTTTATGATGAATAATAATAGTTGAAAAAAAGTTTTCTTATATTTATCTTGCACAAATATAAATTCCCACTGCACTTTTTATTTTTTCATTGCACATTTTGTATAATCGTAGAAAAATTGATATCCCTTGTGGTGTACTCCCTTCTTTGACGGCTGGTAATCGCTGGTAATTACTGATGACTTACAATATTCGAGACTGCCACATGCAAACGTTTCGAACCTTATTTTGTTATTCTCAAATAAAACACATTTTACTAATTAAGTATGTATTTCAACATATTGAAGTGTCAATTATTGACCCAGTCAATATTTTATAAAAATACTTAGCTCCATAAATGTATATAAATCTAGTGTGTGGTTGTGTATTTCAGTTCCAGAATTATTTATAAAGCTACTTTAATTTCATACCGACCATAATTGAAATTTATGATTTTGTTTGTGGCACAATAAATAGCAATTTTTCAATAATTCCGCATAAAATAGTTAAGCAAAATTATTCATATTTCAGTAATCTTTAGTAATATCAGTGTATATAAAACTACGGCAAATTTATATCATTGAACATAAATTACAAGTGATATGTTTTAAATTTACAACCACAAAACACATAAACCTGACATTTAATTAGATTTATTTGTCCGAATGAATGAATTATTGTTTCATTTATGCTCTATTTATCCAGTTTATTCACCAGCATGCCAATACTAGTGTACCAATTATTATAGATAATCAATTACTAAATTACTTTAAGGATTAAAAAATAACTACATAAAAATGCAAATAAAAGTAAAGAATTTAAGCTGATTGTTTGTGCTTGAATGGAAATAAAACAAAAATACAAGAGCAAAAAATATAAAGGCAAAAAAAGAGTATTGTACAACAAATTAAAATGCAAAGGTAGATTCTTAGAAATAAAGGACAATTTTTAATTATAGACAATTGTTTGAAACAGGACATTCAGGGCAGTACAAATGCAAAATTTTGATATGAAATAAATAAAACACAATTATTGTTTTATGTTGTTGGAGAGACGGGAAATATTGCTGATCGCCAACAATATTACAAAACTAACATAAATTTCTAATTAAATCTGAAACTGGTATGTTTCAACAAACTTTTAATGTTTATTTTGTAAAACTTTTAATTGTTTAAATTAAATAATATATTTAATAATCTTAAATCAATGACTGCATTAGTGCTCGTCGTTTTATTTGTATATAAAACAACGAATCTACAAATTCAAAACCTCTACTGCAGAAACAGCTTTTATAATTTAAAATTAATTAAACATACCTATACTATTTGCTTTTCTCTTTGTCAGCCAGAATATACTCGTATGACCGCGAGTTTCGTGTGATAATTAATTACTGCTTAAATTAATAAGGAACAACAAATAATATGACAAAATTAATAAGAGATTGCATAGCAAAGTTAGGTATATGATTTAAATTTTAAAGGGCTGTCAATGTCAGTTTAAAATACGAATTGAATTTGAAACTGGGCTGAAAATGAAACTGATATATCTAAGATTATAAAATTTTACGGACGTATAAAATTTTAACTGTTGGAGGAGAATTTTTATGGTAGTGAATATCAGTAAAGAGGTCTCAAGTTTAGGATAAGAAGTTTGCGAAAAATATAATAAAATCTGGAGATATATTTAAATTTCATGCTGGTCAGTAAGCCAGGATGGTCGTATAGCGACCCTTTCCAGAATTTTTAATATCAAACTTTTGTTATAAAAATTATTTGTAAAATAAAAACTTTTCGTAGGTACTATAATTTATTAAATTTCGTTTCATAATAAAACCACAGCATATTAAGAGTGGGATTAGGTAGGTACTATACTTTATCAGCGACTATGTTGTAAATACTTTTTACTTCTCCGGCCTATGTAATAGGGGAAGTATTAATTGTAATCGTGATTTTTTGACATCTATGTACGATTTTGCGGAGCAAAAATAAATTATCATAGAAATATTTTAACGTGACCCGTCGTACGTAATCAGACGTGACTATAAAAACAAATGCGTGATCGTGAATTATCGTGAGACAAACGTAAAAATAACGATCGTGATTGGGAGTGATTCCGTTTTCAATTTCGTGAGCATGTGTGATCGTGCAGAAAAAGTTACTCACGCGCCCAGCTCTACGGAGAAGTACTGTGTGTGGTGGATACAGCAGATTTTTTTAGAGTACCTAGATTTAGGTACTTTAGACTTTTTAAAGTAGTACAATACTACCTAAATTTAAAATGACAGCTATAATTATTATATTAGGTATATTTATGTACGTTACTTAACAACAAATTGGCCAAAAACCTTTTAACATAAATTTTTATTTATCAAAATGTTAATCAAACAACTCATTATTATTATACATGTTAGTAATTTATAACATTACTAAATTAAAACTAATAGCAATAATTTATTGGATAGTGGACAGTAGTACTCTACAGACTTGACTAATAATTTATTCAAAATAAGCAGTATTACAAACATATTATAGTGCATAACAGTAGATATATCGCTTGCTTAGAATAACGTTGGTCTAACTCCATTTTTTCCGAAAATGAGTTTTTTAAATAGGCTTGTTCTAAATCCTTTTATCTACATTCTCCGACGCTAATAAAATGTATATTTTGTTCTTACTCCAAAATATACGTATTTTTATTTGTGATCTAAGTCCCTTGAATATAATTTATCCAGAATAATCATGTTCCAACTCCAATTTTTCAAGTTAGTTAGCCTTATTATATTGTATACCAAATGAAAAAAGCTGATTTAAAAGATTATAAAAGCCGAACAAAATTTAGAAATCTTAAAATTTAGCATCTCAAGAACAAGAAGTACAAATCAAAACTTGAAAACAACGTAAAAAAAATAAAGTTTGTTTTTGTTATTTTAGTATTTAAGGTAAATTTTGAATTAACTTTGCTCGTTTACTATAATATTGTACCTACGTTTTTGTGTATAATATAATTTTTGTTTAATTTTTTGCTTAAATAAAACAGAAAATAACTTAATTTATGTTTTTATTATTATGGACCTCATAAGGAGTTAGAACACATTTTCGCATTCTTACGTGAAAAACTATGTCATAACTCCATAAAATTATTTATTTATTCCTATGTTCTGTTAGTTTAACTACAGGAAACTATAAATTTTAAAGTTATATACTACATTTGTCTCAACGGCATCTTTTGCTTGGTAGAAAACTTTTCTGTACAAAAATACAGATACCTGCAATTTTATTTTGCCTCTCCTGTGAAATTAACATAATTGGAGTTAGAACAACGTTATTCTAAGCTAGCGATATGTGCACTTATAGGGCTGTTGAGCCCTCTTGAGCAGTAGGTACTCTACAGGAGAGATTTTGTGCAGTTTACTAAAATGTGTATAGGTGCTGACTGGATTTGAACCTGAGTTATCAGAAAAGAACCACAACAAATGAAAATCATTTATTTTTACCCGCTTTTGATAGGATCCAGTTTTTCAGTACTTACATAATTTTAAATTTATTTTAATGATAATTATTAAGAATTATTTTATTCTTAGGTGAAACCCAGCACTACTCAGACTACGGCGGTTCAAGCCAAAGACAAGACCAGCAATCGAACGCCATCAGCACGCTCAACAGTGTACTCCTGAGAAAACCAGCCGTGGCGAAGCTGTCCAAATACGACTTACTCTTAGGCGTAGTCAAAGCGGAAGCCTATTTCGCCTTCAGCGGCGATGATGTCCAATATGGGATAGAAGCAGACAGGAGATCGAAAATATTGAGATCATTCGTCAGAAGAACGTACAGGTTGGTAGAAATATCCACATGAATAATATTGTTGACTCTTTATCTCAGAAAATTCCAATATGCTACCGACTGTTTAATAAAGATCTATATAAAATACATTTCCTCTCTCGGTTTCGGTAATAGAAACCAACAGCGTGCATATCTGTGGCTCTTTGATAAAGTATACGTATTGTCTAAAATGCAGTTGCATTTAAATTTAAATGAATACTTGAGCAGAATGCGTTTATTCTGCAATAGAACGGTTTTGCCATTTTGCTACGTATAACATTCGGTCCGTTTATTGCGCTTCCGAAAACCGCAACAGTTTCAGTTGGGTTGCAAAAAGAATATTTGATTAAAAAGTAATAAACATAAAAGGATATAACATTATATTAAAAAATCTGATGTGGCCAACACTAGACCTGCCGCCATACCCTACAATTTTAACTAGTAATGTACTCACAAAAATATTTTAGTCATTTTGTGCAAACTGCACAAGAAGAAATAAACGATGTGACACTATTGTTACCATCATAATTAATTAAATTTTATGAAATAACGAATGTTAAACAATCATGGAGAACAAGATACTGAAGTTTCAAAATGTACAATATAAATAATATTGTACTTCCTAAATAGTACTTATACAGACAAATTTATGAAATATACTAAATTGCATATAATATAATATAATCTTTCATTAGAAATAAAAAATATTTTCAAAAACTTATGAATCGAGATAATAAATAAAAGTACTATTTCCGGTTTGTGGATTGCATCCAAAATTTACTGGGTTCGTAAGATTCCAATTAAATTCTTAAATATAAAATTTGGTTGTTTAATGTTTGATATTATTTGAGTTATCGTTAACGACAAAATTGTAACATACGCACACAAACACGCACCGACATCATTTAAAAAAACTTAAATTCATATTCTAGGGACCCTAGAACGTGCTTATTCACACAAAAAACTCACACTTGAAAATTTTGACCCGTCACAATACCTCCCCATATAGAAAACTGGAGCTAAAAAGATGTTTTTATTTTTTATACTTACCTTCACACCGAAACACATCATTCCTTTGTCATTCCATGAATGACTACTTTGTGAATTAATATTTTACATAAAGCTTTTAAGAAACACAAATACAATAAGATTATCATCAGTTAACATTTCAATTTTACTTTTACATTAAATTATGGACAGGACAAAGAGGTTGCATTTCAGTATAAGAATAAATAATCTAACTAGCTGACCTATTTATAAGAATTTCCAGTATAAACGGTCTTTTCAATCTTAAAACGTGTCTTATCGATTTTATGCTGTTTTATGTTATCGATAACAATGCATATAACCATAACCCAATAAACAACTAACAATTTACGTCATTCTTCATTTTTGCAAACTGCTGAACGATGTAGCTGTAGCATTTTCTGGAAATAGACTAGCTATAAGCTAAGTCAGATTTTTCCTAAATAAACATGTAAGAGTACAGAATAGTAATTTCTATACGAAAGGTACATAAACAGAGCCGCCGCGTGGGTATATCTAATGCATTTTCTGTACGTTTTTTTTGGTTCTCTTGTTCCTCTATATTATAACACTACCCTCTACAAAAATAAGACTGCCTACAAAATTCATTAAAGTCTAAACAAGGAAAAAATATTAATGTTAAAAATTTAAAGTTCAATTATTGTTTTAAAATTAGTTTACAATCTGAGAAATCCAATACCATAAACTATATGTAACTTAGTCTATGATGTCGATATCTTGTTGTACCAGCTGAAATTCGGTGCACCCATCAAATTCGACGCGAGAAATTCAATGGTAACAAAATCTAGTCCGTATCTCTTACACTTTTTTCGAGATATCGAAATGTAATAAATTTTTAGGAATCCAAGAATCTTTAAAAAGAATAAATTTTATTACATGTCAATTAAAGGTGCAAAAACTGTGCTGCAAACCGAACACTTGCTTTTTGAGATTTGCCCCTTCAAAGTTACGAACTGGTAAATGTTCATAATATATTTTTAACCCTATAACTAATACTTGCAACAAAATTATGGTAAACCGTGAATAAGTCATTTAAGCGGCCTACGTTTTTTTCGAATTCCTAGAATACTCTCTGTTTTACTTTTTTTCTATTGCACTATTAAAACCAGTCCGAAACTCGAACTTTACCGCATCCTAGCAACGCAATGTCATTTTGAAGTCAAAAAATATTGTAAAAGTGTTTTCGTTGTAAGTAAACTGTTAATTTATTATTGACATCAAGATAATGTTTTTATAAACATTTAATAGAGAAAAAATGGATCTACAGATTAAAATTTTTAAAATAAACGAGATATAATCGTGTAAAATTTGCATAAATTGATTTTTTTTAATTTTTCGGAATTTTATAATCATGTACAATTTTTTTATTTTTACTGGCCACAAAACACTTGCTACGGTAGTACATTTTATGTTGGATTTTAGGAGATAGACGGGTCTCTTAAAATTGAACTGAACTAGATAACTTTTCCCATATATGTAGGTATATCTCCGTTGCTGCTTTGAATTTCAAAGGTCGTCGCACGGCTTAAGCTTCATACTGCACTAAGATGAATCGGTCGAAGTGGTTGGATTTCACTATAATAACATCTACCATTCAGTAAATATTGTTTCTAAATCGATCGGTTTCGACGTCTCATGCGTCTGCTAAATCGACCCGTTTTCAAATTAAAATATTTACTCATTTGCTACATTAAAAACTAAAAGGATGAAGCTTATATTCTTCTAGTGTTTTTGAAACTAAATATTTTCTGTTTTAGTTATCATTTATCGGAGATCTTGGCCACGATTGTGAACGAGTACACGGATTGGGAACGACCTGTGCAACATCCCATTAACATCCGGGACGAAACGTTGGAAGCGCTGAGTGACGCCCAAGTGGTTGCTCCAGTTGTCCATACGGCAGACCTTCACAGCGCCGAACATCGGAACTCGTATCTCTATGTTTTCGACTACCAGACCAAATTTGGCGACTACCCACAGGTGAGATGAAAACCATAATAGTCATTCGCCGCATTTTAAAATCTGTTAGTAGTCTTAAAACCTCTTATTTTAATATTCTGGTAAAAATTTGTTCTTAAATTTATAAAAATGCTAATTTTTTCCTTATACAGGCTAGTTTTAGAGTTAAAATGTCATAAATTTAATGGTAAGTAGGTAGTATGACATATGTAGATTACGAAACAGAAATAATTTTTTTAAATTAAGGGTAGTTTACCTGCAGTATTTTTTGTAGTCCCTACTGCACTGGATTCGTTTTCCTATTAAACACAAACAATAGAAGTAGGTAATCAACATCTTAAATTACATAATTCTAGTAAAATAAACAAACAAAATTTAATTATTTAATGAAACAATAAAAAAAATTGACTGGGAAACATGGAAATTAATTTTGCGATTTAAAAAAAACTTATTTCTGTTTCGTAATCTACACATGTCATACTACTTACCCTTAAATTTATGACATTAATTTCAAAACCAGCCTGTAGGTAGGTAGGTATAGGTACGCGTAGTATACAATGCATATTCTTTTATCATATTATTTCGTTTTATGCTAAATGCCATATACAGTTCACAATGTATTTTCCGTTATATCGTGCGAGTTGCGAGCATTGAAAACTACTAAAATATTCAATTTTATGCTATTCTGTACGCGCAGCACAAAGCTACAATTTCATTACAATATCACACTCTAACCCCGGTAAGGTATAAATATGTATATTCCGTACGCATAAATGTCATGGAAATACGAAGGTCGTAAAAAAGCACAATTGATTTAAATGAGGTTTGAATAAATGGAAACCAATTTCCGCCGTCTCTAGCAATCAAAATTCTAAAATTAATGCACATATTCACGCCAACCGAGACATGATGAACCGAGATGCTTAAATGAGTGATTTAAATACATGTGGGTTTCACAGTCGATGAAGCTTTCACAGTGTTTAATTTTAATTGCCTTTCCCCTTCATCACAGCAGTCATTATTACCCCTAGCACTTTATTTTTATGGAGGGTGCGGCGTCATTCCGCCCTGACGAACGCGCCAAACCGCGCCGGAATGCTCGCTTCACGCGAAAGTGAAATTTTAAAAAAATCGCCAACATTTCCACTGCGCGCACCCGGCTAAATTATTCAACATGGGGCTGCTATACTTCATCCCCGAGTATTATGTTTTGTTACTGCGCAGACAAACCACTGTTCATGTTTTGCTTGCAAGCTCTTTGTTTGTATGAATTGTACGCATGTACTGAAGTGAATGTGTGCGTGGATTTTTTACCAGCGTTTCCGGAATAGCGAATCCGACTCGTGTAAATATTCGAAATTCCGGAAACGCTGAACGGTTGGTGATGTGTTTCAGCGCCAAGGTTGCATCCATGGGGAGGAGTTGCCGTACCTGTTCGGTGCTCCGCTTGTCGGCGGCTTCATGCACTTCGTTCGGAACTATACGAAATCTGAAATGTTGCTGGCGGAAGCCACCATGATCTACTGGAGCAACTTTGCCCGGACGGGCAATCCCAACGAACCACAAGAAACCGAACCAGTGCACGGAGTTCGCCAAGACAGAAATCGATTTAAAAACATTGAGTGGACCGCCTACGAAGCAGTGCACAAGAAATATTTAAATCTTGGTATACATAAATACGATTATATTCCCAACATTTAAACTAATTTGTTTCTAATTATTGCAGATACAAAACCAAAATTAAAAAATCATTACCGTGCCCATCGGCTATCATTTTGGCTCAACCTGGTGCCAGATTTACATCGGCCAGGAGGTGACGACGTTCCACGGTCACATCACGACCTCATCGACGACGAACCTCCCACACCACGACTGCCAATACTCACACCTCGTAAACTCCCAACGACTGAGACTCCGGAACCAAGTCGAAACCTACCTGTGGCAGCTAACCACACGATAGCAGCCACGGCTGCAACAGTAGATTTAGGAATGATCACAGAGGACCTGTTAGGAGCTGGAGCCAGCACAACTCAGCACACTGTTGAGGATGGCTTCGCCGCGTACTCGACTGCCCTAAGCGTGACTATCGCCATCGGTTGTTCTTTGCTGATTTTGAACGTGTTGATTTTCGCGGGAGTGTACTACCAGCGCGATAAGACGCGCATGAATGAGGCGAATGGAGGTCAGCCAAAAAAGCGTTCGGAAAACGGGCAGATGCCCAACAATATCTGTGGTGATTTAGAGAGTGGTATTGTTGGGTTGAAAGCCGATCCCGCGACGATATTAGGCCACCACCATTCGCACCATCAAATGCCCCCGCCGGAATTTGCGGACTTGCCGCAGAACAACGCGACGCTACCGCGGCCCCCACCGCCCCCCAAGCACGTGAAGCCGCAGGTGAACACGCTCGTGCCGGAGAACCAGCCGCTGCTGTCGGCGCACGGCATGCAGCTCATCAACACCGGCACGCTTACCAAGAAGAACACGCAGCTCAACGCCAAGCAAAACACCATGGAAGAGCTGCGAGTGTGACCCGCGATATGACGCGACTTACATGAACTCTGTGCGCGCACTCAGACTTTAACTCGGACATGTTACGACAATGTTGTAGGTGTGAATGTTGTGTACATACTATTAATTATAATATAGATTCGAAAGTGTTATTTATCCTATTAATAAATATACTATTCTATTTCAGTTTCAAATAATACTCACCTTCATGTGTTTATGTACATAGTTTCCAATCCTTCCAGAAGTTCTCCTATTTTATTTTTAATTATGAATTAAAGATCACATATGAGCTTTGCACTTTATTGCATAATTTTTTTACATTGAGAAAACCATTATATCATATAAGTATATATATAATATATCATTTATACAGAATATAAATTTTAAAATAGTATTATAATATCTGATATATTTTTTTCAATCTACTTTTAATATTTGGCATCTCGGAAGGGATTTGGCCAAGTCGACCATCCCAGGAAGCAAACGGAAGTATTTCCTAAACTAATCAATTATTAAGACAAAAATCACTCAAGTTATCAGACTTTTTATCGGACAGTATCAGGAGAATTAAGTCAATAAACATCTACGTTTGCATATTGACTATTCGCCTGCACCAGTATCATGGATACGTATAAATAGTACGTACAAAATATCTCTCAACCAAGAAAACTTATCAATATATAAATATGTACATAATATATATTATATTGCACAGTACATTTGGCTTTTCTTTCGAAAATATCACAACTGTAATACAGGGAAACGATGCGAGACACGGATTGTTGAAATCTAGAAGATTCAATTATACTTATTAGTAAATATACTGCTAAACACTTCTTAGCTCACTACATGCCAAGCAAAAGAATTGGAAAAAATTATTTTGTATCAGCCTGGCATGCACTAAGGAAAATTCCATTATTTGCTCGCTCATAATGCAAATGCCTGTTTGAATATGAAATTTGATTTAATTATCATGGAAACGTCTAGTAATAACAAAGGTTACCACGAAAGTAACATTCACATTACATCTTCTATAGCAACAATAAATAATGTTATATTTGTCAAGTACAGAAAATAGTATTTTACGCATGTATGGAAAAATTATTTACAAAACGCTGCCGCGCAGCCGAATAAAGTAATCACACGCATGCGCGAAGTACACTTTTCAAACAAACGAACGTTATTACAAATATTTTCGTTAGTTTACTAGTGTTCAATTCTTATAGTTCAATTTATTATTAAACGTTTTTTATTGTATCCTGTCGAGAATAAATTTAATAACAAAATGTACTGAGGCTCTTCGTGAAACGATTTAGTATAAATGTAAAAATATTATGTATTGTGCGAGTATATAAAATGTTGAACTGTCTAAAACAACCTTATTGCAAGATGTATTCATGTTGCTATGGAAATATGAAGTTACTTTCATAGTGACAGTTATATTGTCATTATGTTTCCATAGTAAATATAAAATGTAATATCAGAAAACAGAATTCTGTTAAATTTACAAGAAACCGTATAAATTGGTTCATATTAGAGAAGGAAAAATATGAATGACAAAGCTTGGAAATGAAAGCATTGGCCAATGAAAAGAAAAAAAAACAGTAACAAAGTGTATACTTGTTCATATTAGTGTGTAGCGTATGGAGATTATTGTTTATACTATACCAGACTCAAAGAATAGATCGAGCAACAAGAAAAGTAAATAACTTAAATTCGTAGTATTATTGGCAAGAAGTAAAGTAAATGAGTGCAGTGTAGTGCGCGAATTAAGTGAAATTAATATTTGGTAGATTTTGTTTACATTGGAGTGGAAATTATAATAAGTGGATCATGCTAAAAAAGGTGCAATAGCTTTGGCAAGAAATGTGTAGCCAAATGTAAGCTTGGTACATGCTGATGTAGTAGCACCAGCATAAACAAAGAAAATATATATTCATGCAAAGGTAATTTATATTAGAGAATATAGAAAAAGACAAGAAAGTCATAGCATTATCAAGAATTGCCAGATGGGAATGGATATAAGATACAATAAAGACTTGGTGCATATTAAAACAGGATTCTACATAACCAACACACATATTGAAGAAGAGACGCCATGCCATGCTATAAGTAAGTCAATGATCATTAGCAGTATATTTCTAGTATGTATGTACTCTAGTTTCGCACCTAGTTGCAAGTATTCATGACAGTAGACCTGCGGCTGTAGCCTCGTCTAGAAACCGCAGCGCCTTGTGCCTCACATTCTCTGCGCACTCTGTCAATAATATCAGCCACTAGCTTTTCCTCCTTTTCTCGCTGTTGTTCCCATTCGACCCCTCTCGGACACGCGTCCTTCCGCCTGGGCGTTTTGCTCGGCGGACTCTCTGCAGTTATCACGGCTTCATTCACGACATCTGCTATGGAATCGACAGCTTCTTCATCACCGTCTGATGAATGCCGAGCTGATACATGACCCATGTAACCTTTCCGACTTTTGAAAAACACATTACAAAGTACACATCTAAACAAAGGCGAAGGTATTATTCCCGTAGCTGTCACAACAGTTGCTGCAGGAGCACTTGCCACTATTGTCGCCACCGGTGATGTTGAAGCAGTTGGGACCCCTGGACTGGCCGGTAGCATTCCACTTGTATGTAATTTATACTTGTGACGGTACCAGTGGGTTCTGCTAGCTAATACTTCACCACATAGTTTACACGCTACACTACCATCTTCCCTGATCAAATATTCTAAAAGTTCATTTTTTGACTTGACAGGAGTGTGTTCACTCCCGCAGTCTTGTTCTTCAAGCTCCTCGGTTCTTCCAATGATCAGACTGTTGTTTGGGTCGTCTGTAAGAAAATGTACCCCAGGTTCTAGTTCAGCGCTGCTAGCGGTTGATTCTGCCACACTTTGGATAACTGGCACAGTTCTAGCTTCGGTGGTTTGCGAGGACATGATGACTGTTGTTTCTTGCAATCGAAGAGGAACCGGCACCAGGCGAACTGTCACGGCGCTCTCACCGCCTGCAATGGTGCAAAAAGTGGTAAGTTAGTATGAAATGAACGTTAGTAACAAGTGACTGGACACAGGAATCGTTATTGTACACATAATAGAGGTAGATTTATTTATTAATAGATGAAGAATACAATAAACAGGTTTCTTATTAAAAACATCTTTTTTATAATTTTAGTACATTGTGTGCGCAACGCACTATAATAACTCTTCTAAGTGACCTTGAGTGCGCTGATATTAAAACACATTTTGATTAAAATATATAGATATATATATATGCACGAAAAATTTTGTGTAAATATTAAATATAGTTATATAATATAAAAAATATTCTCTAAAAAAAAATAAATGTAATTTTTTTACTGAAATATGATTTAAAATCATAAAATTTTGGTAACTTAACAAAAGAAAAAACAACGAGCGACCTAATGGTGCAATTATTATTTAAAATGAATAAGTATATATTATAATAAAAACTATAAATTCTCTTTTTGTTGCATAAACTTGTGCTGTTCTAAGAAAGCGTGAATCTTTAGTTGTACTAGCAACAGCGAATTATGCGTGCGACACCGCACCAACCTAAAACTAAAAATTATTACTGAATTAATAATTGCACATTAATACACTTAATTATTAGTCATTCATAAACATTTTAGAGGTCCCCGTCATCTGCATCAATGGCGAAACGGTTAAACCTTGGAAGAACGGTTGATAGATAGAATGGCCTTAAGCCGTTATATAAAAAAGAACGTTTAAAAAAGAAACATTAAACAAAACAAAAACATCCTACTCTATCACACTGTGATTGTAAACAAATACTTATAAAAAACTATATCAGTAGCTAGCGGGACAGATAATACAGGTCTTAAATTACAAAACTCCAAGTACCTCTGTCCAAAGTTATATATAGCTAACTAAATTCCATTCGAAAATGGATAAAATAAATGTAAATAATTTATATATTTGTATGTATAATATATATATAATATAATCTATATATAATAAAGTTGATATTTGCAAATCTATATATAATTTTATATACTTAATAACTAAATACTCGTACATTAACAATTTATTAAATTTCTAAAATTTTAAAATATGATTAATATTTGCATTAAACTTTTTTACACTTTTAATCTTCTTATAAACCCAACACCTTATACCTAGTATTCTTTTGATTTACGTTAGTACTTATTCTTTGTCATTTGTGCGTCTAACGGCATAAAATAAATTTTTCAAAAATGAAAAAATAAAAACTTTTGATTATAGTACTAATTATTGTGCACTGTAGTACGACTGTTATTGCAACCCCTAAAATCTACTTCCAAACCATTAATTAGTATCGAATAAACTCTGTAAACATTGTAACGTAATGTTATCGAATGTGTGTTATATAATAACCATAACCACGCAGTGTCCAATGCTGCTACGCAGCTAATTTAAAATTCATTCTGTACCGAAAAACAAGAATCGCAAACTCATTACTAAACGTACACACAATACCTTCATAAGGTCGCTCTTCAGAAACCTTAAAAAAAGAAACATCCATATGCGCATTTGATATACCGTTGCGCCCTCACTATCACTTATACTACACCGCGGACTTGTCTTGTTGTACAAAACAAAGATATAAATCTAACATTCAATTCCAACAATCTATTCCATTTTAAATGGTGTTTTCTTTTAGTAAGGCAGTTAGCACCATCGATATAGAACATAATTAATTAAAATATTAATAATCTACATAACTACAATCTGTGATTGCATAACGCGCGAGCATTCTAAATGCTATTGTGTTGGATTTTTTCGTCAGTACCGCTTAGGGGGGCATGAAAAACCCCATTGGGAAGACGCAATCTTTGGGCATGAAGCAATCGTGCACCGTTTTCATGTGATTCTTCATTTTATCAGGTCTCGAGAATTCTTTAGCGCACACGGGGCAAGGGAATACCTTTCGCTGGTGGCCTTCGTGGTACAAGAACGCATGTCGTTGGAAGCTGTACTTGTTCTTGAACGTTTTTTGTACGTCGACTTTGGCGCATTCTGTACATTGATAGACGCCCTCGTTCACGCTGGCGTATCGGAAAAGATTAAGTCCTCTTACTGACATTTCGGTGAGTTGTTCGGCGGGATCCTGGCTGGCGGAAGTCGCACGCCGGCGTGCTCTTCGACGCACAGGTTGTCTAGTGGGCGGAGGTGCGCTAGTCGCTCCAGCTGCACCAGGTGCTACACTTGTTGATGCAATGCCGGTGTTCACGCCGCTGCTACCAACCGTGCTTGGCGTTATTGGGTTATTGTTGTTGTTTATAGCATCAGGTGTAGCGAAATTCACCGCTTCATGTCCTTGCATATGAGAAGATTGATTTGAAGATTCCAGTTTCGGTGTTACTACTGCTGAATCTGGACATCAAAATGTATTTGTTATTTATTGAATCTACTGCTTAAAGACATGGCATGCACAAATTATAAGAATATAATGTAGACAAAGGCTGTATGCGAAATTAATTACCTGAATAAAATGCAGAGAAATTCGCAATAAAAAGATAAAATAATGCAACAGAATGGACTATATTTAAATTGCCAAAATAAAAAAATGAACAAATTAATCGATCATATTTTGACGATTCAAATATGATGCACTCTGCATAATGGAAATGGAGTGCAGGAAAACAAAAAATAATAATAATAAACAAACATTCTTTATTCCAACTAAAATACGAAAATACGCATTCCACACTAACTATAAATAAATTATGAGGTAAAATCTAGCAAACTAATAGTGCATAAAATTTTCTATAAATTTATTTTGAAAATTTTTTTCTACGAAAACTAAAACGTAATAATTGTATCAATGTGCATTTAATCAAATGAAATCTAAAATAATAACTACCGACGTAATAAAGTACATACATCTAGCAAACGTAAAAGACGCCATTGACAACAATATGAATGTGGAAATGAATTACCTGAGCGTCTCGTCGCTGTCTTCTCCGTTCAACACTACCCGTTAGTCGTTACGAACGCACGAAACAATCTAATACATTTTCTTAAATTTCATATAATTTCCTACAAAATCTTTGAAAATGTAAATTTTTTATTATTCCCAAATTCCAACATCAAAAAAATCTATATAACACTTTCTATAGGAAAATACTTTAAATTTTAAGTAACACTTCATATATAAAATATTCATTTTTGTGCTACAGTCATATAACTTATCTAGGTACATAAATATTTTTAAGAAATGTAACAAGTATATAAGGCCACCACTGCACAACCATCTGTAAAAAAGTTGCAGTTTCTTGCAACACTTGAGCTGGCATCACATTGAAACATTGTTGTGTTCCGGAGGTAGAACTGTCTGCTTATGTATGATCTTCACATGTGCCAACATATTATCTTTTCTTGTAAATTCCTTAAAGCAAACGGGGCAAGTATACATCTTCACATCTAACTTGTGCGATGTCATGTAGTGTCGACAGAAATTGCTGATATGAGTATATACCCTGTCACATACAGTACACCGATATAAATTATCCTTCTCTCTTACACAAAAATCTCGAGCAGATTTATCTGGATCGCAAATTTTCCTCGTGTAGTTCTCAAACTGTGATTGTCTAACAGCTGATCGTATTTCCGAGTCATCAATCACCAACTCATCTATCATCATGTTCTCGTTACCTTCTGAATGATTGTCATACATTGCATTGGAATGATGCCGTCGTTTCTTTGTCCTCGTAGGTTGTTGGGAAGTGAGGAAAGAATCTAATAAGATTTTTGCATCATATTTATCGTCTGTGGAATCGTTGTACGAATCGTCCATGTCATTTGGTTCCGAGTCTGACATCTCTTGCAGGCTGTATTCTTCATGCAGCGAGGAATTGAAGTCTATGCAGCGGGTGTCTGCATCAGCTGCTGCAGCATCTGCAAGGAGCGCGGGACTTGTTAGTAATCGCAATATAAGAGCGCAGCATGTTAAAGGGAAAAGCTATAGGGAATAAGCCGCGTCGACTCCTTCCACAGTGAGAGGTAACGGCCGGCTCATTCCTTTCACTCTTCCCTTATACAAGTTCATTTCAACTCACCTCCACTCGATCCGTGGGCCCAATATGTGAACACTACACGCACACGCCGACACGTCCCGCTCCTATAGCTTTTCCCTTCACACTTCACTTCAATCAAATCATTACACCACTTTAACCGATCAAACACATACTATTTACAAAATCGAATATGACAACGTATCATATTATACTTTCACGAAAAGTATATGACAACTTTAAATGGAATTCGAGTTAGTTGTTTTTAATATAAACAAATTAGACAATAATTATATAACTTAAACTACAACATACCTGTTGCATATTCGTCTTGTGATTTGGACTCTTGTTCTTTGGATGTGCCAGCTATCGGTTCTTCTTCCTTGATCTTCAGTTCATCGTCACCATCTTGACCTTCAGCTCTGCCGCCGGTACTCGAATCTGATGTATTTCCACCTGCACCAAAACCATCCATACCCATTTTAACCTCTAACATTTCGGGACTACCCTGCACCAAGAGGTCGCCACTTGTACGATTGTCGAAGTCTTCTGCTGGGCTACCCATAGCCCCAGGTGTACCATTGGAGCTCCCTGACAGTTTCCGAGGCCGCCCTCGTTTGCGCTTTGGCTGCATTAGAGCACTGCCCAGCAGAGGATTCATCATGTGCCCAAATCTTTTGTGCGACTGTTGTATCCTGTGCAAATGTGGCGGAGGGTTCACAGCAGCATTCTGATGGTGTGGAGTCTGCATTAATGACGATGTTATGCTAGGAATGTCACATTTCTCCTCATTCACTTCTGTCAGGCCCTTAATTCGTAAGCTTTCTGCTACTCTGAGAAAAGCAGTCAACCTGTCTTGGTCAACGCTTACTTCCCCTCGATACATGAAATCTAATAAGCTTTTCATATCCGCATATGGGACATCTTTTAATATTACAATCGGATGTTTATCAGGATGGTTGACAAACAATGCTTGAAAATATGGACTGCACGCACTCAACACCATCTTGTGTGCACGTAGTAACTGACCCTCTACTGCCAATGTTACATCCACGAAGCTTTCGTCGTGTAACAATTGATCGAACACTGACAATAAATTTGATTGGTGATTGTTCCATCGCAGACAAAATCTTTGAGAAGACATATTGGAAGGTGCAGGGGCCCCAATGTTAGGCTGATATTGCTGATTTAACTGGCGAAATATTGGATTTGACATGGATAATGGCAGGTTATTGTCGTATTGTCAAGAGCCTGAAAATATTTAAAAAACTTAGATATTGTACATTCAAAAATTCAAACAATAATATTTTATCGTGAACATCTATGTGGAACTAATGTTGACATTTACTGTTTGTACTTCCATAAATATTCAACCTCTTAATGATCTAACTTAAATCCTAATGTGTTCCTAATAATACGATCCATCTACCTTCTAATAATACTCCTGCTACCCGTCTACTACCCAATAATCGTACTAATGACCCTCCTCATTTCTTTTGATACTATCAGATACCTACTATTCATACAATTTATTTCCTCAGATACTTTATTTATTTAAAATTTTATTATTAGTATGTAACAAATTCACTTTGTTTAAAACAATATAAAAATACAATAAATTAAAATATTAATTACAAATATGCACGTATCTGTCAAACACAGTACATGAATCATACAGGTGGCCAAGATGAAACACAAACCGGAATCATTATTACATCATAGTCGGAAGCTGCGGGTTCGTCCTCTAACTCATTGCATCACAGACGCTATTTAAATACAAATATAAACAAGATTCATGTTTTCCGCATTAGCTACAAGGAATTTCCATGTTTGACCACTATAAAATGATTAACATGAGTCAACCCCTTGAAAACGAAATGGGCACAGCCCTTCCGCCATTTTTATCGCCAACTACACCCCGCCTACTACATGAGCGCTAGGTTTACGCAACCCTTTCCGCATTAAGGAACAGTATGATACATTCAACAGATTATAAACGCGTCATAGATCTTTGTTATGTTTTAATTGTATGTTTTTTACACACTACGCACTGAGTTTTACATTGTACGATAGTTAAACTTTTCGATTAATGGAAATATATTGATTTTTTGACCAGGGTAAAGGGAGTTGTCGACCCTATTGCCATTCCAAGCACCAACACTACTTTTGATATTTACATTTTAATTATTCACGGCCATTTAACACTTCACAAATTATTACACATATTCATAGTATCACCAACAATGAAATTATGATTACCTTGCCATTTCAAATCTCACTTCACACACAGGGGATGAAATCCTTCGAGGATCGAAATATTTAACTGCACTTTTCAAGACGCCATGTCAGCAATCTGCGTTCTCACACATCTAGCACTCGGGATTGTTCGGGATGTGTTCGGGGTAGCGGGCGGGCGAGGCGCAAAATTCAAGAAGTTTAATAGATCTTTTCTACTAATTATAGTTCGTAATTGCTTAGAATTTGAATTTAAAATGATTGTTTTAATTATCATAGATGTTTAGTAACATGTGCTTACGCAACAAATAACATTCACAAAAAGGGGCGCGTACCGCGAATCAAGACTGCCAATTTGAAAACCTGCACAATTCGCAACAGAGTCGCGCGCAATTCTACGTAACCACTACGTCATCAGAGTCAAAGGGTGTCGTTAGGAGGTCGACCTGTAGCGATCTTAAAATTAAATACTTACTCGTGTTACAAGATTCCTTGAACATCAGTTGTACTCGCACTCACGCACAATCACATTTAGTTTTGTTTAGAAAACTAGCGTGGGGCTGACGAAGTTATTCGCCGTGTTAACCCTCTCGCCACCGAATTGTGACTTCTCTCTGCCCCGTACGGACGAGCGCGCACTACGCGGCTAGCACCACCACCACCGTCGCCTGACCTTGGGGTACCGATGTACAGCGGCCCTGTTCAACACTGCACGGGCTGAATAGACGCACTCTAATCCACAACTAGAGTGGCCAACAATGTGCGCGCTCTCACATCGAGGGCTCGCCCAGTCAGTCAGCGAAGTCAAACCCTTGTGTGCACGAGATAAACGCAGCGAGAGATCAACTGATCCGCTAGAAAGACATGGGGCACACGTGCACTGTGGAGAGAGCGCGGGTAGTTGACCCCCCCGAAATAATCAAAGATAACTCTTAGAGCATAACGCGGTGATTTGAAGGGTGCATGCTCTCTTCCCTAAGTAAAATAAAATGTAGTGTGGCGCCCAACAGGTGGGACGGCTACACGTGCGCCGCCCTGGGTTGTTGACCGGATCGGCCCCGGGGCGCGCTGGGTTCAACGAACGCCGCGGTGGCTGTTCATTCTCCACAGCGGCGGCGCTCGGCGGACACTTCCTGGCAGACCTCCCCGGACCGGTGTTTTCATGCCGTGAGAACGCTGGAGACAGCCGCTCCCGTGCGTGACGTCAGAGTTACAAGCAATGAGCGCAAGCATGAATACGCCTTCGAGCGCTGAGCCGCTGAGGTTTCTCACTCTAAGAACCTTCGCACTCCCTGTTTGACGTGCGCCTCTGTCGCCGTGACCCAGTGAACGCCGAAAGTCATCGACGCTGTTTTCCGCTGTGCGTGTGCCTTGTGTTGTGCGTGTACTACGCACCGCAGTACGGACGATGCGGTCGATCTTAAAAAGAATTTCAACGAGCCGCTCATCTATTTCAAGGGTGCATGCACCACACAATACGCATCCACGCATAGCATGCATCGTCTCATACTTTCTCTCCACTAATTTTACCACATTTACAACATTGTATGATGGTGTTTCTAATTATGAGGCACTTTCATTTTAATGAGGGTGATTTCTCCCCAAAAATTTAGGTCATTAACAATAAGCTATTTTGAAGAAAGAAAGAAATCCATTAATATATATTATGTTGAACTGTAAATTCATAAGTTCTTCGTTATTCAAGCTCCACTTGTTTTTTGAATACTTTCTTGTTGTAAAAATGTAAAATTGTTGAATTTTGGCACCGTTAGCAGTTGTTTGCGCGCAACAGGAACTTGGCACGCAAACAAACAATCGCAGGTGAAAAAGAAGTTCTATGTGTTTTTAGTGAACATTGTTTAGAGTGAGTGTCAGCAGGCACAGGCAGGGCAAGCAACTAGGCTGCGGGCAGGTTCCGGCACAAGGAGGGAGATCCTAAGATGATCGCCGGTGCCACAGAGCACAGAGATGTTCACTCGGGGGTTGACGACCTCGCGCCAACAGTGCGTAACTGCTGGGGCCCGCGTTGTCCGCTCCGCCCCGCGCGGTTGTGTCGCATCGCGCTTCGTGCAGGGTTGCCGCCCGCCTAACGAGGCCGCGTCAGTGACCTTGCTTCCCTCCGGCACCACCACTGTTCACAACTTCCGGTCGGTCATGACCTGTTGCCGAGGAGCCACGTGTCATTCCTTCTTTTACTTTTAGTTTACTCAACTTCATATATCACACCAACCTAAACAAACCCTTTTCCAAACACATGCATTCCACACCTACATCTATTTATAGGATAAGTACCCATACAAATTCTTTAAATAATTTTTATTACAAAAAATACATACAAAACATTTTTAATTAGGTGGGCATTTATAGGGCAAACTATCTTTACAACAAAATTCTCGACCTGCTGATAATTTCGTATTTATCCATTCGTCTTTCCTATTTTTAATAAATAAATGTGCTGTTTCTTTTAGACAATCACGATTTGATGTAGCACAAATAATAGGTGGGCTGTTGGGTAAATGCAGTACAATCTGAAAATTAGAAAGATAACAAAGATAATCAAATGAAGTAAGAATTCCACCACGTACTGTTTCAAGGCACTTGTTCTTGCACTGCCTTATTCCAACAGCAGTGTTAGGATACGGTTGGTCAAACTCTTGAAGAAGGGCTGCGTTTCCAGTAGGTTGCTCTTTAGAACCCTTTTTAAATTGACCAGAAAGAAAAATACCACAAGTACATGGTGTTGTTGAATGTTTGTCTATTTCATTTCGTAATGGTATAGTTGTGTACACCATTTCAACAAATACTACCGTAATAATGAGAAAATCAAATTTAATTGACATTTTTCTTATTGATGTAATTAAATCAAACCATGTTCGTTATAAATACAAAAATATTTGCTTCGTTATGCTGAATATTATTGCAAGTTAATATGACCCCGTTTACTATTGTGTAATGTAAAAATGAAGTATCAACATATTAAGAAATCATTTTTCTGGAACTAATTTTGCATCACCTTCTAAAACAATTTTTCCGTCGACTGAACATTTATATTTAACTTCTAACAGTTTTCTGATAGAACATAACTGCACCTGTATAGTAACTAAATCGCCAACAAAGCATTTGTTCGGAAACCGTAGATTCTGAGCAACAACTAGAGTCCCCGCTCCAGGCAGTTTAGTTCCTATAACACCTGATACTAGTCCATTAAGATAAGCACCATGCACGACCCCCTTTCCACCTGTATGTATGGGATTTGTATCTCCGCTCAAGTTTGAGAACTGTTGAATATCCTCCACAGTTATTTTTTTAACTATTTCTACAGAATCGCCAACGCAAAAATTATAAACAGAATAATGTCTTAACAAAGGTAGAAAACATTTTAAAGATGAATTCATTTTTTAAGCAAGCCTTGTAAAAATATGGTTGCGAGATTAGCTAACCGTGAGTTGCTACTTTTCTGAATTTCTTTTATTTTATTTAAAGTTATAGTTTTGCTTGAGTGATCTATTTCTTGAGAATTCAAAAAAATCAGAGTTGAAATAGCATTCATTACAGTTTCCTCATTATCAGAAAATAGTATTTTAGAGATTAAATTAAGACCGTTTTTATGAATTATTATATCTTTATTTGTAGGGTCTGTAAAATAATAAAAATATCAATCACTGCTACAGTTACATGATAAAGTTTAAGTACCTGAACTTAAATTACATAAAGCAGCTGTAGAAAAATCCACATGCAAGTCGTTTCCGGTACTTAATTGTTCTAAAAATAAATCAATTATTTGCAAAGACCGTATGTAATCATAATTTATAGGGTCATATGCAAAATTTGCTAAGTTAGCTAATGTTTGGTTTTTGGACTCTGAAACATTCATATTCAAATATTTTAGTGCTCAGTAGCTACTGCCATCTGCGGCCAAATACAGAACTAATGTTCTGTCATGTTCACCAACAAAACATGCTCATACTTTACCTTCGCTCTTGGTTTCTTCAAACTCTTTTTTCAAAAGTCGCAAAAAATCGTAGCGTCCTATTCCATCCGGCCCAGTCTTACGCAATAATTGATCTTTGCGACTAAACATTTCACATCCTCTAACGACTAACGTAAGCACTACGTTCTATAATCGACATGACAGTTGGAGAATGGCGCGTAAACCGACCTTCGGCTATCGTTTTTCAAATACGAATTTTAATTTGCGCATGTCTTCTTTTTCAAATCCTTACACACATTTGTTTAAATATATTTAAGTGGCATACTACTATCTTTATAATTATTGTATAATTAAAGCATTATCAGTTTATGAACAGTAGAAATAGTTTTCATTTTCATTTTGTTATTTTAGTAGTAGTTAGCTCAAGAAACTGGTCTGATTATCAAATTATTCATAAAAGAAAATTGATTTTTGATCTTTCGACCAATTTTTAAATCGTAAAACAATCTTATCTTGTTAGACTTTTGAAATAATTATTATTTGAAATATCAATTATAGAGATAATAATCTCTAAAAAAAAATTGTGATTACAAATTATAACAGGTAACATAATAATAAAGTATTGACATTGACACAAAACTTATTGCACTGTCTTATCAATTATTACAAAACGGAGAGCAGAGATTAATTTTGATGTAATTAATTAGCAATTAAAATGCCCAAAATAGGTTGTACCTAGTACTTTAATATCTCAAAATAATTTTATCTATAATATATAAACTGATTTCGGCTTCTTAAAATACCTATTACTGTCTGTGTCTTGATAGTAAATTAAAATCATGAAGTGTGTTGTGATTGTGTTGCTTTGCTTTGTAGCAGTAAATTCTGCAGAAAATTTATCTGAAAATGGTCCATTATCAGTTTATACAGAAATTTTAAAACTGCAAAATGAATTGAATAAAGTAAATAACTTGCGAAAAGAAATTTATGTAGTCGTCAATGAATATTTGGACAATGCTATTTCAATTATTCAATCATGGAGTGTTCAAAAAGGACTGGATCCACTTGAAACCCAAAACCTCGAAGAAGGTTTCAGTGTTGTAAGTACCTATAAGAATAGTCAAGAGGGTCATATACACCTATTAAGCCGCTTCACATTCCAAAATATGGAGAAATTCGGTGAAATTTGTAAAGTTATTAGGACTTAAGATGCTATTAAAGTAAATAAAGTAAAATAAACAGCTGATTTGTTCTGAAAAACGTTTGAATATTTTTGTCTTGATTGTGCTACGACTCGAATTTCGGGCTGTGAACAGATTAATTTCTTTAAATTTTCGTAATACGAATTACACCAAATTTCGGACTGTGAATGCGGCCTTATTCACATACTGAGCGTTTGTCGGTTTTTCTAGAATCGTTTAATAAAAAACAATTATAGAGATTACAAATAACATTATATTAAAAAACCTGCTGTGGCCACCACAGTACTTCCACGGTTATATGTTTTAATAACATGCTTCCAAAATGCTTTAATTTTATGCTTCATTCAGCAAAATTTGAACAAATTTTGAAATACACACACACACACACACACGCGCGCGCGCGCGCGCGCGCACACGCACACACACACACACACACACACACACACACACACATACAAACATCATCGGGAAACTATCAAAAATGAGTTGTAAAGACCCTAATTCGTGCTCATCCACTAAAAACTCACTACCCGATTTTTTGCATGATTCCAATACCTTCCTTTACAGGTAAGCGGAAGGTAAAAAACTCGCTGTATAAGTACTACTACTACTGCTACTATACTCACAAATATATTTTAGTCATTTTAAACTGCAGAAGAAGATATAAAGCATATTTTACTATTGTTACTGTCATGTCATAATCATTTAAATTTTACGTAGTAACAAATGTAAATCGATCATGGACTACAAGATACCGAAATACTAAAATATAAATATATACTTTAATTATTCTTAAATAATACCAGATACAAAAATATTTATAAAATATCGATTGTAGGTAATAATCACATAATCTTTCATTTAAAATTTAAAAAAATATCTCAAAATAAATATTTATCGAAATATTTGAAAAAAGTACTACTTCCGGTTTATAGATTGAAACCAAAAATAGGAGGTGCACAACTAGATGCTATAACAGTCCTTAATACAAAATTTCAACTTTCTACGTCTAACGGTATTTGAGTTATGCGACATACATACGTCCGTACGTACGTACAGACGCCACGACGAAACTAGTCATAATAGATTCAGAAAAGGTCAAAACGGATATTTCTATCAAAATCTGAAAACCGAAGTTTTTCGCGATTACAATACTTCCTTATTACTCCGTACAAGGAAGTAAAAATGTTCGAGTAGCTACTATTATTAATGCACCTAATGTAGACACTCCCTTAAAATTTAAAATAAACCAGTAGCTAAGATGAATTTTTGTAGAAACTAGGTTTGGTAACCTTCCACGGAGAGTTCACTCTTACTCACGGTTGGATGCAAGGGATTAGCAGTATCGAACGTGGTGGAGATGCTTCCATGGCTTACGAAAATAAACTCCTAACCTTGCGACTACCTCTAGTATTCCCAGTCATTCTAATCAACTACGACTACAGAGCACAAATCATGAACCTGGGTCCAAAAGGCGGGGTGGAAGGCAAAATCAAGAACCTTCAAATTTTAGTTGACATTTCCATTAACACCACAACTCTGGAAATTACTCTAAACGGATTTAGAATTATCGATGCTGGCAAAATTGATGTTGACTTCAGCGGCAATGCTTTGGTTGATTGGTTGCTGAATGCTTTGACAGGAGTTGCTACCACTCTTTTGCATGACGTTGCTGTAGGAATAGTGCAGAATCAAGTTAGAGAGATTCTTAAGAAGACTATTGATCAGATTAATGAAGGAATTCATCCTACTGAAAATTACTACTTACACTGAAATGTATAAATTAAGTATCAAGGGCGGTAAGTGCAGATTACCGGTTGAGGATGTTAGGCCGAAATCTGCAGCCTTCTCTAAGTTAAAGAAAGCTTCCCAACAATTTAAAAAAAAACAAAGAAAAATGCATGTTTTAATTTATTAATAAAAAAAGATAAATTATGTTATTATAGAGGATTTATTAGATTAACGAAGAGTGCTGAATTCGACCAATTTTTCGGAACCAGTACAAACTGCACGTAACGTCCATGATCCTTTATATTTATGTTTTTTACATTGTAAAAAAAAATAATGTTAAATTTTTTGTTTGTATTCTGATGCTGTTACTTAGATTCGTAATGATTTCTTTTGTTATTTTCACGATCAAAAACGTATAAACTAAACCTTATAGGTACTGTTTTGGAAACAGAGCTACTTAGTAAACGCTAAAATGCCGGTGCTAAAATAGAATTTGATTGTTAATTATAAAATGAACGAATGTATCATTGTACACCGAAAGGTAACAATAAACTATTTACTTACTTACTATCATTGTAAAAAATAAATTTTTAGGTACTTAGTTGAGAAAATAATTTTCTATTTTGTTGGATTTCAGGCTTTAATTATTTATTAATTTAGGCCATAATCAAGCACAATTACATAGTTAAATTTAGTATTAAATTATATAACTAACCTACAAACAATAAAAAATTGCTATTGAGGTGTACACCTCAAGAGTCCAGTTTAGTTTTATTGTTTGTTAGTTAGTTATATAATTTAATACTAAATTTATCTATGTAATTTTGCTTGATAATGGCCTAAATCAAGGTCGAAACGTCACATTTGAATTAATAAATAATTAAAGCCTGAAATCCAACAAAATAGGAAATTATTTTTTCAACTACCTACATCTTCATTCGGCTTAAATAAATAAATATTCCACTCAAATTGATTTTTAATTATTTCTTATTTTTATTTAAATGTTGATATAGATATACATATTTCTTAAAATAATTATAAAATTTTTAAATTGTCTTTATTTAGATAACGATAATTTTTTACCTTTGGCAGGTGCCCGCTAACAATTAAAAATATTTTTAATTAAAATATCGCAAAATCTTTATAATCTAATCTAGCATCTTGCTAGTGAAGTGTGAAGTACTTATATATAAACAGATTTCATTGCGCAAAATTATTACCTTTCTTGTCGTGAACGTAAATTTATTAAAGATATTCAAAATGAAGAGTTTTGCAGTGTTATTACTTTGTTTGGTCGCAGTTAGCTGTGCGGAAGTCTATTTACCCAAGAATCTTCCGATTTCTGTATATACTGAGATATTAAAATTGCAAAATGAAGTTTACAAACTTAATGAATTGGAAAACAAACTTTCGGTTAAGATCAATGACTATTTGGATAATGCTATGCAGATAATTCAACTTTGGATCGTCAAAAATGGGATGGATCCGTTTGAGGTTCCCAATATGGAGACAGGATTTAATGTGGTAAGTTAACATTAATTTATTTTAAAGAAGTCAATAATAGCAATGAAAAATATATAGAATAAAAATTAAACTGTAAAAACATTAAATCTCATTAATCTAAAAAAAGAGTACACCCTGCTTATCCATTTTCCTGAACAAAATGACTTAGTACTTAAGGCGATTTTTCGCGATAAATATTACAATAAACTAGGTTTGGTAGCATTTAAAGAGGTTTGTGACGATGACGTCATAAACTTGTAATAGTTAACTTTCGCAAGAAAATTTGTTTGGTTTGATGTAGTTAGTTTGACAGAAAGTTTTGTGGGAAACATGAATATAAGGAAAAATTTATAAACTTTCTATTTCATTTTTCATAAAAGGAATAGGATAATACTATATCAAACTCAACAATTAATATGATAATAAACTGGTTTGTAAAAAAATATCAGCATGAAAATTATGAGACAAACATTTAGAATACCTTATTTTTATGAAAGATGAATTTCAAAATATTTAGAATACTATTTTTATTTTCATTTTCGAATGTGCAGAAAGCAGAAACAAATTTATCCTCAGAATTTAGAGAGAGATAGAAATATTAACGCGCCTTTACCTACCTCCTGAGGATAACTTTTCTTTACCACGTTAGTGTGTGACGTCATCAATTTCGTCGCGAAAATGACAAACCATAGTTAACCCATATATGTATATATGAGTTAACCACATATAACTACAGTTAACTACTTTCGCGAAAAATCGCCTTTAGTCAGTTAAAACTAGTTTTAACTAGTAAAAACTGGGAACTAACCTAACCAAACCCTAGTTTTGAATAGTCAAAGTTATTAAAATATAAATTATTTTAATCCTAAAGCAAGTACAACAATGAATAACAATAACACAAAATAAATTTGTTTTCTTCTAGATTAAGTAATTTGTATTATTGTTATCTATTGTTATTCATTTAATTTATATTTTAATAATTTTTTGTTTAAACATACGTTGCAATACATCGTTGAAAAGAGAAAAAAAACGCTATTCAACCATGTAAAAATCCAATATGGCGCCCATTTAAAATAAGGAAGTTACTATTAATATCTTGGAAACCGCCATCTTGAATTCTATTCTGACATCATTTTTGAGTTTCTCTCATCAAATCATGTAACATTTGTATGAAACATTTTTTTATATCTTTTATAATTACGGAGTAATTTGCCTTTTTTTTAAATCGCGATTTTCAGTTTTATTTTAATAACTTTCAAACTGTTTGGAATTTTAAATGTTTCTCAACGGAATCTAAATAAGCCCTAAAAACTGCACAACATTGCCCATTTAACCGACCTCGTAGCTCCTATAGTTTCCGAGATCCCAATGGTGACCCAATCAATTTGGGACACCCTGTATAGTTTAAACTAGTTTTACCTGACTTCGGGTTTAAACGTTAACAAATGTTATAAATTTATGGTGGAGATGGGTCATTAAACTCAAGAATAAATAATGTTTTAGTGTCATTTTCAAATAAATAGAAAAAGGTTTCAAAAATATAGAACAGCCAGTTAAAGTGTAGTTTACACCTGTAAAACAATTAAATAAAATTTCATGAAGGCACGAATGCTAGAATATGTTTAACTGTTGGAAAAATATAATATAAAGGAAATCAAAAATTTTATCTACTCGTATTTTGTAGTATAAATAAAATAGAATAAAACATAAGTAATAAAATTTAATAAAGCAGAACATCACATTTTTAAGAATCTTTTTAATTATTGCAAAATATAAATAAATGCAAATACTAGATGACCAGCACAATGGGCTACTTGCATGATTTTTTTTATTGAACATTTTTTAAGAAGAGATAAAAACTTGGGATCTGTGTATTTTATTTTATTAACCAGCGCAAAAATAATTAATGAAATTATAAATATGTGTTGTGACGTAGAAAGCTACCATTTTATGTCCAATACAAAATAGTGATATTACAAAAAAAAAATTCAATGTGTAGACCTAATGTTAGAGAATGTTAAAAATCTAATTTCCAGTTGAAGCTGTTGAAGTCCAGCTGTTGAAATAAAAATATATATTCGTTCATTTGTTTTCTTTAATGTTTTCTATAAATTGAATTACAATTATTGTAAGTAAATATTATTTAATATATAGGGTTTGAGAAATGAGATGAATGAGAAGACGAGTCATTTAAATCTAATGAAAATTTGCTGTATTTATTATTATTTACAATAAATTGATTATAGAAACTTGGTCTAATAACCTTCCACGGAGAATTCGGTCTAACCCACGGTTGGATGCAAGGTCTCAGCACAATTCAACGTGCAGGTGATGCCTACATGAACTACGAAGCCAAGTTCCTCAATCTGCGTTTACCTCTTGCCTTCCAATCCGTGCTGATCAACTACGATTACAAAGCTAAAATCATGAATCTGGGCCCGAAAGGTGGCCTCGAAGGAAAAATCAAGAACCTCCAGATCTTAGTTGACGTCACCATCGACACCAAGAACATGGAAATAATTCTAGAAGGGTTCAGGATTGTTGATTCTGGAAAAATTACAGTCAAGTTCAGCGGAAATCCATTGGTAGACTGGTTGAGCAATGCTTTGACTGGCGTTGCTACCACTCTTCTCCATGATGTGGCTGAAGGAGTTGTACAAAACCAAGTGCGTGAAATGCTCTCTAAAGCTATTGATCAAATCAATGATTCATTGCATCCAAATAAATATCAGCTTTATTAATAAAAATATCTATGTATTATAAAATAATATTTAATGTAATAAAATCTATTATAAGATTGTGATTTAGATATAATTTGTTGATTACAATATGAGTATCTAAAAGATAAGTCCTTATTATGTTGTTATTGTATTTAAAGAAAAATATTATCAGTATTCTGGAAAATTTTGATTTTATCGAATTTGTAATACGTCAACCTGTTGATTGTTACCTACTTGTGAAATCAACAAGAAATACATAATTGCGATAGTTACCATGGTAAAATAATAACTTCAAAGCGTATCTGCTACTATCAGTCACTTTGGCATATTAAATATATTTTATTTATTACATTTTAATAATTTAAATGAAATTTATATTGAAAATATGAGTTGGTTAGATGTATTCTATCCCTCTTGTGAAAAGTCATCAATATATTCAACGCTCAGATTATCTAGAGTATCTACCTGTAGTGATAATAGAATTTCATTCGTTCGAAAGTTTACCATTACTCCTTATGTGGGAAATGTTCTTTGTACAGTTATTGACGATGCAATTGATCAGTTGTACTGTCTTGGAGCTGGTATGGTTCCAACAACAGCCATACAAATTGACGATTTAGAAGAAAGAGCTAAGCAATATATAGCTGATGACCCTACATTTGATCCGGAAACTGGTTATCCATTTGAAGTTTATCTTTACAATAAGGAAAGGATGAAAATTCACAGCGACAGGTAAAATTAAATTGAATGAAAACTATTTATTATTAACTGTTGTTACTTAGTTCAAAGATAGCGGATTTTTTGACTATGTTAAGACTTGAACTAAAAAACAAAAGAAACTTTACATGTCTTTCGAATTTTTTGGAAAAAATGAAAAAGTCTAAAATAATGGATGATATGCAATTGTTTTCTGATGAGAAGAAGAATCTAACTGAAATGAAAAATTTAAAGGAAACCTTACGTACTGAACAAAGAGTTTGCCAGGAAAATATGAGTTCTAAAAATGCAGAAATTGCAAATTTGATAGATCAAGCTCAAGTAATTAGACTCAATATATATATATATATATATATATATATATATATATATATATATATATATATATATATATATATATATATATATATATATATATATATATATATATAATTGGGTCCGTAAAAATTCGAAACTAGTGATTACTGGTTCTGTCGGAATTAGGGTTTTTATGATCATTTTAAATATAACTGATAACTGAGTTAAATTTGAATACATTTTTTTCGTATTAAAAACAATTCTGGTTTCGTGTCTTCACGGATTTTACCGTACAATTCATTTCTCTCATATTTTGTATTTTTAAGCATGAATCTTTTGACTGTGTAGTGCATAACAGACACGTACATAATATGGAAAATGCACGAATAGAACAAAACAATTTATTATGTTCTCAAAAAATGAACAAAATAAAAACTGAGTTAGTAAAATATAAAAATGAAATGATTACACATAGACGAGTACATAAAGAAATAAACTCATTTATTGCTGTAAATCAAAGGGTTTGATACAAGTAGCAATTATAATTGTTACCGTAAATTATAAATTTTTTAAATCTAGGATATGGAAAAAGAAATAAAAGAATGGATGGAAAGATATGATAAAGAATCTGAAAATCGAATACTTGAAATTGCATTGGTAAAGGAAAACCGTGAAGATTTGACTGTCAAATCTGCTACTTTGAACAAATTGGTAAGTTATATCACTTTATAAAAGTTTATAATATGCGTTTTATTCGCATGTTTATTAATAAATTTTTAGCTTGGTTCCGATAATTATATTTAAATTATAATTTCAGTATGCACTTCGTCAGAAAGAAATTGATGACTATCTAGTATTTAGAGAGCAGAAGCGTTTAGATGCAGAAAGAATGGTATTTTTAGGCTATAATGCAACAAAAGTGCAAGCATGGTGGAGAGGTTTAATGGTCCGACGTCAACTGGGACGATTTAGACCCAAAAAGGCAAAAGGCAAGAAGAAAAAATAAATTTTTAATACTTGTATTTTTTGTAATACACTAAATTTCATTATACTAATTCCCAAATTTGGCAAACATTTTTTACTACATCAGCTCCTTCAGCATGTTTATGGAACATAAAATATGCTTGAATTTGGGCGGGACTAACACATTTTCCAAATTCAACTACATTATTTGCAAACTCTTTTGCTAGTTCTGCAGCATTATCGCTTTTATAAAATCTCAAAAACATTAATTCTAGTTGATGAGGCGAACACCAACCGATATATTCTTTCATATCTACTCTTCCTGGTCGGATCAAAGCTGGGTCTAACCTCTCGATATAATTTGTTGTCATGAATAATATTCTCGCTTCTGTGCTAGCGACACCGTCTAAACAATTCAGGAGACCACTGAACGTTACTCTGCTGAGGCCTTCATAAGCAGCTTTTTGTTGTGAAGTGTCTTCTCGAGATATAAATGCTGCATCTATGTCTTCTAAAAGTATTATACTTTGCTGTGGTGCCATGCTGAGTAGATGATTTAAACGGTCGTCTGACAGTCCACGTTCTGATAAATTCAAAACGCATATTCCGAACTCCAATTCGCCTGCTAACGCTGTGATGTAGGAAGACTTTCCGCAGCCAGGAGGGCCATAAAGTAAATATCCTACAAAATTATTTATCTTCATTAATCTGTTCAATCCCTTTAATTCACTTTTATTTTGAAATGTTATATTTTACATATTTAAAAGACAAAAATAATTGTGAAAATATTTAACACTAATAATTGATCTATCTGATCTTATATTAATGAGGTATTAGTAGATAAGTGAATTATATTTTTGTTCCTACCTCTTCGATAAGGTATTCCTCGTTCGCTATACCATCCTGGAGTGGATATAAATTCTTTACAGTCGTTTAAAATTCGTTCCCCAATGCCCTGATCCAAAACAACAGAATCGACAGGTCTCTTTTTTCGAGGATGGCCAAAAGGTCTCCACTCGCTACCCATTGCAGTATACATCATTGTTTTACCTTCATGTGCCTTCAGTGCCATTTGTCTAGCTAACAAAAAAATACATTAAGTTCCTCAAAACATAATATTGTTTCATAGATTATACCTTCTTCTAAGATGTTAAAATATACTCTTTTGTCGCGTCCAAAGGCAGTGAGAGTCACTGTCTCCCATGGGACCCCCATGTGTAGATCTAGAGTGTGCTGCTCTCTTGTTCGTTCAACACGAATCCATGTTGAACCATACCTTTAAATAAAATACTAAAAATGTAATGCACAAATAGATGATTAGCTAGAAAACATACTTCATAAAATGTGTGCCAATGCTAGGGATGAAATCATATGTGGTCTTCACATGCCCAGTGTCTTTTTGCTCAAAGCTTGTCTCGACGCTCAAATGTTGAGTTTGACGGGCGCCTTTATGTGTTATCCACTGTAACAGCCACTGGTAAGATTTGTCTCTGCATGGAACTTCCAAAGTTATCATGTAATGCCTTCGGAATAATATTAACGATCCCGCCAACCCCTTCCGTAAAATTGCAGCACCCGCTCCCAAGCCAAACAACCCAAACCCTGCTCCAAAGTATGGATTGTCTGATAAAGTCGAGATATAGTCCATAAAAGTCATGATTCTACAGATTTGTGTGTAGAATCCTTTAAGAACTAATCTAGTTTCTTAATTGAAACCAACAACACATAACCTATAATATTCAATAAAGTAAACACAAAATGCACAGCATCATTTTTTATATTTTAAGTACAATATATTGTAACAACAATTGATTTATTTACAATAAAACAATTTTAAAATGTATACATATATTTTATTTCACGTGTTACATCAGTTTGACATAAATATAATATTATTGCGCATGCGTCCAAGGAGCATGCATATTGCATAATGTATACTCATCAATATTAATCTACCGTGAATGCGTGAGCTTGAAGTGGAGAGAGAACATAGAACATAAATTATTACGAGTTTATATTATTCCATAGATTTACATGTGCAATCATATGCAGATATAAAATGTTATTACATTGTTAAATAATATACCAATATCCGTATAATATATCATAATGTTATCCATACCCGTAACACACTAAAGTTCATTTTTTAAATACTTTTGCTTTTCACAACATAGGTATTTAAAAATCTGCTGTGGCCATTACAATAATTAATACTTCCCCGACTATAAGTTTAGTAAAAGCTTTAATATTTTATGGGAACGTCTTCAAAACTGAAATATTATAAACTAGAAAATTCAAGAAAAGAATATTCTTGACAGGAATCATAAAAATCACGAAATCCCAAGCTAAAGAAAATTCATTCACAAAAAAAACATTAATGCCCTGTTCACACGTTGCTACTTTGAAGACGCATACGTGCTACTGTAGCATGAAAAGAAATTCAAATCGAAACAATTACCGCAAAAAATCGCTATCTACACACACAACGATCAACGATGTGAAATTATCAACGAGTAGTTCTTGATACTTTCATGCTACAAATTAGCAGCGCTGCTATTTGACAAGCGACTCAGAATTTTTCTTGCTACAGTAGCACGAATGTGTCTTCAAAGTAGCAACGTGTGAACAGGGCATTATAGAAAAGACATATCTGGAATCAAGTAAACACAGAAACTTTACTTGGCGGCCAAACCTGAAGTTGGCTGCAAGCTGTCAGCTGAACAACGCGTTGTGGCCGTTGTGGCCGTTTAAAAAACGAGTTCTGTTGGACTCAAGAAGGGTTTTGTTAGCATAGATTAGTTTATGTCAAAAAAACGGAGTTTTGTTGGACTCAAGAAGGGGTTTGTTAGCATAGATTAGTTTATATATTAGCTAGAATTCGATTTTTTCCGCAGCCATATTTTTTCCAGTTTTGAATATTCCTTTACATGCGTTTTCTGCATCAATCAGATTTCAAATTTGAATTTTCTATGAATGCATTTTTTATGTAAGCATTTTCTTGTCTCTGAATTTTCGTTTGTTTTATGATTCCGGGCAAGAATTTTCTTGTACATGAATTTTCTAGCTCTGAGTTTTTTAGATTTGAGTAGGCACCCCTAATGCTATAACCTGTTTGAAATAACGTAATTAGTTGTACAATTTTTACATAATTTAACATAAATTATCATCTATAATAAAAAAATTTTGATTGGGAAACATGCGAATTAATTTTGCGATTTTAAGAAAAATTCTTTTTTATTCATAATCAGCATATCAAACGACATATACTTACCCTTAACGTATGTACCTAAAGTTATGAAACACCTGTATGTATTGATAATATACCTACTCTATTTTATTATCGATTGTATTATTTAATTTTAATTGTTACTTCTGACATTTTAATGTTTAATGTGACAGATTATTTTCTGTTTAAACATATTTCACAGACTCAATTCTTAATTTACACTACCGGTCTTGGACATCATTCAATTTTCCCTAACAACGAAAATTGTATTTCAGACCTTGAATAATAACTTAGGCGATGATCACAATCACACGAATATATCTGTCTACGTCTACACCATTGAGGGCCCTGAAACTAATTAACTTCGGCGGCCCTTCAAAATTCCTATAGAATATATTTTATATTTAGTTATTTTATAACTACGGAGAAGCATTTATGAATAACGCATCCAGAGCCATTTACCGGCATTCAAAGCCAAATAATAGGCTTTACACTTTAAGTAAAGCGAAAAACAATAACGAAATTGTGATAAAACTTTTAATTTTAATGGAATTGACTAAATAAAATAATCATTATCAAAGGTAAGAAGATATCGGCGGGTGCTTATGATATTATAGGTACGGTAGGTACCCTGCCATGTCATCGGCATTATAGTTCATCTAATAATCAAACCGTTATTTATTATTATAAATAAATCATTTGAAACCGGAGTCTTCCCAAACAATTTAAAACTAGCTAAAGTCAAACCTGTGTTTGATAAACAAAATGTGGCGAATTACAGACCTAATCTATTTCAAAAGTTTTCTAAAAATGCATGTTTGATAAAATCACTAACTACACTGGAGGAAAATAAAAACCACTTGAAAATGCACCAAAAAGACACAATTTCAAAGTGCGATATCTCGGCTGCATTTCGACGAAATTTAATGAATCTTCGAGTTCTGAAAACGTTGAAGTCTTATCTTTAATGTGATGATAGCCAATGTGACAAAAAATCCACTCTACCATCTCCCACCCCCCTAAGAAAAACAACTGTACCTGATGTCCAAAAAGGTCCAACTTTGGCAACTCATGCGCAGTGCCAAAAACATCGTGGACCTTATAGACCATATTAATTATTCAATGCGCATGCTCAGTAATCACCAATCACAATGCTGTGAGTACTACCTCACTGGTACTACCGAAATGGAACTAATGTTTCCTTATAGTCCAGTAGCCTTGTCATGGTTATAATGGGCCTAAGTTGCATCAAGTGGTGGTAGTAGGTTTCTATTTTTTTTCTTGTATAGGATGTGACTGAGATGCAAAATCCAAGTTTTCGACCTCGGCAACCCTCCGGAACACATTTGAATATCTCAAAAACTGCTAAATTTTTGCACTCTTTTCGGTTTCTTACCATTTTGACTATGAAGGAGCACGATTTCGACAAAAACCATTCTATACATTTTTAAACTAGATTAAATTGTCTACAATCTAAGACCAGAATGGGCTCGGTAGCCCTAATAGTTTCCGAGATTCAGCTTTTCAAAGTTTGGTAAATTTTCTAAATTTGAAAATTTTAAGCTAGTTTTCATGATACACAAAAAACGGCTGTAACTTTTCAACGGATAAAAGTATCGCCGTCCGGTTTCAAGCATTCAATTCCACAGATTTTTATCTATTTACGATATAATTTTTATAATTTTCGAGACCCTAGTTTAGCCACAATCTTAAAAAAATTTTTTTTTCAAATTTTGTGTTCATAACATAATAATAACATAATATCTGAACGAATAATGATATTGACTTCCGGTTTGCAGCACTGAATTCCTCGTACTTTTTTCTATAAGATACGTTCTGTCAAAAATTTTCAATGGTCTTCCTTGAGCTGAAATTTAAAGTTCTTCCGCGAGAGAATATAGTAAAATTTTTGTAGAAGAGAAACGGTTGGTGTTTTAAATCTGTTTATTTGCCAAACTTTGAAAAGCTGTATCTCGGAAACTATTAGGGCTACCGAGCCCATTCTGGTCTTAGATTGTAGACAATTTAATCTAGTTTAAAAATGTATAGAATGGTTTTTATCGAAATCGTGCTCCTTCATAGTCAAAATGGTAAGAATCCGAAAAAAGTGCAAAAATTTAGCAGTTTTTGAGATATTCAAAAGTGTTCCGGAGGGTTGCCCAGGTCGAAAACTTGGATTTTGCATCTCAGTCACATCCTATACAAGAAAAAAAATAGAAACCTACTACCACCACTTGATGCAACTTACGATGTACTAGGTTACTGGACTATTACGGGAAAAAGTGAATTTTTAAACTAATATAGTAATTCATGCAGACAGAATCACATGGCCGTTTTTTAATATCAGTTATATTTAATAACGAAGTATCGAATTCTGCCCCTGTTTAATATAAATGATCATTAGTTTATTATGTGAAAATAACTATGAAAATTTGAATTTTTTTAGCGGGATCCCAACATCTCGAGTGATAGATAACTTAAAAGTGTGTTTTTCTGTTGATGTAGTGTCATATAATTTATATCAATATGCTTAGTTACAAATATTGTGTTTCAAATCATGTTTTAAAATTAAAAAATCTGACGTGGCCGTTACAATACCTCTCGCCTTGACATTGAAGTATTATTATTTAACCAAATATTAAGCTTTAATTTAAATAAAATACAACAACACCGTATAACATTTGATATAATAATATAAATTAATCATACATTATATTATTTCTGTTTATCTGTCACATTGACAATTTTTATTTTTACCTCTCGCCTAGAGAGGTATAGGGATCGTGAAAAAATTCGATGTCGAGATTTTTGTCAATTAGCACGTTTTAGCACCTTTAGAACCTATTTTGACTATTTTCACGATGATGTCTGTGTGTGTGTCTGTGTGTGTGTCTGTGTGTGTGTATGAAAGTCTGTATGTACGCCTACTATAGCCTTTCGTCCCGGTTCATTATCTCAAATTCTACTGAACATAAAATTCTAATATTTTGCATTATACATTTATATATGTTAATGAAGAGCTGAAAAGATTTTGGTAAAAATCCACCAACCGGAAATGGTACTTTTCTTGTAGCACTATAACATTTTTTGCAAAAATTGTATAAAATAATGCGATTGTTACAATTTGCCATACCACACATGAAAGAAGAAATTACATTGTACAATATTTAATCTTACTTGTTTCTATATCTTTAACCAGTAAAGAAATATAATTTTTTTAAATATATAATTTTACCTACCATGATTTGTGAATCCCGAAATAGAAATAAAATTTAAAACAAAAATAAAATTGTCAATGTGACAGATAAACAGATGTCTGTGGCAAGGAGGTTTCTCTGTGGTGTAGGGCATGTGTAGAGTGTGGTGTAGAATTTTGAAATGTTGGATATAGTATAGATATTAACTGGACATAGTATTATGTCGGTATTATGTAAATATGGTATTTATAAAATAAAATTATATATTAAATGAGCTGATTAGATTTGTGAAATATATAATTTATTACCTAATTAAAGCTTAATATTTGGTTAAATACGAGGTTAAATAATAATACTTCAATGTCAAGGCGAGAGGTATTGTAACGGCCACGTCAGATTTTTGTTTTAAATTTTATTTCTATTTCGGGATTCACAAATCGTGGTAGGTAAAATTATATATTTAAAAAAATTATATTTCTTTATTGGTTAAAGATATAGAAACAAGTAAGATTAAATATTGTACAATGTAATTTCTTCTTTCATGTGTGGTATGTCAAATTGTAACAATCGCATTATTTTATACAATTTTTGCAAAAAATGTTATAGTGCTAAAAAAAAGTACCATTTCCGGTTGGTGGATTTTTACCAAAATCTTTTCAGCTCTTTATTAACATATATAAATGTATAATGCAAAATATTAGAATTTTATGTTCAGTAGAATTTGAGATAATGAACCGGGACGAAAGGCTATAGTAGGCGTACATACAGACTTTCATACACACACACACACACACACACAGACATCATCGTGAAAATAGTCAAAATAGGTTCTAAAGGTGCTAAAACGTGCTAATTGACAAAAATCTCGACATCAAATTTTTTCACGATCCCTATACCTCTCTAGGCGAGAGGTAAAAATTAAAATTTTTAAAACCGAAACGGCTGATCATTGCCAACTTATTTAGAAAAATAAAAAATTGTTGGCATTCCTGGCATCACTTTTTTACATCGCAAGTCAGCCGGAAGAAGCGCTATAATAATTGATATGGTCTATTGGCCAACAGAGTAATAAAGATCAGACTTTTTCAAGTACCTACGATGTTTTGGCGTGAAGTTATGAATTTTTGAAAAAAGTGCCTTTTTGAGGTTTTTGGCCATAACTTGGCGAATTTTGCACGAAAATCAATAAATTTTGGATTTCCGAGAACGTTGAAGATTTCTCTATTCGGCCCTGTAAGTTAATCTGCCACCATACCCGATCCACCCCCTGTCACCCCCGGATAAAAAACATGTTTTGACTGAAAAATGTTTAATTGTAGCAACTTGTAGCGTGAGTAAAAAAAATCGTGGACCTTATTGCCCAACAGGACAATAAAGATCAATCTTTTTCCTTCAATTTTCAAGTACGTGCGATTATTTGGCACGAAGTTATAAATTTATGAAAAAAATTGGTATTTTTGTGCTTTTTGCCCATAATTTGTCCGATTTCGCACCAAATTCGTTTATATCTTAAAACATCTAAAAAATAAAGGTGTTTAAAGATAATTGTTAATGAAATTCAGAAATCTCAAAAAGGCACTTTTTTTCAAAAATTCATAACTTCGCGCCAAATCATCGTAGGTCCTTGAAATTTTGCGGACCTTGAAGGAAAAAGTCTGATCATTAATACCCTGTTGGCCAATAAGGTCCACGATTTTTTTGGCACTGCGTATGAGCTGCCAAAGTTGGACCTTTTTGGACATCAGGTACATTGTTTTTCTAAGGGGGGTGCCAATGGGTAGAGTGGTTTTTTCGTCATATTGGATATTATCACATTAAAGATCAGACATTTTCCTTCAAGGTCCGCAAAATTTCAAGGCCCTACGATGATTTGGCGCGAAGTTATGAATTTTTTAAAAAAAGTGCCTTTTTGAGGTTTCTGAATTTCATTAACAATTATCTAAAAAGTGACTCTAAAATTTCTGTAAACACCTTTATTCTATAATGGCTGTATCCCACGGTGTGATATATCCGCAATTTGTTGCCCGTAACCGCAACGGTTGCCTACAATGGAGACAGAACCTAATGTGCTAGGCAACTTTTTAACGGGAATTAATTTAGCTTTGTGCAGCTAAACTTTTTCTGTAGCGGCAATATTTTATGAGCAACTCGCGTATGCGCATGAGCAGTTCGAAGATTAGATACTGCGCAAGCGTTGCTTATGTCAAAACAGTGCAGTGAATATTTTAACTTTTAGTTTAGGTAGGTTATGTTATGTTATGTTTACATTGTGACATATTTGTAATTTATTTCCTGATATTTTTCAAATACAAATTTTAATAAACGTCAAAAAATGTCGAATGTCATTTAAAACAGAAAATTTCCTATTACACAGCAGAAACTTTAAGTAACGAAATTCCCTAAGTTTTAAAGAAACTTTTGTTCGTGGGATAGACAATAAAAACAGTTGCCATTATTAGCAATTTTAAAATTGCCTGTATTTCTATCGTGGGATACAGCCATAAGAGAGGTAGGGTAGACTGGGTACGATTGAAACACAGGACGGTTGAAACAAAACAAATATCTCGCGAAATGTATACGGTGTGGTGAGGGGTCCAAGGGCGAACGAAGCAGACAAGAGGTTTGAACACGAGACTCAGGGTTGTGTCGCTCACCGCGTGTTGCAGTTGTTTATAGGGGGCCCTATTATATTTTGATAACCAAAAGAAAGTATTTTTGTTTGAAGATTTTTCCAATTATTATGGTTTTTATTCAAGTGAGAGTATTGAGTGTATTTTTGTGTTTGAAAGGAAGCTTGTAAAATACGGCATCGTAACTAGTTTTAATGTATCATTATTGTAATCATTACTATAAACTGTTTTTTACCTAAAGGAGGAGTTGGGGACGGTTGAAAAATTTTTTGTGGGTCCGGTTGAAACAATATATTTATTTTATTTTATTGTTTCCTGGATGCCGAGAGTACGCGCAAGGAAGACTTCGAGAGGACAGGTCGACTTGTCGAGGTATACCAATGCTTGAGGAGGTAAAATCAGGAGACTCATTGCGATAAGTGGCGGAGAAGCATGTTCGCTCGTAAGCTTGATTTTTGTTTGATTTATGACTAACCAAAATCAAAGAAATGTTTTCTTTTAGTTTATAGTCAGTTTATTTTTCATGTTTTTGTTAATTACGTAAATTATATATCAATGTTAAGTAGTCATATTGTCACAGACGACTGATAATATACATTTTAAGTTGTGAACCCTAAAAACCTTAAAGGTTGATAAAAAATATATATACTATTGTCAAACGGTGCCATAATTATTCTTAGAATTAGAATAAGTAATGAATAAAACATGTTACAATATTATATTTTGATTTATTTTCATGTGTTTCAACTGACCCCAATCACTGTTTCAACCGCCCCTGGTATGGGGACGATTGAAACAAATCAGATGTTTTTTTAAATTTGATCTTCTACTAAATATAACACACCGGATATTAAAATGGTACTTCCTACTAGTAGATAGAACATCGCTCTTGTATTTAACATATCATTATCATCGTTCGGCTTATAAATGGCAATACTATGGACGATATAAGCGAAATTGTTTCAACCGTACCCAGTCTACCCTATTGTGATGGGTCAAAATTTTCGAGTGTGATTTTTTGGTGGATAAGCACGTTTTAGGGTCTCTAGAATACGAATTACACATTTTTGAGATGATGTCTGTGTGTGTACGTTCGTTCGTATGTTACAATTTTTTCAGACACGATAACTCCAAAAATATCAAACATTTAAATACCAAATTTTATATTTAAGGTTTTAATATGAATCTTAACAAGCCATTAAATTTTGGTTTCAATTTACAAACCGGAAGTAGTACTTTTTAAAAATATTTCAATAAATAATTAATTTAAGACAAATATTTTTATTTTAAATGAAAGATTATGTGATTATTACCTACAATCGGTATTTTATAATTTTTCTGTATCTGATATCATTTAAGAATAATTAAAGTATAATACTTATAATTTAGTATTTCGATATCTTGTAGTCCATGATCGTATCATTTGTTACTACGTAAAATTTAAATCAAATGATTATGACACAATGACATGACAGTCACAGTGACAATAGTAAAATATTGTTTATATCTTCTTCTGCAGTGTAAATAAAATGACTAAAATATATTTGTGAGTAGTAGCACTAGTAATAGTACTTATATATTAATACATTTGTATAGGTAATAAAAGTAAAAAGAATAAAGTAGGTATGGCGGGAGGTCTTGTGGTGGCCACGTCAGATTTTTTTTAGATGTTTTAAGAAATAAACGAATTTGATGCGAAATCGAACAAATTATGGGCAAAAAGCACAAAAATACCAATTTTTTTCAAAAATTCATAACTTCGTGCCAAATTATTGCACGTACTTGAAATTTTGAGAAAATTGAAGGAAAAAGATTGAACTTTATTGTCCTGTTGGGCAATAAGGTCCTCGATTTTTTTTACTCACGCTACAAGTTGCTACAATTGAACATTTTTCAGCCAAAAACATGTATTTTTATCCGGGGGTGGCAGGGGGTGGATCGGGTATGGTGGCAGATTAACTTACAGGGCCGAATAGAGAACCCTTCAACGTTCTCGGAAATCCAAAATTTATTGATTTTCGTGCAAAATTCGCCAAGTTATGGCCAAAAACCTCAAAAAGGCACTTTTTTTTCAAAAATTCATAACTTCGCACCAAATCATCGTAGGTACTTGAAATTTTCCGGACCTTGAAGAAAAAGTCTGATCTTTATTACACTGTTGGCCAATAAGGTCCACGATTTTTTGGCACTGCGCATGAGTTGCCAAAGTTGGACCTTTTTAGACATCAGGTACAGTTTTTTTTCTTTGGGTGGTGGGAGGTGGTGGAGTGAATTTTTTGTCATATTGGCTATCATCACATTAAAGATAAGACTTCAACGTTTTCAGAACTTGAAGATTCATCCATTTTCGTCGAAATGCAGCCGAGATATCGCATTTTGAAATTGTGTCATTTTTGGTGCATTTTCAAGTGGTGCGTTTTTATTTTCCTCGAGTTAAACTATTCAGTAAATCGAAATATAGTTTTCGCAGTAGGCGAAGTACCGACATTTTACTATACGAAACTATAAATGACATATTATAAAAAAGCTGTGGACAAAAACAAATGTGTCTTTGGTGTTTATTTCGTTCTCTCACGCGCGTATAATCTTTATAGACCCCAGCCCTGTTCACACATGGACATATAGAAGACACACACACATGCGATACACAAAAGCAAAATGAAGAACGTGTTACGTGCGGAACGTTTGTGGCCTCAGAATTGATTTTTTTTACTTAAGCCCTGTTCGCACAATGCATCTAGCATGCATCAAACAAGAGTCTTTCCATGCATCAAACCTGTAGTTGATGCATGGCCGTTCACACATGAGATGTGTTTGATGCACGTTTGATGCGTGTTTGTAGCATCAAAATAGACTTCTTCTTCCAAGTTTCAAATTAAGTCTCATTGTTAGGTTGGCATTACTGTGTAGCGAATTTCACTTTGTCATTTACCGCGAAAGTAATATAATTTGAAGCAATATAATTTAATATTTAGAAAATGACAATACGTATATCGAACTGACGAAATACCATGGAAAAGAAAACAGGTGGGTAAAAATAAATAGGAAAGAACATAAAAGGAAAAAAGGACTGAAGGAAATAGTCTTTAAAAAGACTGGTATAATAATACTAAATAAATTAACAAAGAAAGGAAATGAATAGATAAATTATAGGTTGTGATTGTTCTAATGGCAGTATGACAGCACTCAAATACTCAAATGTCAACGCAATCAATCTGAATTTAGCAACGACTCAACGATTCAGTACTTCTTCTTTCCCAAGAGTCTTTTGATGCACCAAAATAGCGGCGCCTGTAAACATATTTTGACGCATGGAAAGACTCTTGTTTGATGCATGCTAGATGCATTGTGCGAACAGGGCTTTTAGAAGCAACAAAATAGCGGGGTCTTTATTTCACAAGCTACACACACAGTATTTCTTACTGTTTCGTATGTGTCGTCTGTGTCTATGTCTGCACAGGGCTTACGTCCCAATTCATAATGAGCATAAGCATAAGAACTACAACGTAAAACGTAAACAAAATTACGTATGTTCACAATGATCATAAACATAAGCGGACATAAAGCGAATGAATTACTTAAGTTAAGTTTTTGGATGTGAAGTTGGTAGTAAGTAGGGTTAATATTATTTTCTTGTTGGCTGTATTGTATTTAGCTCGGCTCATTGAGTTTAAAATAATAATAAATTTATAATATATACACTGGGACGGCGCAAGGCAGAGTCCTAAGCTCCCCTATTATTTAATATATTTTGTAATGATCTAAATGAACTAAATACTGATAATATTAAAGTTTATCAATTTGCGGATGACAGCTCATTCATTTCATAACTGAATTCATGAATGATGAAATCACCCCAGATTAGATCTGATTAGATTTTAGTGAAATGGTACTTTCTTGAAGATCTGATGAGTTTTTCTGGAATATCCTCAAAATTTATGGATTAATAGGAATTTTTTTTAATATCAATGTATACTAAATGTTACAGTTACTATCTACAATTTGTATCCAACACGTTGTTTGTATCATTCTATCTAGCACCATTTTCCAATTACAAGAAGTTAAAAATTCTATAAATTTGTTCCAATTTTATCTGCCTACCAATGGAAACAAAAAATAAAATATTTGAGTGTTAATGTCAAATAATTTTTTGACTTTAAATTGAAAATATGAAATGTCATTTATTATTTATAAGGTTATGATAAACTTTAATAATATTATAAAAACTACAATTCCCGAATTTCCTTCTACAATGGTACTTTCATTTGTATATTATACAGTGTGAGTCACCGAAATGCCCGTCTTCGATATCTCCCTTGTCGTTAAAAATACAGCATAAATTTATTAACAGAATTTTTCGTCTACTCAAGGAGCATAACTTAAAATTATTTTCACATATACAGAGTGTTGCATAACGACTTGGCAATAATTGTTCGTCTTTTTTTAAATGAAACACCCTATATATTTTTATATATTTTGAATTGTAATTTATTTACCTATACGTACATATAAATTTCATTTTAGTTTTTCGCGGCGTTGCCAAGTTATTCAATTTTTTCTCTAAAAAAAGCAAAATACACGTATTGTTTTATAACGGCGTACTGAAGTTATTTTAATATTAAAAATTATGAATTTTTTTTTCTGTACAACTGTAACTATACTCTTTGTTCTGACATAACTTTTTTTTAATGTTATTATACAGGGTGTTCAATACAGAGAATCAAAATTACTCAATTTCAAATGGATATAACTTGTCATTTTCAAATGGAACACCCTATATTTTATTATTCTGTTGTGTGTATTTTTGCATATTCTTATGTTATAAAAGGTGTCCTATGCCGAAAAACATTAATTTCGAAATTAATTAAATTAAATATCAAGTAAATATTACCTGTCAATTAGGGTTGTGTTGTTGAAAATAAGTATAATTGAAGAAAAGGTGCAAATGATACGTTAGTATAATGCAGATGTTAGCCTCAGACAAGTACCTATCTGATTTATTTCGTGTATTTGAGAATTTGTTATAAATTTTATTCTGAAAAATATCTATTAAATGTTTATATTTCTTTCTAAAATGATTAGAAATACATACATATTTCATTTGCTATGTTCTATTTTAAATGAAACGATGCCTGTGGCACACCGGTCGAGGAGCATCGAGGACCATCGAGTAACTCCTCGATGAAACGAAAGAACGCACCCGTCCGCGATGGATTTCTATTTAATCGGTGACAAATACATCAAAGTTTTGCGCGAAATCAAATCCAAAGATACGTCTGAAATGAGATACATTCGTTTCATCGAGGAACAACTCGATGAAAATAGCGGCGCCCCTATTTTTCGTCGAGGACGGGGTGCGTTCTATCGTTTCATCGAGGAGTTACTCGATGGTCCTCGGCCGGTGTGCCACAGGCATAATACATTGCTGTCAAATTCGTAACCATGGATATGAAAGATCTCATGTTTCACGTTAAATAAAACTCACGGTACTTACGTAAGGGAGTCATAATGCCCTTCATCATTGCAAACCATTATTTTTGAAATTAGGTATTATGAGTGTATATTCTTTACATTTATATAATTTAGCTCTTTTTGTAAACAACTACAACAAATTTGAAAAAAATTACACAAACACAGGAATTAATACTAATATGCAACCAATCTTACAGTCCCCCATCACATGGCTACATTTTTTAAAAAAGGTGTCAAATATACTGTTAACACAATTTCATTTAAAAACAAATTAAAATTATATTTTAAATCTAACTGTTTTTATAGCACTAACGAATATTTTAATGTGTAATATGTTTATATTATTTTCATGATTTATGATTATTTTAATATTAACTATTAACTTTCAAATACGCTGTATGTGTCTCAATGGAACAATAAATTATATTTTTATTATTACTATTTGAATTTTACATAACATACATCATACATGTTATATTCTATAAGTAAATTTTGCATGTATCTTATATGTATTTCGTACGTAACATAGCTACATAATTTCGAAATATCTGTGAGCTTTTTTTGCTATGTATAATATACATGTAAGTCCTTGATTTGGTGTTATTGTATTTAAACAAAAAAATTATTAGTAATATGGAAAATTTCGATTTTATCGAATTTGTAATACGTCAATCAGTTAATTGTTACGTACAAGTGAAATCAATAAAAATACTTGGTTACCTACGATAGTTACCATGGTAAAATAATAAGTTCAAGGTGCATCTGCCACCATCAGTCACTTTGGCATATTAATAATATTTATTTATTTTTTTCTGAAATTTAAATTAAAATTATATTGAAAATATGATTAATCCAGATATAGATTCTCCCCTCAATAGTGGTACTACATTATTTAATTCAATGAGCAATGTTTATATTAGTGATGAAAATCTACTTAGTTTCCAAGATTCATCAGAGTTTACAGAGTTTAACATTACTCCTTATATGGGACAAGTTCTTGCCACGGTTGTAAACGATGCAATAGATCAGTTGTACATTCTTGGAGCTGGTAGTGTTCCAAAAACAACCATAGAAGTTGAAGATTTAGAAAAAAGAGCTAAGCAATATGTAGTTGAAGACCCTATATTTGATCCGGAAACTGGTGATCCATTTGAAGTTTCCTTTTATAAAAAGAAAATTATGAAACTTTTGTTCGACAGGTAAAAATTAAATTGAATGAAAACTATTTATTATAAACTGTTCTTACTTAGTTCAAAGTCAGCGGTATTGTTGGCGCATTTAAGAAATGAACTAAGATTCGAAACAGACTTTTCATGTCTTTCGACTTTTTTGGAAAACTTGAAAAAGTCTAAAATTGATGAAATGAAATTGTTTTCTGAAGAGCAGAAGAATCTAACTGAAATGAATAATTTAAAGGAAACCCTACTTACTGAACAAAGAGTTAGCCAGGATAGTATTCGTTCTTTAAATGAAGAAATTGCAATTTTGAAGGATGAAGCTCAAGTATTTACATTCAATATATATTTTAGGTTCCGAAAAAACCCAAAACTAGTACTGGTTTCATGATAATCATGTTAAAATATAACTGATTTGGTATAGGTTAGGTAATAATTATTACATTCATCATCAAAATAGAGTTGTTTTTGAAATTTTGAATGTCTTTCGTATTAAAAACTAGACTAGTTTCGTGTCTTTTCGGATTTTACGATACAATTCAGTTTCCATATATTTTGTATTTTTAAGGACGTATCTTTTCAAAATTTAGTGCGTGTCAGATATATAAGTTTTTGGGAAAATGCACGAATAGAACAAAACAATTACATAAGTGTTACATATGAGAGTGAACTACAAACTACACTAGCAGATTATAAAAATGAAGTTGAAAAAGAAATTCGAGTAAATAATGAAATTGTAGCATATATTAATGAAAATCAAAGGGTTTGATACAAGTAGCAATTATAATTTTTACAGTAAATTATAATTATTTTAATCTAGGATATGGAAGAACAAATAGAAGCTTGGATGACAAGATATGATAAAGATTCTGAAAGTCGAACCGTTGAGATTGCAGTGTACAAGGAAAAACGTGAAGATTTGGCTGTTGAATATGCTGTTTTGAAAGAAGAGGTAACCTATAATATATATATATATATATATATATATATATATATATATATATATATATATATATATATATATATATATATATTATAGGTTACCTCTATATATATATATATATATATATATATATATATATATATATATATATATCTTATATATATATATATATATATATAATAATACTTTATGCGTTTTATTCGCATGTTTATTAATTAATTTTTAGCTTTGTTCCAATAATAGTTTTTAAATTATAATTTCAGTATGATCTTCGTCAGAAAGATATTGATGATTATCTAGAATTTAAAGAGCAAAAGCGTTTAGATGCAGAAAGAATGGTATTTTTAAGCAAAAAGGCAATAAAACTGCAAGCATGGTGGAGAGGTTTAATGGTCCGACGTCAACTGGGACGATTTAATCCCAATAGGGGTAAAAAGGGTAAAGACACAGGAAAAGGCAAGAAGAAAAAATAAATTTTTAATACTTGTATTTTATGGTAATACACTAAATATCATTATACTAATTCCCAAATTTGGCAAACATGTTTTTCTACATCAGCTCCTTCAGCATGTTTATTATTTGCGAACTCTTTTACTTGCTCTCCAGCATTATCGCTTTTAGTAAATCTCAAAAACATTAATTCTAGTTGATGAGGCGAACACCAACCGATATATTCTTTCATATGTACTCTTCCTGGTCGGATCAAAGCTGGGTCTAACCTCTCGATATAATATGTTGTCATGAATAATATTCTCGCTTCTGTGCTAGCGACACCGTCTAAACAATTCAGGAGACCACTGAACGTTACTCTGCTGAGGCCTTCATAAGCAGCTTTTTGTTGTGAAGTGTCTTCTCGAGATATAAATCCTGCATCTATATCTTCTAAAAGTATTATACTTTGCTGTGGTGCCATGCTGAGTAGTTGATTTAAACGGTCGTCTGACAGTCAACGTTCTGATAAATTCAAAACGCATATTCCGAACTCCAATTCGCCTGCTAACGCTATGATGTAGGAAGACTTTTCGCAGCCAGGGGGTACGTGAAGTAAATAAACTACAAAATTATTTATCTTCATTAATCTGCTCAATCTCTTTAATTCATTTTATTTTGAAATGCTCTATTTTATTTATTTAAAAGACAAAAATAATCTGTTAAAATATTTAACAGTAATAATTCTGATCTTATATTAATGAGGTATTAAAAGTAGATAAGTGGATTAAATTTTTGTTCCTACCTCTTGGATAAGATATTCCTCGTTCGCTATACCATCCTGAAGTTGATATAAATTCTTTACAGTCGTTTAAAATTCGTTCCTCAATGTCTTGATCCAAAACAGGTCTCTTTTTCGAGGATATCCAAAAGGTCTCAATTTTTGCTACCCATTGCAGTATAGGTACATCAGTGTTTTACCTTCATGTGCTTTCAGTGCCATTTGTCTAGCTAACAAAAATTATATTAAGTTCCTCAAAACAAATTATTGTTTCAAAGATTATACCTTTTTCTTAGATGTTAAAATATACTCACTGTCGTCCATGGGACCCCCATGTGTAGATCTAAAGTGTGCTGCTTTCTCGTTCGTTCAACACGAATCCATATTGAACCATTAGCAAGAAAACATAGTACCTGAAAATGTGTACCAATGCTAGGTAATATGTGGTCTTCACATGCTCAGTGTCTTTTTGCTCAAAGCTTGTCTCGGCGCTCAAATGTTGAGTTGCCTTTAAGTATGTGTTATCCATTGTAAAAGTTGTCTCTGCATGTAACTTCCAACTTTATCATGTAATGTCTTCGCCAACGCTTTGCGCAAACTTGCAGCATCCGCTCCCAAACAACCCAAACCCTGCTCCAAAGTATGGATTGAATGATTGAGTCGAAATATAGTCCATAAAAGTCATGATTCTACGGATTTGTGTGTAGAATCCTTTAAGAACTAATCTAGATTCTTACTTGAAACCAACAACCATAACCTGTAATATTCAATAAAGTAAATACAAAATGCACAGCATCAGGTTTTATATTTTAAGTTTAGTATATTATAACAACAATTGATTTATTTTAATTTAATTTTAAAATGTATACATAGGTATATTTTATTTCACGTGTTACATCAGTTTGACATAAATATAGTCTTTCTATCTATGGTGTTATTGCGCATGCGTCCAAGTGTCCAAGGAGCTTGAGATCGAGCTTGAGATGAGAGCACGTAGAAGAGAAGTAGTGTGTGGAAGATAAAATAGTTTATACAGTTTATAACATTCCACTTCCACAATCTATAGTTTTACATCTGCAATTATATATTATATATAGATATAAAATCTTATTATATTATAATAAAGTAGGTACCTAACATATTTATAAATAAATGTTTGTATTTTCTGTGTACCGATCTAATCGATTAATTGATTACCTCTAATCATATTGATCGATCGATCGATCTTTGGATCAGATCGATGTTATTTCGCAGCCCTAGTCTCACTACCAGCCTCAGCACATAAAGCTCATTTTTGCTCCTAATAACATAATATACTACAGGGACTCGAACCGCACAAAATAACGGTTCAGATTCGGTTCACTGTTCTATGGTCTGGTTTTTTCCCCCGGTTTTCATGTTTCTTCTTAGACTGAACCGGTAACCGTTTTTCAAAAGAGCGGTTCAATTATGGATTAAAATGTAAAAAATAATCTAAAATAAAACAAAATACTACATTTTTCTAGAAATTTATTACCTAGCGTTTTAACGAAAAATATTATATTAAAGTTAATGCTTAAACCATCGGTTCAGCTTCGGTTGTGGGTTTATCAAAATATTTTTTAACAGTTCAGGTATGGCTCCGGGTTCACTAATATAGCAGCGGTTCATTTCGGTTTTTGTTTCTGTTCCGATTCGGTTCGAATCTCTGATATAAGTACTATTATATTGATATTTGGCATTGTAGTAAAAAGAAATATTAATTATACTCAGTTTTAAATACTTACACTACACTACGAGTACTGAATTGTTTCTAATTTACCAATATGCATTTAAAATATTAGAGTTAGTTGTGCCTATGGGCAAAAGCCTAAAAATCGTCAGCCTAGCTTATCACAAACAGCGCAACTACTGCCTAGAGCTGTGCACAAGTACAAAATAAAAGTAATTAATTACAAGTACAGGTACAGTACAATACAATAAAAATGTAATTAAGTACAAGTACAATTACTTTCATGGTAAAAGTACTTAAGTACAAATTCTGTACTTGTAATTGGATTTTTATATTTAAGTATAATTATGAGTACATTAAATATTTTATACACAAAAGTACTAAATTAAAAAAAAAAAATTTTAATTATAAATAGTAAAGTAGGTACCTAGTACATATACATTTTTATAATTATTGTTTAATACAAAAAACCGCAAAAAACATATTTTTTTTAAATTTTATATTATTTAATAAGGAGCTAAAGTGGAACTTTTCGTGGCGAATCTGTAGGCGTTTGCCGGATTCGCTGCGCTCATCCGGCAACTACAGATGAGCAATAAAAAGTCACTTAGCTCCGCATAAAATATGCTATTTTTTCTTCAGACGTCGAAACCTTACAATAAAATTGATATTCGTGTAAGAAAATTTATTAAAATAATTCGGATTGAAATAATATAGTCGTCTTTAATTTATTTTGTTTAATAAAAATTTGAATTACATTTTATTGACAGCTGCAATTTGATTGGTTCACCAGCGGCAGATAATATTATCTGACGCTCACAGCGGCAGGTAATATTATTGTCTGCCGCTCTCAGAAAAGTAAAACTTTAGCTGTTTCTATGGAGATATGAAATATTATGTTTTTCTGACGTTTGAAGAAATACGTAGATTATACTCAAATAAATATAAATACAATATTCAATTTTATTAGTTTTTTTTTCAAAATCGGCATGAAAATCGTCATTTCCAGACTAATTTGCTGCATGAAAGTAAGATTTTCATGACTAGGCATGAAAATTTTATTTTCATGCCTAGTCATTTTTACTTTCAACTTTGTTTACTTGTCATGACAACTTTTTCTAAAATTTGTGACAGCTCTGATGATTTGTCACAGCTCTGATGATTTATGCAAACCTAATTTTTTTTTATAATTTTAAGCTTAATTGCCGATTAAAAAAAAATAGAATACATCACGCGTCATAAAAATGTCTTTGCTTGACTCGGAGGCTTTGAAGAAATGCTCGGACGCTGCGCATCCTCGCATTCTTCAAACGCCTCCTCGTCTGCAATGAAACATTTTCATGACTTGTAATGTAATATACTATTATACAACTAATTTATCGAAATTTTCATCAGAAAGTGCTTGTATTTTTGGTGTGTTGATAATTATTGTTGCAAATGAAATCTGCGTCTCCATTGGTGCAGATGACGGTAATGCTGTGTTGTATTTAATGAAGACTTTTTTACTGTTGTATAATTATTGAACATAGCTAAGTATCCCATGATATATCACTAACACTACTACTATTGCAGTTTTCAAAATTGGTCTCTTTTTCTTTAGATGAAAATGAACCCTCGGCTGAACGTACGTGTGTTTTGAAACTGGAGAAAAATTAACTTATAGTTTAGACTGCTTCTTTTTCGTTTCTGGTTCATAATCTAAATCATCAGAAAATCAGAATTATTTTCAAATGGGTCACTATCTTCAGTGCTCGAGCTTATCTACAAAAATAATTGTACATAATTTATAACTTGTGTTTTGTGTAGTACAACAATTTTAAACGTATTTATAAGTATATAAGGTATATAATAAACTAAATACAAATGCACTGCACAAAATATTATTTTTTAGTTGAGGGAATATCATTTCCATCGACTGTTAATGCATAATGATTTGTGCGTAAGGCGTAATGCATAATGATGATTTATTAGATGGCCATTTCCACCTATTTTGTTTAAGGACTAATTCGACAGATGACATTTATTGTAGAATTTTGTAATTTAATCATTACCGGCATTTTTGCGATATTAAGGAATGAAAGAACTGTTAATTTCGTAAGTTATGTAAGGTATTCAGTTCCATATTTAGAAACAGACAGAAATTTACAGCTCGAAACAAACAATACATATGAGACATGTCAATCATTATGCTTGTGCATTATTTCTTATGTTTGGAGTTTGCAAAGTTTTGTTCTTATACGTTGCTCTTAGTACTTATGCATTAAACATAGTTCTTAAGCATTAAACAGTCGGTGGAAACGTGGAAATGTATTCGGGAATAAAATCTGTTGCGCAACAATGCAGGTTGTAACAAGCAAAAGTAGGTACTTGTCAATGCATAAATACTTCCAGAAACAAGTATTTAAGTACAAGTACAAATACTATACAGAAAATTGTACTTAAGTACAAGTACCTACAAATAACCATGACAATGTACTTAAGTACAGTACTGAAATACTTGTACTTAAGTACATGCACAGCTGACTATACTATAGGTACTATTTTTTTATTAATCAGAAAACATTTAGAAATGTCAATCCACCCTCCAATGTCAAGAAGACACCATCTATCCATCCATCCACCATGCCGCCAAGTGGCAGTATCCGGGTGACTCGCACGAGTCGCTGCCGCTGCCGCTGCTACCCAGATGAGGGTAGCGCGTCCGCGTCGCACGCGACTTCGCCCCATCATGCGGGATTCCCAGCGCAGGGGGGCGCTGGAGCGAGTTCCCACGGACGCGACAACGTTCCAAGGCATCGCCACAAGGAGGGTAACAGTAATTGAGACGCCCGCAGCACGCAGTTGTGGTCACGCGGGTTCAAAATAGACGAAATCTGTTTTGTGATATGGAATAATACATTCGGTTTAGTTATGCTTTTAAGCGGCCCGTCTATAGGTTTTTTCCGAATTCCTACGATACTCTCAATTTTACTGTGTTTTCTATTCCACTCTTTTCCTTACTACTATGTCTGCCTCAAACTAGCCCGAAACTCGAACTTTGCCGCATCCTAGCTATGCAATGTCATTTTGAAGTTGAAAAGTACTGTAAAAGTGTTTTCTTTGCAAGTAAACTGTCAGATTATTATTGACTTCAGGACAATATCAGGTTCGGTTCCGTTTATTTTAAAATTATCATTGTGAAGTCATTTTGCAGCACAAGATTGCTGTTACTCAGGTATCTATAGAGAGCCCTTTTCACTATAAAATTAGTATTTACTCATTATAGGAGTAATTTAAAAGAAACCTAGAAAATATTTTTAAGCAGATTTTTATCAAATTTTCGGTTTGGCTTGGCTTACGACTGCAATATTAAAAATAAAAAAAATTTGAGTTAAAACTATTTTTTAATGTTAAGTATTAAACTAAAAGTATTGATAATTATTTACTAAGTATTTATGAAGAAATTGTTTATTTATTAATTTTATTATATTTAGTTCCTTTTTACAATAAAACATATTTTTGTGAAGTAATGTGCGTTACTTTAATAATTATTATTTTTGAACCAAAACCCGAAAAAATCTGAAATAATAGAGATTTTTAATTCCTTATATTTTAAAACTCTGTTGAACATAAACCGAAACCTGAACCGATTTTTTTTTAACCGTAACCGAACTTGAACTACAAATAAATATCGCTTCAGGTCCCTGATTAAGAATAACCATAGAAATCATTTAAAATAAAAATCAGCAGAAACAGTAAAATATGCCAAAATTTTAAAATTATAAATAAATAAATAATTCATAAAAATAGCAAACTGATATTCAATTGCAAAACATAGAACAGAATAAAACAATAGTTAATTTTATTTTTACCTTCCGCCATACCTGTAAAAGGAAGGTATTGGAATCATGCTGAAAATCGGGTAGTGAGTTTTTCTTTTTAGTATGAGTACGAATTAGGGTCCTTACAATTCATTTTTGATAGTTTGACGATGATGTCTGTATGTATGTGTGTGTGTGTGTATGTAGGAGGTCAAGAACTTTTGGAGGTCGGATAACTTACTCAAATATGAATTAACCAAAAATTTTGATATTTGGTATTTTACATTTGTATAACTCATTGGAAGAGATGCTAAGATTTTGGTACAAATACCTTGAGCGGAAGTGATATTTCTTGAAGATAGAAAAGATTAATTGTCAAAACTTTCTATAAATTTGGATAAATGTAGTATTTATTTGTAATAAGAATAAGGAGAAAAGTTATTTGCAACTTAGGTTATAAAAAAATTGTCTTTATCTGGTAGTATTAAAGATCTGTAGTATAATTTAAAAATAAATTTATCAAATAAAACGTTGAAAAAATATTGACGGGTGATATGGGTGACACATTGGCATTAACACCATATTATAATAAATCATATAAGTAAGATATTAAATATATTACTTAATTGAACGGAGGATAGCTTCAACACAGAAAAGTTTTCCTGTGCGAATGAATCTTTTGATTCAAGTAATGCAAATTTCTATGTTTGAATATTTTAGATTTTTATTTGTAAGTATATTTTAAATAGACTCCGGATTGTCCGTATTTATACATTTATGTTTATAAATCTAGATATGGTGGGAGGTTGTGTGCTGGTCACATCAGATTTTTATTATAATTATGCTGTACTTTTTCATGAGTAACTACAGTAACTACCATAATGTAGGTACATTGATAAATAATTTGACTTTTCATTCATAAATAAATTGCATAATAAAATATGAGATAATAAACAAAGAGTTTACATTGCGATGATGCGGTCAGTGTTTTCCATGTTTTCCATATATTTTTCTAGATGACATTATGCGGTTATAAAATAATAGTAAAGATGCTATCATTGGCATGTTAATTGAATAAATATTAAATAATAGATTTTTTAATAGCTTTCAGCTATAAGATTTTGTAATAAACCACAAATCAGTAATTTTTCTATAAATAAGTTTTAATTAAAATCTCTGATTCGGTATAAATTATTATTCTTCTGTTTATCTCCGCCATCTCCCCAATTTAAAATCCGCTATGTCGCAAAAAATCTAAATCCAGATCTGCAGTTCCGTTACAAGCAAATGGTCAAAACGTCAAAAGCGGCGATGACTTCGACATCGGACGGCCCAGATAGCAGAGTCAGAAGTCAGATCACTCCCATTCCCACCATGACACATCGCATCCCGTATCGTTCACAAGGAAAATATGTGACCATTGTTATTTACATTTTATAGTTTTGTTCTCTGGTCAGTTCTTCCTCATGTCGTTTTGATGCTAAACGAGATAACTACTGATGCATCAGCGATAATGTCGCAATTATTTTTAATGAAAACTTCGTTCGAGGAACGAATTTGGGATGCTTGCTTTCATTTAAAATGAAATATGAAAGTGTTGCTAATATAAATATTTAAAAACTTTTTGTATTGTATCATATTTTTTATGGAAATATATTTCATCTGAAGTTAAATAAGTAATACACTTGTATTTATTTGTATTCATTCTAGTTAATATGCTAGTATATAATTTAAAATTTCTCAGTTATTTTTTTAACCAATAAACTTCTTGTATTATTCTTTGAGTAGAGTGATTTCGTGCATATATTATACTTTTATGCATATTTTCTGTTTTGTGTATAGGTATTATTATATATCTGCATATTTTAACAATTTAAAAATTTTGTAATTTTCTATATTAGCAAAGAATTCCAAATATTCTACCATGCAAAATGTATAACCTATAAACTATTTTTTATATTATAAGCGCCATGCTTTTTCTAATACTTATTACTTTAGAGAAAAAAATGTTTCTGCGATAAGAAAGTAAATATGTAAAAATTTCCTAATCGGTACCAAATTTTTTATAGGTAGTACGTAGTAGGTATTACTCGTGTCGTAGATGATTATATTATCTTTTAAAAGATATGTCAATCAGACGGTAATTATTCTCCTTTTCGTTTCTTTTCTTTGTTATATTTTTTATGAAATTTAAAATAATTATTAATGTTCCTAACGTTGTACTCCTTTATTTATTATTATACTATAAATAAATAGTAAAAGTTTTTTAAAGAAATTATGTTTTTAGTGCATAAAATGATATTATTGTGCATAAAACGAGATTTTTAATGCATAATTTCGAAAAATTTACTAATTATGCGCATATGTTGCTTTGTAAGTGCATAAAAGTATGAGTTACCTATATTTTTATAATGAGCAATAATGCTTCCTATATCCTATATAGTATTCCAAACATAAATAGCGTAGGTATGTTAATTTAAAATATAATAATTCTTACAGCATTAATTAGAAATTTTTCCTATGAAATGAATTTTTTTTGGTATTAATTGTATATAATAATACAAAAGAAAGTATTCTACTCATTCATAAATTAATTAAACATATTTAAAAAATCAAAAAATGTATAAAATATATTCTAGTTTAGTACGAATTAAAAAACAAATAATATAATAAAAAAATTATTATGTTAAATTTTAATAAATGTGCTTAGGGTAAAACAATTTAGTGGATGGGGGTAATTACACCCCATTTCCTTTTTCAATTTAACATAATTTTGAGGAAAACATTGGTACTAAATCAATGCAATGCGTTTAAAATGACGCTTATTGCTTGAATTAATAAAATTTGTTCTAATAAATGCTAATTGCCAATTACAATTGCATTGCCAGATTTAATGGGCTCTTGTAATAAGGTTAATGCCATGGAAAGAAAACAATGTATTATCTAATAGAAAATGTTGTTTATTTGGTGAAAATTTAAAAGCTTTTTACTTTTGAGTTCCCAGCAATAGAAAGATACTAAAACGCTATACCTAATTTTTTGAATAGGGCCTAATTCTTTAATTTATCCTTAAATCTATTTACTATTGCTTTGCTTACATTTCAATTTAACTAAATTTGCTTAACAACTTAAATATTTAGTCTAAATTTTAAATTATAATGTAAACACAGAGTTTATTCTGTCTTATAACATATGAAAAATTAAATGTATGATGATTTCATTCATTATAAAAACGTTGCAAAAATAAGTACAAGGTAAAATTTTATATTCTAGATCAAGTTTGACTTTGAATCAAGATCTTATTTATATGCTAATCCTTTTTTGCATCATTCGTTGTTTAATGCTAACTGTATTCAATATGTAGGTTAGGATATCTACCAGGTATATGTAGATTTGTATCAGTAAAAAAATATGATTATCTTTTTCACTTTAGTAGGATATTTAGCAAATTACAGCATTTTAAAACTTAGCAAAAAATTTTGGGATACAGTAAATATTGTATTTAATAGCAAGCATTTTATTTCAGAACCTAATGGATTTATCAATGAATAATTGTCTATTTGAATTCATTTTTTATCGAATCGTACTTGGAAAATTATAACTTAAGGGGCTTTTATCACAGTAAAAAAAGTATTTAACAAATTACTCCCAACCTATTAATCCTATAAATCTAAAAAAATACCATATAAAGATAAAGGCAGTAAAAATCTAGCTACGTTGTCGAATTTTTTAAATTGTTATTATTATTATTTATAAACAATTAAATATCAATAATTCTGAGAAAAACTCTTCGTAAGTTTGATTGCATTGTAAATTTAAATGTTTATATCACATTATTATATAAAATTTTCAAATAGTATTCGAGTAATTTGTTAAATAAATGTAAAAATTATATGCGCGCTAGCCAATCAAATTGAGTATTTTCTAAACAAAAATGGAGCGAAACATAGTAATTAGATAAATAGAGACAACATGTGCTCATAAAACATAGGCTGTCAGCGCGGATACCTGAAATAACGTGGATTTGTGATCTAGCAGCGCTGAGCGATAAAACCCCCTTAAGTAAAAAATTAAAAACGCGTCGGATTGGTAATGTAAGACTGTTCACACGACGATTCTATGAAGATTTTTTCAAAATTCTGAATCTTGGAAAAACATAAATTCACGGTTTTGAAGCAATTAGTAAATTATAAATTATTCTTTTCTAAGACTTAAATTTAGTGGCACCGTAATTTAACAGGTAATTCTCCCTACAATTATTTTTTCTAAGATTCAGAATCTTGAAAGAATATTTATAGAATTCTCGTGTGAGCAGGGCCTAATAGCGTCGATGGAACACGGAATATATATTTAAAGTTATCGGTCGGACTATTAGATCAAAAAATATTTATATGTGTGTAAGTGTAAGCCAATTCTTCGATATTCAAATTTTCTACCACCTAATATTTATGATTTTCTGTTTTTTTATCAAAATTAGTTACATTTTGACAATGACATTTTTTTATCTTTATATATTTTATGAAATCATTTTTATGGACTTAACGGTAAATTAATTCGTAATGGAATAATACTTTAATGTTTAATGTTTCCAAATATAACTTTATTTCACCAAAAAAATTAATAATATACTTATTATATTATTCTCATTTTGTAATACGTTTACAATTTATAATATATAAAAGTGATAAATTTATAAGTACGTGTTATACCTACCAGCCTATAATAATTGGAAAATTTTGCTAGTTTAATTAATTTATTTATGCAGTTACTGAAACTGAATCTGGTGAAAATAATCATTGATAATAATTTATGTAATAAAATTTATGTACTTAGTAATCACAAATATTCAGGTTGTTTCTATACCTCAGTTATAAATAATTTGATATAATACTGATTATAGACCAAAAAGATGTTTTCAAAATTTGCAAGAATAAGGGTACCTAACCTATAGTGAACATGTCAGTGCAATTAATTTGGAAGTTCATTTAACTGTTTATTTATTGTTATTAATAAAATAAAATTATAAATATACTACCAACAAATAATCATTTATTATGTTTGAACTAGTGATACTAAAAATGTGTACGTCATGTAAACTACTCTATTTTGCGAATTTAATAAAATAGTTATTTGTATGCCAAGGGCTGAAAGTAGCACTTTGCAGATTAAAACTAGAGATTGTAGCACGAGCGCAGCGAGGGATGCAACTAGTCGAAGTCTGCAAAAATACTTTCAGCCATACACAACATTTTTTCTACGGTTAATTAATTTTTCTTAATAATCAACAAAAATTTTGTCTATATCAGCATATTTACGAATGCTAAAATTTTGGATGCAAAAAACAATAAAACAAACATAATGTAAATAAACTTGTCAATTAGAAAGAATTTTGGATGGAAATTGCAATATCGAATAGATTTTATAATCAGCAGGCTGGAAATATTTTCAGACCGTCTCTATTAGCAACGGTCTACAAAGAATAAGCATTGGTCTGCAATTGTTAATTTTCAAGAACCTAAACTAGTGAAGTCTAAAATGCCTTTTAATACCGATCATAGAAAAATGTATTTTTGTTTTATAATCAGTACCTATATCAAATGCAAATTATACAGGGTGTAACCCAACCTGTAACAAAATTTAAATGTGTATAGCGAGTGTATAGTACCTATTGGACGCACTGATCATGAATCAAAAAGAATTTTGTTGAAATTCACAAATTAAAAAATGGGTAGCTAAGTACCTACAAATTTCAATTTTTCAGGTTTATAAAATTATTATTGCATTAATGTAATTATGATTAATTACGCTGCATAACTATTGTTTAACTTTTTTTGTATTTTAATGTGACAACCAGTGGTACCAAAATGATATTATTTTGCAAACCACTGTTAGTTTTACGAATTTCAACAACAAAATTTTTGATTTATAATCAGTGTGTCCAATACTATACATACCTTTAAATTTGGTACACAGGTGTTTCACAACTTATAGAACAAAAAATTAAAGGGTACTAATACTGTACGACGTGCTGATCATGAAACAAAAAGAATTTTTTTAATTCGCAAAGTTAAGGGTAGTTTACTTGACGTGTGTACATTTAAAGAATCACTGTTTTGATGGTGTATTTGATATCTTTGCGAATTAAAAAAAAATCTTTTTGTTTCATGATCAGCACGTCGTACACAGTACCTATATATTGTCCCAAGTTGTGGAACATCATGTATAGCTTATTAAAATTTCCGTGCAGAGGTATAGATACACTCTGTATTACAGAATTAAGCCACCAAGGTACAAAGGTGTACTGATTGAGTAAACATATATTGTGTTTTATCCTGTATTGCAAGTGTGTGACGTTATTGTAAAGCATGAAAGATAAAACAGTTTAGTACCGGCCCTGTTTACAACACAGCATCCTCGTGGTAACAATAATTACAAGTGCCCCCGTCGTCTCGACCCCTGGCGAAGACATGACAGTTTCCGATTCACACACACACAGCAACAAGGCTGGTTCACACACACGTACACAGAACATAACAACACAGCAGCATGGACGATGCACGTGGTACATACACACGGTCCGACATATGGAATGTGTGATGCGTAGGCCCTGCCACCAATTGAGCGAGTTAAGCTCAATTAAGGATGATGTGTTTCGTTGATTGGCTCAATTGGCTTAGATGAGTGTAATAGCTGTCGCCGGTGCCGGTGTGCAGAGACGGCCGAAGATTCCACGAACACACACACAAACACAACGGACATCGACAGCCTGTTAAACCAAACGTCACTAACACGACTCGGGAATTCTCACAAACATGCGATTACTAGCGTAGCACCACCAGGTCGCAGGAACCGCTGTCCACGGCGACGGAAGCACCCTCGCCGGCAGCCAGGGAGCGTCTGTGCCAGCTCAACCGAGCCTCTCTGTTCAAATATAACAACAATTGGACAATATTGAGTCGAATTGCATTAAGGAATCGCTCCTAATGGAGCTAATGACTGAAATTGGGTAAATTGATCGCGCTCATTCGAAGCCGGGAGACCGGGAGCAGAACGGCCAGTGTGGCTGGTGCTCGCTCGCTCGGCGGAGCGGTCCTCCATCCCCGGCGTCGCTCGGCGCCGTCACGTGACCGGCGCGCGCTGCCCGCCAATCAGCGACGACGCACCCTCGGTGCAGCTGTACCATTGGCTGGGCCCAGACCCTCCCCCGTGCCTCTCGCCAAATATAAATTGACATAAGTGAGTGATAATGTCAGAAGTCAGTGCCGAGTTAACGACGCTCGTCGCACCGCCGTGCACCGAGGCAATCAAGCAGATTAGTGTTGATTGATTTGATTTTGGCGCGCGTGTGTGAAAGTGTGAACATGCAACAGCAGCAGCAGATCGAGGGTGGGCCCTTCGACGATCCGATCTTCGCCGACTTCCCGGGGCAAAGTCTCCCTTCGCTCAACTCCACGTTGCTCCAGAAGTCCGAGAACCGCGGCGTGCACTCGATCCAGGTGATGCTGGGGCTGCAGCACCAGGATATGTACTCCACGGCTAACGACCTGGGGCCGCTGTTCCCGACGCAAGCGGACTCCACCAACAAGAGAAAGGATGACGAAGAGCTCGGTGTTATGACAACAAGTGTTCCAAGTTCGCAACCGCAACCTACGTCCACAGGTGGTGGAGGCAAAAAAGTTGATAGTAAAAAGAAAAATGACAATACTGGAGTTAAAAAGAAAAAGACAAGGTAAAATAATGTTAATTAGAATTGCAGTAAATCATAGTACAAACCAGAACCACGATAATAGCTGATAGAAAAGTGATTCATAATTGATTTGAAATAATTGCATCTAGAATACTAGAATATGTTTGGACTGTGGACTTAACTTTGTACGGATATATTTCAGTGTTTAAACAATTATCATCTGAAGCATAATTGAGAATAAAAATATTGTGTTAAGTACTTCTTACAACAGTGATAAACAGATTTGTATTTTTACTACCTATACTTTATTTTTTGTTAGTATTCCTAGAAAATAAAAAGAATGAATGAGAGATGAAAATTTCCTGACTTTTAAGATTAATTTATGATGCTATATTAAATCTTGAAATACCAGTAACTACCATTTAAAAAAATTATACCTGGCTTATAATTTTGCACAGAATTATTAATACAGCAATATGATTTTAATAATATTAATATATTCTTTTAGAATTTAGAGAAGAACTTAAATATAATTTGGACTTTGTGACTATGCATATCATATCACTCGACTATTCAAAAATAAAAACCAATTATTAAAATACAAATACCAACATTAAATTTTTAATGCTTTTTCAATGTTCCAAAATGTTTAGTAAATTTAAATATTATTTTCAGAACAACCTTCACAGCGTATCAGTTAGAAGAATTAGAACGAGCTTTCGAACGTGCGCCTTATCCCGACGTCTTTGCTCGTGAAGAACTTGCACTAAAGCTCAACTTAAGCGAATCTCGAGTCCAAGTCTGGTTTCAGAACCGAAGAGCAAAATGGCGGAAGCGCGAGCCGCCACGTAAAACAGGGTAAGAAAGAAAAAGAAATCATATTAAATAATTTTTAAAAAATCATAAAATATCGACCACGCCTTTTACCCAACTTGGGTACGACAGCTTCACATGCTGTGAGTCCTCGGTATAGATATACAGGGTGATTCACAACTTCGTGCTTAATATATTTTAATGACAAATAGTGTTCAACTCACTTATTACGAAACTGAAAGATTTTTTTTTTAATTCCCAATTTTAGTTTACACGTTTTTTAATCAAACAGTTTTGGGTCACTGTTTTCGTCTTTTCATAAATTTGCTATTTTTGCCATTGCAAAATTAATTAAAATTTAATTTAATTCCATTCATAGTTAATCAGATATTCATTATACAATCAACAATCCAGTGGTTTCAAAAATGTGCTTCTTGCGAAAACTGCCTTTAAATTTACGATTGTTTAAAATAGTAATTTATGTAACTATAGTACGCAAAATTGAGTTTTAGAGGACGAATATATATTTACGGACGAGTCACAAGCCATGTCTTTAAATTAGGTGAATCCTCTAAAACTCAGTTTGTGTACGTGTTACATTTACATACAAAAAATTTAGTATATGCACTCCAAATTTGTTAACTGTTCGAAATTATTATATACTTATTATTATATAACTTTAAAATAAAATTTTGAAAAACGTAGGCGATGAAACAATAAAAATCAATGAAAATAATCTTATAAAATGTAAACAACAGCTCATTGCCTAGAGGTTACGATATTTTAAAGGACTGGGTTCCCTAATAGCTAAAATATTATTTTTTGCACGATAGGTCTTTTTTATCAACTTACCATGCCCGTTTCCAAGACGGTATGTTGATCTTACCGGTTGCTAGGCTAAACAAAACTTAAGTAAATTAAATAGAACGGTAAGTAATTTACTTACCGTTCAGTAAATTTAATATTAATTATGAAGAAATTAATATTTGCGTATGGATAAAAAGGACCAATCTTGCAAAAAAATGATATGAGCATCACGAACGTTAAGTAATTACCGATGATAGACAAAGTTTTAGCCTTCGCTTCACTCGCAGTCTCCAAACATTGTCTTCCATCAGTAAACTGTCCTTACCGTTCTTGATACTAATAATATACTATTGCCAACTCAAGATAAACTCGTCGACACAATTAGGGGAACACTTGAAATGAGGTGAAATTTCACCCATTTTCAAATCGGCGTATTTTCAGTCGATTTCGATGAATCTTCGAGGGCGAAAAACTTTGAAGTGTCTACTTTAAAGTCATCATGCATGCGAACTTTAGCGTCACCTCTTCCGCCCTCCTCCAGCACCCCTGTGAAAAAAATGCTTTTAAATCGAAAATATGTCCAACTTTGACGATGTGTACGGTGTTGAAAAAAATTTTTCGACTCGATTCACCAAAAGGGCACTAAAATTTGTTCAATTTCCTGCGTGCAGGACTCAAAGAACGAAGTTCCTACGTTGATTTTACACAAAGTTATGAGTGTTTGAAAAAAAGTGCATTTCGAAGTTCTTCGCGCATAGTGTTTCCCTAATTGTGTTGACGAGTTTAGTTCGCAAAGTAACGATTTTAGGGAGCATATACCAAAAAATTATTTTTGTTCCATGATCAGTATAAGTTGAGTAGGTATACAGGGTGTTTCTGTACTTATGGATCAAACTTTAAGGGTATATGTAAAATGTAATACGTTCTACTGATAACAGAACAAAAAGAATTTTTCAAAAATTCGCAAAATTTAGGGTGGTTTACTTAAAGGAAACATGTTGAGTGCCACTGGTTTCATAGCTGTTTGTGTTGTTTTACTCAAATATTAACAATGCACGTAATTATCTAATCCAACGCTGATATTGTGTACTGAACAAATTTAATTAATTCTGTTAGAAGACGGTGACACGCACCATGTTTTTTTTTAAGTAAACCACCCTTAATTTTACGAATTCTTGAAAAATTCTTTTTGTTCCGTTATCAGTAGAACTTGTTATATATACCATTAAAGTTTGATCCATAAGTACAGAAACACCCTGTATATGCATGTCATTAAAATATATTCACGGGTTGTCATGGATGTTAATGAAGAATACACCATTGGGATGATTTAAACTGGAATGTGTTTCTAATTGGATTTGAACTTAAATTATTGTCAGACTAATTACTAATAAATGTGTTTCTGTTTGTTAGGTATGCAGGCAGTCCAGCAGTGACGGGCGCGCCGTACGGCGGTGCAGCCGGCGGCAGCGGCCACTTCCAACCCGCCACGGCCGCCCCCGACGCCTGGAGCACGAGCAGCTCGGGCGCAGCGTGGCCGAGCGCGTACGGCGACCTGCAGATGTCCTACGGCGCGCAGTCCACCTTCGGAGGCTACTCCTACACGCTCGGCTCCCAGCACGACGGCAGTCAGCTGTTCGCGGGCATCCGAGCCCACGAGTACGCCGAGCAGAGCCCCCCGCCCCCGCCGCAGTACTCCATGCTGCAGACGCACTCCCCCGGGGACGCCGCCGCCGGGGAGGAGCTCCACAAGCTGGAGTACGACCCCACAGAGGAGCTCAAGGACCAACCCCCGCCTGCCTATGTCACGTTGCCCCCTTTTCTGAACTAGCCAGGGTTGCGAACCGACCCTGCATTATGTAAATAACTTTAGTCTTACCGCTACGGACTGTTGCCCATCAATTTTACCAAATCATTTTACCTTTATACTCTGAATGTTTGTACTGAATCTTTATATGAATAAACGTGTGTGAATTAATAATGCTTTAGTTCTGTATTAAAATCCATTGTGCTGAACTGTTTTGACCTACTTGGCCTCATGATGTCATGACCTTGACACTTTTGTTCTATATGTGGCACCTGTTCAACAAACAATTGTTTTTTCATAGATTTATCCGCTTGCATAATTATGATATTTTTTGTATTTTTTTAACACGGAAGTTTAGTGTTGGAATACATTGGGATGATGATTGTTGTGTGCGTATGGTATTTACAAAGGTTGCAATGTGCATGGGTCCGGAAAAACCCAGTGACTCTGCAACTGGGTTGGGTGGGTATTCCAATACACATACCTGCGCGCGCGGAGGGGACTGTTTTCTCTGTTGGAGCGGGGTGCCAGGTGCAATAACTACAAACTACTCGAGACCGCGACAGCCTCACTCAGTACGTAGTTAACCATTGACTCGCAAACACGCGCAGACACTGCCCAAGACGCTTTCCAATACTTCGACTTCGTTTACGTTAACAGTTCAGTGTTTTGCAGATGAAAGTGATGAGAAGTGTGTCGTCAACTTTCACTTGGCTCCGGCCTGTCGTCACGCTATTGTTGCTCACATCCTACATCCAGAGTTCCTTGCAACAATGCCTGACGAGGGAGGACTCCAGATTGTTCACAAATCCATCCGGACACCAAGCTTTGTATAAAGGACAACATGACTTCTCACTGGCTCTACTCCGAGAGATCAACAAGGGATCAAGTAATGACAACATCTTCTTCTCGCCGTATTCCACGTACCATGCATTGTTGTTGGCGTATTTTATTTCTGCAAGCCAAACAGAAAGATCTGTCCATTCAGCGCTACGTTTGGACGCCAATCAAGACAAAGTCGATATCATGCAAGCTTACAATTTCGACAAACTCCGAAGAAGGATGGCTTCTTCATCTCCTGATAAATCTTATGAGTTTGACAGTGCTAGTAAAATCTATGTGACGACAGAAGCAGCGGTGAGAGACTGCATGGAAGATCTCTTCAGAGAAGAAATTGAAAAAATTGACTTTGCTGGAAATCCTACCGGAGCTTTACAAAACATCAACAACTGGGTGGATACACAAACACAAGGAATGATCAAAGATTTCCTTCCTCCTGATGCCATTGACATGCAAACCAACTTGGTGCTCGTGAACGCTGCATTCTTCAAAGGAATGTGGGATTACAAATTCGATCCTCTAATGACTCAGAAAATGGTGTTTTACATTTCACCCTCTGAAAATACATACGTCGATATGATGACACAGGAAGGCACATTCAATCACGGTCAGTGTCACTTTTTATATAGTTTTATTTTTATTGAGAACCGTTTTTTGACAACTTTTACTTTCACATTTTTTGCCATCATTAACTATTGAAAATATTTTGCTTTATATTCTAACACTTTATGGATGCTACAAATTAAATCAATATAAATAGGTAGGTACATAAAAACAAACTTAACTAGACTGAAAGTCTACATATATTTGCAGTTTCATTATTATTAATAATAATAACGATGAGCAAGGCACTAAGAAAACGTAACTTATCTGTAACCAGAGCTGGACAAGTATCGAAATCAAAATACTTAAGTATAAGTACCAGTACCTACTACCTATGGTCTGCACTTGTTGCCAAGTACATTTTCAAGTAAATCTTCACAGTACTTAAGTACAAGTTTTCTTGTCAAAAATACTTAAAAATAAGTATTTTTCAAGTACCAGTTTTTAAAATTAATATAATAAATTGCATGATTTGTAACCTTATTACCTTCGATTATTACCTTTTTATCGAGGAAGATTAATTCACGGTGGTCGCAGGTTGCACAGTATAATTACTTGACCTATTGAAAAAACTTAAGTATTTTAAAAGTGCTTCAATATTGTTTGCGATTATGAATTGAAAATAAGTCTTAAGTAAAAGTTTTTATTTTAGTACTTAAAGTAATAAAGTACCAACAAATATTTATACTTAAGAACAAGTATTAGTTGTTACTAAAAATGTATACTTAAGTACCTAAATACTTAAGTAATGCGCCAGCTCTGTCTGTAACTTTTGCTTTTTAATGTAGTGAAAACGTTTCTTGACATCATTATTAGCACATGAATATTTCATTGACAATCAACCTACGTATAACACATTCGAAAAGATTGCACAAAAGTGTCGCAAAATGAATTAGGTTACTTATTGAAAATATTCTTCGTAGAAAAACATCCTAAATTAGATTTGTGGCGTTACTATTTATGTAAATAAAATGTGGTATAAATTTCCATCAATTAACATTTTAATACTGGTTAGTAGAGCATAACTCTTAAATTTGTAGGACGTCTTTTCAAATGTAAATCATTGTTATTGAAACAATAAAAATATTTTTGTGGCATTACAGATGTATCCGAATCACTGGGCGCACACATATTGGAGTTGCCTTACAAAGGTGGTTCTGCTAGCATGTTCATCTTACTGCCCCCATTTACAACTCCAAATGGAGTTGAAAATGTTTTGGCAAATTTAAATGCCCAATCATTCCACAACATCGTAGATGACGGACAATTAGACGCCAAAAAAGTTATTGTCTCTTTGCCAAGATTCTCATTGGAACGTCAAATTGAGCTTAAAGATGTAAGTTAATATTTTTTATAACAAAAAACAATTTATTAATGATTTTTGTAAAGGTTTTAGAAAGTCTGGGAGTTGGCGATCTCCTAACCGATCAAGCAGATCTTTCGACATTGACAGGAGCGAGGAATGTCTCTTTGGGTCGCGGAATCCATAAAGCTCGGATTGAAGTCACTGAGGAAGGAACGAAAGCTGCTGCAGCCACAGCTTTGTTCACTTTCAGATCCAGCAGACCTGCAGAGCCTGCGCAATTTGTCTGTAATCATCCCTTCGTTTACGTGATCTACGATAAACCAAGCAAAGCTATATTATTTGCTGGAATCTTCAGACGACCCTCTTAGATTTAGTTTAATATTTATGTTATGTTTAAGTTTTCCTGTTATTATAAATGCAATACCAATAAATAAGTTTTTTTATGTTATTGAATTTTTTACTCACGTATCAGAAAATTTTAACCTTTCAGAGTAAGTAGATCGCATATAATATCACATAATGAATTATAATTAGGTATAGGTAAGTGTATACATGACACTCTTTATCATCAGGTAGGTAAAGGAAATGCAAATTATATCTAAGAGGAAGAGCGGTTTCGGAATTTTTTAAATTTTATGCATATTTTTAAAGAAAAATTTAAAAATCTGATGTGACCAGCACAACACTTTCCACCATACTTACTCTATTTTTTCCGGAAATATAGCTACTAGACAATGTTTCCAGGAACAAATGCGATTTTCATAAATTATTTTCTTACCTCAAAAATATATTTAATATTTCAAATACAGAATTATTTTTAAAAAATTGATGTGGCCAGCACACGATCTCTCACTTTGCTTAATCTTCTAATCTAATAAATAGTTTACTTACATTTTAATAGTTTCATGTTCATGTAATATGTAAACGATAATGTAAACTAAGATGTCAACTGTACTCTGTCACTGTCTTAATTCAAATTTTGTGTAGAAACAAATTTCATATGATCATGAATTTCAAAAAAGTAGAATATTAATAATTGTACTTTATTTTATTGTTAAATACTACCAGATTCAGCAAATTGTATTTAAAATTAACTATACCCATAGATAATTATATTTTCTATTATTTTTAATTGAAAAAATTGTCATAAATAAATAATGTACCAATTTATTTAAGGAAAACTATATCAAGTTTCAAAAAGTACTACTTCCGGTTTGCGGATTTCTACCAAAATCTTATCCGGTGTTTAGATTCTTATTAAAACCTTAAATATGAAATTTGATTATAAATGGTTTGATACATTTTAAGTTATCGTGGACGAAAAATCGTCACATACGCACACACACACACACACACACAGACATCATCGTGAAAATAGTAAATTCGTATTATAGAGACCCTGAAACGTTGCTTATCCACCAAAAAATCATACTCGAAAATTTTGTCCCATTACCTCTCTTATAGAATATGTTGCGAGAGGTAAAAATGAGGTACCTCGTCACAAAAATCTGTATTATACATTATTATTTTCTATATAGATTACAATTTTGTTTAATTTTTAACTTAGTTCAAATCAGTATTTATTTTTTAAGAAAATATCTAGTTTTGTCCTCAAAATTAATATTAAATGAATAAAACAAAGACTGCTACATCTCCTATACACGTAAATATTTTGTTGTAGAGACGGAACTCATAAAATCGCTGAACTCATGGACTTCATTTCTTGAAAATAAATACGAATCATCTAAATAAATTATTTATTTTCCCATAAATAGTGATGCAAATTGTAGATAAATACATTACAAATAATTTAGTGTAAAATTTCCCATTGGAATGTTATTGGAATGCTAAATAATCTCCTGGAACACTTTTTGTTGCAGACGTGACTTAATACAACAAAATTTGTGCAAATAACAAAACAAACAGTGTAATGCGCATACAAAATAGATTGCATAATTTATTTTGGAATGTTTAAAGATGGAGAAACAGAAGGAATACTCGCTAGAGAACGATTAGTTTTATTGTTTGGACTTGGAGAATGTGATTTTGTAGAAACACTGCTTCGCAAAGAGGTTAGTGACAGAGACAAATTTTTCTCCGCCAAGTAATGGTTTATGATCGGTCTGGTTTCCATGTATTTGACGCTCGTTTCAGATAGCTGCTGCAGGGCACTTCGATTGAAGTCTTGAAGCTGGCGTGTTATAAAGTCCCGCTGCAAGCAAACATTGATATCTTGAAAAGGATGTTTGTTATTTCAGATTAGCGTGATCACATTTTTCTAAAAATTTGTCATTGAATTTTATGTTTGTTATGAAAGATAAAAAATCAACCGCGATGATGACAACGTTCGTGATTTATTTATTGAAAAACCCACATTTTTTGTACCTTTTGCATTTCGTTGAGTTCTCTTCCAGTAATAGTTTTTTTTATTAGCGTCTCTGTCCGTTCTAGTTTACATTTTCTATGGAATGCTTCATTTTGAAGTTCAGCATATTCGTTTTGTTGATCTGTTATTTCTTGTTGAATTGTATTAATCTTTTCTTCTCTTCCATCAACAATTTCTTGTATTTGTCGAAGTTTTTCTTGCAATGCCACTAGTTGATTTCGATTTTTACATAGCATTTTTGTTTGCATGTGAAGCTCATTTTCCAGTTCATTCATTTCTGTTATTTCATCATCTGAAATTTTTTAATAGAAGTAAGTAAATATTATTTGCAAAAAGTATTAATCACCAGTTTGATAAAAAGTAGGTAGGTATCTAATAAAAAAACTATGACGTTATAAGATTTTAAATGCTACAAAAACAATTACTTGAGTATAATAATTAATTTTAGTAATAATTTTATAATTACCCTGTTCTTCTACGACTGACAAACTTTTTCTGACACTATCATTTGAAAAGTTAATAGCTTTTAAAGTGTTTTCCATGGCAATTATTTCTTTTTCAGCATTTCGGATTAAATTATCTAATTTGTCTCCCTCTTCTTGTATCATGCATTTTTCTTGTGCATTCTTTACTTTCAAATAAGAAGCTGAGACAGTTGTTCCGTCTTCTGCCCTTTCAAGGCTTGATAGTATACAGTCGAGGCTACATAAATCTCATTTTAATTTGTATTCCTTATGTGGTGATTGATTCTTACTTACCGTTTCTTTAACAGTTCTATTTTTAATTTGCGTCCTTGAACATCTCGTCTCATTCTACTGTTGTCTTCTTGTAAACTATTTTTTTTTACATTGAGAATTTCTCTGTTTATGGCGATTTCTGCTTCACGTTCTTTCATCATCTGAAATTATTTAATTATAGCATTGTGTTTTATTTTATTAATGTATTGTTTACAGATTCCAGCTCAAGTTGTTGTCGTTGTATATTATAAATCATGTGCCCTTCTTCATTTAATTGTTTTTCAGCGTGTTTGTGTCTGACTTTCATAATGTTTTCTTCAACTTGATATTGATTATTTGATTCTTTTTTAAGTTTCACAGCTTTCTGAGCGCCTTCAACCAACAATATTTGATCTTGTAACTTATCTTTCTGTAATGTAAATAAGGTTAATAAAAAAACGTACCTAGTTATTTTTTAATAATTTACTTGCCATATTTAAAATTCTATCAATATCTGCACTAATGGCAGTCGTAACACTTCTCATAACATCTTCCAATCTAGCTACTTGTGATTGAAGGAGAGTGAAAAGATCCATCACATCTTTACATTTTGTTTGAAGTTCATCTAAAGTGCTCAAATTATCAAATTCCGCAGGATCCTCTAATCCTTCTCCTCCGCCTTCCATTCTGGTCACTTTTGATTCAATCATTGCCAGTTTAAATTGTATTTTATAAGACTCTTCTTTCTTTTTGTCTAATTCTTTGTTAATATTTATCTTTTCTTTTTCAAGCAGTTGTATTCCTTGTTCGTGTGCGCTTCCAGCTAATGTTTGAACTTTATAAAAATCTACTAAATCGTTATATTGCGTTTGTGATCTATAGAGCGTATGTTGAATATTTTGTATGTCTACTAAAAGTGCTTTGTGCGTTATTTCTTCACTATCAATTAGTTCTTGAATTTGCGTCACTCTTTCTTCCGCTGTTAAAGTTGTTTCCCGAGCGTTTTTTTCTTCAACTTTTAACTGTTGTACTTTTGCAATTACTGTAGACAATTGTTTCTCTCGTTGTAAATATTCATTATTCAAATTTTTGATGTCAATTCTTACAGATGCTACCATATCTGCAGTTCTTTTCAGTTCTCCTTTTGTAGATTCTAATTCTAAGTTATATTCGTTCATAACTTGGTGACTATTTTGAATATCTTTTCTCAATTTAGCGAGTTCGGCATTTGCCTGTGCAGTTTGTACTTCCACCTCAGCATTATTGTTGAGTTCGTTTTGGTAGAATTGTTTTTCTTGTTCTAAAATCTCTTGTTTTGCCTCGACTAGCTCTTTGGTGGCCATTATTTCGCGATTAGCGCGTAAGGTGTCTTTATCTCTTTGCTGGAGATTTTTAACGGCTTCTTGCCATTGTTTTACCAACTCGCTTCTTTCTTCGTGCATTTGCCTAAAATAGTAATTTTTTAAAAAAACTACAAATTTGAATATTTTTTAAAATTACTTGTATAATTGTACATTTCTTGTTAATATTAATTTCAGACTGTCCAGTTCTTTTGACGTTTTTATAACAAGTTGTTTGCGATTGACAAATTCTTCTTGAAGTCGTTGTCTTTTAATTTCTAAATCCTAAAGAAATTTTTTATATTAGTATAAATAAGTTTTAATATTTTATTATATTACCTTAGCTTTCTTTTTATCCTCATCTGAGAATTTCTTTATGATATCATTGTCTTCATTTTTCTTTAATAATTGTTCTTCCCATTCATCAATAGTTTGCTCATCCCATTCAATTGAGGCTTTCAGTTTGTTTACTTTGGCTACAATTTTATTTAAATCTTTTAGTTTTCCTTGTTTTCGAGCTTCAACATCCTCTAATTCTTTGCCGAATGTTTTAATTTCAGAAAACGTTTTATCTTTATCCATTTTCACTGTCATGTAAATATCTTTTTCAGCACTTAATTCAGATTGGCGAGCTAATAGAAGAGTCTAAAATTTGCGTTTAGAAAAATTATAAGCCAGTAAATTAGGTACGTGATAAAATATATATTTACCTGATTTTGTTCCTGCTCTGTTTGTACATGTTTTAAATGTTTATCCAAAGCCGAACATTTTGTAGTAAGAGCATCTAATGCTAATGTAGCTTTTGCTTTTGCTATAGTTAGACGTTCTACCTCAGCTTCTAACTCTAAATTTTCTTTATTCGCAACTGGGATATGGTACCCATCCGTCCACCCCATGTCCTCCAGGATTTTTTTAATATGCAGCAACATTTTCTATAAAAAGCACTTAAATTGTATAAGATAAATATTTCAATATTTAAATACAAATATCGATATAACAGTTTCATACTAGCATTGACGTATGTCAACAATCACTATGGCAACGAATTACTGAGTAAAAATAGACCCTGCGCTACCATGTTCATGTGTTAGAGAAATGCTTATTTTTAGGACATAAAATAACCCGTCTATGCTAAATATAGAGGCTTTTCAGTTATTCATTTAGTATTTGTAACCATGGAAATTAAATTATCTTGTCCTCTCTGTACTGTATCACATTTTCAAAATGTAATAGTACTTAGGGATGCTCTAATTAATGTAACAAAAAAACCATTAACATGTCCAGTTTGTGAAGAAGTTTTATTTGGATTAGACAAATTTACAATTCATTTATTTACTCATAGTAATTTGATAGTTAATCAAAATTGTGATTTAAATAATACAGTAAGTAATAACACTAACGACAGTAATAATGATAACAATAACAACAATGAAGACATTAACAATGTTGTGGCAACAACAACCAGCCACAACTTAACAATAGAAAATTGTGTCCAACTGCAAACTCATTTAGTTGAAAACGTAATTGTTAATAATCTAACAGCAAAAACTGCTCATTGTGAAATATGTAATTTCTATTTCACTGATGCGAATATGCTAGAAATGCATCGCACGCTTTTACACAGCAATGGTTTTTCGTGTCATTTGTGCCAAAAAAAATTCAAAATGCACGGTAGCCTCATGGTTCACATGAGAGTAGCACATTATGGATTCAAGAACAAGTTGATTACAACACACGAGAAGGAAGAAAACAAAGCTAAACAGGAAATTTTATTCAATTCAATCGCTACTAATACTGAAATTGATGCTTCGCCACCTCCGAAAATTTATGACAATAAGCAGTGGGAATGCGAAGTGTGTTTGAAGAGATTTACCACTAAATATTTTTTGAAAAAGCACAAGAGGTTGCATACAGGTAATCAGGTCTACCTTCATGCTAATTTTTGTGAAATGACTTATCAATTTTGCAGGTGAAATGCCATATGAATGTACCTTATGCAACAAATCATTTACATTCCAACAGTCGTACCATAAGCATATGTTGTATCATAGCACGGATAAGCCCCATACTTGTAACGAATGTGGTCGCTCCTTCAAAGAGCTCTCCACGTTACATAATCATCAAAGGATTCATTCTGGAGAAAGACCTTTTGCTTGTGAAACATGTGGTTTGTATAATTATATATTTTTTTTAAATTAAGATTAGTGTGTGAATTACCACAAAATGATTCAAGTTTAAAGATTGTTCTTTCGCCTAAATCTCACACCTCAATTTTATACAGTAAAATATACCTTTTTCGAGAAGCTAGAAAAAGCATAGAGCGTGAATTTAAAATTCCAAAAGTTATTTTACTTAAAGTTACTACCAGCTTAGCTAATATTAATACTAATATATTGAAACAAATTTAATTTTCCAAAAAATACTTATAGCTAGAGAGGTTACAATCTGCAATTTATAATTATTAATATTAAAATAATAGTGAAAAATTTAATTTAAACTTGAGAATCTGATTGTATTTTGTATTTAGTTACTATTATTAAATAATGGTAATGTTTATACAAATATAAATTAGTTATTGACAAAAATAGCATAGGGAAAATTTAATCTCCGAGTATTTTATATTCTGTTACAGTTTTCTATTGAGTTTAATTTATATCGATGATTACAGATTTTCATTTAAACTTTAAATTACTAGTATACCTCATCATTACCTTAACACAAAACATATTACATTATATAGTTTTAAGGATATATTATAAAAGGCGTATTTATAGGTGTGCGCAGAAATAGGGCCCCGGACGATTAAAGGGGCCCAGCCTACCTAAAAATGTGCATTTTTATTTTATAAAGATAAATTTTATTTGTTATTTTTCATTGATCTCCCGAAATTTAATTAACATTAGTTTTATTTTTATTTGACCATTGACGTCCTTACAGAGAGAAAATAAAATTAAAAAGACCATTTTATTTAAAAAATAACGATATCAATGTAAAAGACTAAAGTTTTAAGTTAGGTTCGCTTCATTGACTCAGGAAAAAATAGTAAAATGCAGTTTTTCTTCCTGTTAATAAAAATAATAAGTAATTTTAAGAAAACGTTTATTTTTTTACGATTTCTACTATTCTAAACAATAATTCTGCAAAAAGGAGGTACTTAATGTATAAACTAGATGTATTAGTTAGTTAATTATTAATTTTCCAGGGCCGATCTAATGAGCCCCCAGTGTCAGTATCAGATTAATATTTTTCTTAATGAAATGGAACCTCAAAAAATGTTGCGCACAGGGCCTCGCCAACCATAAATACGCCACTGGAATATATCCCTCTTATGATCAATGAAATAAAATGTCTTAATAATTAGTCTCTTTAGGAAAACGTTTTCGGCAAAGAGTGTCATACTTAGTCCACAAAAGAATTCACACAGGAGCAATGCCTTACAAATGCACAGCTTGTGATAAAAGCTTCAGATACAAAGTCAGTCAAAGAACTCATAAATGTAAAGCTCAACCACCAGGATCCGTTGTGCGCCAATTTGGAGATCTTGTGCAGAAACTTCTTCAAAATCATCCTCCGGAAGAAACAGAGATTAAAAATGCATCAGCAGCAGCAGAGCCTGTATCAAATAGTAGTTCAGAAATGATCACTCAGCCTGTAGCACAGCTTACTCAGCAAATACCAGGTGAGTTAAAGTTGTTTATGCTCCAAAAGGACAGTAAAGTGCAGTTATCGGTTGAGAATATAATATCAATAAATTGAGTTGAGGTTTGCAATATTATTCGAAACAAAGACAAAATGCATTAAACGTTCATAATGTTTGTTATATTTTTGCACGATCGACACAAAATAACTTACCGATTAGTAATTTGTAAATAAACCTGCTACCTTGGGAACAGAGTCAACATATTCTTAAAAAAATGCCCGATCGTGCAGAAAATGTGTTTGTCTCATTACAAATTTTGTTTGTAAAAAATATAGTAATTATAAAATTTTATGTTTCTTTAGAAACTATTACTGTGGCAGTGACGCCAGTAACAGGTGAGAAAATATTAAAAATTTATGAAATATTTTCATTTTTTTATTTATGTGCAATTTTAGAAATGGTGACTGATAAACAGCAACTGGATCAGCGAGTAGAACAACCTTGTCAAGAAATGAATACAGATTTTTTTGGATTAGTTTTATCCCCTACATTTCAAATTACTTCCGATCAATTTGAATCTTTATGCCTTACTAGTAAAGAAAATGATAATACTGCTGATGAAATTTTTAACAATCTGAGACCTGATGTTAGTAATCTTTCCAGTCCTAGACAAGAATACTCAACAATTAATGAAGAATGCTTTAAACAACTTCTTTACAATACTCCGGATTGATAAAAAAATTATTAGTTAAATTGTTTTCTAATATTAAAGCTAACATTTATTCAATACGCTTATTTTCTACGCTTCTACTTTGATTGTTCGGAATTAATAAATACTAAATATACTTTACATGAATTATATTTTCTGTAATTTTAATAAAGGTGTATAACAACAATAAAATACGATTTGTTCTTTCGTTACAAAAGTTTTAAAATATTAAGATAAATATTAATTCAAAATAAAATATTGCAGTAATAATAGACTATAAAACTATAATTATCGCCAAATATGCAAAGGGTATTAGTATTTTGTGAAATACGTATAAATATTTTTGTTATAAAAGAATACAATTCACTGGCCGCTTTTTGGGACTGCTATTTACAGCACATCTCACAGCTTCTTCAAATATTACATCAAGACCTTCTCCAGTCTTCGCAGAGCATTCTACGTATCTTGCTGCTTTTATTTTATCTCTTAATTTCTTTCCTTCAGCTGTAGTAATAGTATCCTGAGTAGGGTCTTCACGAAGATCAATTTTGGTTGCTAAAATATAATTTATTACTGATTGTGCTTTAAAAATAATATACAACGTACCAATTAAAACTATGGGAGTATGTTGTTGATGGTGTCGAATTTCAGGCCACCATTTAGTTTTAATATTGTCGTATGATGCTCTGCTAGCAACAGAGTAGCACAAAAGAAAACAAGCTGTCTACAATAAATATTATTAATTATTTATCATTGCATTTAAAAATATATTTTCTTACATTTGGATAAGAAAGTGGTCTTAATCTTTCATAATCTTCTTGTCCAGCAGTATCCCAAAGGGCCATATTATACTCTTGGCCGTCAACTGTGATGTTTGATGCATAATTTTCAAATCTAGATATTAATTTATTTTATTTTATTACTAATACAAATAATTAAATATTCGTTATATACTTACACAGTTGGAACATAGTCTTTAGGAAATTCTCTTGTTGTATAAGATATTAACATGCAAGTTTTGCCTACGTAGCCATCGCCTACAGCTGTAATTTTTAAATGTTTAATTTTGGATGCCATTTTATCTGAAAATTAAATAGATTACATTACTGTCATAGTATTATAAATTATTTATTTGGAATTTGTAGGTAGTAGAAATAAAAGTAATTTCTTGGATCGCAGTTGCCTTGCCAAAAACAATTGCTCATCAGTTGTTTAGTAAATACAGTGATTGTTGTGTGTTTCTGTCATTGTTGGTGGTAAGTGATGAATTTTTATTAATTTTCTATATTTATCTGTTAATTATACGTACAAAATAGTGATAACTATGCATATTTAATGTATCTCAATAGTTTATCATGAATATCTTATATAAATCGTTTTGATAAAGTACGCTAATATGCATAGAGTATATGGGCGTATCCAAGTAATAGAACAATAATAATGTGTATCAAAGGGTTTTAAAAATGGCCAGTACTTACCTTGATAAAAATAATCACATTATTAATTTCTCACTGCAATATTACGAGCTTTATTAACTGTAACTGAACTAAATTTCCTAAACTACATGAAATTTAATTATGTAGTTTGTGCTGACTTTTGAGATTAGTCACTGGCGAAATGATATTTTAAATAAGCACCTATCAGTTATGTGAGGAAATTCTTATCTTATCATATTTTGTTGTAGTTACCTCGTTACTACATAAATGGTAGTCATGTATAGGTATCTCATTATAATATAATAACAACATTATTAATTTTAGACACATACTCTTAATAAACAATCATGAATAATAATAAGTTCGATGAAATTCGCAGAGAAAAGGTACAAAAAATATAAATGTTAGTTAACTATTTTTAACAAATCATTATTTTAAAGTATCAAGAATTAGTTCTCACATTGGAAGATTATAGAAACAATGTAATTTATTATCACAATAAAATAATTGCTGTAAATTTGAAAAAGACTAAATTAATTCAAGAACAGATATTTTCTAATCGATGTGCTATGGAAAGACTAAATAAATTGAACAAGAAAAATACGCATTTGGAAAGCACAGTTGAAATAGAAAATAATACTAAAAATTTCTATCTTGATGAGTACGTATACCTAAATGTGTTTTACGTTTTTATTTACTCTATTAATTTAATTAAACAACTAGGCGAAATAAATTGAAAAATAAATTAATGAAGGATATAATACTGTCGCAAACAGAACAAGAAGAAAAAGTATGTTATTTATTTATTTATATAGTATACACGTAACGTAAACATTATTTTTTTACAGAATACCGCTCATATAAAGCAAGAATTAGTAGAATTGGATGTAGAAAATCAATCTATAAAATCGAATTATAATGAGTATAAAAAAGAATACAATAATTTGTATTCTTTGGTTCATAATTGTAAATTATCTGCTGATAAGTGGTCTTTTGACTTGTCTTTTGAAAACATAAAATTTTTGAAATAAAAACTATTTTAAAGAAAATGTGAACACAGTATTAAAAATATTGTTAATAATTAACTTTAAGTTTATGTTAAAAATTGTAACTGTTTCATTATTATAAATTTTGAAAACGGCGCAAATATTTCTTTCTGATTTGACACTTGGATAAGAGAGGTTAGATTTCTGTTTACAAACGTGTGACTGGTGGTAGTGCTAGGATTTTACTTTTTATGTGATATTTTCTTATTTTTTACAAAGATGTGTACTTTTAAAATGTAAACAAGCACTAAACTTAATTATCATTTATGTAACAATAATATATGTGTGTGTAAAATGTAATAACGAAGAAATCATGAATTTTAATATGCAAGTAAGCACATAAAACATTACTACAATTTATTGACAAATTATAAATAAAAAATATGTTTTTCAGTTACAAGAACACAATTACAATATTTTAATAATCCTGCTCATATCTGGTGTCTGTTATTTGAATATCATTACTGGAGATTCCTTCGTTTTTGATGACTCTGAAGCTGTATTAAAAAATAATGATCTCAATGCAAACAGAGCCATTGTTAATATATTTTATGATGATTTTTGGGGAACAAAGCTCCTTTCCAACTATAGCCACAAATCATATCGTCCACTAACATCTTTATTTTATAGGTAGATAACTTTTCAACCATGTTTCCAGCTATGATCAACACTAAATGTGTTCTGTTTCAGATTTAATATTTATTTAACGGGCTCAAAAATACCATGTTGGTTCCACACAGTCAGCATCATATTATATATGATGGTATGCGTGGCCCACTACGTTTTTCTCAGTATTATTTTAATTAAATCCAAGACCAAATACAATGTAGCATTCTTAAGTTCAATATTATTTTGTGTTCATCCAATTCACACCGAAGTAGTATCCAGTGTCGTAGGCCAAGCAGACTTACTATGCACATTGATATTTTTCTTCACTGTTGGCTGTTATAGAAAAGCAATTTTTTATAATTCTATTTTTTATTATTGTTGTACTATAATATTAGCTGCAGTGTCTATGTTTTTCAAAGAAACTGGTATTACTGTACTGGTAAGAGTTATTATTTTTTATAGTTAAAGATTTGTTTCTTAATTTTGGTATTTTGTAGGGTATCTGCTGTTTTTACGATACCTTACTGTTGCTCACAAAACCAAAGATATATTTCCATATACAATTTGTGATGCGTCAAATAGGATTAATATTATCGTCAATTTACATTTTGTACATCAGGTGGAAAATAATGAATTTTACTGAGCCAATTTTTCAACCTGCGGATAATCCTGCCTCGTTTGCAAAAGACTTTTGGACAAGAGTAAGAAATGTGAAATAATTGGTTACATCTTAAAAATGAACATTAATTTCAGGTATTTTCTTACAACTATATTTATTTTATTAATACTGTTCTTTTAATTTGGCCCCAGTGGCTTTGTTTTGATTGGTCAATGGGTTGTGTCTCCTTATTAGAAAACGTAACCGATAATAGGCTGTACTTAGTTTTATTATTTTGGGTTGTCGTATTTATTTTTATTATGATGCAATTAAAAAGACGGTCTCACATACCATTAATTGCGACAGGTCTTTGTGTGATTCCTTTTCTACCCGCCAGTAATATTTGGTTACGCGTCGGTTTCGTGATAGCTGAACGTGCGTTATTTTTACCTAGTATAGGTTTTTGTTTATTAATTTCATGTGGTTTTTGTCGTATATACCAAACCTGTAACAGGCTCAAAAAGTTATATAAAGCGTGTTTTATAATTTTATGTGTTATATTTATTACTCGTACGTGGCAAAGAAGTAGAGAGTGGATGAATGAAAAAGATTTATTTTCATCGGCTTTAGCAGTTTGTCCGAATAATGCTAAAGTACATTATAATATTGCTAAAGTTGCTGCAGATAATAGTGATATGGAACTTGCCGAATACGAATATAGGTAAAATCAGTGTGCCGAATACAACACTCATCTCTAAGTTAAAGAAGCTTATCTTTAAAAAAATCTGATGTGGCCAGCACATGACCTCTCGCCTAATGATTCTGCTCATTCTATTAATTTTATAAATAATTTCATATATAATATCAAATTTAATAGTTTCATGTTCATGAAATATATGTAAACCAAGATGTGGAAGATGTCAACTGTACTGTCACTTCCATAAACAAATTTCATAATTATTATCATGGACAACAAGATCCTGGAATTTTAGTATTAAATACTACCAGCTGAAGCAAATTGTATTTGAAATTATCTGTAACAATAGATACTTTTCTTTTTTTTTAATTGCAAAAATTGTCAACTGTAATTATTACACAAGAGCTTTTTATTTCGCCGGATAAATTTCTGTTTGTATTGTAACCTTGTTGCCTAGCAATTTGAAAAGAAAAATTGTTTAATAAAATCACGACACCGTAGGTGCAGTGATTTTATTTTAAAACAATTTTTCGAGTAATTGCTGTCAGGTGACAAGATTGAGATGTCAAACTGAAATTTATTTTGAGGAAATAAAATGCTCGAGTGTAATTCGAGATAATTTAACGACTCCTTTGGTTCTTCTTCACAAATATTCCCAAAATCTAATCTTTTCACTGAAAAATATTAGAAATATGATGAAGCAAATGACATTTTAGTTGTTTTATTTATTGTTTGGTTGCTAAGAAAAAGGTAAATAAGGTTTTATCACTTGCAAAAAGTTACCTACCTTTTTATCCGCTGTCAAAGCGATAAAATTGTGTTTTGTTTATGGCTTACTTTATATAGGAGTGGAATTATCACTTATAATTTCATAAGTAATCATAGTTATGTAAATTATTTTTCTGAAAAGCGCATGACACAAATAACAGCCAATGGAAGAATTGATTACAATAATAGTAACCATGGTTATAAAAACAGCGGAAATTTTTACTAGTAGCTTGAGGTACTTAACTGAAATTAATAAGCGGAAACTTTATCGTCATTATGTCAGTTTGACATTAAATTAAAAATTGGTTAAATTGTCATTTTGAGTGTAAATAAGCAATTAATAAGGTAAATATTACCTATTTATTAATGTTTAATACAAATTTTGTACATTCGTTTCTATTGTAAAAAGAATTCAAAAATAGAGCGGTGGTGTCATTGCGATTTCCTTACCGAATATGCACTCGTGCATTAATTCATATCCAGGAAATTTTTTATCGTGCATTCCAACAACTCGTGTACCACTCGAACTAATTAAGACGTTGTTGGAAAGCACTCAAAAAAAATTCCGTAAAGAATTAATGCACATAAGTTATTATAAGTGAAAGTATTACGAATGTTCCTTGTGCTGTGCAGTCGTAATATTCGCAAGCACAAGGTACAGAAAAATAATCTACTTAACTATAATTACGAATGGTATTCAAGAGATTATTCATTGAATCAGATTCAGTTTTAAATTAAAATGCAGAATTTTAAGTCAAAAATGTTCTAGAACCTTAAAAAAAACAGAAATAGAAATTGTACACTAAAAATGGATATAAAGATTATAATGAAAATGTTCATTTGTTAAATAGTTATCTAAAAATACTAGTAGTGAATAGTTGACACACAACCTAACTAGTACAAAAAATGCAAGTCTACTGATTTTGATTGGCTGTGAAATTCAATATTCTGCATTTTTTTGGGTCTTTTTTTGACATATGACAGATGATGTGAATAATCATAAATAAATAATATACAAATTTAAATTTAAAGAAAACTATATCAAGCTTCAAAAGTACTACTTCCTGTTTGTGGATTTCTACCAAAATCTTAACCAATGCACCGATGTTAAGATCTTTATTAAAATCTTAAATATGATATTTGGTTATTAAAGGTTTGATACTTTTTAAGTTATCGTGGACGAAAAATCGTCACATATGTATATAAATTCATACATCCATACGCACATCATCATCGTGAAAATAGTAGACCATAAAACGTGCTTATCTACCAAAAACTCATACTCGAAAATTTTGACTCATTAGAATACCTCTCTTATAGAATATGAGGCGAGAGGTAATAACAAACAAAGAAAAACGCATGCTTCCACCTGTAAATAAAAGAGAGTAAATGATGTAGGTATCCAATGTAATTAGAGAAGCATTATTAGCTTAAAGAAGAGTGGTGAATTCGGCCCAGTATTTGTAAAATCTGCTCACTTCTGATTTTTTAACGAAATATTATTATAGAAAAGCAATTGAATTACATCATTTGTATGATCAAGCAATGAATAACTTAGCAAATATACTTAGAGATAAAAACGAGCTTGATGAAGCAACACAATTACTATTAAGGGCTGTCGAAATAAGGCCAGAGTTTGCTGCCGCATGGATGAATTTAGGAGTTGTTTATGCAACTTTAAATAACGATTATGAAGCCGAAAATGCTTATTTAATGGCATTAAAACATAGAAAAAATTATTCAGATTGCTACTATAATCTCGGAAACTTGGTATTTACCAGCAATAATATTTAGTTACCTATCATTATTAATAAAAATAAAATGTTTGCAGTATTTAAAGTTAAATAGGAATCAAGAAGCATTACAGGCATGGGAAAGGGCTGTAATTTCAAATCCTTCACATTCAGCAGCTTGGAGCAATTCTCTTGTACTGTTAGACGGAATGGGTCGCCAAAACAGAGTTTTGGAAATGGGAAAAATTGCGTTGAGTGCTTGCCCAACTTCAGCAGCTCTGCATTTCACTTTAGCAAACACTTTAGGTAAAATGGAAAGATGGCAAGAGGCAGAGTCCCATTTTCAAATGGCAATAGAACTAAACCCTGATAATGCATTATATCATTCCAATTTTGGTGAGATAAAATTTTAATAATGTCATGCAATGAAAGGACTAATAAATCATAACAGGTGTGCTGTATCATCGATGGGGAAAACGGGATAAAGCAATACATCAGTACGAACTTGCATTGCGTTTAAATCCTAACCTAACGAGTGCATCAAGGAACTTGGAAAAAATACAGTAACTTAGAATTCACATTTTATTATCAATTGATCGAATAATGTTAACATCAAATACATTACTCAAGAGATCAACGTTGTCAAATAATACTTCAATGTACTACCTACAAAATTTTCACCTACAGTACTAAATATCATTTTTGTAAGTATATTTATAAAAAAATAAATACAGTGGCAAGTAAACGTAAATACAGTTTTTTGTGTGGTGTATCACTATTGACACAGGGTTTTACAATCGTTGCTTCACGTAACGTTACAATGTAAGACGTGCGGTTAATTTTGCTCAGGTGTATGTCTTGATGGACCCGGCTGGTCTTCGGGCAAGTTAATTTTGTTAGTCTCTGAAAGGAATATACACATTTTACACACAATCACGGGACAGTACAGTAAAAATATTATCAGCAAAAATTGTTATGATACAGTAAAACACATTTAATATTGTCTGAGCAATCAAATTAAATTAATTGTTACGTTGAATTTAAAATTATTCTGCATAAAGTTAAATTCAGACCTACCAAATAATAATTATAAGTACTCAATTAACCAACCAGCGTTTCCAAAAAATTCAAATTTCAATTATAAGTGCGAATATTGAGCGCTGGTTGGTTAAATTAGTCACTTATACTTATAATTGGGTAGGTCTGAATCTAGCTCAAATTTCATTCACATAAGTCTTTAATTTTAAGTTTACGAAAGTTTATATTTATGTAACTCTATACGAGCATTCATAGTGCTCGTATGTGAAAAGTGTGAATGCTCGTATTTAGTTACAAGAATTTAAACTTTCGTAAATGTAAACATACAAATGTAAACCTTAAGACTAAATGCTTAATGTGAATGCAGCTTTAAATTTAAATTATATTTAGAGCTCGCTCACATAGAATATACACTATTTCAGACATAAACCAGTTTGCAAAAATATGTCACAAATTGTTTTTTAAATACTTTTAGCAAAATACCAATATTTTTATTTGAGGTAATATATAATTTATGCATTAATTTTTGTTTTTTCTAGTCTAATAAGTGAGCGTGCAGTAATAGATATGCGTATCATATAAACGATAATAATTAATCTTATATTAAATATCCTGTTACAATTCTTCCGTTTCATTCACATGCATGCAGTGTTAATAAAATATACCACACAATATTACCCTTTCAAAATATCCTAAAGTTAATTCCTTTTTTATTCTTTAAATTAAATAAAACTTGATATAATTTGTAAAATTATACCTGTTGTAGTTAGAGCTTGTAAGCGTGCAGGCAAATCCGAGCTTGTGACATGTGCATGATCCCCTAAAATATCTGGAAGTGCATTTCTCCGTCCAGTCCTTCCGGTGCTAAAAAATTCTTCACTATCCGGTTTATTCGCGGCGCCGTCCGATTGTCCGGCTGCTTGATTGCCTTGGTGTTCCATGGCAGCCAACATTCTCCGTACTGCTCAAAACAGTAGCACAGGATTGTTATTCACTGAAACACACAGCCAACGAAGCCATGCATCAAACTTTGGATGCAGTTAGTATGTTAAGCTTGGTAAGATAATTTAAACCATAACCCTCGAAAATTTTACTACACTTACTATTAGTAAAATTTAATCAGATTAATTGTTTTACTGCTACAGTACTGCACCAACAAATAAACAACAGGGGATAGTAAATTTATATAAACTAATACAATGTTATGATTATGTTGCAAAATTGTAAGTTTAATTAGGTCATCTGTCACATACTTTTGTCTCCATTTGATTTTCGTTGTGATTTAAACGATTTAGGTCTTGATGTTGAATTAATGCCTAAAAGTCTTCTTTTAGTCATTTCAAATTATGTATCCCACAATTTGGTGCATGGTAAATAGCTGCAAATTATCTTTGATTGCACTTGAAACTTCTGAAAAACATTAGTTTATAAATATAATTAACAATACTATTTATTTTTGAATTACTTTTACTTTGTGTTAATAATATTTTAAAATGTTATAAACTTAATTCAGCTGCCTTGTACTTGTCAAATAGCTTGACAAGTAAAGAAATAGACCCGATTCACACAGCACTATTGTTCAATACATTAGACGTAATAACGTTTTGTTGGCAAAAATACGTTACGGAATTATTTTTTATCATTTTGAAAAGTGAATATTTGTTAAAATATGACCACTTTTCTATAAAAGTTACATAATATCATGATATTCAAAATTCGTAGAAGAAAAGGTAATTCGATGCGCAACCTTCTGAACGTAAATGTTAAACTAGTTGCGTTTTGCGCTAGTTGCAACGTAGGAATACAAAAGTTAATAAATTTAATTACTAAAATTTTAATCAATAAAAATAATATCAGGTAATTCAATTTTGGATCAATCGACCTTTCAAATAATACATTATAAATTTGATAGTAACTTAATTATACTAAAATATATCTCATTTTGAATACAATTAAATTATTGTTGATATTGATCTTGCTAAGTGCTTATCTGCGAATAGAGATAAAGTAATTATTTATTATCCAATATTTATTTTAATTATTGTATTTATTAAAACTGTTGATCAAACAGTAATTAAAGTATCATGTTTCGGTATTTTCTTAAATCCCATAAGAGGTGATTTTTGGCTACTTGATCTTGATAATTTATTATTATCAAAAGGCAAAAAAATCTAAGTAAAAAGATAAGTTATTTTACCTCAAAACAACAAATAGTAGGTAGTTGCATTCTATCTCATTTTTTAAAGGTCTTTTGTAGTTTTAATAACAGAACCGTTCAAAAATTGCATTGTTAATATTTTTAGAAAAATAAATTGCAACTCACTTAAATTACTCTTGTGACGTCACTACGCATGTATCACATGATCGCCAATCACTGGCAGTTGTACCTTGTGACTGCACAAAACAATACAAATTACAATTACAAATAATAAACCGTGCTCATGTTTTAAAATATGATTGAGAATATGAATAACAACCAAATACGGTCAAACCGTTGAACGTCATGACCTAGGTCGCCGTATACATTCTTAATTAATTTTTGTTTACATATTTATGGATTGCGGCTTAAAGAATAAACCGTACTAAAAGTATTCGGATTTGGATCTGTGGGTTCTTTGTAGACGTAACAAGTAGTTGTATTTAATCAGTCAACTCATCCCATCCGAATTGAAATTTGCCACAGTGCGTTGGCAAAACGATCAGGGTACCTATTCTAATTCATAGCGACAGTCGCTAGCGAAGTTCAGTTGATAACTTCGTGACGTCATTCCGTTTGTAACTATATCAAGGGTTAGGGATATTTGGCCTCCAGTTGATAAAGACTGATAGAGATTTTACATTTACTGTGAAATTTGACAAGAAAAACTGCTAAACCACCATTTTACCTATCACTTATCATAAACGTATTATTTGTTTTAAAATAAGCCATTTTTTTGAATTTCAAAGTAAATTATTTTTTCAAGAAAAATGTCAATTTCTTATTTCTAAAATTTGTAAGTTGAATTATTTAATAAACTAATCAAAAATATTAAATACATATAATTTATTGGTATTTTATATTTATAAAATAAATATTTTAACCTCCTAACGAACAAAAATCAACGCAACGCGCAAGTCTACCGTAGCGAGGGTTGATAAGTCGGAGCGACAGTCGCTTGGCTACTACGTCACACATAGTGGGGGGTTATCAAGACAACCCAACTTATCAACGTTGATAAGTGAAATAGAATAGGACCCCAGAAATTTGTTACAGTTGATAATAGCTTTATTAATCATCAAAACTAGTCAAAACACGCAGTTAAGAAAATAAGTAATATTCGTTTTAAGAAAAATTATTTGTCAAATGTATTTATGATGTCAGCTTAGATATTTTGTCAATTTTTTATATGTATATTTTATTTTGAAATTTTATTGGAAATGTAAATATTGTAAGTGCGGTTTTAATTTATTATAAATTTATTCTCCGATGAGTGCGGGTGAGACATTACTAATCGTCCCAGCTTCTGATAGTGTAACAGACGGTGACATTACATGTGCATTGTCAGTTGGATGTCATTGTAGTGACAGTTCAACAGAAGACGTCAGGCTTATACCAGAAGTTGCATTCCAGACAAAATTGGATTCTCCAGGCATAAATAGAGAGTCGCAGCCTCTTCTGGGTGGGCTGGACGTCTCGTATAATCATTTCCCAGGTTTGTTACGCACATATTGAAGCCATATACCATTCAAACATCCATAATGTATATTTTAGATGATGCGTCCTTCAGCAATCTTGTGCTTCAGGCGGAAATTGCCATTGACAATGGCATATTTCCCGAACGAATATCACAAGGTTCTAGTGGATCATACTTCGTCAAAGATTCATCTGGGGTAAGGATTTATTTTTCAGCACATTTCATTGCTTGTATTAAATGCATACTATGCAAGTTTTAGTAGTATTGTGTAATACTGAGCATATAAAAAAAATGGGATATGCATTTGGGGGCGTTGCATTATTAAGCTTAAATGTAATGCTTGGTACAACTCCCACACTATTTTATACAGCTTTTTCTATTGTAAATCATATATTTATGTATATTACAGAAAATCACAGGAGTTTTTAAGCCCAAAGATGAAGAACCTTATGGAAGACTGAATCCTAAATGGACAAAATGGATGCACAAATTGTGTTGTCCATGTTGTTTTGGTCGATCATGTTTGATACCTAATCAGGGCTATTTGTCTGAAGTGGGAGCTAGTTTGGTGGATGCTAGGTTGAATTTAGATGTAGTTCCTAAAACTAGGGTTGTTAAACTGGTGTCGGAAACGTTTAACTATCCCCGGATTGATAGACAAAAAGCAAGGATGAAGAGAGCGATCATGGAACAATTCCCAAATGTAGGATTACGCTTTAATAGAATTGGGCTTCCTCCAAAGGTAACCCTACCCTATAAGATCCAAAGGAAAATAATTATATATTTGATTATTTTGGTAGACAGGTTCATTTCAGTTATTTGTGGACGGATACAAAGATGCAGATTATTGGCTTCGTAGATTTGAAGTTGAACCTCTTCCAGCTCGAATGGCACATAAATTTCAATTGCAATTTGAACGACTTGTTATTTTGGACTATATAATTCGTAACACAGATAGAGGAAATGATAATTGGCTTATAAAATATGAACAGCCAACCATTTTACCAGGAAATTCAACAGGTTCTAATAACACAAATAGTGAGCCCGCAGATACTACGGTAATATACATCATACAAAACAATCAAAATTTGAATAGAAAATATAATTCAGATTTTTTAGGATTGGAATCTGGTACAATTGCCTGAAATTAAAATTGCAGCTATAGACAATGGTTTGGCTTTCCCGTATAAACACCCAGATAGTTGGCGTGCATACCCATATCATTGGGCCTGGTTATCTCAAGCGAAAGTACCGTTTAGCAGAGAAACACGAGAACTCGTTCTGCCCCACTTATCAGATATGAATTTTGTACAAGATTTGTGTGATGACTTATATTTGTTGTTCAAAGTAAGTAAACATACAAGAAAATATTTGTTTATTCGGAAAGGTTATCAAATGGTCATCTTTTAATACATTTATGTTATGATGATAATTCTTAATTTAAATGGAATTTATTATTATTATATATTTGGGAAAATTAAATTTGTATTATTTTTCAGCAGGATAAGGGATTCGATAAAAACTTTTTTGAAAGACAAATGTCTGTGATGCGTGGTCAAATTTTAAATCTAACTCAAGCATTAAAGGATGGAAAATCTCCAGTTCAACTAGTTCAGATGCCTGCAGTCGTTGTAGAAAAGTAATTTAATACGTGATATTTGATATGATTTGTGGTTTTAATATAATTTTTTTTAGGTCGACAAGTTTACCAGCTACTCGTTTCTTTTCTTTTACGCAACGATTCCAGGACAAGAGTCCATTTTTCTCTTGGTGTTGATCAAAGAAAATTAAACCAATGAAATTTAAAAATCCATTGTTTATGTGATTGTACATAATTATAAGTGTATTTCTAGTGGATGTATGAATGGTTGTAAAAAAAGGTAACGCAAATGAATGTGAACATTGTTATTCATTTATCCCCGAAAGAAAGCTAATTAAGAGAAACAAGTTTCACATTTCTATATATGTATTAATTAAATAATAAAACAATTTTACAGATTAACTACAACTGTTAAAACTAAAAGTATATATTAATCTTTTCTAATTTTTTGAGCCCTAGGATCATCTGGCCTTACAACAATGTAGTCGAATTTATGCTTACGATTGTCACCATCTTTTTGATTATAAATACAAAGTCCGGTAACTCCTAATCCAACACCAACCAGTGCCATAAATGTAGATCCAAGAACTTCAGGAATTTCATTCCATCCCCTTTTTAACAGACCAATTTTTGGTGCAGCAGACGCCATTATGTAATGATTTTAAATTGTTATGGAGTTTAAAATTATTAACCGCTGGAAACAGAATATACGTATTAAATTAACTATTTATTTATTAGTAATCAATATGTACTTTAACTAATTTACCTTTTCCAAAATATTGCAAGACAGTAGATGTAGATGGTGACTTTAGTATTAGTAGAAATTCCAATGTCATATTTTGATTGGTATCTCTGTGAAATAAGCACCAATAGTTAGAATACATCACGAGGAATTTACTACTACTTGTTGTGATATTAGCTATAAACAGAACAGGTAGCACAAATTCAAATAACACAAAAATATATTTTATTAATAACATTGATATAATTATGATATAATATATTAGATTTTCGTTACCTGGTATGATAATAATTGTTCATCTTGTAAGTGCTTCAAATATATAGTGCATTATTACTGTAAAACAAGTTAAACCTTTGTAGGTTAGATATGGAAAATATAATACCCATATATCCGGGTAAAAAGGGCAAAATTTATATTTATCAGGTCATGTTAGCATGTTACTAATTGACATGAAATTTATTCAACAATATGTGCAAAAGTTATAAGTCAGGCAAGAGTATCTCTAAAGTAGGGTTTATATTATGTGATTTATCATATGATTTCGCATATGATAAATCATATGTGTTTATTTTTACGTTCACACTGTTCGATTTGTCATACAGAACGACTCATAAGCGAACTCATAAGATAAGTCTTAACGAAACATAAGTACATTTCAGAAATAGAACTGTTCCTATTTTCATATGATTTTTTGTATGATTTTTGTTGACATTGAGGTTATGTTAATGTTAATGTCAGGTGCTGTCCGGTATTGTAAACTTCAGAATTTGATAATATAACATATAACTTCAAAATGTCCAAAGTAAGTAAATTTTTATATTAAAATAGTCCTAATAATTGTAATAATCAGTGACTAAAACTACTGTATCAATAGATGTTCTTATTATAATAAATTATGTAGAATTATTTACTTTTGTAGGTAGATTGGACGAGTAATGCAACACGACATTTGATAAGTTTCATCTCTGTTCATTTTAATAATATTACTCAAAGCTAACTGAATCAAAATGCCCAAAATAATAAGTGTACTGTCAAATAAAGTTGAAGTATACTAATCATAAACTCTTATGATGTGAACATGAAATCAATAAAGCATCAGACATGTTTGAGCAGAAGATTTCTCTTACGACTTTATCATATGATAAATCACATAATGTAAACCCTACTTTAAAACGGACTGCGTTCGCAGAGCTATCTCTTTTTTCTTAGCTGAAAACAGAAGTTTGTATGGCATCTTGTAATAATTCAGACACAGCATGCAGCTAATATCATTACAATAATTTGTGTTTTCTGGATCGCTCACAATTTTGAACTTGCCCAAAGTGTACAAGCGTACTATGATTTATTAAATTCTGCGATTGTCAATTATTTAAATGAAATTTTTGACATTAAAAAATTTCTTGTACTTTTTTTGGTAAATTTTTTTACAATGGTTTTATCTGTATTTGGAGAACTTATTGGAAATTTACTAGGTAGCGACGAAGTATTACATTCTGATAGTGATACTATATCAACTTGCTTTAGACCTGGTTTCTTAGTGGATTTTGGAATATTTTGGGTCCAGGTAGAAAGAAAATAATAATATGAATATTTTAAATATAATTTTATAGTGAAATTACTTGTATATATTTTTTTTTAATAATTTCGGTATTTTATAATACGCCCTCTATTTGTAATAACAAAAGAATAAGTTTGTTATTAAACTTTTGTTATTTACATACATTTGTCATTGTTCTTTTAAAAATCAGATGAAGCAAAATTTCAATAATATTGTTCATTATCACTTATATTGATAATCATAGAATTTACCAAAAACCTAAAAGTTCCTACAAAATTCCTTCTCTTATTTTGCTTTACGATAATCTGTCACTGTTGCTCTAAAAACAAATTTTAAAATAATAATATTAAATTAAATCGATTTAAGGGATCATTGTAAAGTAATAAAATTAGACAATGATTCCGAAACAGGTAAGTTATATAACATAAATATGTATTATTATTAGTATTATGTAATATTGTTAAACAAAAAATTATTTTTATAGATGGTACGAAAAGTTCTGCTAGCTGGGGTAGCTGTAGGTGCTTCCTCTTTACCCACAAGCACTAAATGTGATCAAGTATGCAGAGCTAGCGAGCTCCCTATTTATATGAATGATAACGAGTAAGTCATACAAATACCATGCACAGTACCGGCGAATAATTTTAATCTTGTAAAATGTAAACAAGAATACTCAATAACATATATTTTATTATATTAGCTGCAATCGGAAATCAGCGAATGAGCACTTATGTCCTCCTAAAATAGGACTTGTCGAAGGTGCTTTCGGGGCAGTGCGTCGGCAAGTATGGAAAACAATGGATAAATGTAATATATACCAGAAGGAGGCTGAAGAATTTGCTTCAAGGGGCCAAGAATATGCTTCTTGTAAGTATGAAACCATTTAGTGAAACTGAACTATCTACATGGTTTTGCGTTTTTATTTTACTAGCTGGTCGTAAGTTGACTTGTAAATGTAAATGTACGGATTAAGTCTTCGTTCATGTACGGATTAAGTCTTCGTTTATGTACGGATTAAGTCTTCGTTAACGTAAAGAAAAAGGAAAATTTTTTGTCTTCTTATGAATTATATTTATTAGTATGTACTTTTATTATATTGAAACCCAACAGTAACTAGAACTATATGTGTCAATTGTAGCTATGTGCAAGTATCTGGCTGAGGATGCTGATGTATCAATCAAAATTGGGGCAATTGGAGTTGGCACGGTAACAGGTTTAGTATTAGGCTTACGAGGTGGAATTTTCAAAAAACTCTTCTTCTCTGGTATGGGTGCATACGGCATGTCAGCTATATGCTACCCCGACGACACAGCAAAGTACACCCGTAGCGCTATTAATGAATCAAGAAAATATGCAAATATTGGTTACAACTTTATCTATGGAGGTAAATCAACTTTTTTACATGCTTTAAGAGGAATTCCCACTTAAAGTAAAAATATGTTCTTGTTGGGGGAGGTGAAATTGACTTTAATTTTGGTCCTATTTATTTGTTCTTTTTATCTCCCGCATTATATTCTATGAGGGGAGGTATTGCGACGGTTAAACATTTTTAAGTGAATAAGCACGTTTTAGGGTTCCTAGAATACGAATTTATTTTTCTAAATGATGTCTGTGCGTATGTTAGTGTCCGTATGTAACAATTTTTTCTTTTACGGTATATCTAAAAAATATCAAACATATAACAACCAAATTTTATATTTAAGGTTTTAATAAGAATATTAAGAACTTATTAAATTTTGGTACCAATCCACAAACCGGAAGTAGTACTTAAATATTTTGATAAATACTAAATTTATCACAATATTTTCTATTTTAAAAAAAGGATTATATTTTTGTCATCTACAATAATTAATAGTATTTTAATTTTTTTCTGTGCATGGTACCCACATAGCACAAAAAGTCAAAGACATTTTTACAACGTCTCAATTTACTACTTAAAGTCGTCCTAAGGACGTCTAATGTCACTAAGAATGTCAGTCTTTAAGACAAGTTCACAATTTCTTAAAGACGTCTATAGTGGATGTTTTTTAGACATCCAAAAATAAACCTTTAAGACGTCCAGATACGAGATCTCGGGATCCTGACTTTTAAACTTGAGATCCCGACTTTTAATCTCGGGATTAAATAGCTGAGATCCCGAGTTTAAAATTCGAGATCCCGAGTTTAAAAGTCGGGATCCTGAGTTTAAAAGTCGAGATCCCGAGTTTAAAAGTCGAGAATTCAATATAAAAAAATATTTACCCTGACCCTTCTACGCCGTCGTATGTTTGCAAACAAGCAGTAGAAACAAAACAATCTATTTCAAGACAGATAGTTATATAGGTACTTACCGATCTATTTTATGTTAAAAATATATTTATTGTAAAATAATTATAGCCCACTGTACTTTAAATCGTGTCAGATCTTTGTTTGAATGTCTGAAACTAGTTAAATGTTCAAAAGCGCACAATTTTCTTTGCAAAATGGCGGGAATAAAGAGCATGTAATTTAAAATCCACAAGACGTCCACAGGCTCTATAAATTATTATTGGACGTCTTATAGACTTTACAACTTAACGTGTCCTACTGACATCTTATACTTCACCAAAAAACGTCATTAAGACGACTTTTAGACTTTTTAAACTACGGGTCTTATAGACAACCAAAATTTGATCTACCTGACGTCTTTCTGCAAAGTCTTTTTGACTAATGGGTGGATTCTGTTCAAATATGTAAATGCTACAGATTTGTAAATCTTTAAATAATGAACAAAATCACATCAATGTTTGTTGACAAGTATAAAAATGTTCATATGATTATAGATTTCATTGCGATTTTGTTTCATATTTATAATTTTACATATCTGTAGCACAGATTTGAACAGAATCGACCCATAATATCAAATTTGGTCTATATGACATCTTTTTGTAAAGTCCTTAAGATAGTGACAATTGTACGTCTTTACTACGTCTATAATAAGACTTGTGTGCTATGTGGGTACTATTTAGGAATTATCTTGTAGTCCATGAACGTTGTAACATTTTGTTACTACGTAAAATTTAATTGATTATGACAGTGGACAACAATAGTTTGTGACGGTATAGCTCGATTCGCTAAATGGACTATCAAAACTAGTGGGGATTCCTCTTAATTTATTTAACAAATTTCGAAATTTCGTTATGAAATGTTACTAAAATTACAAGCGTAAATTTTAGTAAAAAAAGATGACATTCCGCTACAACTACCGCAGCTACCTAAATTACCATCTTCCATGGGCGAGGTCTGGGATATAGCCGGTTCAATAGGAAAATCAGCTTCATCTTTCATTTCAGGCGGCGGCAGCGGCGGCGGTGATGAAGAACCAAAGGTAATTCGATCTTCTAAAGATGTAGTGGAAGAGACCCACGAATCCGCATATCAATCCTGTAATAAATGTCCTGTTGGTGCTTGTCTTGGTCGCCATGAACAAGAAGAACCCAATAAATCCCCTTCTCAATTCTAATTTATTTTTCCTGTTTCCATCCTGATAATGCTTGTATTATTTGGTGATAAATTTATTGTGTATTTTCAGGAAAACCCCGATAAAAAATAATTTCATTTCTGTGGATATGATGTCTTTAATTTATTTTAATCAAGACTATTCTGTACTATAAATAGTGAACGAAATAAACATACTAAGTCTAATGAGTGTAATAATTATTGTACTAAGTTCTTAATTGTTTGTAAAAATTATAAAGGAAAAACACAAATTTTCTTTTTTTGAGGAAGACTTAAAAAATTAATTTCTGATTTTCTTTTTCAAAACTTATTCTGTTGGGTGTCCATAGAGGGACATAGTAAATGGAACTAAAAACTAGGGATTTTGTTTAAATTTAAATCCCTAAAAACTTCACATGTTCATAAATGGTGGATTTCATCGGCTTTTATAAGTGATATTTCATTAATAATTTTTAAGTGTCATTGCATTTTTTATTTGTATACAATAAGAATATAAAGGTAAGAATCTTAAGCTTTATAATGTACTGATGAATACAATAAATACATAATTACACAATTAAAGTAAGCATGGGTTTTGGTTTTGGGATATTCTTATTAGAATACATAATAATTATTTTTTTAAGATAGTTTACTCTACATAATTATAATTAATTTTTGTATTTACTTATTTCAGGAACATGGCTGCAAGTTTCTTTAACAGAATCGGTCAACTGGGTTTGGGAGTTGCTCTAGTTGGAGGTGTTGTAAATTCGGCTTTATATAATGGTACAAAAATGTGATTTTATAAATTTTACATTGTCTAAATTAAGGTTTTGTTTTTTAGTTGATGGTGGTCATAGGGCTGTAATTTTTGACAGATTTGCTGGAGTGAAAAAAGGAGTAGTAGGAGAAGGAACACATTTCTTCATTCCTTGGGTACAAAGACCAATTATTTACGACATTAGATCTAGACCTAGAAACGTCCCAGTTGTTACCGGCAGCAAAGATCTTCAAAATGTAAATATCACATTACGTATATTGTTTAGACCGGTGCCTGATCAATTGCCGAAGATATACACCATTCTTGGACAGGATTATGAAGAAAGAGTTTTGCCTTCCATTACCACAGAAGTGTTGAAAGCTGTAGTCGCACAGTTTGATGCCGGAGAATTAATTACACAGCGAGACTTGGTTTCACAAAAAGTATCTGAAGATTTAACTGAAAGAGCTGCCCAGTTCGGTGTTATCTTAGATGATATTTCGCTTACTCATTTAACATTCGGAAAGGAATTCACTCAGGCTGTTGAATTAAAACAAGTAGCACAACAAGATGCAGAAAAGGCCCGTTTCTTAGTAGAAAAGGCAGAACAACAAAAGAAAGCAACAGTCATTTCAGCTGAAGGTGATGCTCAAGCAGCTCTTCTCCTCGCAAAATCTTTTGGTGACTCTGGAGACGGTTTGGTAGAATTACGTCGTATTGAAGCAGCTGAAGATATTGCATACCAACTTTCTCGTTCACGACAAGTATCTTATTTACCTTCGGGACAAAATTTACTTCTTAATGTTCCAACGAATTAAAGGTAATAATTATAAATCAAATTCACGATTTAACTATATTGTGCAAAACATTTTTTTAGAATTATTGTACATTGTTACTTGTATGTACACCATGTTAATAAAAATAATTATTGTAATATAAATTTTATTCGTAAACTTTGTATTACAAAATAACATCAATTCTTGGGATAAACAATACAAAAAACTATCCTTTAACACAATACAAATATAATTACTATACGTAGGTATAAATCAACAAAAATAATTGTATGTAACGAAAACTAAGTTTAGAAATATAAAATTACAAAATTTTCATATCAAACATTACACTTTAGAAATAACGTATATTACTTGTCCATGTCGCGTTTCATCTTCATCACTTACTGCAACTTCTCGGAAATTAAGTCCAGCACGATTTGCTTCTGCTTTGGCAGCATCCCTTTCCTGCTGAGTAAGTCCCCAGGGCAACTTAAAGTCAGAACTATTTGAGTTAAGCTTTAATTTTTCACATTGATTTCTTAGTTCTTTAATCAAATCCTCATTTTTATCTTCTGCATTTGGGGATGAGGGTTTAGGAGCAATAGCAGCTGCACATGGAACGAAAGCTTTTGCGAAATTCCTTTCTTTTTCCTTCTCCTGATTAATTTTCTCTAACACCTTTTTGAACTCTGTATTTATTTCATGATTATTAGGTTCTAATTTTCGAGCTTTCATTAGTTTTTCTTTTGCTCTTTTGTAATCTGCCAGCATAAATAAAGCCCGTCCATTATGAAATAATACTTTTGCTGGAATCTTCAGTGTAGTATCGTTGGCCATTGCATAAACATTGTTGCACATTGTGCATGCTTTCTTAGCTGAGTTATCTTTTGTGTAACAAACGGCTAAATTGGTGTATATTTTAAACAACATTTGCTGCTGTTTTTCTTGCTCCTCCATGTTACTCATGTTACACTCCTCCAATAAATGCATCGCTTTGTTATATTCACGTATGGAGAGTTTAAGATTTCGGTTAAATTGATCTTTAGCGCTTTCTAACAATGCCTTTGCTGAATTATAAGCTCTGGGAAATTTCTTTTTGTCTTCAGTATTCATTTCTTCTAATTCATGCAATGGTCCTGAATCAATGAACTTCAGTAACTCCACGTAAAATAAAAATGTGGCATTTGGAGGAATTCTGGGTGGATGACCCATTCGTCCAAAAGCATAATCAGGATGTACTAGAAACCAAGCAATTTCATTAACTCTCATTGACTGTACGGCGAAGTTTAACCCAAATACACCAGCAGTGCCCAATCGAAAGTTATAAGGTTTGTGCATATAAGCTGTGTCTGCTGGTGCATCATTGTATTCCAGGTAACTAGAGTACCTGATGCTCACTCTGGAGTTCGCAGGAGGATTTAAGCCAACACCCTGTTTTTTAATTTTTTTCTTGATTTTACCATCCTCCGTAACGTTCTGCATTTTGAGGTGTAATTTTTCAAATGGCGAAGAAGTATCTAAATCTGGTTCATCTTCATCATCTGTATCCAATCCCAGGCAGGCACCTGTAAGTTCTATTATTTCCTTTTCGGTGTTCTTATCAGGCTCCATGGGAGTATCATCTTCAGTATCATTTATATTGTCATAGTTAATTTCAAATGTATCTCCTTTTCCTTCCAACAAAGCACTGCAACAAAAAACAATTAGGAAAATTTTCTTTGTTGTTATTAGTTATATTTACTTGATATCAATGCCTTCTTTTAATTTTATGTGTCCACTTTGTATGTTATCATCATTGTCTTCTTGAAAATCACCCATTTTAACCAATAATTAAAACGTTTAAGTGTTAAACACCTCCGAATTATTATTAAGAATTAAGGAAATTCTACTTTATAACTGTACTAAAAATCAGCATACACGAATACAATAATAATATCCGTACAGGCGGGAACACAAGCACAGCAAATCCCACGCGCATGCGGCACTGTTATTGGAGTGTTCGGTGGCGAAATGCTGCAAACGCGGCGCCACAACCGACTTGTACTCTCCAGAACTTTGTATAGTAAATTGAGAACTTACGAAGGCGCGAGCTAGCGTAAAGTGTACATAATTGGAGAATCAATTCCTAAAAGTGACAGTTACTTAAGGCGGGAATGTAGCTTTATATTATAAAGAGGAAAAACAGTGCTCTACGGTTTGTAAAATATTGAATCTAATACTAACGTAAGAACATTATATTTTTTTACAACAATATTTAATACTAATTCTACAGTCGACTCATCGATTTTACCATAGTATTGTTTAAAAAAAAGTCGAATAAAGAGAAAAATACTACTTTCATATAATTTAGGGTGTTTTAAATACAAAATGTATTAAAATTCATGCGTCGCACTGTAGGTAAAATGTTATACAGTATATAAATAATGCGTTGTATTATTTCATTTGTCTTATAAATACAATATTTTACAAATACGATGCTACTTTTAGAGCGTGTTCGCTATTGCTGCCTTTGTTCGACACACTGCTAAATCTGTATATTTCTTTCCTTTTTCTCAACGAAATCGTAGACAGCTACATTCCGGCCTTAAATTCGAGGTTTGGGCCAGATAGGTTTTCGTTTTAAAATGCGTTCTTGTATTGTTTGTGCAAAAAAACTAATCTCAATATGTTACCACAAAATGCAATAAGAAGAGAGTTATGATTGCAGGAATTAAATAAGTTAAATATCAATATATATATCTTCCCAATTCACTTTTTAACTGGTGTAATTTCCACGCGTTATAACTCATTGTATATAGCAAATAAAATTACATCCCCACCGTATGAAAATACTTAGTTAAATTAAATTTAAATTATCCCGGTATAGTAAAATGACAGTACAAGTCGGTGCTGCTGCCATCTACGATAAGGATAAGCTTTGCCCGAACACTCCCATTGACGTCATCTGGCAACTACTGCCTAAACTTTCACTGATTATGATTAGGGATGGCAAAAATTATTAATAAATCGATATATCGCAATTCGTGAATCGATACTAAAATATATCGAAAAATATATATCGATATATGCGATATATCGATAAATATATATTTTTCTTTAAAAAAAATTAATAATACTATTCACAAAATAAAATATCATCTTCATTTACCTACACTTTATAGTAGAAGGGAATTTTTATATATATATATATATATATATATATATATATATATATATATATATATATATATATATATATATATACAGGGTGAGTCATCGAAATGCCCGTCGTCGATATCTCCCTTGTCGTTCAAAATACAGAATAAATTTATTAACAGAATTTTTCGTCTACTCAAGGAGCATAACTTAAAATTATTTTCACATATACAGGGTGTTGCATAACGACTTGGCAAAAATTGTTAGTCTTTTTTTAAATGAAACATCCTATATATTTTTATATATTTTGAATTGTATGTTATTTACCTATACGAACATATAAATTTCATTTTAGTTTTCCGCGGCGTTGCCAAGTTATTCAATTTTTTCTCAAAAAATAGCCGAATACACGCATTGTTTTATAAAGGCGTACTGAAGTTATTTTAATAGTAAAAATTAAAAAAATTTGTTCCTGTACAACTGTAACTATACTCTTTGTTCTGACATAACTTTTTTTAAATATTATTATACAGGGTGTTCAGTACAGAGAATCAAATTTACTCAATTTCAAATGGCTATAACTCGTCATTTTCAAATGGAACACCCTATATTTTATTATTCTGTTGTGTGTATTTTTGCATCTTCTTATGTTATAAAGGATGTCCTATGCCTAAAAACATTAATTTCGAAATTAATTAAATTTATAACATAAGAAGATGCAAAAATACACACAAAAGAATAATAAAATATAGGGTGTTCCATTTGAAAATGACGAGTTATAGCCATTTGAAATTGAGTAAATTTGATTCTCTGAACTGAACATCCTGTATAATAATATTTAAAAAAAGTTATGTCAGAACAAAGAGTATAGTTTCAGTTGTACAGAAAAAAATTTTCTTAATTTTTACTATTAAAATAACTTCAGTACGCCTTTATAAAACAATACGTGTTTTCGGCTTTTTTTTGAGAAAAAATTGAATAACTTGGCAACGCCGCGGAAAACTAAAATAAAATTTATATGTTCGTATAGGTAAATAAAATACAATTCAAAATATATAAAAATATATAGGGTGTTTCATTTAAAAAACGACGAACAATTATTGCCAAGTCATTATGCAACACCCTGTATATGTGAAAATAATTTTAAGTTATGCTCCTTGAGTAGACGAAAAATTCTGTTAATAAATTTATGCTGTATTTTTAACGACAAGGGAGATATCGACGACGGGCATTTCGATGACTCACCCTGTATATATATATATATATATATATATATATATATATAAATAAAATATTTTGTATTTTAATGACATTTTTTAAATTATTAAATTAAAAAATCTTAAATTTGTTTTTCTCGATTTATTTAGGAATTAATCGATATTTTTAGCGATATATCGAAAAAGATATATCGATTTAAAAATATCGATATATTTCTTAAATATATCGATATAAATCAAATATCGATATATCGTTGCCATCCCTAATTATGATCATTGCGTGCACACACTCTGCTTCTTTCGGGTGATGCATAATTTCGGTTCATGCGTTTTCTGTCGAAGCATTTTCGGAAATGGGACCGGTAGCGCAATATTTCTCCCGATAGGTTCGCTAGGGAGCTAATTCCTTTTAACCTTCAAATGACTTTGAAACGTCAAACCTGTGTATATGTATGAAACGAATCAACGAAAGTTAAAATGCGCGAATGCTGTATTGTACACTGCAATGGCAAAAGTAATTCGCGATTTAAAATCCCAAACGACATTAGGAGACAAATTTGGATTAACTCCATTGGAGAAAATAACTCAATATTAAAAAAAAAACTTAATATTTAAAAAAGATGCTGTTTACAATTGAATTATGTATTAATAATACAAATTAAATTTCAAGTAACCTTTCTATAAATTCTGTTTTTTGTCCCGATGTTTTGGCACCTCTTTGAAACAATAAATTTTTTAACTATTCGACTTTCCTACTTTGATAATGACACACATGGTTATAATAATTGTAGTATTGTTACAGGTATTGTTGTATAAACTTCAACAGAGAAGACATAATTACACGCAGTAACATTATACGTACGTCTTCTTATTTTTACTCAAGTATTTATCGTGTAATACGTACTTCGGAAACTAGCTCCCTGCTGCCACCTATGCTAAGCTTTGCGCTAACGGTCCCATTGCATCATTCGGTTTTTGCAATTTCGATCAATGCATTTTCGGTCGAAATATATCCGAATATGCTTTTTCCATCGAAATATTTTCGGAATTTGTTACAATTTGCATATTCGGGTTTTGCAATTCACTCGTCGGTATGCTGATGCTTTGATGCAAGCGCAGTCAAAACATCGCGACCGTATAACCATTTATTAAGAAAATTGAAAATAAACTTAGAAACATTAACATTTCGTATGAAAATTATTGTATATCGTAAATACCACTATCGTATATCGTGTAGAATGCGAAATACCCCCACCGATGGATTTCTTCTTGAACGCTATTAATATTTATCTTTTCAACAAAGTTATCATCTACAAAATCTAAAAATATTTTTTACCACGTAATGCGCATTTTTCTAGTTTCTTGTCTTATAATTTTTACCTCTCGCCACTCATATCGTCATATCTGGTAAGAGAAGTATTGTAATCATGCTAAAATTTCAATAGTGATTTTCAATAGATAAGCACGTTTTGAGGTTCCTAGAACACGATTTTGACAATTTCGCAATAATGTCTGTGTGTGTGGATGGATGTTGTTTGTTTTTCTTTAATATCCTCAAAATTTATGAATCAATAGGAATTTTTTAATAACATTGTATATTAAATGTTACTGTCTACAATTTGTATTTAAAACGTTGTTTCTAGCACCATTTTCCAATTAGGTACAAGAAGTTAAAAATTCTACAAATTTGTTATAATTTTTGATTTATCTGCCTACCTATGAAAACAAAAAATAAAATATTTGAGTGTTAATGTCATATAAATTTTTGACTTTTTGACAAATTGAAATGGAAAATATGAAATATGTCATTTATAAGGTCATAATAAACTTTAATAACATTATAAAAACTACAATTTCCGAATTCCCTTCTACAATGGTATATTTGTGAGTAAGTAGAGTAGGTCATAGGTTGGCCACATCGGATTTTAAATTAAAAATTGAAAATCTACTTTTAAAATTACAAAAAAATGTATTTACGATAATTGTGTAAATGTAAATTTTAATAACAGTAATCACTATACTTCATAGAATAGGAAATGTTAGTAAAATAGTCAGAGACTTTGATTTTTGCTTGATATATTTAAATTTATACAATTTAAGAATACATAATACGGTACTTGATGATTTATTTACAAAAATTGTATTTCTGTTTGAATGCAACACGAGTTTTTTTTTTAAATAATCAACTACATTTATAGATCATAAAAAATCACATAGTACGATTAATATAGTACCTATCATGATTTCTACATTATGAAAATGTAATTTATAAACAATAATTTAAATCAACAAAAATGTTTCTAATGTAATCACAACAAAAAATAACTTAAATGTTTATGAATTAAAAGTATTAATAGATATCATTTGCATAGGCACTTTAGAACATAAGAAGTAAATTTTCTTCTAATTCATTGCACTTTTTAACAATATGTCGGCAGCATTTATTGAATATATAAATAATTTTACATATCCAATGAAGATTTAATAATGATAGCATTATTGTTTTATTATAAATGTAAATTATGAAATACATTACATGAAGTATGACACATAATTTATATTATATTTATAGTTTTACATTGACAAGCTGAGAGATTGTTCCCTTATAACAGGGATTTAAAAAAAAATCAATATTGCGCCAATATTGATTCCAATATTAAAGTTAAACAGAACCACACTAATTCAAAAATCTATAACATGCTTTCAAATTTAACGTTTAGTTACTGAAAAATGTTTTTTTTATTCATTCGTTTTCATAAAACTGAGATCATTAATTGAAAATTAGCCATTACAAACAGCAAACTAGGCGGTATATGTTTAATTTTTAAATCTGATAAAAAAATTATTTGGAAGAATTTAAAATAGTAATAGGAATGCACAGAATTTTTCAAATTCCATATCATGTTGCAGCCTAATATTCATTTTCAGAATATTTATAATCTGAAAGTTTTAGGGTTGCACAGAATTATTCAATTCCGAATCATGTTGTAGCCGAATATTAATTTTCAGAATATTCAAATTCCGAAAGTTTTAGATTCGTATAGAATTATTCAAATACCGAACAGGTTGTAACCGAATATTTATTTTCAGAATATTCAAATTCCGGAAACTTTTAATCCTGGAAAAGAAGAAATTTCAAAATTTTTAATCTTGAAAAAAATTAATTCATGGTTTTGAAGCAATCAATAAATTATAAATTCTTCTTTTCCAAGACTCATTGAAGATTCAATTTAGCGGCACCGCAATTTTAAAGGTAATTCTTAGTAGAAAGAAGAAAACTTCTTCTTTTTCAGGATTCTTGGATCTTGGTAAAATCTTCAAAGAATCCTCTTGCGAACAATACAAAATTATAAACTCTTCTTTTCCAAGACTCATTGAAGATTCAATTTAGCGGCACCGCAATTTAACAGGTAATTCTCACTAGAAAGAAGAAAACTTTTCTTTTTCAGGATTCTTGGTAAAATTTTCAAAGAATCCTTTTGCGAACAGGGCTTTAAGTTTGCACAAAATTATTCTTTTTCTAATTAATGTTGCAGCTGAGTAGAACTTTCGGAATATAAATATTCTAAAATTAATATTTGGCTACAACGTGATTTGGTATTTGAATAAATCTGTGCACTTTCGACATGTGTGAACCTAAAACTTTCGGAATTTGAATATTCGGAAAATGAATATGAATATTCTGCTGTTGAAATTAACTACATTAGTTTATTTGTATTTTGTTTTAGGTATTTTCAAAAACGCATAGTAAATAAACGTTAAGTTTGAACATCACATCCTAACTACAAATTTAATAGTGAATCCTACAGAATACGTCATAAATAACAGTCTTTTTAAAAGATAACACTTAAGTTCTTCACAGTAAAGTGATGTAATAAAACGACCATGGCTCTACGAAGATGCCATTAATTTCGCGGCAGCTGTCACATGATGTTGATGATGATACGCGACTTCAGCTCCACTGGGCGGACCTGCGGAGAAGCCAAACATCTGCTGATGGTAGGCCGAGTACCCCTGGTGAGCTTGCAGACAATTATATTGCGAGGAGGCCATGGATTCGTACCCCGGCTCGCTCTTAATTCCTGACGAAGACGTCGACGACGACGATGTTGATGGTAAGAGTGATGTCTGGCCTAGATACGGCCTCTCTGATGATGGTTTTGTTGTGCTTTCTACGTTTGAAGATGATGAATGTTGATGGCCTTGGTTTGATTGAGTGTGATGAACTGAAGTCGATTTGGTATCTAAAAATAAAATGCGAAATTCATATTTCATATTTCATAATGGATTTGAACTGGTAGCAAATCAGATAATTTGAATTTGCATATCGAGATGTTCCATAAGATTAATATTCTACGATTGGACGAAAGGCGAAATGTGAATCGCCGAATTGGCATTTGCATTCGCCTACGTGAATTTTGTTACACAGATATAAGAAATGGAAAAATTTTGTATTCAAATTTTATCTTCTGGACGTCATAATCATAAATCATTTTATTGAGTGATAAATTGCTTTGTTTAATTCCGGACTTTTACACACACTTTGTGTCGAATAGTAGAATTCAGTAAACAATGGAACTTATAAGCCCAAGGGCCTACGACTCGCGGGTCTGTAAATAGCCCGAGGGTTATAAAAATCGATGATGCCCGTGGTACATACAATTTTTATGTCTTATTTAATTTAAAATATTCCGTGCGTGACATTTCGCTTCGACGTTTCAAATTTTGTTAATGTTTTTGATCTTAGCAACGAACAGGAAATATATAAATTTCAGAAGAAAATCATTTGTTATGTGTCACTATTGCCATGGTATTTTCTTAATGCTCTAGGGCATAAATGTAGTATAACATACCTCATATCCATGACATAAATAAACAATGACATACTATAGTTGATTTCTTAACTAAACGGAGCAATCTAAAGTTTTCTCGCTGAGCCGTATTTACACTGTGTAAATACGAGAAAAATATCACTATATTTTTTTGGCGGCAAAATTAAATTTGAACTATCATCGGGCAAACTCGATACAGTCACTGACAACAGCCGACGAGACAAGATGAAGAACATTCGTTTGTTTACATTACAAAGTTTGTGTGGTGTAAAACTGGTGTTACATCAGCCAATCAAAAACGATCAGTTTTAGCATTCCAACTTCAGATTGCTCCGTTTTGTTAAGAAATCAATTATAGGAAGATATAATAGTTATTTATGCATCCAGGGCATCATGATAATGGCTATGCTCATCCGTTTATAAGCCCGAGGGCCTCTGGCCCGAGGGTCTGTAAATCGCCCGAGGGCTATAAACATGAATGATGCCCGCGGTGCATACAATATTTTATGTCCTACTATTTTATTTAAAATATTTAGATCTTGGTATTTTGCTTTGTGGTTTCAAATTTTCTTAAAATTTTTGGTATCCTAGCAATGAACAGGAAATTATATTAATTACAGAAGAAAAACATATGTGGTGTGGCAATGGCAATATTGCCGGTAATTCCTTAATGCTCCAGGGCATAATGTAGTATATAACGTACCTCCTATCTATGACATAAATAAACAATTACATATGAATAATGTATAACCCGAATATTTGAAATAATTAAGGTTTAAACTAAAAATTGATAAAAATTGTTTCTAATTCCGAAAGTTGTTTCAAAAGACATTTATATAAAATTTATAGTTGCCAGTCTAAAAGCAAATGCTAATTAAACAAGGGTAAAACATTTAATGTCCCAATTTTTGTAGGTAATTAAAACAAACGTCTCAATAACAGCAAAACGGAGTTCATCCCCTGGCCGTTTGTGTCGCCAGTAAACCAATAAAGCCATTATCAAAATGGACGCCCGGGCGATAAGATCGAAACGCACCTTTATCAGGTGCGCTACCTTAGAGCCCAGGTAGACGGGGCGTAGTCTCTTGTCTCCCACCAAGCAAGGGCAGTACTCACCATCACTGGGGGCAGAGCTATGTTCGTCCCGCTCCCCACTATTGCTGCCGCCAGACGGCTTTTTAGGTTTTCGTTTTCTTGTTTGGATGCCGTCCTTGCGCATCGCTAAAGGCCGGTTGACGCCGTGGAGCTTGAAGTACAGGCCGCAGGCGTTGCACACGGGCTCTCCGTCGTTGTTTCGGCGCCAGAGCGTCGTCGTCCGAGTGCCGCAGTTCGTGCAGCAGAGGCCCAGCCGCCGAGTTGCTGTCTGGAACACGAACAACAAATTCTAATTTCGAAAGAAGTGTATTTTTTTATGAAAAGGTAAATATGTAGGGTTGTAGGTATTTTCTCCAGTATGGTTTGAACCGGTTTTAACCGGCTCGGACAAAATGTAATTTGACCACTGGTCAAAATACATGCAACCACTCAAATTGTAGAATATTTAACAAGGAGTTGAAATTTGGAAACTATAACGAACATAATTAATATAATACACATTTTATTAAAGAAAATGAAATAAAGTACTACATTAAAGTAAGTATTATAAAAAAAATATAAAACTCATTAATTTGTTAAAATGTCTTTAAAAATAGATATTTACTCGTTTATGACTTATGTTATGATATGACAGACAGGTATTAATAATTCTCTTCGTCATCCAGCTACGTCAGAAACTACGACGGCGTAGAAGGGTCAGGGTAAATATTTTTTTTATATTGAATTCCCGGCCTTTAAACTCGGGATCTCGACTTTTAATCTCAGGATCCCGACTTTTAAACTCAGGATCCCGACTTTTAAACTCGAGATCCCGACTTTTAAACTCGGGATCTCAGCTTTTTAATCCCGAGATTAAAAGTCGGGATCCTGAGTTTAAAAGTCGGGAATTCAATATACAAAAATATTTACCCTGGCCCTTCTACGCCGTCGTAAGAAACGACTGAAATTGTAATTGGTAAAAACTGTTCATTTATGTTCTCAGATAACCATTCTGACCTGTTCCGCTTCTTTTTGCTTATTTATAGTAAAATTTATTTAAAATGATTGAAAATCACAAAATCAACTGAACTAATAAATTTAAATAAATTCTCAGTAATTTTAACCACTTCTGACCTTTAAATCAAAAATTGACCACTGTCCTGTCCAAAATTTTAAAAAGTACCTTTTTTAACAACTCTAATATGAAGTAACACAATATTGTACGCACTTCAAAAAACCAATATTGGTAACTTTTCATAGACGATATTCATTTATAAATAAAGCGGATGCTGGTTGAACAATTCTAACAACAGCATTATTTAGATACGGGTAGACATTCAACGCCAGAACATAAAATTCTAAAATTTTCATATACCTACAGGGTAATGTAAGCACAAGAAGATTCAAATCTAGAAAATATATGCGTAATAAAATATCTACAGGAAAATTCAAATCTAGAATTTTAGATTCGGTATATAAATACAAGCCATTCAACACACCTGAAAATAAAATTCTAGAATTTTCATACACAGGAAAATGCATGCACATGAAGAAACCCGCAAACTAGTTTTCTAGATTTGAATCTTCCTGTGTTTGCATCTTCCTATGTTTGCATTTATGACGAATCTAAAAATCTGATTTGATTTTCTTGAAAATGAATCTTTTGATATAGATTTTCTTATATGCATCGAGTGACAAGTTAATACATTATTCAAAAATACGAAATTTGCCAGCAATAAATCTATATTTATCCGCTATTCATATATTCATAAACATTTATTTTGCTTCAATTAAGTATAGGTAAATTTCTTCTTTAGTATTATGTAAAGCCCTCTGTTCGCACAAAAATTGAAGATTCTACCAAGATTCTGAATCCTGGAAAAGAAGAAGTTTTCTTCTTTCTAGTGATGGTCTTGAAGCAATCAATAAATTATAAATTATTCTTCTTTTCCAAGACTCATTGAAGATTCAATTTAGTGGCACTACAATAAATTTAACAGGTAAAATTTGCCAGCAATATTTACCTGGTAAATCTCAGTAGAAAGAAATAAACTTCTTTTTTCCAGGATTCAGAATCTTGGTAGAATCTTCAAAGAATCTACGTGCGAACAGGGCTTAAGGCATTATTAAATATTTTAAATATAGGTATCTTTTCCGTAAATTAATGTAAAAATATTGTAAAATACCTTAGTTACATCTCTGTTCCTGATCTTATTCTTTAATGCATAATAAGAAATTATATATAATTATATAGGTTGGTGGAGGTGAAATGCGGATGCGAACATAGGGAACATACTTGACAATTGAACTTTCATGCCAGGTATCTTGATATATTTTGTAGTAGTGTCACAAAAAAAGAGTAATGAATAACAGAAAATAAGTGCAAGTTGAATGTTATTATAGTAGAAGTAATTATTATGAAAATAAAGCAGGAACATGTTTATTTCATTTGTTAAATAAATTATAAAGCTACAATTTACAATAAATATTCAAACAAACTTCCTCCCTCTGTCAAATAGTAGCCTAAACGATTGAAAAATCCAGATCTAACATTGTTTAACATCTGTGGCGTAATTGTTGCAAATGCATTTAAAATTTTAATTTGCAGTTCATCCAGGGTTGTCACTCTTTCTTCTTGGCAACTATAAGTTTTAGTTTAATATAACACCACAATAAAAAATCTTGGGGAGCAAAGTCCGGAGATCTATCTGACCAAGGAATTATTCCACGGGTAAAATAAAAATTTCAATAATATGACAGAAACTTTGACATTGACAGTTTTCCACGTTTATCAAGATGCCTAGCATAATAACACAATTGTCATATGTTCGCATTTCACCTCCACCAACCTGTATACAACAAATCGAGCAGTAACAATTTTGTCTTGAAATAATGAATGTTAAGTAAAACGAAAATTAATAAGTAACTAAAGTTTAGTTTAACTGTAGATTGTACAGGTATCTTACCAGTCTTTTGGATGGTTTGATGAGCGGTCTATTCATGCCATTCATCTTATGGTAAAGACCACAAGCGTTGCAGAGGTAATGTCCTGTGCCGTCCCGACGCCAAAGAGGCGTCGAAATGGCTCCACAATTTACACATTCACGGCCCTCGCCAAACTGGAAATCCATCGCACTGTCTGTAAACAAATTCTAACATGAACAATTGCAATCAAATTTATTATACCTACATAAACGTCAGAAGCTAACGTTACAATACAAAGACAGATCTTTTGGACAAGCAGTCCATTAACAATATCAAAGATCTCGAATGCAAATGATTATTTATCAAAAGGTAAGAATTATAACCAAAATTATAAAGCATAGCATGTAAAATCGGGAATTTGTTCCGGATTTAAAAATTCTATTTTATATGAATCGGTAACCGCCAGTTTACACAAAACGATTCAAGATTTAGTTTCAGTTCAATTTATTGAAATTAAAATAATAGTCATTTGTGTATCAAGTAGGTACGGATAGAGCATTGTTTGTTACACGCGGCGAGAAATTTGTTCAGTCGAGACGAAGCCGAGATTAACGACTCGCCAAGGGCAACAAACATGCTCTATCCAACCAGTGGCGTACCCAGACATCAGTGTTGGGGGGATATGAAAATAAAAATGTTTTGTGCAATAATTAAAACAAATTTTGCGATATCGGATATCTTGCAGTCCTTTCAGTGGTGACGATGTTTATTTACAATTATAAATTATATTATAAGAAAAAGCGCCGCAGGCGAAAATGTTATATTTTATAAGGTCAAATATTTTAAAAATGAATTTTCAGATATACATAACAGCACGGCTTTTCCCTCTTCTACGTGCAAAATAAAGAAAAACATTTTTATGATCAATTTGTATATTAATAACAGAAAAAAAGATTTTTCTTAGAGCTTAGGGGGGGATATATCCCCTGTATCCGCCCCCGTAAATACGCCACTGTATCCAACGAGGTGCACACAACATTTTGTCTACAATCGTATAACGGCAATATAGGAATATAGCTAATTTTAAAATTATTATTTGCTGTGCTTATAACAATTCAGTTAAATCATGCGATCATTTATCATGACAACATTTTCAAACAAAATGTTTACAATCGTAGTTTGAGGCCAATTTGAGACAATTAATTTAATAGTTTTATGATTTTGTCGCACTACTGCGACAATCTTGTACATATCCTAACTAAAAATTAAACAACAATGTTCATAATGCCTACAACGATTGTGAGATACAAAATTTAATATTGAAATTTAAACTTAAAAATTTGATTTTGTAGTACTTAGGCCTGGTTTATATAAGGTGTAACTTTTGCATTTGCCTTAAAATTACAAACATAAACTCTTCGAATTCAGCATTAGCCCTATTACTCAGTCAAAAATTTGCTAAATTCTTATATTTTAGGGTTTCAGCATAATGTTTATGAAAATTCAAGGAAGCATTTGTGTTGTAACACGTGTTTTCGTAAACTTGAAATCCTAATTTTAAGGCAAAATGTAAAAGTTACACCTTACATAAACAAGGCCTTAGTCCATAACACCTACGTACAAAATTAAAATTAGGTATATTGTATCAAAACATGGGATTTATCGTATCCATGGTTACGAATTTGACAGCAATGTATTAGAGCGTTCTTTTTAAAATGAAAGAGGGTATAATTTTGAATTTGTTAATAGGGTATTTCGGTAATTTTTGATTTTTTAATATGGTATTCAGCATAAAAAATTAAAAAATACGTATATTTTTGTTTTACTATACAATGCTCCGTTGAATTGCATGACTTGTTGACGTATGCAAGTCTCGAAGTTTTAGAAAAATGTATGGTTAATCAGTGTTTTGACATTTGACAAACAGTAGTTAAAATTTCATTTTGTACATTTAAAATGATTAATATATTTATACCTCCAAACGATAAACTAGAATTAAGAACAGTGTTTTATTTACTACCAGTATTTGAATTACATTTTATCACTTAATTATAAAAATATATTATCTTCCTGAAAATGTCAATATATTTCTGTCAAAATGTGTGACAAGTTTACTGCTGTTTCCATCTGGTGACGATATCATTAATTAGTTAGTACGCATACGTCATCAGACCACGAAAGTTAACATTAAATTATAAAACAAAAATCGTAAAACAAAGAAATACCTGTTTATTTATTTTTTATGCAGAATAACATATTAAGGAGGTACACCGGGTACACTCGAGTGGTGGCGGTTTAGGTGCATCTCCTATACTCGCAATGTATTTCACATCAGGGTTCCAACTTATAAAAAATAAAAATAATTTTTTTTATTGTATGTAAACGCAGTCTATTTGAATTTTTTCTAATAAAATGAGATTTAAATAACTTAATTAAGAATATTATTTATTTTTGTTATGTAAAAAAGGTTTATTTTATAAGATTTCATTCGGCTAAATACCAGTGTAAACTACGACACCGCTGTGCTGTACATACCATTTTTCACGTTCTTATGTCAATCTGACAGATAGTAAAAAAGTAAAAATGGAAGGTGAAGAGAATTCTGCACTTGAAATTTCATTTAAATCGTTGGGTATGAATTATTTATCATTTGTGCATATTACCTATCATTCTTGTAAAAAGATTGTGATTATAGATAGATATTTAATGTTTGTTTTTTTCTGGATAAATTCAAATTTCGTGCTTTTCAACGTTGCCGCATCTATATTATGTTCTCGCCAATATTCTCCAACGTCAGTCTTTCGATTAAGAATTCTTGTAAATTACGTGGTAAATGATGCTTGTATTACTTTTATCCGGTCTATGAGATAATAATGTACGTTTTAAAAAAGCAATTGGAATTTTCTGTCATTTCCTTAAATGCTTTTTACGTTGATTTAAAAGTACCTAGTCCCATAAGAGGCCATAAAATGTAGTGTACGTGGTGAAAAATTATGAAAAATTTCAGGTAACATTTTTACAATGTTTTGATTAATTTTGCAAAGTTTCATTAAACTCTCTCATTATTTCAAATGTCGAGTGTACCCCTTAAAAATTCAAAAATTACCGAAATACCCTATTATTGGTGTCATACTGCTGCTACCTGGAAATACGATTTATACTTTGAACAATTAAAAGTTTATGTTGAAAGCGTACCTTGGAACTATTGCAGTGCTCAAATATCTTATATGTTCAAGAATAATACAGTTAAATTGATTCCCAGTTTCATTTTAAAAAGAACGCCCTAATACATTGCCTGTCAAAATCATAACTATGGATATAAAAAAAAATGTTTCACGTTAAAATAAACTTGCTGTATTAATTAAAAGCTAAGTTTACATGGAACGGTTTGGACGGCACGTTTTGGACGGTTTGCATTCTGATTGGTGGAACGTTGCCGGTGATACCGGGCTATCCGTCTTCGCCGTTGCACGGCAAAAATAGGATTGTGTTCTATTCTTGCCGTCCTTTCCATCCGGTTTGGACGGCGAGTGTCATACATACATCTCATAGTTTAAACTTTTAGATTATTTATTTGTTATAAACTGAAAGAAATAATTAAATTAACAACACAATATTTCCTGCCGTTCATCTGCACGGCACAGTATTTTTATCCAAACAATGTGAACTGTCAGTGTCAATTTTACAAAATAACAAATGCGGAATGATCATGGATTACAAGATCCGTAAATTTATTTCCGTCGACACCGGACGGAATGGACGGTAACTTAGCAACTTAGCTTAACATGTTTTAACTACGTATACTTTTATTTTATTATAATTTAGGACAAAACCCTACGGGACTGACTCTCTCATAAAAGTCCGCCTTTTGGCGCTCCTGATGTCGGCTAGCGGTAAGCGACAGTATTTTTGCAAGGTTTTATATTTTCGTACAAAACCTAACCGAACGAAACGATAAAATTCTCCATAAGCCACACTATGATATTATGAATTCATAATTCAACACTATTGTGTTATGAGTACATTATTCAACACTACTGTCACTGTCATTACATCAAAATATGAGGTTAGATTATGTAATATTTGAATTAATAATAAAAATTTGTAAAGAAATGTTTTATTTAAAAAGTCGTAGATAAAACGTCGTATTATAGACTCGCCTTTAGCTCGTGCATAAACTTTTATCCTATCATTCTCTTAAATTATAGCCTATATAATGTGCTCGTTAAATAATATACTTTTATAAAATGTAGTTAATTTATAATAATATGTTAATGCAATGCTCAATTGTTATTGGTATAATAAATAATTTAAAAAAAAATGTACAGCCATCTATTCTAGGTATAATTTAAATCACAATAATTCATCTTTAATAATATAAACTATTGTTGCAATGATTGGTAACTCTGATTCAAATGCAAAATATCCTGTTGTTTAATTTAAAAATTTATTCTTAAAACAAAAATATTTTATTCAATTTAATTTTATTTACTACTAGTTATTTTTAGTAAAAATGTTAATGTAACTGTAGTAAAATTTATGCATGGTATAATAAACTTTTAGTTTTGATAGGATTTCTTTTTATGAACAAGGATGTAAATAATTTTTATCTATAATAACACAACAAATTACTTCTATTCATACAGTATGAATTTATGTTTCTTGATAGCAAATTATAAATATCTATAATTGTTAATAAATTTCAGGAACGTTTAATTAAAAGATAAACATATTTTTAAATTTTATTAGTATTTAAAATTAAGTACAACATTTAAAAAACAATTTCTATAATTATTTTAACTACGAAAAATAGTATATTACATTACAAGTCATGAAAATGTTTCATTGCAGACGAGGAGGCTTGTTTCGTTGTTTCTTCGGAGCCTCCGAGTCTAGCAAAGACATTTTTATGACGCGATGTATTTTATTTTTTTTAAATCGGCAATTATAGAAGCTTAAAATTATAGAAAAAATCTGACGTGGACACCACATGACTTCCTTGTACGCCTATTAAACTGTGCATACTTTTCTTAATAACTAAAATGTAGAAATATAATATTATACAAATATATTAATATATAAGTACTACTATTACTGCTACTATACTCACAAATATATTTTAGTCATTTTATTTAAACTGCAGAAGAAGATATAAACGATATTTTACTATTGTCAATGCCACTGTCACTGTCATGTCATAATCATTTAAATTTTACGTATAGCAACAAATGTTAATCGATCATACTAAATTATAAATATATATACTTTAATTATTCTTAAATGATACCAGATACAAAAATATTTATAAAATACCGATTGTAATAATCACATAATCTTTCATTTAAAATAAAAAAATTGTCTTAAATTAAATATTTATCGAAATATTTGAAAAAAAGTACTACTTCCGGTTTGTAGATTGAAACCAAAAATAGGAGGTGCACAACTAGATGCTATAACAGTCCTAAATACAAAATTTCAACTTTTTACGTCTAACCGTATTTGAGTTATGCGACACACATACGTCCGTACGTCCGTACGTATACAGACGTCACGACGAAACTAGTCATAATGGATTCAGAAAAGGTCAAAACGGATATTTCCATCAAAATCTGAAAACCAAAATTTTTCGCGATTACAATACTTCCTTATTACTCCGTACAAGGAAGTAAAAATTAGGTTTGCATAAATCATCAGAGCTGTGACAAATTTTAGAAAACGTTGTCATGACAAGTGTTTGTACCTACAGACAGTGGAAAGTAAAAATGACTAGGCATGAAAATAAAAATGCCTAGTCATTTTTACTTATTTATTTTCATGCCTAGTCATGGAAAGCTTACTTTCAAGATTCAAATTAGTCAGGAAATGAAGATTTTCATGCCGATTTTGAAAAAATATAGTTTTAAATTTAAAATAATTATTTTTACCGCTAATTAATATTTCAATGTTTAACTGATTGCAGAGACCCCCATAGTTCATAAACAGAAATAAACAGGAACGAAGTCGTTACAAGATGACAGACACGGTTATGAGAATTTATTAAATTTGTTTGCTTTTATTAACAAGTAAATACTAATAAAATGTAATGCAACAGTGTTATAATAGTGTATAAACTCATATTTTAGTGTTTAACTGTGCGTTCAGTATTATATGAGTATAAAAACATAAGTGATCTTCCACGATTGAAATTCTTTTCTCGTGGATGTTTCTATCTCAACATGGAGGGATCTGGAAACGTCTTATCGTTTTCGTCGTCGTCTAAATTTGACTGCAGACAGAGAAATATGAAAGGCGTACCCAAGGTAGGATCATAAAGATTATTTTTGTTTTATCTGTTTCTGTTTCGTTTGATGACGTATTTGCATTTTGCATATGGCATGGTGCATCTGGTTTGTTTTACTTGTTATAGCTAGCAATACATGAATAACGTAGGGTTAGTGAGGATGCATAAAGCTCTGTTCACACATGGACACACAGCGGACACACACACGCAACAGTAAGAATGTGTGTGTTTCTTGTGAAATAGAGGCGCCGCTATTTTATGGTTTCTATGTAAGTAAAGAAAAAATCAATTTTGTGTCCACAAACGTTCCACACGTTCTTTATTGTACTTCTGTTGCCTGTGTGTGTCTTCTATGTGTCCATGTGTGAACAGGGCTTAAGAAGTTGTTATTCTGTCATATTGGGTATTTGCTTGCTATGAAAAGTTGTATGGATTATGGATACATCGAGGTTATTAGATTTTAAAGAGAATAAAATTTGTGCCTCAACATAACAATTTTATTTAGGTATAGGTATTTATATAAGCAGGGGCGCACTCAAGGGGGGGGCTCGTGGGGCTTGAGCCCCCCCCCAGACGATTGGACTTTTTTTAAATTTTTTCATTAAACATTTTAAACATTATGTAAGATTATTTAAATTCACTGAAGACTAAAAATAATCGCCTTTTTTCTGTTTTTATGATTATCTTAAATTCAAATAGTTCAAATATACAATAATATACACTCCGTATAACGCATCTGTACGATTATTGGGATATTTTAATAAGAATGCGAACCTTGTGGTGAAATTTTGAACTTAAACAACGGTGCACTTGGGAGTGAAACTAAAAAGATGAAAGAAAGAACTGATACATTAAATATGAACTAAAATTAAAATATATGTTATTGGAACTAATATCAACATTTATAACTGACATGACTCTGCTCAGAGCCGTTCTTATGAAATTATATCAAGAGAGCTGCCGAAAAAACAATGTGTGTGCACAAGAAAGAGAGTAAAACGTGCAACTGTTTATCTTTAAAAACATAAAACTTTCAATTTAAAGGTGTTTGACCTTGAACTCTAAAAAAATTTCGCCTGCGGCGCATTTTTTTCTTGTGCCGTACTACAGCTTTCATTAAAAAATTATTCTTAGCCCCCCCCAAGATGCAATCCTGGGTGCGCCACTGTATATAAGTACCTACCTATGTGAGGAAGGTATATTATCACTCTATCTACTAAATTGAAAATTTAAAACGTGGTATACCGGAATTTTAAGGTTATTTTTCACACGTAAGTTCTTATTTCTAAATTTCATGGTTTAATAATTTTTATTCAATTTTGACGTTTTAAACTGCTATTATTAACTCCATAGCAACAACTTTAAATAAATGTTTATTCACAAGTGAATTAAAACTTTTTAAATCACTCAACACATTTTTAAATCACTCTGATGTCATTATTTCGTCAAAAATTCATAAAAACAATGACAACTTGCTACTGACGACTATGTTGATTTTCTTTTTTGTTATGTCAAAATAAATCTATAATTTATATATTTGAAATAATTTCATCAAAATTGAATAAAATATTGTATAAACCACGTGAAATACGAATGTTTATTCACTCGAAGGAATTATCTCACTCGCCCTTCGGGCTCGGGAGCTAAACTTTCTTCTCTTGAATAAACATTTATGTATCTCACTTGGTGTATAAATATCTATTAAACAATAATAATAAGAAAGAATACAGATATAATCGAAACAGCTCTTTCTGAATTATTTTATTTATCGTACCATCAACTATACCTAACCTACAATCTTTTGACATTTAACATTTATTAAGCACGTTTAAGGGATAGAGTTTGATGGAAGAACAGCCTTGGCTGAATTTCACCTATTGATTGTCAGGAGGAAATTAAAGTAGAATAAAATTTAAATTAAGGAAGAATCTATATATTTTGGGGCCGGAAGCTAAGATCTATAAGGGACTTTGTGTTAAATTTCAAAAAGCAATTGATTGAGATCATTATTTTATTGGTTATAATAACAAGTAATATTTAATGAAACCACCAATAAAACAAAGCATTAGGTATTGCAAAATATGATGAAAAAATCTGATGTGGTCAGCACACAACCTCCCGCAGTGACACTGTAATATGTGAATATGGTTTTTGTTAGCCTACTTTTTTAAGCAAAGTACCGATGCCGATTGGCATTGAAATCAAATTAGCTCTTTGTAGATACAATTTTTCGAGCAATTTTTATTTTATTATTACCTTATTACATTATATGCAGTTAATAATGAATCGATGATGCTTCCTTGACTGAATACGTTTAATGGAAGGATAAAAACTTAATGGAATTCAGTCAGTTTTTTATTTATTAAATTTCGGCTCCTAAGGTACTAAGTTTCAAACCCAGTTAATAATATATTTATACATTTCTTTAAAAATGGTGCCAACAAAATTTCAGAAACTGTGTATAGGTACGTCGGGTAGGTACATCTGTTCATCTGTCACATTGACATTTTCATTTTTGTGTTTAAATTGTTTTCCTATATTATGATTTACAAATCGTGGTAGGGAAAACTACATATTTTTGAAAAATAATTTTCCTTTATTGGTAAGAGATATAGAAAAGATGTTATGTAAATACCTATTGTAATTTGTTCTTTCAAATGCCGCATGACAAATTGTAACTATATCGCAGTATTTCCTATATTTTTTGCAAAAAATGAAAAAAAGTTAGAATGCTTTAAGAAAATACCATTTCAGCTCTTCATTAACAAGTACATATGTATATAATGCAAAATATTATAATTTTATGTTCAGTAGAATTTGAGATAATGAATCAGAACGAAAGAGCATTGTACGCGCATCCTCGTGAAAATAGTCAAAATAGGTTCTAAAGGTACTAAAACGTGCTTATTGACAAAAATCTCGGCTTCGATCTTCGGTTCGAGTCGATGGAAGAGGTGAAGCGAAAATCTCGGAAAATCTACAGCGACAAAAACGTGTTTTCGTACCGGAATTCGTTTCCCCTCCTACCCCTCTAGGTCGCCTTCTGCGCGCGCAGTCTCGTTTTTTAATAGCTAGACCTCGTAAAACTACAAACTACCTAAATGTAGCCCCATATACAGATTATCTTTTTAGTAGAAGATTTTGCCGGCGACGCTTTTTATCTCCCGCCCAGGGAGGTAAAGGGATCGTGAAAAATATCGATGCCGAGATTTTTGCCAATAAGCACGTTTTAGTATCATCTGATTATAATAAAAGAAATCCCCTTACCATACGGCGACGTCCTCTGAAACCCGCTGCCATCATACGCGGCCCTCCAGCCCCCCATCATCATATTCTGCGCGTAGAACTGCCCCGCGCTGAGCGCGCCATGGTGGGGGTTCCCCGCGACCGAGGCGAGGCCGTGGCCGCCGCCGACGTAGCCCGCGGGGTCGGCGTGCCACGCGGGGGCGGCTTGCGGGGGCCCACCGCCGAAGTGCTGCGCGCTGCCCGGGTACTGCCCCGGCACGGCCCCCACGGCCCGGCTGCTGGGCACGTACACCGGCGGCTGCTGCGGCAAGTGCTGGTACGACGTGTCGTACGAGGAGGTTGGCGATGAGTGGAACATTGTCAGCTGTTACATCGATGGCGATCTGCAAACAAAGATTGGGTTAGTTGATTTATTTGGAGGTTAAGCAGTATTGGAAACATTAATTACTATTATGTATGGAATTCAATTTCACGAAGTGAAATAGTATACGCTATTTTGTGTTATTGTGTTCTCCAATTAGCATAAATACAGGCGATTCACAACTTCGTGCATGTATTTTACTGGCATAACTCACTTATCATGGAACTGAAAGAATTTTTTCAAAATTTACAATTTTATTTTCCAGGGTTTTTAATCAAACAATTTTGGGTCTCTGTTTTCAAATGGACTTTCATAAATTTACTACCCTTAAACTACATTCAGACCTACCCAATCCAGTTATAAGTGTATAAGATACGAATTTAAACAACCAGCGCTCAACGTTCGCACTTAGCTATAATTGAAATTGGAATATTGTTGAAGTCCTTAGTTAATTTAGCACTTATACTTATAATAATTGGGTATAGGTCTGAATCTAGCATTAGACCCTTACCATTGCACAAAATTTAAATTTATTCTATTTATATAGATAATCAGAAATTTATTTTACAATCAACAATCCAGTGCAGTGGTTTAAAAAATGTGCCTTTGCGAAAACTGCCCTTAAATTTACGAATTTAAAATAAATTCTTTTTGTTTCATAATCAAATAAAATATTGAGTACTTACTAACTAATGTGCCATAAAAATATGTGTACGAAATTGTGAATCACCCTGTATATGTATCTAAGATTAGATAACATCTTTATTATTTAAAGAGGCAATAATGATAACTTATAGCCATTTTTACTTCTGGAGCTTCATCATCAATCGTATCTTTAATTCTTTTTCTAATCATAATTCATGTGAATTTACAAGTCAAGTAGGTAAATAATTAGACTTTTGCAAAAAACTAAATAGGGGATAAAACGATCGTTTAACGGATCCAGATAATATTTTTCAAGTGTTCTATAAGCAAGTATGGTCAACTCACATCTTCCAAAAGACCTACAGATTTTAGTGGATTGCGAACCACTCCGCACAATTATATTTTTGTGTAGTATCCAAATTCGATTCCAAAACTAAAGTCATATACGAGTAGATTCGGTCTCTAAGATCTGGGCGGTTTAGATCACAACCGCAGTGTTTTGACTGATCTAGATCAAATAAATAAGATCTATCTTCAAAAAAGATAATATTATTATTTTTTTCTACACTATACAAGTTAAAACTTTTCTTTGAAATTTAAAAATTTAGTAAGGGTAAGGTAATCTTTAATATCATTAAATTGCTCAGATTTTAAACTGTATTTTGAATCGCTTGTGTATACATATTTTGTTTCTTTTTGAATTTAAAATATAATGTAAGTAATGAAATTTAACAGTTAAATATTTTGACGTATTATTAATTGATCTTTCTATGATCTAAAAAATATCCTTTAATTCCAGATCTGATCTAAAACAAGATCCAATGATAAAAATTGATCTATGATATGAATTATATAACCTCTCTTAGAACTAGAAGAAATGATTTTATTTGGATCTACCAGTACGGAGATCAATTCAGAAATCTGACAGTTAAAGCCTTTTGTAAAATAATACTAAACGACTGATTAATGATTTATAAAAATAAATAAGCGGGGATGCAGTAATTTTTTTACTATCTACTGCCAAATTCGTCCAAATCGTTATCAAACAAATCAACAATTTCAATGAATTGAGTGTTTGTGTATTGTTAAATGTTCATTCAGACACAGTTTACAATTTCCTGCTTGATCCCTCATTGAAGTCACTTCCCAAACATCAGCACGCTTGGCTAGGCACGCGCGCCTCGCACGTGATAACATACCCGTCACCGGTGTAGCTAAATGCTAAACTCGAGTAGCTGATAGCACTATCAGCCCTTATCAGTCATCGTGCTATCAGCCGTGCCACGCCAGTGCTGGTAGCAGCAGCGTGACATTAATTATATGTGTGCCCGGCTGATTACTGACCCATTATCAACGTTAACCCATTTCTCTGATAACGGCAGTTCTCTAGTTAAGACATTGTATTGTTGTGTAATGACAGATAGCTTGCAAAACGGACAGTTGCCTAACAGTTTAAGTGTTTACTTTGAATTTCCCGCCACGGAAAGTGTTCCATAACCTCAAAAATTGTATATTGTATCCACGGTTACTAGAAGATGGATTGGGACACTTCCTATAGTTACTAATGGTCCGATTTTTCTTCCTAAAAAGTTCTATAGATGTCACTAGTGCATCACTACCGCCGATGTTAACAACAAATGTACAAATTGTGTGCAAATGAAGCGTAATATTTTTAAATTGTATAAAATATACGATTACAATAGACGATTTCCATTTGGGAATCGATAGTGGCACCAGCGGTTGCTGGTTGAACTATTCTAACAGCAGTATGTAGATAACGCTATTTGATTAGTATTTTGACGGTGTAGAAGATTTGCATTACATTATAATAAAGAATAATACATAAATTTTATTTCGTTGTGCACACGGTTTTTCAAGCCATCGTTTTAATTTAGCTACTGCATGTTGATTTATAGTAGGTAATGTATTTTAATTTAGCCTCGGGCACATCATCATCTCTTAAATATAATATATTTTTATCCATAATTATACAGGTTGGTGGAGGTGAAATGCAACCATAGGAAACATACATATGACAATGGAACTTTCATGCCAGGTATCTTGATATATTTTGTAGTAGTGTCACAAAACGAAGAATGTAATTTTGTGTGGCAAAAAGAGTAATCAATAACAGAAGTAATAATCAAATCTAAAACCGTATGTTGTAAACTTTCTCGTTCTGCTCGTACACATACATTATTATGCAAAGAAAATATTTTAATGAAAATAAAAATTTCAATAACATGACAGCTACTTTGACATTGACAGTACTTACTTAGCATGATAACTCCATTGTCATAATATATTTCCCTATGTTCGCATTTCACCTCCACCAACCTGTATATTAAAATTATAAATATTAACAAACAACCATAACCAAAATTAAAGCTATTGTAATTACTGTCAGAATAATTTCCAAATCTGCCATACAGCGCTGCAGTCAAATGACGTCATAATGGAAATCGTCTATTCATCTAATAAACAATAATGGTTCGTTTCAGCCAATTGGCGTTTCAGGAATCAGGAACGCTTAGCTCCGCTTGTCTAATGTGCGTTTATTGTCGCATTAATGTAAATTTTTTAACAATTTGATAAATTTGCTTCATTGTAAGAATTATTTAACTTTGCATTTAAACACGTTTGACCTTGAAAATTTTCAAAAAATCGCATTTTCTTTTCTCATTTTTTAAAAACCATCAATATGTATGTACATTTTTGGAAAAATTCAACGTTGTAAAACGCTTAATAATATGTTCTTTTATAAATAAATATAATAATTTTGGATTTAATATTAATCTTAGGTATCCACTTTAAAATTTGCGGGGTGTTAAATGTGTTTTTGGCGTCCTATAGTGTAAAAATCACTGTTCAAAATATGAGCATTTAGCATTACCCTTTTGAAAAATTTGTAATATCCAGGAAGAAATAAATAATTGAATGATCCTTCTTAATCTTCACTCTATATTTCATTTATTGATACTTACAGATTTCAATAAATCAATTATAGAGAGTGAAGATTAAGACGGATCATTCCTTTATTTATTTCTTCCTGGATAATTACAAAAAGTAAACTAAATGCTCCAATTAAGAGTATTTTTGTATTCTTTAAAGTTTAAAAAAGTACTGCAAAAGGATTAAAAGAGTACCTTAAAAAAGTGTACATTTTTACCCATAAATGTTTCAAACAAGTTACACTTTAAAGGGTTATAATACTTTACTCATTTCAGTGTTTTTTTGTTGTTTACTCTTTTTTGGGCACTGAATTAAATGCTCTTTTTCATTTACTCTTATCTAAGATTAGTTTTTGACCTTGGTCATATATAAACATTAATAAGAGTAAAAAAGTGCTCCTTTTTCGAACAGTGTAACAATAATACATCTTTGACGTCTATGGTAGTTAAGATTTTACACATGCCATGATCTTACCGCATATTGTTCGGTAAAGAGCATCAAATTATATTGTTCTAATAGGCCATTAAAAAGTAACTTTAAAATAAAAAAGAGAGCCTACAAAATTGCTACTTTACACAATTTATTGTTCAATAGAGTTTAAAATAAATAAAACAGATTTATTTTAAATGTGATATTTACTGGCGACATCTCTGAGCTGTAACAAAGTAGATTTGTTAGTAATTTTCCGTAATCGAAATTATTGCTAAGTTGTGTTTTGTTAAGTTATTCACCTACAAACATTGGCCACATTTTCAGAACTTGAGTCCTATCATAATACATAAGTAATGTGTGTGTTTGGTATTTGTATCGCTCGGTTTTAGCATTATGTTAAAATGTCTGGTCTTATAAAAATATTTTTCTTTGGATTACAATGAAGTTTTTTTAAGGTTAGATTCTGCAAATAAATTACAGACCATCGATACAGACATGCCATCCATTATTTTATATTTACAATTTTTAACTTTGATGACTAATAAATAATACATCATTATAATATATTTGTTGTCACATGAGTAATGCTCATGTGAATATTTTTTAATTACTCATTTATCTTTTTGGCCAATATATCTTCCTGTACTAATAGCATATCCAATCATAAGTCTTTCACAAGATAAAATACACAAATACCAACATAATTTGTCATTTAGAAACATCTGTAATAAATTTAAAAACTTGCTAGGATTAGGATCCCAGAAGAAACAAACTTTAAATATTAATTTTTATCTGCGTGAATATATTGAAAACCATCAACAATATGGAAAAACGGACTAACTTTTCGAAGATCAATCAAGATTAATTTTATAATATCCAGTACAATAAAAAGAAACTTACCAATAAAATAAAATGACAAGCTTTTCTTTTAAAATGCGCCCAGTTTAAATTTGGTAAAATTGTGAACGTTGCACCAGCACTTCCAAATACAAACAAGTGTGTAAAGAAGCCCGTATCACAATGTGATAAGGCGACAATGCTACAACTGATAGTAGATTTTCCTTTGTGTGTCGCACCAATGCTGGTGATAAGAGTACACAAATAACGAATCTAGTGTTGGTTGTTATCAGTGACTAGCGATAGGCGCCGCCATGTTCGTGTGGGTGATAACGGGTGTTTCGCCCCAAACGGGCCCCATCATTTCAACCGGAAAATTTCACAAAGAAAATTAGTTAATAAAATTGAAATACAGTACAATCTTGGTATAATCATATTGCGGAAATTTTGTACTTTAAAATATATTGTTTATCTACGACACTGTTCGTTGAATAATGCATTCATTATTTAAAATAAAACTGACAGGATGTGCTAATTTCAAACAAATTGTATGTACCATGTTGCTTTGATTTTAAATCAAAATTATAGAAACTGATATCTATCAATTATCAAAATATCAAATTTTTAAAATTTCAAATCTAACGTTTAAACAAAAATATCAATTTTTAATCATTTTGAGTAGTCGTGGATAAAATTTTGTATATCACATGTGGGCTAAAGCATATTACAGTACTCATGTGTGTATTATGAGTTCATTATTCAACACAACTATCATCTGTCATCGCATCAAATCGTGAGGTTATAGGGGTTAATGTTTTAATAAATAAAAATTTGAAATAAATGATTTATTTAAAAGTAGATAAACGTCGTATTTGACTCGCAAATAATGGATGATTATACACTCGCGTTCAAATCGTGCATCTAAACTTTCATCCTCTTAACTGAGGCTGTACCTCAGTGTGTAAATGAATTATTTACTCGTTAAATAATATATACTATTTCATTGCTAGGTAGTCAAACATAGCAAATACAAATAATATGAATCGTCAATGCAAAATATCACGTTGTATTGTGTATGCCCTGTTCACACAAGGATTCTTTGCGAGTTCTTTGATGTTTCTGAATCATGGAAAAAATTCACTGGTTTCGAGCTACGAGTACCTATTAATGAATTACAAATTTTTCTTTTCCAAGACCCATTGAAGATTCAATTTAGTTGCGCCGTTATTTGATAGGCAATTCTCACCATGATTTTTCATCTCAGGATTCAGGAGCATAAAATATCCTTAAAGAATCCATAGCTGAACAGCTTTACGGGCATTATTTGATGTTTATATCCTTTAATCGATGTTCAAATTTTTAGGCCAGACTCCTTTTGATGATACTCTTGTATTATTAAATTAAATTATCGCTCTTATGACATCTTCATAATGCCCTTGAGCTTTGATACATAAATAATAAAAAATAACTATAGAAACAATACAAAGTAATAAAAATAAATTTGCAAAATCAAATATATTTGTTCCATAGAAAGTACGCAGTAAAATGCTTTATTTTAGATGCTAATATGGTCTCTTCTCTACCTATATAGTTAAATTTTTAAATTTTAAATAAGAAATCATATCATAAATAATTCCAATTTCAATTATATTATAAGTGAGAACGTTGAGCTCTGTTTGGGTTAAATAAGCCACTTGCACTTATAATTGAGTAGGTCTGAATCTAGCTTAAAGCCTCATTCATATAAGCATTTAGTTTTAATGTTTATATTTATGTTTACGTTTAAAAAAGTTTGAATACATCTAACTAAATTAGAGCATTCACAGTGCTTGAAAGTGGGAAGTGTGAATGCTCGTAGGTATTTAGTTATATATGAATTAAAACGTAAACATATAACTGTAAACCTTAAAATTAAATGCTCATGTGAATGAGGCTTAACTGCTTTTAATTGACTTACTATTTGTAAATAAGACGTAATAACTAATTTAGAATTCTAATTCGCGTGTCATATTCATTACTTAAAAACCCGATTATCTTTCATTTAAGCGTTATAATTTGAGTAATGTGCTTAAAATTAATTGTTTCAGTTAAGTTAAAACATGAATAAATAGTAACTGAATTGCATGTAAGTATCAACGACTATTTATACTTACGATAGGTAAAACAATTAGGTTATCACAATATATTAAACGTATCCACATGCCCCATTTATCGATAACCTTCAATTAACCCCCGCGACATCTGCTTTTCTTCCTAGTAATAATTTACAGCCTCCCTCAGCCTTAATTACATTCGGCCATTATCAGTGCAGAGTTCAAAGCTCCTGCTGCACTCTCCGTCCTCAAAACCACTTAGATAGTCTGGGAGCTTTGGTTAGTAGCCGCGGTATCTTATCACGGCGCCGCAAGGCTCTCATTAGCGGTAGGATCCACTGAGCAATGTACACTACAGAAATGTATTGAAAGATAGGTGTAAGCAGTTGTAAAATGAGAAATGTACAAGTGAAGCTCGTGTGATCAGCAGTAGGAGCTAAAGGTGATGCTAATGGAAGTTATTTCTAATTAAACAGGAAATAACATTTGTACGACTGACTAATTATCTTCTACTGTAGTTCGATAATCTTTACAATTGTTAGATTCTTAGATGAAAAGATTGTGCCGCGAATCGAGAAGCCTCGTGTGAAATTACATGGGCTGAGTCATAGTCTAGTCAATGTATGCTCTACCGCGCCAGAAAACAGCGAAAACATGGATTTCGCGCGCCACTCCACAGCGTTTATTGTTTTGTTAATTATAATAATCTAAAGATATTGTTGAAGATATATAAGTACAATCTACAAAATGAACTATGCAGAATTTTAAAATTTTGCTTTAAAATCTAAATATGCTAATTTGAATTTTGACAATTTTTGTTATTTGTTTAACACAAATATCTTCTATTTTAAACCGAATTTTAAAAATTCGATCGTTTATTTCGCAGATTCAAGCTTTCTTGACAACATATTAAAATTTGAAGTTAATTCACTTATAAATAAAAGCTGTTTTTTTACAAATATGGGTGCCAAAATTATTTTTTCTGCTCAACCATAAATTATTTAAAACAAAATCGTTCCGTTCATGAACTTCTCAATGAGTAATGTATCCAGATTAGTGTATGGTGTGAGGTTTGATACAAAGATCGATGAAATGTATGATTCAATGCAAAAAACCAAACACAACACTAACTGAGATAGGTACAAGACTCGGTACTAGGTTGATCACGACGCGTTTCGATCTTTCGATCATCTTCAGGTTACTGGAGTCCAGTCCAATCTGGATACATTACTCATTGACGAGTTCATAAACGAAACTATTTTGTTTTATATTATTGTAACAAAATTTCGGAAATTCAGATATCATTATTTCATAATATTTGTTAGTTTTATGTTTAACAAAACAATAAACGCTATAGAATAGCGTGCGGAATCAATGGTTTTGATTGTTTTCTGCCATGGGTAGAGGATCTAGAGGGGTCTAGAGGGAAATGACGAGATCATAATTTTTGACTTCAGGACTGTGTTTGGACTTGTTAGGAGGTTCACATACTAAAAGTTCCCGAAGCTAGGTCCAATGCTGTAAACCGCAGTTCGATACCGTGTTTAGTTTTTGAGATGTGCACTCTCAAAATTGCAAATTGGAAATTGCGTTAACTTTGGTAATAAGCAAGATATCGAAACGCGGTTTGCAACTTTTGATTTGTTGGAGTCTAGTTAATCTAGAATCGAATTATTACAAATTTTCATTTTACCCTACTAACTGAAATTTTTAAGAAAATTTAGTATGTACATTTAATTTGTCTTATATAAAATGAACCTCACAAACGTATCAAATGTTTTACATTAAAATTTATTAGTATTTATTGTCATTGTCCTTAAGCCCCTTTTCCATATCTTTCGCAATCATATTTCTCACAGAAATAATGGGTCTCAATTACTGTCACATGTGACCAAACCAACTGAAAAATGCGAAGTAAATGAACATGAACGGCATAATTCGTCGACAAATCCATCGTGATGAAGTTGTGACACCGTTGTGAACACACAATTAAAATATTTGCGTGAAACAACCCCTGCTTAGTTCTATATTTATAACGTGTTGAAGTAAAATGACACCTTAGGGCGGAAAAGACCTGGAACACTCCACAAGACTTAGACACGTGCGGGGTCGAATTGCACCGGGAAATAAATTACGGCACGAGACATTAGGAATGAACATAGTCACACCTGTGAGGCACGAAGTACTTAGGTTGCTACTTAGTTTGCTTAATTGCACTTACGGAAATGTAAAGTTCATTGAAATTGATGTTTTAGTGATTTAGAATACTTACTTTATCATTAAGGGGCTCGTCGAATTCCTAGAATACTCTTGATATTACTTTTTTTATATTTCACTACTACGGCTGCCCGAAACTCGTACTTTGGCGCATCCTAGCTATGCAATGTCATTTTGAAGTTGAAAAATACTGTAAACATGGCTCCAGTATTTCCATAATAACTTCTGTATTTTTAAAGGAATTAAGTGGTAAAACAAACATTATTCGAAAAAGGTAGGTTAGCTGCAGGCATCTTGTTTTTTAAATTTTTCTTTCCATTTATAGTGACAAAAAAAATCATATCAAATGATGACAAAAAATGTCATTTTATTTTACTTCAAATTCCTAGGCCAAAGACAAAAATAAAAATATGAAGGCATTAAGACATCCTTTGTTAATACACTCATATGTAAAAGCATCATAATTTCAATTATAATTCAAGTAAACGTGGAAGGTGTAGGTACACCTCTGTAACCCTGTAAAATTTTAGGGTAGGCTAGACGTACACCTTAAAACAGATTTTTTGAGGGCAGCTATTAACACGTTGTTAATTTCATGTACTACTACAAAATAAAGTAGTAACTATGCACTTTTATTAATATTTTGCATCACGAATTATTCAATTTTTAATCAAATCTATTTAAAAGTGAGATTGTCACACTATTATCGTTTGGCTATGAAGTAATTCAGCTATCCTTTTCTCGGAATTCTTTAGATAAAGTTGAATTTTTGTTTAAATGAATATGAATAATCTTCTCGACTGGTTAAGTGAATAAGGTAGAATATTACATGAAATATACAATCTATTCATTTTTTTTTTCGGAACCAACGTTTCGACTTCTGATGAAGGCATACCTGTTTGCTGAAACGTTGGACCTGGTGAATAAATTTTTTTATTAGACTGCATTTCAAGTGATTTTCTACCTTTGTTCATATGTTTTGGAGTGATTTCTGATGTAGACGGATAACTCATGGAATAACTTCATTTTCATAGAATGCAATGTCGACAACGACGACAATTTATTTATTAATTTATTTTTAAAAGAAAATATTTTTAGACATTCTAATTCTGGTAATTTTAGTTTTGAGAAATGATAAATTTAAAAGAATATTTGAAAGATAGCTGAAGATAATTAATCATAAAAATAGAAAAAGAATAAAATACATTTAGGCTGTAAGGACAAACGCGAGAAAAGACTGTTCTTTTGTAGCTCCAATAGCCAATAAGAATAATAAAGCTGATCTTGTATCATCAATTTAGTTTCTTGTATTTTCTGACATAAAAAAGAAAAACAAGCTTGCAGAACTCATCATTTTGATATTTTTGACAAAAAACATTATTGACAATTTTAGTTCATGCAGTGAGCAGTATTCACCTTTTCAGTGTTTAGTGCGTTAGTAAGGAAAATACCTTTTAAACTTGTGTTCATAGTAATAGTAATTAAACTGTTTTAATTTTTATTTTGTAAGAGTGGTACTAGGTTCGCATCTGCGGAAAACATTTAATGCCATTTGTTTTGTTTCTTAAATATTAGATAATGTTTTTCACATTAACCTCTATTTTCTAAGTAGTAGTCCGATATCTTTTGTGATTACAAGATTTCTGTAAAGTAAAACACAATACACTAGTTTTGTCAGATCTATTGTTATTGTTATATCTACATTATGTTTTTTTGAAGAACTCGACAATATTATACTGTCTTGATTTTGAAGTAAAGCAACAAAATCCAAAATCTTTTAAATTTCTCGTATTCCAACAATCCTGCAACTAGAATTCACTCCATTCTGTGACGGAAATATTCTGTAATTGAGTCTCGGTCGTTCATCATGCGTCGGAACTTCGTTCCCGCAACCCTTGTGGCATACCGGAGTGTTGTTCGCGCCTACACGCGCTAAATCACTCCCTAGGGCACTAAGTGCACTGAAGGCACGCGAGCTACGCCAGGAATATGCGTGCGATGGGGAGGACCTCAAACACGAAGGTGTAGGGTTGCGAGGTGAACTCGGCTGAGAGGGATTAATATGAGGGAGGGTTTACGAGGATATAAAGTGTAATTGATTGAGGGAGGAAAAAAACGGTGCACTGGTTTTAGTAGTTAACTCGGTTCTCTCTCGTTTACCTAAGAATGACATTCTCAGGAATTATATTTTGATGAAGAATAAAATTGAGGAGCGACCATGCAAAACGGGATAAATCCAAGATAAACAATTCGTAGAAAATCAGCAAAACGTTGTACATAAAATGTCTGCTGCAAAAAGTAAAAAATGGTTAGTTGTTATAATTTGCGTCAATTAGTACTCACTATTTGAAAATATAGCAGAAAAATATTTGCACATTATCGTTTAATTTGAAAAAACTTATGGATTTAACTCGCTTTGAATAATAGAAATGGACTTATCTTAGTATGCTTAATTTCTTATGGATCTTAAACCTGGATTACTCAATCTGGTTATGGTTTGTTCAATTAATTAAAGTCATATTATTTAGGAACTATACAATATCATGTTTTATTAAGAAAATATTACAAATATTTTTATTAGAAAACTGTGTACCTACTTAATTAGTATTGCGACAGAAAAAAACATTTAAATTATTTTTAAAATATATTATTTAAATATGGACACTATGATCAATAAACAATCACAAGTATCATTATCAGCAATATCATCTGTATTAATATCGTCGTGTGCTTCAAAATTAGTTTCATCTTTATCAGTTTCTGGATAAAATCTCAAGTAATTTTATGGAAATAACTCGTTTTGCTCAAATTGGTGTACTTTGCATGCGTATATATGTGGGAAAAAAGCAACTTTGCTCAATTTTAAAAGTCTAGGAGGATACAACCCATTGTGAAGAATAAGATTCTGCACCTTACTTTTTTTTTTAAAGTGGATTTATCACGTTTTGCATAATTTTCATAAAATCTTACTACAAAAGTTCCTAGACACCAAACGTCAACTAATTATCTTAATTTTTATTAGTAACACTACGTAAACGCAATATATTATCATCAGACTGAAACTTTTCTTAAGTGATCTTTTCGGTATAAGTCAAATGAAATACTAAGTCTAAATGAAACAAGATGGAATTGATGTACCTAGACAATAATTGGGAAATGACATAAGAAAGTAGTGGAAAAATATTGCTAAGAATGTATTAATTTTACTAGTAAATTCGGACGGTTTTTCTTAATAAGTTTCGGTGTTTTACTTAAAAAAAGTAAGGAGTGATTTCAAGACAATTATTGGGTGCCATACGACTCCTTTCCTTATAAAAGCTTCTAAACTTTTAAAGTACTTATATTAAATAAATCAATTTTAATTCTCTTCTATTTCTTCCATATTATTCTGTATTGTATATACCTACTTATATCTTACTTCTTATACTTTTAGTCCATACTAGGGAAAAGGGATAAGTTATACAATGTGGTGTGTTATGGAGTACAGGGATGCAATATCTCACTACTTTGAATCTACAAGATAGAAAGAGCGAACAAGCACATGTATATAAATACAAATAGAGATAATTTGCATTCCATAAGAATTGAATTGTTTATTCTTCCCACACTGAACCTTAGCCGCATTCACAGCCCGAAATTTGGTGAAATTTGACAAAATAATATCAATATCATATGTCATATGACAATGTGTACTTGCGTTCACAACACAAAATTTCAATGATGTTAACGCAAGTATACATTGCCATATGACAGACTTTTTCATCAAATGTCACCAAATTTCGGGCTGAGAATGCGGCTTAAGAGTGTGGAATTACCAAATAGTACATTATTGTCTTTTTATGCTTTGGGATAAGGCATATTATGCAGTTAATTTGCCCTCAGGCATTAAGAAATAAGTATAGTAATATTGTCGCATCTACCCGATATATTCTGAAAATATATTATCAACTGGGAAAAATTACGGTAAATGTAGGTATATGTAAGTAATACCTTCACAAATATAGGTATTTTCTGTACCTCGAACATTTTTTATGTTTATACATCTTTGGCGATTTAGAATCACTCGGACCAAACTTGTTGCCCTGGGGCAGCCCTTGATAAATAAATAATTGTGGCACTATGACTACGGGGAATATTTTATATATTTCGCAAAATATTCTGTTGAAAAATTCTGTAAATTGATATTTTCACTACGTACACTGAAGACTAAAGAATAAGGACACCTATTTCCCATTGCATTCAAGTATAAAGATATAACTGTAAAACATTTTATGACATAAAAGAACATAAAAATAAATGACAATAATTGTTCCGTGACTTGGGTGGCATTCATAAATAAGAATTCAAGCATGTTCTTAAATTCTTCAATCGAAAGCTCATTGATATATTGTACTGAACGAAAAAGCAGGCAAAAAGATTGATACCGATAGCATTATCAATTTACACTTGTTTTCTTAATGTTTAAGTATTCATTTTTCTTTTCAATGTTAAAATTTTGCGAGGCATTCAGCAATGTTTTGAAATACAAAGGCATGTTGTTATCGTGGTTTGGTTAACAATTTATGTGGCAAAGTCATCGATATTTTAACTCGTTAACTGATAACACATTAGTAGCACATGTGGTTAGATATGACGTAAGTCTTTTTATTTTAGGCAAGGATGTATTCCGCGTGTTTCAAATGTTTTCACTAAGTAAATACTTGCAATCATAGTTGGATGTTTCGAATTTCAAAATGAGTATCGTAAAGAACCATTCACGAACGTTGACTTTATTTAATACTAAAGGGTAACAAATTAATTATCAAAAAACGACATAAGTTGGATAACAAATTTTTTGTTGAACATTGTAGAGTAAAATCTAAAGTTTAATAACAAGTTAAATGCTTAATCCTAAATTAACAATGATTACCTACTTATAAATTACATCGATCGGATGACCTCCGTTTGCTTCAACTTCAATGCTCTTCACAAATCATAAGCAATCATTTTTGTTCACCGCTTCATTTTCAAAAAAACTTGAGGGTTGACTGACAGTTAAAATTATGACAAATAAGTTATCACTTTTTTATTATTACACTCTTAATTTGTCATCCTGTATACCTATGTTAGATTTATTTAACGAAAGTTTGATCCTTTGATCTTTTCATTATTTGTTTGCCTTAAAATTATAAATTAGGTTGCCTTGTCGTAATTAACAAAAAATAAAGATTTTCAAAGCAACGGGGTGGAAAATAGCAATAGAGTGTCGTAAAAATATTACAGTATTAAATAAAGTAATGACTCATTTACCGGACTATAGTCACTTCAAATGGAAATGTGAAATATAATGAAATTGCTCGATAAATTGACGACTTGACGTAACATTTAAGTAAAAACGTTTTATTTTTTTAACTAACACGAACGGAAGATGAAACATTTTATCAATTCCATTTATCAAATCAGATCTAAAAGACAAATTCCTTAAATTTTTTGGTAAATTACATTTCGAATGGTTAGATATTTAGTACGATCATGTGATAGTTTATCTGATACATTAATTTTTATGATGTTTGATTCTGTATTTCCTGTGGCTATGTTTCTAATGATAATTTGACAGGAAAAATTATTAATAGCATATAATTTAATGTGCATGTTAGTTGTGTGAATAAAAAATAAAGTTCTAACACAATTAAAGCCAGCTCTATAAATATACAAAAAGTAGTTTCATATCTATCAACATTCCTCTACAATTGAATAAAAAATGAACCGTCATGGGCGTAGGGACTAATTCTCTTTGTAGTAACAACCCCAATTTGCATCAGAACTCGCTTCCAAATTACACCCGGCATGAAACAAAAGCAAAACAATCTCAAGACTGCATTCCTTTGTTTGAGAGGGACGGGTAATCTAGAGCCATGCATCTTGTGCCCCCCTCCCTCGGGCATGCACGCCACTGGCCGCGAACCCGCGCGAGTCGAGTGCGTCTCTATACAGATAAAGAACATTAATATAGGGAAGGCGGGGAAAGGGACCCAGCACATAAGAGCAAAAGAGAGGAAAGATCTCTCGCGGGGCGTGGCCTGCTAAGTTATTAACCCGCTCTCTCACGCGATGACGTCACCAACAATGGCCGATCACTGCGGCGATTGTTTGTTGTAATCAAATCAGGTCCGATTGATTAAAACACTTTGAATGAATCAAATATTCATTATGAAAGCGGCTAATTAACACAAAGTTCCGTTATTAAGAGTGTCGTTAACTTTATCAAATGTTGATATGATGGTTGTTTTATGAGAACATATCACCTTCTGATTGTGTTTAATATAATTGTTGTTGTAAATATTTATCTAGTTTAGTAAAGCACGACGGGGAATTATCAAAACCTTATCATGCGCTGGTGCAAAAAGAATAATTTATTCAAAATTTCACTTTTTTGTCAGTTTACTTACCTAAATAGCAATAAACGATTATTATTATATAATATAAAACGGAATACGTCACTTAAATACAATTTTAGTATAATGCTCTTTAAAATCGTTACTTTGCGAACTGTTTTGAGTCCGCAAAATAATAATTTAGGGGATCCAGTCCTATAAAATAAGAAAATAACGTAACCCAGACCCAGACAATGAGCTGTTATTTACATTTTATAGGATTATTTTCCCTGATTTTCCTTGTTTCGTCGCCTACGTTTTTCAAATTTGTATTTTTAATAAAATAGAAAATTTCTTGGAGGAACAGTCAATTTATTAAAAACCAATAAAACACCAACGTTTTGACTGCAATTCAGTCTTCATCAGGGTGATAAAGAAAATCATGTCAACTGGTTTTACATGATTTTTTAATAACCAATAATTATCACCCTGATGAAGAATTGCAGTCGAAACGTTGGTGTTTTATTGGATTTTAATAAATTGACTGCTTCTCCAAGAAATTTTCTATTTTATTGAACATCCAGTTTATTTTTAAGTTATATCCTTATATCTTAGAATAATTTCAAATAGTTACCTACTAAAAAAATTTGGAGAGCATAATACTAAATTTTTTTGTATATATGCAACACGTACACAAACTAATGAATTTTAGAGGACTTAGAAAAACGATTCGTTTTGAGCCTCGTCCGTGAATAGACTCGTCCTTAAGAACTTTATTTTGCGTACTTGTTACAAAAATAACTAGGTATTATTTTTTAAAGACTGTATATAACATCAATGTTAAATGCTTTATGAAAAAGCTCATTTTACTTACTTTCCTTATTAATTCCTTGCAACTTTTAAGTGTTTAGTTAATCTAAGTGACCGAAGTAGGAAAACTGAAACTGTCAAACAAAGCTAAAATAATAAATTGTATTTATTTTTATTTCCCTTGTTTTGTTTAGTTAATATCTGCTTTTTAGGTGGATTCATTTCCTCAACGAAAATTTAAGTCCTGTTCACCCAAGGATTCTTTCATGCTTCTGAATCCTGCGAAAAAATTCACTGCTTTGAAGTCAGCAACGAATTAGAAATTTTTCTTTTTTAAGACTCATATAAGATTCAATTGATAGCAGCGGCGCTATTTGACAGGCAATTCTTATCAGGATTATTTCTCTTAAAATTCAGAAGCATGAAAGAATCCTCAAAGAATCCTTGTGTGAACAGGGCTTTAAATTAAATTTTGATGTATAAATTATATTAATATTTTTGTTCATATTTTGTTGACGACTTCATTAATGCAATATTTATTTGCACTTGTAATAGGTATTCCAAGTGCGTGGATTATTATCCGAAATTTTTTTCGAGTGCCACGAATCGAAGACGATTGAAATTGTATTGTAGCAATGCACGACAATAAAATTTTCTGGATATTGATCCATGCCGAGGGGTATTTAGAAAGAAAATCTCATTATTACTTATTTTTTAAAAATGACGTTTATATGTCTACAGAAATATTTCCGGAAATATAGCTACTAGACAATATTTCCAGGAACAAATGCGATTTTCTTATTAAAAAATATTTAAAAAAAAAGTACAGATCAACTTAAACTTGCGTCCTAGCCCTGATGAAGACACAAAAGGTTGCGAAACGGATTGCATTAAATAAAATAATAATAAAATATAATAGGTTGCATTTTTGGTATTCTTGCCTGTTAAATTAATTCAAATTCAACAAATTAACATATCACTTAATTTTCTCATTCATTGAGAAAACCATTTAATCCAAATTTAAGCATATTAAGTATAAGTCTTGCACTTCTTCTGCGCGTTTTAAACTAAGGTTTAGTAAAAATTAAAATAAAGATATCGACCTTAAATTGTCGTATGGATTATTTTATATTACTTACTGTTAAGTATTTGTTTGCATTCTTCAATATAATAAACTACTAGCTTACTTTCGAAAATAACTAATTTTAGTATATAGTTATGACAAAAAATATAATGTTGTGTTTCTAGTTTAGTGTATAAATGCAAATTTTAACTGCCTACCTATTTAAATTGACTTTTAGTAAAGGGTGGCATGGCGCCACATTTATCGTACAATCATCATGTCTAATTCTAATACAAGTAGTAATGTACCCTGTTATCATCGCGTATCTCCCCGCTAATAAGTGTAATATTTATGTATGTACTCGTATGCTTGCAAAATCGGTGTCTAGGAGATGTTGTCTCCCAGGCAGTGTAGATATTATCATGTGTAACTTGCGAGCCATAAAACCGCGAAATGCTGTTGTTTGTGTAAGAAGTGGAGGAATTAAGTGCTGTAGTAGGAGTAACAATGCTGTTTATTTTATTGCATAATTGAGATTTTATCTAGGATCATTATCTTAATGCTAAATTAGCGGGATTATCAATTATAATTAACCTGCAACGAGCAACCACAAAGCTGTAATGCAGTTTCGTTCTTGTGAAATACGCTGTTTTAAAGGATTTATTCAAAAAATCGTTTCTTAAAATGTTTATTTAAATATCCTCTAATGTTAGTGCATGACAATTTAATTCCAACTAATAATGAAACTGTTGTAGTACTTGTTAATTTCAGTGAAAATCTATATTTTTAGCTATATACAGGGTCCGCCAAAGGAACCTGACGTTTTTTGGTATTCAACTACAAATTTATGTAACAAGATATTTATTTTCACATACAAGTAATCGATAGTATATTACATGCCATTTTATTATGGAAAATAATTTTGCTTAAATGATGTCCATCACCGCGTACACACTGTTCCAACGTTCCAAGCCGTTTTGCAAATTTATCATTACTCGCTCTAGCATATTCCTAGGAATTGCACGAATTTCATTGCGAATGTTTTCTTTTAATTCCTGAATTGTTTGCGGTCTATTGAAATACACTTTGCTCTTCAGATGACAGAAGGTTGGTAACACAAAATATACGTCCACTAGTATGAAAATTTGATGCAAATAAAATAAGTTTTAAACGAAAAAAGACGGTTCTAGTATGAAACTTGGATTGAAATTTTCCTGATTTACATTATGCAAGTGTGCATTCTAGAATTAAGTATAAAAGTTGTCACAGTTTCTAGCCGAAAAAAGTGTAATCAATGTAATATTCAAGCTTAAGGGTATCGTCTCCACGTAGCTCAACACCGCGTTTGTCCTATGTTAATGCATAGAAACGCTCGCTAAAAATACGAAAACGCAGTCTAGCAATTTCTACAATGCTCACGAAGTTTTATAGATAAAGCTTAATTTCATAAATTTATTTACAGACGATGAATGCAACTAGGATTATGCCGATGAGTTACATTTTCTAATAAATCTCTTAATAATAAGAAAAAGCATGTAAAAAATTGCTTAAAACACACTTTTTCATTAATTTTGTATATGGATTTCAAAGATTTTTTCAGAATTCTAACTGGGCATAATCCTAGATTAATTCTTTCACAAAAATCTAGTACCTGTTTTTCCTTCAAATTTTTAATATGCAATGAGTAAAGCAGAAACTGCTACACCTCTAAACACGCAATATTTTGTTACGGAGACGAGACCCTTAAGTTCGCGGTATTCTAGAAGTTATAGCGTTTATACATAGCATCTATTAAACTACATGCGTTGCTGTTGCTGTTACCATTTCAAAATAAAGACATTATTACAAGTGCCTGTCAAATAAAGTGAAGTGTTTCGTTCTTTATTTCGTAGTGATGTTATTTCTTGAGTAACATTTCAATTCAATACATACACACTATACTATAACTAATTTATATTCAAATATAAGGGAAAACATTATTTTATTTTAAAAATATAAACATCAACAAAAGCATTTTTCATTTTAATTTAAATTGAAATTTTGATAATATTTTATAAATTCATCATTCATCTCCATTTAATAACGCAGAAGTTTATTTATTTTTTAAAAACACCTATCTCTAATTTTTCTAATTCAAATATTCATATCTCATTTTAAAAAGTCGTGAGTTTCATATTCCGATGATGCATATTTTCCGCTACAACTTGTCATCGTTTTTTCTCATCATCTGTTGGTACAAATAACAATTAGTTGGTACTACTCCCCCGCTCGCATATGCCTCGAGCGAAGGGTGGCAGATGTCATAAACCACCATGAAATAGTGTCACCATTAATATCCCATATCTACACACGTCAAGAAGCACGAGGGCTCGCAAAAAACTGCTCATGTGTCTAACGTTCCTCAGATGGAACAGTGTCATGTTGCTGCGAAAATGTTCCGGGGGAAAAAAGGTTTTTTTCTGATCTGTTACCTTTACTTCGGGATCGAGCAGTTGAAATTATTTGCAGACAGTCTGTTGTAAATATTTATTAATTTATTATAGGAAAATAGTTCGTATTCTAATGTTCATTTTGAGCAATAAGAAATGAATTATAAATGAATATTATAATTCCTTTGATGTGACAGAATTTATAATTTTCTATGTTTCTGTATTTTCTTATTAGAGACCTGACGATGATCGAAAGATCGAAACGCGTTGTGATCATTCTAGTGCCGAGTTTTGTACCCAGTTAGTGTTCTTTTGATTTTTTGCATTGAATCATACATTATATCGATCTTTGTATCAAACCTTACACCATTCACTAATCTGGATACATATTACTCATTACATTAATGAGTTTATAAATGGAACGATTTTGTTTTATAATATTATAAAGATCTTTACTTAATTTAAGAAATATTTCGTAACTTTCGTAAAGATAGGTAAGTTTGCTATTTGATTGACTCATTTGTAAAGGAGTCTTAGTATTTTGCAGTTTTCTATAAGCATCTGACACGTCTGTCATTTTTTGTTCAGTACTTTCTTAAAAATAATTGGATGCAGATCGAGCAAAAAGTATAGTTATTAAATTAAATACATACAAAATACAAGTAAACAATTACAAACTTTTAAGATTTAAGCATTGAACATTTGTCTCTTGTTCGCACGAGGATTCTCTGAAGATTCTACCAAGATTCTGAACCCTGGAAAAGAAGAAGTTTTCTTCTTTCTAGTGAGAATTATCTGTTAAATTGCGGTGCCGCTAAATTGAATCTTCAATTAGTCTTGAAAAAGAAGAATTTATAATTTATTGTTGATTGCTTCAAAACCATTACTTTTTCCAAGATTCATAATCTTGAAACTTCTTTTTTTCCAGGATTCAGAATCTTGGTAGAATCCTCGTGCGAACAGAGCATTAGTAATTTCAAGTAGTTACAAGTTTGCATTTTGCCTGCAAATCATCTCAACTGTTAACCACATAACCTCAATAAAACATGCATCCATTCAGATTCTAAATTATCTATAACTATAACACGAAATCTTTACACTGTTTTACAATAACTAGGTTCTCGTCTGCAGATATTGCCAGTAAATTTGTCAACTTACGAGTAAAAATTAGTATTGAATATGTTGAAATTGGTACCAGTGGAAACATGTCACCCAGAGCCACATAACCTCAATTTGGTGTCTCCAGTCCCCAATTAAACATCCATCCATTCAAACCTAAATTATCTAAAAACAATAAAACCAAAACCTTACACCGTTTTTCAATATATCTGGGGGCCGGCGCGCGGTGAAGAAATGAAGCCATAAACGTCAACGTGTAAGAATGAAGAACTCCGCCGCCGCCAGTTGGCGCCTCCGTGCATTAGTGTAATGGCGTGTCCCGCTTGATACGGTTTTGGTTGTTTTACGTTTTTTACATGAGAGGCCGGAGAGTGCATTAGCGGACAGCGGGATGGCCGAGAACATCAGTCGGGGGTGGATGTGGTTATGGTTTGTGGTTGTGCATCATGGGTCAGGGTTCGACGTGTGGCGAATGGTGAATCGTTCTACAGATAAGACACATTCTAGTCTATGGTTTGAAATTGGATAAAGATAAAACAGATCGCAATAAATGAATTTTTTTAAAATAAAATTTCGAGTAATTTTTTTCATAATGCCCTGTTCATACGAGGAAAGATTTTACTAAAAAGTTTCTTGAAATTAAAACAAGTGCTAGGAGCTGTCATAAAATAAAACTGGCAATACCGGTCTTACGGGAAAATCGTGGGTGAAACTATATTAAAATTAGTGGTTTTAAATATATTTCATAAAAATAATTTCATTCCTCGTACGAACGGTATTGACAGTTTTATTTTATGACAGCTCCTAGCACTTGTTTTACTTTCAAGTAACTGTTTAGTGAAAACTTTCCTCGTGTGGACAGGGCATTAGAAAGATGAACATAGTTTCATTGTTTATGAAAAATATAACAAACGATTAGGATCAGGATTGCTTTTAATTCTGCAGAACATGTTTTGGCTTGGAAAAAAAAATTGTCATCCTAATACAGAACGATACTTTTCTGGATTCCGCTTTTTGACTGAGCTTAGGATGTAAGGATAACCGTTTCTCTAACTCTACTTCCTAGAATGAATCTAACCTATACAAAATGACGTGCCTTCATAAAAAAAATGAAACATTATGGTGCCGATTTTTTCTGGATTCTGCCTTTCGAATAAAAATTAACTTTTCTGTGTTTCCTATGATCCAAACCCTAACCTGAAAATGATATACATGATAAAAATGGCATGAAAATCTTTATATTTTCGGTAGGTAGGATATAACTTAATAATAAAAAAAAATGATCCAGGAACCCAGGATTTCGTCTTCACCGCACTGAGCTCAAGATGAAGGATCACGTTTTCTCTACTTCCTAGTAGTGATGCAACGGATATTCGGTTACTATCCGGTATCCGCCCTTATTTTTACTATCTGACCGAATACCAGATAGTGACTTGATATCCGGCCTGTATCGTATAGTAAGTAATATGAAGTTACATGAAAATTGCTATCGGCATTTAAAAATTTTAAATTTATTCGCATAAAAACCGCATAAAATTCGAAATAAATTTATAGTACCTAAGTATTTGTCTTAGTAGTTTACAAATTTGCGTATTACCCCAAACAATTCACTATCACTACTTCCTAGTATGATCCTAACCTGCAAAACGATATAAAAATCGCGTGGCAATCTTTAAAACGTTTCCATTTTCGGTGTGTAGGACATAACTTAACCTCTCTCCTCAATTCTCCCACGTTGTCCCTGTTCTCCTGACACCCGCGCGATCCAACACGTCCAGATCTCCGATACACCCACACAACACAATCACACATGTCCCCATGTCCTGGCGCTGTTACATCTCAACATCTCCCATCGTGCGAGAGAGACAGCGCGACCCTCGGCGGCTCGAGGCCTAGCAAAGCCGCCAGACACTACACAGAAACCCTTTCTACGGCCGGCTCCGCGAGTTTAAAGCCCCCGCTCGGCCCCGAGATGCGACAAGTCCGGGCTTCAAATCATACAGTGGCCCAGGAATTATAATATCGATCATCGCTTTGACAGGTGGACGCAGTAAACAGAAGTTGATAGCTAGTGATTGACTAAAGTGTTTGATTATCTGGGGATGGATTATCTACAGGCCACTGTCACACTGGTTCATACTTTTGCTGTTTATTTTTCAATCGTCTTCGTAGCGTCTTCTCATTTATGAAACTTTGAAATAATCGAAAACAGCAAATAATAAACTGCATTGCACGGTCTTAAAAGGAATGCAGGTTTGTTTTTAAAATATGAATGATTTCGAGTGGAATGAATAAAAAAGCTTATGAAAAGGATAATACCAAAGACCAGGTAATGGAAGTGTGTTAGGATTCCAACTTTAAAATCATCGAATATAGCGAAAAATATTAACTACATTGCACATATCTTAAAAAGAAGGAATGCAGATTTGTTTCATCAGGTGTGGCAAGAATAAAAGAGCTTATAAAAGGATACAAAGCAAAAGAAGTGTGCCAGGATCCAGGATTGGATAAAAACTTTGAAATAATCGAAAACAGCGAGTAATAATAATAACTGCATTGCAAATATCGTACAAATAAGGAATGCAGGATATTTGTTTCGGATACGAATGATTTCGAGGCGTGGCAAAAGTAGTGTGTCAGGATTCAATCTTTGAAATAATCTAAAAAATCTGACGTGGCCATCACACAACCTTCCGCCATATCCGGTGCCCATTTAAAATATACAAATAAAAATCTGAAATATTGAAACACAGAAATTTGCATCACTTGAATAAAAAGATTCATTCACAGGAAAACTCTTTTGTGCTGAAGCCATCCTCCGTTCAATTACTACATTTAATATCTTACTTATGCACTGGTATGTCAACTTGTCACCCATCTCACCTGTCAATATAAGACAATTTTTTTATAACGTAAGTTGCAAATAACTTTGCCTCTCATTCTTATTACAAATAAATACTATATTTATCCAAATTTATATAAATTTTTGACAATTAATGTTTTCAATCTTCAAAAAATATCACTTCCGGTGAAGATATTTGTACCACTATCTAACGAGTTCTTCCAATTTATATACAAATGTTAAATACCAAATATCAAAATTTTTGGGTAATTCGTATTTAAATTATCCGACTGACAGAAATCCGGCCCTGGCCACATAGCTACACACATACACACATACATACAGACATCATCGTCAAACTATCAAAAATGAATTGTAAGGACCCTAATTCGTGCTCATCCACTAAAAACTCACTACCCGATTTTTAGCATGATTCCAATACCTTCCTTTACAGGTAAGCGGAAGGTAAAAAGCAAATAATAATAATAACTGCATTGCTCATATACATAAGGAATACATCAGGTTTGTTTCGGATGTTTCGGATTTCGGCTATGAATGATTCTAAATGAAAAGAATAAATGATTGAAGTGTCGTCAGAAGAGGATAGACTTGTTTGACGAAGACTGATTGCTGGTTTAAGATAAAGTTGAATGTTTAAATAGATACATGTAGTAAATGTGTATGAGGTATGAGTTTTTATTTTAAGCAGTTTCGTGCCAACCTGTACTAGAAATGGAAAATGATGTAATTTTTTTTCTATGTGTATGCATCTTTGTATATAAGATAAAATTGATTGACTAACATAGGCATCTGGTGTATTAAAAATACAGAATAATTGCATTGTTTTAAGAGTGCCTTACTTTTGCTTGTTGAAATTCAGTTATGCCTATAGCACACCGGTCGAGGAGCATTCGAGTAGCATCAAGTAACTCCTCGATGAAATGATAGAACGCACCCGTCCGCGATGGATTTTCATCGGTGACAAATATGTCAAGGTTTTGCGAGAAATCAGATACAAAAGATACGTCTGAAATGAGACACATTAGTTTAATCGAGGAACAACTCGATGAAAATAGCGGCGCTATCGTTTCATCGAGGAGTTACTTGATGCTCCTCGATGCTCCTCCTAATACTACCAGAAAAATAATCGATGTAACTATGGTGTATTATAAGTGACAATTATTTTGGATATTTATTAAGTTCAATATTAGTTCCGTGGCTCTATTCCAATTCTATTCGCAATTCCACCCATTCCATAGCGCCGAACAAATCGAGTGTCAATAGTTGATTCTGAACTAAACTTTGTTATATTTTTATGTACACAGTTGGAAAAAAGAGCACTATTTTTGCTCTAAAAACGGTTTATATAAGTCCAAGGTTATATGGTGCTAGTTCAAAAGAGCAGAGGTAAAAGAGTACTTTTGTCAATGCTTAAAAAAGAGTAGATTAAAATTTTACTATATTTTGGGCATAAAGGATTGCTACATTAGTAGTAGAAATTTACTACTTTTAGTTCAAAATACTGCCTTTAGAAGAGTACAATATTGCTCATATACATGCATTTATTTTACCATTTAAAATTCAAAAATTGCTTAAAAGAAGTACTAATAATGCTACTATTTAAGTAAATTTCTTGCTACTTTAAGAGTAAGGTAATGTTGCTCTTTCTTTGAGTAAATATTGTATTTTTTTGCAGTAGTAATTTATTAAATACAATTATTATTTATTAAAACACACAAATTCACATTTAAATGGTCATTTAAACATATCTTACTCGTACTTGTAAATATTAAGTAAACCTCGAACTTTGTCGTGATTTCATTGGTTTTATATTTCCTTTTAGATGAAACTCAAAATGTAAGTAAGATTAGTGCAAATGACCTTTTAAATATACATTGTTTTAATAAGAAATAATTACAATAGTATTTAATGAATTCATTACTGCAATAAAAAGTACAATATTTAAATATATATTGAAATAGCAACACTTACAAAATATCCACAAGTTGATCTGAACAACCGGTAAAATTATATGGCAGGAGGAGATTATCGAATTAAAAAACGTAGTATAATTTTAATGGAATACATTTATTTATTTCATATAGTTTGTTCTTGTCATATAAACAATATCATATTGTATATTGCATAATTATATAAAAATCACAGGTTTCTAGTCTAGTCAATAATGAAGTCTACAAACGTTGCATAAAACAATCAACATTGAACTGACGCAGTGGCAGTTTTCCTTTTCATGCACAGACTTATTGTTCGTATTAAATTTTATTCTAAAAAGAGTACAAAGTACCCTTTTTGGAGCAAAACGTAGCAACTTTACTCTTATAAAGGAACACGAAAATGAATTTACTCTTTAAAGGACAAAAAAATGAACAAATATCTGGTAATAAGTACCTCTTTAATAGTACTTACATTTTTTAGGAAAAATTTAGGGCAGAATATGATTTAAAAAGAGTAAATATCGCTTTTAAAAGTGTAAAAGTTTCCTCCTGCTCTTTTTAAAGTAATTTTTGCTCCTTAAAATTGTTTACCCTCGGAAGAGTACCATCAATTACTTTCCAAAAGGCAAAAATAATACCATTATTGCAGCAAAATGCTATGTGCTCTTCTGAAAAAGCATGCTACAGTGCCCTTTTTTTCAACTGTGTAGCACCCAAACTAAAACCGAATGGAGTCTTGTTGCTAAAAAAATCATGACTTTAAATTCTACAATGTCCTCTAACAAAACATAAATCTTTGTTCATTATCTTCTTGATTTTCGCGTTCCTCCACCTCGTTCACTGCACATCAGAAGCTCAGCACTAATTAACAACATCACATGATGTTGCTTACTTGAACACTTGACCAGCAGCGCCACAGAGGCGCCAGTGTTCCACTGCAGCAACTCCGCAACAAGCAAGCAGCCTTAGCGCAGCTCACGGAGCGTAATTCCAAGCCACCGATTAATTAACTGCTGATAGACGCTTATCACAACATCGCAGTGTTACGAAAATGGCCCTAGGAGACGCCGGAAATCATGAAGAAGAGACGTTATCGACGTGGATAAGATTGGAATGATTGAAAGAATTGATATTTGGAATTGGGTTCGAGTTGATTGGTTATTATTTTTGATGGCGAGGGCTACTGGGTTCGTGTTGTCCTGTTGTCTGTCTGAAAACTTTACTCATGTGTGTCTATATGTTTTTTTTTTCATTTTCTACATATTCAAGAAATCTTCGTTCATACACAATAATTATAATTTTAAAGTCATTATCCTCTGTTCACACAAGGATTTTTAGAGGAGTCTTTCATGCTTCTTACCTAATTTTTAGAAAAATAATCATGGTGAGAATTATCTGTCAAATAGCGGTACCACTTAATTGAATCTTCAATAAGGAAAAGAAGAATTTCGAATTCATTGGTAGCTTCAAAACAACAGTAATAATATAATAGTATCTATAGTATCCTTTTACCCAACTTGGGTGTGACAGCCTCATATCGGCTAATAATAGTTGGCTCAAACAAGCAAAATATGTATGTGATTGGTTTTTAAAGCCCTACACCAGTGGCGTAGGCAAGGGGGGAAGAGTTTCTGATCCGGATCCTCCTTTGACGATTTTAAAATAGAATATAAATTATGGCAATATTGCAGTTAGATGAAAGACCAAAATTGGAATAGAAGCATCAAATAAAAGTAACAATACAGTATTTCCAAATGTATATGAATTACTGAAGATATTTGTATAACATTACCAGTAACAGCTAGCACTGCAGAGCGAACATTTTCAACGCTAAAAAGAATTAAAACTTATTTACGAAATTCAATTTCGGAAAATATATAGGTACTAAATGGTCTGGCAATGTTAAATATACATCGAGAAATTTCAATTATGGCTGACGAAGTGAGTTGTTTAACAAAAAACACCAGATGACTTAAATTTAAAATCTAAATTTATTATAACCTAATTATTTGCTATTTATTTAAAACTACGAAAATATTGATTTAAGAATTGTTTTTGTATAGAACCTAAAATAATTTTGAACTCTCCCTCTTTCAATATTCCTGGCTACGCCACTGCGCCTAGCACACACATGGATTCTTTGAAGATTCTTTAATGCTTCTAAACCTGAGAAAAAGAATCGTGGAAAGCTGCCAGTCAAATAGCGGTGTTGCTAAATTGAATCTTCTATGAATCTTGGAAAAGAATAATTTCTAATCCATTGAGCTTCAAAACAGTGAATTTATTTTATCAAGGATTCAGAAGCAGGAAGCAATCCGTGTGTGAACAGGACTTTATGATTCTTTAATGCTTCTGAATTCTGAAAAAAAAGAATCATGCTGATTTGCCAGTCAAATACCGATGCAAATAAATCAAATCTTCTATGATTCCTGGAAAAGTAGAATTTCTATTTCAATAATAGCTTCAAAATGTGTCTTTTTCCAGGATTCAGAAGGTGAAAGTATCCGTGAATCAAATAATTTTTACATATTTGTTTAAAGATTGCACATTGTGTTCATGCAATTTTGTGTAGGTGTTATAGATTTACATAATCATCCTTTTCTAAGGTTTATTATACAAAATATTAATATTTTGTTCATAAAACATGTTTTACAATTTGTTGTAATATAAGTTCATCGGTACAAAATATTTAAGTTATTATCATTCACATACTGATACTGCTACTTTGTATGACTAATATCTATAGTTGCACCATATTTGAAATAATGTTTCCTCAGAAATCGTAGATAATAATTTTTGATAATGATATCTGCGGATTGTTTCAGGAAAATATTGAACATATTCATCTGAAGATAACAGATAACGAGAAATAACAACGGATTTTACTTATTTGGAACAAGAAAAAAACTTACGAATTGAAAATTGTTACTGACCATAAACCTATTTTCTAATCGTGTTTTTATTTCTAAAAAATATTACTCTTTATGAATGAACGTTGTTTTTGTACAGTACTACGACCATCATTATAAATACTATGTTTATGTTTTAAATGTAATAAAATATTTATAGTAGCTATTATAATATAATTAGAAAAACTTGTTTAATTATCGCTTTTGTTCTAAGTTTCTAAATAGTATTTGAGGTAATGTGTGCAGCGTGCTTGCCATTCGAGAAATATATAATTTTTTCATTACTTTTTATACAAATTCAAAATCGGTCATAATTTCTGCATTGATTTCTATATTCTGTTTCTGTAGAACCTTACAATAAAAATTAATTTTGCATTTACTACGTTGTAGTTTATGATTCGTAGTTAAGTTATATGTACTCGTTTCAGGACGTAGTTGTAAACAATACTAATCGTTTTATCAAAATGCTACAACCTTTGCACTCATTAAGTATATTGATACTATAATTATTATTACCTACCTAGATTAACATTATCAACTGCTATTTTCTGTATTACAAGTTAAACAGCTTTTATTTTGATTTAGAACACTAAAGATAGTATGTAGCAAAACGTTAGCAGGTACATTTGCTATATCTATGTATTCGTATCGTAGTACTACGACTAATAGTAGGTATTTACTTTACTATTACTTTAATTTGAAACATTTCATCAAACAATAATTATGGTGAGAAAAACCGATAATTTTGTGTTTAGTCTAATTTACCTCAAGATTACCAATGCCGCAAACCACGGTTCAATATTTTGCTTAGCTATCTAGATTTGTCACATTTTTCAATTTATACAACTTTGAGGCTGCGCATAATCTCAAAAACTAAGCGAGATATTAATAAATTTAACTGCGGTTTGCAGAATTGTGTAAAAAATTATAGAATTTTATTTTCTTATTTTGCAAAAGCTTATAGTTAGAAACTTTTATATTTAAACATATATTGTAATTTGCTATATTTTTACAAAAAGATCGATTTTTAAGAAAATATAAACTAATTAGAAGAAAAACATAAACGTTCAAGCAAAACAGCGAAAAAAAACGTCAAATGTCAGTTTATTCAAACCTCATATTTTTCTTAAATTTGTTTGAACCGAGGTTTGAACGAAATGTTAGGAGTCTACAAATTTTTATACTGATTGAAATTTAATTGTGAACGCAAATACACATCGTCATAAGGTAGGCTTGAAAAGTTTCACCGAATTTCGGGCTGCGAATGCGGCTTAAAAGTTGTGAATTGGAAAATGTTAAAAAATTCCAAACTCGAAAACTGAGCCCGATATTATTTATGATAAAATTTAAAGTCAGCACTCGGAACAGTAGGTACCTAGTGTGTTTCTTTTTGAGAAAAATTTAATGTTGTTATTATGTAGGTATAACTTTACTAAATTAGGAAATTTGAATAAGTACTAACTAATAATTAATTATTGTGTTTAGTTTGCAAATCAATCTAATGTCCTGTTCACACATGGACACACAGAAGACACACACGTAACAGTAAAAAATCTGACGTGGCCGTTACAATACCTCTCGCCTTGACATTGAAGTATTATTATTTAACCTCGGATTTAACCAAATATTAAGCTTTAATTTAAATAAAATACAACAACACCGTATAATATTTGATATAATAATATAAAATAATGAAAAATTATAGTTATTTGTTAGGTGTTTGCTAGGTTTTTAAACTCACTCTCGAGAGCACAGATACAATTCAACAGTGGATACGGTTCTTGAGATTACCATCTAAGAGTAAAATCTCGCAACTGAGAGTAACTGTCGATAGTAACTCTGGAGAATTACTCTCAACTTCCTAATGAAATTATAAAGGTTATAAATTATATATTTCACAAATCTAATCAGCTCTTTGTTTAATAGATAATATTATTTTATAAATACCGTATTTACATAACATTATGTCCAATTAATATTACCTATACTATATCTAACATTTCAAAAACTGTACACCACATTCCACACATGCCCTACACCACAGAGAAACCTTCTTGCTATAGACATCTGTTTATCTGTCACATTGACAATTTTATTTTTGTTTTCAATTTTTTTTCTATTTTGTGATTCACAAATCGTGGTAGGTAAAATTATATATTTAAAAAATTAATATTTCTTTATTGGTAAAATATATAGCACAAAGTAAAGTGAAATATTGTACAATGTAATTTCTTCTTTCATGTGTTGTATGCCAAATGGTAACAATCGCATTATTTTATACGATTTTTGCAAAAATGTTATTGTGCTTCAAGAAAAGTACCATTTTCGGTTGACAGATTTTTACCAAAATCTTTTCAGCTCTTCTTTAACATGTATAAATGTATAATGCAAAATATTAGAATTTTCTGTTCAGTAGAATTTGAGATAATGAATCAGAACGAAAGAACATAGTAGGCGCACATACACACACACAGACACACACACAGACATCATCGTGAAAATAGTCAAAATAGGTTCTAAAGGTGCTAAAACGTGCTTATTGACAAAAATCTCGACATCGAATTTTTTCACGATCCCTATACCTCTCTGGGCGAGAGGTAAAAATAATGTGTGTGTTGCTTGTGAAATAGAGGAGCCACTATTTTGTGGCTTCTATGTAAGTAAAGAAAAATTCAATTTTGATGCTACAAACGTTCCACACGTTCTTCATTTTGCTTTTGTTGCCTGTGTGTGTCCATGTGTGAACTAGTTTATGTCAACGATTTGAAATAATTTCTTCAAAATTATGCAGAATGAAAAAGTTCCTATAATTAAAATATGCATAGTTCCAAAAAAATAAGTTTGATTGTCGTTCTGATTCAAATTTAAGTCAAATCCGTATGTCTCACATTACCACAATGAAAAGCATTTTCTAATTTATAATTCTGTACTAAAATAAATTGAACTTTAAGAAACAATACTTGTTTGTTTATATTTACACGTGTAGTCTGTAGTCTAGTACTATGTGGTTTAGTTTTTCCAAATTATGAGTTTGTATTGCTATATTACTTACATGTGAACAAACCACAAAAATTGTAATATAGGTAGCACTTAGCAGATGTAATAATTTTTTTAAATGGCACGAGACAAACTGATAAAAATTCTTTGAAATCGTGTTGTTGCAAAATTTTAACATGAATTCTATTATATCATTGTTAATATAAGAGTATATAATTAAATTCGTACTAATTCTTTATTTAGAATAACCACAACATAGTTGTTCTATCAGTTGATTTGATAAGCAAAACATTTTTGCTGTAAACAAAATAGTAGCATTCAAAATGTTTCCTGAATTTCATATTTCCAAACTGTGTACTGTTTCCTCTTTTTTGTTTCCATTTCCAATTCAGCATGAACTTAGCAACAAATTCCGCAGTAGAATCTCTGCTATGTTCACATTGGTTTCTTTTCTCATCATTCTCAATCGTTCGCGGTATTCTAATAAAAGTCGAGGATCGGATGGTCCTGTTTTTTATGCGGCATAAGTGGCTTTTAGATCGCTTGGAGTCTTACACTGTGTTCCAGTGATCTTCGCACAGAAGTTTCGCCTTTGTGTAGCGGCTACAAAGAGGCTGCTTTGGAATGAATGTAGCTGCGCTTGCTGTCAGTGTGAAGTTGCAGCAGCAAGGGACACTGAACAGGCGCGTATGTTAACATCTTGCCGACATTCTATGGGTCAGGGGTTAATGCTGGAGACCCCCAAAAATAAAAAATGAGCAGGGCCGCTCGTGTGCAAATACCGCCCTCTTAATAAAGGGACAATAAATAAAAAAGTTAACGAAAACTACACTAAATTCCAGTTTACAAATAAAAAAAATCTGATGTGGCCAGCACAAGACCTCTCGCCTAATTATGCTTATTCTACTAATCTAATAAATAGTTTTACTTACATTTTAATAGTTTCATGTTCATGTAATATGTAAACGGTAATGTAAACCAACAAACCAAGATGCAAGCCTAAGATGTCAACTTGTGCTGGCACTGTCATAATAATTCAAATTTTGTGTAGAAACAAATTTGATATTATGGACAACAAGATACTGGAATTTCAAAAAAGTAGAATATTAGTTGCACTTTATTTTATTGTTAAATACTACCAGATTCAGCAAATTGTATTTAAAATTAACTGTACCCTTAGATAATTATATTATCTTTTATTTTTAATTGCAAAAATTGTCATAAATAATAATGTACCAATATATTTAAGGAAAACTATATCAAGTTTCAAGAAGTACTACTTCCGGTTTGAGAATTTCTACCAAAATCTTATACGGTGTTAAGATCCTTATTCAAACCTTAAATATGAAATTTGGTTATAAACGGTTTGATACTTTTTAAGTTATCGTGGACGAAAAATCGTCAGTCCATCCATATCCATACGTCTATACGAACGTACGTCCATACGCATACACACACAGACATCATCGTGTAAATAGTAAATTCGTATTCTAGAGGCCCTGAAATATGCTTATCCACCAAAAACTCAAACTTGAAAATTTTGATTCATTACAATATCTCTCTTAGAGAATATGAGGCGAGAGATAATAATGACTACTACTCAGTGCCGGATTAACCCATGGGCATTATGGGCAGCTGCCCAGGGCCCCGACGTTCAGGGGCCCCGGAAGAACAAAACTAATTTTAATATAACAATAAAAATATTTCAATTAGGTAGTTTTAACTTCTTCCCAATTTATGAATTCAATAGTATTTTTTCGTGGATTAATAGACGAAACGATACAGTTTAAATTGTGCAAAAAACTAGGAATTATTTAAAAAAATTGATAAAAACCTCTTGAATTAGTATTTTAATAAATAGATGCCAGAAAATGTTTTGATAAGTACGAGTAATATTTTCGATGTCCCGATATTGGTAAGAGTTATTTTTATTATGACGATTTATTATGTACCCAAGGACGGCGATTTAACGGGTTTAACGGGGCTTATGTACCTAAGCAAGTCTATTTAATGGGTGCACTACACCCATGCAAATTAAATCTGAAAACAGATATATATATATATATATATATATATATATATATATATATATATATATATATATATATATATATATATATATATTCAATTTAATGAAAAATTACTATAAAATCATATAATCATTTTTTAATTTTGTTTTATTTTAAGTTATGACACAAAATTTTATGCGATTCCTCGAGACTCGATCTTAGAAATGTAAATGGTGTTTTTCATGTCAAAAAATTAAATTTTAAGATACCTATACTTAACCTTAAACTAAAAAAATTTTCGTCTGCGGCGCATTTCTTTCATTTTTTATAATTACCCTCTCTGAATAAATCACAGGGATTTGCCCTTAAGCCACGCAAAAAATTTAAATTGCTGCCCCTATTTAGTAGGTACTTTTTATTTTGTTACCAAATGTTATTTATATATTTTTTTATTTTACATTTTATTTATGTTTTAATAACAAAAATAATTCCTGCAAAAAAACGAATAACCTGAACTAGGAGGGCCCCAAAATAATTACTGCCCAGGGCCCCATAAATAATTAATCCGGCTCTGCTACTACTAACATTAAATCCATTCATTTTTCAACGAGACAAGTCTTTGTTTGCGAGAGACTATACAAGCTTTTCTAACCAAATATTTGCCATTATCTTCTACAAGTAATAAGTCATAGATAGCCAAACAAAAGGAAATGACTTCTCTAACTTTCGTCGACAAAAAGTGTGACGACAACACCCTCAATCTGATAAACAGTGCAAATACACCCAAGTCATTGACGACGGCGCCAGGCAATATGAGGATTCATTCATCCCTGAATGGTTACACTCTTCAGGTATGAAATTGGAAATATTACCTGTTGTCTGCAGACTATAGTGTACTATAACTCAAAGTGCCAATTGGCATGCATTTCCGGTTATAATTGCATGAAGATATTTTACCTGAAAGTAGAATTACCTACCAAAGGATGAGTGAACTTGTAGTTGTCGTTTGGTTGCTAATGGTTTTTTTGTTTTTGTTTGTTTTAAAGCAATAAAATTAAGAGAAACACAAAAGTAGGTACTATGATATTACAATACCAGAAATATTGTTTCAAAATGACAAATTAAGTTATATTAATGAAATTAAGTAAAACAATAAGTGTAATCAATTTATGCAATTGTATACTGACTTTTTTAAGGCTTCAAATTTGGAAACATACCTAAATCATATTCTAGTATAGTATTCGTATTATAAATGTATTTTTTGCACTTCCGGGACTAAAACTCTTCTTTAGTCTTTATTTTTAGGGACTAAGGTTTTTAATTTGATCCCAAGGGATTATTTTTCATGTTTAATCCCGTTGTCAAGCAATTGAATTAATTAATCCCGTTGTCAAGTAAATATGTGCTATTAGTTACAGAGTATCTATGGTAACAATATAAATATTTGTCATAAAGTTTATTATTTTAAACTATTTTGTATTCGTTTGAGGATGAAGTGAAAAAAATAGCGTATACCACAGGACTAAAGTACCTTTAATCCCTCAGGCGATTATTTTCCTCACCTTCGGTTCGTGAAATAAACTTCACCCTCAGAATTAAATCATGCCTTCGGTCTCGTGAATAAAAATATCCCTCGTGGGTAAAGTAAATAACTATTATTAGTTAGTTTAAAAATGTTGTGATTTTGTGAGATTATTAGCTCTAATTAACTGAATGCTATTTTAATTTCATGAAACCGTCAACTTTGTATGAAACTCAATTAAATCATATTACAGTCAACGCATTCCATTTAATCCTATTAAACTAATTGCTGCGTTCATTTTAGTTCCAACCAACCAACAACAAAATACACTAATAAGATTAGTGCTACGTACAAATTAATTAAACGTTAATCATTTTAATAAATAACGCCTTTTTACAAAAATAAATTTAAGGAAAAGTCGAGAGAAAGATGGCGAAAGACGTCGGCCATTTTATCAACGCATTGCGTGACATGAAGGCATAATAACGCGAGGGGTGTTTAATACCCCTTATCACGGAACCCTATAATTCATCCCGTTCCGGTTCCGAATTTCATTACTGGACGCCCTCCTTAGACCACACCCCTAGTGAGCCCTTGATTTGTTACCCCTGTCATTATTTTTGGAAATAACTACTCTGTTACGTTGGCAACACCATTAGTTATCTCGGACTTAGGTTTAGTGTTTTGAACTTTTTAACCGTGACGAATTTGCCTCTGTTCTTAATGCTACTCGAGTAGGTGTCTGAATAGACAACTATTTTGCAGTTAATTATTAATTAGTTTCTTTCAATTAACAGCTATGCATGACAAGTTGTAATTAACGATAAAGTTGGTATTAGAATTAACAGTTATGGAGTGTAAAAAAGTTAACACATTTTTATTGGCCCAATATTCATGTCTGTTTTTATCTTAAATCATAATCGTATACATTCGCTAAATTTGACACGATTGATAACTTTCTCAATAAAGTCTTACTCGCTACAGGTAGCTATATTAAAAATATGTAATCAGATCAGATTATTTAGAAGATATCCCGAGCCAGAGCAATTTCATTTTGTTTATCTTTTTATTTGGTGCTGAAATTGAAATATAATAATATATAATCTATATTCGACAAAATTGCTACTTACATTTTTTTGTAGTACAAATTTTTTTTATTGAATTTTCGTACGTATACATAAAAAATTTAAATAGGTACCTACAACTGTAAAGAATTCATTACTTATAATTTTAAATATTACAATAATTTTTTTGATGATTGTAATTTTGAGATGTCTTGAAAATATTATACATTTTAGTAGTAAGTATTTATCAAATAAAACATGTCTTTTTTTAACTTAAATTTTTTAAATAATTATTAAATACAAAAATTATCATAGTAGAGGCACCGAATCAGACGAGGTGAGGATTCAAAAGCAATGGCCTAAAATGGCTATGACACTATGACTATGTCATGTCTATGTCACTATGTCGTCATAAACAAAAAAATTACATGTAAAAATATTCGTTTATGACGACATAGATCATAGTCATAGCGTCATAGTCATTTATAGGCCTTTTTTTGAATCCCCACCTCGTCGAATTCGGTGCCTCTACTATGACAATTTTTGTTCTAGAAAATTATTTTAAAAATGTCAGTCAAAAAAGACATGTTTTATTTGATAAATACCAGTAAAATGTATAATATTTTTAAGACATCTTCTCAAAATTACAATCATCAAAAAAATTATTGTAATATTTAAAATTATAAATAATGAATTCTTTACAGTTGTACCTATTTATATTTATACGAACGAATATAGAAAAAATTTAATAAAGTGATAGAAATGTCGTAAATAAATAATAAAATAACAGAACTAAAACCCAAATAATTATTGTTTAAAATTTTAAAAAAATTTGATGTTATCAGATTTAAGTTTGATACTTGAATGGTATTCGTGTGGCATGAAGGATCAGTACCAATTTTACAAAATAAAGGTTACCAAAGACTGTTATATATCTCTTATTATGTAATAATTGTATTCACTACATGGGCCTATTGTAATTTGTAAACGAAGTATAAAAAATAAATTATACTTTAATAAGACATAGTGATGCCATGAGACAAGATGAGAAATTTAAGTATTCAAATCTCGGTCATTTCTCGCCTCAAGAACTCGATTCTCATCTTGTTTCAATTTCTCGAAAATAATTTGTTGCGATCTAACTGAAAACTGATAAGTAAAGTATAGGAACATTTCTGTGCATTTCTGTTAAAATTGCACACAATCTCTGCGTTGAATCCCAGAATAATAATAACAGAACTACTGTGACAACAAGAAGAGCCATAATAATGCAACATCATTGTATTCCAGTTTAATTTTGTTGTCCACTGTCACCAAACATCAAATTAATCCCTATTATCGTCCATCAACACCTTGATCAATATCGAACACTAAACTTTACTCAAACAAACAAATTTATTCCATCTGCTTTCTCCCCATCCAACCTCCAATTCCTTACTCTTGACCGGATATGCGGAGCCGGCGCTAGACACAAGGTGTCACCGGCCCTCGGAGACACTTTGATCGCTATCTCGGTCTCTTGGTCTATGGCTGGATACCTGGGCGCCTCAGACACCACTAGGTAGGCACGCGACTCCGGGATATTTATTACAGGCAATTTGCCAAAATTGTTAATTTGACCCTGGGTGGCTTAAGCGTATTTCCGCTTAGCTTTACTGTTAGTTATAAAAATTCTTTGGAATCTTGTGTTGTAGCAGATTCAGACCTACCCAATTATAAGTGGCTAATTTAATCAACTAGTGCTTAACGTTCGCACTTATAATTGAAATTGGAATTTTGTGGAAGCGCTGGTTGGTTAATTTAGCACCCTGACCGTTTAACATTTTTTTATCTAATCTAATTGATTTTCTAATCAGATCGATCAATCGATTTTATGATCAGATCGATCAATCGATTTTCTGATCAGATCGATCAATCGATTTTTTTTCAGACCGATCAATCGATTTTTTGATCAGATCGATTTTTTATTTATTATGATCGTTTAGATCGATCAGATCGAACTTTTTTCAAAGCCCTATTCAGACCTACCCAATTATAATTATAAGTATAAGTGACTAATTTAATCTACTAGTGCTCAACGTTCGCAAAGTCAATTTTAGAGATTGCAATGATAAAATAGCACCGCGGGCGTATTTTTTTTGGTCAAATGCCTTGAAATTAAATTTCGGATGTGAATAACACTCTTTTTTTGGTGAAAATAAATTAAAATGTAATTTTTACAAATAGTTTTCAATTTTAAGATCGTAACATTAAGATATTTTTATAAATTTTAGCGAAGAAATATTTTGTGGGGCCTCGTGTCTCGTCTGCCCCCCCTTAAATCCGGCCCTGTATACTTATGATTGGGACTGCAGTCTCAAGATGTTTTTATCAGGGACTCGAGCCGCACAAAATAACGGTTCAGGTTTTCATTTTTTTTTCTTGAAATGAACCGGTAACCGAGTCAACCAATTTTTTTTATCGGTTTAGGTTTGGTTCTGGTTTACTAAAATAGCTGCGGTTCGTTCCGGTTTTCGTTCCTGTTTCGGTTCGGTTCGAGTCCCTAGTTTATATTAATCAAATTGCCGACATTCGCCAATACTTTTAGCTTCTTCAGGATGAATAAAAATAATTAGTAAAACGTATTTTAATAAAATAAATAAATACAATTTCTATACCCTTCATATCCAAGCCAATCGATTAAAAACTTCATATTTAAGAAATGGTCTTTCTTATTTTTTATTAAAAATTAAAAATTCATATTTATGACCTTTAAAAAAATCAATAAGGTATGCTTTTTCTGAAACTTTCTTAATAACGAGTTATTTGTTATTTGTTACGAGTATCATAATGGATACATTATGGTTCTTGGCCTAGAATTAATGCCATTATGGTCCTCAAATTGAGGGTCTATAATGTTGTCATTAGGACATGTCAGCAGATAAAAATAAATTTTAGTTTGTACCTACTTTTATGTAAATACACCAAGACAAAAGAATTCAACTGGCACTGTTATTCCTAACCTACCATACTAGTATTGTAATTTACGTTGTAAGTCCAGTAAATGAGTTATTACTGTGCGAGTATAATATACAACGTTTTATTCCATACTGTATAGCAATTGTTTGGTTATATTACTTGAAAATAATTAGATTGTGTTGTCTTAACAAAAATAATAACAACAATAAACAATTTACATAGGTAGCACTGTATTTTGGTACAATTACAATTTACATTATAGAATATGAGGCGGGAGGTAAAAAGTGATGTGAAATATTCGTAGAAAGGAAAGTAATACAAAATTAAATTTTACGATAAGGAGTACCTATATAAGTAATAATAAATTAATATAACTAAAGATAAAATTGCAAAATTGTGTAATGACTTGAACAATGAATATTATTATATGGTGCAGTTTTTATGATATCACAAATAATGTATAATGTCAATTTATAGAAGTGTATTTAGTTTAGTGCTGTTTTAATTATGAAATAATGTAAGATATAAGAATGAACATATTTAAATATGAAATTAAATTCACTGAACAATGAAAAATAAGACATAATAAATTTAAGTACATGTGCATAAAAGAAATGTTTACTTACGACTGCAATAAAATAAATGTAATAATAAAACAATTTTACTATACATAATTATTTAATTATAGCTCATTAACTATAAATCAAAATAACATCATTTCATACTTTCCCTCATTTTACGGTTATTTAATGATGAAAACAAAGCAACCCTAAAAAACCTTGTTCGCTACTCTTTTTCATTTAGGGAGAAATTAAAAATCACTAAAGTTTTTATCGTTCTTGATACACATCTAAACCTTTTTCATGGCGCAATCCTCCTAGTTTTATTATTTTTATTCTTAATAAAATCGACATTGAGACATATGAGAGTCCTAAAGACAAAGAAATAAATATATAAAATCAGGTAGAACGTTTCCTTACGTATTGTTAAGATCCGTAAATTTTTAATTTTGTCAACTGAACATCAGCGTAGCCTATAAATGTCAGGGGTAGCGAACGTGGTGTAATTTATTGCTTTGCCAATACTCTGCAGGACCGGACTAATTAATTTCCCGCACGTCGAACAGGACATGCCTTACTATTCAACATTTTTTTCTATTTATATCCAACCAAGATTTATGTCGCTATACGCCTATTTATTTACATAAATAGTAGCATATTAAATACGACCCATTAACTCTACCACGATATTTACATAGTATCTCATGAAACACATTTTTTAACTGTTAATATTACAATATAACACATGAAGTGGATAACCGAGTTCGTTATGTGACTGTCTACGGTTCTTACAACTCAGGTTCGAATTCAGTTTAAGGAGCTACACTTGTTGACTGCAATATTGCTGCAATAGAATCAGAATTTACAATTCTGGCTATATTACTCAAAATAAAAATCTGAAATATTGCATGAGTAATGACAAAGCATTGTTTAATTGAAAAATTCATACAATATATTGTTGCGACAATAATAATATAATTATTATAGAAAAGAAGGAATAATTTTTGCTTTTTAATATTACAAATTTTTAATAGTCGATTCCTTGAAATGGTAAAAGTGCTATGAAAAGATTGTTGTTAAAAAATTACACAACTGGTTAAAAAAATAGTAGGTAAAAAATTTACAAAATAGACTGTATTTACCAATTTATTACCAAAAGACTAAGTACCTATTTCAAAAATATAGCAGCATACCACTCTAGAGTCATCTTTTAACTATCCATATTTAAAATATGAATAGTGTAGGTGTTAAGCAGGGGCACAATTTGTAATATAGCGAGGTCACTTTTTTACTATATTTTTGTCACAAGTCACAAGTAACTTAATTCCTCCACTAAAATGAATACCCGTGAGTTGACTGGCAAACTAATAACTCACAAGATAAAATGATAATATACAGGGTGCTTCAATATTACTTGATGTAGGTACTATTTACAACGCAAAAATTATTGAACATTACTTAAATTAAAATTTGTTCTATTTAATTAAAGTTTTGTACAACACTCAACATTCAATTTTATTGTTTAATAATATTTATTCATTACTGTAACCCATAATGTGCAATTATTTTTGTGCATTTCAGAAAAATCCTTTTTGCGTTGTAATCAGTATACCTACATCAAATGATATGTACCCTTAATTTTTTTATCAATAGTTTTGAAGCACTGTATTATTTAAACTAAAGAATGAGGTTTGAAAGTGATTAAGTTTTTTTTATAAGTGTTATTATATTATTTAATTTCAACTATAGGTATATAATATTTTATACAAAGAAAAAGCTTATTGGAAATTTTCATTTGGTCTCCTATTATGGTCTAATAATAATAATAAAATATGTAAGTAATTTCCAATAATTGTCCCTATTTTTTCAATAATAATTGTTGTATATTCCATTAAAAAACTCTTTTAGTTGTATACCGGGTGCTATTTCGATCCTTTGGTAACAGTGCCGGCTTCCCCGTTGCTTAGTGTGTAACAAATTATCATAAATCCTGAAAATTAACCTCTTAGCGCTAATGTTCCGGTTTAAAAGAATATCGGCGACAAATGAACCCCATCCCCAGAAAAAAAGAAGACGGCTCTGTGTGAAGCGTGTCGGTGACCGTCGCCGCGCCTGAGCGCCGCCAGCGGCCAGTAATTGAACTAACACAAGGCTTAATGCACACTCTTAAAAACGTCAAGTGTATAAAAAAGATACAGCACTGTATCTGGCCAGACTGTGGCCGATATGATGCATTGACGTTGCTTTTAACCAGAGATAAACCGAGCGGTACTTTATTAAATATGTGCGTTATTTATAGGTGTTATTGGCGGTTCTGAAGCCGTTATCACACTCAAGAACATGTGATTATTGTCTGCTGCGTCAGATTCGACATCGGTTATGTTTTATCTCTAATCGCATTAGAAATAGGAAAGTTATATTTAGAGAAATTAATTCATTTGTTGTGTTTTGTAAAGTGGAAGTTGTAATCCGATTAAGGAGTTTACTAATTATAACAAAAAGAATTAAACACAACACATCCTGCTGTTCTCCAGCCATCAATACAAAAGAAACAACTCCGTAAAAAATTTATTCGCCCCAGGATGTGGAGTTATGCAACAACAAAGAAAATTATGTCCCTAATAAAATAATATGACATGAATAAATTATGGTAATACACCAGTAAAGTACAACATTTTTGCAGCTATTTAGACCGTTTCTCAGAATTTTGCTTATATTCCGAAACACCCATTAAAATCATCAGATTATGCGATATGAAATGAATCTACGAGTTATGTTATGTTACACGATATAACAATGAACATGTACTGTAGATATCAATTTCAAATTCGACGGCATGGAAAAATTAATGTGCTTTTTATGAGGAAAAACATATTTTAGTACACAAGGATACCTAACTACTACAAGCTAAAAAACACAGGAAAAACTAATGCAAAAAGTACGCGATAACACAGAGAAACATAGTTAGATTTACATCGTTTACATAAATTTGTCCAAAAAACATTTTTTTACCTATTATTTAGTTTTATTATAGCATAGTTATAAAAAACGGATAAACCTAAAATTAGGTAGGTACCTACTAAATTTTTAGAAATAATACTATTTTAATTAATGTGAAGATAATATAAACTTAATAAAGAAATCTGTTTATTAATATTAAATAGAAGATACTAGAAACCCAGATGACAATAGCAAATTCAAAGTTTAATCTATTTATAATTAGCATTCATAATACATTGAAAATGCAAAACAATTTTTTGCACGATCGGTCATTTTTAGCGTTTACTGGCTCTGTTTCCAAGGTATAGTAGGTTTTGTTTACAAATTAGAAGGCGGTAAGAACTCATGAAGAAGGCGGTAAGCACTAAACAACAACAGAAACCAAAGCAACAACATCCAAATGCAAACTAAGCTACATAACAAAAAATAAACATTTTCAAATTTACTTTTATTGTATCGATCGGCCAGAAAAAAAAATAACTATAAGCATCACGGACGTTATGTGCATTTTGTATCGGTTGAGGATAATGACCAAGACCGAGACGTAAACTGCAAATACCACCCTTGAGACAATTTACTATAATCAAATAATTTTCACAAAATCATTTTGAATGATCAAGACTTCAAGTAATCAAATTACAGTCAGCAAACCGTGTCCACACATGAATTTTTTGTGGATTCTTTTATGTTTTGAATTCTGTAAAAAAATAACTACCTAACAAAATAAATGATTAAAAATTATTTAAAAACACTTGTCAAGTTTGAGAAATTTCAGTCTCTGAATCAACCTTTCGGTCAATTATCAGAGACCAGTTTCACCAAGTGTATCGCACTCTTTTGTGTGTTTTTTTTAAAATGCTGTTTTGAAACTAGGTATAGTGCATTAGAAATTCTTCTTTTCTAAGGCTTGTTACAGGTTTAATTTGGCTGCGCCGCTATTTGACAGACAATTCTCACCATGATTTTTTTTCTCAGGATTCAGAGGCATGAAAGAATCCTCAAAGAATCCTTGTGTGAACATGAACAGTTCGAAGTATGCATACGTGCGCTTTTGTCAGCAAGTGACGATATTCAATATTTCTTTCTCCTTCATTGGTAAATTTCGCCCATCAATTTTATCAAATAGCTCGTTAATTTCTCCTTTTGGCAATTAAAGAACACACTCAATTAATCAAATATTGGCCACAGTGACACTGTCTGTGCGACAAATGTCGACCTACAACATCTGGCGATACACGCGCGCCGGTGCCAGGTTCGTGGGCTCTTTCTGTTTCTGTTTTTTCAACGGCTGATGTTGCCTGAGACTTTTCTGTCTCTGAGAAGGTAGGACCTCCAAACGCGCGAACTTTTGCACTGCCCACCTAAATGCCTAATTGCTGGCAAGAAAGAAAGTTCTCAAAAGACAATATCGGGATAGGACGATGTTCTGGATAAAAAGATGCAATTATTGGTTTCCAATGATTATAGGGCGACAACTGTATCTACATGTCGTGTTTTTTGTTATTTACTTCTTGTTTGTAATGATTCGAAATATTCGCTTTTTTACAAATTAACTGAACTATATAATGCCTTATATGGTTTATCCACGACTATCGATTAATTATAATTATAATACAGTCATATTCTGCTGTGAATAATCTACTCCATTACTCACTAGTGACTTCTTAATTTTTATTATTTAACTGGCTATACTGACTCTTTAAATAATAAATAAACTTCTTGTATTAGGGCTTTTGACCAATAGTACTCCTTGTATTGTATTAGAGCATAATACGGCGAGACCGGAGCTGGTTGTTACGGGGGTAAGTTGTTACAGGGCACATTACAGATAATGCAATGTTTGTAACTATTTTCGTAATTTTGGTCTCATATTAAGATAATTTATTGGATTTATGTTATTTTTGTTACTTTAAGTTTCTTGTTTATGAAATCACATTGTTTATTTGTTAAAAATTGCGTAAGTAATTCTTATTTATTTCATCTCAAATGTTTTATTTTGGTCTGAGGCAAAAAATTGTTAAAATCTGACCCGTTAAAAAGTTATCCCAAGCCTGCGAAATTTTGAAAAACAACAATTTTCTTCTTCTCGCCTCCAAATAAATATCATATTTTATAACCAACAAGCTACTTTTTAAATCCTAACAATTTCTTTTTAATCGTTTTACCCAATAAAACGTTAGGATACATTTTCTAAAAAATGTCACAACCAACCCCGGTCTCTCCTACACAAAAATGATAACGACATTTTTTGTGCAGTAAACTTTGATTCTCGTGAGTAATGGCCATCGTTACTCTTATCGAATAATATGCCTACTATTGTACGCACACTAGCGGATCAATTTTGAAATTTCTATATCTAAAAAATATCGGAGTTTACATTTTGAATGTATTTGAAACGGGATACTATGTCGAAAAAAAATTTAAAAATATTTGAGGTTCTAAATACTTTTATATTTAAATATAATTATTAACCCTCTGACAAACATAGTATAAATAAAATAGAATGAATGTAGTTGAATTTTTCATGGTTTTGTTTGTTCTTATTTGTTATTCATTTAACTGTACTCCACGCTGGAATCTATGTCCAATTTAGCGCAAGTCTCGACGTAAAGTTGACCATCAACATCCCATATAACTCCAACATCTGATGTTCTGATGCAAATGCAAATTAAATAGAATTTTATATAGACACTTAATCGAGTGAATTTTCTTCGTTTATGAACCAACCTAAATAATATAAATATACTTGTACACAGGTAAACACTTTGTTTATCTCTACTTCACTTTACACAGCAGTTTCCTGATGTAAAATAAAACTAGTTTTATATACAAACATATAAAATATAAAAGATTTTTGAGATATTTGAAGTTTTTATTTCAACTGTAGAAGTTTATCTACATTTAGGCTAACATGTAGTTTCTTTTAAAACACGAATAACGTTGTTCCTGGTCAAATATTGATCCTGCTGACGTCACATTTGCGTGACAAACTTTACTAACCAAAAATGGTTTCTTCATTAACCTTAATTTAGAGCTTCGTAAGTGTTTGTATTCGATGAGATGTATTCGAAGCCATTTCATAAAAAATTAATTTGGATGAAAGACATACAGTTGAAACACTTTTTCATTTATTTGAATCTACTAATTCCCTAATTTGGTACCTATAATAAATCCAAATTGGAGAATATAACAAAATCATAACGCATATATGTATGGTAAAATTAATTTGTAACAAATATATCAAAAAAATTACGATAATGTGTTACCATTGTGATTGTGTATAAAGTTCTAAATAGAGAAAAGGAATAAAAGTTATAAGCGAATCGTTCCGAAATTAGTTTTCGATTAAATGTTTTAACGTAAGGTATGAATAAATCAATATATGATAAAATACAGTTATCGGTGAACAATAAATAATTTTCTTATTTTCTATTAAACGTGATTCTTTTGCAATAGTGTCACCTGATGCAATTTTGTTGACATTAGAATACCGGTTACTCGTATGACAGCTAGTAAAAATTGTAGAATTCTTTTAAAGTAACTACATCATGCAGTAGGTTGGTAAGTAACTGTTTCTAATGAATTACAATGAATATAATAGTAAATTCACTATTTTATGGTGCTAACTGCCACATTCTACAAACTTTATTGCAAAGCATTCTTGACGCAATTTTATACATATTCTTTACCTGACACTTGCAATACGTGAAGTGTGGATAAATAACGTTTCATGACATATCAGACAGATTATTGTCAATGGAAAGGTGAAACAGTTTGAAAGGTTCTATTTTAATTTATTCCTCTGTTCCGCTAATTTCTCCGGGACCTATTTTCAACAAATTTATTTAAAATTGCACAACACACATTATTTTAGAAAGGAACACAGGGTAATCATCAAACACCTTATTGACAAAGAAGGTAAGAAAAAATAAAAATATACTATGATTTGTTTCATAAGCCTTTTGATGGCTTGGGTATGACTTTTGTTTTGAAACAATCGTCCGGTCGTTAGAAAATACATACATGCATATTATATCTATCATACGCCTCACACGTTATTATAGTTATTGGTAGTTAGTGTGTGCAGTTATTTTGGTATAAGGTTTGGTTTACATACATGTACCTACATTTAAAATTTAAGAAAAAATATTTTGACTGATTCTGAAGATAATTCTATAATACTTATTTATGTAACAAGTACGCAAAATAGAGTTTTAGAGCACGAATCTATTTACGGACGAGGCGCAAGCCGAGTCTTTAAATTAGATGAGCCCTCTAAAACTCAGTTTGTGTACGTGTTACATACATTTTTTTTAGTATATGCTCTCCAAATTTGTTTAGTAACTATTTGTAATTATTGTAGGCGATGAGACAATGAAAATAATTCTATAAATAGTTATTTATGTAACAAATATGCAAAATAGATTTTTAGAGGATGCATCTATTTACGGACGAGGGCAAGCCGAGTCTTTAAATTAGGTGAGTCCTCTAAAACTTTGTGTACGTGTTACATGAAAAAAAAAATTAGTACTATGCTCTTCAAATTTGTAATCTTATAAAATGTAAATAATAGCTCATTGCCTATGTTACGGTATTTTAAAGGACTGAATTCCCTAAAATATTATTTTGCAGACTCAAAACAGTTCGCAAAGTAACGATTTTAAAGAGCATAATAAAAAACTATATTTTAAATTTAGACTGAAAAAATAACGTTGATTGATTTGCGGGATAATGACAAATATATTTCACGTGAGGTATACCTACTTTATATTTAGAAAGAAAAATGTTTCTTGTTCGTTTTTTCTAAACTTTTTTACAATAAAAACTCTCAAATGACTTAATTCCGTGCAGACAAAAACCAAGCTGGTAATGTAAAGTTTTTGCTAATAGTTCGCGATTGAACGACTTGAAAAGAATACGAAAATGTAGGCGTAACAAGCCCGAAAAAACGGTCTGCGAAAATACAATCAATTAACTTTTCTGTAAGTGAATAAAGTCAGCTGCAACCGCGTTGAATCGCCGGCCGAACTCAGTTCTACGACAAAAAACGTGTAACAGAAAAGGTTCAAATCCCGCTAAGGAAAAAGTAACTAAAAAAATTAATTGAGACAATACCTTAGCTTTCCTTTTCTATAGGGAAACAAGTATATAATTGCTGTTATGTTGGTAGAATATCAGAAAAACTAGTTCGATTTGAAATAGAGCTGAATAAACAATAAGATTTTTTGTTTCTTTATTGATTTTAATTCTCGTTATTTCTCTTTACAGATTTTTTCACGTCGTTCAAGATTCGAAAATTGGGCCAATTATGTGTTTAGTGAAGCTACTGTCTTAGCCAGGTAAAATGTTTCGTTTTTTGTTCGTTTAGGCCTAAATATGTTCCGGTTCTTAACGGTCTCAATTATTTAAAAATTACGAGCAGATTAATTTTGCAGTCATTATGGTATTTAGAAATTGTCAAGAAATTTAACCCAAATAACTAAATAATAGGTACGCTAGAAAAACGAATTCTTCGAAGTAAAGACCATTTTTTGCAGTGCGGAATTGTTTCTCATAATTAAATTAGATTAATTTGTCTGTCACCTACAAATTTGCGAATAAAAAATACGCTAAGTAGGTAGTAATTTTTGTTCTGGAAGAAAAAGAATCGGACACATTGAATTTGTAAGTTGATGTTATTTTTGCAGATATAATATTATAATAGTCCCATATTAGGTATTTATAAACTGGGCAACATAGTAAAAAATTTATCAATATAAAATTGTTTGTTTAAAATATATAAATAAATCTATAGTGTAGATCTGCTAGAAGTACTTATAGTACGTATTCAGGGTTAATATAATTTACGGTATAATAAGTTGAATTTTTACGATACGACGGTATATGAGTAAGATTTTTTCGGAAAAAGCGGCGAGAAGTCGAGATAATTTTTTTTGAAATGAGTATACCATACAAAATAATTAACGGAAGTATGACGCAGAATGTTTTATTGTACCTACGCTGTTTTTTTAAAACTTTTGATGGGAGGTTTGATTTTTTCGATTCCATGCTTGAAAATAATCAGGTTGCATGGTCTTAATAAAAATTACAACAACAATAATCATTTTTCTACGAACGGTTAATAAAAGTAGGCATTTTAGCAGACCGTTGCTAACTAATAGTGACGGTCTGAACATATTTTCAGACTGCTGAATGCTGATGTTTATAAAAATCTGTTCCAGTAATCATAAATAGTTTTTTAAAGATTTGGTTAAATTTATATTAATATTACAATTTATAATCAAAATTTTTTCTAAATTTAAGTTTGTTTACATTTATGTTAATTGTATGGTTTTTTTATATTCAAAATTTTAGATTTCGTAGATATGAAAAATTACAAAATTTCTGTTGCATAACTAACGAAAATCAATTAGCCGTAGAAAAAAATGTTGTGTATTCTGGCTGAACGTATTTTGCAGACTTCGACTATTTAATAATCTCTTGTCTCGATCTGCAAAAGGCTATTTTCAGCCCTTGACATACAAATAACTATTCCAACTACGGGTTGGTAAATATCAATATAGTACCGTAATAAATAAAACAGGATCTAGTGGCGTAATGCTTCATTTATCTACCGTATTGAAATCATAGTCTATAGTAAATAAAACATACGACACATAAGTAATTAAATATTTTCGAAATCTTTTTCAAAAGGAAAATTTTATCAAATTATTAAAATCCAATAAAACAGGTGTTTTATTGAATGCATGCTTCTCCTAAAATGTTCCTTTTTATTGAACATCCACTTGAGTAATCAATCTTCAATAATTATGATTTTATACAAATTTAATCTTGACTGTTAAAATGTGGATGTTGGAAGGTCGAAATAATTGGGTATACACCAGTCACAAAAGTTGTGGATTTTGTTATTTATTCACGAAATCGACGTTTCGGCTACGTTTTAGCCTTCCTCAGGATAAATGAAAACTAACAAAATCGAGTCAAAAATAGTTAAGGACGTGACATAATCAAATTCTCGGTGACCAAGAATTTAATAAACTTTTATATTTATCGACAAGGATGACTGACGAGCAATGTTTTTGAGTCGATTTTGTAAGTTTTCATTTGTCCTGAAGAAAACTAAACCGGAGCCGAAACATCGATGAATAAAAACAAAATTTGCAACTTTTGTGACTGGTGTACCCATAATTCGACCACCTTTCAACATTATTATTTTAGAGAAAGAAAATTACTGGATATTAGCCAAATGATTTTATTCTACTGCCTCGACCGGTTTCGATGTCGCATGAGTCTTCTTCATAAGGTGTAAATTAAAAAGTGATTACAAAACATGTGCATTACAACAATATACATATTAAAACAGTGAAAAACATGCACTCTTAAGAGGAATTGGAATTCCCATCCCTACAAAATAAAGAAAAAATTTGTTCTCGTTGGGGACATAAAATTGACTTTAATTTTGGTCCGATTTGTTTGCTCTTTTTACTTCCTTGTACGGAGTAATAAGGAAGTATTGTAATCGCGAAAAATTTCGGTTTTCAGATTTTGATGGAAATATCCGTTTTGACCTTTTCTGAATCCATTATGACTAGTTTCGTCGTGACGTCTGTACGTACGTATATACGTACGGACGTATGTGTGTCGCATAACTCAAATACAGTTAGACGTAGAAAGTTGAAATTTTGTATTTAGGACTGTTATAGCATCTAGTTGTGCACCTCCTATTTTTGGTTTCAATCTACAAACCGGAAGTAGTACTTTTTTCAAATATTTCGATAAATATTTAATTTAAGACAAATTTTTTTATTTTAAATGAAAGATTATGTGATTATTACCTACAATCGGTATTTTATAAATATTTTTGTATCTGGTATAATTTAGGAATAATTAAAGTATATATTTATAATTTAGTATTTCGGTATCTTGTAGTCCATGATCGATTAACATTTGTTACTACGTAAAATTTAAATGATTATGACATGACAGTGACAATAGTAAAATATGCTTTATATCTTCTTCTGCAGTTTAAATAAAATGACTAAAATATATTTGTGAGTATAGTAGCAGTAGTAGTAGTACTAGTATAAGTTAAAAGAATTTTTTATATTATTCTACATTTTAGTTATTAAGAAAAGTATGAACACACAAGGCGTACAAGGAAGTCATGTGGTGTCCACGTCAGATTTTTTTAATTTAAAGATAAAATATGTCTCTTGGTCTGTCAAAAAAATGTTTAAAAATATTTCAAATGTCCCCAACGAAACTCCTTTTGTAGTAGAAAGTGAATAAATATGGTTCATTCAGCGAATCAACCGATGTCGTCACAATTTGTATCAATGTTTGTGATAGCATTTTTGATCCGTTAAATGTACCCCTCTTAACGATGAAATATAATAATTAATAATAAATAGTTAAAAAACAATAATGAAATTATTGTGTCCATAAAACAATATAAAATATAAATATTTAAAACAACCACACCCTACGACTGGATAACTATGATTATTATTTTAGTTTGAAACATTTTTGCTTCACCGAAGCACATCATTTTATTACAAACTTATTCACTTTTTCGCAGAATGTCTTAAGTACTTGCACACATCCCACAAAAAACGAAAGAATTCCTCCGGCATTTTGTCACAATCTTATAAGTTCTTGAATCACACGGGCCCCACTAATATCTCTGGAGTATCTCCTCTTGAGTGAGTATCGATGTTTGGCAGGTCGGGCGGCCGGGCCGGCGCCAACGGTCCTACAACTCTCACATCTCTATTCCGACCGTGTATCGGTACCGTTGTCGCCGCATACTATTACCCGGTTAAGTGGACAGTGGGCCCGACTGTGGTTCTACCACGGTGACTAATTTTTGGGAAGAGCATAGTGAGAAAAAGTCAAGTGTTTATGAAATATTTTTTAAGCAATAGTTTACAAGCTAATACCGTGGAAGGTTATTAAATAGTATCGCGAGGATCGAAAGTGACGAATATCGTCCGAGTAAAGTTTGACGAACGAGGTGCAACACACGAGCAAGACGATATTTTTTACTTTCGTATGTGACCATTCGTACTGATTTTGTCAGTACAGTACTGATTTTCAGACCTTTGTACTGAAAACAATTTGAAAGATTTTGTACCGATTTCCTTTTCTGGACCTTCATAAAGCTTTAAGTAAAACTTAATTTTCAATTATTGTTATTCAAATTCACTTTAAAAATGTACAATAAGTGAAATGTTTGTAAAAATTTTTTTATAATACATTTAATTCTAATTTTATCTTTTCGATAATAGCAGATCGTAGCAGGTTCATAAAAATATATAGGCAAATATAGGTATAATATTGCTCAGTTTTGTACTCATTTCATTAAAAAAATAAATGGTCACTCTACTTTTGAACGAGTCATGAACGCAATTTTTTAGACAAAAAATATCACATCATTTTTTTAGTAAACCCACAATTTTTAAATGATATTTCTTCCGCCATTTCTAACAGTCAATAAACAAAGGAAAAGCTGCTAGCACGATAGTCATATCATATTAATTCATGATATTTTCAACTTTCTGAAGTAGACTGCTGCCGCGATATCTATTATTTTCTGTAGTGGTCATCTAAAAAATAGTTATTTGTATATCTACGAGTATAGGCTGCGAAATATCTGTTTAGCGTCCGACTAAATTTCTGGCCGAGGACACGAAACATACTATTTCGTTGAAATGCACAACCCAATAAACTTTCTTCGCAGCCATTACTAATATAAACGTGGTCGCGATATGTATCGTACACTAATGTTTTACTTTGCGGCCTGAATTGCGGACGTCAGTGTCAACTTTTTTTGACAATCGAATAACTTAATCTTTTCTTACGTTTGGATCCTTAACCTTATCCACTTAATTTGTAAAGTCAGAAAGTAAAATTTAGTGGAATTCAGTCAATTTAAAAAAAGTTTATGTCGACTCCAGCCGGTTTATTGTTCCACTGGCTTTAGTTCAAAAAACTATATTTTTCTTAATTGTTCATCAACCCCCAACTTTCATTGTTTTCATACATACATCACATATAAAATCACGCTCCCTAAAAAGGATTAGCACGAATTTTAATTAAATTGATTCATTGATTGCTTCATATTGCTATTTAATTGAATCCAACCATTAGTGTATTTATATGTATAAGAAAGACTATTCGAATAATCTTCAGTTTTAGTCTTGATATTGTAAAGGATCCAAGACTTCGTTTAAATGTCAATATTTATACTTATTTCTTTAGCGACTTGCATCTAATTCTATTAATTAAGTATTGATGGTCTCTTTTCTTATGAATATTGCCAAATCTGTGATATTTTATGTACAGTTTTTCTATTTCCGATTTACCTTGAGTGTTTCTTAATCTTTAGTTAATTTCGCGATAATTAAATTCGCATATCACTTTATAAAAATATGTCACGTTATCAAATTTCGCAACCTTCATTTGTAAAAGGAAAAGGAAGGAACAAAAGATATAACCAGATAAACAAAAATATCAGTAAGTTTTTATCTTGACTCTAAAGAAATAATTAGAAAATTTATTTTAAATATAATGGGGAATGAAAAGCAAATTCAAGACCACATGGTGTTCAAACAAAATCTGCAGAATCTTTAAATTAATTTTCCAACGTCTAAAATTTAGTTTTCATTAGACAAAAATTTCAAGACATGTTTTTGGTTTCACATTTTATTCTCTTTTTTAGTAGGTAGGTATACCTGTACACTCTCACTTTCAGCTTAAATTTTAAGTAGCCTGGATTCTTGAGGAAGCCTTTATCGAAATGTATCAACTAGATTGAAAATTAGTTTTTAACTGTTATTCTGATTGCTTGAAGTTATTTTTTATACAAAGTGGTCCGAAAACAATAAAAATCGTTTAATTCTTCTATTTGTCTTAATTTACTCTTTTATTTTACCGACGATAGATTTTATCGCAAAAACTAATTTGTCACAGGGGTTCAATTTAAATAAACTTAACGATTATGACACAGACAGAATAATGCACTCAAATTGTGAGCTAGAAATATGATAAAAAATCTTTAACAGTGACACGATGCTAGAAATGATAATTAATAACGATTTGCATAATTAATCATTTTGTATCGTAATAAATTAAAGCAGGATGTCAACACAGCGTATGAATAATACTCATATGTTGGTATTTGCCATGCATAACTCCTGACCGATAAGGTGCGTACATGAATATTTAATTCTTTTGTTATTTGATATTGATTTGCATAGCAATGGTCTGTTTCGCTGTACCACAAAATAAGAAGCTGAATCTGGGCCTGTTTTCGGGTCTTTTACTCTCAATTTGAATATTTTTACCATTACACTACAATAGGATTTCAGATTATACAATTAGAGAAAGGAACGATCTTACCGAAATTCAACGAATTACAAGTGATTATTTTTTCTTTTTCCTGTACCTACCTACAATTGATATTATTTCAAATTATAATTGAGATGCAATATTTTAAAATTTATGCTCTTAAATGATTGAATTTTTTTAATAACATTATAAAAAACAAAATAATACTTATTACAAACTCAACGCATTTTTGCTGGACCTTCTTCGCTTGCTAAAGAATCTTAAATCCTAAAGCTCTTCACAGCAAGCTTTTATGTCGTTTTAGTACAAAAACTAGTAATGCATCGAACGGGTATCCGTTGAAATTTACTATCCGGGTACCGAGTAGGATTTGCAAATTTACCGATTTTTTCAATTACCGGTAATTCGGGAAAATTTTCTTTCAGTACCGGTTTATCGGTAATTTACCGGCATATAAAATAGGTTCAAACGGTAATATAGGTAACGTGTTTGTTGACAAAAAATCTCGATATTGAATTTTTTCACTATTCCTATACCTATACCTTCCTTTTGGACTGACGGTAAAAATAAATAAAATTATATTCCAAACATAAACAATATTCATGTTTATGTACATATTATGTGTGTCTACGACAAAAAGTGAAACATTAAGTTCCAAGCAAGTTGTTTACGTCCGAGGTGTTGAGCCGAGGCGGAATTACTTATGAGTATGGTAGGTACCTTAATATTACACTTTTTGTCTAAGATATGTAGAAAATTTTATTGCATACTCTTTCTTTAGTGCTGTACTTCATTTCACGAAATATCATTGTTTTCAATAATATCAAATGACTTGAATATTTTTATAAATAGTCGAAAAAATGTCACTAACCTTATAAAATAGGTACTACATAAAATTGTATTTATATCAGTTCGTAAAAACATCTCCTAATTGCCGATCGCGGAAATATATGTACCTATTATTAAAATTAATATTGAGAGTAGGTACATGCATTATAATAGTGTTATAATAACCGAATACCGAATTATCACAAAAATCGGAGCTGCTACACAACTTAAAAAAATATAAATAATTATGATTTACCGGTACTTTTTGTTCAAAGGAATTTTACCACATTTACCCGTATACCGGTTTGCAATCCCTAGTACCGAGTACCGGATACATAATAAAATCCAGTGAATTTAAAATAATAAAGATTTGGTTTTATAAACTCTTATAATACTGAAGGTGTGGAGAATAAATTTGTTTATGAAACCCGGACTTCATTATTTATTTTTTAATAGAAGTTTTTTATTTTTTTATTTAAAACCTTGAAAAAACAATAAGCAGCATTAATTGCAAATAAATTAAGAACAATATTTAAATAGACAAAAAAGTTATTATACTTCGAATTATACTTTTAGACTTTTACAGTTATGGAATACTACATTCAGAATAATTTTTTTTAAATAAGTTAAATATTTATCATCAAACACACCTATCAATGATGAAAATTAAACAAGATAATAAGTTAGCATTGTAGGAAGACAACTAATATTAAACAAATTATGATATCGCTACTGTTATTTTGAGAAAATATCTCATACTCGATAACAAATGAAACGTTCCAAGTGACTCGATTTGATTATTCAAATAGGACCGGCTTTTTATTGATATTACACGTCGACAATTTAATTCAGTTCGTTTCGAAATAATCACTGGCGCTCGAGAGCCACTTATACGCGTTTTTATTTCTCTGTTTTTGTCCCGATGCACCTCAAAATTTCCCTCTTGTAGCTTCTGCATTTCGCATGCGTCGCGTCAGTTAATCTTTGGAGGCAGTACAATTAAAGGTTGTACAAATTGAAGAACATCTCATTAGACATTTTACATACTAGCTAATAGTAATTCCGTGAGAAAAAATTATACTACTGTAAGTAGTTAAATACAGTAGCGTCTTAGGAAAATACATGGTTGTTTATAACTGTTTTGTTAGTTTGAAGAGTAGTACTCAAGTTTCTAAGTTTGTTTTCTTTGTAACAAATTATAGGCGCCATATATGTAGGTATAGCTACAGCTTGACTTTGCGGTAGACGGTAGTTTTCCGTACAAAGTAATACTGGTTTCGAAGCGTTTAATTATTTGTTGCTTAGCTATATTAATTTTATTTTGCGGATAACCATTTACCAGGAATTTGCATTCCAATAATCATTATGGAATGTTGAATGATAATAGTGTTATCCAACCACTCAAATCCAAATCACTAGATCACGTATCAAATGTATAACCTATTCTTGGACAGTTTTGTTATCAATTCATGTAGTAATTTTTTAACTTTGCAAATCAGTAGTCTTCGTTCACCTATTCTTAGAAAACTTTGTTATGAGTTCGCTGGTTTATCTTCAAGTTTCCAAGAAAGAATTTGGTTCATTTAGTAATTTTTAATTTACAAATCACTAGGTTTCTTTGCTTGTAAGTCTTGATTTATCTACAGTGTTAAGACAGTTTTGTTATGAGTTCCTTGGTTCATATTCAAGTTTCTAAGTGAAGAAAACGATATTTCGAATAATAATATCATTACTTTTTTGCCTTTAAATTCTCTTCTTTGAGTTCCTCTTCACGGTTTTCACTGCCCATCTCGAGTGAGAACGTTGCAGTTGATGTGATTTTTGTTTTGATATGAGTTCCTTAGTTCATATTCAAGTTTCTAAAGTGAGAATTTGGAAGAATACGATGTTCTAACCTATTTATACTATTAATTTCGAATGATAATAAGTAATATAGTTTTTGGACAACCACTGCAGAAATTTATATTTACCGCGGCACCGGCAACTGAAGAAAGCTGAAAATATCATGAACTAGCATGATAATGAATATCGTGTTAGCACTATGTTATATTATAATTATAAGACCAAATCAACATAGATTGTTTGAAATAATAATAATAATAAAAAATAGCGTTCATATGATTCGTTCAAATGTAATATCGTATTGCTCGTGTGTTGCCTCGCTTGGTTGTACTCGAGTTGTACGTACCTCGTTCGGCAAACCTTACACTCACACTCACACTATATTTCCCACTTTCGATACTCGTTACAAAATATACTAACTTTTTTGCTTTGAATTCCTTTTCTTTGATTTCTTCTTCACTCATATACCTTGAGTGAGAACGTTGCAGTTGATAGTATACTTGATTCGTTTACTAATTATTGCAAATGGAATCTCTACGTTTGCCTTCATTTCTTTCATTTAAATCGTCTTCATCCTCATACTCTCGAATTAAACCCCAACCTCACAAATCCACAAAAAACCGTCCTTTGTCGCGTCTTCTGTCTCCAGTGTTCTCATCTAAAAAATAGCGTACATGGTTCGTTCAAAAGTAATATCGTATTGCTCCGTGTGTTGCCTCACTCGGTTGTACTCGAGTTGTACCTCGGTCGGCAAACTTTACACTCACACTAATTTCTCACTTTCGATACTCGTTATGAAATATAGAGTTCATCTTCACTCCCCATATATATCTCGAGTGAGAACGTTGCAGTTGATGTTACTTGATTCGCTTACTAATTATTGCAAATGGAAACACAACATTTGCCTTTAATTATTTCATTTAAATCGTCTTCATCCTCATACTCTCGAATTAAACTCCAACCTTTCAAACCCATAATCCACAAAAAACCGTCCTTTGTCGCGTCTTCTGTCTGCAGTGTTCTGATAGCGTACATGGTCCGTTCAAAAGTAATATCGTATTGCTCGTGTGCTCACTTGGTTGTACTCGAGTTGTACCTCGTTCGGCAAACTTTACACTCACACTATATTTCGCACTATATAACTTTTTTGTCTTAAATTCTTTTTCTTTGAGTTCATCTTCACTCCCCATATATCTCGAGTGAGAACATTGCAGTTGATATTACTTGATTCGTGTACTATTGCAAATGGAATCACTTTTACGTTTTCCTTCAATTCTTTCATGAAATCGTCTTCCCCTCACAAACCACAATCGCTGTCCCTTGTCTGTCTCAGTGTCGTGATCTTGTCTCCTTGGCGACACTTCTCCGCTGGATGACGTCAGCTGCAGGTACTGGTCTTGTCCCCGTGCGCCGTGCAGGTGACCGCGGTCGCGACGGCGTGTTGATAGCTAATTAGGCCTAGCGACATCATCCTGGCTCTTCTGTCGCTCGAAAGCCGACAACTACAAGAACCAGAGGTGGAAGAGGTAGATTCAGTAGGTTGCTGTGTCCGACGGAACGAAGAGTGGTTGATATATCAAAGGTTTTAGTCTAATGTTATTATTTACCGGTGAAATAGAGGGGTCATTTACTGTCCGGAATTGGTGTATATTTATCTGGAGTACCTACCTAGGAATACTTGCAGCAAATTGGGAATATGCAGGACTACATGAGAATCTTTTGTATATTGTCGGAATATATGGTGATATTGTTGTTATTTTTCCGGAATTGGTGTATATTTATCTGGAGTTAGGAATAATTGCAGCAAATTGGGAATATGCAGGAATATATGAGAATCTTTTGAATATTGTCGGAATATATGGGAATACTTTCAGTCTAATGGTGATATTGATGTTATTATTTACCGTTGAAATAGAGGGTTATTTACTGACCGGAATTGGTGTATATTTATTTGGAGTACCTAGGAATACTTGCAGCAAATTGGGAATATGCAGGAATGAGAATCCTTTTAATATTGTCGAAATATATGGGAATACTATGATAACTATTGCCTCAGGGATTATTCTATCGTGAAGCTGGACACAAAATGTGCAATGGAAAAATAAAAAGTGCAGTGGAATTTTAAATTTGTGCAAGATAAATATAAGAAAACTTAATATTTCAATTATTATTCAAATTCATCATAAAAATTTACAACAATTTGTGAATGGTGATTGTGAAATGCGTAAATTAGCTTAGTTTTTATTTAGATTTGTTTTCATCTTCAAAAATTAAATTTTAATCTTGACCAAAACAATTTTCGCCTGCGGCGCTTTTCCTTTCCATATGATTTTTTAAAAACTGCTATCTGTTTTTAACAATGAACCCCTACCCTCGCCCTCCCCCGATAGAAAATTGAAAATATGGTACGTAATAAAATTTGTGTGCCAAATAAAATTTTTTAAAAAAGACGGAATGTTCATTTTGTGGTAGGTATGTGCAGTGGAAAAAAAAGCTTAGAGTAAACCCTGTATTGCCGAGTGTGTGGAGATACGGTTAAAATTCTGCAGAAATAAACAGTAGGAATATTTAAATATATACTAAATAATGAAGGGTAGAAATTACTTAAGACTGCAGTCTCAACATATTTTTATTAATCAAATAGTCGCGGCGTTTCCAGCGGCGTAACTAGGATTTGAAGGCCTTCCCGCAAAGAATAATTTGAGGCCCCCCCTACCCCATTTCATTATTAATAAAAAATAGTAAAAAACATATAATATTGTTTTTATTTATATTATTTTTATGAAATAAATTATAATTATTATAGAATACAAATAAAAAATATCAACAACAGAAACGAGTACTAGGTAAAGAATATATTCAAAAATATTGATGTTTAAAAAACAAAGTTACTTAATAACTAGTATAAACTAAATTATATAAGTATTCGTTCTACGGGCTTTTTTATTTGCAAAATCTTTTATAAGGGTTTTTAAATTTAAATTTTCAAATCTCTAATTCACGAAAAAAACTACTTATTAAAATGTGTTCTTTACTAATTTTATTTGTCTTTGTACTGTCTCTGAACTAGTACATAATGAAATGGTTAAATTTACTAGGTAGTATAGTGGGAGAGCTACCCTCTACCCTAATACAAATTCTGCGAATATTGAAATAAAAAAATTAAATGTAATCGGTTTTAATATTAACTACTTACCCCACTCTAGGAATCAATAAATTTGCGCGCCTTGGGTTAAAAATTGTATTGGTATAGATAGATGTACCTCGGCGTAAAATACTAAAAATGTTAAATAAATATAAATATTGGAATATTGCATATTTTAATTTATAAAATATTGAATTCGTGCTATGACAATATAAATAACAAGTAGTGTTAGATTGTTGTTTCATTTCAAAAAAAATGTCACCCTTCAATAAACTTGTTTTCTGCTTAACGTACCGATACTGAGTATTGCGGTTTTATTCTTGAAACCTTTTGCTTATTTCATACATTGTTACTGATTTTAATAGAAATTTTTCAAAATTTAGTTACAGTTTAACGAATAGTTGAAAAAAAAATTCAAAGATTTTGATATCCGTCCCCTTCCATACGGTGGGATTGGATGAGGCCCCCTTATACTCGGGGCCCCCCCGCATTGCGGGGTTTTGCGGACCCTATTTACGCCACTGGGCGTTTCGTCAACACTTTTAGCTTTTTAGGACAAAGTACAGAACAAGGGAACACAAAATTAGTCCGGTGTTTATCATCAATGGAAACAGTAATTAAGACGATCCTCTACACCGCGACACTCCACTATTTTGTTAAATATAATAATATATAAAGCATAAAGGTATTGTGTAAGATAAAAGTACCATCTACCAAATGGTCGATACAGAATTTTAAAATTTAGCTTTAAAATCAAAATACTTATGTAAATTTGAATTTTGACAATTTTTGTTATTTTTTTAACACAAATATTTTCTATTTTAAAACGAATTTAAAAAATTCGAACGGTTATTTCGCAGATCCAAGCTTTGTTGACAACATATTAAAATTTGAAGTTAATTCAATTAAATAAAAGCAGTACAGTGGCAAAATTATTTTTTCCCCTCAAACATTATTTGTTATTTTTATGTTTAAGAAAACAATAAACACTATAGAAATGCGCGTGCGGAATCAATGTTTTTGACGGTTTTCTGTCATGGGTAGAGAATCATCTTAAGTACTGACTAAAATAGTTATGACCAGTCTCGCTGCTTCAACTTAAATTTTCCTGAAATGATCAATATCGAATCAAAATCAAATTGTCAAACGTAGAAATAACATTGCTGTCATTTTTTTACATTTAAGTGGAAGTGGTGAATATTTTAAATTGAGATTGTAGTCCTGTGAAGTTCTAGTTCAACCCTTTATAATATATCCAAGCCTCACATCCATACTAAATAATATTTTGGGATACATGGGAATACAGTCTGAATCTTGGTCGTAATACACAAAAATACGAAAGTTTGCAGAACAAACACACCTCTTTTGTTGTTACATAATAAATTTACAAAAATATATACCTCTTATTTAAGAATTAAGATCGAGATCGGATCGAGACATCTCGTTCTCGTCTCATCTCTATCTTGACTAACAGCCTTTATGTCTTTGATTGTCTCGAAACTCGAGGCGAAATATCGCAGAAACACAAAACACATCTAATTTTCTTAAAATATCTATTGTATGTATAACATTATGCGCCTGGTTTGACAATTTAATTCTATGGTTTAATGAAAATCTCATTTCAGAAACGGTTAGATAATTTTATTTATAATAAAAAGGATTATTCCCTTCCATCATGCCAATTATTATACATTGACTAATGTTCCATAGTTACAAATAATTACAGCAGAAAATTCCTTGCCAAAGGAAATTTGTTACTATAATGTCTTAAGGACATTTCTAACTGTCATGGAAGACATAACAAATTATCATGATTAACAAATCACATTTTCTTATTTAATTAGGTAAATGAAGAAAATTAATTCGAGAAATATTTTTCATAAATTCCATTCGAAACTTGTCACCATTATCCACCCAACAATAAATCTTGCAATAATTTGGTACAAACTGCAGCAAATTGAACCAATTAAGTATTGTACATTATAATAAAGAATGCATTTGTGAATATCATAGAAAGTCCTCACTAAGAAATTACAAAGTCACCGCATATAGCAAAAAGAAAAACACTATATTACTATATTAATTATTAGAAAATTGCACTTAAGAAAAGTATTTCACTGACAATTTATAAATCACTATAGCTTTCTAATTATCAAACAAAAAATTGCAGTTTTAATTATTATTCATGCACTTAATTGATCCAGCAACCTAATCTCTCATTAAAAATAAAATATTCAATATTTGCATGGGACAGTTTTGAAAGCATGGATAAGTTATTTTATCTTATCGGTGCAGCATCTTCTGTCAAATTTGAACTTCAAGATAAGTTCTGATCTTCAGTATCAGGACAGAAGCATGTCATTAGTTGGGATAGAATGCCCTTCACACCAACCATTCTAATCTTGATAGGGTTTGTTTACCTAATTCCTAACCCAGAGAAGAAAATCATGTTGGTTGTGTCAGTTCATCTTTGTTGAATATTATGAGAAAGATACAAGAATCATTGTTGTATTTCTTAGAAATTTGTAATGCAAATTTAAAGTTTTTTCTTGTAGTTTAGATTTTACAATAATTTTAGGTTGAAATTAAGTTTTATTAAATCGTATTAACCCTTTGTTTCATATAAATTTAACATACTACGAGTATAACATGAGTCTTTTCAAACGTTGTTGTTTTCTAAGAATTTCTTATACAAATTTAATTCTTGGTACCTATATTGTAGACAAATAAGATACAAACATTGTTGAAATTCGATGAAATTTTTAATGCCAATTTAACTGTAAGTCGGTATAGATATCTATTGTTGGTAAATCTAACAATTTTATGTTCAAATTTTAATTAATTTAAGGACAAAGTTAAGTAAAATACACAATAACAAAATATTAAAATGGAAAATAATATTTAAGTATACTTAAATATTTTTTTACATACCTATCATTAATAATATTATTTGAAAGATAAAACTTTAGAATTTGAAGATTATCAATTTCATTGTTTCTTTTTATGTATATGAATAAGGATTATTAATAATATTTTAAAATAACTTACCTACATTTTATCTTTATATCGTCTTATATTTTGATGTACTATGTACCTCTCTAAAAGGTTTTTTAAGTATAAAACAACTTACCTAAATAAAATTTATAATGGGACAATATTTTCTAGTAGGTATATCCGGGTATATCCTTACGGTTTAGGATTAAGTAGGTAAGTGTTATTATTTTTCAATCAGTGTTTAAAGCATTTTCAAATGAATAAAACAGCAATAATAAACATTGTTAAGTATATTGAAATAAGTTTTGAAGCTATTTGACTTGTTCGCACAATATATTAACAAAACCAGTCAGTAAAACCTATTAGAAATAATAATTATTGGTACTTATCAATGAATAAGTAGTACACGCTACGATTTGATAAAGTTTCCTTTTCTTTTTCTAGTGAAATACATAAATCACTCAAAAAGCACAATATCGCCTATAATATTAAAAGCGATAAATGGTTCTTTCAAGTACTCTGCTAATTATTTCAAGAAGTCAAACGAAACAAATTTCAGTATTTTAATTAAATTTAATGTACTTACCCCAAAATAGATAACAATCTCAGCACAACCGCGCAGTCTTATAAGAACCCAATAAAGTCTTTGCAACACTTCAATAATAATAAAAGAAACAACAAATAGAAAACAAACACAACTACGTCACTAACACGAATATAAACAACACTACAACAAATGCAATCTAATTGTTTATCAACAAAAACAAAATATAAAGGAACAATCTCCGTCCGTTTCTCGCCGTTATCCGGTAACGAACTCAAGAACTCACTCCTTCGTATCTCAGCGCCTACTGCGAAGTTACTCAGCGGGTGCCAAGGGGCGTGAACATTCCAGGATAAGCTCAAAAAGGGGGGGATAGAGAGAGAAAATAACAGAGAAAAAAGAGAAAATAGAGTATTTTATAATCCATACATGTAGATTTCAGGTATTGTTGAATTATTCAACAGCTGAGTTTACACAGGGTAAAAATTGGAAATTGGGGGTGGCTGGAAATAATTATTTATAATACTCGTAATTTATACATCTTAGGTATACTTATTATTAAACAAAACACAAATCTATTTTAAAATTATTAAGAATACGACAGGAGTGTCACAGGAAGTCAAATTCGGGCCGGGCTACAAATTAAATAATTCCCACAAAATAATAGAAAATCTATTGAAATTATGAATATTTATTATTAAATTAATTTTGGAAAAGTATTTCTATAGGTATTATTTAACAAGTGTTTGTTGACAATGAACTTTAGGTATATATGAGTCAATAATTTCTTAATTTTCACATATTAGAGGGTGATTTGTTGTATGTCCGGCACTAGGAATATTTCGTTTATTTCAAGAGATACAGAAAATGTTTATAAGCAAAGTTAAACGATGGTCACAAAAAGCTTTGTGTTACTTCCGGTAATCGGTAGTCATATTTTTTTTAGAATGTAGGTAGGTAGGTACATAAGATTAGCTTTACAACGATACTAGGTATAATATATCTTAGTTTTACTCCAGCCATTTCAAAATAGTGGAGAATTTTTTTCAAAATATTTATTAATAATTTGTCGTTTCTGCGCAGGAATTATGAGTAATTTTACAAAATTAATTTCTGGCACGAATTATATTTGCTTCATTATTCCACGAATGTCAAAGTAATACAGTTTAAGTGTCAACATTTTTAATATCATCAGCGATACACCTCCAGTGATTTTATAAAATGTTATCAACTGTATTACCTATTACACAAGAGCTTTTTATTTCGCCGTATAAATTTGTGTTTGTATTTAAACCTTGCAACCTAGCAACATGAAAAACAATTTTTACTATCACAACAATTAATTTATTATGTAGGTAGGTACGTCTAGGGTCTATAGGTACCTACATTAAATGACAGAACGAATTTTTTTGCCTTTGTTGATTTTTATTGGTTTTTTCAGTAAATATTTTGAAGAAAATTCTCCACCTTTTTCAAATGGCTGGAGTAAAACTATGGTATTATGGCATCATTGTAAAGCTTTACATTCTAAAAAAATATGACATTACCGATTCCCTATGCTAGATTAAAAGTTGTGTCTATTTCCAGTGAAACCGGAGGTGGCACAAAGTTTTTATTGTTGCCATCTTACGAGCCCTTTTGTCTAGTTTAACTTTGCTTATAAACATTTTCTGTAGCTCTTCAAATAAACGAAATATTATATTCCTAGTGCCGGACTTACAATAACCCTGTATATGTATATCATCTGGACAATTGGGTTCCAATTATGAAATTAAAGTTAAATATTAAACTTTATATACAGGTACCTACCTATACTACCTACTTATTTGAATAATTTATTAAGTCATTAAATGTTGTTATTTTTTTTAAATACAAATTTGTTATGCTAGATTTTTGAAAAATGTCTTCTTTATAAGATTAAAATGTGTGTTTCTTATACAGATTTAATGTTTGGATGTACGAATAGTACAAGAATTTTGGTTCTTTATCTTTTGGTCAGTAGAGGTAATAACATTTTGGTTAAAATGCTATTTGAGTAATTTTTAAATAATTCCTTTTGCAATACGTGGTTAGGTAGGTACCTGAGATTTAAAAATAAATAAAAAGGGTGCTGAAGATTGAATTGCAGCCAAAACGTTGGTTTTTTATTGGATTTTAATAAATTGACTGCTTCTCCAAGAAATTTTCCATTTTATTGAACATCCAGTCGAAAAATCAATCTTCCATTATTGATTATGTTTTGTTTATTTTTTAATTATGTATAAAAAATAAATCAAAATAAATGTACCAACCAATTTAATGATCCCTTTAGAATTTAGTGTTGTGATTCTGGCTTCGTTAAAAGGTATCATAAATTAAAACAAACAAGACGCCGACTTGCTTGACAAATTAGAATAAAAAACCACTAAAAATACAGGTAAAAATACTGGCTGTTATCTACATCTCCATCCCCTCCAAATTAAATCACCGCACTGTGATTGGTCGGTGGTTATTTAAGCTCCTCCTACTTAATAAGTCCAACCTAAAATCCTGATACACTCGCAACCAGAAAGGCACACGCGATATGCGGACAGTCCACGATAAATAAAATAACAGAAATATTAAATAAAATTCTTTAAAAGCTGGTTCAGCTTGTTTTGTTGACTTCTTCGTAGTTTATTTTGATTTCTCGGAAACTGCAGGTAGGTAATTTATAGAGTTGATACTCCGACTCGAGCATTTTAAACTTAAAATGTTGCGATATTTTTTCCTTTTTGCAAGGCGGTTATATATTCGTTCGTTTCAACTTTATGAAGATGTATTTTATGCTGTTGGATTATAATGTGTGAAATTTATTAGCGTCATTATGTACTGTTATTAGATAAATTAGTTTTGAATTAAGAGTTTACTTTAAATTGACTAGATTAATTAGGTTTATTTAACATCACTTAGTTTAGATTGTGTATCAAATTTGCAAAGTATTACCCGTTATCCGTACATAAGCTTCTTACTTATTCCGCATATTTTCATAAATATTTGTAGCATGTGAATTGTAGTATGAACGTTGCGTATTTTGTGCAAATACCCTGTAGAAGGTAAACCATGTGCCCTTTGCTTCAAAAATGGTTTATTTTTTAATAAGAATAAATTTTATAATATACATATTCCTTCGATACATCATGGTATACAAAGCTTAGTTAAAATCTTATTATTTATTTAGACCCCAATGAAGATTGAAGAGGCATTATGAAATTGTTTTTGCGATCTGAGTTTGTATAGGGCTTGTTTATAATGGATGTAATCGGTTACTTCATCTGTATTCTGTAAGATGTGGGATGTGAATAAGAAGTGTGTAGTTCATAATCATTTCAGTAATCTGCTATCTTGACAACATAACCTTTCTTATAACTGGCAGAAATGGATTCGTTTGTTGAAAATTACATACTTAGTTGGATCTGTAATGTTTATGACAATAAATATTGTACCTACCGAAATATAAAATACTCATAAATTTGTAACAATATACTCGTAGTATCCAAAATTAGTTCAGTATCTAACTTTTAATTTATTCAAATAAAATTTTACTGAAGTCACCCATATTCAGTAAAGCAACTCTATTACTTATTTCACTCTTTACTCTTTCCCAACAAATAACAAGCAAGCCTTATTTGTTCTGTGTTTACATTTTGACAAGTATTTTATATTTCGCTACAATATTTATTTTTATAAACATTGCAGATCCAACTGTGTATTAACTTTAAACAAATGGATCCATTTCTGACAGTTATAAGAAAGGTTGTGTCGTCAAGATAGCAAATTACTGAAATTACTGAACCACACACTTCTCATTCACATTACACATAATACAGAAGAAGTAACCGATTACATCCATTATAATCCAGTCCATACTGTTACAGTATAGATAAACGTTAAATCCGTAACATAGAAATACCTACCTATACAGCTCATGTTAACGGAACATACCTAGTAGAAGTCACAGTCACCAGTTACATTACATCCATTATAACATCAATGTTAATCTCCGGTACGAAATACCATTTCTGCGTAAAACAATAAACAAATTGATTTTTTAATTATTTTTAAAACTCAAATCACAAAAGGAGTGTCACAGGGAGTCAAACTCGGGCCAGAATAGAAATTGAGTCTTTTTATTAAAACAAATAATTGATTCCAATTATGACGATTACTTATTAGAAAATAACTAGAGCTTAACGATGGAAATTATCATACAATGAGTGATAATGAAAGTTTAATAAGTATATTAAGTAACTTTCTGGTGAAAAAAGTAAAAGATTATTTATATCAATATTATAGGTACTGTAGTTAATTACAGAATACTTATAGGTATTTTGTATCCAATGCATGCATACATAGACAGTGTAATAGGTATAATCAATTTAAAGCATCAAAAAATTTGTTATGAAAACCACAATAACAAAATTACATATTACTTAATCATATTATTTTTTAATGTACCAATAAAGACATTAAAAGAACACGAAAAGCCATGAAATGACGTTTTAATAAATATTTTATATTAATAAACTTGTACTTTTATGATGTTTCTAAAAAGTTTTATTACCAACACGAGACGATATAAAAGAAATTAATTAAGCGAACATGAATTATTTTTATGAACACATGTTTTAATGGCTCTTTTAAATCTTTAAATTTCTAATGTTTAAAAATACTATTTCAAGCCATTCGCACGCATCCTTATAAGTTGTCATAGATTTAAAATTAAAAAAACTGGTCCATGCAATGATGGACCTCGAAATGTCTATTTTTTATCAAAATATATATGACAACTAAAATATAACTTCAGTTTCTGTATTATGATCCAGTGATGCCGCCGAGACGAGATATTTATCGTCTCGGATTTTCGAGATAAGACGAGACATCTAAACTACGAGTCGAGAAATAGTTGTCGAGAAAAAGAGAATTCTCGAGACTAAAACTGTGAAAAAATATGATATTATTATCTTCTAAAATATAAAAATATTTTTTAAATTTACATGGTTCAATGGTTCAAAGCATTTTTTGTTTTCATATTAATATTTTTATTTCTATCAAACAAGAAGCGAAGAATTTAACAGAAAATGTACAAAAAAGTTCCTAAATTCATTTCTAGCTTTTTAAATAAGTGCGGCAACAATTTTTTTAAAGAAATTGAGAATTGAGACGAGAATTGAATAGTTGAGAAATTACCGCGACGCGTATACTTAAATTTCTCGTCTGGAACATTTGAGACGAGACGAGAATTGACTATTTCTCGTCTCGTCTCATCTCACGACATCACTTACGATCCTTAAGCCAATTACTTAATAACAATTAAAAATTAAGTCTTCATAATAAATATTTAGAACACAGAACAATAATTTCATACAATTTTTCAGTGGCGGACTGGACCAGCGGGAATCCGGGAACTTTTCCGGTATAGGCCGGAGGTATCGAGGCCGGTCAATATTGTCACACATTTTTATTATGAATAAAAAAATATTTTTTTCACGACATGCGGAGAAAACACAATTTTCTTCTCGCGAAATAGTGAGGAAAGTGCGTTTGCCCTCTCGAGAGGAAAGTAAGCAGTGTTACCACCAGTGTTATTTTACGATGAAACATTTCAAAAATTGTAAGTAAATGTATTATTTTATTGAAAATTCTGATTTTGTAGTGATATACTGTAAACTATTATTTAACAATTATTACATTTTATACTTTCTTTTTCTACAATTTCACGATTTTACAACTTAAATTTAATTTGGCATATTGGCCGCAGTGAAACATTTCGTTGTTTTTAAACGTCATTCTGACAGATGGCAGTTATAACCTAACTTCTAATGTGTTTCTTCTACATTTACAATGTTTTTAATCGTGAAAAAATGTTGTGTCTAACACGAGAGGAAAGCCCTGCTTTCCTCTCTATTTGGACAAATAACTATTCCGTAACTGTCAAAAAAGTTGACATTGACGTCCGCAATTCAGGCCGCGAAGTAAAACATTTGTGTACGAAATACTATACATTTCGCGGCCGCGGCTGCGAAGTAAATTTATTGAGTTGTGCATGTCAATATCAGATAGACATTCGCAGCCTAGGTATACAAATAACTATTTTGTACAATTGTCAAAAAATGATGACATTTTTGAATCGTTAATAAAGCGCGAAGTTGGTGTTTTTCACAATGTTTTTACCTCTCGCCACTCATAGTCGTCAGTCCTATAGGTAATCATGCTAAAAGTTCGATACCTATAAGTGAGTTTTCAATGGATAAGCACGTTTTTATATCCCTAGAATACGATTTTGGTAGTTTCGATATGATGTCTGTGTGTGTGAATGGATGGATGTTGGAGGAGGAATAAAAAAAATTTAAATTTTGTAATATTCTGACACCCTAGATTAGTTCTGATTAATTTTTGGTGTTGATCATGCAATCGGAAGTGGTAGTTTCTTGAAGATCTGAAGAGTTTTTCTGAAATATCCTCAAAAATATGAATCAATAGGAATTTTTTAATAACAGTGTTGTATATGTATATTAAATGTTACTATATCTACAATTTGTATTCAAAACGTTGTTTCCCATCTAGCACCATTTTCCAATTACAAGAAGTTAAAAATTCTACAAATTTGTTACACAATTTTGAGATATGTGCCTACCAATGAAAACAAAAAATAAAATATTTGCGTGTTAATGTCAAATAAATTTTTGACTTTTTTACAAATTAAAATTGGAAATAAGAAATATCATTTACTATTTATAAGCTCATAATAAACTTTAATAATATTATTTATAAAAACTACAATTCGCGAATTTCCTTCTACAATGGTATATTTGTAAGTACACACTTATTATACCTATTAGTAAAATAGTGGAGCATGGCGAGAGGTCATGTGTTGGCCACATCAGATTTTTTTGTTATATTGCTACCTTGAAAACCAAGAAAAAATTAGTTTTCACGGTTTTGATAAACATTTTTTCAGTTATTAAAAAAATTTAACAAAAATTTAGAAATTTAGAACTAAAATACAGTTGTAAAGAAAATGTTTGTATTTTAGTGCCTTCGAGCTTCGAATAACTTATTTAAATCGACAAGCCTGGTTATAGTATAAATTTTTATATGTGTACGCTATATGTATCTATAGAGACATCATAATAATTCCATCATTTGAACTTTTTAGAGTTATTTGCACAGACTAACTAAAGAGACTAAAGATTTTAAGAGGCCGGTCACTATCAAATTTCCCGGACTGGTTAAACGTCCCAGTCCACCACTGCAATTTTTCCACCTTTTTGCCCTTTAAAAGCAATGTACTTATTATAACTTTTTACCTCTCGCCACTCAGTCCTGTAAGAGAGTTATTGTAATCATGCTAAAGTTTCGATAGTGAGTTTTCAATGGATAAGCACGTTTTGAGGTCCCTACAGCTACAACACGATTTTGATAGTTTCGCGATGATGTCTGTTTGTGTGTGAATGGATGGATGGATGGATGGGGATGGATGGATGGATGAATGTTGGAGGTACGATAACTCAAATACCACTGAATAAAACAATTTGAAATTTTGTACATAATATTCTGACACCCTAGATTAGATCTGATTAGATTTTGGTGTTGATCGTGCAATTGGAAATGGTAGTTTCTTGAAGATCTGAATAGTTATTCTGGAATATCCTGAAAATTTATGGATTAATAGGAATTTTTTTAATAACAATGTATACTAAATGATACTATCTACAATTTATATTCAAAAAGTTATTTCTATATCTAGCACTATTTTCCAATTACAAGAAGTTAAAATTCTACAAATTTGTTACAATTTTGCGTATCAATGAAAACAGAAAATAAAACATTTGAGCGTTAATGTCAAATAAATTTTTGACATTTTGACAAATTGAAAATATGAAATGTCATTTATTATTTACCTATATGGTTATGATAAACATTAATAATATTATAAAAACTACAATTCTCGAATTCCCTTCTACAATTATATAATTATATTATTAGTAAGTGCTATACTTATATTAGAAAAATAAAAATAGTAGAGTATGGCGAGAGGTCACGTGTTGACCACATCAGATTTTTTATCACATCAAAACTAAAATTAATAACCAATATAAATCCGTTAAAAAGCATAATTCCAACTTTAATAACATTCTACGTCCCTTTCATGTCAGAGTCTAATATCCTTCGTTGGCTCTCATTGGCTGGGTGTTGTGGTCAGCTAGGGTTAGGGTTAAGGCCACGGGGGTTTGGGGGGCCCCGCCAGCGCGGTGCCGGTGGCGACAGTCTGGTATGCCGCCGCCGCCAACATGCGAGGCAGGTTATCGCACGGAGACGACCAAATTCAATTTTTATTTATTAAGGAGACTGGTCTACATAAATGGAGGGTAATTAATTTTTAAGGCGAAACAAAGAAGTTAATGAAGTAATAACAAGAAAATGTTTATTCTATTATAAATTATGTATGCATAAAATAGTTTTTTGTTTTACTTTTAACTAGACAAAAATATAGTATATTATTCAACGGTGCTAATGGATGCTATTATTCCCAAAGATGAAGTTTATATTTCACGAGCGAGGGTTTTAATCATCGGAGGGAATACTAGCCATTATAGCGAGTAGTACTGTACTTTATCTACGAATAATTTATTATATACAAGATTTTTAATAAAATAATAGTATATTATATAACGACGCTATATTGGATGCTATATTATTCCCGAAGATGAAGTTTACAACACGAGTGAGCAAAGCGAGCGAGGATTTTAATCATCGGAGTGAATAATAGCCATTATAGTGAGTTGTGTACAGTGTTCTAAAAAATATAGTGTTAAATTTAACACTAAACTAACCAAAAATAGTGTACCATCGAGGACAGAATATTTAGTGTTAACTTTTACTTTTCCAAGAATGGTTAATTTTAGTGTACTTTAACGAAAGCACAAACGGTTAAAAGTTACACGTTGAGAGTGTAAAAATTTTAGTGTAAAATATTAGTGTTACTATATAGTGTTAAAATAGGGTAAAATAAAAAGTAGGATTTGATGCAAAATATATTATAAATTTAATATTACATCCAGATTAAGTATACATTAGGTTAGGTACCTACAATATACAGTAGACATATTATGTATAGTTTATAGAAATATGTATAATAATTGAAATACGTAATAGGATTGAAATAAGGTTATGATCGCTTTTGCTGGATTACATTGCTTCACACATGGGATCGGTGTTGTATTATCGATGACTCGTCGATGACAAGAAATTAGTTTGTTAGGTATAGCTCCGGGAATCGATCCTTCTGCGATTAGAAATGGTTGATTGGTTGTTTTTTTAGTATATATCCTCTTCTAATTTGATAAATTATTCTGTAAAATATGTATTAAAAATAAATAAATTAATTAAATAACATGAATTTTCTAACTTACTAGTTTAAAAAGAATTATTTTTCCGGCTTTTCCCAATAGATTCTTTAGGTATTTTGGATCTTCGTGTTGTAGCTGGTAACATCTCAACTGAAGCAAACATGGGCGCGGGTAAAATGGTCACATCCACATTAAAATATCTTCACGTGCAGTCACAATAATTAGGTTTATGCACCATTCCAAAATATGAAAGTATAGCAAAAAGATCAAACACTAAAACCAAATGAAACGTATAAAAACTAAACACAAACAACACAATATACTAACCCACGCCACTACGTCTGATCTGTACCAACTCTGTACATGAACAACGTGACCAGAACTTTGAAGGGTATTTTTACACTGAACGTGTTACTCTAATGTTTTATAACGGTAAAATTACACTATCTTCAGAAATATCACACTGAAATAATTACTTTCGCACTATTATTGTGAAAAGTTCCATATCTAGTGTAAAATATTACACTAATTCTTAGTGTACTTTTACCACATGCGTAGTGTAAAATGTAGTGTTGTTTTAACGAGTTTTTAGTGTAAAAATTAACACTAAATTTTTAACCAAAGGCACAAGTTTAATTTACACGCATGCATTTTTTAGAGTGTACTGTACTTTATTTATGAATAATTTATTATATACAAGATTTTTAATAAAATAATAGTATATTATACAACGACGCTAATGGATGCTATTATGCCCGAAGATGAAGTTTATAACACAAGCGAGCAAATCGAGTAGTGAAGGTTTTAAGAATCGGGGAGAATAATAGCCATTATAGCAAATTATATACCGTACTTTATCTACGACTACTTTATTACGAACAAGATTTTAATAAAATAAATACTAATACGCAAAAATTTTGACATTTCCAAGAGTCAATAAATTATCTATCACCATAAACCATTAAACATAGCAATGTTTTATAAAAATAATTTGCAGAGAGAAAATGATTCCGGCAAAATAATTTTCTGATTGGTGCAGAGGAGGGAATACTGACTATTATTCCCTGCGAGATTAATATATGATATGGGCATTATGTCGGAAACATCATATATTTAATTTTCATGTTATACATTAGTCGTAGATAAATACACATTTATGCAAAAATTTTGACATTCTCAAATATCATTTCTCTATATAACTAGTTACATCATAAAATATTGCAGTTTTCTAAAAATATTTTGCACAGAGAGATTCAGGCAAAGTAGTTTTCTATGATTGGTGCAGAGGAGGGAATACTGACTATTATTACCTGCGGGATTAAAATATTACATTGTGTAGCAAACATCACACATTCAATGTTCATGTTATACTTACATTAGTCGTAAATAAACAGATTTACTACCGCTGTGAGAGTTTCATAGACGAGGTGCAGCCCAGGTTATTAATCAAACTTAGGCAGTAAACAAATTATTTAAACGTTTTGAGAAAGACGTTATAAAATTAGTAAACTCAATTTTTTTATCATAAGGTGGAAACAAACATAGGTACGCCGTAAATATAGAAATTATAATTTTACAATTCATTGATTGAAAGCACTACAAAATAAAATACAAACATTTTATGTTAACAGTCAATATTTTACAAAGCAATTATTATTACATTATCTTTTAAGAAATTGAATAAATCATATTTTACTAGTAGCGCAGTATAATGGTTACACCATATTATGTCCAATTAATTAATTTAACTTATAGTATTTCACAATAAGTAGAATTATTTTATATATTAAATTATATATGTACAAAAATTGATCGATTTTCAAAGATTAAAATAATTGGCACATGAGTTAAATGTACATAATTGATATTATATTAACAGGAATGTATCTCTAATAACGAATAGTTTAATTCGAGAGTAAAATTAAAAGCATAAATAATTTAAATGAAATAAAGCATTATCTAAACTACAATAAACTACCTATAAATACATTTTAAACGGTGCTTCCACTTTTCTGTCAAACATTGCCAAATTACGTATTGCTAAAATATCAGCACCAATTCAAATCTTTGGTATAACAAATTATTTTTGCATTTTTGGTTTAAGTGAACACAGTATTCTTCTGATTTTAAGAAAGTTTTAAAACATAAAACACTAATTTGAAATGGTATTAAGTATTTAAATATACAATGATTACAGTTTAGTTCTATTTTATAATGGTTAACTTAAAATTTGTAATACCAGACTAGCAAACACACAATTTATAATATCGCGTCATATTGAACTATTAGTTACTATACGCTTAGTCATTATCATTTGGCTTAAATTATAATTACAATTTATTATACGAATATAGAGTCTGAACCATGCAGATTGTAGAATAATAATTAAGAGGGAAACCGGTGGTTAAATGCGTTTGAATTACACGAACTGAAATTTCATATATTTGCACAATGTCGTATCTTCTAATTTATTGTATCATTTTAAATTTTAATGCACATTAGATTATCTATTAGCTGTTTAGTTTGAATTGGAAAATTACAGTCTTAATTTATTTTACAAAATACCTTTTTTTCGCCGTATACGTAAAGTAATTTATCCAGTTTTTATTTTAAATGTAAGATAAAACATAACTTTATTGAGATACCGTCGTATATTTTTAAAAATGCAATTTTTTACTATATAATTGAATTACATTTGAAAAAATAAGACAGGAGTTCAATAGAGATATGTTTACTCTACCATTTAAAAAAAATCACGAATTTTATTACTTGAAGTATACGACGATAAAAAGAAATTTAGTAAAATCTAATAAGATTGTATTCTTCCGCCTTAATTCAAATAGTTAATTAACGAAGTAGGCTGCATTTAAACGATAAAATCAAATAAAATTTAATGCCGAAGTGCAAATATATCAAATTTTAATTCTTGTTAGGATTTCTCAGCAATGTAATTCAAACGCTTTTGATGGTCATCGGTTTCCCCCTTAATACTTGAAAACGATATTATAATATTTAAGTAAAAGTAACAATAACAATGGTAACAGCAATCTGCCTGAAGAGTAATCATTTTTTCTGGTAACGGGCTTAATTAAGATGATTTAAACAATACAGGACTTTTTAGATTTATGTAACTAGAGTGACCATTTATTTTTTGATGAAGTTAGCACATAACTTAACAATACCTACCTATATAATTTTAGTAGGTATCTGCTATTATTGAAAAGAGAAAACAAGAACTAAAATATAATGATAGGAAATGTTAGGGCTGGTCGGCTGGTTTATAATGGATGTAATCGGTTACTTCTTCTGTATTCTGTAAGATGTGTGATGTGAATGAGAAGTGTGTGGTTCATAATCATTTCAGTAATCTGAAACAACATAACCTTTCTTATAACTGTCAGACATGGATTCGTTTGTTGAAAGTTACATAGTTGGATCTACAATGTTTATAACAATAAATAGTGTAGCGAAATATAAAATATTCATCAAAATGTAAACAAAGAACAAATAGGACTTGCTTGCTATTTGTTGGGAAAGAGTGAAGTATGTAATAGGGTAGCTTTATACTGAGTATGGCTGACTTCAGTAAAATTGTATTTGAATAAAATAATATGTTTGGTACTGGATGAAGAGTTTAAAAGTTAGATACTGAACTATTTTTTGGATATCATATTGTTACAGTTAAACATTAATTAATTCCACTTTTGTTTTAGTATCGAACCATGACTACTTGTTTGCAATATAGCGCCTATGGTCACACTCTTTGGTGATACTTTCATACTTTGGAAGTTTTCTTAAAAGTTGGCGAACCTTACTGTTACAGTATAGGTAAACGTCAAATCCAGTGTCATTATGAACCGTAATATAGAAATACCTATAGCTGATATTAACAGAACACGGAAGAAGTCACCAGTTACATCCATTATAAACCAGCCATAAGAAGAAGATTTCACATTATTGTAAATTTTTATGATGAATTTGAATAATAATAACTGAAAACAAGTTTTACTTATTAAAGGTCCAGAAAAGGAAATCAGTACACAATTTCTTTCAAATTGTTTTTAGTACTAGGATCTGAAAATCAGTACTGATAAAATCAGTTCGAATGGTCACTCTAATGTAACTTAACTAGTATCTAAAGTTACAGTTTATTACATGAATATAAAAAAGTATTTATACACTGTAACAGTTCAAGTCCAGGTTTGTAAGTATATACCTGAAATTGATTGGTTTTCTGTTTCAAAAATAATTGTAGCTAATAGTTATTGTTATAAAAATTTGTGTTATTAACTCAATTTGAATCGAAATGAGTGTCATTAAAGTACGGGCCAATCATATTTAACAAGCAAATTAAATCATTTAAGTAGAAAATATGTTTTTGTTCCATATTACCATTTCCAGCACGTTTACATTGTTACAGCTCATTTGACACGGACTTACAAATAACTTCTACGATTAAAACTCACTTTTTGCACGATCGTAGAATAAATATTTAATACTAATCTACTTGTTTAAGGAACGATAAGGCATGACTTCAGTTCAGTCTTCGTCGTTGCTTGGTCGGGTCGTCGTGAGCACCAGGTCCGTGGTGCTGCTGCTGCTGGAGGCGCTCTCGCATGGCGAGGACGCCAGAGGCTTCGGAGGTGGAGGTGATCACGCTTGGCAGCTCGGAGTGCTGAAGCTGGTGGACCTGCACGTTTGGAGGAGGGTCTAGAACACTGGAACACAAGAATGGTCAGTATTGAAAATTATAAACTTGCATTATCTATTTGCCAGTAAAGCGTCAATCACATAAGCATGCGGTTATGGTTTACATTCATTTTTATGTTTAAGAATGTTTTAAATTCATGTATTTATATACAAGCATCCGTACTTTTTACTTTTTATTTTTAGCACTAAAGTTTGATTACTCGAAACTTTAAGTTTGTTGTCTTGTATGCCACTATAACTAAAGATATTTAAAGTTGTTGCTCAAACTTGTGAATTTTTTTTGGGTTCAAGGTCAACGGCTGTTTCATTAAAAGTTAAATTTTTCCATATAAGTAAGCGAAATTACGTTTATTTTACCCTCTTTCACGACTAGAAATTAAAATAAATAACAAATTTAAAAAATAACAAATGAAATTTGGGAAATTTTGTTATTTGTAATTTGTCAGCCAACGATTTTTGAAACGTTTAAAGAACAAACTCCCTCCCCTGGTGTGAATATTGTAATCATTATGCGATACATTAATTAATTTCTCACGGTGGGGGGGGGGTAAACCCCCCAAAAATCCTACCCCCCGTGGGTGCGCCACTGCTCAAACTTATATATAAATGTAAACCTTCAAACTAAATGCGCTTATGAGAATGAGGTTTAAGACGATCTTCTACCGCGCCAGATAACAGCCAAAAACATGGATTTCTCGCGCCACTCCACAGCGTTCATTGTTTTGTTAAATATAATAATTAATAATCAAAAGATATTGTTGAAGATAAAAGTACAATCTACAAAATGGCGAAATTTTAAAATTTTGTTTTAAAATCTAAATAATGTTAATTTGAATTTTGACAATTTTTGAATACAAATATCTTCTATTTTAAAACGAATTTAAAAAATTCGATCCGTTATTTCGCAGATCCAAGCATTATTGACAACATAATAAAATTTGAAGTTAATTCACTTATAAATAAAAGCTGTACAGTTTCGCGCGAAAATCCACTTTTTTACAAATATGGATGCCAAAATTATTTTTTCCCCTCAAACACAAATTATTTCTTATTTTTATGTTTAACAATAATATTTTGTGCACCTAGGGAGGGAAGCGTGCTATTACTCCCGCGGGCGAAGCGGCAGTCCGAGCAAGGGCGCCGGCTTCATCCAAGGGAGTAATGGCTATTACTCCCGCGGGCAAAGCGACGGCCCGAGCAAGGGAGCCGGCTTCGCCCAAGGGAGGAATAGCCTTCCCTCCCTTGGGACACACTATATTTTACGTGGTCTCACGATGGTCTCGAAATTACCTTTCTTGCAAGCGGGAAGAAAACACTGTTTTCCTCCCGCTCGGGATGAATTCACTTGCTTTTCTTCCGCGCGGGAGGGAAAACTCGCTTCCCTCCCTCCATTAGCAAGAGGAAAACACTGCTTTCCTCCCCCGAGTGACGTAAAACAATAAACGCTATAGAAAAGCGTGCGAAATCAATGTTTTTGACTGTTTTCTGCAATGGATAGAGGATCACTAAGATTATGGCGTAAATTGCCGAATTTACCAGAGGCGGATCTAGATTATCTAAAATGTAAAAAATAAAGTCATATTGTCACAGCATCACAATATTCCTAAAAACAGTTTGGGTATCACTGAATTATTCAACTAAAATCAAATAATATTTTGAGCGCAATATTCTTATAGAGAGGAATAAACTTACCTGTCCAAACCTTATTGCGCTGAACTAGGAACCGATGTTTGCAAGTTCAGTATTCCGTGGATTGTCGTAGTGCATGTATCAATGTTTATAAGGTAAAATTAAAATTTTTGTGTATATATTTTGATATATTTAAATGTAGAAACGTCTATAAATTGCGAGATAAATTGCGTGTAATTGAACTTTTTAACGAGTAAAATGATATAAAATTAATAACGACTATTTTGAATTGAAAGTGTAGTGCCATAAACAAATTAAAGACTTTCTGGAATACTTATACAGGATGCAACATCGTTAGAGGGCAGAATACACCAAAGGTTAGCATTTTTATTTATATTATAAGCTAGCAGAAGGAACCTATTGGGCAAAATCACTTTTCAAACCATATATATGGTATGGAAATTTAAAGGCTGATATAATGAACTGTCCAATTTCCGAATTTAAGGCTCTATATTTATTTAAATGATCATGAGTGTTGCCAACTTGTAGAATGGCAAAAAAGATTTATTCTTAAATAAAAATAAATTACAAAATTTATTTTTTAATATAGTCTCAAGGGCAGCCAATAGCTTTCCCCTTGGATCCACTAATGGAATTTACATCCATTAAAATATTAAATGCATGCAAATGGCCATCTCTGTTGGTTTGATCATAGTGCCTTTTGATCATAGTTCTATTTTTTAATAAAAACTAGACAAAATAGAAAAATACAGTAATGAAGTGAAAATGTTAAAATTAATACGAGATATAATTAAAATATACATAGAGGATATAAAAATGATGGTTTATTAGAGTAACGTTTACGTTCACACATGGATTCTTTGAGAAATTTTTCATGCTTTTGAATTTTGAAAAAAAAAATTCACTGATTTGAAGCTATCAATGAATTAAAAATTCTTCTTTAGTTCTTTTGCAAGACTCTAAGAAGATTCAATTTAGCGGCGCCGATATTAGGCAATTGGCAATTCTCACTAGGATTATGTTTCTCAAGTTTTAGAAGCATGAAAGAATCTTCAAAGAATCCATGTGTGAATATAGCTTGAAGGAGCTTACGTTTGAAATAATTTTAATTCTTGATGGTAGAGAAGACGGGTATGGAGAGATTTTTTTCAACAGATAACCCATTGACTGTAATAATTTATGTAAAATTCGCATTTTTAGTAATTTTTATAAATTATTTATCAAAATACGGCAAGGTTTTTTGTAAATATAGCCATGTAAGCACAACTATATAAGTACATCATTGTAAAATATGAGGTCATCGATTTCAAAACCAAAGTCAGAAAATGATTTATTGTAACATTCTTTTTTGCTTTGCATTTGACAGCAAAGAGATGGGCCTTAAGAGAAACAAGATAATTTCGAAGCAACGACAGACAATAAACTGATTTCTAATGTGAAATGTAATTAGAATGTAAATGATACTTACTTGGCCATTTGATGATTCAAATTGGCAGTAGTTGGGATGGTCGGGGAGTGAGCTTGGCTGGGGATCTGGTACTGGTCAGCGGTACCGGTGAGATCCGCCTGGCCGTACTGCGCGTGCGCCGGGTACATGTGAGGTAAAGCTGCGCCATCATACGAACATCAGGTACAAACAACTAACATCTCATACATATTATACACACGAAAAAACACACATTCTAAACTAGTCATCATATTATTCCTAAAGATGGCAACAAATATATTAAGCCGCGTGAACAGCTCGAAATTTGTGTGTCAGTGTCAGCACAGATTGTCAGTTTGATTTTGTTGTTGAAAACGTGATGCCCTGTTCACACGAGGAAAGTTTTCACTTACAATATCACATGTGCATTAATTCATTCCGGAGTTTTTTTTTTGAGTGCTTTCCAACAACGTCTTAATTTGCTCGAGTGGTACACGAGAGCTAATAACGTTGTTGGAATATTGGAATGCACGGTAATAAATTTCCTGGACATGAATTAATGCACGAGTGTATATTCGGTAAGAAAACCGCAATGACACCGTCGCTCTATTTTTGAATTCTTTTTACAATATAGAAACCTGAAATATTTACAAAAGTTGTACTATTTACCTTATTGATTACTTACTCAAAATGACAATTTAACCACTTTATAATTTAATGTCAAACTGACATATGACAGTAAAATTTCCGATTATTAATTTCAGTTAAGTTCCGCAAGCTACTAGTAAAAATTTCCGTTAAATTTTTAATTAATATTCATGGTTGCTATCATTGTAATCAATTCTTCCATTGGCTATTATTAGTGCCATGCGATTTTCACTAAAAAGTTTCTTGAAAGTAAAACAAGTGCTATAGGAGCTGTCATAAAAAACTGTCAATACCGTTCATACGGGGAATGTAATTAGTTTTATTACATATTTAAGATCACTAGCTTTAAAAAAAATAATTTGTTTCTCCCACGGTTTCGCCGTATGACTGGTATTGACAGTTTTTTTTATGACAGCTCCTAGCACTTGTTTTATTTTCAAGAAACTTTTTAGTTTAAAATTTCCTCCTGTGAACAGGGCATAATAATGAAAAATGAAAACAGAATAATTTTTTGTAGATATAATTGCCAAACTTCTATGTTAATACGTTAACGATAATTAAACTCCTGTATAAGCCATGAACAAAACGCAATTTTATCGTTTTGTCAGCGGATAAAAAGGAAGGTAACTTTTTTTCTTAGCAACCACACACATCACTAAAATTAAAATGTCATTTGCTTCATATTTCTAATATTTGTCAGTGAAATGATTCGATTTTGGAAATAATTGTGAAGAAGAACCAAAGGAGTCGTTAAATTATCTCGTTGAATTACACTCGAGCATTTTATTTCCTCCGAATAAATAATATCTGTTTGACATCTCAACTTTGTCACCTGACTCGAAAAATTGTTTAAAAATAAAATTATTAAACAATTTTTCTTTTCAAATTGCTATGCAACAAGGTTTTAATACAAACAGAAATTTATCCGGCAAAATAAAAATCTCTTAATTATAGTTGATAAAATAAATATATTGTTTTCTCAGTTAGTAGAACGAGCCCTAAATTTACTAGAGAAATTTGGGGTTTGGATATTTTTGTACAATTTGAAATTCGATTGTGAACGCAGCTTAGGGTCGGAATGTGATTTTCGGCTCCTTTTTAGGCCCCAGGCTAATAATTTTATCCTTAAAGTGATTTCAATACTTCATCTTTCCTGGCAAAGATAGGTACAGTGATAGTGATAGTTATTTTGTCTGCGATGCATTTTTGTGTGAAATTAACAATCTTCAACTTCCTTGCGATATGTAAATTTTACACAGTTAAAAATGTACCTTCATGTCTATATTTCACGGGCCAAAATTTCTTTTCAATTCATTCCATTAGACCTGCAATTTGTTATAAATTTTTATTTTTTTAGTGGTCAGTACGAGCCTTGTTATTTATACACCTTACAAATAATTTAAGACAGAGCATACAAAATTTTGGAAACCAATAATATTTTTGTTTTAATAAATCAGTTATTATGAATCATAATTTAGTAACAAAACATTTTAGTATTTTAACGACAGATCAAAGCGAAATCAATTGATTTTCAGTGAATTGGGATCATTTAATTAGCAGGTAGCAGGTAGTGATTTCATTGTTAGCAAAACAAAAATTCGATAAAATTTTGATACCTCATTCTAAGAATGCATTTCAAGTAATTTTATCTTGATGAGTGTTATTTATAACGATATAAAAATCACCTGATAGCTTTCTGATTTGAATAAAAATTTTATATTTATTAATCTAATCTAAAAATAAAACCTTCACCTAGAGATATAAAATATTACCTATTCATATTCATAAAAATTTGTTAACTACCCATTCTAAGTTTAAAAGATTCTCATAATTTCAAAATAATATTTTACAAAATAGGTCATTAACTATAATAAAATCTAACGGCAATACTTAAGTACTTTTTATTAGTTATATCGATAATCAATCATGATACGAGCATCACATTATTAAAGTTAAGCTGTTGTTATCAGCAACTTTGTGTACATATTGATAAAATAAAACCTTGAAGCATTTCAATATTATTTATATGCACAATTTAACGAACGAATTGTCAATATTAATTTTGTACTCCATCATTAAATTAAATTTTACAGTTTACACATCAAAAATTAAACAAATATGACTTATTGTACCGTATAGTTTATGTAATAATTAAAATTATTATTAATATAAAAGTAACTCAATAATTTTACTTTTCGAAATTCACAAAAATGAATCGACCAATGTTGTAATAATTTGAATGACTAATAGACCATAATTACACTTGAGCAAAATGTTACTTTATCTCTATGAGATATGGACTATTACTTACTATATCGTCTTTACTATTTATAGTGAGTAATTCAAAATATTAGTAAACTGTAAGCAAACATAAATTAAATGGATTATTTAATGGTCATGGAGAAATTATAATGTGTAGTTATATTCATAAATTATTATGTTAGTTGTATCTGCATTCAGGGCATACATAAATGTATTGTTGGTTTCAAACTTCAAGGCTGAATTCAAGGGAAAACTGAATTAGTCAAAGACATTTTAGTAATCTACAACTTTGTATTTTAATTGTTATAAATGTTATGACTCAAATAGTGACATAGTTTGAGAGACAGCATTTTTCAGAGTAAATAACTGCGCATTAAATTAATTTTAATTCCAAGAACTATTAAGAAGGAAAAATGTACAAAAAACTTATCTAACAATACAATAAATAATACAACAGGTTGACAAAATCAATGATAAGTATTATAATCATTTGAATGACGCCAACATGTCGCTGGTTAGGTGCGAGAACTCGAGAACAAATGACATGAGACGTTGCGAAATGATATCAAGCTTAAATCAATATTTGAACAACTCGATCGTTTTCTCGTTTCTTTAAAATATGTGACATGTAAGCCTTGCCTTCATGCTTACCACCCATGTTTGTGTTTGCTGTTACACAAATAGGTGAAAAAATGAGGTTATTTATGGAGTGGATTTATTTTATAACCCGGAGAATTATTTACTTTATTATTTTATGGAATATTTGTCTTCTAAGAAAGTTATAATTGTTTTTGTACTTTAGATATTTTCTTTACTATGTAATGTTTAAAATATTCTTAATTTTTGCAAAGATCCTATAACGTGTTTTAAATTAACCACTATCACCAGACTGTCATTAAATAATTTTTAAATTCATTATTTATTAATGCACACATATTATTTTAAAGAGATTATTAGTTCAATTTTTTTCAATCTCTATCTAGATGTTAAATACTGGGCTACTTGCATGGTTGCATGGTACTAAAAATAGATAATAGATACTGGATATGGTAGCATTCTACGTCACATAACATATAAAGCCCTGTTCGCATCTCTTTGGAGATTCTACGGAGAGTCAAAATCCTGGCAAAGAAGAAGTTTTTTTCTTTCTAGTGAGAATTATTTGTTAAATTGCGGTGTCGCTTAATTGAATCTTCAATAAGTAATGGAAAAGAAGAATTTATAATTTATTGATTGCTTCAAAACCGCGTAGAATCTCCAAAGATCGCCGTGCGAACAGGGCTTTATTAAATTTTCATTAATTATTTTTGGAAATACATTGTGGGTGCCCCGGGGCTCGCGCCCCGCCTGCATCTCTAAATCCGGCCCTGGTCATAAGTGAATTGAATCTTTTCGAAGCTAGTTATATTATTCTTGTCATAGGCTGTTGTTGTAGATTTAATGTTCAATTGTCAAATAAAGATGCCTTTATGACTTTGTTTCCAGTCCATAAACTACTATTTTATTGGACTAGTATTAGTACCAACGGGAAAACTTATTATGACAATATAATGCCAAAACAAAAGTTAAAATAAATTTAATTAAACTAAATCTTCATAAAAAATATCTTTCTATTAGGTACGACTTTGACTTTACGAACAATAGAAAGAAATTATGAACAATCACAAATTTATTTTATATTAATAGGTACATTTTAAGAGAGAATCAACTTTGGTCTAAGTCAGTGGCGGATTTAGAAAATTTTGACAGGTGCGGCACAAATCTAAACATTGAAAAATAGTAATAAAAATCAATGTAAATTGAATAAAAATATTAACTTTATTTTATTCTAGCGCAATATGACTAAATTACGTATAAGTATCCATAAGTTATGATGAGTGATTATAAATTATTGAAATAAAAATTGCGCCGCAGACGAAAACATTTTTTTAGTTTAAAGTCAAATACCTTTAAATTATGTTGTATTTTAATCTAATATACCTATCGTGTTTCTGTATTATTTTTAAAAACGAACAAAGCAAGTTTTAGGCACAGGGGGAGCACGTGTCCGGGTGCCCCTCTTCCTCTAAATCTGCTACTGGGCTAAGTTATGTACTTGTATTTTGGATATTTTAATGTGCTTAGATTTTTGATAAATACGAAATTATTTAAGTATTTTATTTTGCTAACTCACCGAACACAGATAAGGAACAAACTAACAAACAGCAATAAATGAGTTCATCAACTTCAGCATACAATACTTGTTTTTTTCTACTTCATATTACTTAGTTTTTCATTCATTCCAAATTATACCACACAATATAAAGCCAATTAATTAGTAAAAAAATAAATCTAACCGATACGTACTCATGGTAGAGCCTCTAGTTTGAAGACCGGAAGATCCAGCCATGTGCAGCCCACTCATGCTGTTAGAAGAGTTCTTCGGCTTGCGTTTCCGGGTTTGAATGCCATCTTTCTTCATGCTTTGTGGCCGGTTTACCTGCATCAGATTAGGTGTTAATCTAGGTCTGGCAGAAGATACAACTATCTCTCACAGATATATAATCATGTTTAACTCTGATATACAATATCGCACAGATATTAATAACAAACCGAAGCTAGACAGCTTGTCTGAAAACAGGTTGTAAAGATAGAATATATCTTTTTGATTAACACTATCATATGTAAATTAGCATACATATGGTGTTTTTAAATGGTTCTTCAATGAAAGATATCACTAGATAAAACGAGATTATTTTTTACTCTTAAATTTACTATACAGAGGAATATCATACTTTCATATAATCTTTTGTAATAATGTTTCATATCGCATATATTTATAAATATAAACTACAGCATGCACCGCTTCTTATCAAATATTTTACTCACTAAAAATAAATTTAGTTTCATTGTGGAAAACCGAAAAATCATTTTTTTGTTAAATAAGAACAGCGCGGCGTAGCAGATTCTTTGCTAATGTTCCAAAATTATTGGTATTTATCTCTCATGAAGTTTGGATAAAATATTAGCTATAACACATTAGCACAGCATTATGTATGTATGTTAAATTTAAATTTTATATAATTATAGTTTCAGTCTTTCAGTTAAAGAGTTAAAGTTGCCCCAATATGCTAGATTTTAAGTTTTGAATTTTGTTTTATTTTGACTTAACAATTTTCAAGTCATTACATTCAATAGGTAAGTATAAAGTATAATGAACAATAAAATCCATGTTTATTAAAAATTTTAGGTCTTCCTAGTTTGTAATAATTATGTCATGGTTACGAGACGTTATAAACTACATTATGACCTAGGGCATTAAAAATTACCATGTTAATATTGACACATCACAAATTGATGCCCATGATACATAAAACTATTGGCGTATCTGACGTTTAAAAATTATTTGAATAATGAATAGCAATATTGTACAAGATTAATTACGTACGAATTTAAATTATACCTAATGCCTTAAAATATAAACAAATATTACAAAATATTCACTTATAATACCATAAGTAGTCGTAGTTATGTCGATTATTTTTCTGGTAGTATTACGAATGTTCCGTGTGCTTGGATATGAATATTATGAGTGCGCAGCACGAGTAATATTCGCAAGCATAAGGTACTGAGTGTGTAATATAACTACCAGAAAAATAATCTTCTTAACTATGACTGCGAATTGAATCAGATCCAGTTTTAAATTAAAATGGCAAAAATGCAAGTATCCATGATTTCAGAAAACAAATATTTTGATAAAATTTAGACGTAACGTCAAATGTGTTTTATGTGTTTTTTGGTCTTTCTTCACAAATCAAATAGTGAATTTCAAGTGAAGAATGTTCTAGATCTTTGAAGAAAACCCAGAGATAGAAATGGTGTAATAAAAATGGGAAATATAAAAATATAAATGTTCATTTGTTAAAAAGTCACAAGTCACTAAAAGTACTAGGTAGTATTAGTGAATAGTCGATACACAACATTACTAGTACAAAATAATCAAGTCTCCTCATTTTAATTGGTTGTGAAATTCAATATTCTGCATTCTTATTGGTCTTTTTTACAAATGACAGATAATGTGAATAATCAAAAAAATTGAAAAATAATTATTTTATTTTGTAAAATGAGATGCGAATTGCTAAATTATTAAGATAAGAAAAATCGACGATTATAATTTTGTGAAAGAAAGAAAAAAACAACCTATATGCAGGGACTCAAACCGCACAAAATAACGGTCAGATTCATATATTTTCTTAAAATGAACCGGTTACCAGTTTTTAAAAATTCGGTTCAAGTTCCGAGTCCGGTTCAATCATGTAGTAAGTAAAATATTCCGATTTTGAACTAAAATGTAATAAATTAATAAAATCTTACAAAATTTGACAACATTAAAGAAAATACAAATTTTTTTGTAGCATTTTGATGAAAAATCGTTAAATTTTAATAAACCATTTCGAACCAGTTCACAACCATCAGTTGGGCTCCGGTTATGGGTTTGCCATATGTTTGAATGGTTTAGGTTTGGTCCCCGGTCCAGTAAAATAACTCGTTCCGGTTCAGTTATGCCTTCTTTATGTACCGACTATTATTACTAAATTTTACTGGATCTACAAAATTTTGTAATATCGACGCAAATATTCTTCAAAATCCAAATTATAACGTTATCATAATTATGATAATATCTCAATGATGTCAGTGGTTATAAATACAGTCATTTCAAGCGCATGTTTATTGGGAAAGGTGTGTTCTAAGTACACTTTTGGCGTACGTGATTAGAGCATAAAATGTTCTATAAAATTTGTATAAAACACGTTTTGCCTGTAAAGCGTTTACGTTTGTGTTAGTGTTACCTTAGTAGATGTCTGTTTGTTCTAGATAAGATAAGAGACATTTTCCAGCCGCGCTTGGTAATTACCCACTCGCCATGAATGCGTTAGAATGATAGATTCATAGATTTTGATAAAATTATGCATCGATTTTATTTAGAAATATTAGAAACTGCCTTACAAAACAGCGATTAATTTTTCTTGATTTTTATCCATAACAAAACAAAAATTCATTTTAAAGCTAGATTCAGACCTACCCAATCATATAAGTGGCTAATTTAACCAACCAGCGCACAACGTCCGCATTTATAATTGAAATTGGAATCTTGTGGAAGCGCTGGTTGGTTAATTTGGCACTTACTTATAATTGTGTAGGTCTGAATCACCAATTACTAGAAGATAGGTTGGGACACTTGAGCTGTTAACGTGATCAAAAAAGTCCTTTTCTAGTATGCTTTGAAAGAGTTAGATTGATAGAGCTCTATCGTATACTTATTTTAGAATCAATTTGACATAAGTATCTAAAATTTAATTGCAAAATATGGCTCTTTATTAATTGTTAAAGGTTAAAGGTTCTTCTTATCATAATTGAGCATAAAATCAAATGTTATCCAACTCTGAAATATAATAAGTATAATAATTTATTTGGCTAAAATCAAATAAATGACAGAATTCTGTCACTTTTCAAATATATGTTTTACAACTATTATTGTTTATTAGATGAATTGTAATCTTATATTATTTTATACAATTTATAAATATTAAGCTTCATTTTGCGCAAAATTTATACGCAGCAACCATTTTCTGTTTCTAAACTAGAAATTATAACGAATATGTTATTCAATAATCAAATAAGTAGAGTATTTTTAATCGACTGGAAAATATTTTAAATTGTTAACAACTACTCGGCAATCAGTCGGGAGAATTTAGGAATGAATTAAAGTTTTTTCACTCACATTTTGATGTTTGTTTTATTTGCATAACGTTTCGACCGCACAACGGTCATCATCAGATGCTCAAAACTTTCACCAAAGAATTTGTACTTTTTCTTCTATTGTGTATTGTAAATATTAAGAGTTTTGAGCATCTGATGATGACCGTTGTGCGGTCGAAACGTTATGCAAATAAAACAAACATCAAAATGTGAGTGAAAAAACTTTAATTCATTCCTAAATTCTCCCGACTGATTGCCGAGTAGTTGTTAACAATTTATAATCAAATAACTTGTTACTTAAATTTTTTCAAGTCTCTGTAGACTTATATTTAACATTGCGCTTAAAAAAATTATATTCTTGAAATAACTAATAAACTTTTGTTAATTAATTAGTAATAATAATAAATTTAATAAAGGATTAAATACAATTTTGGCTTGCTGTTACATGGAGAATAATCTTGAATACTAAAACGCAGAAAATAACTTTAATTCTCTCTTATTATTACCGAAACTACGGATGAATTTATTAAATAATGCGTTTTATTTAATTAAAATGAAATTGCAGTGTATAATTTATTATCTTTTGTTTTGAGAATCTGTTCTTTGGTTGTAAACTTCAAACTTTGTTATTAACCTGCCAAATTTCTTGCTAATCATCAAATCAAATTCTTTATCTATATTTGCTCATTAAAATTGTGCAGTGTTATAAATAGATATCACACACATTACGTAATAATAAAGTACCGTAATTTTTGAGTAATTCCTGAAAGAAAGAACAAAAGTAAAACGTAATGCTCACGTCATGTTTGTCCGGAAGTCCGCGACATCGGTAAAGCAACTTCGAGACGGCCTATTTTTTTGCTACAATTCCTGTCTACGTCATTATGTAGGTACACACCTGTATAGGTGTTTATAGTTCGGAGAAATGCGTTTTCAAGAATTTGGAATTAGTCCTTCAAAGTTATGAATAAAAACGGATATTGGGATGTTTTCCAGTTGTACTGTTTTAAGAAACACAAACATCCAAAAATTATACTTCAACAAACAACAAAAAACTATTGGGAGTTTTAAGAAAGACTTAATTCAACACTGCAGTAATATAATACTTGCAATGATTATTATTTTTGAAGAAGTGCATTTGAAAATAAGAGGCCTGTCTATTCTCTGTGCAATTTAATAATTAATTTTGAAACCTGTTTTATATACTACTTTAATATTTTGCTTTTTAATGTTTTGAACTTGAAATTTTCATAAAATTCAGAATTATTATAATACTTAAGGTGAGTTTATAAGCTCAAAAATTTAAGAATAAGGAATAAGAATAATTTTAAGAATATTTTTAATTTAACCGAAGTGAAACGTGATTTTATATTATATTTATTAATCTGATGTTTGATGTTGCGACTTTGATAATTGACATTTATGTTTTTTATATGTAGAAATGTATCCACCCGCAAAATGGATAAGATTTCAGGCTACTTTAGGTTATGTCATGCAAAAAAATGACATGTATGTCAGAAATAAGGAATAAGGCGTAAAAATTTTGAGCACCTTTAGAAGTAGTTGAGCAAAATTATCATAATTTTTATGTTAGTGTCATCAGGGTAATATGAAAATTTGTATTTTATAATATTACATATACCATCATTTTGGTTTTCTAGTTTTTGCATTATTGGTATATTGCCAAAATTTTGAATGGTTCTCAGAGAATAAAGAAAAATATATTTTTGGCCTCCTGAACTGTAAACATAAGAATCACACATCGTTGACGTCTATGGTAGTTGCGATTTTACACATGTCATAACTGTTTCCGCATATAGTTCGTTAATATTCACCGAATCTTCAAGTTCAAAACTGTAGAAACATAGATTTTATGTTTGTCTTCACTTTCCGTTATAAATTTCACTATGCCCTATTTACACAAGAATTTAAAAAAAATTCTTTCATACATCTGAATCCTGGAAAAAGAATTCACCGTTTTGAAGTTAACAATGATTAGAAATTTTTCTTTTCCAAGACTCATTGACAATTCAATTTAGCGGAGCCGCTATTTGACAAGCAATTTTCACCAGAATCATTTTTCTCAAAATTTAAAAGCATGAAAGAATCTTCAAAGAATCCTTGTGTGAACAGGGCATTAGATATTTTACGTCACTCGGGGGAGGAAAGTAGTGTTTTCCTCTTGCTAATGGAGGGAGGGAAGCGAGTTTTCCCTCCCGCTCGGGAGGACCGTACTTGTTTTCCTCCCGGGCGGGAGGAAAACAGTGTTTTCTTCCCGGTACTGGCGGGAGGAAAACATTGCAAGAAAGGTGATTTCGAGGCCCTCGTGACGTAAAATATTGTGTGTTCCACGGGAGGGAAGGCTATTCCTCCCTTGGGCGACGCCGGCGCCCTCCCTCGGGCCGCCGCTTGGCCCGCGGGAGTAATAGCAATTACTCCCTTGGGCGAAGCCGGCGCCCTCGCTCGGACTCGCCTGCGGCTCGCCTTCGGCTCGGGTCGCCGCTTCGCCCGCGGGAGTAATAGCTATTACACCCTTGAGCGAAGCCGGCGCCCTCGCTCGGACCGCCGCTTCGCCCGCGGGAGTAATAGCACGCTTTCCTCCCTAGGTGCACAAAATACTATTATAAATCGATGACAACGGTTAACAGTAGGTACACGTATACACCATGTACTTAGTCTATGAAAACGGAAGAGTATAAGTATAGAGTAAGTATAGGTATATATATTTTTATTTACCAAAGATATCAATCATCAATAATATGATTTATTGTTTCGATTGTTCAATCATTGCAAAAAATTTCCACTCTCAAACACGTTTATCGCCACCATATACACAACGCATCATTGCCGCGCCAAAACAGTAATGTAAAAAGTGACTTACATTATGAAGTTTGAAGTATAATCCACAGGCATTGCAAACAGGCTCCCCTTGGTTGTTTCTCCGCCACAGAGTCGTCTTGCTGGTGTTACAGTTAGCACACACAACTCCTGATCGCCGATTTCCATTCTAAACACACAGTACACACAAGCAAACGTCAAATTCACTCCATGAGATATGTTTCAGATGATAAAGATGTCAACAAATACCTGTGTTTGCTTAAAGTCTCCAAAGATTTACAGTTTTATCTTTGTTTGGATTTTGTCTATCATTATTTTGTTTAGGTGATCGTGAATATTGAAAATTTCCGTTATAAATGTTTCAAATACTGATGCAAAGACAATTAACAGGTAAATACTAATTGAATATTTTATTTTATGATTTATGTTGACGCAAGAAATTTAGTCAAAGAATATGGAGTGATAATATTCGATAATTGACGATTATGTGTTAATTTGATAAACAAGATATTAGTTCTTTAATTTCTTTTGTGCATTTTAAATAAATTATTATATTATTTCTTAAAAAATTATTGACATTCGCAGCTTTGATTCGGATTTGTGGATACGCGTATTCATAATAATAATTATGTTACGTGTTATGTTTATTTTAAAGACTAATTTTTATATTTTTAGGACCTCACTGCAATTTTAATAATATAGCTTAAAGTCAAATATAATTTTTTTTTGTATAATCTACGAGAATATAAATAAAAACACCACATCAGCATCAACCAAACTAATTATTCATTTAATTTCGGAACAAATACGACAAATAAAAGATGCCTTTCGTAATGAAATATAACTCACGGTTATACATTTCAGGCGAGATTTTTGTGCAGTGAACCTGACTTACTTCGAACCTGAGTTGTCAGGACCATATACAAATGGCTGTGTCTAGAGTTCCGAACGTAGGACCGTGTTCAAAAAATTAAATTCCCGAAGAGACGTGGCTTAGGAAAAACTAAATTAAGTGAACAAAACAATATCATTCATTTTTTGGTAATTTTTGCCGTCTGGTCAAGACTGCTTGTTGCGTCGAAAATAAACACGAGTGCGTAGCACGAGTATTTATTTTCTAAAATTGCTGGCAAAATCATAGTCACTAATGGTATTATATACGAAAATTTGTATATAACCATGGTTACTATTATTTAATAAATTTATCCATTGGCTGTTATTTGTGACATACGATTTTCTGACTAATAAATTTGAACTATGCGCAACCTGGCTATCGTAACCTAACAACACTGCCTCAAACTCTCGTAATAACACTATCGAGCTTCGTGATATTTGTGTTGATGCTGAGAGACATAACGTTAAGCCACACCTCTTCGGGATTTAAATTTTTAGAACACTGGCCCGCGCTTGGGATTCTTATTCTTAAGCCTGTTTTAGGTACATTATACTTTTTTCGTCTAGAGTCTAGTTCGAGATTCAACCGAGAAGTTCCTGCCATTTCTAGTATAATGTAAATCAGAAATTCCCATCCCAGTTCCGTTCGATTTCCAAACTTTTTTGTAGTATAGAAATATACACCCGGCTCTATTTTTCTAACCTTTAAAAGTTTTGATATTTTGTTTCGATTTTTTCCATTATAAATTTTAACCTCATATCTTAAGTTGTGAGGTGACTTGTCAGAATAAGTAAGAATATTATTTATTATTTTGAAGTTGTCTAACTTGGATAATCGAAGAATTCCGATTGTATACGAATAGTTCGGAAATAAAGTATGAAACTCGAACGAATCTCGGATGGAAATCAAATGAGAAATCTAGCATGAATTTAGACGAAAAAAGTATAATGTAAAACAGGCTTTAGCAGTTTCTATAAAAATTTGAAAATTCGAATTTTGTTGACATCTTTTATAATTTAGAATAGTTAATTACTTACAGAAGTGGGTTTCTTTTGGTTACGAGCAGGCGGCCTATTCATGCCATTAGTCTTATTGTACAATCCACAAGCATTGCACAGATAATGCCCGGTACCGTCTCTGCGCCAAAGCGGAGTTAGACTCGCCCCGCAATTCACACATTCTCGCACATCGCCCGGCAACATAGCTCCTTTAACCAAAAACAGACACAACAATCAAAATAATCGAAACTCGCAATACACACCTTTCTCGTACCTTCATAGTTCCCATTGTTGGCGTTCCAGTTCGTGGAGCTGCCCGCGGTGTACGTGTACCCGGGGATTTGTTCCTCGGTTACCGGGAAGCTCGAAGGACCACCCCCCAGGTAATCACCGCTGTTTACGGTGTACTGGAACGCAGCAGGGTTGTTGTTCATATTGTAGATGGTGACTTGGTTCGTTGAGGTAGATGGAACAACCGGACTTTCGAAAGTTGGTTGATGTTCTTGATGGTGATGATACAAACGCTGCATCGCTTGGTCTGAATGACTTATGTAAGTTGAATTTAGCGAAGGATCGTTGCGGTACAATGGTGGACTTGGTTCTACTCTGGGAGGCGAAATAATATTTGGATTGATGCACGGAACTTGAACATACTGCGCTTCGGAATAGCTGTTGTTGAAATGTGCATTTTGAGGAGCAGCTTCTAAATTGATATAAGTTGTTTCTTTTTGGTCGTTCTGGTTTAGCTGTTCCACGTCATAGTTTGGTACTTCCATATCAGAGGCCACATATATGGTACCATTTTCTCCAGGAGTTTCCACTATAATGTATCTTTCTTCTCCAGGAATCTGACTAAACCTTGGTTCGTCACTTTGAGCAGTTGTGTACACAGTTTGGTACCTTTCTTGTTCAGGAGAAGCTTCGTATTGTTCGTTTGGTCCTGGAGTTTGGTACCTTAAACGTTGTACCACGTTGTCCTGGTCTGGTTCAGGTTGTTGAACAACATCTTCAGCAACTTGTTGTTGTTGATGGATCTGCTGCTCTTCTGGCGAGTTGTGCATTTGGGGATCAACTTCTTCCTCAGTGATGAGACCGGTTGTGGTTATGGTTCTGACATATTTACTTGGACGGGCGGTTATTACGGATTGTTGTGGCATTGAAACAACAACAGGAGATGGTTGAGAAGCCGGTTGTTCGGGGGAAGGTTGTTGTGATTGGGGTTGTTGATCTGTTTGTTGATCGTTAGAGGATGCCGGTGATCTTTGCTGGGGTTGTTGCAATTGTTGGGGGGAATTTTGTTGTTGTTGTTGTTGGGAATTTTCCATGGCGAAACCTATAAGACACAATAGGTACCTGTTGTTTGTTATTTATGTTATTTCGTAAATGTTTTTCATGTAAATTTTCGCGCTGTACCTGGAAAACAATTACAGTGACTGTAATCGCTGTTAGTCATCGATACAGTTTCATAACTACCTGTTCTTAACAGAAAGATAAAATGAATAAACGATCTTGATAACGAGCTCAGCACGCGCATTTGTTAAAATACGTCAAAGTTTTTTACTTAAGTATATTTGTCAAAATCGGAAATGGTTGTTTGAGTTTAAACAAAGACGTGTTAACTAAGTCTATACACACCCTAAACGGAATAGTTTTTTTTACTATTTAGTTAATGTATAGGTATCAGTTATTTCCAAATTGTTCATTCAGTTTTACATTTTGGAAGATAAATCCTATTGAAATTATTACCACGCCAGTTCATGCACATTTGAATAAAAAAATATAATTCTAAAGATGTAAAATATGTTACAGCGTTGTACAAAACTTAAAATATATTTCGTTGCATATTTATTTCATATTTGGAAATCGGTCACTTCATTTTCTTCATAAAAATGATAAACGACAAAATGAAGCATGTATTCAAAAAACAAAAAATATGTACTTCACTGTTCAAACTAATACAGAAACCTTTTCCAAGGAATTATTTTATCTTGTTTGATATACGCAATATTTGTTCGTGTATTACTGCATTTGAAATAAAAATAAACCAACTGTGAAAATGTTTTGAATTTTTGCAGTTTTATTTTGAAATGAATCTAAACTGAAATATGTAGCTAAGTTGTTTTAAATAATCTACATTAGTTACTGTTACGATGCAAAATAAGTTAACAAACAAGTAGGCCAGAAAACAATTAATTAACGAAAAAGTAAATAAAATAAACAATAAATTGTTAAACAACACTTAAAAAATAATTATTTTAAAGTCAAATACAAAGAAATTTGAAGCATCAATCTTTTGGAAACACTATATTTCTTCTACTTGTTTGTGGACTATTTTACTTATTTAATCTAAAAATGTTGTTCTCAACAGTTACAATAAACTTTCTTACCAGAAATAAATTTGAAATGTAATGAATGATAGATATTATTCACAAGTTTAACAAATAACACTGATCACTGGTCACAAAAAGCGTCAACATCTAACATCTTCAAGCTCTGAAGAAAGAATGACTCAATGACTGAGATGCCGGGTATGAGTTGAGTACGCGTATAGGTGCTAGCGTAACTTATGACGTTATGACATATTATGTGGATCACGTATGTCGGTAAATCTTGCTCTGCTGTGTGCACAAAATGGCGTCTTTTTGCAGGATTTATTTTATGTTAACAGTTTTTACAGAATAATAACAATGTGTGTTATTTATTTACCTATATATTTTATAAAATAACTTTATAGGTAAGAAATAATTTATACCTGCATTGATTTTTATTTGATTTGCTATAGTTTTTGTTCGAATTTGAACGGTTATTTTATAATGCAAGTCTAAATTGGGGATTCCTTTACAAATATTTATAATCTTTATAACTAGAGATCAACCTTAACCTTAGATAGCAATGTTTAATAATCTAACAATATTATCTTTCATAAGATTTATACTTTTCTTAAAATATGGGGTTGATAAAGTACGTTGGCCCGGTTTTATCTATAAATAAACCTTTGCAGTCATTTATTAAATCATTAATAATTTGCCTGTAGTTTTTTAAATATTCATAAAAATAAATAAACAAACATGTATATAGGATTTTTTTTTAAATAAAGATTAAATAAACAGTATCTGGTATTAAACAATAAGTTTTAAACAATATAACAAAACTTGAAACTTAAAATTGTGTTTTATTAAAATAATGGCTTCTGAAGGTAATATTTAAATTTAAAAGTTGTTTTTCGCAAAATATCACGTTATAGGATATTGATTTTTTTTTGTAGATTAAATAATAAATGATATTAAAAATTGATAATTTTGAGTACATAGAAACGTAATCATCTATATGATAAATGTTAACTAACAGGATAAAATTCGATAGCTTGAAGATATTTCAATATAAAGTTTCTGATAGTTGGTGTGTTAATAGTGATAATGGACGAAAAATTTTAAAAAGGCTTAAAATTATTAGAGTAATAGTGAAAATGTGTGAATTGTTCGAAACTTGTTACAAACATAAGTGAAATAGGTAATAAAACTTATATTTTATCCATAGAAATAATAATACACAGTGTATAAATAATAATAATAATAAAAGTAGAATCATTCTTAATATCGATATTAGCAATGTATCGATGACGTGGAAAATTTTGTCAGCCATATTATTAATGGGCGCGGTCCAACTTTTACAGTATTTTCATAAAAATATTTGTGTGCTAAAGATATTATTATAATAAGGGCATTAATTGGTTATACATAAAAATTATTTGATGTTGCTATCAACAATTAGGTAATATATTATATTATCTGTAGGTATCTACAGATAAGTTAAATTCGATAAAATTTAGATACTCAAAAATGTATACAATTTATAAAATTTTAAACAAAAATTAGTGAAAGTCAATAATTCAGCAAGCATAGTTAAAAATAAATTAAATTGCCACCTACCTATCAAATACTGTGATGTCTGGATTAAGTGATTTCACTTCACTGTTTTTAAAGTTGAACTGTGAATCTATTTCAAAAACTACAATAAAAATCAGTACATCATTGAAGCTGTGTACGGGTAAATTGAAGCGAAGCCAACACTAACTGAGAATACGAAAAAAGCGGCACTGGTATCACGCACTGCGCATGCTCGTCCGGACTCTTATCAAAGTGTAAATACAAGTATAGCACTGAAAACTCAAAACTGGATTATTTATTTAATATAGAAAATATGTTTGATATTTTAATTTGACAACAACGACAACAAATCTTAGTTTAATTGGGATTACTGAACTGCTACAGATTTAAACGAAGAAATTAGCCTAAATAATTTGTAATGTAGGTTTAGCTAAATCATTGTTCCATATTTAAAGTGTAAAAATGATTTATATTCTTCAAAATAAGACAATTTACAATAAACTCTATTTTCTAAAGTGCATTAACCCTGGACTGTTAAGAATTACCTAAACTAAAAACTAAGTATACTAAATATATCGAAAAGTTAATTGAAGGGTGCTGTGCAAAAAGTCCCTAAAGCCCTGTTCGCACGGCGATCTTTGGAGATTTTACGGAGATTCAGAATCCTGGAAAGAAAGAAGTTTTTTTCTTTCTAGTGATAATTACGTGGTTTTGAAGCAAGCAATAAATTATAAATTCTTCTTTTCCAAGACTCATTGCAAATTCAATTTAGCGACACCGCAATTTAACAGATAATTCTCACTAGAAAGAAAAAATCTTCTTCTTTTCCAGGATTCAGAATCTCTGTAGAATCTCTAAAGATCCCCGTGCGAACAGGGCTTAAGTGACATTTTCGAAATTTTGATGCCATCTATTATATAATGACATGTGACATGTGTTTTCGATTGGCGACGACAGATTTTGAAAAAAGAGCCCCTAAATGCATAATATCGTAATATCATAGTCAGATTTTGTGTAAAAGTTCCTAAATTTGAAATAATACCCTAAGTTAAAGTATTTAGGAGAAAAATTATGCGTTTAATATGTCCATTTTATATTATTAGTTACAATTATTTGTGTTATTATATTTATTCGACCAAAAATTTGAAAAATCCATCCATATTTCACAGATTCAGATATTAACGAATATTAGTAGAACAAAAAATAAAATCTGTATTTTTGAGGAAAAGTTATTTTTGTTTGTTTTAAATCAATGAAAATATTTATGTTACCTACTGTAAAATATATTATTGCATTTGAAAAGATAATAAACTAACATTTTTTGCAAAAAATATGTAGTTTAGGTAGGTACGCTAAAAAATTCAAAAGTGAAAATTGTTTAATGGAAGGATCAATAAAGATTTTCAAACTGTTATATTTTAAGTTGCCAACTTAAAATATAACACAGTTTGAAAATCTTTATTGATCCTTCCATTATAAATATGCAAACTGCACTCGAGGAATTCATTTATCGTATGAAAATTGTTTATATTTTTTTTTATCAAAGTGAACAATATTTTTACATTAATTTTTTATCAGAACAATGGCTTTCCGACCAATGTAAATTTTATTTAAAAATTCAGATGCTATTCAGTAAGTACTCATTTTATTGTTAAAAGTATCATTACTAAGTATATTAAAAGTTTAAACATCTCAAAACATGAAAATGTCGCTTTGGGACATTTTGCACAACACTCTTCAATTTGCAGCATTTAATCCGGCGGATATAGGACAAAACTATGTATTTTTTGATTAAAGTATAAAAATGGACATACATGTCAATTAAATCATTTTCTTTCATTATATATAGGAAGTGGTGCCAAAGTGTTAAATGCCAGAGACGGTCGCCATTTTGAAAACATGGCCGCCATTTTCAGTTTTCCTCATTTATCTCGTATGGTCAATATTACGAGGAAAATTGTTACATGTAAGAAATTGTAGAGAAAAAAATTGCTATAAAATGGTATGTCCATTTTTACTTCCTTGTACGGAGTAATAACGAAGTATTGTAATCGCGAAAAATTTCGGTTTTCAGATTTTGATGGAAATATCCGTTTTGACCTTTTCTGAATCCATTATGACTAGTTTCGTCGTGACGTCTGTACGTACGTGCGTGCGTACGTATGTATGTACGGACGTATGTGTGTCGCATAACTCAAATACGGTTAGACGTAGAAAGTTGAAATTTTGTATTTAGGACTGTTATAGCATCTAGTTGTGCACCTCCTATTTTTGGTTTCAATCTACAAACCGGAAGTAGTACTTTTTTCAAATATTTCTATAAATATTTAATTTAAGACAAATTTTTTAATTTTAAATGAAAGATCGGTATTTTATAAATATTTTTGTATCTGGTATCATTTACGAATAATTAAAGTATATATTTATAATTTAGTATTTCGGTATCTTGTAGTCCATGATCGATTAACATTTGTTACTACGTAAAATTTAAATGATTATGACATGCTTTATATCTTCTTCTGCAGTTTAAATAAAATGACTAAAATATATTTGTGAGTATACTAGTATAATAAGTTAAAAGAATTTTTTATATTATTCTACATTTTAGTTATTAAGAAAAGTATGAATAACACACAAGGCGTACAAGGAAGTCATGTGGTGTCCACGTCAGATTTTTTCTTTAAGTAGTACAGTTCTTGAGAAAATCGTGAAAATGTATTTGAACAATTTCTAATCATTTTCAACAAAAATGTAATTTTGTATTTTGAAACAGAAACAGTTTTAATTTTCGAACGAATCAATATTTTGACTTCCGGTCGTCAGCATTTGATTTCTTAGATAATTTTTTGTTACATACATAATTTTTAATATTTCGGAAGCACTAGTTTGGTCACAATTCAAACATAACCTGTTAGAGACAATAGTGAAAGTTTAGTATTTTTTGTGTTTATTCTGAACGAATTAAAATACTGACTTATGGTTTTCTGCATTAAATTCTTCAAAAAATTATGTATTAAGTACTTTATATAGACTATTTTCCGCACATATTAAGTAAACCAACCATTTGCTTCAATTTTTTAAATTCTGACCAATGGCGTAGGTAGGTACCTACATAATAAATATCGGCAAAAATTGTAAAAATGCTCTAGGGATTGTTCAAGTGACAATTTTTCTGTTACATTGCTATGACTGCCATGTATGACAATTTTATTGATTTTGAATTGTTTCAATTGAAAATAAAAGTGTCAAATGAATCTTTTTGTGACAATTTCTTACGATGAAATAAGAAAAATATAAAATATAACGTAAAAAAAAATTAGTTACGTCAAAAACCTTTCTTTGGATCAATTAATAATGAACTTGTGAAATGAAAAAAACTCAAATTTTGACACTCAGAGGTTAGTAAAAAAATTAGATATCAAAATAAACAACCGTTTCGGCACAAAAATTAGCCTTGATTTAAAAACACAAAAAACGAGGAACTATTATTCTAATCGGTTTGCAGCAGTGTCAAATTTGGCTTACTCCGGCATTAAAAAACATTGAATAATAAAAATATTAGGACACTCCAGCGTAAGTTGGATTCGTTCATATTTGGAAAATAGTCTTATAAAATAAATGTAGGTCTCATTATTTTGCAGGTAAAATTATTATGTCGTGAGATTGTTGCTTAGGTAATATTCCTCAAAAATGCATAATAGACATAAACATCTATCATGCCTTTTTTCTCAAATTGGATATGGGAACTTCACATGATGTATATGTGTGAATTATTGAAGTAGATAATGTATTTCGTGTGTGCGGTTACGAGCTGTGCGCGCACAGATATTCTAGGTTGTTTGTAGAATGTACTGTGTTAAATAATTTTACTGCAAATATTACATACACGTACTATTAGTTGTTTGTATGCTCGTATATAATTATATATCCTGCGTGTGCGGTTATCAGCTGTTAACTCAATCATCACTGTTTTTGGAAAGTACAACACAGGAGAGATTTTTGTGCAGTAAACTGGAATGTGTAGTGTGTACATACTACATAATCTATCATGCGAATTAGGTATAAAAATGTTTTTTATGGTGTGTGCAGTTATCAGCCGTCAACGCAGTCATGGTTGTTGGTGGACAGTACGCCACAGGGACCATTTGTATGCAGTTAAAATATAATGTAATAAGATTTAGACGCATTGATTAACGTGCGTTTTTTGGTATAAAATATTTTTAATAAAAGTCATAATAATTTCAATAAAATATTTCTAAATGAATTAATTTAAAAAAAAAATGCTTTGTAATTGGCGCCTCTATATTTAATCGGCGTGAACTTTAATGCGCTTGCGTTAAATGCGCCAAGCGTAAAACTGTGAAGTCGTTTGTTTTAATATCACATGACGAGTTGACGTTATATTATTTACGTTCCAATTAAAATGCAAAAATATGTACTGAAAAGTGATTCTCCTCACAAATATCAGGTAAAATGAGATTTGTACTGTACGGGAAATACTCGATATAATGTTTGTATCGCGATTAAATCAATAATAGAGCTGGATGATCGAAGATAAAAAATTGCACATTTTTTCAGCATCTACTTATACATTGCTTTTGATTTGTTTCTTTTATACCAAAATGTAAGGCTAAAGTAATATTTTGATAATAATTTAACAATAAATTAGCTTATTTCAAGTTAGAAAAATTTATTAGAGAAACAAATACATCATGTTAGTAGCATTAACCATATTAAAATTATCGTTTTAAAATCAGTTGTTATAACACATTAAAATGAGCAGCAATGTTGATTATAATAATGGAATAATAATGATTGTTAAAATAACAATCAATTTTTATTTTACAACAATGTACCTATCTATTAAATAATTATGAAATATTATTTTGCTAAAAAATTATTATTGTTTACAAGAGAACTGTGTTTGGTAGCAATAATAAGTATTCAACAATTGAAATGTATCGTAATTATTTATTTTATTTTTGCTGAAAAATATATAAATGGATTGTTCTTTAACAATACTATTTTTATTCAATTGTTGACCATATCCATAACGTTGTTGTATATTTTAATTGTTTTTAGAAATTATAATTTTATTTTTCTATTATGAACGCGTTTACCAACACAAATAGGTTCAGCAGTACTCCGTCATAATGTTTCGTAACCAACACTACCTGCACGAATCTGTTTGATAACCTTTTGTAGGAATAAGTTTATCGATTTATTCATATTCATAGTAGAAAATATGCTATTTGAAGCAGTTCATTGTTAAAACTGTGATGTTTAGTGCTGTTTTTAAACCATATTCACCGATATCTACATGATTTTACTGTTGAATAAATGTTTATTTACATTTATAAAGTACGTTGAGTTGTCTACCACATTTTTAAAGTTGTAAAACTGTTGTGTAATAACGAAAATATTTATTCTGTTACAGATTTGCAGCTCATTACCATTGCATCATCCTGGAAATCCAGTACGAGGTGCTCTGCCCCCAAACATGAAAGGTAAGATGCTTCAGATATAATTATTTACATTTTTAGCTCAAAATTTCATATTGAACATTATTTATTCCATGTTATTCTACAAACCAACTTGGAATTTAATTATTCTGTTTACAGTTTAAACTTTACAAGGTTGAATCAATATATAAAATAATTATTTTAGATTCTCATAGTTAGTGAGAAGTACACCACAGGTGTAATATTTGTGCAGATATTCCTGTAGCTATAAAATAATATTTATTTATTAATTATCAAATGTAAATAAATGATTTGTGATTCCTAGGTATTCGAGCATATAATTTGCAAGGAGGTATGTGCACAAGTGAACAATGACTTCAGCAGTCTTCGAAGGACGTAGAAGAATATGCTGCACATGACATCAAAGACGAGACTTCACTGGGCAACAACTTCAAAATTCGTCTGCAGCAGCCTTCGGGAAACATCAACTTCAACAGTCAACTTGGAATCAACATCTTCAGATCTTCAAGCAATCATGTAAGCATTTTTTAATCATCATTCCTCTGACATTTCTACATTAAGAACCACACTTTCAATGTCGTAGCTCAATGAGTGATTCCCAAGTCACGGTTACTCTTGTTTTATGTTTGGAATTATAGAGTAGATATTTTGACATTTATAATTAAAATGGCTGCTACAATCTGTTCAGCCGCCATTATTTTTAAATACTTTATGATTTATCTGATGTTAATAATCGTAGCCGCGAAAATTTGTAGTCAGGGGTAAAATTTTCTGGGAAAGCCGATTCTGAGCTCAAACATTATCCTCCTCCATTGTTGGGCCCCATAGTACGCTGCTGTCTTCCCCTAGAGGTTGCACATATGAGGCATTACGTTGTTATATTATTTATTTGATTATTTATCGTAGAAAATTCGTGAAAATTTTGTTACTCGGGTAAAAATCCTTTAAAATATGCTGTCTCTACTGCTGCCCCCTTATTGCAATGGTAGAACGAAAGAGACATGTAATTGTCGTAGAAAATTCGCGAAAATGTGGTTCTTGGTGTAAAATTGCCTGAGGAAATTATCCCGCCTTGAAAATTATCCATTTCTACTGTTGATGTGTTTTCTCAAGAATTCCACACATTAGTCATTATGTTATTTAACTCATTATTTAAATGTGCGGAGAGCACACCACAGTGGAGATTTTTCGTTATTTCGTGCAGTTTATATAAATCTAAATGTTTGTTATTGTTATAGATTAATTTGGACTTCATGTACAAAGTTTGAAGATTTTTTGGTTTGAAATTCTACTGTTGGAGTCTACTATCTCTAGGACAAGGAACATCTCGTTCACCAGTCCAATACGTAAGTTTCTAATTTTTACTTTGTGTATTCCATTTGGAACATAACGCTTTTACTCACCTTGAGTGTGGCAGCCTCACAGGTCACTATGAACATCATTATAGATAGGTACTACAGATCAAAAAGTGACTCAATGCTCTTACTGTCTGTCAACTCACTCTGAGTACCTACACTACAGGAAACATGTTTGTGCAGTTAACTGGAATGTGAAACTGAAAGCTTTTTACTCAGCTTGGGTGTGGCTTTCTCACATAATGTGAGTCATCGGTATACATATACAGAGTGATTCATCGGTCACCCATATTCATTTGTATACAGGTGTTCCATTTGAGTGCAATAATATACATCTTTATATTTCCTAACGGAACATCCTATAAATATTAATTGATTCTGATAGCAAAATAGATTTCCTTCAAAAAAGTATTGTAGTAAACCGTCTAAAATTATAAATGAAAAGTCATTAACTTTTTAAAGGAATATCTACTTTGCTATCAAAATCAATAACTATTTATTGGGTGTTCCGTTAAGAAATATAAAGTTGCATATTATTGCGCTCAAATGGAACATCTTGTATACAAATGAATATGGTTCGCAGATAGATAATAATATCAAATACATTTTAACCGAAGAGTTTTACTCTATGTCTTCAATAGCACTATAAAAAAATAAAATAAGAGAATGACGACGGATGAATCACTCCGTATACATTATATTGTGTGTGTGCGATTATCATCCAATAACTCTCTCATAATTGTTACTGGAGAGCACACCACAGTGGACATTTTTCGTTAGTGCAGTTTATATGAATCCAAATGTTTGTTATTGTTACAGATTAATTTGGACTTCATGTACAAAGTTTGAAGATTCTTTGGTTTGAAATTCTACAGTTGGAGTCTCTAGGAGAGGGAACATCATCTGGTGCTACCACGTAACACGTAAGTTTCTTATTTTTACTTTGCGTATTCAATTTGAAACTCTATGCTTTTACTCAGCTTGAGTGTGGCAGCCTCACAGATCACTGTGAACATCAGTATAAATACTACAGATCAAAAAGTGTGGCAGCCTCACATATGTGAGTCATCAGTTTTGGCATATGTTTAACCGTGTGTGCGGTTGCCAGTCTCACTCACTTATGACTGTGGAGAGTACACTGTAGGGGAGATTTTTGTGCAGTTTACTGAAATGTGTACCTGCCTGGATTTGAAACTGAAACACATGGCTCAGATGTAAAAAAATCGTTTTTTGTTGTATAAAAGTTTAAATAAAAATCAAAATACAAGTAGGTAGGTATAATGTACTGTATCTTATATTTTATTGAAAACTGCAATACATTTTACACAATATCAAATCAGTACCTAGTCGAAACTATGGAATCGAATAAATTTTTTTTTTGAAAAATCGTCCTATGCACAGACAATCAAAGAATTGTAACACAAACTGTAGAATATTTGCGAATTAAAACAGTTTTTAAAAATTAAGGTGAATTTACATAGGGGTAAAGTCGTTTATATGAATTAGAGCAAACAATAAAAAAAAATTGCCAGCTGTATACTTTATTCTCTAAGTTTATATTTAACTCAGATAATAAAGTATATAACTAACATATATTTTTGTTTAATTACTATAAACGACTTTACCCCTGTGTAACCTTAATTTTTAAACTGTTTAAATTCGTTGTGGCATAGTATCTACAAGTCCTAAACATACTTTTCTGAAGAAAAATCCCAAATATTCTACAGTCTGTGTCACAATTCTTTGATTGTCCGTGCATAGGACAATTTTTCAAATTATTTTTTTATTTGGTTCCAAAGTTTCGGCTGTTGATTTGATTTGAGACTGTGTAAAATGTATTGCAATTTTCAATAAATATTAGATACAGTACATTATACTTGTATTTTTATTTTTATTTAAACTTTTGTACAACAAAAACGACTTTTTTTACGTTTGGGCTAACTTCAATGAGACGGGGCTCGTATATAATAATTTATTTTACATTACAGTACATTACAGTACATTATACTTGTATTTTTATTTTTATTTAAACTTATGTACAACAAAAAACGACTTTTTTATGTCTAGGCAAACTTCAATGAGACGGGGCTCGTATATAATAATTTATTTTACAAGTCACTTAAATAAGAGAATTATTGGCATTTACTTTGTGAAATAGATGTTTAACTTATTGTTCTTATTTAATATGGGTGTGACAGCATGAACTGTGCGATAAATGTTACTAATATATTTGTGTTTTCTAGGTATTCGAGGTTGTCATATGAATAGAGGACTTGTACAAGTGTCGTGTTATCTTCTAAGGAAGCAGGAGCAGTTATAGCGGCCTTCAAAAGTCATGGGAGAATATTTTTTCGGTAAGTTACTTTACTCTATTTTTGTCGTGCCTTTTACCCAAGTTGGGTACGGCAGCCTCACATATGCGAGTCATCGGTATGGATATTATGTTTTACCGTGTGTGCAGTTACTAGCAGGTAGGTAACTCACTCATGACTGTGGAGAGTACACTACAGGACAGATTTTTGTGCAGTAAATTGAAATTGGATCTGAAACTAAACAGTCGGCCATTAGGACATTCAGCTATGCATCCAATTTAAACCATTTTATTTCAATTTCAATATTGAATCTTAAAACATTACATTTATTTATTTATTTATTTATTATTATTATTAGAACCCAATTACAGAATAATATTACAACATTGCAAATGTACATTGACTAAATATAGTGAACAAAATAGAAAAAAAATTGAATACAAATACAGATAATAAACCGAGATTAAATCGAGGAAACAAAGTCAAACAAATATAATATTTATTACATACATAATCTATCACGCCTTTCACCCAATTAGGGTGCGGCAGCCTCACATATTGTGAGTTATCGGTATAGATATATATTTCTATCGTGTGTGTGGTTACCAGCCGTCAACTGATGAATACTGTATAAAATAATTCATTTGTTATAAATATTTAATATTTTTAGGATAAGCAAATAGTGTTTATCAAATGTAAATAAATTATTTGTGATTCCTAGGTATTCGAGCATATCATAATATGCAAGGGAAGAATGTGAGCAAGCCAAGCAGTCTTCGAAGGACATGGAAGAATTTTCTGCACATGACATCAACTACGAGAGTCGTCGAGGGATTACACTGGACAACTTCAATATCCATCGTGGGACTTTCTGCAGGCGACTTCAACTCCAGGAGCCTTCCAGAGACTTAGTGATAAGTGAATTATCAAAGATAGTTTTGCCAGTCTTTTCCCTTTGCGTGAATCATTCTTTAACTCGAAATAATACTTTACATAAATAATAAAGACGAATCTTCTATCTTTGATAATAATTTTGAGATTGGAATTAAATTAATATAGGCGGCACAGTCCCAATGAGCATGTGAATATGATCTCAACAATTAATTTTAACTTAGGCAATAGTTAGCAAGGAGTAAACCACATCGTCTTTACTTTACTAGTACTTTACTAGTACTTTAATAGTACTGTAGTAGTACAGATTAAGGGATCAAGGAAATTTGGAAGAAACTAGTGACATTATTTATTTTAAAATAATTTTAATTGGGATGATAGCTTTGCCTTTGGTTGTTTTGTTTGTCATGTTCTTGGGTTTCAAGTTAAAATCAATTGCGGTCAATATTAAACTTAAATAGGAAATGTCACTAGTGAAAATATATGTCGTTAACTCCTTGTTCAATGGTCCTTTTTCAACGAACAAAATAAATAAAGAGATGCATTTGAAACTGCAAATAAAATTGAAGATGTTAATGTGACAATACAATAAATAAAGAACAAGAAGTGATGAATAAATTCGTTGTTGCCAGATACTTATCATTAAGTTGCGAACATAATGATGACAATTTGAGCAGAATTAATTTTTTATAAGTTAAATGTTGTAGACTTTTGAATAATAACAAATGAATTAATTTGAAGTAACTGGCAGCTTCGAAACAGCAGAATGAATTATGTACAGGACCATTTAGAATTAGGAAATTTTAGTAGGTGAAATAATTTACAGTGACATTTCGGTTCGCGAATTATTCTTTTGCAATTGGGTGTGGCATTGATTTGAATTGAATTTGAAATTTAAATTGGGATTAGTATAGTTAGGGGCTTGTTATCTTATATAGCTTGCTTTTAACTTGACGACATTAGAACTTTTTTGGCTTTGCTAGACATGTGTGCGGCAGCTTGCAGGTCTAGTTTTGTGTACCCTCCCATACTCGTGTACGTTGGACCGGTACCCTACCATACCCTCTGCATATCTATCAAGCGGACGCCTCGCCCTTGCTTCAGTGATGGACGACTCCTTAGTGTATGTACGGTATTAGCGGATGTAGTGACGGGAAGCCAGTCGATGTTTACCTGCGGCTATCGAGCCGGTGCGCGCTGTCAGAAGGTTCATTCGCTAGGTATGTCAAAGGCAGTCGTAGTCCGCCTACCGAATATGCTAAATCTGACCAGGACATAGTGCGTACGTCGTTGTGGGCTAGGCGTAATGGTAAACACTGGAATAGTGCAGTAACTAGGCGGTAAACTACGTGGAATCGGATAAGACGTCCCACGTAAACTTTTGAGCATAAGAACAACACTAGGCCGGATTGTTCTTCAGGGTTAGAATCAATCAGCGGCCGGGTAACTCAAAATTATGTACAATGATGTACTTAGGACAATACCACACAGTAAATTCAACTATAGTGGGTTGGGGCTGGGAATGGCTTAGAGCCAATAGAAACCGTTAAACCGCATTTTAGTATTTGTATCTGTATGCATGTCCTTCCGTTGAAGGGCCGACGAGGGCACGGTACACCCTGCATAGACCGCTTTTGGCACCCCAACCTCCTGGCGCCTTCGTCATCGTGCCTCGGATGACTTAGACGCCAGGGGGCAAGATGGAACCAATAAGTCTATGTTGTGGTCGGTGAGTCATTGGCGGGCAGTATAGTACTTGGTCGCAGATGACTTCGAACCGTACGTCCTTGCACGTGTAAGGATCGACGAGGTATCCGGTGCACTTAACGGGGAGTCGGGATGTAGCAGCTCGTAGGGTTTAGGTCAGTCAGCCTTCGATAGCTTGGATGAATTGAGTCACTAGAATGCAAAACTGAATCCATCCCGGCAATCCTGAGCATGAAGGTGGTGATGGACCGTGGAAAGTCTTTCCCTGGCTGTCTACCGCACTCTAAGCACTCATCCGGGAATCGGCAAGAAATCCCACGACATTTGCACAAGAACAACAATCGGTTGTTCTTGGGGTTAGAATCAAAAAGCGCGCGCGGTAAATGTTAAATATTGGGTGGAGTTGGATACCTAGGTCAAAATCACTAGTATTTCACCTATCATATTTCAAACTTAGGTTTAAGTAAGCAAAAAGTTGACAAGGAATAAACCGTCCACATTTAACTGTACTATTACTTTAATAGTACAGATTTACGGGTTATACAGAATTTTAATGAGATTAGTGACATTATTATCGATTAAAGTATTTTATAATTAGGGTGATAGCTTTGTTTTTAGTTGATGTTTTCCATGTTTACTAAACAACACCCACAGGTTAGGGTTGCCCTTAAAATTTGTAGTTTTAGATGAATTTTTTGTTCGTAGTCCTTTACATTAAGGACAAGGGGCTGTGTGCGCTTCGTTGTGCGCACAGACTCTCGGTGTACGCCCTCTATACGATTAGAGACGGTGGCGTCGGGTGTATACTTCCGGAAACCTTAAAGTCTCCTCTCAGCGGCTTTCCAGTGATTGCATTTCGCATGAGGTTAGAGCAAGGCGTGGCGGGTTCTCTGCATCGCGTTCCGAAGCGGTAACAAGCCTCGCGAGGTCGGCAGGACACCTCACGATATTTGCATTTGTAGAGCAACATCGGTTGTTCTTGGGTATCAAGTTAAAATCACCCGCGGTCAATATTAAGCTCTGATAGAAAATGTCACTAATAAAATATGTGTGCGGTTTATTCTTTGTTTAATGGTCCTTTTATGAATTGTGTACAGGGCTATTTACGTGAAGAAAAGAACCGTGTTGGTTGGTTTTGCGTGGTGGGTTCTCTTCTCCACTCCTTTATTTTTTTAGACATTGCCATGATATGTAACTAAATCTTTGATACAATTGTATACAAAACATACGTATCTATTTTGCCTATCATCTAGCTTGGGTGTGACAGCCTCACATACTGTGAGTTATCAATATAAATGCAGTTATTACAATATTGAATTGCAATTACATTTGGCAATAAAATTAAATGGGACCGTTAGCGCAATATTTCTCCTGGTAGGTTCGCTAGGGAGCTAATTTCTTTTAACCTTCAAATGACTTAGAAAAGTCAAACCTGTGTATAATGCCCTGTTCACACGTTGCTACTTTGAAGACGCATACGTGCTACTGTAGCATGAAAAGAAATTCAAATCGAAACAATTACCGCAAAAAATCGCTATCTACACACACAACGATCAACGATGTGAAATTATCAACGAGTATTTCTTGATACTTTGATGCTACAAATTAGCAGCGCTGCTATTTGACAAGCGACTCAGATTTTTTCTTGCTACAGTAGCACGAATGTGTCTTCAAAGTAGCAACGTGTGAACAGGGCATAATATGCTGTGTATGAAACGAATCAACGAAAGTCAAAATGCGCGAATGCTGTATTGTACATTGCAATGGCAAAAGTAAATCGCGATTTAAAATCCCTAACGACCATAGGAGACAAATTTGGATAAATTCCATTGGAGAAAATAACTTAATATTTAAAAAGATGCTGTCTACAATTGAATTATGTATTAAAATAACTATTATACAAATTAAATTTCAAGTAACCTTTCTATATAATAATTGTACTATTGTCACAGGTATTGTTGTATAAAGTTCAACCGAGAAGACATAATTACACGCAGTAACTTTATACGTACGTCTTCTTATTTTTACTTAAGTATGTATCGTGTAATACGTACTTGGGAAACTAGCTCCCTGCTGCCACCTATGCTAAGCTTTGCGCTAACGGTCCCATTGCAATGTAACAAAATGTAACTAATCATTTATTGTATTTCTTTCAGGGCAAGTCATTTCATTATTTTATATTGTAACAAAAACTTGTATTGTATTTGAATATTTTATTTGTAAATGTGTTGATATTTGAGAGAATGTTTCTGTGAGCGAATGAGTTTGTGAAATAGTTTGTGTGCGTTTGCGTGAACGTTCTGCGAATTAGTGGATTAAAATGATTGATGGTTAATTGCGAGTGCAAATTATTTCAAGTGAACGAAGCAAATGAAGTGTGCCTACCCAACTTGGGAAATGACACTTTTATGTGTGTTTTAAAGAGAATGTGTGCGGTTGAGATGAGCTTTTGTTTGGACGTCCGGTGAATATGTTGATTGGAATGACTGATCATTAGAGTCCGGATTTTAGGCAAAAAACCTATTGCTTATTTAAAAAGGCATTTAAATTTGAATTAGATATAAATTTGTTTCACAAGTTTTCAAACACTTTGACGCATCGTTTATTTTGCCTATTTTGCCTAAAATGAGACATTTTGCATTTTATGCCTATTTAACTGTTATCTTGCCTATATTCGGCCTATTCTTGCGATAAAACCTATAACTTAAACATATTTTAGATTTTTTAAAATTATATTGTCAATTTAATTATTTCAAATAAAAAGTTTGTGATATTTTTGGTTTGAATACATTAATTTGGAAAATATCTAAATTATTTTAAAAAATGACATAAAGATGGAATATGCTTTAATACAACTGATGGTAGTGTTGTATTCTGCAAATATTGTGATCGATTGTGATCAAACGGTAAAATTTAAATAGTCTAACTTTTACAGTTTAATAGTGTGCTTATCTGCTAATATTTGCAATATTTTTCATCTGCTAGTGTTTATTTTGCTTATTAAAATATTTATTTAAGTAAATATAAATAGCCTACATAATTTGAATACTATTCTTTAAAAAAATACTTAAAACCGTATTGAATTTAAATGCCTAATTTGACTTATTAATGCCTATTTTAATTTATAAATGCCTATTTCGGCCTATTTTGACCATTTTCTTTGCCTATTTGCCTACCTATTTATCGAACTTTTTAGCGCCTAAAATCCGGACTCTACTGATCATGTATTAGAAATGTAAATGATTTGTGTGGAAAGAATAAAAGAGCTTGAATGAAAAGGATAATAAATGTGGATGACGCGAAAGAAGTGTGTCAGGATGGGAATGTTTGACTGCTTGTTGAGTTTAAATGTGTGACAAGGTTCGTGCCACCCAAACTTGGTAAATGGCGTGATATTATTGCATGTATTACGTTTGAAAGTATATATTTCTCTTATGTATTTGTATTGTATATAAAAAGAAAGAAAAATTAACAGTTTTTATTTATTTTCCTCATGTTTCCTTTCAAAATGAGTAAATATGCAGTGCATGAATTATTTAAATGAAATGTAAATTTTTTAAAATAAATAAATAATTTAGTCAGAATAGAAAATTTGCTTTATTATATTTATTAAACAACTTATCGTTGTCCTACGTCTCGTTATATAGCGTTTAATTTAATTTTTAGGGGCGAAATCACTCAATACGTGACTAGTGCTGCCATCTCTTGGTGTGACGTCACAGAATATTTTTGAGCAGTGGCCTAGAAAATTAAGCTGTTAATTAAAATTTTACTATCACATTATTCTTCTAATTATTTGCTAGGAAAATTTTAAAGTGCTTATTTCTCGTAAACTAAGGGTAGTATGATAAAGAGGGGTAGTTTACCACCTCAATTAGGACCTGCTGAATCCAAATATGCCCTCAGTTTTGTCGTTCAACCCTTATCTTTCAAGTTATATGCGTTTTAAAATTTTCCTAGCGTAGTTGCAATTTTGTATTTATATATAAATATATCAAAAGGGTAAGTAATTATGTAATTCTGAGGGTAGATTTATAATCAGCGAGTCCTAATTAGGGGAATTCGATATAAACAATCCATGAAATCAACGTATTTTAGTCGATTTTGGTGAAATTTTGCTGACATTAAATAATTGTTATCTCGTAAACTAAAGGGCTAAGGGCCAAAAGTTAAATACAAAGGTTGCGTAACTTTTCGTACTCTATCTGTCTGTCTATAGATAAGGCCGTTTTGGCCGATTTTTAATTATTTTTTTGGTCTCCCACCATTCATGTTCTCCTGATACAAACTTAGTGATTTTTGTTCGATTCAAAACTCAGGCCGAGTGAGGGTGAAAATTTAAAATCGCGATTACGTAAAAACTATGGGTTGGGGAGTGATTTAGGGGTTATATTCGTACTCTACGCGTTGAAATACACCAGTATGCATATTGCCACCCCCTAAAAGTTAATTAGCACCGGAGATATTCAACCCTTATTTGTATCTCCGGTTCTAAGGGTCGTATCGAAAAAATCTACATTGCATTCGATAGGGGATGAAAAACTCAGCACCTTTTACATTTAACTTTTTCTTCTACGACCCTTAGTTTAAGGGTTATGAGCAATCAAAGTGGTGAAAAAGTCGTCTAAACATAGTCATTAACCCTTAAACTAAGGGTCGTAGAGGAAAAAGTTAAATGTAAAAGATTCTCAGTTTTTCGTCCCCTATCGAATGCAATGTAGATTTTTTCGATACGACCCTTAGTACCGAAGATACAAATAAGGGTTGAATATCTCCGGTGCTAATTAACTTTTAGGGGTGGCAATATGCATACTGGTGTATTTCAACGCGTAGAGTACGAATATAACCCCTAAATCACTCCCCAACCCTTAGCTTTTACGTAATCGCGTTTTAAAATTTTCACCCTCACTCGACTTGAATTTTGAATCGAACAAAAATCACCAAGTTTGTATCAGGAGAACATGAATGGTGGGAGATCAAAAAAATAATTAAAAATCTGCCAAAACGGCCTTATCTATAGACAGGCAGATAGAGAATGAAAAGTTACGCATCCTTTGTATTTAACTTTTTGCCCTTAGCCCTTTAATTTACGAGATAATAATTATTTAAAGTTAGCAAAATTTTACCAAAAACTACCAAAATTACGTTTATTTCAATGGTGGTTTGTATCATATACACCTAATTAGGAAACGCTGAATCCAAATATGCGCCCTATTTGACCGTGCAATCCTTAATTTCCGAGTTATAACCAAATTAAAACTTTCCTAGCTAAGTGTCAATTTTTTTGACGAAATACATCCTAGCGTAGTATCAATTTTATTGACGATTTGGTAGTAAAATTACAACTACGCTAGGAAAATTTTAAAATGCTTATAACTCGTAAAGTAAGGGTAGTAGGCTAAAGAGGGGTAGTCTAACCCCTCAATTAGGACCCGCTGAATCCAAATATACGCTCCATTTTACCGTGCAACCCTTAGTTTTGGAGTTATTTGCAGTTTAATATTTTCCTAGCGTAGTTGCAAGTTTACTTCATTTTCTGGACTACTCGAAAAAAACTTTTGACGTTTGGACCGATTTTACCCCTAATATGTTTTAATGCTAAATCAACATTTCAACTTTCAAGGGGGTAATTTGTACTCTACCCCCTAATTCGAACCCGCTGAACCCAAATATGTACCCCATTTAGACATTCAACCCTTAGTTTAAGATATATTGTACATTTAAATAACTGCCACCAACAGATAAGGGTGTTTATGTTAAAAATGTTTAAGTTAATTTATTTATAAGATTGTGTATTGTATTGAAGTATTTTATTAAATAAATCATAAAATTTATACTTACTGTGTATTATTTCGTATCGTAGTACATTTTCAGGTTTAAGACCGTGTACTCTCACCGTAGAAGTCCTGTAAGGGTTTAGGAAGTGTACAAAGGGTTGTTTAAGAAATAAAATTAGTGCAATGATGTAAGTATTACTTATTTGTTTTTATTAATAATATATACAGCTATTTCATCTCGATTATTTAATATTTATGATATAAAAACATAGTTCTATCAATAAATAGCAGACATTTCTTCATTGGAGGCCAGTGGTCAATTGGAGAATGGTAAGTAGGGCCTCCTCCTAAAAAGATAACCGCATCCACGGGTCGAAAACCTGAACATACAAATAAATAATTAATATATGCCGCAAACCCCGCTTTCATAAGTCTTTTGGTTCCTGAGTTACAAGTTTTCAATGTTTAGGGCCGAAATCGAAAAAAACCTAAGGTTAACCACTTACTACTATTTTGGGTCAAAATTAAAATATTGCTAAATTGTAGCGGATTATACCTTTGATTATATATATATATATATATATATATATATATATATATATATATATATATATATCAAAGATTATACTAAGTAAATTACGAGCAATCCAATGCCGCAAACCACGCTTTGATAAGTCCTTTAGTTTTCGAGATATGAGCTCTCAAAGTTTAGATCCAAAATCGAAAAAAACAAAGGTTTTAACAACTTACTACTTTTTTCCTCAAAATTTAAATATTTCTAAAAGTAGCGGATTGTATTAAGTAAATTACAATAAATCCAATGCCGCAAACCGCGCTTTGATAAGTCTTTATTTTTGGAGATATAGCGTCTCAAAGTTTTAGTCCAAAATCGACAAAAACGTAAGGTTTATCAAACTTGGCTACGCCTCGTGTGATTTTTTTCTTTCCATCTCGTATCATAAAATGAATGTTTATGTAACTTTTATCGTAAATTATTTAATATTGAACAAAAAAATTTAAATCTGAAAAAATCAGGAATGCTATTTTGAATCTTTCTTACTCGTTTCCTTAGTAACGAGTTGTTTGTTATTTGATTATGGTACTGTGAGTACCATACTGGATTCATTATGGTTCTTGGCCTATAATGAACGCTATTATGATTCACAAATTGAAATTTATAATGGCAGATTAAAGTTGTTAATATGGTTTCGACTTAGATTTCGATAGTAGATCGTCTTAAAAAACCCGATTTGATTCATATGCATTATTACAGTTTTTGGAAAAATAATCTTAAAAATTAGTTGGTACATAAAAAATATGTGTATAAATCACAATATTAGTTTATTTATTTCAATATAAATGTTAGATAAATTAGAAGTTAAAGATATTATTTATATATCATGAAAGACTTACCAAGAATCAATTCAAGAAAATCTCGATGCTTACAAATGCGCATTTTCTACGTCAAACCTGTAACTTTTCATTGGTGGAACAGCACGTGGGGCAAAGCACATGATTGTATACTAACCTCAAAAAGAAACTAACAAAAATGTAAAAGAATTATGTTACACTTGATGTACTGTACAATTGTTTTCTGTCTATGATTTTTAATTAATTTTCTTGTTTTATTTCTTAGTTATTGGAAATAGTAGGCTACAGCACTAATTTTCATCAGCTGTCAACGGCAACGCTGGCATCATCTACATGCGCAGGCGCACACCACCACCACGCACCACACAACTATGAACAGAAACAACATAATTAATAATTATATCAGCCATCAGTGCTAGAATAAGTTCAAATTTTTTTGTAACTGTATACAAAAAGTTTATTTATTATTACTTTTATTGTAACTTCTTTTCCAATGTTCAATGTAAGTAACTTTTTTAAATGAAAAGGTATTTATTACTCAAAATATCATCTTAGTTGATTATACTTAACATTAGATATACTCGTAATTAAATATTACATTATTCTGTACATAAAAGTAATGTGTGTATTCTAAATCATAAAAACTAATATAACTTTTAAATGCAAAATGCTAAGAAACTCGTATGAAATCAATGTGATTCATTAAAATGAAGATGATTAGATAAGCACTCGCTTTAAGAACCAAAAGTTCCACACTTAAATATAAAACAGTTCTACACTTATACAAAAATTCACAATTAAAAAATCTGAACTATAATACCTTTTAATAACAATGTTTAAAAATATCTAAAAAGTTTCTGATTCATTTGCCAAACAATCTATTTTACTTAAAAATATATCATAAAGCACTGTTCTACCACAATATTTGATGTCAGTCTTAATATACAATTTCAAATAAATGTTAGCGCTTTTAATATGATACTAGAAATTTTATCCATAATATATTAAATATATTTAACTCAATTACAAATAACATCGTCTATAAAATATAATGTAAAATTTTATTGTAAATCTTATAATACAACCAGTTTTTTTATTTAATATTGTTTTACAATATGTAAAACGTATAATCTCAAATCTATTTTATATAAAACTTAAACAATTTATAAAACCTTAAGGGCCAACTGCATAAATGTAAGATAGCTAACCTTAGGATTAAACATTGTCAATAGTTCAACAGTTTAGATGCAAATAAATTATAAATACAATTACAAATTAATTGCTAATAATTTATTATATTAACTGATAGTATGCAGTTGAACGTAATAATTAATAACATTTTATGCTAAATAATGAAACGTATAAACAGCTATTTTTAGTTTTACCCCGGGGTTACCTAACTTGCTTTTATGCAATATTTTATAAATTATTAAAAAAACATATTTACAATTACCAATCATAGTTTGGTAATAAATATGCTGCCGTCCTTAGGAAAAGGATCTACCTGCATAAAGTTGAATTAATCTTAGCTGTTATTTTAAATAAATTCATGTACAAATTTTGTGGAAACGTCAAAGCGGCTTTTTACTATTAAAATTGCTTTATATAAATATAAACTTCTACTTTTTTAGATGGACGTTCTATTTTGATATGTTTGTATTAATTTATGCTTAGCAGAAGATATAAATTTTGCATTTGGGACAAACAATTTTCGTGTTTATGATTAGAAAATTGTTTGGACATTCGTACATTCGTACATACAAAAATGCAAAAAAGCAAATAAAGCCTTCTTCCTAAGGAGGGCAGTATGGATATTTTACAACAACTTTATGATGACATCGATACAACAGTAGGTCGATCCATATTACTATGCGCTACAGATTCTCCATTCCCAATCACAATTTTGTTATTGTTGTTATTGTTATTGGACCCCAAACTAACGATATGTGGCGAGCCCAACTCGAATCCTGTGGGCGAAGAGCCCCCAATGACAGTTGGTGATCTCGCAGTAGGTGACAAACCTTCCACTTTGGGACTAAGAGATCCGGAGTGAAGAATCTCTTGGTAGGACAATGAGGGCGAGTGTTCTTGGTATGGAGAAGACATCCTCTGGTGTTGAGAGTGAGATTGACTGCTGGTGGCCACAGTGGACACGGATGCTGGAGTGTAGATGTAGCCAGCGCTGCTGACAGTTGATGTGTGATGAAGGGCAGCTGACAGGGATGTCACTGCACGAAGTTCGTTGTAGCTATCTGTGAACAAGAGTTTGTATTTGTAATTTCTAAATGTTTAGCACAAAATTATTAATAAAATCTTTAAAATGATGGTGTGAATAGTGAGTGCTCTATGTGACCGAATGAGATTTCGACAACTGAATTTAATTAAGTTAAGGACATATGTGGTATTGTACTATCCATCCACTAACAATGTAAAAATCAAGACAAGGAGTAGAGTTGACGACTGATTTTTTAATTTTTATTTTGATGTAGCCATTGAACAGAATTTTTTCCAATAATTAAAGACCTGATATTATCCTTTACCGTATGGTAAAGGATATAAGTATCAGAAATACTAAATTTTACTTTTTGCTCCGATCAATCCTTTCAGAATTATAAGCTGAAATTTAAAGTTTATGTAAGTTCACAACTTTTGGCCTAGATAAGGATTTAAGTACCATTTTAAAAAAATGTCTAGACACCTCATTTTATTGTAAATAATTATGATAATTTGACATTCAAAAAATACATGACGAAATGGTAAAGTGATAAGAATCCGGGTCAGATTGGAAATTTTTACGACCTGACTTGGATCGGCATTTACTTTCGTCACCATTTCAAGTTGGGATACAATTAACTTGCCAACCACAAAGCTGTGGTGGCTGTAACACCTAATTAGCAACACACATGAGTGTAAAGAAAAATTGTGGCGTCACCCTAATTGGTCAAGTCTATTATTTACTATAATACTGAACAGTTTTTAATTTAAATTTACCTAGAGGAGCAGGATGCTGTTCCAGTTTAATCCTCTTAGCATCATTCCAAGTGGTAGAATCAACATTGGACGAACTGGTATTCGTATTTTCATTCTTGCTGCCTTTAGGCTTGCGTTTTCTAGTTTGAATGCTGTCTTTCTTCATGGCTTGAGGTCTGTTGACTCCATGCAATTTGTAATAAAGTCCACAAGCGTTGCAGACGGGTTCGCCGCAAGAGTTACGCCGCCAGAGAGATGTTGTCGTTGTACGGCAGTTGGTGCACATCAATCCAATGCGACGAGATGCGGACTAAATCAGAAAACAACATTATAGCAAAAGTACAGAATGGTTTCACGAAAAGGAGATGATATCTTAAAAGAAGACACTTTAACTGAGAAAAAAATTATTAAAAAATTACACAGGGATTCGAACCGAGCAGAACAGGAACGAAAACCGAAACGAACTGCTGCTATTTTAGTGAAGCCGGAACCAAACCTGAACCGTTAAAAATATTTTGTCAAACCCATAACCGTGATAATTCGAAACGGTTCAAAGAATTTATTAATATTTAATATTGAACATATTTCGTTAAGAAGCTATAATATTTTTGGGAAATTTTTTTGACATTTTACTCCAAAACTGTTTGTTATTTAATAAATCATTGAATCGAAACCGGAACTTAAACCGGTTTTATGAAATCCAGTTACCGGTCAGTTCAAGAAAAAATATGAAATTCAGAACAAAATAGAATCTTATAAAATACAGCAGATCGAGTCGATAAGGATAAATATTTATAAACAATTAACGAATTAACATTTTAAAAGAAAAAATACTAAAGTGTCTAATTCTAAGGTTGTTAATAAGGTATAAATGAGTGTTACAGAAGCATGAATCAGTTAAAATGAAAATAAATATATGTAAGCTAATGAAGAGCATGCATACCAAACTGTCCTCGACTAGAAATTTTTTAAGGAGCCAATTATTGAATTAAGGTGTTAATCCAATAATTGACTATCGGCCTATTATTGTAAAATCTCTAAATTGTTTTTTTTTGTCGAGGACAGGTTGGTCGGGAGCATAAGGGCTCCACCAGGTCGCAGGGGTGCCACCCACATCACTTACACACACAAGCAGTGCAGCCAACATGTAAGACTCACCCCCAGCGACCACAGGGTATAGTGGAGCCGTCGCGCCTCTTTACACTACTAGATCAGCGGAATTTAGAACATGCTAATTAAGCATTTACAGTGAAAGAAGAGATCTAAGAGCACAGTGCGACTAAGTTTACTTTGTGTGTATGTAACTTGGACCACGAAGATCATTTTGTTTTAATCAAATTTTAGTTCATATCAATACTTACCAACGAGATATTTGAACCACTTGTCGGATTTAGAAGCAATGGAGCTCACAGAACTAACGTTTGGTGTTTTGGTATAAATTTATTTAAATCCATTGCTTACTTAAATGATCACGGATGAAGTGTCTCGTTTGCAGTGTTGTGACTGATTTAGATTTAGTGATCTTTGGTCTAATTCAGATCTTTTAAGATCTTGATCTAAATCAAATAAATAGATCTATGATCTTGAAAAAGATCAGAGAAAGGATATAAGTAATATTTAATAATTTTGAATTTAAATTGCCCAAATTTTAGACTGTACTGTAGTTATATATTGACTTATAATAATAAAAAAGTACTGAATTTTCTCGATCTAAAAAAGATCTCTAATTACTGATCTGATTTAAAAAGATCCAATTATAAAAATGGATCTATGTATGATCTGATCTAGATCATATTAGACATAAATGACGTAATGATCTGTCACAACACTTTAAAACAAATATTCATTACAAGATTGCATTTTTAAAACTTGTCTACCTTTAATCACAAGAGAATAAAAAAAGAAATTGCAATCTTTGAGCTACCAATACCAAGAGACAATGCTATAGCAGTATAAACTATAGTCCATTTATGTTAGTAAAAGTATTATCTTCAATCCAACTCTGTTGACGAGTTTTCTCGCAATCATGAATGGAGTTATGTAAGAAATATTATGGTAAATGATCTGTCGTAGTCGTTCGTTACATACACCAAGTGCTTGCAAGGGCATTACAAAAATGGATTACGTATTGAACCTACCAAACGGCGGCTGGGCTTATCCTCAGTGACTTGTAAGGGGGCGCGATTGACCCCATTATACCCATAGTAGGATTTGTAGTAATCACTGGCACCCCCGTGCCCCGGCTCCGCCGCCACTGGAACACGGCAAACAACAACGGCTTACACACATGTCACACACACACAGATTATAGTGATCAGTGATCGCTGGCTGGTTTAGTTTAGTTTAGTTTAGAAGGGGATGGAACACTGTAGCAGCGTCGCCTCGTCACTGGGGGTGCTCTGTTACACGGTACGTGGAAATTATTCAGCGACTGCGCACAATGCGCGCCGGCTACGATGGTTGCGTGCTCTACGTTTTCACCGGAGACTCACATAACAATTTATTTTAAAAAAGCTTTGGTACTCGTCTTTTAAATAATTTTGTATGCCGGATCCATTTTTGCTAAAGCGAGTATCACTTTTTTATTGAACTGACAATGCTTAGAAATAAAAACTTACTAATGCCATATCACAAAAAATGCTAATGGCCAGGCCACGTAGTTTATTTCAAGCCCTGTTCGCACGAGGATTCTTTCAAGATTCTACAAAGATTCTGAATCCTGGAAAAGAAAAGTTATCTTTTTCCTAGTGAGAATTACCTGTTAAATTGCGGTGCCGCTAAATTGAATCTTCAATGAGTCTTGGATTTTTTGTAAAGATTCAGAATCTTGAAACTTTTTCTTTTCCAGGATCTTGGTAGAATCTTCAAAGAATCCTCGTGCAAACGGGGCTTTATGTATCAAGTAAAAATGTAGATTTCTAATGCAACCCGTCACATAATCCAAACCAAACCAAATATCTGTGCTATGTTGAAAGAAATAACATAGATTTTATGACTGTTCCATTAAAAATGTAAATATTTTACTTTATGACACAGCAATGGCATAACATGACATAAACTATGAGGTCTAGCCAGTAGGGTGGAATATATGACACGCGTTTGATTTTCAAAACATTAATAATTTGAAGAAAAAACTGATTGAATTAAAAATTTATATCGTAATATTGGGAATACTTCGAAAGTTGTTACTGTTTTATACTGTACGTATTTAAGTTTTCATTTTTAACAAATCTGAGCAATTTTAAAATTGCAGGTACTTTCTAACACTCTTATAATCTATAGAGAAGCTTTTAAAATAATAAAACAAATAGAGTTTTGTCATTTACTGGTTATTATAGTGCTGCATATTAGAAATTCGCACAATATTCTCAGTTTTTTGTTTTGTCAATTTACTGTGGATCCGGCATTTATATTTTATTAACAAATTGGGCACTTATCGAAATATAATTTAGATAATCGCATGACACAAATAACAACAAATGGAAGAATTGCTTACAATAGTAACCGGTTATATAAAAATTTAGCGGAAATTTTTTACTAGTAGCTTGAGGAACTTAACTGAAACTAATAAGCGAACACTTTACTGTCATATGTCAGGTTAACATTAAATTACAAATTAGTTAAATTGTCGTTTTGAGTGTAAATATGCAATTAATAAGGTAAATAATACATATTTATTAATGTTAAAAACAAATTTACTAAATGTTTCAAGTTTCTATTGTAAAAAGAATTCAAAAATAGGGCGGCGGTGTCATTGCGATTTTCTTACCGAATATGCACGAGTGCATTTTAATTCATGCCCAGGAAATTTTTTAAGGACTCAATTCCGGAAAGAATGAATGCACAATATGTGATATTATCTGAATGTTAAATCTGCAGAAGGGTGCAATTTCCTTCTCTTCCTGAATAATTTCCACGTAGCCCACAACCAAGTAAGTGACATGCGACATACAATACCAACGACATGGACACACAACAACAATAATAAGTACCAATCTGCGTGGTTGCTTGACCAGCGGTCGGTTCATTCCGTTCATCTTGTGGTAGAGGCCGCACGCGTTGCAGAGGTAGTGACCCGTGCCGTCGCGACGCCACAAGGGCGTCGAAATTGCACCGCAGTTCACACACTCGCGGCCCTCGCTGAAGTATTCCGCCGCGTCGACTGAGATTCAGTTATCAGTTATTTCAGTGACATTTCATAGATTGTAAAATAGTTATTTACGAACCAAATGCGGGAAGATTTTTATCCCACATGAGCGAGGGTTTCATTTACGCGAATGCAGGGATGGTGTCTTCCCGCAAGAGGTTTGTACAATGTTTTTTGTAACGAATAAAACTATAATCAAATACATTCAAGTTGTAGTTGTAGTCTGTTCATTAAATTTGAGGTTACGGTCCTTTTCTATTCACTACTACCGACAGATTGGCGGTTTTTGATAGTCTTGATAATTTTGCATTAATTCCGAGACTATATTTTATTATTTTTAAGGTGATTTTACTCTGAAATGTCTAGAAAACCCAGTGAGATTTTCCAGATTGACTTCACTGGGAAATTGACATTTCCGATTGTCAATTGCGTGCTTAATATGTCATACCCTAGTTTTGAATAGTCAATACGCGAAGTTAAGTAAGGTTATGTTTGGTTAATTTGTACAAATAGTATTAATATTATGATAGAAATCTTGACTGTTAAAATTTTCGACCTTACAACATCAGTATTAATATTTTCGAGTTTTTACTAGTTAAAACTAAAGTTTACACGATAACATCTACACTGAATTTGATGTTTGACAAAATTTAAAAAAAATTGGAATAAAATCATTGATTTGTAAATCAAGGTTGAAATCTGTGTCTTGGCTAGGTGTTGTATTCTAAGAAATATGTCTAATAATTACTGTAAACCGTTGAGTCATTACATCGCAACAATTTAAAGTATATTAAAATAAAGTTAATTACTTTCATGTCTGCTGGAAAAGTAACACAGAAATAGTCGTCGGCAATAATTAACATAATAGTAAATAAATCTTCCACTGCGGATTGAACAAAATAAATAATCTTGACTCTTGACATTCAAAGTAAACCAGAAAAATAGTTTCTGATATGGTAGAAATGTGTCGATATTTGATATTTGAGATTGGATAGACCCATTTGATAAATCATCTGACGCATTGATAACGGATGAGCAAATGTTTGGACAGCAGCTTGCATGTTTACTAATGCGTACAGACCTTCCATAAAATTCAACAGCATTTGAAAACAGACAACAAAAATGTTCTTTAAGAGGTCAGTCAAAAAGGGAAATTCAAGAAAATATTTAATTGTTACATTTCATTATAAAAAACGTCGTCGGCAAATTTACTTTCATTCTAAGATTTGAAAAAAATTATTAAAAATAGCTACCGACTTGAAATACAATGCAATTTTTTTGTGAATTAAAAAAAATTCTTTTTGTTTCATGATCAGCACGTCGTACAGTACCTATAGTATACCGTTTAATTTTTTGTCCTAAGTTGTGGAACCTCACTATAATGCTATTAATATTATGCACGAAGTTGTGAATCACCCTGTATGTGTCTATATCGACGACACGACTTTTTATGCTTCCGCACCCAAGTTGGGTAAACAAGTTGTAATAGATGCGTATGTATTTTATGAAGATTCTATTGATCTACGTGCTTATCACTGAAAATAAAAAATCAAAATAATTCATATCATTTTAAGTACAAAAATTCGCCATTTAGTTCTACATCAAGTTAGAAAATTACTGTGCGAGTGAAAAGAAAGAAACATCACATAAGAACCGATTAACAAATTACCGGTTTAGTGTGAAATCGAACACAATTTCTGTTACGAAACAAACACCAATTGCATCCAACAACATGAAGTTAGCAAGTAACAAGGTATTGCGTTAACAGAACCATGTTCTCTTGTTGTAAGAAGCGTGCCCATTTAGTAGCTCGTCTAATGGCCACTATCAGTAACCGCACACAACAAACTTCCGGTAATGGCCATGCCCTTGCCCCGTGCCTGTTTACCCCCCACCCCCCGCTCCACTGGTATTTACTTCCTGTCAGGAAACATTCGCAGAACTTATCAGAAATGAATTTTTTAAATTTCTACTGTTTTTACGGTTAAAGAATAATTAGGTTTGCCAACATGATCTTTTTGAGCGGTCAGAATGTGTAATGGATGTAGCTGTTTCTGGTTGTATCATGTAAATGTAAAAATACACTTTAATACTATAAATAGTAACTAATTGTAATTTAGATATAGCTAAGCGGCTATGTTCCATAATTTACCTTTAGCTCGAAAATATTATGACAAAACGTGTTTGAAAAACCTCTATTTTTTACGAGAAAGATTGTCGTTATAAATAAATAACTTCACAATATATAAACAGTCTCGTAGTGCATCTATTCATCTTCATTATTTAGTTTATAAAGCATGTTAATTTATTACAAAATTTACTTAGAAACAGACTATTTTACCATACCATAGATATTTTATTGGCAAAAAAGCAAATTGACTAATTTTAAAGTAAGAATTTAACTGAAAAGACGCTATAATGGATGCTATTATTCTCAAAGATGAAGTTTATAACACGAACGAGGATATTAATCATCGGAGGAAATAATAGCCATTATAGCGAGTTGTACCTACTGTACTTTATCTACGACTAATTTATTAAGTAGTACAAGATTTTAATAAAATAAATACCAATACGCAAAAATTTTGCCATTTCCAAATGCCAATTCTCTATCACTATAGTTACATCATTATTAAACATTGCAATGTTTTCTAAAAATAATGTGAACAGAGAAATTGATTCAAGCAAATAAATTATCTGAAGAAGAGTGGGATTAATATAATGGCATTGTAGCAAACATCACACATTTAATGTTCATGTTATACATTAGTCGTAGATAAACTTAATAATGAATGATGAATTTATGATTTGAAACTTGCACATAAGTTAATATAAATGGGTATAGGTAGGTATTTACAAAGTATTTCTATGAAAATTCAATATTGTCCAAGATAAAATACAGTTCGTTCCGAATTTAGTATATGGTAATAAATAACTTATTTGAAAGATTATTCATGAATAAAACAACCCATTATTCAATTCCCTTAGAATAATAATGAATAATTTACTGTTAGGCATTTAATTTGTTGTTCTAGTCAACAGTTTAAAAAGTTTACGCAATTTCTGTTCAGCAATTAATTATAATTATTATAATCTAATAACTTTGACGGTCTTCAATTCGAGAAATCTTGAAACGATTCCAATTCGATGTTGATTCTACACTCTATGACGTCACCGGGTGTATACCCACCAAGCGAATGTTTACCTTTCATACGTCATAACATGTCAACATAATGCGTGCGATAGTTTCGCTGATGTAGGTATTGTAGTCTGAGTTGAGACCAAGTGTTCAAGCGATGAAAGCAAGGCCAAAGGTAACCGAAGACTATCGGATAGCATCAGCAAATCGGGCGATACATCACTTGATTACTCACTTTGTTTTTGTAGATTGAGGTCTATTTTGTTATGCTGCGTTTGAACTATTAATTTTATGTGTAATTGTGACTCATTTTATACGAAGTCACTGCGATTTAACACGACTTTCGTAGGAGACATATTGGAGGTGACGAATCAATTTTATTTCAGTAAGTTGTTTCTACAATTTTGAAATTTTTCAAAATATTTTTAACCTTTTATCTAATAGACCGGGAGCTCATGACAGGTGATGGTCTCCGATTTCATACAGCATGCCTTTTGGAGAAAAACGGGTATTAAACCCTTGCACGCTTTCCGGTCATATGGAAAATTGCATTTGCACTTACATAAAACTTTTCCACCCTTGGGCCAAGGGGGACGTGTACTGCATGTCAATTTGGTTATAGGTGTTTTATGACACAAAATTTTAAATCATTTCATTGGCATGCTGTATGAAAACGCGGCAAATCATATTTTTTATTACAAGATCACGTGACCGTTTGAGCCCTTTAGCACCCTGCGAATCGCATGCCTATAATTTTTAAGACTAAAAATGTGTTTAAGTTTCTTTTGATAAATGGGTATGCATTATTAAATCAGAGAAAAAACAAAAATTTTGTGCAAGTGGAAAATTGCAATTTTCCATGTTAAGTAATGTGACATGGTTAGCAATCGAGTGTCATCTGTCCTTATTATGCTTTGTGATTGTGACTAAAATTTGCCTAAATTTTCAGTTATTATACCACAAGAGCTTCGAAAATAATCGAAAATACTGACTTTTCATAGAAACAACTCGAGACCGGAGGTTGAGAGAGAGGTGTTTTGCGGAAATAATGTCGAACCTGGAGGCAAAAGTATTTTCTATTATTTTTGATGATTGAGTGGTATACGCATTGACTATTTCATGAATAAAACAAATTTAACAATTTTAAATAACACAATAATTTTTTTTTGTTAGCATAATTTTTAAATTCATTTTAAATATTTTGACATTTGGTGAAAAATAAACAAACATTTATTATTGTTTGTTGTGTCATGGTTACGGTGAATATACCCATACTATGTCAATATTCAAAAATATGCACTGAAATAGTTGTTTATATAGATAGTTTCTATGGTTTTTGTGAAAAATAGTGCATTTTAATTGGATAAAATATAATGAGGGAAATAGTCATTCATATTTTATGCTTCTAACTTCAGATTATGTGGCTCCCACCCCTTCCAATTTAGTTGTTCACGAAGTAAAAAAATGTGACATGGTTAGCAGTCGACTCCGACTGTCATCTCCTGTCTTTCTTATACTTCGTGGTTGTGACTAAAATCTGAGTAAATTTTCACCTTTATGAGTTAGCTAAGTTTAAAAACAAAGGCAGTCAAATAAACAATATGCGTATTGCTCTCATTAGCTTCGCAAGATTGACATTGTTCCTGCACATTCCTCAGATGACGTTGATTCCAAGAACTCAGTACGCGTAAGCATAATATCTGATGGTCACAGTCATCCAGCAACTCATTCGCATAATACGTCGGCTGTGTATGTGCGCATGTGACTATAATGCGTGGGCTGTTGTATCATTAGATCGTTCGAGGAACAATCAGTCCACCAAAGAAAATAAAACAATCGCCTGCCAATGGGATGTTTGAAATTTTTGTTTTAGTTTTATAAACATTTTTTCTTGGAACAATGCGGGCGAGATGATTTTCGCTTGGTACCTGGGTACCGAATAATAAAACAAAAGAAATTGCAATAATAAATTGAGAATTTAATCACATCGAGGAAGAATATTATAAATTTGAGCAGACTACTGGACTTTATCTATCTACTACTATATTCTATATTATAATCAATTCATTTAGCATAGACCTAACTCAATGTTAGCTAGCTAGTTAGGTTGATGATTTAGGTAAATTTCAAATGATATACACGTTCTATTGGTCAAATTAATATTCCTATGAGGTCACAATAGTTTTTTGTGCAGCAAGAAATTTGTTCAGTCGAGGCGAAGCCGAGATTGACGACTCGCCAAGGGCCACAAACAAGTTCAGTCGAGGCGAAGCCGAGATTGACGACTCGCCAAGGGCAACAAACAAGCTCTATAACAAAGTACACACAATATTTTGTCTACAATCGTATAACACGTCAATGTAGCTAATTTTAAAACTATTATTTTTAAATTATTATAACGAAATCGTGGTTATCGATTATCATCATGACAACGTTTATAAACAAAACAAAAAAAATTCAAACAAAATGTTCACAATCGTAGTTTGAGGCCTATTTGACGCACTAAATTTAATAGCTTTGTCGCACTATCGCATTAGTGCAACAATTTTGTACATATCCTAACTAAAAATTGAATAACAATGTTCATAATGTACAACGATTGTATAGACAAATATTTTTATTTTCTACATGTTATAGGTAGTTATTTTATATCTGCCATGTTTAATGACACTCATTTCGATATTTCATGTAATATGTATCAAAAGTGATTCGATATTAATTTCGATACAGATTTTCATTATGAGGGACACAAGTAAATTTCATGCAAATGAATAGTTTTTTTTAAATTAAAAGCATATGTCTCGTATCGTAAACTTCATACTCGTGTATTAATATCGTTATAAACCCGTTGCATAATATAGTATTTTGAGATTTATGTAGTAGTACTACAATACTACAAAAATAATTGTGTTATCCTATTATTGAGTTATTTTTATCAAAGAGCATTTATAAATAAAACCACTTTGATTAGCACATTAGAAGTACTCTAGTGGAGCAGTGTGTCATTTAATTCTGCAAAGTTTGCAGAAAAGAATAATTAAACCGAAACCCTCAGTACCCTCATATCGTATGAGTCGTGTGGTTATCAACTGCTTTGTTAGCAAAACTCAGTGAGGCAGCATGTAAACAAACAGCAAGCAAAACTTTACATATTCTGAAAAAATTACCGCCATTCTAAGTAAATAATTATTGTTTGTACCAAGTTTATTACTCAGTAAAGAGAGTTATTTACACACTGAAATAATTGTTATGTTTAATTTTAAATTGTAAATCACATTAACAAAAATAAATAAATTATTCGTAGCTTGGGTCAGAGATCGAATGATAATTATATGTAATTACGAATAATCAAGGACATCATTGTTAATACTATATTTTCGCATAAGACTAAGACTAAATTTGCAAACTGTTTGAATTAAACTAACTGCTCTTTCTTGATTTAATCGAACAATTTATTGACTCTCATGATTTTGCTAAGCAAACAATGCATTTGAAAAATGATAACCCAGTGCATTATGTAACCGATTGTGGTTTATTTATTTATATTTACAATAAATGTGTGTAATATAAATTTAAATATCACCACAAATACTTTTAAATATTCTTCCTTGATGTCCTCTTCGTAAATGTCAACAATGTGTTGCCATTTTGCCGTCATTTCTGCTCCATCAATTGTACATTTTAATTCGTATTTGATTAATTATTGTTCCTCACGCATTTGAGGAGATGTTGTGGATCATAATCAAGATAACAATGGAACTATAATGTTCAAATGTTAAACTAGTTATATAGCTAAAGTCAATCTATCGAATAATCAAAACGGCAACGATATTTCTATTGACCAGACATTTCAAACGTAAAACTTATTTCCTCAATAATACTAATAGTCTTGGAAAAGAAGAATTTAAAATTTGTTAATTACAGATAGCTTCAAAACAGTAAATTTATTTTTGTCTGGTATTCAGAAGCATGAAAGAATCCTCAAAGAATCCAAGTGTAAACAAGGATTAAATCTTTTTTGTGCGGCTGTCATAATCAATTTGGGTGAAGAAAGTGATAGTAAAAAATTGTATGGTTTTCTATGGCAATAAGAATTTATCAGCGAAAATCGCATGACACAAATAACAGCCAATGGAAGAATTGATTACAATTAGTACCTAACCATGGTTATATACAAATTTAGCGGTATTTTTTTTGAGTAGCTTGAGGAACTTAACTGAAATTAATAAGCGGCAACTTTACTGTCGTAATGTCAGTTTGACATTAAATTAAAAATTTGTTAAATTGTCATTTTAAGTATAAATAAGCAATTAATAAGGTAAATAATACATATTTATTAATATTAAATACAAATTTAGTAAATATTTCAAGATTCTATTGTAAAAAGAAATTAAAAATAAAGCGGCGGTGTCATTGCGATTTTCTTACCGGATATGCACTAGTGCAATAATTCATGGCCAGAAATTTTTTATCGTGCATTCGAACAACGTAATTAGCTCTCGTGAACTAAAAAAAAATTTTCGGAAAGAATTGCACATGTGATATTATAAGTGACAAATCAACTATAATAATTAATAATTTATGAAAAATGTATGAGTTGTTTCTTCTTCGATTTGATTACATAAATATGAAAAGCACATCGCCTAGTTCTGCTTTGTTGTATGCAAATGTCCTCGTATGATTATACTTGCACATGTGTTTTTTACGGTGTAATGTTGTGTTATCATTGTGTGCAGCACGTCCAGTGCAAATGTGTCGCCCTCCACACTTGTCAGAGAACGCGTAGAATTAATAAGTGTCACATAGTCACCGAGAACACAACTCACTTTGAGGAATTCCTTGGCAATTTTCAAAGAGATGAAAATTTATTTTTGTCGTTGAATAACCATTATCGTTATTACCTGACGAAGAGAACGCAAAGTTCTCGAAACGTTGTATAAATAAATAAAAACATATAGAACTAAACACAAATCAAATAATTTATTAACTATTATCATTGTTAATATAATAGTATATTATGTATCAAGTTTTATAAACGTCATTTTAGTCACGAGTTTTTTAGGAATGAGCTGTGTAAAAAACGAGTATCTAGACTCTAGAGAGTTTATAAACGAGTTACATACTATACTTTTTACGACCACAAATTAAACAACAAATTCAGAAATTGTAAAATTTCATTTATAATAATTTTAGGTTAAATCATAATTATATTATACATAGCTACAAAATTCTACTTAGGCAAGTGTATTTAATTTTTATATGGGGAAAAAATTGAAAATGATCATTAATTTTCCTCAGTTTTTCACAAAAATTAAATGCCAACTTCACCTCGTGCTTAATATATCAGTTGCTATGTTCAACCCGTGACTAAAAACAGCCACGGCTTATCGAAATGTGTTCGTTAAATGATGTTTTAATACCAGGAGTTGAAAAAAAAATTTACATGAAAAAGTAATGAAGACGTGATGAATGTTTTAAAATGGTATTAATTTTGAAAAATTGTGCAATATCAAGAAAATAATGTTAAGTATATTCCAAATCAGCAATAAACTAATGAAAAGGAAATAATTTTTAAAAATAAACCAAATTTCCAAATTTTAAAATAGAACAAAAAAGGAAATTCTATAGTTTTGGAACAAATTTTCAGAACTAATGATAAAAAACTTATTTTTGACCTAATGGCAGCACAGCGTTATTGGTCATTCAATAAATAAAATATTTACATAACTTAAATCCAAATAAATTATGGAAATTCTCGTTCTGTGTACAAAATGACGTTGACTGGCAAATACGTCATGAAATGTACAAATCATTAAATATTGACTTCCACCGAGCAAAAACCTTTGTCAAACAAAAAATGCAATCTCTAATATTGGTATCCTACAATTTATATTGAGAAAGTATTCATTATAAATCATTTTAAAGACTCGACAGTGACAGCAATTCATTGAGAACTACCCTTACACCCCGTAATAAATATTCCCCATGAAATTAGCGTGAACCATAGCGCACGACATTGAACTGCACTTGGCAGGTAAACGCGCGATAAGCCCATCCTGTGCCCCCATGGAACTTCCTCTAGTGGGGCCCTGCGCCTTGCGAGGCTGATAACACGACATCCGGTTTGGAAACCCCACTGTGATGAACTAAACTACCTACGTACGAAGTGCCGCTTACTACAACTTGTTATTATGCAGAAATTAACGAGTCAACTTTATGGAATGGGTGTATTTGTATTTATTTACATGTCGTAACTGTGCGTTATCGAAAAGTATGAGAATTTTACTGAGTTGACATGGTTGGGTTGCTAGAATGGACAGAAAATTTGTATTCGCGCTTGGCTGAAACATTTATAGATATTTAGCTACACATTGACATCTTACATAAGTGAATTTCAATGAAATTAAAACATGAAAACAGAAACAAATTTATCTCGCCTTTAATTATAAAAGCTAATATCTCCTTTACGAAAAGTTTGCGGGAAAATCTCCAAATGAAATTTTTGTTTTCATATTTTAAGTTAGGATACTTAACCCTGAAGCACCCTTATTATTTATATACCTAGGTATAATTCGATTTTGCAGAAAATTATAAATATTTAGTGTTAAATTTGATTAAAGTACTTACAGGTACCGTGTACCTACTATTTGATATAAAAGTATATTATTCGATAAGAGTTAATGATAGAAATTACTCATGAAATACTAAATTAACTGTGTACATTATTGAGCAAATAACTAAAATTAATATGCTCATAAGGTCTATTGGCCAGAAACTATAATAAGTAAAGTACAAGAAGAATTAAGTACTTGCTAAAATCAAGTTGGTCACCAGTAAACTAACTAGTTTATAGCAACTGAAAACAAGCATAAATACAGGTGTTCCACAACTTAGGACAAAAAATTAAAGGGTAATATACTGTACGACGTGCTGATCATGAAACAAAAAGAAATTTTTTAAATTCACAATGTTAAGGATATAGTTTACTTGAAGTAGACATTTTTTGGACCACTAGAGTAGCATGAATTTAAAAAAATATATTTTTGTCCCAAGTTGTGGATCACACTGTATAATGAATGTATTATTTTTTATTAGTTGTAGATAAAATTATGTTTTTGATAAATCCAGCACAATTTTTTTATAAAATATAAGAGACAAGGGTAGTGACAAGTTATTTAATATTGCACTGCACAAAAAAGAAAGTCCATAAAATCATCTCATAATTTATTGCTTATCGCTTCAATAAAATTTTAAATACCCCAAAACATTAAATGACCACACTGTCATATTATCTCCTAGATAACGCCTCAATTTCGTTCAAAATACTATGAGAAAAAACTCACGGCAATATAATTTTCCAAATGATTTACGAGAGAACATCAAAATCATATGCGACGATCTATGCGTGGTTGGATCCCGAAGGTTTGGGCACGGGGCAAGGATTTCTTATAACCGAGACATGTCGCTATGAAATCCGATCCTTGGAGATGCTCTCCAGGGATAAATCATCGACAGAAGATGTCAGTAAACTTACAACTGGCGTCTGGGGAGTCGGCGATCAACAAGTTACAAGTTGGACGCCACGAACTGTCACATAAAGTAGCCGAAACATGCGGAAAAATTTTCTAGACATTTTACTACGATTGGCGATTCAAATTAAAGTGCCAGAGTATACCTTCACACAGGCAGGCGTTCGTAGTTTACTACTACCTTGATTTATGTACAATTTAGAGAAAACAATTATTTAAAAATTTTCTTTATAACTTTATTCTTAAGGCCCATCTCTTGCTATCAAATGCAAGGCAAAAAAGCATGTTACTATAAATCATTTTGTGACTTTGGTTTTGAAATCGATGACCAAATATTTTACAATGATGTAGTTATAGGTTGTGCTTACATGGCTATAGAATGAAATTTACAAAAAACCTTGCCGTATTTTGTTAAGTAATTTCTCAAAATTACTAAAAATGCGAGTTTACTAAAAATCACTAAAAATGCGAATATGCAATTTATTCTAAACTACATATAATGATGTATGATTAAAAATTATTTTTGTTTTATATTGAGCATTTTACAATGTAATTTAATTACTTACGAGATTTTTTATTATATTATTAAAATGTTTGTGTCGACTAGTGGCATTAAAATGTAAATATAAAAATTGCACAAAAATATTTTCTGTGATGTACTAACTGTCCGTGCAACCAGAGTTGGTCGGTGCGGTAAGGGAGAGAAAGAATGTGTCTATGTTCTACACAGAGCTGAGTCAAAGTTCGCCAAATTATTATACTTGCCTCAATGCAACTGATTTCAAGGTAGCAAAGCCTGTCAACAAATTTGCTGATAATCTATGTCCACTCGATAAATATTGTTTACCAATTTAGAATTTCTAAGTCCGGTCATCTATTATTTCGCGTACATGAGTGCCGTTGTTTAAAAGGCTGATAACCGCACACACGATAGAATGTTGAGTAAAAGGCGTGATATCCATGTATGTATTTAATTTAAAATTGATTAATTTAATTCTAAACAATATCGCAATAAATTTCTAACTAATTAATTTTTTTAAATCAAATAATGACATATTTCAAAACTGCTGCTGATAAATATGACCCTAGCTATAAATACTGAAAGCATATTAACATTGTTATTCTTAGAACCATTTGTCGGCTCAGTATAAAAAACTGGAACACAAATTTATTAGATGTGTCAAAAGTGGCATTTTCTTTAGCCCTTGTGTGCTGTTAGCTTAGCCGCAAAGTTAAACTTAAGAGTGTAAGAGTCCCTTTTAAGCACCGACTTCGGCAGCAGAAAGTCAAAGGTTACAAAAAATTAAGTAAAAAAAATCTTGAGAAAAAATAGCTTGATAAAGAAACAGCCAAGACAAAATTTTAAATAAATTATTAACAATTTATTTCTCAAAACAATGTCTAATCAATTTTTTAAGTTATCAAAAGCGCTAAAAATATTATAGTATGTCGTATGAATCATCATTGTAAAATGCAAAATAAATGCATAATGAGCAACTTTCTTCATCTTGTTTTTAAGACCTGCAATCATTTACAGGATAATGACACTAATATTCGTAGGTCAGGGTTGCTATCTAAATTTAGCGGTTTTTTGTTGTTTTTAAGATAATAACATTTGCGACATCAAATAATACATTTTCGATAAGTTTAATCATGTATTTGGTATGTTTTTGATATGAGGTTCACAACTGTAGTAAATTCGTGGAATAATCAAACAAGAGTTTAACAATGGGAGAATAAAAATGTACACGAATCGCAGTCGAGTGTCGTTATCATTCTATTATTATTTTATCGACGTCTAAATTGTATAATTAATATTTTGAATGTCTAACTCATTATGATATGTGAAGTTATATCAGTGATTTTCCAAAATACTTTTCGTATATTTTTTTTATATTATTCAATGAGAGTTTAACGAGTTAATGACGAATAGAATACTATACTTTATCTATGACTATATGGAATAATTATTTCATTTTATGAGGTCAATTCGAAAAGACAGCTTTCAGAAATATTTTATTTTTGGAATGTATATTAGGATAATAATAATTATGATAATACCTAGTACCTGGACTGGGAAATTCTATTGGCCAATAACCATAATATCAGAAGTTTTAAATAATATTTAAAAAAATTCATTTATCATTATTAAACTGAACATAAGTATACAAGGTAATTCACCACAGGAATTATTATAACGTGCAGCTGGACACAAAATGTGCAGTGGAAAAATAAAAAGTACAGTGGGAATTTTAAATTTGTGCAAGATAAAAGATAAATATAAGAAAACTTTATTTTTCAATTGTTATTATCCAAATTCGTATTTATTTTATTTTATTTTGCACATTGCTGTTAAGTATTCATCTTTAAAAATTCAAATTTAAGGTATTTGATCTTAACTTTAAAAAATCGCCTGCGGCGCTTTTTCTTCCCTTATGGTATTTTTTTTATAACTGCTTTCTCTATTTGATACTGAACCCCTCCCCCGAAAGAAAATTGAAAATGTGGCACGGTATGTAATAAAACATGTGTGCCAAATTAAAAATTTAAAAACAGCCTTCATTTTATCACGGAACTAATTATTTTTTTAAAACTCGCAATTTTACTTTCCAGGTTTTAAACAAACCAATATTGAAGTAGATTTTTGCAACCTGTCAACGAATTTTCTCCTCAATAAACCCGTCACGCTTTTTAACTCCTTTTTGTCTCAATCTCTCAATATGAATTATAGCCAGCTGTCAGTGCGTCAGTCTGAAGCATTCTGTCGCTCGAGAACGTCTGCAAGTGTTAATGCTGCCAGAAGAACAAACAGACGCAAGTCCAGATACCCATCGTGTTACATTTGTAGTTGAAATGTATACGGGGTCCCAAGGGTGCTCCGCCCCGAGCCACGGCGCCTGCACTACATCATTCTGAACCATAACACGAGAACGCCACCCGTAGGAATTTTTTGCGTGGATGGTTTGAATTTGTTCCACTAAAAGCTTTCTATTTTTTATGAAGCAGAAATATTTTCTGTATTTGACTATGCCAAATATAGTTCTCGAATGATTATTTGAATATTGAGTTTAAGCCGAAAAAAGTAGTAATAAAATAAATATTTCAGAGTTTAGTTGGATTTCACGATTTATTTATTTGGAAATTGCGACGTTTCGACCTATGTCCAGGTCATTATCAAGCTAAATTTTTGAATTGTCATCAATTACATAAGTAATAAGTTTAAGAAAAGTTAGAAATCATTTTTATTTGTCAATAATTGATTCTTGAAGTGTACGTACATTTCAAATTATCATCAATCTTTTATTTGAATAGTATATTTTTTAACGAAAATTGGGAATTTCTTATTGAAATGAAAGTTTACTCGAGAGTTTACTATTATACAACGAACCGCATGTTAATATCATAGTCATTCGAATGGGAAATTACGTTTACGTACTATTATACTCCAGCAAATTATACTGCTTTATCTACGACTGTATTGAAAAATTAATTCATTTTATAAAGTAAATTTAAAATAATATCTATCAGGTTACGATTGCCTATTGTATTTTTAAGATTTATGTACCTACAATAAAAAAATTTGTTTGAATTGTGAATATGCTAAGGTCTGAATCTAGATTTATTATTACTAAGTATTCAGTAATTTGTAGCATTATGGATGCCTAACATACTAAAGGATATACCTACCTAATTAATGTATTCTTATAAAATATAATCCGTACATAAAATTAAAAATGGTATGAACAACTTCCGCATAAATAGGCTACTTGCATGGTACTAAAAATGAATTTTTTATCACTTGTTTGAATTTGTTCCACTAAAAGCTTTCTATTTTTTATGAAGCGAGCAGACATATTTTCTGTATGTAACTTGACTATGCAAAATATAGTTCTCGAATAATTATTTGAACTTAGTCCGTACATAAAATTAAAAATGGTATGGACAACTTCCGCATGGTACTAAAAATGAATTTTTTATCACTTGTATAGATACCTACCTAATGTTAGGTGAAAAAAGGTAAAAATATAAATTTTATTTAAAAAAAAAACATTGTTTATTAGTAAATTGAGAAACAAATTTTGTATAGATGAAACTATTTTATGTCACATGTTCAAAAAAATATTCAATTTTCAATCATCATTTTTGGGTTTGTCAAAATAAAAATGTACAAATATTTAATTTAAAGAATTATTATTAAGTGTTTGCGGGCAGTGTCAGCTTTGTGCAGCTTGCAGAGTTGGTTCGCAAGATAAGAATTTGTCACAATGGAACATTTCTAAAATTATTAAGAAATTACTTGAATAAATGAAAAGTAGAACGGAAGATGTGTCATGAATTTAAACGCATATTTCATGATTCAAATTAAATTTCGTAGTTCACCATACAATGTCACGAGTCACAAGACGAAATTAAAATAATACAAAAATTTTATTAATGAATAAAATAATTACCTTAACTACTTCAGTGATAAAGAAATATAATATTTAAACATTGCGTACTATTATATTTTAATTGAACTAAAACAAAACTCTAAAGTATTCTCTGAATAAAGATCACAATTGTTTGAATAACGAAATAATAAAACAGCGTTCAGGTTGCACATAAGAGCATGTGCTGTTTATATAAACTTAACCCCAGTGTTATAAGTTTCAGGCAGTAAAGGTAAACAACTTGATGTATATTTTTCACGACTTAATCATTTCTGAGCAATGTTAGCAATAATTTACAATAGTAGAAAAATATGAACTACCGATCGTGCAGAATACTATAAATATGCAGGTAAAGTAATTAGTGCATTGTTTTTCAACCTATAACAATTGAAATTACGAACAATTACGATTTAAATAGCCAAAGAAACAAAACACTTTTTCTTTCATTGCTTACAGTTTTTCTGCCTTTTACTCAACTTGTGTGTGGCAGTATACAAATATTTTTCCCATGTGTGGTTGGTAACCAATCGTCAACTCGCTCAAGAGTACATTACAGGCAGATTTTTGTGCATTGGAATGCGTACCTGTTAGCTATCTACCCCAAATTACTTTCTTTAAAACAGTTTTCAAAATTATCTGGTTTGTTTTGTAAAAATGACTACTGTACACTTTTAAAGTTTTAAGACAAAAGATAAACCATAGTGGTCAATATATCACGCAAAGTTGTCGATTTACTTGTTCAATATGAGCCAGACACTAAAATAGGCTACTATCTTAAAGGCACGCGCTTTAGTAGCTAGCAGATAACATTCTGTCTGCACCCAACTTAAAATTGTGCTGTTGTTGGATATGAAATTAGAGTGACCATTCATTCGTACATCGTATTGATCTGTCAGTACAGTACTGATTTTAAGACCCTTGTAATGAAAAACAATAATAGTTAGATATTTTTTTATACAAGATAATAAAATAATATTTTATCGGCGAAAGAAAAGTGTTTTTCTCGAGTCGATAATATAATTTTATCATCGTGTATAAAATACTATTTTTATCTATAGCTGATGTTAAATAAAAAATATGAAAAACCAATTTTAAATTAAATTATTATCAAAATACAATTGCGGAGTTTGTTTGTAATGTTTTTCATCATCCTACTTTTTTTCCTAGAGGATGCAGAAATGTGTGACAACGAATTTGAAGAAAAAATGTTATAATATTCTTATTCTACTTTATCTACTCAAATTTTATTTTATCAATCCTTGCGGTTAAAGTGTTACTTTATCTACTCAAAATAGTCGATAAAGTAGATCTTTAAAATCAGCTTTGGAAAAAAAATAATTCTATACTGATTTATTACATAGGTACTGTAGATGTAGATACTGAATGTACTGACTTCCATTTTATTTATTTTTTGCACTTCCGGGACACTATTCCGGGACTAAGTCGGGACTAAGGTTTTTAATTTGATCCCAAGAGATTATTTTTCATATTTAATCCCGTTGTCAAGGAATTGAATTAATTAATTTCGTTGTCAAATAAATTTCCTGACCTGCCCGGGATTCGAACCCACGATCTCTGTGCCCAGTCCACAATAATACTATGTAAAACATAGGTTTTGTACTGATTTCAGCAAAAAATAAATGGTCACATATATGAAATGCCGTGAAATTCCTAGATATGGTTCATTTAATTTTTGATAGAACGCACGTCATCGGTCATCTATCGAATCAACAAAAGATAAGTAGGTACTATTACTCTTGTCTCTGTTCTACATTTTGTTTGCATCGCTTACAAAAACGAACACGTTTGTCTAACAAATACATTGCGTGATGACGTACGTTCTAGCATAATTAAAATGAAGCATAATTACCAATTTGCCAATATTCCACTCTTACGTCAAATAAAAACATCTAGTTGTGGAATGGCAGCAGTTTCCGTTTTACAAGAACCATTTCCTCTAACAATTAACCAGGTACAGTGTTAGGCACGAGCCAAGCAAGCCTAATGCGATGTCCAACACGAGAACACACTCAGTAGCACGGGCGTCACGGAATTACGGCTTACGTAAACCTGTAGAACTGTGGAGCCATGGTTGACAACTACCGGTCACTCACAGCTAAACTATGTCCGGCATCCCGACAGACTTTCTAAGGGTCGCCGTAAATCAACGGGGTAGACGATACGAAATAGAAATGTTTTATTTACTTTTTAGGGTGCAAACCTCCTAAGTAATAATAGCTATCAATATAACAATATATGCGATTTATAATACTGAGGATGTTTCTAAGCGACGAGGTGAAACCGAGTTTCTTTGAACATCCAAGGGGCTTAAATCGCATATATTCAAAGCTTAATCGTATCACCAACGACAGCGATGTAAAAACAAATAAACAATTTTATCTGTCAATTAGTTAACAGTTTGCATAGTATGGAAGGTTTTGATGTTATTATGGTGGTATCTAACGTATTAAGTTCGTAACTAATGAATTATAAGTATCTAAGGTATTATAAGTAACTACCTAATGTATTATGTTGTTTATAATTATCAAAAAATGTTGCATATTAAAAGGTAATAATAAATTGATGATACAATTAATATTATTATTATTTAGTTTGATCACATGATTGATGTGATTGATGGCTTTGCGAGTTCAAATGATTCCTAGTGGGAAGAATAAGGCCCTGTTCACACAAGGATGCTATGAAGATTCGTTCAATATTCTGAATCTTGGAAATAATAATTCTAGTGAGAATTGCCTGAAATTTGGAACGGTGCGATATTTTGCTATCGAAAACTAAACCAATTATAACAGTAGTTGGTAATAGATAGCGCGGCCACCAGGTCGCAGCAGTTTTATAAATAATTATTTAATATAGAATTCAGTATAATAGTTGAAATTGAATGTCAAAAGTCGTTCGTCTTCTAAAATTATAATTAATAGTATATTACTTTACTAGTGGGAGAAGTAAAATACTTCTGTCACAAGTGTCTCGCTTTGCTCGTGGCCAATCAGGACACGAGTTACAGGAGCATTTTACTTCTCCCACTTGTGAAGTACGCTATTTTTCCTCACAGTGAGGAAAAATTTGTTATACTCTCATATACATTAATATTAAAATTATTTTCAATAACCGTGAAAAAAAGTTTATCAACCATGAAAAAAGTTTTGAATGGCTGTTAAGGTAACATGAAAAAAGAAGATTGTGAAAAAAACACGAACTTCGCGCTTAATTAACAATTAAAAAATATCAACCTTTTTGACAGTTGTTGTAGAAAAAATACTTTTTATATAAGAAGTGCTTTTGTTTCCCAGTACCTAACATACTATTATGATTGGATATGCGCTATGCTATAGTTCTATTTTCTGTTGGCTAAAATAAAAACGACAATACAAGAATTTTAATTGATCAAAAAGCTAGTAGAGTAATTTACAAAAATCACACCAAAAATAAAAGTACCTACCTATAATGAATGTAGTATTAGTTAATTGTCGTACAATACCATAATTTTCTTCTGTACTCTAGTCGTAGGTTTATGCTCAAACAAAGCTACTAAATATAGTACAAAACAAGTATAAGTGTATAATTCTGCACTGTTTGAATTGTAAAGTATCCAAAAATATTTCTTATTAAGATTATTTGTTATCAGAAAAGTAGTTGAATATGTAACACCTAACTCCTAAGGCTTTATTTTAGAATAGGTAACATTAACAAGCAAGCAGAATATAAATGAGTTATTTAAAATAATTACTACAAAACTTGTGATAAGTACGAAGTTTGCCTACTGATTAGTGATTACTTATCTAGTAGGTAGTTACTGTACTTTAAAATTTGTACCACTTCTGTAAGTAACCAAGAGTGTAGTAATTTTATATGGTAACTATTAAACTATTCAATAGGATTAACTACCAATTACATGGTAGATATTATTATAGTGGAATCCAACCATTCGGACCAGTGGTATTATTGTCGGTTACTACTGGATCTAACTGGGGATCGTTAGAATGGATATCTCCCCTAAAGATCTAATAATTTTTTTTCAGCTGATATTCAAATTTAACATAGAAATGTACAATTTGTGAATGGATGTAGATTAGTTTTAATTTAGATTGCTCATAAGAGAGAGAAAATCATGTTGTTGTTAATCCCTGACACTGAAAATCCAATTTTAAGGTATTTGACCTTGAACAACAATTTTTCGACAGCGGCGCTTCTTATACTACAATGCCTAATTGTTTTATGTTATGGAACGATACCATTTTTGATTATCAGGCTTCGAAATGAACCGGAGCGGACTGAAACACTGTTCCGGTTACAGAAATTAACCATCATACCGTGCCGTTTCATGATATTGACCAGTTTAATTGTTCTATTTCGTAAAATGAAGACAATAGGTAACATTTATAAGAATAAGTATAGTGTTTTGCTTATAAATTATTTGTGGAACTACTACTATAAAGTAAAAAATGACATTTTCAAGAAACCTAGCCTTCCGTTTCCCTGTTGATTATTATAAAAACAATTTTTGCTTTCATATTACTCCAACAAAAATGAGCTCATCCGTTATTGAATATCAAGAGACACAATTAATATTTGTGGGCGGAAATCCAATCTCAACATCAAAATAAACCATCCGTAATAAGAAATAAAATGAAATAGGAAAATTACTGGAATTCAACCACACAGTATATTTGAATCAACCGGTTTTATGCCACAAAAATAATCATCTCCTGATGAAGACGCATGTGGCATAGAAACCGATAGAGGTTGTTCCAAATAACCTTTACGGCTGAATTCCAGTCATTTTCCAATTTCATTGACCAATTGCAGCCCAAAGAATGCGAAATATTTTTGTTGAGCGTCCGAGGGAATTTTTGAGGACACTAAACACATTTCGCAGATGAGTAATACACAATTTATTTTTGTAACACCTGTCAAAAATATCTGACATTGACATGCATGCAAGACTCGGGAACGGGATACACTTATTTGCCCAAACTGTTTTAAAGTCAAACGGTCATTTGACCGAATTTTTATTCTTATAACCTGTCATTTCACTAAACAATGACCAGATGTAGTTTATCTTACACGGTTATTTGGCCGAACTGTTATTTGACCAAACTTTTATATCACTAGCGCCTGTCGCTTTGGCAATTTGGTCAAATGACGATTTGGTCAATTAACGTTTTAGTATTGTGACATCTTGGAATAAAGTGGTACTTTGCGCACCTCCCACTCCATGTAGACTTGGTATAAATTGTAAGATTTTGTAATTATATCTCTCGTTTTGTCTTGGTATGTGATCAGCAATAAATAAACTTGTGACTTGCTTATTTAAATATCCTACAGGTATAACATCGTTTCATTAAATAACAGATTGGTAAAATACTAGTTTGGTCAAATAACAGTTCGGCTAAATACCCGTGTAAGATAAACTTCGTTTGGTGAAGTAACAGGTTATAAGAATAAAAATTGGATCAAATGACTGTTTGATTGTAAAAAAAAGTTTGGTCAAACAAAGCGCTCCCCACAACTCAATAACCACCGCGGCCGCGAAATGTCTCGCCCGCATATGTTTTCTTCGCGGCCTGGCACCAACGTCAAGTGTTTTTAACAGTTGCGCAACAAATCATAAAAACAAAGTCTCCACTTACTGGCACTCAAGCTGGCAGCGGCGCTGAGGTTGGTCAGTCCGGTCCTGCCGGATCTCACGCCGGCCTGGGCGGTCATGACGTTGTACTGGAGCCCGGTTGTGGGGTCGGTGGTGGCGTAGGGGCTCTGCCAGTGCTCCACGGGGCTGGAGCCGTAGCCAGAGCTGGCCGAGCCGGCACCGGCCCCCGGACTGTAGCTGGTGCGGTGCGACGGCGCCGCGAACGCTGTCGGCAGCCGGTTGAACCCCGGCAGGGCTGACGATGTGGACGTCTTCATCAGGTAGTCGTCCGTGGAGAGCGCGCTCGATGCGTTTAGACCCACTGGAGAAGATGGAAAAATATTGTAAACAGGAAGATTCACAACTGAAAGAATTATTTTAAAATTCGCAATTTTAATTTACAGTTTTGGACCACTTTTGGAATTTCATATATTAATTTGACTTTTCACATTAAAATTTCATTTTATTCCATTCGTAGTTGTCAGATATCTTAAAACCTGGTCGCACGAGAATTCTTTGAAGATTATATCAAGATTCTGAAGCTTTTGAATCAATCAATAAATTATAAATTCTTCTTTTCTAAGATTCATTGAAGATTCAATTTAGCGGCACCGCAATTTAATAGATAATTCTCACTAGAAAGAAGAAAACTTCTTCTTTTCCAGGATTCAGAATCTTGGTAGAATCTTCAAATAATCCTCGTGCGAACAGGGCTTTATGCAATCTACAATCCAAAAATGAGTTCCTTGCAAAAACTGCCCTCAAATTTACGAATTTAAAAAATAGTTATTTGTATGTCAAGGGCTGAAAGTAACCGTTTACATATTGAGACTTAGAGATATTTTAAGTCTGTAAAAAACTTCCAGTCAGAAGTATCTCAAGAAGTATACGCAACATTTTTTCTACGATTAATTTATTTCTTAGCAATCAATAGAAATTTTGCAATTTTGTATTTTACCCTCACAAATTGTGAGTTTTCAGTTCTCAGATAATATATTTGCCGTATATCAACTCACGAATACTCATGGTTGTTAGTGGAAAGTCCACTACAAGGGAAATTGTTTATGCAGTTATAAACCAAAAAGAATATCTGACTGGATTCGAACCTGAGTCGTCAGAACCACAATCGATCGCCTTAGCGCACTCTGTCCCAATATTATGCAAAATTAATTTAAAACTTAAATTTAAGAAACATGAGTTATGTGGGATAACATATTCAACTCTATAATAAAAAACCTAAAACTGCCAAAAAATTTCCCTGTGCTGTATTATCCACTTACAATCATGTGTTCTGCGGAAATTATATCTATACCGATGACTCACAGAATATGAGCTGTCACACCTAAGGGGTGGTTGCTGATTCTGAATAATAAAAACGAAAACTAATTTAATTAATATAATTTGATCAAATAAGTCCTTATTATTTTTGTAAAAACACTAAAAATTACATACCTACTCAACCTTTTACTGAAAGAAGGGATTGCAATTAATATGTGATTACATCATATTGCTTGGACAGAAAATAATATGTAAATTTTTTTCGCGTTACAAGTAAATAACAAACCATTACTAGAACAATTACGACGTATGTCTATTAAACAAAGTACATACACTCATACATACACAAAGTACAATGTTAACATCAAATCTTAATCGATTTCTTTGCTGATTTGCAGAAAAATAAAATGTAAACACGGTCAAAATATTTCATTAAATTGCTCGGAAATAACAAACATGTTTCGGAAAATTTTCATCGTAGTTTCATAGTTTCAATGTTTACAGGCAGAGATTTGCAAATATTTGTAACAAAATTATTATTATACAATGAGTCAGGATATTATATAAAATATAAAAATAAATAATTTTAGCTTCATGATTAAGGAATGTGTATCGGACATACCTGCATTTGTCCAAAGCGGAGAAGTGGTTTGGGTGACCATCTCAGCACCTGGTGAACTACTGGTGTAATAAGGCATTGAATAGTGTCCTACGGTTCTGGTGTACAGCGGACTGCAACAAATCAAACACAAATTTTATAGAAAACTGGAAAAGCGCCACTTACTCAATTCTACAAATTTATTAATAAACAATGTTATTAACTGACGTAAATGATTAATACGTATTTAATTTGAATTTGACTCAGGATATTTTAATTCCCATTAAAGAAATATTACCAAAAACTCGTTTATTTATTAATAGATTAAACAAGAATATCAGTTAGTATTTGAATAATTGTTTTTTACCGCCAAATCACTTCACTTGTCACAAACAACACTCGCGATTGTCAAGTTTCACAGCGCACGTCTAGCGACCATCAATGGACTAATTGTTATAGTTGCGCGACGTCTTACTTTAAACAATCGACGCTTGACTGGCCTTCGTTGTCACGTGACTGCTACGTCACAAGTAACTCGCGGTGTGCTGGATCGTGAGTTTATGTGCAACAGCGTTCACGGTGCTACTGATATTGAAACTGGTGTCAGTTGTGAACACGTACGGAGAGAAAGAACTCACTAAGTTTATTTGTATTGGCCATTGATTTAGACTGGGGGGATATGGACTAGAAAGAATGGGAAGGATGTTTATTGTTGCTACCTTAATATTTCAACGTTTATTTTTTGCGTCTATCAATAATTGACTGTAGACTCATTAATTATCGAATTTATTGTCATTAATCTGTCTGCTAAAAACATAAATATAAATCATCGAAAATGTGCCCTTGTAAAAATTTACCTACGCCACTAGTACAGTACAAGCACAGTATAATATGCGAAATGAGAGATGGCCGGTAGAAAGTATTTGAAATTAGTAGGTTATGAATAAATTGAAATAAATAATAAATAATATTCTTACTTAATCTGATAAGGGACAACATAAGATTTGAGGTTAGAATTTGTAATGAAAAAAATATGAACACAACTTGAATAACACGTACAAGTGCAAAACTCATAAACGTCAACGTGAACAAATCAAAACAAAATATCAAAACTTTTTAAGGTTGATCAAACTGACTCCAGATTGAACTGCGTATGCGTAGACAAATCTAGTATGAATCTCGACTAGAAAAATAGAGCCGGGCGTATATTTCTATACTAGAAAAAGTATGGAAATCGAACGGAACTCGGATGAGAATTTCTGTTTTACATTATATCAGAAATGGCTAGTAGGAACTTCTCAGATGAATCTCGAACTAGAATTTCACTTTTGTAATTTTATTTTTATATTTTTGGTATCCAACAACGAAAAAAAAATTATTTACTTGTGATGTATCAAGGTTTCAGAAGAGGATATAATTTACTATATAACGTAGCTCGTATATGTTACAAAATTTAAAATAACTGCCAAAATAGACTTTTCTGAACTGGAATGGTAGTTCCAATTATTCAGTGAATAGTATCTTATCGAATATGGAAAACTAAATGCCTATGATTATAAAAGAAGTGTATTAAGGTTAAACACTTTTCAAATACAGAATTTTAAAACTAGAACAAGCTTTGAATTTCAGCTATAACAATATTAAACGCCAATCATCCTTGAGACAGCAAGCCAACAACATAAGTAAACAGATAACACTTTCATTAGTTTTCCATCAATAATTCTCAACATAAAAAACTATGTCTCCAACAACAGTTTACGCAAAACAGCATCGAAAATACATCAAAGTAAAAAAAACTACAAACAGGAAGCCATAGCTCGTGCGCATAATTGTACGACATCATTTCCAGCAAATACCTAAGTGCTAAGTTACCACGTTTTTCAATTAACTGCGAGTGGCACAATTCTATATCAACGCCGCTTTCATCCAGCAGCGTAAATGAAGAAATAAATATAGTTATTTGTCATCAATGATCGAGTAGGCGAACTTAGAGAGTTTCTATACGCTAATTGTAGTAATTTGACGAGTTATCACCAGGAGGCTAGTTGCTGAAAAGGGTTCAAATGTCTTGATTGCTACAGCATGTTTAGATCGTTCTTTCTTATTATGTAATTAGATGATGCCTGGAACAAAAGCACTTGAAATTGTTCAGGTTTTCTATTTTTTACCGCCCGCTTACTTGTAAGGGAGGTATTGGAATCATGAAAAAAATTGGGTAGTGAGTTTTTGATAGTTTCACGATGATATCTGTATGGATGTGGTCAAGGCCGGATTTCTGAAGATCGGATAACTCAAATAACGAATTACCCAAAAAATTTGATATTTCGTATTTTACATTTGTATACTAATTGGAAGAGATGCTAAGATTTTGGTACAAATACCTTGACCAGAAGTGGTATTTTCTTGAAACATTCTAAAAAAATTGCAATAGTTACAATTTGCCATAAGATATTTATACCAGTAAAGAGTAACTATTTATAATATTGGAACAAATTTAAAAACAAAAATGAATAATGTGAATGTGATAGACCAACAGATGTAGGTAGGTATACACAATTTCTGAAATGTTTGTGGCACAATTTTTAAAGAAATGTATAAATATTATTAACTGGACATAATGTAATAAGGTATAATAATAAACAAAAAATTTTATCTACAAAGAGCTAATTAAAGATCTAAGAAATTTGCAAAAGTATGTGAATAATAAAATTTATTGGAAAATTATAATTTAAGACAGCTTCACTAAAACCAAATTCACATATTACCTACAGTGTCAAGGCGGGAGGTTACGTGCTGGCCACATCAGATTCTTTATTTTGCTTGTAGTACATTTTTAAGTCAAAAAACTCTGAAACTTATAAAGCCATTTATAGTGATTAGTTTGATAAAATATCACGTACTAATCGGCTAAACGACCTTGTTCGGTCGGTGACTACTGCCTAACTATTTTTGTTATACTTATGCAAAAGTAAAACAATATAATTCATGATCAAGTACAAGTACCCACAGGTGAAAGACCTGCTAATTAAATTATCTAACTTTGAATCTAAACAATAAACAGCCAATTGGTATTGTTATTGCTATGTAAAAGGTATTATATTACGCTCGAATATTTATTAGAGAATAATGATTGGCTTGGTTTTATTTTATAAAGCACTCAAAGGTGGTTCCGTTTTGGTCATTTTTGACTTATCAAGTCATAATAAAAATAAAGTAGCATGGTTTAGTGTAGAAAATCAAAAAATAAAACATAAACCATTGATTTCTGTTAGTCAAAAATAAAATTGAAAAGCAATGAGCCTAATTCTAGACTCTTCTGAATGAAGCTTGTCCTTCCATAATCTGTGATTTAATCAAAATCAGCATTTTTAAAATCCAGGACCTAACTTCTATACTTTTCTTACTTCAAAATTGACACAATGTTTAAGTATCCTTATTTTGTTTATTTTACAGAAGCTTCTTTAGATTATAGAGATAATTCCATTCCTGTATAAAGTAAGCCATAAACAAAACACAATATTATCGTTTTGACAGCCGACAACGGATAAAAACTAAGGCAACTTTTTGCACATGATAAAACCTTATTTACCTTTTTCTTAGCAAGCAAGCAAAACACGAAAATGTCATTTCATTCATATTTCTAGTCAGCGAAATGATTAGATTTTGGGAATACTTGTGAAGAAGAACCTAAAGAGTCGTTATATCATCTCGTAAAATTACACTCGAGCATTTTATTTCCTCCGAATAAATTTCTGTTTGACATCTTTGTCACCTGACAGTAATTTGTCTCGAAAAATTGTTTTAAAATTAAATCACTCCACCTACGATGTCGTGATTTTATTAAATACCTATTTGCTTTGTTTTAAACAAGTGTTAAACGGTTTTTAATGGTTTATTTCTCATAATTTGACAGCTTTAGCCTGAACCCGCCTGAACCTCACACCGAAATCGCACGCTTATGTCCGACGTATTTTCTACCTTATAAAACTAATTCATAAAATAAAGTATTATTGAGACTGCAGTTCTAAAGAATTTCTTTACATCCTGCATCCATTTAGGTTTGGGTGATACCACACCATTTCAAAACTATTTCAAAAACGTCAGTTAGCAAACAAAACTTGGCCGCGTTATCAGCTCGTGGTCGTGTCCATGAACATCGTTCGGTTCGTGATAGTCACCCGCATCGGTAACATCGAACCTCGAGCGCAGCACGTGCAGTGAAGGGCGCGTGCTCGCGGTTCCAGTGGGTGCATAGCTCCAGCAGATGCTCTGCAGGAACAACAACGTGCAGGAGTTGATGGCACGTGTGCGAGAAGCCACCGGAACGCGACACGGAAGTTCCTTCCGAAGACATTCAAAGGGTTTTAACTGGAGGAAGTTATTTAATGAATCTATGAGTTGCCAAGAAAAAATTAATGACGTCAAAAGAAATTGTTGCAGTTGCTTGTTCATGTTGTAAAAGAATAAATAAAATGACCTATATGATAAAGTTCTCTTAAGAATTCGGTCCACCAATTTTGAACGAAGTTAACATTAAACACAACCAAATTACACTCTTCCATAACTAAAAAAAAATATGGTTTTACTACTCTTATGCGGACATTATGTCCTTAAATAAGAGAAAATAAAATAAAAGGAAAATTTTTCATTTTACAGTAAAGCAAAACGATAAATATTAAATTTTTGTTAGATTCGAGTCACAACGCAGGAAAAGAAGTTAAAATGCAGTTTTTCCCCTGATTAATAATATCATTTTAATTTAACATTATCGATATTAAACAAAACAAAATTTACTTTTCTATGGTTTCTAATGCCCTGGTCGCACAAAGAATGTTTTTCCTAAAAAGTGTCTTGAAAGTAAAACAAATGCTAGGAGCTGTCATAACAAATTCAATACCGTTCAGAAGGAGAAACTGTGGGGGAAACTAATTATTTCTATAAAATATATTAAAAGCTAGTGATCTTAAATATATTTAATAACAATAATTAATTTCTCCGTATAAACCGCATTGACAGTTTTTTTATGACAGCTTCTAGCATTTGTTTTAATTTCAAGAAACTTTTTAGGAAAAACTTAAAATAAAATAAAAATTTCTACTCCCTAACTGGATATTGGCAACATAATATGTTCATGTTCATAATATCATGTGTGGATTCAAGAGCAAATAAAATTAAGAATTTTTACGGTGGCAACAAAATTATTCAAATGTCATGTCAAAAAATAATTGATGTAACCCTACTTTTAAATAATTTTTGGCATCATATTGAGTGCATTTTATTGTAAAAACTATATTTCGTTCTCGTGCGATATGGACATCACATCCACTCTTGTTGTACATTGTACAATATACTATTGCGAAATGATGTGAGGCCGGTTTGATATTATTTTCCCGGGTGGATCTGATGAGCCAGTCCTTCACTGTGTATAGGTATATACTTACATATATTCATAGCAACAAATTATTATGTAGAAATGTGCTAAAAAGAAATTCTACTGGCCAATAACCGAGTAACCATACAATATTCAACAATAAATTGATCAAAAAGCTAGTGAGTAATATATCACAATCGCAAAATTAATGTATTAACAACTAATGGTCATAGATAAATTAAATTAATAAATAAACTTAATAATGTGTGCAAATGTATTTCAATACAGCTAAACAAAATAATCATGGAAATGTCCTGAAAGGCATAATTTTCCACGAATGAGTAAAAATAGTCCAAATTCTTGGAAATCACAAAAGAGTCTCCTAATTCGTGGTTATCCTAACGATAATGACTTTAAAATCAATCAAAGGCCTTTGAACCATCGAAATGTCTTGATGAGTTCAAGTTCATCAAACTCCAAAACGTGCAATTCGTTACCTCGAAGGAAAACAAGCGATACGCTAATAGAAACAAAACACGCAGCAGTCAATAGACTCGGCAGACTAACACACAGACAAAAGAATAAACACATTAAGCTATGAGGTGTCATTTTGGAGATTATCGGTAGACTCATCAAGAAGTGGAAAGAGCTTAGGAGCTACTGCAAGTGGATTGGAGCTAATGGCGACCTTGACTGTGAATTGTACGTGATAATACAGTACACAACATTCCAGAATGCCATGAAGGAGATCGCATCACTGACTTACTTTTATAAGTCAGATTTATTTTAAAACCGAGGTGCGTGCTAGATCTAATGAAAACACTTATCACATTGTGCGCAGAATAATTATATTATCTCACTTCTTTTAGTAAATTACCTTCTTCAAATTGTTAATTACAGTATTGTTAAGACGTAATTTTTTGATTATACTACAAAAGTACAATGTTTGGTTATTATTTCCAGATCTTTCGTTACCTAAACTAAAAAGATTTCTTTTCACTTGTAATATCCCAAGTGCATGGATTAAATTTTTTCGAGTGCATTGCTGTCAATATGTCAATTTCACGTGTCGAAGACGAGTGAAATTGTATTGCAGCTGAATAATAATCCATGTCGACGGTTATTCGGAAAGAAAATCGCATTATTACTTGTTTTAAAAATGACATTTATAAATATTTCAGGAAATTTAGCTACTAGAGAATATTTCCAGGAACAAATGCGATTTTTAGCAAAAAGTAATACCTATTTACAAACGACTATCTATAAATCTATAATCTTTAGGTAAATATTGAACAAAATCACATCAATGTTTGTTGATAATGTACAAAAATGGTCATATGACTATAGAATTCATTGCGACTTTGTTAATATTTACAGTTTTATAAATCTGTAGCAACTACATATTTTCATAAAATCGCGGAATTAATTTACAGGTTTTGGGCCACTGTTTCCATAATGAAAATTATTTAATTTTTAGTGTCTTGCTATTGTATAATTCATTAAAAATTAATTTTATTTCATTCATAGTTAGTCAAATATCAGTTATGCCTTCAATCCAGTGGTTCAAAAAATGTGTTCCTTGCTAAAACTGCCCTTAAATACGAATTTGAAAAAAAAACCTATTCAAAAATAGATATTGTAAATGTATTGCACCTGGCTTGTATACAAACGGTAGCGCATGAAAAATACAAACAAATTTTAGACGACCTCTACAGAAAATAATAGATATCGTGGAAGCAGTTTACTTAAGAAAGTTGAAAATATCATGAACTAGTATGATATGAATATCGTGTTAGCACGATATGGTCATATCGTAATTATGAGACCAAATCAACATATAGCCAGGAAGCTTTTGTTTTGTTTATTGAGTGTTTGAAATGACAGTAGAAATGTGAAAAAGTGAAAAAATTTGTGTGGTCGTCTAAAAATAGCGTTCATGACTCGTTTGAAAGTAATATCGTATTGTTCGTGTGTTGCCTCACTCGGTTGCATCTTGTTCGTCAAACTTACACGCGCCCGATATTTCTCACTTTCGATACTTGTTCTGAAATATACCATTTTTTACCATAAAACTGCAGTTGGTACCATAAGTATACAAACAATAAAATGCACGCTAGTTTCCAATCTAATGTCATAAATTTAAGGGTAAGTAGTATGACATGTGTAGATTACGAAACAGAAAGAATTTTTTTTAAATTCGAAAAAAGAAAATTCAACTTTTCTTAGGGAAACTATTTTTACTGCTGTTTTAAATAATATTTCATTAAAAATAGTTCAATGAACTCTCAAAATAAATTAGGTACGTTATATATTATGAAGATTTGATTATCCACAAACATTACGTAAATTTATTTCAAGTATTAAAGTTATGTATTTATTTACAGAAGAATAAGAATACAAATGCGTTGCCACGTTGCTACTGCCAGTGGTACCAAAAATGTTAGTTTCATGAAAACTACCCTTAAATATGCGAATTTGATAAAATCCTTCTGTTCCGTAATCTACACATTAACATCAAAACCATCCTGTATTATTATACTTGATATTGATACGCTTTGATGTGTCATTAGAATTAAAATTCATTTAAAGAAAAAAAAACTTATTTTATGATGAGAATCACCTTTTCAGATAGTTCATCTCAGTGAATCAGAAAGAAAACACAGCCAAGACTAATACGAATTTGTTATCATCTCTTTGACTCTTTGTTTTCATTTAGTTCCAAGTAGACAAACCACCCACCGATAGTGTGATAGTATAATCTCCCCATAACAATTGGCAATACTATTTGATGACAAAGATTCCAGTGAAGCTGATCTCAGTGTGTCAAGCCAGGCGTCAAAACATTAAGAGTTGTATTTACACTTTGTGCTTGCGAAGAAGGGTCTTATCTATTTACATGCATTTCTTCTTGAAATACAATGTTACAGAGCTTTCGTTCAAAGTATAGATTTTCGTGTAATTTACATACTTTTATATTTAAAACATATTTACAGTTAGTTTAAGGTTTAAACTAGGTTCGTCTAGTGTTAAAATTTTGAATTTAGAATTGTATTATATTAAAAATTGCTGTTGAAAACAGACTTTTTTGAAAGATTTCTCAGTTTTTTTCGGTTTAGAACAAAATAAACAAAAAACTATCACTAGACGAACTTTGTAATAGTTTTTTAATGAAGTTTATATGTTATGTAGATTCTGAGATATGATTTTATTTCTGTAACCCTTTTTGAAGTCATAGAACGGGTATAAATACTGCTCTTAACATAGGCTCATCGTGTTTTCGACTTGGCTGTTTCTGTTTTGACACGCGAGACTGCGGGGGTTGCGAGCTAGTCTGGCGCCGTGAGCACCATGGGACTCACTTGCAGATCCCACGGCTATCTAGATAAAGAAAACGATGCACAAGCGCATACCGCGAGCATGCAAATGTCTATGTGTGAGTAGAAACGTGATATGTGTTGTGTAAGTGTGAAATATTGCACTCAATGAATACAAGATTTTATTTTTATTTCGTTTTTGAACGAGGTAGATCGACTTTTTTTCATTACTCATTTAGAAGTTATGTTGTATGGACTATTGTACGATGATTAAACGCAGTTAAATAAATTAAATAAAATTTCACACATGTATATTATTACAGCTGTCGTTCATTTCTTGGAAATTTTTGCCAGTCCCTTTGTCAGCTAGGTTATCAAAATTGCAAAAAAAGCTTGCGCCAATAGAAAATAGCATCTTACTTTTGCGAGTTTTTATTTACTTATATTTTACGCGGCATTTCTTATGTTTGTTATTTGGTACCTATAGATAAAAGATAATTTTTAAAGAGATTGTGAATCCGAAAATGCGAATTTTAGTGGTGCAAGAAATACATCATAACATTATATTTTTATTAGAGCACGCTCACAAAATTAAAAACGGAATCACGCCCAATCACGCATGTCATTTTACGATGGCTCACGATTAATATATTTCTATGAAATTTTACAATGATAATTTACTTTAGCTCCGCAAAACCGAAAATAGATGAGCAATTTTTGCTCTATTTTTTCAACAAATCTAAGCGCTGCCTGTGTACTTGAGCGGTAAGTAGTACAAATAGCAATAATCCGTAATATTTTGTGTTGATATTTTACAAATTATGTATTATAAAGTGACTTGGGATTTTAATCACGTCCGAAAAAATTTCGCTCACGCGGCCGATCACGCACGATACATTACATGTCTTTATCGCTCACGTGGGTCACGCCGTGACCCGAAAATTTCACGACCCGTGCCCACCTCTAATTTTTTTACACCTCACACCTGCATCATAATCGATGCTTAAAAGAAAACACGCAAATGCGTGCAAAATAACAAGACAAAAACACGTTGTGTTTTATGTTGCTAGGCAACAACAATGAAATTTGTTACGAATCGCACGAAGATTCTTTGAAGATTTTACCAAGATTCTGAATCCTGGAAAAGAAGAAGTATTCTTCTTTCTAGTGAGAATTACCTGATATATTGCGGTGCCGCTAAATTGAATCTTCAAAGATCCTTGAAAAAAAAAGAATTTATAATTTATTGATTGTTTCTTGTTTGATTCAGAATCTTGAAACTTCTTCTTTTCCAGGATTGAGAATCTTTAAGGCTTTAAACGAATAAAAATTTAAATACTGTTTTTCAACTCTATTTTTCAAATTAGAATGCAGGTGTAATAGAAAATAGCGTGACACATGTTTATAAGTGCTTTTAAAGCACGCTTGTATCATATTATTAGATTTTGAGGTTATGGCGCACTGCGTACCAGTTGAACTGCTCACACATACTTCTATTTTTCATGTTTCCGCGCCATGTTTGAATATTTTAAAAACGTGTGTTTGTCAACAAGTCTTTTTTACACAACCTTCAAACACTAAGAAATAATATCCGGCGTATTTTACCACAAGACATCCAAAACAAACCCACAGGAAACTATGCGGTTTAGTACAACATACAAAAGTTTCCTTTACGATTACAAAACAGTTCCACCATCCCTCAACTTACAAACAGAACAAAAAAACATCATCATTGACTGAAAACATTAATTAAACCCTTCAACATGACATTAAGGACACTTACAAGTAAAAAAACAACAAGACATAATGTCAGGAGACAAGAATGAGTGAAAGAAAAATGATCAAAGTTGGTTTTATCAGTGGTAATTGTCTCAACCTTTCAACTTCGTTATAAAAATATATACGCATTTTGTAGTTATCACACCGAGACATGACCTGGCCAAGATCAAGGTCAAAACGGTATAAACCCATCAGAAAAATATTTCACAATCACGATCTGCTAATAATTTCAATTCTTAAACCGGACGAGAGATAAGAAACGGAACAATGAACTGAGCAACATTATTCAATCCTGGAATTTACTCGTATTTATTATTTCGGTTTAAGGCATCTCTTGCTATTAAATTCGAAGCAAAGAAAGCATGTTACAATAAGTTATTCTTTCTACGAAAGTGCGAATTCACATGTTTTCAGATATTCAAATTGATGGTGAAAGTAAGATTTTGAAACATTGAGTGGTGAAAATAATATGCATACTCTTTGCGAATTTTTCAAATATTACATTTTTCATACCTAAAACACTTTATTTGTTGTAATCTCTGTAATAAATTTTCACTGAATTTGAGACATAAATAATTTGCTGAACTAGAAATTGGGCAATTACTGCAAGATCAAAGCTGTCAGGATATTTTTGACTTCAGAGACTAAAGTTGCAGTAAAAAATGTCCGCAGGGGTACATACAAACTCACTTTCACTATCACTACAACATTCTGCATGAAATGTCATTAGTTTTATCATAAATCACATCATAAATGCAAAATTACAAAATTGATCTTCAGTTTTTAGATATTCTTATTGTTTTCAGTTCTGACAGCAAGCCTACCGGATTTATTTTTCTTAAATTTGAAAATATTTTGTTTCCAAATTTTTTATTAATTTTGAATATTTCCCACTGTCGTAGAAACAATAGTATGGAACACACTTGAGAAAAGGGTCATTGAAAAACTCGTATGATAGGAGAACTCGCTAACGATCGTGCTCCAACTGTCATACTAGTTTTTCAGTGAAGCTCTTTCCACACTTGTAACAATATACTATTGTGACTTTGGTTTTGAAATCTATGATCTCATATTTTACAATAATGTACGTACCTACTAAAGAGGTTATCAATTGTGCTTACACGGCGATAGAATGAAATACACAAAAAATCTTGTTGTATTTTGTTAAATAAATTTTAAAAATTACTAAAAAGCGAGTTTTATATAATTTTTTTGCAGTCAATGAACTGTTTAAAAAATCTAAACAAATGTATATTATAGATTTCAAAAGAAAAATTTAATTTTTGTGTATTAATTAACGTATAAAATTGATTGAATTACAAAAATTAGCTCCAAGTTTTGCTAATTGCTGTCACAGCAATTTAAAATACCTATGCATTTTTTTATCAATTCACTTATGAGTCATGATTCTTCATGTTCAATTTCAGTTTAAAATTTTTAATAATACAGCCAGAATTTTTCGAAGTATGATTCACAAATTTTTATTTATTGAACGACACCGTCGAGAAATTAGAATAATCTATAAAAAATCAACAGCTTATAACAATGATTTTCTAAAAACTTACAATCTTTTAACTGTGTAATCTAACGGTACATTTTACGAAACAATTTTATAATTATTGTTGTAAAGGCTTTTCTAAGTAGGCATTACGCTACCTGTCCCAATTTCCTCCTAGTCTGTTTTTTGTACGAAACCATTTTTCACAACTTTATCTTGACACTATGTTTAAGTGCCAATAAGTCACTCTGCAGACATAATACAAGCTGGAAGAAGAGTATGTCTGGTAAATAGCTTGATTAAGAAATCAAGAGAATTTTTATCACGTCGACTATGAATGAATAATTTTTAACGGAATATTATCTACATGAAAATAGATTATAATTTTCTGTAATACAACAGAAAAAAGTATAAAAAGGCTTCAGCCTTGTACTATGATTGGTCTTTTTTACAATGTTACACCTTACACGTTTTGTAACTTTAATAAAACAAGAATGAACTAAACGCAAAATAATGTTATTTCTTTCAGCGCGTATTTTTGTTACAAGAACATAAAAAAAACAATGATCTTGTTTCATACTAACATTGAATATAGATAAGTACGTTTTGATACTCATGATATGCAGGGATCATATTTACAGATTTTGTTTACTGATCAAGCCCTGACACTGACAAATGATAAGAAATTAAATAACAGGGCCGCATTAAGAGGGAATGCAGTAATCCAGTAAGCGGTCATTTTACTAAATATATTTGTAATGACTGCAAAAAAGTAAGTTATTCAATAACATGTAATCAATAGTAAAAAATCATGTTTTTATTTACACAAAAACTCGATAAAATACAAGATGTTTCCAAATGTTTCCATTTAAAAACAGTACAATTTGTACAATGTAACATATTTTACCATTTAATTTTTTGTGTTAATAATTTTGCATAATTATTTAACGTGTAAACACAGAAAGGATTGTATTTAAAAAAAATTAAAACATCCTTAATTTCATAGGCAAGTAGGTACTCTGAAATAATGCTATAAATTTTTCTCGTGAACTATCAAAGCAAAATACTTAATCGAATATTGGTAGTTTTTAGTTCCAAACAAATTTTGTATTTACAACTTACATCTCAAATCAATAGGTAAGTAACTAGACGGAATTTTTTTTTAAATGTCATTGTTTTTCCTATACTGTGAATTTATTTATTGATGTTATATTACTGCTACCTGAAAATACGATACTTAGTACAATAATGAAAAAAGGGAGGATATGAAAATAAAAATATTTTTGATAATGTAACAAAAAATTCGCTCAACGCACGTTTGCAATTCGTTCAGTTGCGGTGATATATTTTTACAATAATTCCTAATTCACTAATCCAAAAATTCTTGACATATGTTTACATTTTTTTAAATAACTTGCAAATGGTTTAAAAAAGTACACAAAATCTTCACGATCTTATTTTTAAAAGTTTATAGGAAATATAAATACAAGTTCTATGAATTTTTTATCATTTTATCACATAGTTTGTAGCATGCAAAACAAAAATTTAGTGAATTGCCATAAGAGTTCATGTAAAACGAGCGTAATTTCAATATTCAATTACTCAAAAACTGAATAGACGAAAATTTAATTTTTAAATCTCAATAGTGCAATAAAGGCACTGTATAAATTTTAGCCTCTTATCATCATTTTAATATAGGTCACCAACGTACTTAAGTTGAAAATGTCCCTTTGGAACTATTGTAGCTGCCCAAATATTATAACGTTTATTCTATTCAGTTAAATTAAATTAAATTGAAATTTATACTGACTGGATTCGAACCTGAGTGGCCAGTAACACAGTCGGTCACATAACTCACTTGACTGTCTCACATATTTTTATTCATTATTTATTCAACTGTAATTACACAAGAGCTTTTTATTTCGCCGGATTTTCTGTTTGTATTGAAACCTTGTTGCCTAGCAATTTGAAAAGAAAAATTGTTTAATAAAATCACGATACCGCAGGTGGAGTGATTTTATTTTAAAACAATTTTTCGAGTCAAATTGCTGTCAGGTGACAAGGTTAAGATGTCAAACAGAAATTTATTCGGAGGATATAATATGCTCGAGTGTAATTCAACTCCTTTGGTTCTTCTTCACAAATATTTCCAAAATCTGATTATTTCACTGACAAATATTATAAATATGAAGCAAGTGACATTTTTGTGTTTTGTTTATTATTTGGTTGCTAAGAAAAAGGTAAATAAAATTTTATCACTTGCAAAAAGTTACCTTCCTTTTTATCCGCTGTCAAAGCGATAAAACTGTGTTTTATTTATGGCTTACTTTATACAGGAGTGGAATTATCTATAAAATAATATTTAATTATTTTGTAATTATAAGTTAAGTAATGAATCAATGAAATACTAATTAAATGTAGCCTATATTAACAGGAAACCAATAAATTCTCAGTCACAAAATCAATTTATGCTAAATTAACTCCATTTTGAAAATGAATCAAATATGATATGTCATGAAACCAAATTAGAATTTATGCAAAACAAAAACAAATTAACTAACTAATTAACGCATAAACATCTCATTAATATTTAATTTGGCTAGCTTTGAAACTAAAACCGGAATCAGTAGAGCTAGATTTAAAAAGGACTGCATATTATATCACATAAATGAAACGGATACAACAAAGTCAATAAGCTAACAGATTAAGGTTATGTTGAGTGCTTGGTTGAGATAGTTGATAGTTTATTTCACATGATACATGATTGGAATTAACACATCGTAAACTTTATCGAGTTGCTTGTGGTTAGTTAAGCGATTTAATAAAACGTGTTTGTACGTTTAATTTATCGGATCATGTAGTGTTGTTTAATTGATACTAAAGAGGTAACAGCAATATTTAAAGCTGAATTTAAACATTTTTTAATGATTCGCCTGGTGCCCTGGTGGTTTAAAAGAGAGGATAAGTAACAGTAACAATGTTTTGAGGAAGAAATGTTTTCGAAGATTGATTGGAACGTTCTCGTGTTCTCGAAGAGATTTTAAGCAATGAAAACTTCAAATGAAACTAGACAACTAGACTACTAGGTATAGTTTGTTGTAATATTTTGTAATTGAGGTGATTGGTGTATAGTCCCAATTACCTCCTTCCCGAAAAATAAATCTTAGAATGAAATCATATTTCTATAATATTAATCTACTTATTACTATTTGTTATATTCTAATTTTAATAGACATTTTTACCTCTCGTGTCTCGCCACTCAATACTGTAAAAGAGGTAAGTATTAATTGTAATCATGCTAAAATTTGGATAGTGCGTTTTCAACTGTAGAATTTATTAATTTTTGTTAACATTATTTTGTAAAATTGATTTACAAATCAACTAACTAATTTACCCTGATGAAGACACAAGGGTGTGTCGAAACGTCGGATTTTTAGTAATAATTTTTTTTTATGATTGCATTCCCGATTATTATACATCATTCCTTAAAAATTAATTTCTATCATGAGATATATCCGTACAGAGTTTGCATAAATTTAAATTATTTTGTACAATTTTTTAATCAAAATTTTAGAAAGGCACATCTGTAGAACCATTCTTTCTCTATTAAATCCTTGTTAAAATAAAATTTTACCATTCTTGTACTGGTGACAAAACCACTCGTTAGTTTATGCTGGATTTTACGAAGTAGACGGGTCTCTTAAGCTTGATCCCAGCAATCAACAAAATATCACTTGATCCAAGTGGTTGAATTCCACTACAATAAAATAATTTCGAATGGTTCCGTGCCGTTCTCACGTTCTCGTATACCGAATTCCACAATTTTTGCCTTATGCCATACTTGTAAATGTTTGTGGCATCATTTTTAAAGAAATGTATAAATGTTATTAACTGGACATAATGTAATAACAATAAGGTATAATATTAATGTAAAAGGGTGAAAAGATTACCTAATTGTCAAAAATTTCTACAAATTTGTAATGAGAATAAGAGGAAAAGTTATTTGAAACTTATATGTTATAAAAAAATTGTCTTTATCTGGTAGTATTAAAGAACTGTAGTAAAATTGAAAAATTAAATTTATCAGATAAAACGTTAAACTTGTAATCCACGCTCGGTTGATTTTTGTTTCTGGCGTAAAAAACATGCAAAATATATTGATAGGTGATACGAGTGACACGTTGACACTAACGCCATGTAAGTCATAAGTAAGATATTAAATGTAGTAATTGAACGGAGGGTTGCTTCAACTCAACAAAGAAGAGTTTTCCTGCGAATGAATTTTTGTATTCAGGTGATACTAATTTCTGTTGAATAATTGCATATTTTAAATGGGCACCGGATTGTACGTTTATGTTTATAGTCTAGATATGACGGGAGGTTGTGTGTTAGCCACATCAGACTTTAATCTCCATCCTGAGGAAGTATCAATTGGCTACTAAATTGAAATACTGACTGCATTCCTGTTTATTAACAGTTCCAACGTCTTTACCAGTCGCTTAGCAAGTAACTTGAATGATTATCTCCACTAACCTGGACATATTCCCCTGTGGCGGGCTGCCGCCGGCCTGGTACGTCACATGGCCTCCTAGAGCGGTGAGCGCCTGCGCCTCGGGTGGCTCCATGTCCTGGTAGGCGTCGCGCTCGTCTGCGGCGGGCTGCAGCGCGGCTAGGTGCGTGTAGGCGCTCCGGTGCGCCGGACTGCCACTGCCTCCTCGGCCCCCGGAACTAGAGCTGCTGCCGTCGCCCGGGCTCGCGGCCACCCCCGAGAGCTGCAGGTACTGCGACTGGCTGGATGGCTCTTCTATTAGACCGGCCTGGGGGTAGTGGGGAAACTTAGGTTAGAAAATGTTCAGCAATTTTAAGACGTTTAGTGAATTTACAAACTATGGCCCACCGAAAAGTTTTACATTAGTTTACGGAAGAGATACCTATATTTCAAATATTACATAATACTAGGGGAAAAGATGTGGATTTATACTTAATTGAGGCAAAAGAAATGTGAATATGAATAGCGGACAGATATAATGTTGTATTTTTGAATAGATATAATGTATTAACTTATCAGTCTGAGTGCTCGTGCAGTCTTTATCAATGCATACATATTTGATATTATATTCTTAACTCTGGGTACCGCTTTTCTACGAAATTAATTTCAGAAGGAACTAAGTCAAATTCCTTCAACTGTGAAAAATTTATTTTTAAAACAAAAATTTAATTATAGAAAGTGAAGCCCAGTTTAATTTTTTACTGGCCCAACTTTGGTACCTCTGAAAAAAATTTTAGTTTCGTCCCTATATAAAGGTGAAAACGTGTGCAGTTACCAACCGATAATTCACTGGTACTTATGGATGTTAGTGAACTACACCTAAGCAGGAATTTTTAAAATTGCAGTTGCAGAAAAAGTTTTATTCTATAATTTGTCTAAGTATTTAAATTTGAGTTCAGAATAAACTTATTTATGGAAATTTTTGTAGCAATCGATCATCGGTCATTCATAAATAAAATCTAAAATTATTTTGTATAAAATTGTTAAAAACTGATTGATTAAATTTACTACTCTTGTACAGGCAATGGTGAAAGCGGGCAGGTACGGTTGAGTAAGCCGTACCGGTAAGAAAAATAGAACCAGATCGGGATACCAATTTTCCGAATATATACTCGAAGTTACAAAACATGTAAATACCTACGTATTAAATTTATTAAAATTTAGATTTACTATGCAATTTGACAATTAAAGTAGGTACCTACTAATTTTCATATTTCCACATTTTCTGGGAACACTAGGAGAAAATATTAGCATAGCGTACCGGTAAAAATACAAATCTACTTTCACCCCTGCAGTACATGTATTATTTATTAAATACAAATTAAAACAATCTTAGTAGATTAGGTTAGGTATTATTATAAAAATAATAATTATATTTTGGTAAAATGAAATATAGTATCCAATCCACAATAAAATAAAAAAATTATAGGTATTGAAATCATAAATAAATTAAAAACTATGGTTTATAATAATTAATTACATTAAAGTGATTCTCAAAAGGAGTAGAAGTGCTCTTAGTATGTCAGAACCAAAAAAGCGCCGAGAAATTTTAAATTTGTCAAAAAAATTACCTACCTTACCTACTATAAATGAATTTATGAATATGAATATACACAGTACAAATAAGGGTATAGGATATAGCGATATAGGTACATTTTGATCAGCTTATTCTCAGTTTTTTTATCTAAATTGATATAGTTTTTAATATTATGTACCGACTAGATCAAAAACCATATCAATACTATATTTTTTTTTTTTTAAATAGGTACCTATATATTTTAACTGAAACTAAGCTACTATATAAACGCATCTAAATGAATTCCTTTAGTTATATAAACATGCTCAAATCCATATCTTCATTAATTTTTTTTGACAAGTTTAAAATTTCGCGGCACTCTTCTGGTTTTGACTAAAAAAATAGGTAGGTACTTCAAAAACGTAGCCCTTTTCACTAAGAATCAAAACTCAAAAATATATACCTACCCTTATTTTTTAACACCCCGTAAGTCTGAGCACCTCTTCAATACCACACCAAATTACCAAAAAATACCTCAAAACAAAACAACAGTTCCAATAAACCCAATCACCAATCACGAATCAATGAATCAATCTCCCCACTCAGTCACTCACACTTCACTCACCTCATCAATGCGGTTCACGTTGACGTTGAACAACAAGAAGTCACTTCTATCTCCAGCCCGCATGGCTTGTGGGTATGGTTCTTGGTCCGGGTGCTGCTCGTACGGCAGGCAGTCGAGGGGCGTGGCCGGCCGGGAGGTGGTGGGGTCCCCGCTCTGCCCCGCCGGGGGCTCCGCCTCGTGGGGGCTGTACGAGCCGCCCCCGTGCTCGTATTGCTGCTCGGGTGGGGAGAGATCGCTCCCTGGAATGAGTATGGTTTGTGTGAGGCATGGAGAGAACGGTGGTTGCATATGTGACGGGATTTTAGATCAGGAATTTGGTTTATCTTGTTGGTACAGTTTAAGATATTTCGGTAGAAAACTGTAGGTAGGTATACATTTTTTTGCACTTCTGGGACTAAAACTCTTCTTTAGTCTTTATTTTTAGAGACTAAGATTCCTAATTTGATCCCAAAGGATTATTTTTCATATTTAATCCCGTTGTCAAGGAGTTGAACTAATTAATCCCGTTGTTAAGAAAATACGTAATATTTGTTACAGAGTATCTATGATAACAATATAAATATTTGTCATAAAGTTTACTGTCAAAATTGCAAAATGTGAACTATTTTGTATTCGTTTTAAAAAATAGCGTATATACCACAGGACTAAAGTCCTTTAATATGTAAAATACTACTTATTTATTTATCTGATGCCGTGTCACAATGACAACATTATAAGCATCAATTTGAGGACCATAATAGCATTCATTATAGGCGAATAATGAGTAATGGTAATAATATACAAAAACAACTCGAAGAAAGTTTAAGATATAGTCGTTTATGTAACAAGCTAACAAGTACTGAAAATAGAGATTTAGAGGACGCATATATTTACGAACGAGGTGTATGCCGAGTCTTAAAATTAGATGAGTCCTCTAAAACTCAATTTGTGTAGGTACGTGTTGCATACAATTTTTTTTAGTAATGCTCTCCAAATTTGTTTAGTAACTATTCGAAATTATTCTAAAATATAACTTTGAAATAAAATTTTGAAAAACGTAGGTGATGAAACAATGAAAATAATCCTATAAAATGTAAATAACAGCTCATTGCCTAGGTTACGGTATTTTTACAGACTGGATTCCCTACAATATTCTTTTGCGAACTCAAAACTGTTCGCAAAATAACGATTTTAGAGAGCATGTACTAAAACATATTTATTTTTCTTTTAGACTAATTTACGTCAGCAAATAATAGCTATTTATTTATACAAGTGCATAATTTAGGACTTTCATGGACAAGTCGGAGTTTATGGCAGAGCGAGCGAGGCTGATAATTAAGCCGAGTCTATATTTTTATACTGTAAGAAACTCAGGCACAGGCACACTGATCGCAGATAATATCACACGAACGTACTTTATAATGTTTTACTGACCAGAATATACTGACTACTCCACATTACAATCCCAGTTAATATTATAGTAGTTCTAACAACAACATCTTACATAAATTATTCATAATACATTCTTTAAATATCTTACAATACTTTATTATATTATTTTAGTTCAAAACTGGAAAAGAATTTTATAACTTAATTGTTTGTTATTTAAAAAATCATTCAACCGAAACAGAAACTTGAACCGCTTTTTGGAAAAACCGGTAACCGGTTCATTTCAAGAAGATATACCGTGTGTTCCAGCGAACATGTGAAAACAGTTCTTTATAAATAAAAACTTCCGGCTAACAACAAACTATGATACCATATTTTTGATCGTGCTTAGGATGTGGCTAGGGTAGATGTATACGTAATATCACTTAAAGTATAAGAATAAGAGATATTTTTAAACATCCCATTGACATGGACGATTCATGTCAATTGGAATTTTACAAAATACGGAATATGTAATTGGTTAAGTAGATATATCCATTATAAACGAGCCTTAACCGTGCACACGATTACATATTTATATATTTTTATGTCATTTCTATATATTTTATTGAAAAAAAATTGTAAACTATTTTTAACGAAGCAATGAATATCATGGTAAGTCGCACAACAATCTAAGAAACAAGTTCATGACTCATTTCAAATTTTATGAGTATACGTAGGTTGAAAAGTTGATCAAAAACGTCCCATTATTTTCATAAAGTGTTGTTGTCCATAAAACAATAAATAAATTAATAAAAACCAAATAAAAGAAGGCATACTGTTTGAATAGTAAATTAACCTTCAAATAAACTTGTACAAAAACGAAGTGTTCTAGTTTAACCAGTTTAAAAAAACGTAAAAACCCTACGTCCTACGCAATGACAATAATTCATTGCTGGTAGCAATACAGGTCATTCGGCAGACCACCTTATCAACAATTACATGTATACGTAACACAACAGAATAACAGAAACAACAGCCAAGCAGCAAGAGCCTTCCACAGTGTGCAATGTATGTATGAGTGCCGCAGGTAGCTTGCGAGCGACAGTTAATTTTAACTAGCTTATCGCTAAACTCATAGGCGTGCTTCAGATAGGGGTGATATTGGCCGAGTACCGTTAACTTTATAATGTTACAGAAACTTTACGTTGCGCGAAATTACTATTTATATTTTGAAGATAACGGTGCTTATCTTGAACACTGTTGAAAATATTTTACACCTTTCCCACAGAGAATAATTGAAAATGAAATTTGTTTTTAAGTTGAAATACTAAATCTTCAACGTGAGTTAATTGTTCTCAAGAGAATGAAAGTCCAATATAAGTGTCGCAAAATTTGAAATGTGTAGTAATAATTTGCCATATTTAAAATCAATCAAACGTACAATTTATCTACGACAATTGATTAGATTATTAATTTTTTCTACTCCTGGTATTAAAACATCATTTATCGAACTGGTTTCCATGGCGCTAAATAACATTTTAAACACATTTCGACAAGCCGTGGCTTTGGCTGTTTTTAGTCACGGGCTGAACATAGCAACTGACATATTAAGCACGGGGTAAAGTTGGCTCCTATATTTAACATTTAATTTTTCTGAGAAAATGAGGGAAATTAATTATTTGTTTCAATCATTGTCAATTTTTTTCCCATATAAAAATTAAATATCTACACTTGCATAAGTATAATTTTGTAGCTATAATATCATTATGATTTAACCAAAGTTATTATAAATGAAATTTTACATATTTATGAATTTATGTTGTTTAATTTGTGGTCGTAGTACAGTATGTGACTCGTTTATAAACTCAAACTCTCTAGATACTAGTTTATATACACTCGCTGCGCTCGTTCATAAAACCTGATACTTACATAATAATACTATTGTGAGGTATTTTTGAAATGATAACGACAGTTTTCAAAAATATATTAATTTTAAATATACCTACCTACGTTAGTACCGTAAAACGGGGTTCCTTTGGCAGGTTTTGTTATATTAAACTTTTTATAAAGGCATCGTACCGATGATCCTGAAGGATTAAGTTATTTTTATTACGCATAAAAAATCTTGAAGGATATTCGAGAAAAAAATTGTTTCTAGAATATTGGGGATACTTTGGTAGAGCATATAAATTGAATTTACTCGAAATTAGGAGCTGTTAGTCTTAGGCATGGAAAAATGTATGTAACGTTCGTTTTACATGCAGTTTTTTTTTCGATTAAAGATATCTTTATTCTAAATGACTAAAATAAATGTTAAACTTTTAGGACGTTTTTTATTGATAACAGCACAATTAATTTTAAAATATAAAATAAACAGGCTTCAGGATCGTGTTTAATCTTAATCATACAGAATTATTTTAAAGACGTTTGGGAAGGAATACTTTATACCCATCATCAGCTTGTGAGCGATCATACATTGAAATAGTAATCAAATCATGACTTGTTTTCGCGATGGTGGTTGGCAAAGTCTTTATCAACAATTGTTTCTCACCAGGATGAAAAATGGCCCATTCAATCTGTTCTGAAGGGTCCCATGTCATATTTTCCACATTTTGCTAGCCTGCGCTTGAAACATGTCTCTTCGAATGGCGGCGAGTGCTTTATCAACAACGTATCTCACGTATAATTTTTATATGTGCGCCCTCCCAGCTTTTTGGTACTGTCGTGACGTTTTTAGCTAAAGCTAAACGTAAATTCAGTTTAGTGCCAAAGTAGGTTGCGAGTGTCAAAGTTACCCCGTTTTATCGTATTTACCAACTTAGCTATTATGTAAGAGTTCTTGGCCAAAAACCATAATATAAGTTGTACTGATAAAACAGTTGAATAATTTATTTTTACTCACACTATTACTAATGAGAAATTTAATCTAGTTGTTATATCATTATAAAACTGAAAACACACATAAATAACGTACCTACTATTTTTAATGAAGGTATATTATAGGTACTTATTTAACACACATACAGATAAATGCATTTATGTAATTACTAATAATGTACCTACGTTTCCTTATTATTAAGGTGGCAAGTCATACGTTGATATATGATTCACGCAGTCGATAATGACAGATACATCAATTTAATATTGATCTATTGGTCACTATGAATGAGACGGCAAATATATAGGTTTCACGTAAAACGTAATTTTGAGCACAACATTGAATTGGGATCACTAAACAATATTATTATAAGAGTTTTTTCTTCTTATAATGAAAATGTTTTTGAAGACTAAGTATAGAAAAATAATGTTTATTAATTTTGCTTTTATTTAAAATTTTCTTCCATACTTTGTGAAATAAAAAATATTGTTTATCTAACAAAAAATATTCCCTACGTGTAGCTTTGATCAAAATTATACCCACTTGTGGGTAAATTGTTACTTTGCTTGTTGGAAGTCACGATGTAAGGTTGGAACTTAATATTTATAAAACGTTACTTCATATGTGGGCAAAAAGGAATGACTCACTCGAGAAAATTATCTCACTCAGCCTTCGACCTCGTGAATTAAAATTTCTCTCGTGAGTAATTTCTTTGTCCATTTGTAAAGTAAATAACTATTATCCAACACCTCTTAATAAAAATCTGCTGTGTCCACCACAGTACTTCCCCGACTATAAGTTTTAATAACTTATTTCGTAACGCCTTTAATTTTATGCTTATTCAGCAAAATTTAAAAATTTATCTTTTTTCCCAAACTATTTAAGTTGATACCAACTTGATTGAATATCGCATAAATGTCATTTTTTACATTTTTACTAAATTCGTCTCCCCGAGAGCTTTAAATTGATACCAAACTCGGTATAATTTGAATAATGTATTTTTAAAAAAATTAACGATCGGTTAAATGTTATTTTTGTCTTTAGAATTATTTTCCCGAGAGCTTTAATTTGATACCACACACGATAGTATTTTAATTAAAATAAAATATGTTATGTTTATAAAGTTGGTACCACTGGTTGAATAAAAAATTTGAATAATTTTTTTAGATACAATTGACAATCGCATAAATGTCATTTTTTACATTTTTTACTAAACTTATCTCACAAAACTCGGTATAATTTGAATAATTTATAATAAAAAAAACAATTGACGATCGTTTAATGTTATTTTTGTTTTTCTACTAGTATTCTTTTCCCGAGAACTTTAATTTGATACCACACACGACAGTATTTTGATAAAATAAAAAAAGTTTGGCTCAAGATCTTAAATATAAAATTTCAGTCCAAAATTCCAACGCGTTTTTAAGTTATGCAACATCCAGACAGACCCACAGACCGACAGACTAACAGACCGACTTTTTTTTAAATTATGTTTTTTGGGTTCAGTAGGGTCTAAAACGTGAAGATTCACCAAAATCTCGAACTGTCAAAAAATCACGATTACAATACTTCCCTCTAATACATAGGTCGGGGAAGTAAAAGCATCATAACTATGGTGATTTTAAACGCAGGCAAAGTAAAAGATTGCCCGGTAAAGTGCGGCTTTGATCAAAATTATAGCCACTTGTGGGTAAATTGTTACTTTGCTTGTTGGAAGTCACCATAGTAATGATTTTTAGGTTGGAACTTAACATTTTTTAAATATTTAAGCAGTTGAGATGTTGGATAAAACGTTGGCAAAAAGGGATGACTCACTCGAGAAAATTATCTCACTCAGCCTTCGAGCTCGTGAGTTAAGATTTCCTTCGTGGATACTTTGCCCACTTGTAAAGTAAATAACTATTATGCATTTGTGGTATAATTATGAATGATATATAATTATAGTGCCCAACTATTCAAAAACGCTATTCGTACAAATGTTTAAAAACATTCAAATGAAAATCGTATTTAATTTGTAAGAGTTAAAGAGTTCATAATATCTCATTAAAAAAACTATGCGCGTTTATGGTAAAATTCTTATCGCTCCATACATAATAGGTCCTATGTATATGTAGGTAACCTATTACGTATTCATGTAAACTTTACAAAAATTGAATTTCATGTTCGAAACAGATAATTTAGATTCCTGTTCTGAATATACGATAAAATACAAATCTAGATCATGTTTTATCAATTTTTAAAACTGTTAAAATAGTAAATTTAATGTACTATTAAAATTGTTCGATGACGAAAGTTTCAATTTAATTTAAACGAACTAATTAAATTTGTGTATAAAAACTGTGATGAATTTCATTTAGAGCAACGCTGTAAGCAGAATACAGCGCACCCTTGACATTTGACCCACGAGGGGTCACCAAGCAAATGAGCAAAATATAACTTTATAAAATATACACTTCTTCATTCTAAAGCAAAAAATTGTTGTCTTCCATCGATAACATGTTATTTATAACTAGCAGTTTATTTAGCAAGCAATGATCTGTTTTCGAGAAGGTATAACATGTCATGGAAAATTGTTAGTCATTTTAAAGGAAGTTATAAATAAACAGTGAATAGTACTTCAACGGTTATTTGTAACTTATTTAAGAAATAAATTTTGTCTACAATATTGAAGTAGGTAAGTAAAACAATTAAAAAAATTTATAACAAGACAATAAGTTTGTGAGAAGTTAGAAATGCATCACGCTTTTTACCCAACTTAGGTTGGTTTATAATGTAACCGGTTACTTATTCTGTATTCTGTAAAAGTATGAACAAAGAATTTTAAAAAGTTATGGATCCATGCCATTATGAAACATGAACAGTATCTAATATATAGAGTTTCTGTTTCTGTTTGTTCTGTTTTTAATTTTAAATGATTTTTAAATTTTAGTTGTAAAATTAAAACGAAAGAGAAATATAATTAGTTGCGTAAGAACTTGACCAATGATAAACACCGCGATGAAAATAGATAACGCCCAGTATAAATTGTCAGGTGTGGTCACTGTCCACCAATAGGAATCGACTGTGTTCTTCCATAATCACAAAGGTCTTGTATCTTTACAATCTTGAGAACATGAGATAATGATATATTATTTAACGAGCACATAATGTAGGCAAATTCAAGAGGATGAAGGCGAGTGTATAATCATCCGAGTAAATTATAGCCATTACGTGCGAGTCAAATACGACGTTTTATGTTTATCTACGACTTTTTAAAAAAACATTTTATTTATTAAATATTAACCTATATAACCTTAAATTTTGGTATAATGGATGACAGTTCATCGTTATACAATAGTGTTGAATTATGAATTCATAATAAGTACAATAGTGTGTCTTATGCGGAGCGGATTATCTTACTACGTCTTGTAGAATAGATAAAGTAATAAGAAAAATAATATCAAAATTGTATAGGTAATATGCTTTAAGGGCGCGCTTAAAAGTAAAAAAACCGTAACGCACGAAGTCTGTATAATGATAATGTCTTTAACTAGGTATAAGAGTCAAACTCTTATTATAGTGTACGTTATAATTTGATTTGAAAAAAATGTTTTATTTTTCTGTATCTACTAGTACCACGTCAGCGACACTTTAACATGGCTCAATTTGCACATGCTTTCTGCATGCATAAATTTCGGATTTCATTGCAATTTGATGAATTTTGCTCACTCTTCTTTTTACTGCAATTTATATTTATTTTTAGGTATTTTTATTTAGAATAAGGCAATCTAGAAACTCTAATGATTCTTTTGATATATTATTTATGTCTATTGCTCGTTCCTATATTTGCAGAAATGTATGCAGATGAATATCTGAAAACGGTTTCGAGCGCGACCTAAACCGCGCTTGAGTTTAAAAAATCTATAAACCAATTCAAAGAATTAGTTCTACATCGTATTTCTTCCCCTTGTTTCTATCCCGTCAAATAGACCCCATAAACACGTCATTTTTTCCGAGGTTTTTTTCCTCTCTGCACTTGAAGTCTACGGGCACAAGTTATTTATTGATTATTAGAAGTTTAAATGTTTTGGAACACTTATTTTTTCTAAGTAGACCTTTATAATTAGACTATTGAATGAGGCGAACAAATGGGTTATGGGAGTTGGTGTTGGTAGCAATATTTAACGATAATTATTGTTAGTTCATGCGTTTCTAACAGCGCAATTTGAATACGGTCATTAGTGACATGGTTTGTAATGATTTCGGGAAAGAACTGATTATTGGTAAATTAAGCACACATTTTTTTTCGACCGTAATACGAGCATTTTGAGTATTCACCAAAATTTCATATTTTAGGTCCAGAGCAAGACACATAGAAGACACACCCACGCAACAGGAAGAAATACTGTGTGTGTTTATTGTAAATTGAGGCGCCGCTATTTTGTGGCTTCTATCTAAGTAAAGAAAAAATAAATTTTGAGACCGCAAACGTTCTACAAGTTTTTGTGCTTCTGATGCCTGTGTGTCTCATGTGTGTCTTCTATGTGTCCGCTATGTGTGTCCATGCGTGAACGTCCTACGATACTCTACCGTGCCAGAAAACATCCATAAACATATGGATTTCGCGCGCCACTCCACAGCCTTTATTGGTTTGTTAAATATAATAATCCAAAAATATGATTGTAGATAAAAGTACAATCTACAAAATAGTCGATGCAGAATTTTAAAATTTTGCTTTAAAATCGAAATTATATGTTAATTTGAATTTTGACAATTTTTACCTTCCGCTTACCTGTAAAGGAAGGTATTGGAATCATGCAAAAAATCGGGTAGTGAGTTTTTAGTGGATGAGCACGAATTAGGGTCCTTACAACTCATTTTTGATAGTTTCCCGATGATGTCTGTATGTGTGTGTGTGTGTGTGTGTGTGTGTGTGTGTGTGTGTGTGTGTGTGTGTGTGTGTGTGTGTGTGTGTGTGTGTGTGTGTGTGTGTGTGTGTGTGTGTGTGTGTGTGTGTGTGTGTGTGTGTGTGTGTGTGTGTGTGTGTGTGTGTGTGTGTGTGTGTGTGTGTGTGTGTGTGTGTGTGTGTGTGTGTGTGTGTGTGTGTGTGTGTGTGTGTGTGTGTGTGTGTGTGTGTGTGTGTGTGTGTGTGTGTGTGTGTGTGTGTGTGTGTGTGTGTGTGTGTGTGTGTGTGTGTGTGTGTGTGTGTGTGTGTGTGTGTGTGTGTGTGTGTGTGTGTGTGTGTGTGTGTGTGTGTGTGTGTGTGTGTGTGTGTGTGTGTGTGTGTGTGTGTGTGTGTGTGTGTGTGTGTGTGTGTGTGTGTGTGTGTGTGTGTGTGTGTGTGTGTGTGTGTGTGTGTGTGTGTGTGTGTGTGTGTGTGTGTGTGTGTGTGTGTGTGTGTGTGTGTGTGTGTGTGTGTGTGTGTGTGTGTGTGTGTGTGTGTGTGTGTGTGTGTGTGTGTGTGTGTGTGTGTGTGTGTGTGTGTGTGTGTGTGTGTGTGTGTGTGTGTGTGTGTGTGTGTGTGTGTGTGTGTGTGTGTGTGTGTGTGTGTGTGTGTGTGTGTGTGTGTGTGTGTGTGTGTGTGTGTGTGTGTGTGTGTGTGTGTGTGTGTGTGTGTGTGTGTGTGTGTGTGTGTGTGTGTGTGTGTGTGTGTGTGTGTGTGTGTGTGTGTGTGTGTGTGTGTGTGTGTGTGTGTGTGTGTGTGTGTGTGTGTGTGTGTGTGTGTGTGTGTGTGTGTGTGTGTGTGTGTGTGTGTGTGTGTGTGTGTGTGTGTGTGTGTGTGTGTGTGTGTGTGTGTGTGTGTGTGTGTGTGTGTGTGTGTGTGTGTGTGTGTGTGTGTGTGTGTGTGTGTGTGTGTGTGTGTGTGTGTGTGTGTGTGTGTGTGTGTGTGTGTGTGTGTGTGTGTGTGTGTGTGTGTGTGTGTGTGTGTGTGTGTGTGTGTGTGTGTGTGTGTGTGTGTGTGTGTGTGTGTGTGTGTGTGTGTGTGTGTGTGTGTGTGTGTGTGTGTGTGTGTGTGTGTGTGTGTGTGTGTGTGTGTGTGTGTGTGTGTGTGTGTGTGTGTGTGTGTGTGTGTGTGTGTGTGTGTGTGTGTGTGTGTGTGTGTGTGTGTGTGTGTGTGTGTGTGTGTGTGTGTGTGTGTGTGTGTGTGTGTGTGTGTGTGTGTGTGTGTGTGTGTGTGTGTGTGTGTGTGTGTGTGTGTGTGTGTGTGTGTGTGTGTGTGTGTGTGTGTGTGTGTGTGTGTGTGTGTGTGTGTGTGTGTGTGTGTGTGTGTGTGTGTGTGTGTGTGTGTGTGTGTGTGTGTGTGTGTGTGTGTGTGTGTGTGTGTGTGTGTGTGTGTGTGTGTGTGTGTGTGTGTGTGTGTGTGTGTGTGTGTGTGTGTGTGTGTGTGTGTGTGTGTGTGTGTGTGTGTGTGTGTGTGTGTGTGTGTGTGTGTGTGTGTGTGTGTGTGTGTGTGTGTGTGTGTGTGTGTGTGTGTGTGTGTGTGTGTGTGTGTGTGTGTGTGTGTGTGTGTGTGTGTGTGTGTGTGTGTGTGTGTGTGTGTGTGTGTGTGTGTGTGTGTGTGTGTGTGTGTGTGTGTGTGTGTGTGTGTGTGTGTGTGTGTGTGTGTGTGTGTGTGTGTGTGTGTGTGTGTGTGTGTGTGTGTGTGTGTGTGTGTGTGTGTGTGTGTGTGTGTGTGTGTGTGTGTGTGTGTGTGTGTGTGTGTGTGTGTGTGTGTGTGTGTGTGTGTGTGTGTGTGTGTGTGTGTGTGTGTGTGTGTGTGTGTGTGTGTGTGTGTGTGTGTGTGTGTGTGTGTGTGTGTGTGTGTGTGTGTGTGTGTGTGTGTGTGTGTGTGTGTGTGTGTGTGTGTGTGTGTGTGTGTGTGTGTGTGTGTGTGTGTGTGTGTGTGTGTGTGTGTGTGTGTGTGTGTGTGTGTGTGTGTGTGTGTGTGTGTGTGTGTGTGTGTGTGTGTGTGTGTGTGTGTGTGTGTGTGTGTGTGTGTGTGTGTGTGTGTGTGTGTGTGTGTGTGTGTGTGTGTGTGTGTGTGTGTGTGTGTGTGTGTGTGTGTGTGTGTGTGTGTGTGTGTGTGTGTGTGTGTGTGTGTGTGTGTGTGTGTGTGTGTGTGTGTGTGTGTGTGTGTGTGTGTGTGTGTGTGTGTGTGTGTGTGTGTGTGTGTGTGTGTGTGTGTGTGTGTGTGTGTGTGTGTGTGTGTGTGTGTGTGTGTGTGTGTGTGTGTGTGTGTGTGTGTGTGTGTGTGTGTGTGTGTGTGTGTGTGTGTGTGTGTGTGTGTGTGTGTGTGTGTGTGTGTGTGTGTGTGTGTGTGTGTGTGTGTGTGTGTGTGTGTGTGTGTGTGTGTGTGTGTGTGTGTGTGTGTGTGTGTGTGTGTGTGTGTGTGTGTGTGTGTGTGTGTGTGTGTGTGTGTGTGTGTGTGTGTGTGTGTGTGTGTGTGTGTGTGTGTGTGTGTGTGTGTGTGTGTGTGTGTGTGTGTGTGTGTGTGTGTGTGTGTGTGTGTGTGTGTGTGTGTGTGTGTGTGTGTGTGTGTGTGTGTGTGTGTGTGTGTGTGTGTGTGTGTGTGTGTGTGTGTGTGTGTGTGTGTGTGTGTGTGTGTGTGTGTATGTGTGTGGTCCGGGCCGATGCCGTCTGTTGGATAACTCAAATACGAATTACCCAAAAATTTTGATATTTGGTATTTTACAATTGTATACGAATAGGAAGAGCTCATTAGATTTTGGTACAAATATCTTCACCGGAAGTGATATTTTTTGAAGATTGAAAAGATTAAGTGTCAAATTTTTTTATAAATTTGGATAAATATAGTATTTATTTGTAATAAGAATAAGAGGAAAAGTTATTTGCAATCTACGTTATAAAAAAATTGTCTTTATCTGGTAGCATTAAAGAACTGCAGTAAAATTTAAAAAATAAATTTATCAAATAAAACATTGAAATCTTGTAATCCATGTTCGGTTGATTTTTGTTTTTGCATAAAAAATATTGACAGATGAGACGGGTGACAAGTTGGCATACTAGCGCTATATAAGTCATAAAAGTAAGCTATTAAATGTAGTAACTGAACGGAGGATTGCTTCAACACAGAATTTTCGTGTGAATGAATCTTTTGATTCAGGTGATACTAATTTCTGAGTTTGAATATTTTAGATTTTTATTTGTATATTTTAAATGGGCACCAGATTGTACGTATACATTTATGTTTAAAGTCTAGATATGGCGGAAGGTTGTGTGATGGCCACGTCAGATTTTTGTTATTGTTTGAACACAAATATCTTCTATTTAATTTAAAAAATGTTATCGATTATTCTGCAGATCCAAGCTTTGTTGACAACATATTAAAATTTGAAGTTAATTCACTGATAAATAGAAGCTGTACAGTGGCGCGCGAAAACCCTTTTAATCAATATTGCAGTTTTTTTACAAATATGGGTGACAAAATTATATTTTCCTCTCAAACATAAATTATTTGTTATTATTATGTTTATCAAAATAATACCTAAACGCTATAGAATAGCGTGCGAAATTAATGTTTAGGACTGTTTTCTGCCATGGATGGAGGATCATCTTAAGATTCACAGTAGATTATGGCAGATAATAATATCAATTGTTCACTATAAAAGAGACGACAAATGGTTAATAATTTGCCCGCACTAAAAACAAAGTCGATTTGAGCAAAACATTGATTTTTATGGAGTATAACTAAACAACGATTAAACTTTATTCACGTAAGTATATCATATAATTTAACTGCATGGGAACAGAAATAAATCTGCCTTTTTAGTGTTGTTCTCATTATTTATTTAATGTATAAAGTTCATACAATTACGAGCTAGAATTATTGCAATATAGGTAGTGTTCGGAAAGGTTCAAACATTATTTGCTGAAATAAAAGATTACCTAATCGTTGTTTCTTCCTATGACGAAAATAAACAGGATCTTAAAAAGGCTGTTCATTTTCCTACCACTACTTTTCTAATAAATATGACAAATGACATATTATGTCAATCATTATGCTTATGCACTAAGCCTTAATTTGCAAATTTTGTTCTTATGCGTTGCTTAGTTAGAGGTGGGCACGGGTCGTGACATTTTTGGATCGTGAACAGGCGTGAGCGTGAGTGACAGTAATGTATCGTGCCATCGTGCGTGAGCCAAATTTTTTCGGGCGTGAGTAAAAATCACAAGTCACGTCATAATAATTTGTAATATATCAACACAAAACAAATGATAATTTCGGGATATTTCTACTTATAATTCTTAGCACTCCAGTACACAGGCAGCGCACAGATTTGTCGAAATAATTGGAGCAAAAGTTGTTCATCTGATTTTGCGGAGCTAAAGTAAATTATAATAATTGTATAATTTCATAGAAATTCTTTAATGTGATCCGAACGGCACCCGTCGTGCGTGATCGAGCGTGACTAAAAACAAATTCGTGACTGTATTTTTAGTACTTATGCATTGAACATAACATTAAAACAAGCGGTGAAAATAGTCCACTATCAAAAAAATCAAATACTGCAAAATGTGGCGAAAAAAATTTGCGGAAAAGTAACCGCAAACTATGCAAATTGATGCAACCAATTTAATAAAAACAACTTTTCCTGAAGCCTGAAGTACAAATTGCACAATATTAAATGTTTTATAAAAAGGTTACACGTGTAAAATGAAACATGGTAATATTTTGTATTTCAGATCGAGTCCAGTTTCCTGTGTGACCGGATTTCCTGCAGGGCTCAGGAAATCTCAAGCGGCTTTGCAACAAAATATGCGAAAATAAACTTTAACTACAATATTATGAAATGAGAACATTGTCAAAAATGCAAGCAGCAAGTGTTAAAAAAACTAACAATATTAATCACCTAGTTAAATTGTTAATTAGTTTATTTATCACTCATAGGTACTCAAGTTTATTATCTTAAAAATGTTTATATAACTTTATGGCCCTTAAATGTGTCAACAGCCCACTTGGTTTGGGTTAACAACATCATTTTCAGTAGAACACTTTACACCCTTATTCGAGCAAGTATAATACAAACAACGTAAGTACCACCTGCCTTATTATCAATGTTTGTAGTCCACAGAGAAAATATAATGTCAGAATATTTTTTTAAATTTACATCGGTCTGTCACGATCGATTTATTTTCATTTTCCAACAAAAACTAGGAACCGTCTAACTTATTTATCACAGAATCGATACAGCAGCCAGGTCAAAGGTCCCCCAACGTCAGATAACTTAGATCGTAGATGAGGTCAGATACATCGCTAAAGATAAATTTGTATCGTAACTTAAACGAGATAACGAATTCATTATGAGAATGAAAACTGTGGATATGGACGCAACATACAAAAATACTCGTATAAGTACGGAAAGTTTATTTTTAAATTAAGATTACAACTTGCTTCGCACAGTAACATGTTGATTTATCTGGTATTGTCATTATATTAATTTGAACATAACTTAATATTGAAAAACAATAGCAATATTAATAAATAAATTTAAGCTCAAGGAAAAAAAAGAAAACTAGAAACATTGACGAAAAGGCTTTGATCATCAGAAACAGAACCAAGTACCTACCTAAATTAAAATAGATAAAAAGATAAACTTTAACTTTGATACCCGAATTGTAAGTATATTAAGATATAAAGTATTCCAAATATCACAAATGAATATGGTTGAAGATAGACTACAGGGTACAGGCTAGTTTATAATGGATGTAACCGTCAGATCTGAGCAAGTATCGAAATCAAAATATTTAAGTATTAAATACCAGTACTACCTACGGTCACTACTTTGTTACCAAGTGCATTTTCAAGTAAAGCTTCACAGTACTTAAGGCAAGTATAAGTTTTCCTTGTCAAAAGTACAACATGTATTTTTCAAGTACCAATATTTTTTTAAATTAATATGATAAATTTTATAGTTTGTAACCTTATTACCTTCGATTATTATACCTCTTTGTATCGAGAAAGATTAATTCACAGTAAAAATATACAAGTATTAAGTACTATAGTTGTTATTAAAAATTAATACTTAAGTACCTAACCACTTAAGTAATGCCCATAGCTCTGGTAACTGGTTACTTATTTTATCCAATACCTCTTAATAAAAGCAAATAACTATGGTGATTTTAAACAAGCAAAGTAACAGATTGCCCACTAGTGGTTTCGATCAAAATTATACCCACTTGTGGGTATATTATTACGTTGCTTGTTGGAAGTCATCATGGTAACGATGTTTTAGGTCCGATTTTTTTTAAATATTTAAACAGTTTGTTATTAAGAGGTGTTGGATAAAACGTTCTACTTCACACGTGGGCAAAAAGAAATGGCCCACTCAAGAAAATTATCCCACTCAGCCTTCAGCCTCGTGAGTTAAGATTTCCTCGTGGGTAATTTCTTATGTTGCCCACTTCTAAAGTAAATAACTATTGTATTCTGTAAAGTTAAACAAAGGATTTCAAGGTTACGGTTTCGTGTCATTATGAACCGTAACAGAATAAGGAATAAGTAACCAGTTACTTCCATTATATATAAACCTAGCTAAAGAAGAAAACACTTTAATAAAATAATTTTAAAATCACGCTAATGAATTTGTTAAATCTGATTTTTTTATAATTTTTACCTTCAACTTCAACTAACAATATCTACTAAATAAAATGCTTCGAAAATCTTTACAAAATACCACACAAAATTATGTAGTCTTGAATATGTTTTATTCTCATAATCGGATTTCAGATTAAACTGTAAAATCTGAATATCTTTGTATGTACACTCAATAATCAAAATAGTTTGTCCATTGTTTGTTTTTTTATTGTGAAGAGTATATAAAATAAAAGTATAGAGTTTACTACAATTTAGATCTGTCGATCATGATTTTGGTAATATTTATTAATGGTTTTGATTTATGCTCAAAATAAGTTAAAGTAAAACGGGTTGTACATGCGCCTTGAATTTTTAAAATAATAGCCTATTAGTAGCCACTATCTGAACCACTGTTATCTCGGTTAGCACGAGAACACCAGATAGGCGGTTATCTCACTCGCACAGACTTGTCATGCACTGGGATGCTGTGTGACGAAGATGAAATTCCCGCTCGACTTGGTTATCAACTTATCTCACTTACACACGCTTGAAAATCATACGATAAGGATAAGGAATGAAAATATGTGCTTCCTTCCTCGTTTATTCAAATGTTGTGGTTACCGGAATAGTGCAGCAAGAAAAAAATTATTTGAAAAGTTGCAATTTTCAATCTAAAATTCAATTAAATTTTTAGTATCCTAGACTAGCAATGTATAGTAGACACTATATTATTTTAGCTATTCTGTATCCAACTCTAACTATCCTAAATACATACCTACTGCTCTTGTTACCTTTTAATAATGTAAGGTACCTATGAAATTTGTCTTATTCCTAAGATTTTTTATTTTTCTAACCAATAGCAAGCAATTATGTTCTATACGACTAAACGACGTGAGCGTGACATAGGTTTCGTGAGTGATCGGGATTGAGTGATTTTTTTCGAGCGTGAGTAAAAATCATGACATAATACCTACATAATTTGTAAAATATCAACACAAAACAAATGGTGATTACGGGTCATTGCTTCGAAAAAAAATTTAACTAGAAAAAAGGAAAAAACTCGGACTAGGATTTATTTGAAACAAGACGTTCAAAAATAAAATCTTATTTAAGAGCCTATTGCGTGGCAATAATACGCATTGAAAAACGAGTAATTTTTGTGAGGATCTCAATCTAATACTGTTATACGTATGATGTTGAATTTTTGTATGTAGATTAAGGAAGCATACAAAAAGTGCGGAATCTTCAAAATCTTTAATTAATATAATTAGTTTGGCTTTAATAATTATGCGAAAATCGGCGAAAATTGTACAAGTTTAGATATAATTTATGGCAATTCTGTTGATAAAATTATAGTTTTATTGTTTTTCCGCCCTTTTTACATCTATGTTCCACTCATTTTGTCTTTAAACTCAATGATAACTTTTATAGTTTATTCGTGAGATCCTCACGAAATTCTAGTGTTTAATTCCTTTTTATCTCTAATTGTTGTCGGAACAATATATAGTTTGAATTTTTCAATTCAACAATGCTTTGTCATTACTAATGTAAAATTTCAGATTTTTATTTTGAGCAATAGCCAGAATCGTGAATTCTGATTCTTATTGCACTCAAGAAGTATAGCCCCTTAAGTCTACAAACGATGGAAAATCCGTATTCCTTTATTTCTTTTTTCTGTATTGTAGATATTTTTTGAATTCTGAGACCAAATAATTAGGTACCTACGTAAAATCACTTATGTAGGATGTAGGAATAATACCTACTAATAAGTTTATGTCATAAAAATTTAAGAATGCTACCTACCAATTTTAAAATGAACAATACATCATGTATTTAACAATTTCTAATAGGTACTTTATTTCAATTAATTTCAAATTTAAAACGAATCGGCATTGCAAATAAAAATACAATTTGTCAAGCATTTCACAATAATAGCAATTGTAAAAAATAACTAATATGAAGTAAAAGAAAGTTAATATAAAACGCAGGTACACATTTCATTATTTTTCAAATTAGGATTTCTTTGATTTGAAAAAAAATCAGTTTGGTTTCAGAGACAGACAAACTTTGTCTAAAAATTCGGAGGAGCTTATTAAATTTTTCGCGTTTTGGTGACCAATTATATAGACTATATTCGTGGTGACGTCAGTGATTGCAGCGCTGTGACAAGTTCTGAAAGTATTCTTACAAAGATTGCATTGTATATAATATGAAAAATAAAGTGTAAAGGCATTTTAATACAAAATTGACAGAAAAAAGAAAAAGATGTCCCTAGCGCAAAATTTAAATATAAAAATGTGGAACTTGTTTAGGTTTTATAAATGGTATAAAATTCATATTTTTCTTATGATCTTTGTGAGTGCTTAAACGGAAAATCACTGTTACATTTACCGGATGCACAATACATAATTTGAAAACTGTAAGTTTGTAAGTTGGTATTGTATTGTATTAATACTGCACAATTATTTAACACCAAATAATCGATTCCTAATTGAATATAGGTTAATATAAAATTCTGGTTTTAAATTGTTATAAATATTCATTATACTTGTCAACTTCACTTAATATTATGAAAATGAAAAGTAATCCTCGTATTTTATTTGTTGTTCAAATATTACATACAATTTTACGTGATTCAAATTTGCCGCCAAATTACACTCAAATTTATTATCCATTTATAAATTGAACTTCAATAAATGGCTCCTTCGAATTTTGGGACAAAGTACAAAGGAATCTTTATCATTTCAGCTATTGCTTCAGTATCTAAAGCTCAACTTGGTCTACTAAAGCTCAACGACCTCAACTTCCCAGCAAGTAGAAGCAATAACTAATACGTAGTTAATCCCAACAAGAAGCAAAACCCTGATGTAAATCTTGAATGCGGAAGAACAGTACGTCATGGCAAAACCATAACTCAAACATAAACGTAACGAACAGAACAGTGCGTGGTGGTTGCGAGGCTCATTGTCGTTGGTTGCAAGTGGTTGAATGTTGTTGTTGCACCTACTCAGCTGTTTCACTTCAAACAACTTGTACGAACTCAAATCGAGTGGAACACGAAGAGTTGTTTCGATAATGGTTGTTGAAATCTTTTTTCCAAGTGAAATATTAAAATTTACGAGACAAATAACATGTTTTCGAAGAGATTCGTTGCTCCCGTTTTTGCCTCAAATAGCTCAAAATAATGTTTTCTTAAGTTTTTAGAGTAGGTATTAACTAAGCAGAGTTATTTTAATTATCCAAAAAAACTCCTTATGGCATTATAGTATACAGGATGTAACCCAACCTGTGTAACAAAATTTAAGGGTGGACGCACTGATCATGAATCAAAAAGAATTTTGTTGAAATTTGCAAATTAAAAAATGGGTCCAAGCAAATGAGACATTCTGTAAGTACTTACCTACAAATTTCATTTTTTCCTGTTTGTAAAATTATTATTACATTAATGTAATTACGCTAATAAATACTGCATAACTATTGTTAAACTTTTTTTGTATTTAAATGTGACAACCAGTAACCAGTGGTACCCAAAATGATATTGATTTGCAAACTACTGTTAATTTTACGAATTTCAACAAAATTCTTTTTGATTCATGATCAGTGCGTCCAATACTATACACCCTTAAATTTTGTTACGCAGGTAATCCCACACAATAAAACATTTTTCTATAGCGATGACTCACAATATGTGAGGCTGCCACAATCAATTTGAGTAAAGGCATGACAGATAATGTATGCATGGTTAGGTAGGTACCATATTTCAACAAATCTTTAATATTACTTATAATGCCATATTCTTGTAAATGAAAATTAAAACAACTTGTTCAATGATATCATTTTATAAAACTTTCTTGTATTGGTTACATTTTCGGAAAAATTTGTCATTTTGCCAACTATTTTTAATTTGATCATCACATGTGCATTAATTCTTTCCGAAAAATTTGTTGAGTGCTTTCCAACAATGTCTCGTGTACCACTCGAGCTAATTAAGTTGTTAGAATCCACGAGTGCATATTCAGTACCTAAGAAAATTGCAATTTAATTTAATGTCAAACTGACTGACATAATATGACATTAAAGTTTCCGCTTATTAATTACAGTTAAGTTTCTCAAGCTACTAGTAAAAAATATCCGCTAAATTTTTATATAACTATGGTTACTATTATTGTAATTAATTCTTCCATTGGCTATTATTTGTGTCATGGATTTTCATATAAAGTTTACGCAGTTTTTGTAAAAATCACACATTACGATTAAACAATATGTGGTACGGTATTTGGACAAAGGTGTGCATCAAAATAAAATTAAGATGACATTTTATTAATCCATCTTTTAGTGCAAATATTTGTTCTGAACATGAAACGATCTTGATTTTATTTTGATGCACATCTTTGTCCAAATTCCGACTAAACTCCACATTAATTAAGATTAAATAACGTATGAAATTCAGGTGATTTTTCGAAATCCTAATAACTAATCACGGCAATAAATTAATCTCGACTAATCGTTTCATCACGAGCGATCGAATTTCATTTCCAGCTACTACAGTACATTACGCGCTTGCTCTACTGCCGTCCTTGTGTATACCTGGCGTTCAGTGCTCCAGATCAGGTTACATTTCAGCATCCAGTTCAGTCCCCTGCCATAAACTCATATTTTTAAGTCACGCTCGCCTTGCCAACCACTTCCTATACATGTTGCTTCATCGTACAACTCATAGTAAAAATCCAATAAAAAGGAAAACGAATAAAACTGGATCGAGAGAATTATCAATATGAAAAATGATGATTGACTGTACAGTAATTAAACATTGTTTTGCATGAGTTTATTATAAAAATGTAGGTTTATTTTATAGCTGTGTTGTTTATTTAGAGTCATGTATATATTTATTCTTATTTGTTTTGTTTCATTTGACGTCATTATATGCAATTTTGCTTGTTAATCTTAAACAAAACTTTATTTGTATTTAGTTCGTTATACTATTAAAAATCTTTACATTAAACATAATTAAATTCATTGAACACCACATCTGAAATAATTTATTATTGAAGAAAATAATTACCTAATAATTAAATGTTTAAATGAAATTGTTAATGATTTTCTTGATTTTTAGTATTATGTTCTCCAAAATTGTTACTTCGCGAACTGTTTGGAGTCCACAAAATAATATTTTAGTGACGCCTGGCCTATAAGACGTTACCTAGCTATTATTTAAATTTTATACGATTATTCTCACTGGTTTTTATTGTTTCATCGCTTACAATTTTCAAAATTTTATTTCAAAGTTATATTTTAGAATAATTTCGTATAGTTAAGTACTATAAATTCGGCGAGCATATATAGTACAAAAATTTAATTTGTAAACTGAGTTTTGGAGGCCTCATTTAATTTAAAGACTTTTGGATTACGCCTCGTCTGTAAACAGATTCGTCCTCTAAATCTCTTTTTTTCTATTTGACGTTCACAAAGTTAACTTTGTGAAACGCAACTGAATTGTTTAATTAGTTTTAATTCAATAAAATTTATGAATCTAGAAATAGACAATAAATAAGTTCAATATTTTCCCGACTTGTGTATCATATAAATTTTTATATTAAAAAGACACCAAAGAAGAAATAGTATAAAACTATAAAAAACTCATTTTATAAGATTTTTTTGCCCGAGGGCTCGTTTTACTAAATCATGTCTTATAAAACTTGTTCTTTAATATACTATTTTCGTACTTCGTTACATAAATAACTATTTCCATAGCAACAGGTGAGAAATTAATTAATAATAATAACATAACAGTATTAAATACCAAAGTGACTCATTTATCGGACTAAAATCAAATAATTTTTAATATTTTTAAATTTTATATAAAAATTGAAGCTTTTAGTATTTAAAAAGCGCGCGCTCAAAATAGATAGCGCTACCAGAGAAATAAACATGGCGTTATTCCATTCAGATCAGAGATCATACGCAAAGTTTAAAAAAGTGCAACTCGTTCAAACTATAATAAACAGACGATGACGAAACAACAGAGTTTATAATTATTATTCTCTCTGAAACGTGAGAAAGCCACACAAAAGATACTCTACTTCTCTGTTTATACCTGGATCTAAATACAAACAAGTGTCTCAGGTACAATTCATATCTAGGTTAGCCAAAGTCAAAAGTCACAAATCCCACAACAAATATTGTCCAATTCAAAACCGTATCACATCTCAAGGAAAAACAAACTGCAATAAACAACCCACGAGGTCTAAACTACGTCTCCTCGCAAATATCCTGGACTGAACCTAACCAAACACATCCACGTGCTGTAGAGGATGTTCAAAGTGTTTGAAGATCGATCTCTTCACAGATTGTTGAGTGATAACTAGGATTAGAGCTTTGTTTTTGTTGAACAGTTCTTGTTTTTGTTTGGGTTGTATTTGCGAAACGGCGAACGCCGAAAGGTGTTTGGATTGAGAAAGGAAATTTGATTTTTGCACCTTTGAAGATCAGGCGGAAACAAAAAGTTTTTGACAATTATCACAGTGTTGTTTTCGTTTACTTTTGCATAAACAAGGAAAGAAAGAAGGTAACGATAAGTAAAATATTTCCATAATTATCGATTTTCAAAATTACACTATGTTCGCAGCAGAAGAAAATATTCATTTGTAACAAAATTACAATAAATGCAACGTCATGAAGGTTCTTATGTTTCTGTTACATATTACTATTAATTCGTTATTGGTATTCATAATTGTTACCATACTTATTGTATTTTGTATTGTATTTACTAAAAAGTTATTGAGAACTTTTAATTAATTGTTATGTAATAAGCAAGACAAAATATTATGAATTATAATAAATCAACCACAAAAAATGTAACAAAGCTGTACCAGTTATTCGTACGTTATCACTATTCTGTTTAGCAGGTAACTTTTTCATTCAAACTAACTAGGTCAAACTAAGCAAATTTTCCAATTCCACGACATCATTGTCGTCATAATAAAGCATTTAAAAGGCTACCAAACGTAATATTAATCGCGAAAAGCACCCTGTATAAGATTAAGCTAGATTCAAGTATAAGAGCTAAATTAACCAACTAGAGCTTTAACAAAATTTCAATTGATCTATCCTGTTGAACTTCGGTTGCGCGCGCATGCTTGGGCATTGAGCATCCGGTTAGATGAAGTGAGTACGATAGATACAAATTAACTTGTGTTGAGTGAGACGGCAAAACTGCTGTGGCAATAGAAAGTGCGGTTAATTGAAGTTTGACATTTCTTATTTTAAATTTTTTAAATGTGGGAGAAAAGTTTAATTCAATTTAATGACATTGAGCAATTTGAACAATTTAGTACGCAACGGGCATGTAACAAATTAATAAAATCGTTAGTACAAATCTGTTAAAAGTTACAAGCGCATCACCAGGATTGATCTATTGACGTCACTTCTTTTTTCTTACTCAATACTTTATATCTATCGCACTCACTCCTTCTGACAGGATAGGTCAATTATTATTATAAGTGCGAACGTTGAGCGCTGGTTGGTTAACTTATACTTTTAATTGGGTAGCTCTGAATCACTGAGTCAAATATTACAGGAGAGGAAACGAGGCTATACAAAGCGTCCGTTTCTATGCAACTGTCGAGTGCGAGATAGATACCTAAAGTACCCTAGAATTTAGTCGTGTTTATGAGCGCGAAATAGGAATTTTACTATATTTTAAATTATAAACATTTACAATCATACGTTAAAACTATAACAGCATAAGAAGAATCACATATTATTTTTTACGAAACTTAGAATTTGTTCTCTTATATTTAGATGTATATGTTTTGATAATAAATTTTTAATGCAACAACTGTCTCAGTCTCATACTTTTCAACCCATATCGACGAAACATTTATTTGCACACCACCAAAATCACTCATAATTAAATAAATACTTAAAAATCAGCAGATTTGACAAGGTACTCATTTTGTCTCTCTCGTCCCTCTCTTTCAAAAATGTTTCACGTTTGCAGACACATGACAACAATGAAAACATACGCCGATTCCTCATCTGTAATATTTTACTAGCTTTAGAATAACGATTTTTGATTATAAATCAAACCAGGTAATTTTTTCTGTAGTTAACTACTCCAATTTTACGACGTCATTGTCATAACAAAGCATTTAAAGGCTACCAGAAGTAACTGTATTGTATTAATCGCGAAAGCACCCTGTAAAATCCAAGATGGCGGCGATTAAACCCGCATGCACACGCACCGCACTTCACAGCGTACCTTACGCGCTCGACACCGAATCTTGCAGGCTAGCAGCGCTATATATACACATATAGGTGATAACATTATCTTCGGAGATATTATATTATGACCGAATGTGTATACATACAGTATTTTATCACAGGCTTTTGATAATCAAGAGAGCTATGAATTTGCTATCAGGCTTGTATGGGGGGGTCGTGATAATGCACAATCTATGGGCTTGGAGAATTTATCTGGAAATAGCGACGGCAGTCCTGCTAGAAGCCTCAAGAGGTGTAGGTGTGTGTTAGGCACCTGGACGACGGTGTCATGGCTTGACTAGCCATACCAGTGCTTGTGAAAATGTGGCAGCGAGCGCTCGAATCACGAGGCAACCATGTGAACTCGCTGTGTGTTGTGCAACTGGACTTAAATCTTTCAGGGACGGATTACAAATACTTTAAAACTAAATTACAAACAAGGTTTGTTGCTTTACAATTTTGTTTATTGCGTTTAAAAATTTTCCATTTCATATCGACAGAATATACAAAAAACATACGCGAGATAAAATTTACCAGAATGTCCAAAACGAACCGTTTATAGAAAATATTCATTATAGCTGATTTAAAAACAATTGCTTACAATATTTATTACTTTCAAAAAATTAGACGAGTCAGCAATAAAGCAAACGTCAAAATGTATAAAAATATAAAAAATGTTTACATCCATCGCAATAACAACTACGACCAGTCCAGAAACAATAAAAATTGTAGGTAGAAAATTCGACTTAGAAACAAAGAAATTTATTACAATAAACACTCAAGGCTAAGTTGGGAAAATAGTTGAATAACTGCAGCAAGAAAAGTTCGTTACGTGCTACGTGTAAACATTGTCCTGAATATTTTTTATTGCAAAAAAGAATTCGGAACAAAGTTTTGAGGAAGGAATATAGTGCAAGGCCTCTGATATGGAAATATAACGGACTATATTTTGTTTCGGTACACGTCATCGACATTAGCGATAAGCGATGCTGTCGACCACAGGAAAATGGAGCATGTTTTGAACAAATATAAATGTTTGTTGAGTTTGAGTTTACAAGATTCTAGTTAATTCCAAACCTACAGGATACAAAAACTTTAAAAAGTTAAAATTAGGCTTATAAAAACTTTAGTATGTAGCTAAACAGAAAATTCTTAGAACTATTTTGAAGGTTCTTTTGCGAGAAAGCGTGAATATAATAAGTATATTTTTACCTTATTAGTTATTAATAATGTTTTTATTTCGAACATGATATATTGTTATATGCCACGCGTATTTCTTTAAAATTTATGGCCCAGAATACAGTATTTATTTCTACAGCACAACCATATAATATAAATATATTTTTAACTCCCACCATTATGAAAAAGCTGTATTTTTAAACATAATACAATACGTCAATAAGTCTAGAAATTGTTGAACAACAGGTTATTATAAAGATAAGAACTATGACAGGTTCTTTAGTAGGACACCATTTTGTATAATTTTTAGAAACGTGTAAGTAATTATTTGTTATAATGCCTCAAAGAATTATTCAAAATTCAAACGTTTTAAAATGCATGTTTGAAAATAAAATCGTTTTGTTATAAGTATATAATTTATTAATATTTTAATTTAACTACTTAAAACAAGCGCTAATAAGCTTAGTAAAAATCTCATTCATTTACTTAAATAATTTAATTGTACTAGTAGTAAACACAGGGCGATTAGATAAAAATTTGATAGTAAATTATTTTATCAATATGTTGAATTATTATACCATTTTTAATATTTACAACTGTTGATTATGATTACAAGCATTCCTTTTTGTTGTAATATTACATATTTTCACTATTTATACGATTAAATGATTATCCTATTATATGAAAAACATGAGAATTGATTTTTTACGATTTTATACGCGGTTCAATAACATTTTCGTAGATAAGTATTAAACAAAATTATTTTAAATTGCAAATTTCTTAGCAAAGCACAAATTATTTCCATAAGAAATATAATAATATTTGTTATTTTGACAATTCGAAAGATACTGATATTTTTGTGATCTTATTTGACTAGACAAAGTAAATACACAATTGTTATCAATCAAAACAATGATTCATTATTCAAACAATATTAGATCAAAATAAATTATCTCAAAATAAACACAAAATATTACATTAGGCTACTTGCATGGCACTGAAATAGTTACTTATGTATAGAGGGCCTCTGGCCCGAGGGTCTGTAAGGCCCTGTGTTCATACGAGGATTCTATGAATCATAGAATCCTCGATTCTTTCAAGATTCTGAATCGGTTTTAAAGCAATCAATAAATTATAAATTCTTATTTTCCAAGACTCATTGAAGAGTCAATTTAGCGGCACCGCAATTTAACAGATAATTCTCACTAGAATTATTTTTCCAAGATTCAGAATCTTTATAGAATCGCCCGAGGACTATAAACATCAATAATGCCCGGATGTCTTATTATTTTATTTAAAATATACCTACCGCGCGTCATTTCGCTTTGAATTTGAATTTTATTAATATTTTTGGTATCATAGTAAGGGACAGGAAATATATTAATTTCACAAAAAATTATTTGTTAATGCCCTAGGGCATAATGTAGTATATAACGTACCTCGCTCGTATCTATGACATAAAGATACAATTACATACTAGGAAGATATAACAGTTATTTATGTAACAAGTACGCAAACTAGAGTTTTAGAGGAGCCGAGTCTATAAATTCGGTGAGTCCTCTAAAACTCAGTTTGTGTACGTGTTACATACAAAAAAATTTAGTATATGCTCTCCAAATTTTTTAGTAACTAGGTATTCGAAATTATTCTAAAATATACCTAACTTAAAAATAAAATTTTGAAAAACGTAGGTGATCAAACAATGAAAATAAGTGCAAATAATCCTATAAAATGTAAATAACAGCTCATTATGCCTAGGTTACGTTATTTTAAAAGACTGGATTCCCTAAAATATTATTTTGCGAACTCAAAGCAGTTCGCAAAGTAACGATTTTAGCGAGCAACTAAAAATTATATTTTAAATTTTATTTTAGAAAAATTACTTATATATTTTTTAGTAAATTGAGAAAGAAATATGGCTGCGACGTCATTATTTTGTATAGGAGATATTAATTATTTTTGGGCTTGTTGATAAAATTTCTTGTGAAAATAAAACATACGGGTCCAAATTATTATTTAATTTATTTAATTTTCGCGGTAAAAATCGTATCTTTTCTTAGGTCGGTATTTGAACTAGTTCTTATAGGTTAGGTTAGCTTCAGCAAATCTAGCTTTTAGCAGCTTATAGCAGGTCGTTACTGGCCACAAAGTCAACGTCTTATAAACATAGAAGCACGCAATTGATTTCACGATCATAATAGCAAATGGAAATCACATAAAGTATAATACATGGCATGTGACCTGTTGAGTTCACTTGCTACCGGGATACTCGATGCAACAAGTTGAGCTTGAGAACAGAAGCTCATAAGAAAGGAAACAAATGACGTTTAACTTTAAACTAAGATCTGTCAATAAATATGTATCATTAAGCATATATGTTTACGCGTTTCTAATACGTATAATTCTCTGAAATATGAAATAAATATTGAATTTAAACTATGGATTATGAATGATGAGTTTGGGTTTGGATGCTAAGATTTAGTAGGTTTAAGGTCAGGTTTGGTTTTGTTATTTATTATTTAAATTTAATTTAAGTATGCAGGGTTGTGTATAATTTATAACACGAATCTATAACAAAGAAATGAAATAATGTGATATAAAAACCTAATATATTTAAGTTTAGTGAACATTATTTAAATTCAAATTACTTTGCTCACGAACTTTTACTGATAAAGCAAAATTTCATAAATTTATGTACAGACGTATAATGGACTAGGTTTATGCCGCCGAGTTACATTTTTTTAATAAATCTCTAAATCATAAGAAAAAGCATGTACAAAATTGCTTAAAACACACTTTTTCATTAATCTTTTATATCGATTCTAAAGATTTTTTCAGAATTCTAACCTATATGAATTCTCTCACAAACCTCTAAGTACCTGTTCATCCCTGCAAATTTTTAATATGCAATGAGTAAAGCAGAAACTGCTGCACCTCTAAACACGCAATATTTTCTTACGGAGACGGGACTCTTAAGTCAATTTTAGTGTTGTATTTATTCTAATTATATGCTTTTTGGATTTCAATTTAAATGGTAACTAATAATTTATATATTTTTTATAATATTTAAAATTAGAACAACATAATTATCCATTGTTTTATTAATGACCGAAGAAATTAAATGAAAAATGGGCAAATTTTAAAGATTCGCTTAACATTTTTAAGGACGATGAAAAGAATCGAGTAATTTAGAATTGAAGGAAATTAATTTTGGTAATAATTATCAGTTTCAAAAAGTTATAACTTCAAGTAAATAATAATATATATTTATGTAACAAGTAGGTATGCAATCTCATCTAATTTATAGACTCGGCTTGCGCCTCGTCCATAAGTAGATTCGTCCTCTAAAACTCAGTTTCTTTAAGTACGTGTTATATACAAAAAAATTTAGTATATGCTATTCGAAATTATTCTAAAATATATAACTTTAAAATAAAATTTTGAAAAACGTAGGCGATGAAACAATGAAAATCAAATTAAAAGAATCCTATAAAATATAAATAATAGCTCATACCCTAGGTTACGTTATTTTAAAAGACTGGATCCCCTAAAATATTATTTTGCAAACTCAAAACAGTTATCAAAGTAACGATTTTAGAGAGCATGTACTAAAAACATATTTTTTGTCTTGTTATTTTGTCATTTTCATCTTTTTTTGAGAGCCGATACAATTTTTTATGTTTTCCTCATTTTGTAGAGTAAAAAGTATTGTAATTTTATAAAAAAGAATTTAACTTAATTATTACTATTGGAACCACACCAGTCAGCAGTCAGTTCATACTCAATCGTGAGACATATATAACAATAATTTTCTTTTATTTATTTTCTGGTTTGAGCTATCCATGTATATCGGGCATTCAAATCTATATGCTGCCCTGTTCCTAGGGTAAACTATTATTAAAATAATATATAAATTAGTGAAGCATTTGAACTACCAGTTACTAATATTAACTGGCATTTATAATTAAAGGATATGGTTAAATTACTGATAAAAAACCACAGAAAAATTACACAGTTTATTGTGCGGAGACGGAATCTCATCTATAAAATAGTATGAACTTTTATCCTGTCACATGTGCGTAAAATATGTTATATTTAGAATGACTTACGCAATTAACAATATTTGAAACAATTTATTAATGTCAGTTATTCAAAATATTTGATTTTACAAATAATAATTAACCTTTTCGCGTCAGTTCAACTTTTCATGGTCACTTGTGCAAATTTAAAATATCTCCATTGAAAATGGCATAGCTACAGATATATCTAGCAAAAATAAAACAAAAATCCATAGAATTATGCCCAAACGATGTACAAAACATTGTAAATATTGCCGCAACCTTTGACCGCCGGACTATGTACCGATCTGAACAGAAAGTAGCATCGGCCACATCGACAGTCTGGATGCTAAATTAAACGTTGACGTTGTCATCACTTTGGAAACCACATATTTATTTATTTAAACAAATCAAAATCACAATACGATGATAGCGCAAGAATTCAAAACAAAAGGGAAGCCAAATATTAACTTTATTTGTATTGTTGTCAAAATATATCTACTTATCTATAGTTAAACACTCAAAACTAAATATTTTTCCAAAATTTGAAGCTACAATGAAGCTAGCTAAAGGCTATTTATTTACAAGAAGATGCTAATTAAATCTATGAGAAAATTCTATGTTACGTATTGTTTTAATTGTTATCGCTGTACGTACGGAACGTAACGCAAAATTTTATCTTGTGTTATCGAGCCTAATATTGATAATGCGAGCTAAACAGCTGATTGTAATATTATTGCGAGTTCATTCATACAAAATGAACTAGGACACACCTTTTTAATTAATGGTTTGTCAAATTTTAAACGGAGTTCTTATTAGACTGACGAGAATTTTCAATTGACATGGCAGACATTTTGAGCAACACAACACGAATATACAGGGAAACAAACATTATTTGTAACAGGAAATTTAAAACTTGGAAACAATGTAGTAGAACATTACATTGGTTCACTCTTTTGGCTAAATAAACTTTATACAGTATTTTAATATTTAGTAATGTATGCGAATAATTGTTGTTGTTTTTTCATAAATCACGAGATATAAATTTTGGAATTGAGTATTACAAACGATGTCACAGGAGCTTAAAAAAATCTCTTATAATATTTGTACCAAATTTTCACTGAGATTAATATTATAAAAAATTATGATCCAATTATTTTTCTTTCGCATATTTCTATTTTGCTAGAAATCTGGTAAAATACCCCCTATTTCATATCGTTCAATGTTTAGAAAATAGCAAATTCAATTTCAATCACATACCTAAGTTAGTAGTACCTACTGATATATTGAAACCATTTTTACTCGATTTTTACCTAAACAAAAATTACCTAATTTAAAAAAAATTAAATCGGTACTTCTTTGCAATAGATTTCTTTAAAACCGGATAAAGCCCTGTTCACACAAGGATTCATTGTGGATTCTTTCATGCTTCTGGATCTTGTAAAAGAAATTAATTGTTTTGAAGCTATCAATGTATCAATGAATTAGAAATTCTTCTTTTTCAAGACTTGTTGAAGATTCAATTTAGCGCCGCCGCTATTTGACAGATAATTCAGTACCTAACGCGAAAGAATCGTCAAAGAATCCTTGTGTGCACGGGGCATAAACAAATGAAATTATTTAAAATAACAAGATTTGGTTCAAATCTCGAAACTAAATAACATATTTGAAAAAATTCCGGTAAATAAATCCACTTATAAACTCAAAAAACACACACCGCGTTATCAATAAGCAACAAAACATCGTTATCCGCACAATCAAAATAAATTCTCACTCACCGTAGGGGCGCTGATAATCGGGTTTGGTAGCCATATCTGCTGTTATCACTTGGTATCTTGGTATCTGGTATCGGTATCAGAGTGTCTGTTGCACAGTTCGGCGCGCTACTGCAGCAACGGCGAGCAGTAGAGACGGAGATCGCGAGCTGCGAGGCTGGCAGTTGGGTGGCGCTGTTGGGTTCGCTCCAAGCGCCCAACGGCGAACTGGCTTGCCCCTCCCCGCACCCCGCGGAGTGGGAGGGGACCTGAAACTGAAAATACTCAAGATGTTCAGGATGGTTACTACAAGAGCTTCATTTACATATTTTTGTATTTAAAAACAAATTTACAGTTAGTTTAAGTTTAAACTAGGTTCGTCTAGTGTTGAAATTTTGAATTTTGGATTGTATTACCTATATTAAAAATTGCTATTGCAACCTGACCTTTTAAAAAGATTTCTGAAATTTTTTTCTTCGATTTAAGACAAAAAAAATATACAAAAACTATCACTAGACGAACGTAGATACATTCTTTAACTTTGCTATTGTTTTTGAATGCAGTTTATATATGTTAAATAGATTCTGAGATATGATTTTATTTCTGTAACATTTTTTGTAAGATTCTTCCAAGTTTCTAAATTCTGGAAAAGAAGAAGTATCAAGATTCTGAACCTTGAAAAAAATCACGATTTTGAAGCAATTAATAAATTATAAATTCTTCTTTTCCAAGACTCACTGAAGATTCAATTTAGCGGCACCCCAATTTAACAGGTAATTCTCACTAGAAAGAAAAGAATTTCTTCTGAAGAAATTTTCTTCTTTTCTAGGCACAGAATCTTGGTAGAATTCTCGTGCGAACAGGACTGTAAATTCACGAAAGAAACTATCTGAGGGTTCTCTGCTTTACAAGGATCATCAAATTTTTTCTACAGCAAGGAATAGGCTACTTGCATGGTACTCTCATGCAGGGCCGTAGTGCGATAAAACGTCGCCTGGTGCAAAAAACAAAACTGGCGCCTTCCCATAAAATTTATATTTTTCGTAAGTTACCTACGTTGCAAATAAATATACAGGATGTATCATAAATTTGAATATATACATTAAATGTATACAGTGGCGTTGGCGTATTTATAATAATTTTCTTCTGGAGGTGCTTACTATTAAAAAGAGAAAATCAGTGCACATACTGAAGTTATTATAAAATACTCGATTCACGATTGAAAAATGCGCCGCAGGTGAAATATTTTCCAGCTCAAAATCATATAGTTAACAAAATATTCAAGTTTAAGACATGCATAAATGCATAATACAATAACTACAGCACGCTTTTCCCTCTTTTATGTGCAGAAATAAATACAAATTGAGCGAATATGTATTTTGAAAACATTTAACAAATTGTACATTCTTATATGAAATGAATGTGAAGTGAAAATTGGAAAACAAGTTTTTTTTGAGCTTTTGAGGGAGTGATGTATCTAGACGCTCCCCCAGGAACCACGAATTTTTAAAGAATGTGTCCAATTTTAAATTAAAATAAATTATATAAATTAATATTATACAATCGCCTATAAAATTTAAAAAAAGTGTACAAGTAGGTACATACAAGTATTTTATTTAGAGAAATATTTTACAATAATTATTAAAAAAATTATTCAAAGCCGAAACGGCATTCCTATCGGTCAGTGCTACCGCCCACGCTACGGTACTGCTCCCATGCTTTAATTTACTCATTAAATATGCAGTGCCTGTACTTGACATTCATTTTGATACAGATTATCATGTAATCTGTATCGCAATGGATTCATTTCGATCAGGGTCGGACTGGCCATAAGATCTACCGGGCGAAGCCCAGTGGGCCGACACAATATTGGGCCGATTGAGAGGCCGAGGCTTTGCACAAATTCTTGTAAAATTAAAGGCCCGAATCCCGAATGTATAGCTGTCAGCTGTCTGCGAGAAAAATATAGATTCATATACAGATTTAGTGTGTCGAACAAAGGCAGCATAGGGAACGCGCTCTCGTAGAGGGATCAAAATTGGTACTAAATATGAACATATCATCACAAACAAGGCTTCATTTGAAAGATAAAAGCTCAATCTAGAACCCTGTAGTATTGAAATTTGCAATTTTTGTAAATTTACCTACTGAGTAACAGTTATGTGAAGTTAGCCAAGTTATGACAAGTTTATAGCATTGTAAAGTTGAAACAAAAAATAAAACCAATATTTCAACGCTTAATGGACGGACGTGGAGCTCATCTTTATCTTTATATTTAAAAAAAATTAAGTCGACCAAAATTAGTCTCAATTTCATGTTTTTGCTACGCGCAATGTTCCTACATTACGCTCTTCATAAGTCTCCGTATAAATAATTATACGGAACCTGTACAATTGGGCCAAGTAAATTTCATGCAAATGAATAGTTTTTTTAATGAAAGCATGGGAGTAGAAAAAATAGTGTATGCAACTCGTGTATAATGGCTAGTATAACACTCGTATGGCTCGTACTCGCGTATTAATAGTTATCATTACCTATAAACTCATTGCATAATATATTATTCTATCACAATGTTCCTCATGTTAGGTGGAAAACATAAGTAAACATATACATTTTATTTAAAAAAAATTATCTATGAGTACTTTACATTGAGAAAGACATTAAATTCAACTTCGCAGCCATTACTACCTTAGTTAAGATTCATTTTTAATATTAAATAATATATATGTTAATGTTTTTTTCAATATTTTTTCTTTACTATTATAATTTTAGATAATATTAGACCGCGCGGGGAGCTCATGACAGGTGATGGTCTCCTATTTCATTACAGCATGCCTTTTGGAGGATATCATATTAGCAAACTTAGAAAAATGAGTATTAAACCCTTACACTCTTTCCGGTCATATGGAAAATTGCATTTCCATACTTTCACAAAACTTTTCCGAAATTTTCCACCCTTGGGCCAACGAGGACTGCATGCCAATTTGGTTATAGTTGTCTTATTTTATTACAAGATCACGTCACCATAAGCCCTGGGATCCTGCGAATCGCATGCATATAATTTTTAAGACTTTAAATATGTTTAAGTTTCATTTGATAAAAGGACATGCATTATTAAATCAGAGAAAAACACAACATTTTTGTATGCAAGTGGAAAAATGCAATTTTCCGTATGACCGAAAAGCGTGAAAAGGTTTAATACCCGCTTTCCTTTGTTGTCATAGGGTTAATATTCCATTCTTCAAAAGGCATGCTGTATGATATCGGAGACCATCACCTGTCATGAGCTCTCGGTCTATATAGGAAATGATATAAATATCATTCAAAAGGAAATAATTACAGCTATCCATTTCTGTAAAGAAACGTACCCCTTCCCATTTAAAAAAAATTTAATTTTCACTCCCCGCTAATCTCTCCCTATATTTTTATTTTACTCCTCATATATGTATGTCCCCTCTCGTGCTGTATAAGCCCATGTGTAGGTAATTAGAAAATGTCAGAATTTTAACTTAGTTCACATTTATAATTCCAACATCAAACATTATATTTTCGATAATTAAGTAATAAATTAATTATAATATTGAGTTCAATTATATTTAGTTAAATTACTAACAGCTATTGCTTGCTAATAATAAATTACTTTAATTGTTTTTTGTCCAATAAACTTCTAGACTCTTCTATACAATGATTTTTGGTCACTAGAATTTTCTGTACTATCTCAGTACAAAAATTTTAAAATTCAAAATTACCTCATAAAATGAATTAATTTTTCAATAAAGTCGCAGAGAAATTAAAAATAGATGAAATAATAAAAATCATATTTTCATTTTAAATTTTATATACCTAGGTAGTAGGTACTTATAAGATTATTATGCGTATAAATTTTCGTAAGTAAATACAACAGTGGTAAAAGCTGATTCTTAAATAAAATTAGTCATGCAAATTAAAAATAAATGTTCTAGTATTGATACAGTTATCTAACGTAGGTGTTCTTGATTAACTTAACATTATATGTGTAGTGTTATCAAAAAACTAAACGAGTAATTAAAATAGTAAATAGGTACTTAGCGTTCGCGAAGGTGTGAACAGTCTGTAGATTAATAATAACTGAATAACATTTAAATACTAACAAATCATATTCAAAGATTATTAAAATTAAAGCATTTTTAAGAACATAGAAAATAATTTCCTTTTTTTTTAGATTTCAATGAGAAGACAGGCCTTCCATATGTGAATCATCATTCAACTTCGAAATGAAAAGAATGAAAATTGTAAATAACAAACAAACACATTTATTGCTGTTTGCACGATGTGTAACAAAATAAAGTTTTTAAATCTATTTTACCTTCTTGTTTTGATGTTTGTCATCCTCTGAGTCCCTACCCCCTGTAGAGATAATGGTCAGCACTTTATTAGTCATCATGTAGTTATTTCTGAAACATACAAATCTATTTTAGATTTATTTACCTACTTATAATTTATGAATAAGTATAAATAGAATTCAGTTCAACTTACAGTTTATCTTATTTGATTTATTAATTAGAGTAATTATTAAACTTGTAAGTGAAAACTAGAACCATTATATTTTATGACATGGGTGATCCGAGACCCGGTTAACATCTCAGTTCGAATGTCTGCGTCCAAAATGTATTTAAAAAATTGAATCTGATAGTGTTGTATTTGTGGGATTGTAAGAGAAAATGACAAAAAAGTAGGTAAGTGCTATCGTTATTAAACTGATAATCTATTTATTCCTGAAATTTAAATAATTAGAAAATGGATATTATCCAAAATATTGATTTAGTTTTTACAATACTTTTATTGATAATGTTACAAAAGTATTCTCAGAGATATGTTTTTGCCTTTTTTACAAGCATAATTTGCAATGGTTATGTTCATTATTTTCTGCAGCTATAGGTATTTTAAATTTATAGTGGCACTAATACAGAGTGTTTAAATTTTTAAAAAATTCTTTTTGATTCTTAATTAGCGTATCCAGAGGCGGACTGGGCCGGTGGGATATTTCCCACTGGGCCGCGATGAATTTGGGCCGACTGCCGACACGATAGGGCCGATTATCGATAAGGATAATAATTTTTTTTATAAATAACGCAAATCTGAGTTTTTCTTTATTAAAATTCACAATTATTTGCAATATTGTATACAAATTAACAAACGAAACTAAGTTTTGTATTCATGATTTGTATTGGTCAGTCATTAATTTAGAATCGGCTGTTCGGCTCGGTTTGGTTCTTTACAAGTTTAAGAAAACGCTAGACTAATTATTAGATATTAATAAATTTCCCAATTTTCATTACATTTATTTTTAAATTTGTTATTTATTTTAATTTCTACTCATAAAAGTAGTTATGCCGGCGAGACGAGAAATCTCGTCTCAGTCTCGTCTCGTCTCAAAATTACGAGACGAAAACCAATAATTTTCTCGTCTCGGATTGACAGATGAGAAAAGAATTCAATATTACGAGACGAGAAATAGTTCTCGAGAAATCGAGAATTCTCGAAATATAAACTGAAAAATATTTGATATCATTCTCTTCGAAAATGTCAAAATACATTTTATTATACTTTGTTCGTAGCATTTTATTGTTTTGATATAAATATTTTTTATTTTAAAAATAAGAATTGTGTGCTAGCTTTACAAATAGATGGCAATAAATTTTATTCGAGAAATTGGGACGAGACGAGAAATGACTAAGACAAGATTACTTAAATCTCTCGTTTCACGGCATCACTACGTAAATGAGGGTAAATTGTGTATAATTTTCCCTCTATGGAAAAACTAAACTTTTAATGAAACAGCCATTGACCTTGAACCCAAAAAAAATTTCGCCTGCAGCGCTTTTTACTTCCTTGTACGAAGTAAGGAAGTATTGTAATCGCGAAAAATTTCGGTTCTCAGATTTTGACGGAAATATCCGTTTTGACCTTTTCTGAATCCATTATGACTAGTTTCGACGTGACGTCTGTACGTACGTACGTACGTACGTACGTACGGACGGACGTATGTGTGTCGCATAACTCAAATACGGTTAGACGTAGAAAGTTGAAATTTTGTATTTAGGACTGTTATAGCATCTAGTTGTGCACCTCCTATTTTTGGTCTCAGTCTACAAACCGGAAGTAGTACTTTTTTAAAATATTTCGTAAAATATTTAATTTAAGACAATTTTTTTTATTTTAAATGAAAGATTATGTGATTATTACCTACAATCGGTATTTCATAAATATTTTTGTATCTGCTATCATTTAAAAATAATTAAAGTATATATGTATAATTTAATATTTCGGTATCTTGTAGTCCATGATCGATTAACATTTGTTACTACGTAAAATTTAAATGATTATGACATGACAGTGACAATAGTAAAATATGCTTTATATCTTCTTCTGCAGTTTAAATAAAATGATTAAAATATATTTGTGAGTATGCTAGTATAATAAGTTAAAATAATTTTTTATATTATTCTACATTTTAGTTATTAAGAAAAGTATGAACAAACAAGGCGTACAAGGAAGTCATGTGGTGTCCACGTCAGATTTTTTCTTTTTTCGTAAAACAACACTTCTGCACTTTTCTTTAAAAAACTTCGGCTGGGCCGGTGACATTATTTCCCACTGGGCCGACACGTTACCAGTCCGCCTCTGAGCGTATCCATATCAAATTGCATACCCCTAAAGTTATGATACATCCTCTGTATTTACTTTTTAACTTCATATTACATTATGATGTAACATACAAATAAAATAAATGCAATCGATTTGAATCTACCACAATGACAAATCATTTGCCTATGGAAAAGAAAGTTAAACGATCCCCTTAAATATCTTACAAATATATTTAAGGATTTCAAATTCATTTTTCAATGATCGTAATTATTTAGGTTAGCATTACAATCAACAGGCAAGATTCGTACATTTTCATTTATCACGTAACATAAAATTTAACTTACTTATTTAAATGTGATTCTGGGAACTGAAATCCTTGTTGCATCTTCGATATAATCTGCTAAACACTATTGTATTAGATAAAATGTAGCACAACACATCACTACCATTTAAAAGATTAATTGAGACTAAAAAACCTGCACTAAGCGAACAACGAATGACCAAATCTACATAGCAGAATTCCAGCCTAAACTCGCTCATACTGTTGGATTGGAATTTGTTATTTATTTCGGAGGCAAATTTAAACAGTGTAATCTGAAATAAAAAATAGTAATTGAAATAAAATTGATTTTAAAATATTTCCTGAAGTGAAACTGTAGGATAGAAAGAAGAATACCACCAGAAAGTTACATAGTCAAAGTGTGTTGCATATAAAATTAAAATTAGTGATGTTGAAATGACCAGAAATATACATTTTGCAATAAAATAACCAATTTTACAAGTAATCTATTATCTGTTTTATAAATAATAATCAATATTTCAATGTTTATTCTAAATTTCTATAGTATATTATAATTTGCCCTGCCTAGGCCCTGAAAACCAAGTGAAAACTATCATAGACTTTATAGTCCCTGTCCACCATCTTGTAAACAGTTTGACTGATTAATATACAATTTATTAAATTATTTTAGCTTTAAACAATATAATAAACAGATCTAACAATACTCAAACGTTTTTAAACAAAAAATGTAAGGTTTGTAGAAAACGGTTAGACAGATTTTCACAAAATATGAAGAATTGTTTGATCTGAGGTCAATTCTTAATTTGTTTTTAGTTATGAAAGAATGAAACTAAATAAATCAATTGACTGGTTTTCATAAAAAAAAAATTGTAAACGAAACATTGGTCATATTACCGTTAGTGGTAAATATCAACATATTTACTGCGGTCATTTTTAGGTCAACAGCACTAATTTTCCCGCCACAATTATAATGATTTCCCACATCCACATGTAACATGTAATACAGCAGCAACATAGAAAATTAGAACTAGAAGAAAGGAAACAGAAGAAATTAGAAATATAGTCGTCAAAGTTGTTTGATTTTATTTTACACAACGGTCTTGTCATATGTTTATACAATGACGGTAGTTTGCTAGTATTGTATCGTGTTTACTGAATATAAAGTCAGGGAATAGGTCAGGTGATGTACTGGATCTGTATAACTTACATCTAGGCTTATGCATAGTTAACTTAAAGTATCAACTGCGATAAGGCCTCCTATGGCTGTTTTAAATTTGATATCTTGTCATAAAAATCAATGAATGAAGAAAACGTACATTCGTGTATAAAAGTATATGTACACACTTGAGCACGGTACAGGAAGTAATAAAAACAAAGAACAAGTTAAATTAACAATTTCTCAAAAACATGTTTGTTTATAATAATAATAATAATAGTTTATATTAATTATTTTGTGTTTTGTATAAAAGTTATATTGTACTATCAAAATAAATTCAACCCAAATTCATCAAAACGATTCAAAGGCGCGCCAGTTCATTCCACTATCAATTGTACAAAAGACCAGTGTTTGGAAGAATTGCCGCTGGACCATTAACATGACAACATGAGAAAATAATAATACGGTATCAATCACACAAAACATAACATAATGATGACAATGAACGATCGAATGATGAACGCATTGGGAGAATTTATTTTTAGAAACCTTAATAAAAATGATTCAAACAAAACATCATGCAACAATTATAGTAAAACAACATGCACACTTTGGAACAAACACAAATGCAATGAAACAGGAAAATTACCCTTAAATGATAATGAAAATATAATATATGCAATTTATGTATAAATTAACTTTATGTACAAATAAATCTTCAAATGAGTTTGAAATGGCACCCTCTCAAAATATTTATTATACTAGCATATTTGTAAAAAGTATATTATAAGTTCATGGGATGCCAGATAAAGTATAACGTTAACATTTTATATTAAAATAATAATAATATAATGCATAAAATAAAATATCGATGACAAAACTATGAATTTAGTTTAGAGAATTCAATCGGCAATCTTCGTAGCTCTGTTACATTGTGTTGCACAGTCCACAGCACAGACTGTGAGGCACCTACGGTTCACACTTTGAATTGATTGATAAAAAATAGTCTCTACGCGAGAACAGATAACAGCTGCACCCGCAGATGTTAGAAGTTAAAGTCGAACAGGTCGGCCAGGCCTTCTCCGTTGTCCAGGCTGAAGTTGTAGTCGGCCACGGACAGAGGCGGCTCCAGCAGTTGGAATGGCTCGGGGCACAGGTCCAGTGGACCTACAACAACACCAAACAAAACTACAACGGACATTCATCAAACAACAACAGAATATCATCTACAATTTATTCAACAAAATTATTCTAATACAAAAATATTATTTATAGTTTTGGAAGACCGTCAGAAAATTTTGCGATGCTCTGAAAAACAAAAATTTACGAAAGTGTGAATTCACATATTTCTGATATTAAAATTGATGGTGAAAGTAGGCTCTTGAAACATTGAGTGCAGAAAATATTTCCACGTTCATTTTGTGCACTAAATGCAAATTTTTCATAAACACTTTATTTGTAGTAATCTCTGTAATAAGTATTCAAATGGACTATTTTCACTGAATTTGAGACACCAATAATTTTGCTGAACTAGAAATTTTGTAGTTACTGGAAGGTCAAAGCTGTCAAATATTTTTTACTTCTGAGATAAAAGTTCAGATTCTCAAATGCCGTAAAATGCCCGGCAGAGTACAAATAAATTCACTTTCACTATCACCACTTCTTACTTCTCTATTCATTATCTTTATCATAAATCACACCAAAAATACAAATTTTCAGCTATGACAGCAAGTCTATCTGATTTGTTTTTCTTAAATTTGTTATATTTTCAAAAATAATTTATTTTGAATATTCCACTTTTGTAGAAAAAATAGTATGTAACACACTTGCGGAAAGGGTTATTAAAAACCTCATTTGATAGAACTCGCTATCCCTCCTGCTCCAACTTTCATATTAGTTTTCAATGAAGCCCTTTCCACACTTGTATTACAATAATTATACTATTTACATCGTAAATTCAAAATAACGGAAATTTTAATCACCGTTAGAAAATATTTATTTGAAGAAAGATAACGATGACATAATGATAATAAAGTTATGGCAAGCGAGAAGCCGGGCGGGTGAAGGCGGTTAGTGGGCGTTGCACTGAGCTGAATCCCATGGTGCTACACTGACATAAGGAAGCTGCAGCACACACAGCATTCAGGTCGGTACATTGCCAAGCAAGCGAAGAGGAAACTCGCAAAGTGCAACGGTTCCCAAAGCAGCCCTCGTAGATGTGGGTAGAGAAAGCAGTCGGCTCGTAGCTAGAACTCTGCCTGTGATGTGACTCCAAACAGCACAAGGTCACAGACAGAGCCCCAGAACGCAACGACTTAGATAAGCCCCAGTTTAGTTGTAGCACCGTATGTACATAGGATAGCACCCACGCATTGCACATAGATATTGTTAGATTAAAGCTACCCTTTAAATTTCATAAAAAAATAAATAATAATTCAATCAGGATATCAATGAATGAAGCTATAAATATCGTTGATCAAAGATTTCATTGTGAACCGGTTTAAAAACCAGTAACATTTAAAACCGGAAGAGAACCAACATGTGTTTCACCAACAACCATCATTTCATGCTGCATTATTAAAACCCCACAATATTATTAAAGATGACATAAAATACAACCACACAGATATAAAAGCGTTATGGCATTTAAACTGTTAATAAGCACATTAATATAATAATAGTAAAATGGATAGAACAACAACCAACCTGATGTACTGTGCTGGTCTTCAATGGTCAGCGGGTATCGGCCACCCATTGGTCCGAAGTCGTCGCTCTCTGATATGAGGGCATGTTTTAATCTAATGGTCTCTGAAGTATCCTGGCCAGACCCGGACGGCACCTCGAACATGCGCTTAATGCTCTCATTCATCGGAGACAAAGCGAACGAATCCAGAATCTTAATATCACCGTACGGCGCCCCACTGCTTTCTGTAGTGAAGGAACTAAACTCCACCTTTGGTACGACGCCATCCATGCCAACACTATGCAATACTGGGTCTTTACTTTTGCTGCTGCACTGGCCACTGACATTAACATTACTGCTTGTATCAGCACAGTTCTGAAATGTCAGATTTCGCCTGGCACTGCTCAGCGGAGCTTTCTGCGGTGTGAGGATGGCTCGAACAGGGCTCATGAAGTTGGGCTTGCATGGCTGCAACACATCCTCCAACAGTGGATCTGACGGAGGAATGGGTGTACGGTATTGCTTTGGTTTGGCAGTGGTAACGTCAGGGCACAGGTACACTTCAATCTCTCCATTATCACTCTTCATTGAAATTTTGTAGCTGTCGTTTGGAACCTGGAACAATAACATATAGTAAGTAAAAACTGAAACAACAGCAATTCAGTGACTTACCTGTAGTTTGGATTCAGGAGGCGCCTTGATAGCCATCACAGTCTTTGCCTTGTACTCGTGAATATCTCTAAGATCTTGGTATGTGATATAGGCCATGGTTTTGTCTTCACATACTTTTCGTAGACTCGTTTCAGCTGTATCGATTAGAGAATCTAAAAGGTTCTCTTTAGCTTCCAGGTACTTCATGTCTTGTAAAAGAGCTTGATAATTACTGCTGTACACAGTGTTTCCACCCTTCCATTGAATGTTGTTCTTTGATTTCTTTTCGAGGATACCGATTCCTTCAAGAACGTTGGTTATGTCGTAGATTCTTCGTTTTTGTACTCCAAGTTGTTCAGAAGCTCGATTTAAGTCTATAACTCCATTTGTAGAGCCCTTGAGTAAGCCTACAAACTTCTTTGTAAGCAAACCCAATGACGTATCATATCTCGTACGTTCTGGTTTTCTACCGGCCACTCTGCCACGTTTAGGAGGTGGAGTTTTGAATTCCTCTTTGATAGGGATCACCAGGTCTAGATTAAGCTTACGTTTGACCGCCTCGGGAGCCCTGACCGTAGGCACAGTGGGGGGCTCACGCATGATCTGATGTTGTGGAGTGACACCATAACCATGATCAATGAGGTGCTGATGCTGATGCACTGTAGGCGTGAGATCCTCTTCCTTGACAATGGTCATGTCAGGGGTGGTAGTGACAGACCGCCGCAGCCCCCTTGGACTGGCCGCGGACTCCGGGCACAGCATCGCCGGCCGCCGACCACGCGGCATTTTGGTTATGTTCTCAAAACCGTATCAGTAACGAACGAAAATACACGTTGTTTGCGACATATGGTTTGGTAAATAAATAAAATTTCAATGTCGAAATTATTTCATAAATGTAAAAGCTAAAATCGCGTATAAACGAAAATAAATAATAAAATAACAAATCGCGTGGTTATACTATGTCGTGGTGCTGGGCTGCGAGTGTGCCCGCGAGCGAGCTGGGGACTACCTGGAGAACACAAAACTGCTAAAACTACAGACAAACAATTTGGTGAACGCCGGGGGGTTGCTTCGTCTCTGGCGTCAACACCGCTATCGAATTACAGCCCTCTACATGCAATCATTCGAAAGACGATACAGTTCCTGTTCGCTCTGGCAAGCCACAGGTACACAACATTCCAGACAATTTCATGAATTTTAGTTGACCTTACTACCGAAACAATGACCCCAGTCGTTCTATTTTACAACCACAAAACATTAATCACATAAGGGCATGCAAATTCACAAGTCTGATATGAGCCACCACGTAACCGTCACGTATAAATTCAAATCCTAAGCTGCAGCGACAATTCTTTTATAGCTATTATAATGATGAAACAACTACTATAAATAATTAAAAGATTTACTTAAATACAATCACAAACTTACCGGGAAATGCTACATATTCAGAAGTGACGAAGAAAATGTCTGCCACTCTATGCTGTAGCAGTTAGCTTTAGTGCAACACATATTCACTCATTATCACGATAAGCATTTTTGTAAAACGTTTAAAACCATGCTGCGAACTTTAACGTAAACGCAGCTTTAAAATGATGTAAGAAATATAATTATAAAACTAAGTTATTGCTGTGAAATACCAGCTCAAAAACGTTGCTTACAACCGTCCTACTCGCGCCTGCCAAACAGTCACACAAAACATGTAACATCTGCGACCGGTCGGTTGGCGCGAAGTGCAGAGCATGCGCAGTATCGCATCCCTCATATGTTCCGTTGAAAAAAAAAATACTTATCACAAATACTATTGCATAAAAGCATAAACAATTTGAAAATGAATTGTTCTCTGTTCTTTATCGTGAATTCATTTCTTAGACATACTTACACTGCTTCTACCAGTCACAGTAACTGATTTAAAAATACCCAACCTTCCTGACACCGATAACACATGTAAACAAACATGGCAGTTGTAGAGCGGGATAATTGAACCGTATCCAATGGGGTCTGACCGGAATTAGTAGCGAGCAGGAGTATATTATAAAGCTGCGATAAATATTACATGTTTTATTATAATGAATTAAGTTACAAACATTATGTTATCAACACGTAGTGACAAACACGAATGTCGCTTTGTACAACTATGATGTAATAATATACAAGATATACCAAGACTCTAAGAACTAAATGTATTTATATATGTATATAGTAGAACAATTCTTTTTAAAGACCACTAGTCACTAAATAGATTTTGTATTTTGATTCTCTACACATTGATTGTTGCGATGTCTATTACAGCCACCTGATCCCCGAAAATTCTCAATAAAATCATCGAACAAAATTGATATTTAAGAGTAATTCGCCTCGTGATTTTGTTCAATAGATGACCAAGTGAGAATTATCAGAGAGGGATGATGTTGTGCCCGTGTCCAATCATAAGCTCAGCCTAATTCTTATTCCTCCTTAATTAAAAAAAGCGGGGAACAACAAAAATGCGTCTTACATGCTATTGTTGGATGTCATTTGTATCAAAAATACTGCTAATTCGGGTGTACAAGTTTTGAAGATAGGGATAGTGTGAGTTATGATTGCACACACGCACAACTGTGGTTCAGTGCATTACGAAACTGTGAACAATATATAACATATGGGTGTATATTGTTTGTATAAGGAAACATGCTATGGTTGCTACCCTAACTATATTCCCGAATATATAACCGGTACAAAATCGTAATGTGAGCAGTAGGTTGGAAACTGCAAGTTGCAATTACACTACCTACCAGCTCACAACAAATATTCAGTAAAAGGTTGAATAATTAAATGCAGGAGATATAATGTAAGCATCACCGTATGGAACATAGCTACACAGCAAGCAATGAACGAACAATCAACATGACAAACACATTCAAATCAAGGGAGAGAATATTACTGAATTGTATATAAATAATAAAAACTAAACGTAAACTATTATTACACACGCAACTCAGTTCTGTAAAAATAAACACATTCGTAATAAAAAGCAAATGAAAAAATAAATTTATAATGTTCCAGTTTAATAATCCTAAGTAATAATGATAATTAATAATAAGAGCGTACATATGATAGGACTTACAACAATATTGTCGGCGAAACAAAGGCCGAGAGAGCCATTTCGAATGTACAAACATGTGGGGCGATTGTTCAAATGTGTGACAGGTCCCCGCCCAGCTACCCTACAAGCTACTATATATTTTATACACAGGCGCCACGGCACATGCCCGCCGTGTCGCCTTCTCTATACACATACAGAGGCTGTGTTTTTGTTACTTTAGGTTATTGTTTATGTTTACAAATAGTATTATACTTTTACATACATACACGGTGAACACACACACTCGCACGCACTCTGGGAGTCTTCGAATGGTGTGATCTGTCACGGCGGATCGACTTTTTATACAGTTCATAATATTACACATTATAATAGATTATACATTATACAAAACGGCGTTTAACCCAAGGTTATGAATTTACACTTTACAGACAATACAATACAATGTTTGGGTAATAGATTACTTAAATGTTTCACTTTACATCAGTCTGAAAATGCTACAGGTCGCGTAGCCGTCCCAGTTCCCGAACGTTTATAGCCCTGTCTTCCGATCACGAAACCGCGGCCAACGCCTCCAACTTTTGTCGTCAACCGCTTAAACTAATAATGAGAAACATGTCGCATTCGCCATTCGCCGTCCCAATCCCCAGCCCAACTTCTAAGTACAATTTGTTCAAATATTTTTACAATTTTCAAACACACTATTTTAAATATAACAATATTTCTATACAATAATTATCAACTGGTGTGTACAGGAATATATTTCGCAATCGTATATACATGGCGACGACAAGAGCGGCGACGGTTGGACGCGGTTCGAGCACAACACAATGACAACTAAATTAACGTGCTTAAACCTTATTATGTTACCAGATCGTTAAAATATGCATTCATGTTATACATGATGAGAATGTACGTGCATCTTACGTACACAGACATTAGCAATCGATCTCTATCGGTATCTACTCGCTTCCAACATATAATAAATTAAAACGTTTTACACAATTTTTATGAACGAATGTTACAGAACGATTCTATTTTACATTAATATTACATACACATATATAATACAAAATGGAAGCGAGAGGGGTGCCGTAGATAAAGTACGACTGCGCGTGTCAGTACGCGTGAATGCATGTACGATTTAATGCAGACAAAAAAAAAATTTAGAGAGAACCTGTCGCTCGAAAAAAAACTAAAACAAAATAACCATTCAAGTTCCAAATGCAGACAGGTACTTTTCTAGACAAACGGTATATTCTGTACAAATATGAGGTATTTTTTGTCTGCAAATACAAATTTTTACAATGACATAAAATGAAATTTAAATTTACAATGAACGGGATGACGGTCTTAAAAAAATCTGTACAACTTTTATGAACATTATTTTTTATACAACTTCAATGAATACTTAAAAATAAGAAAACCTCTGTTTTGTATGAATCTTATATATCATTATTTATAAAATAAAATTATACTATGTCAAAGCAGTAATATTGTAAAAACGCTCGCGAAAGAATGTATCAACTGTCAACATATCAACTGTTCTTGTATAATTTGACTATAGTGAAGACCGTTAAACTGTTAACAGTTTCAATAAAAGCAAAAGCGATTTATAAAAAATATGAAAATTTCAATAGAACTGCTACAAGAATATTTACTTATTACCGAACTAAAGTGTTGCATAGCGAGAAGTCGGAACTATGTGCCGGTAGTCGGTTCTACACGGAGGACACGTGATTATTGAACATTACACGAACTAAGGAAAAAACATGCCAAGGGTTTCATACTGAATACAACCGTATATTCACTATAAATGCAAAATTTGAATGTAAATGCCAGCGCTCGAGCGCGCCTACGATAATAAAAAAATCAAACGTAAACTGTTATTACTTTTTTGATTTTATCATAATGAAATAACGGCTGCTAAATATATGAAGTGCATCAGTGCTAGACTGATGATTCCTGAGGGCGGTATCACATACTTTAAACATCATCTAATGATTAGACCTTGCGTATTCTGTGCATCACCGGCGTATATTATGCGATAAAACTAAAATGATCGAGTAGAAAATATAAAATTTTCGTTTCGTAATGTCATTATTGCAACGCACAACATAATATCTATCATTCACTCATACTCAAATGGAATTTATATTTGAAATAAATACATATTTACATCTTAATACTGATTCAATACAAAACGAAATATTTGACATAATTAAATTTCGTTAAACTTATTATCGAAATATATACAATACGTGAAAAAATCAAGAATAAAAAAATGATTCGCAACAAATGTGCACAAAACACACGAAGGTCAATATTTAAAAATGTAACGCGGATTAGTTTTTGCTTACTTTTTTCTTGAATGTTCATTATACATGTGTAGTGTTTTAAAAGTTATTCACTGGGCAGTCCGAACCCTGATCACATGCAACACAACGATTAATTATTCGATGAATGGGATTATACATACAGACACGACTACATGATATAATTATACAGATATAGTACACGATTACATTATATCTATGTAATAGATTATGAAATATTTATATATAGAGACAATACAACCAAGTGTCGCGCGTCTACTGACTAACCGCGGCAATTCACACAATGCACAATTCACAGTAATTACACTAAAAATCGTAGCAAAAATAAAATTGTGTAGAAATCTTACTCATCTTAATAATAGTAAATGAAAACCGAAGGGTCCGTGCCGAAATCAAATACTGTGTATCAAGAATTTAATCGTGTATTGTGTGTCGTTTAAAATAAGTGACCCCTCAATCAGACGTTTCTAAAATTATTTCAATCAAATCATCAGACTTGGTCGTAAAATAAAAAATGAAATTATATTGTAAATAAAACATAATGAACAGAATGGATTTACATAAAAACCGGGATATTGCGGTGGGCATTTAGAGGACTCCGTTAGCTGGTGGGCCGATGGGGCCCAGCTCGTTGCCAATGCCGCTCATGGAGTTTCCGCTCTTCAGCAGGAACTTCTCCAGCTTGGCGATGATGTGCTTTCCGTACGTGTATTTCCGCAGCGAGTTTAGGTGTGGTCTTATTTTATGCATCAGCACTTTGCGCTGAGTCGGCTCCGATACATCAATCATCTTCTGCACCACGTAATTAGCATACTGGTCTTTCATCATTACATGTAATGCGCTAAAAACAAATTCAATTGTTACTATCACATAATACGAATTCATTTTACAAGAGTAACTTACTTGTCATTAAATCCACAAACTTCTTCAATAAGTAGGGCCCTCTCAGCTCTGGTGGCATGTGTGACGCATTTCTCTACTACGTTACTTGCGAATTTGTGTTGTGATAAAACCAACACTTTGCCTCGTACTCCAGCAATCAGTTGCGACTTGTCTTCTGCGTTGCCATGTTCTGAAAAAAAATTAGATTCTAAATTTATCACTATAGAAAATAATTACGGGGAAAAAGAAGACTATTTTTGATTATGGGTGGTTATAAGAAAAAAATTAATTTACCTAAAACATGCTGAATAACGTAGTTTCCGAATTGGTCCTGTATAAGCTGTTCAGTGTGAGCGTGAAGTTCTTTTAAAATCGGAGCAGTTTGTTCTGGTGTACAATGCTCTAGTATTCTCTGAATGACCCGGCAGCCATATGGATGAGTTGACAAAGAATAGACTTGCCCAGAAAATGAGTTGATGATAAACTGTAGCGCATTAGGTTCAACGCATTCAATACATTTCTGAACGACGTGATTACCGTTTTGATCTTTTACGCATTTCAGCACATGCCCATCAAGTTCACGTACAATTTCTTGCTGCTGCTCTGGTCCAATCGACTCTAAAGCCTTTTGGATGACACGACATCCATACATTTGTAATGCAAGCGGTAAAACGTTTCCGCGCACTTTCTGTGCGAGAGTCGTCTTTTGTTCCGGTGTTCCGAACTCGAAGAACTTTTGAATGACGTAGTTGCCGAACACGTCAGTCATGAGATTGTATGCGGCCGAGAGGATTTCAGAGAACACTAGTTGCTTTTCAGCGACTGTCGCGCGTTCAAGTTTCTGTTGAATAAACCGAGATCCGTGCTGATCTTGCGAGAATTCTACGATGTGGTTGGCAAGATCCCTGAGTTGTAAGTTGGGGAAACGGTTATTACGGAAATCTTCCAGTAACCGCGATCTACCCTGAGGTTTGTCCAAGCTTGAGGTGGTGACTGTTGTGAGATTCGGTCTAGCGGCATTCAACTTGGTGAACAGCGAGTTTGTGGAGCCGAACATTGCGTTCGCAGTAAGACCGGTAGCCATAGTGGAGGCTCTGAATTTTGCTTCCGCACCGGGCGCGGCTGATAATACTCGCGAGTTCACTAGGCCGCCTAGTTGCAGTGGAGCTGATGGTGGTGGTGTTAGACTGCCAGTCAATGGACTGGGACTGCTGCCGAGGCCGTAACTCGCCGCGGGCCATTTCGGTCTGTATTCGAGCGATGGCGAAAATGCTGATGTATTGCGGTCGAATGAGTCTCGTCTTCCTGTTGACGATGTGTTCAGTCCCAGGCCTGCAATACCACATTCACCTTCAGAACATAAAAAATACATATATTAGAAAATATCTTGTACATATTTTATTATGAATTATACAATAATTATTATTTATGTACAATATTTATAATAAAATAATCATTATATTAAATAATTACTCATATTTCAAATTATTATTGAGTGCATTAATTTAAACCAAACCAAATTACAAATATTCATATTATTGTATATGGTGCAGTGTTAACTCATCCGTGTTCATGTATCCTTCCCAGTGAATGTTTCATCCATGCGATGTTAGTCAGAGATCGCATTTGTAATATCACATTATTATATACCACAAACATCACAGGGACATTAAATTTTTAACATTACTAAAACAGTTCACATAGGATGTCACTGCGACCCTGATGTTCTTAATTGGTCATAAAATCATATTGTAAGTGTGATGTCGTTGAGAGATCAATTTCGCGAGGTCGAAAAAAAATCAGACCAAATTATTAATCTATTTTAAGGAATGTTAAATACATCATGTAAAATATGATATCTATGTGAGGTTGTTTTCGGTATGTTGCTGAGACATTATAACATATTATCACTGCTATATTACAAAACAGGTAACGTTTTGATAGAATTGAATTTTGTTTACTGGATTCCTGATACAATGCAGAGGGTATCTTATGAAATACGTATAATATGAGAATGAGTTTTTTCGGATGAGTTAAGACGACACATTAAAAATGATTGAATTATGTTTATGTACACAGTTAAAGTTATTTAGTAGCAAAAGCAAATAGTGAGAAGAGAATATAACCGAAGTGCATTAGAGAAAGTGTCGTAGTAGCTGTAGCTAACCTGTTTGCAGGGAGGTGTTTGTAGCGGCAGGAGAGCCGATGGTTCCCAAGGAACTGCTGCCAAAGGGGGCCGCCGCCGAGGGGGGTGCATGCAGAGTTGGGAACAAGCCAGAGCCCACACCCACCGCGGCCTGTGTCACACCTGATGGCATTCACGCCAACCAAACCACACAGGGTTAGTTTACAATTTCACAATCCCCAACACAGTTGCACAATCCCAAACACTTCTATACCATACAACATTCAATCAATCGTTACACATAAAATAATTAATAAACAAATACACATTCATGTACAAACAGATGTATTATTACGAAATTTGTTGGTCACTGAAACCTTTATAATATAATGAATTATTTATGTATACGATGTACCCCGTATTATATTAGTGATTTAGACATGTAAATTAGTGCGTTAATATCCATTAGTTTCAATAATTTTATATACACACCACACACTCATTCAATAATTTACAACATAGTGCTTTTCAAACCTTTTTAATAGATTCCACCATAAATGAGTATCAGAACTTAAAAATTAAAAACATAAAAAAGCTTTGAGAAAACACTGAATAAAAAATTGAAAAAAGCAATACAGATCTACTAACCTCCTAAGGTGCCTCCATTAACAGAAGTGTTGACAGTGGCTCCGTAAAGACTCTGTGGCGTGCTGGAGTAGAGACTAGCTCCAGCGGGGGTCTGTCTGTTGGCTTGGGGCTGCACCAAGACCGGCGCGGGCGACACGAGTCTCATGGGGGTGCCGTTGCGCATCGCAGCCCCTTGTGCCATGAGTATCGAAGCATTTTGGTCGTAGTAGGGCACGATGTATCCTCCTTGGACCTGGGGCTGCTCTTGTGTTCCTGATGGTGTTAAAGGTCGTCGCGCACCGTTCGTTGTGCCTTGCTGAATGATGTTTGCTGGGTACACCCATGGTGCTACGCCGTAATACTGAGGAACGCCGGCTGTAATTAGAGTGCCTACGTAAGGTGCTCCAGGCTCCTGCAAACATTAAGAAAATACATTAGTCTGCTAATTTCTGGCGGAACATCATCGTTTATGAATTTATCTTAAAATTATACTTTGTAATATGATCTAGATCGCCGGATGATGAATAAGGAAATAAATAAAGAACTCACTTCTACTAGCAAACGTTTCGAATCATTATTTAATCTTCAACAGAGACTCAAACCGCACAAAATAACGATTCAGGTTCGGTTAAAATACGGAAAATTTTATTTAATGCTTTAAACCGTTCCGTTCCGACCATTGGTTCGGTTCCAGTTATAGGTTTGAAAAAATATTTTTAACGGTTTTAAGGGTATCTGCGGTTCGTTTCGGTTTGGTTCAAGTCCCAGCTCTTTAATAAAAAATATTGGGTACGATTTCAATTTGAAATTTGTAATGAATGTTGGATGATAGATACCTGTGGTGCCTGAGGGTTGAGCACGTATTGCGGCTGGGGGAAGGCGGCAGCGGTTTGTAGCGGTTGCTGTTGGGCCGCAAGGTATTGCTGTTGTTGGATAAGTTGCAGTTGTGCCGCTGTGGGTTGCCCTGCTGCTGCTGCTGCGGCGGCCGCTTGACCTAATGCCTGGCTCTGTTGCGACCGGAAGAGTTGCTGAAAAAACATCCACAAAATTAGCAATGGATCAGACATCAACATATTTAGTTTTCAAACCAAAATGCATATATTGGTTTAATTAAATTCGGCAGTCACGTTTATGAATTTGATTAATAATAAACCAGTTGATAGCATTTTAATGTAAATGAAATAACTTTTTGTTAGTTTTATATAAATAGTCAATTATTCCAAAACAATTTAATTAAAATATAACAACAAAAATCTGGCAATATTTAAATTGAACTCATCAATCCGACAACACAAAAAAAATTATTAAATTTTTCCAGTGGATTACTACGTCAATTTAAAACTTCTTTTTTATAATGCGAAGGGGATTAAAATATTAGACATAACAAGTTGAAGCTTATACTGCGCAGTGAAACGAGAACCATTTAATGTCATTTACCCGGTTGTCGTTACCGAACCGTGGAACCCTTGGCCGTGACTATCTGACCCTGAAAGTATCACCAGGCTAGTCACCGAGCAGAACTCTTCAGTTTCCTCCACGAGAATAAGATACGAGGTTCTAGATGGTCCACTGCACGTAAGACAATGAACTCTGCACAAGATTGGGTTCACCTCTTGTACATGAGCCTTGTAATTATTGCAACATTCAATGCGCACCGAAATAATTCGCGACTTAACTTCATGGTATTTTTAGTGGTTAATTGGTGTAATTTAAAATATGCTTTTAGTTGTATTGCTTGATGTATGAATGCACAAATATGCGATGATAAAGCTTGTATTGTACGATTAAGTACAAGACAAAATGAATTGCAGAAAAGGAACATTATCTTAATTAGAACCGCTCTGTACAGTAATTATTAAAGTTTTTAAAATGAATTTTAATGCATTAACCGTTGTAGATAAACAAAGGAAACATAGGTCAAAGAACTTACTAAATTGTTTTCTTATTTATATTTAAATTGTTTTAAATCTTGGAAAGTAACAATCAAGTGGTATTTCCAGTATTTATAACTAATAAGAAGCTCATTAATTTGTATAAATTAATTTAAATGGTAGTATATAAAATTTAATCAGTCAAATCAGCTAAAACTCAGGAATTTAAATTAGCGTTCCAGCATTATTAAATATTCAACTTCACATCTACCGTGCTGGTCTTTTAACATCGGCAATCAATCTACCCAAACTCAGGATCTGACATTAATTGATGCATTCGTATTCAAGATACTATCAATTGATGAAAAACATAGATTCATCGAATTGCTCTATCTATTTTTAAGATCACACGTAACAAAAACTCTGGCGTAAATTTCATATTTTATGCGTTGCGCAAACAATAAAATCTCTTTTCTACTGTTGAGAAAGAAAATAAAAAGTTGGAAAATGCTGTGTATGTTGGAAACATCCAGATAAGTTGTAACGGTATACAGAGGACAAGTAACAGTTAGTAACACTCTTAGACATAAATCTGATGGAATTAATGGTGCAAAAAGAGTGTAATGAGTTCAATGACGCTGGAATCATTACGCAGAAAATTTCATTTTACGCGTTTCTCTGCTGCTTCCTTCAATATTAATTTTAGGGCTCGTTCACGAATCACGATAAATAAAAGCGAAAAGTGCAGAGCACGTCATTTTGTTCTACAAACAGCCACGAGTACATATTGCTGTTTATTTTGTAATATAATAGTGTTTACCAATTTTCAAACTTGATCGTATTCAATAAAATCCATACTAGTGGCGTAAAGCACAATTTTTAATACAATCCTAAAACGCTTTAAGCGTTTTGTTTTGCCGTAAAACTATTGAACTATAAACATGAAACAGGTTAACAGTTAATTATTGAGACACTTAATTCTTATACTTTATCAACTATGTTAAGCCTCATTGACATAAGCGTTTGAAGGTTTACATTTATATTTATGTTTACATAGCAGCCACATAATAAATTAAAAATAGCTTTAGTAAGTGGTAAACATAAACCTAAAGTTTGGAGTTTTCAAACTTTAACGCTAGAAAATGAAAAGTGCGGATGCTTACATGAATGTAAACATTCTTAGACGTAAATATAAATGTAAACCTTATGTGAATGAAGCTTTATATTATAGTTTATCTTTGATATTCATCTCAATTTTCATGTCAAATCAGATATTTGAACGCCATAAAGTATTTGTTTGTACCATCCAATCAATACAGCAGAAATTAATATAAACTAAAGTGAAATTTCCTCCAACTCGTTGTAAATTACAATTTAACATTGGCTCTGCTCCTGACAGATGTCATTTGACATCAGATACTGATGTCCGCCCTGTGGTTTACATTTCCAGCAAGTCTCTAGCCATTGCCAGTCCAGTTGCTCTTTTATTTATCGACTGGGAATTAAATTTCAGAAGTCCGAGATAACTCAAATTTATGCACCCACACACAATGCATTATTCAGCAGTTAAATAATTCATTACCAAGAAAATGTTACTGTAATAGAATCAGGAAATTTACTAAATTCGACGTCTGTCCGGCTTGTTAGTCGGGTTGTGAGTAAATACGAATTTCACGCCGGATTTGCGCTAGCAAAATAGATCCTTTAAATGCAAATCTGCCAAATTATTTATTGTGACAACGAAGTATTTGAATATTTTAGTGCCACTTTTCTTATTTATTATTTACTGTTAGTTATGTCCGCATAAATATTAATCAAGATTCATTCGGTAAATTTAAATTTTAATGTATCCTGTATATCATGTTCATAATTAAAAAAAATATTTACCTGGCAGGGATAAATGAAATTACGAGGTAAAAATAAAAATTCAATTCCATTAATTCGCTCATAAAAATGCTCGTAAATTTGACATTTTATTGCGCGAAAGGAGGGTAGAGTATTTAAGCTTTAAAATTTTACATTTACAAAATTGAGTTAACAAAAAATATTGAAACACCAATTTTGTACCTGCGCATGTTTATTAGTTTTCTCGGTTTTAGTTGAACTTACTTTTTATCTTTTATTACATCCGGATATTTTCAAAAGACGGAAATGAGACCTTCAGGTGTTTTTCTAATACAAAGAGATACTGTTAGTCGCAGAAAATGAATGCGAAACTTATGAAGTACAAAGAACACTAAGACATAAAATCACACAATACTGTGTCATTTTATTGTTAATATTTGTTCATTGTGTGGCTTTAATGACCGCTTGTTATGACTTTGGCATCATTTGAAGCACAGCCGTTGCTTCATAAACTCCGAAGTATGTAGTATATGTCTTTATATATAAAATATAGTTATAGAATGCGAAATATGTGCCACATGCCTTTTATTGTCAGAGATAATCGAGTTTACCTCTATGAAAGAAAAATATTTGCAATTCTTGACAGAAATTGCATTACTCCAGCACGATGAAAAATTGTTCGAAAGATCAATAAGCAGACTGAGAAGATTATATACGAATTCAAATCAAAATAATATTGTTAATCCCTAATTCAGGAAGAAGATACAGAAAGCGAGTGATTGAATTGGAAAAGTAAATCCAGACATTCAGCACAGATTGCCAGCGGTTATGAGAAAGAAACTTGAGATTCCAAAACACACTGAAAATCAACAACAAAGGAAACATAAGATAAACAGAACCAGAAAGAAGATTCTGCGTGTAGCAGACCGCGACGAAAAACAGACAGCACAAAAAGAACATGAAACAAAAATTACTATAAACAGGATTAAATTACACAAAGATGCTAAATTTCCTTAATTCCTTTATAAAGTAATAATTGCCTAACGCCAGTTAAATTAAAATTTAAAATTTTGTAAAGGAAACAGAAGGATTATAATGTTTTATATCTACAAGATTAGCTGGGTATTTCTCATTAATTATGGAGCTATTTTTATTTTTCCGCAGATATAAATAACCAAGATTTGGGAAAACAATTAATTTTAATATGTTTCAAGATATACGAATACGTTTAATTAAATTCAAATTCCTGAAATATTTATAGCCAGTCTAAAATGAATCCAATTTTTTATAATAGTAAATTTAGAACACTATATTTATAACTTGTATCGTTGTATCTTTATAGATAACAATAATGAACTAAAAATAAAACAATAATTACTTTTAGTTAGGTGTATTATTATTTCGTAAATTTTAAATAAGGACAAAGATAAAATACGTAGATTAAACTAGTGCCATTTAAAGCCCTGTTCACACATGGTCACATAGAAGACACACACATGCGACACACAGGCAACAAAAGCAAAATGAAGAACGCAAGAACGTGTGGCCTCAAAATGATTTCCATATATATAAATCATGCCTTTTACCCAACTTGGGTGTAACAGTCTCACTATATTGAGCGTCATCAGAGTGTGTGTATGTGTGTTGTTATTGCAGAGTAGATATCAAGGTACCTACTTTAATCTGAAATATACGAAAGCTTGGAAGGGCCATGGAAAATTTTATTTTATTTTTGATATTTCAACTTTTTTCTTGAAATTTCAACTTTTTAAAAGGTGAAATTTCAACATTAATCTTGAAATTTCAACTTTTTAAAAGGTGAATTTTCAACATTAATCTTGAAATTTCAACTTTTTAAAAAGGTGAAATTTCAACTTTTTTCTTGAAATTTCAACTTTTCTTGCGCATGAATAAGCAGATTGCTGCCGTTGATTCATGTGTTCATGTGGTGTCTGGGCAAGAAAGAATCATTCAGAGATTGGGTAGTAGCTTAGAGTTCAGTATTTGTATTTCGTATACATGTGAGTATCTTTATTAAGCAATCTCCAGGTATATGTGATGGTCTCATTGTGAAATTTCAGGCATTTGGTGAGCAGAACACGCTAAATACCGTGCAAACAAGCCAGAAAAGACTGACGCGTGGTCTTTAATCTTGTCACTGCAAGTGAGGTTTTGGATCTTATTAGTGCAACATAGTTTCAGGTTAGTTTTATTACTTTCTTATACACAGTATAAGTACCTAAGTCTAGGTATAATGAACAAATCGATGTCGGGATTTTCGCGGAAATACATATTTTGAGGTCCTCTAAATCCGTTTTGACCATTCTCGCAATGATGTCTGTGTGTGTCTGGATCTGGATGAATGGATGGATGTATGTTCAATAACTCATGAACGAAAAAAGATAAAATTATGAAACTCAGCGACTTTTCAACCAAATTAGATGATGGGGAAAAACCCATTATGGCTGTACTTTAAAGGGGTAAACTCAGATTAGGATGATCTCATTTCGTACCCTTCAAAACCCGAACAAAAAAACACGTTTTTGGCGATGAGTACCGAATTGGAAAAAATTTGTCGACTCAATCCACCAAAAGGGCTTTGAAATTTGTTCAATTACCTGTGCAGGACTCAAAAAACGAAGTTCCTACCACGATTTGGCACAAAATTACGGGCGTTTGAAAAAAGTGCATTTTGTGTTTTTTACCTCTCGCCACTCATATCTGTAAGAGAGGTATTGTGTGTGTGTGTGTGTGTGTGTGTGTGTGTGTGTGTGTGTGTGTGTGTGTGTGTGTGTGTGTGTGTGTGTGTGTGTGTGTGTGTGTGTGTGTGCGTGTGTGTGCGTGTGCGTGTGCGCGTGTGTGTGTATGTATGTGTGTGTCTGTGTGTGTGTGTGTGTCTGTGTGTGTGTGTGTGTGTGTGTGTGTGTGTGTGTGTGTGTGTGTGCGTGTGTGTGCGTGCAACCGGCAGTGATAGTCTCTTGAAGATCTGAAGAGTTTTTCTGGAATATTCTCAAAATTTTTGAATTAATAGGAATTTCTTAAATAACATTGTATACTAAATGTTACTGTCTACAATATGTATTCAAAACGTTGTTTCTATCTAGCACCATTTTCCAATTACAAGAAGTTAAAAATTCTACAAATTTGTTACAATTTTGATTTATCTGCCTACCTATGGAAACAAAAAATAAAATATTTGAGTGTTAATGTCATATGAATTTTTGACTTTTTGGCAAATTGAAATGGAAAATATGAAATTTCATTTAGTATTTATAAGGTCATAATAAACTTTAATAATATTATAAAAACTACAATTCCCGATTTCCCTTCTAGTACAATGGTACCTATATTTGTGAGTAAGTACCTTCATACACACTTAGTAAAATAGTAGAGTATATGGCGAGAGGTCATGTGTTGGCCACATCGGATTTTTTTTATTCATAAGTCGAAAGTTTTTCGACGAAATTGTTTTTTTTTCACGCATGAAATTTTCATTCAAAATTTCTATTTTTTTAGGCAATTTAAGTTATTCACTCGAAATATCCAATTTCATTTTTAAATTTTCTCTGTAAACTTTAAACTGGTGAGATTTGCTTACCTACTTCTTTTTCTCAGAATTCGATACTTTTAGATCGCCAAAATGCATTTGTCATCTCATAATTTTATGCCTTATCATCAGAAAAACTTCATTCGTGAAAAAAAAACTTTCGACTTATGAGTCAAAAAAACACAAAATGCACTCTTTTTAACGCCCATAACTTTGTGCTAAATCGTCGTAGGAACTTCGTTTTTTGTGTCCTGTACAGGTAATTGAACAAATTTTAGTGCCCTTTTGGTGGACCAAGTCAAAAAAAATTCAACTCCGTACACATCGTCAAAGTTGGCCTTTTTAAAAATTTTTAAAAAAATCACAGGGGTGCTAGACGGGCGGAAGGGGTTGCGCTTAAGTTCACAAGCATGACTTTTTCGCCCGCAAAGATTCATCGAAATCGATTGAAAATACATCGAGTTATGGCGGTTTGAAAATGGTCGAAATTTTTACGAATTTCAAGTGTTTCATTTTTTTCCCACCAGTATATTACATCACTAGACTATAGAAAATTCTCGATTATATGAGACGTATTGCCTGGAAACATCACGAGACAGAATGTCGAGTGGCATCTGGCAATACGTCGAATTTCGAGAATTTTCTATTGTCGAGCGGTATACGGCTGGACTATATCCTGAATGATGGTATTTTATTTATAAACCGAAATATTATATTAAATTCGACAAATTTATTTATTTACAGATTTCTACAATGATATCAAATAGAACGAAACTGCTTATAGAAGATTACTTTTTGTTGGGACTACAACAATCTGAAATATTATTATATTTAGCTACACATCATAATATATTTATAAGTAATCGCACATTGAAACGAATTTTATCTGAAAAAACATTATTTAGGAGAAAAAACTATTCACCCTTAGGTGAAATAGTCCAATTTATTGAAACCCAAGTACGAGTTTCAGGGCAACTTCATGGGTACCGCTGGATGCATCTTAAATGCATTCAGTATGGATTAGTAGTCACACAAAATACTGTTCGTATGATTTTGAAAGAAATTGATCCTCATGGAGTGGAAAAAAGAAAACGAAAACGTTTGCGCAGACGACAATACTCAAATAAAGGTCCAAATTACGTGTGGCACACAGATTGTTACGATAAGTTGAAGCCATATGGAATTTGTATCAGTGGGTGTATTGACGGATTTTCTCGTCATATAATATGGCTTGAAGCTAAAAGAAATAGTAATAACCCGCGAGTGATAGCAGGCCATTATATCAATGCTGTAAAAAAGTTTGGAGGTTGTCCAGTCAGATTAAGAGCTGATCTAGGAACAGAAAACCGCCACATAGAACAAATGCAGATTTTTTTACGACAAACTCCAGATAATGAACAGGACACATTATATGGACAATCATCTTTTCTTTATGGTACAAGTACAGCAAACCAAAGAATTGAAGCTTGGTGGGCAATACTACGAAAACATGCAGCACAATTTTGGATAAATTTGTTCGAAAATCTTAAAGACGATGGCTATTTTACTGGATCATACTTAGACAAAGCATTAATACAGTTTTGTTTCTTAGAAATTATTCAGGTATGTACCTTGGTTAATTTCAATATTTTATGATTTTACAGCCGGTTTTAATTTTGGCTCAGTATTTCTGAGATTTGTTAAACTATAATAAAAAATTAAATACATTTTTGGGGGTTGAAAACAGAGCCTCGCAGATTACCTTAACCCGGAGTTACACATGTTACGGTCTAATCGACCGGGTTTTAACATTTTGCTAATTTTCTTTAAAAAATTAAATGCAAACAATACTTGAAATTTTAGATATTCTATACTACAGTCCTAGTTCGCCCTTTCGTGCAATTAGAATATTTTGTCTTCGTTTTTCCATAATAAGGGCCACATTGGCGAAACACACACAGATTAACAATAACATTTTGTGTAACCCCAGGCACCCCCGAAGAAAAAACAACGTTTTTGACACAAGAGTGTTAAACTTTGACAACATATATGGTGTACCAAAAAATGTTTTCGATCCAATTAAACAACATGGTGATAAAACTTATTCATTTTTTGGTAAATTTAAAAAAATTTCAATTACCTACAATGAATTTATCCGAAGATTCCGTCTTTTGAAATTTACTCTGCATTTTGTGAGTTTTTCATACATTTTGATAAGTTTGAAGTGTAAAGCAATCATGAGAACATTAAACGAAAAAAGCACTTCAATTTAAGGTAAGGTGTACATTTGTACACAATTTCGATAAATTTTCAAAAGTCAAAAAAATGATTTTTTTTTTCAAAAATTCATAACTTCGCGCGCCAAATCATCGCAGGTACTCAATTTTTTTTCCGCGAAAGGAAAATGAATAAACTGTATCTGTTTTATAATGGATTGAGTCTACGATTTTTTTTGCACCTGGTACAAGTTGTCAAAGTTTGACATTTTTTGACAACAAAAACATTTTTTTCTCAGCGGAATGGTAGGGGGTGAAATTAACTTGGCGTCAGATTAACTTGCATGCCCTTAAAGAGGAAACTTTACACTTGTTAGAACATGAAGATTCATCCATTTTCGACCAAATTCAACCGAGTTATGGCGGGCTAAAAATTCGGAATTTTTGATGCATTATCAAGTGGTGCGTTTTTTTGTCCAGTGTATAACAAAATTAATAAAGGAAAAAAAATCGATAAAGATAAAGATATAAAATAAACACACTCTATGCGTTAATGTGCATTGTAAGTAATATAATAATTATCATATTTTAGGATGAACTTAGTGTTATTGCATTGGAGTGGAACGCACATCGCATTACTGTATCAAAAAATAGCATTTCGCCAGCAGGACGACCAATTAATATGTATTTCTTACCTGCATTATATGACACTCATAATTATATATGTAACATAACTGATGAAAATGTAAATGTTTGCATTGATGAATGTGAATTCCTAGATGACACACCATGTGATCAAGATATTTTTCAGCTGTGCAACATAATAATGGAAGAAAAAAATGTACTATATTCTAAAGATCCTTTTCTTGCTTTAAATTTATATTTATTATTACGAAATGAAATTCTATCATTACTTTAAATTAAATCCGGAAATAACATTATTTTATGCAAAGGGACAATTAAATAAATTGTAAATTAAAAGTCATTCTTTTAATATAACATTTATATGTATGAATTTAAAAGTAAAACTATTAAACATAAAACTTGTGTCCCTTTAATGAAAGATCTCGTGAAATTGAGTATAGAAACTGTAAACCTACGTTTGTACTTGTAGATCATTTTAATTCGGACTTACATTATATTATTTTATGTATCTATTATGTATTATTTTTGCTTGAACGCTCACGATAGATAAATTTGTAAGAAACAAGCTGAATTGTTGCATTTAAAGGCATTGGAAAGTTATCGTAAAAATTTACTTTACAGTACAATACAAATTAAATATATATTTATAACCATAAAAAATGTACATTATGTATAAGAAAGTGTTTTATAAACATAAAATATATATTGTTGTATAATAAAACATTTTATAAAAATAACATATTTGTTAAGCCATATAATACGTACAGGTATCTATATTATTATTTGATTTATGCAAAATCCATTACCCAAATGTTGGATGATAGAACAGATTTGAGTTCTGTTCTGAATTCTGGAAAATTGTCATAATTTAACGGAACTTCCAAAATGCAGCTGCAAGTGTGGGCCACAGGTATACGTGCAAGCCCTACTTTAATCACAAAATTTATGGTAATTTCATTTTTTGTTATCACGTCTGCGCCAGTGCAAAATCGTAGAAATGATTTTAAAATCACATCATCAGACTCTCTGATAAATTTTTTCAAAAAACCAAATATTTTACTTTCATCTACACTCAAATCATTATTTATTACCAGCAAAGATAATACATTTTTAGAATTTACCTCATATTTCGAGTATATCTCCGTTAATTCAGATATTGTTAACATATCTGCTAAAACAGAATGCCAACAATCGATTACATACATGGGTTTTTGTATAATTTCCTTGTGTGCAATGTCATTTACTACCTTCTTGATATTATCTTTGTTAAAAACCAATTTGCAATCTAAATTTCCCATAACCTCTAACAATTCCTCCATGTCTACATTCTCAAATGTATCAAATGCTGCCTTTAAGGTTTCAGTTTCGTTTTTACTCAAATATTTAAAAAAACTATCCATAATATCACTTTTTATTTCACCAATCACACAATATTCCATAAAAGTTGTTGATATTTCTATTGGAAAATATTTGACATGTGTCCAACCGTAATACAAAATTTTGGCTATTGCTGTCCATTTATTTAAATCAAAATCATGCCGTATGTACGGAATTTTCGCGTTTGTTCCAATTGTACATTTTGAATAAAACGTTGACCAAAATTCTGATAGCGCATCTCTAAAAACACCACCGAAATCTATGCCCATTTCAGGATTTCCATTTGGCAGCAACATTTTAATGTTTAGTAAGCCACAGTTTTTATCTAGCGAATAAAATGCGTCAATTAGTTCATCAAATACTTGACCTCTGTGAAGAACAATATCTGATACAGGTGTATGGTCAATAGAAATAATTGGCATCAATAATGATGGTATTGGGTGACCCTGAGAATGGTCAAGTAAAGGTGTTTGATGTTCCTGATGATGATCTAATACAGATGTTGAATGATCCTGAGGATGATCTAACAATATTGTATCGTTAATTAATTGGGTATAAAAATCAGTTGGATACAATATAATATCATCTTGTGTTTTGTTTAGGATGTCTGATGGGTTTTCCTGACTTGTTTCTTCAACAGATGTAACCGTGCTACATTTTTCTTTCGTTGCCAAATAAAATCTAAGACGCGGTAATCCAGACAACAGAAACATTTCCTCAATAGTACAGTCTTCATTTATCTTGTTACTTTTAAAATCCCAAAGTTGTACGGAAAATTTGTCTAAATGACCTTTTGTTGAAATATTTGACGGAAAAAATATTTCTATAGCTTTTTGTTCTATAAAATGTTTTGAAGCTGTTTTAGGTACAGATATTTTTCGCGTGCCTCCTCCTTGTTTTGTTCTCATTTGAACGTACCTATCACCATTAGTGCTGCACAGCCACCCAAGTTCGATTTGGCGTGTTTGTTTCCAATTGCCAATCTTACATTTTTTCTGATTGATGTTGTTGTCATCGTCATCGCTAGAAGAATTATTATGTTTTTTTGTCTTTCTGATTTTTTTCCGCAATTTATCCAATAGTAATTGTTTTTTAGTATTTGGATTGTTTTTTTTATTACAAAACTCCTTCAGAGCTACTCTATCGCCATATTTCGGTACGAAATTTGCTAAATTTTCTTCATTCATTAATGAAATTACATGAGAATCAATCTACAAAAAAGAATATACAGTAATTAGGAATTATTTTTCAGAACATTTATCTCTATTAAGGTAAGTAAATAATAGCATAACGACATATTGAGATATTTTTGACAAGTGGGATATTTTATTTATGGTTAGGTTAACCCATATATTACACGGCTATACCTCATTTCACGAAAGAAAAAAAAAACAATCTGTTCAAAATTTAGCGCGAACTTAAAAAAGTTATTTTTGTGAATAATGTTGTCATCTATAGAATAATGTAGTACTTCGATGTATAGGTCAGTCAAAACGTACATAAAAAAAGGCTCAAATCGCAAAGTGTGATGTAATTCTGATTTTTTAATAATGTTGTTTGTACCAGTTAAGGTAGTGTGAGTCCAAGTTTGCATCTTCGAAAAATCTGTGCTCCCTGCGTATTTGATATTTTGAGTTCATGAACACTCTAAAAAGTTTTTAAAATAATGTATCTTATGAAGACATGTTCGTAGAGTTTAATGAGAGAAATCGTAAGTCGATCGAAAATTTCTTAATTTTTTTTTAGCTTAATGAACGCCCTAAAAAGTTTTCAAAATATAGAGAAATGTTCGAAAAATTTAATTTTGAAAAGACGTAAAGGTTGGTTCAACATCTCAAGAAACTCGAAAAATTTAATGAAAGAAACCGAAAGACAATATTTTCATTCGTTCAGAAGTAACAGTTAATTAAACAAAAAAATTACGAATTTTTTTAAATTGTTGTAAATTTAATATACTTTACGTCACTCGGGGGAGGAAAGCAGTGATTCGAGACTTTATAAATTAAAAATCTGACACCACATGACTTCCTTGTACGCCTATTGAACTGTTCATAATTTTCTTAATAACTAAAATATAGAATATTGTCACTGTCATGTCATAATCATTTAAATTTTACGTAGTAACAAATGTTAATCGATCATGGTTCATGGACTACAAAATACCGAAATACTAAATTATAAATATATACTTTAATTATTCTTAAATGATACCAGATACAAAAATATTTATAAAATACCGATTGTAGGTAAAAATCACATAATCTTTCATTTAAAATAAAAAATCTGACGTGGCCATCATACAACCTTCCGCCATATCTAGACTTTAAACAGAAATGTATACGTACAATCCGGTGCCCATTTAAAATATACAAATAAAAATATTCAAACACAGAAATTTGCATCACCTGAATAAAAATATTCATTCACAGGAAAATTCTGCTGTATTGAAGCCATCCACCGTTCAATTACTACATTTATCTTACTTACGACTTATATAGCGCTAGTATGCCAACTTGTCACCCGTCTCACCTGTCAATATTTTTTACACAGGAACAAAAATCAACCGAACATGGATTACAAGATTTCAACGTTTTATTTGGTAAATTTATTTTTTAAATTTTACTGCAGTTCTTTAATGCTACCATATAAAGACAATTTTTTTATAACGTTAGTTGCAAATAACTTTTACTCTTATTCTTAATACAAATAAATACTATATTTATCCAAATTTATATACAATTTTGACAATTAACCTTTTTAATCTTCAAAAAATATCACTTCCGGTGATGATATTTGTACCAAAATCTAATGAGCTCTTCCAATTTATATACAAATGTCAAAATATCAAAATTTTTGGGTAATTCGTATTTGAGTTATACGACATACACACCGGCCTTGACCACATACACACACACACACATACACACAGACATCATCGTGAAACTATCAAAAATGAGTTGTAAGGACCCTAATTCGTGCTCATCCACTAAA